>CAWUFW010001336.1:97500-1515171 GCA_963921515.1 Calotriton arnoldi
CTTGCTCTCTGTCTCCCTCTCTCTCTGTCTCCCTCTCCCTCTCTCTCTGTCTCCCTCTCCCTCTCTCTCTGTCTCCCTCTCTCTCTGTCTCCCTCGCTCTCTGTCTCCCTCTCTCTCTGTCTCCCTCTCTCTCTGTCTCCCTCGCTCTCTGTCTCCCTCTCCCTCTCTCTCTGTCTCTGTCTCCCTCTCTCTCTGTCTCCCTCGCTCTCTGTCTCCCTCGCTCTCTGTCTCCCTCGCTCTCTGTCTCCCTCTCTCTCTGTCTCCCTCTCTCTCTGTCTCCCTCGCTCTCTGTCTCCCTCGCTCTCTGTCTCCCTCTCCCTCTCTCTCTGTCTCTGTCTCCCTCTCTCTCTGTCTCCCTCTCTGTCTCCCTCCCAGGCCTGAGCTCCCTGGCCTTGGCTCAACTCTCTGACTACAGGCTGGCGGGAAGCATCACATCACAGGCTCTTAACGCACACCTCACCCGGCTCTCACTCCCTGCTGCCCTCTGTCACCCTCTGCCATCTCACCCGGCTCTCACTCCCTGTCCTCTGTCACCCTCCGTCACCTTACCCGGCTCTCACTCCCTGCTGCCCTCCGTCACCTCACCCGGCTCTCACTCCCTACTGCCCTCTGTCACCCTCTGTCACCTTACCCGGCTCTCACTCCCTGCAACCCTCTGTCACCTTACCCGGCTCTCACTCCCTGCAACCATCTGTCACCTCATCCGGCTCTCACTCCCTGCTGCCCTCCGTCACCCTCTGCCATCTCACCCGGCTCTCACTCCCTGCTGCCCTCCGTCACCTCACCCGGCTCTCACTCCCTGCTGCCCTCTGTCACCTCACCCGGCTCTCACTCCCTGGTGCCCTCTGCCACCTCACCCGGCTCTCACTCCCTGCTGCCCTCTGTCACCCTCTGCCATCTCACCAAGCTCTCACTCCCTGCTGCCCTCCGTCACCTCTCCCGGCTCTCACTCCCTGCTGCCCTCTGTAACCCTCTGCCATCTTACCCGGCTCTCACACCCTGCTACCCTCCATCACCTCACCCGGCTCTCACTCCCTGCTGCCCTCCATCACCTCACCCGGCTCTCACACCCTGCTGTCCTCTATCATTCTCTGTCACCTCACCCCACGTGTGTGGCAGCCTGGGCTGAGACAGCTTCCCGGGCGCGCACACAGCCGCACCCGAGTACTTCACAGGTCTTTAAAAGACCATTTGCATGATAACGAGGCTTTGTTGTATTTCACCTCTTAGCGCCCCTGCAGCTCCACTCGGACTATCGGAATCGCCCGGCCCCCATAGAGCAGAGTCTGTGTTTGCTGACACACTGTAAAAAAAATTAAAAAACACAGTTACGATGTCTGCAAGGTCCGCGGGCCGCCAAGGAAGGCTTGCCGGGCCGCTGGCGGCCCGCGGGCCGTACTATGAGTACCCGTGATTTAGAGGGTCTAGATCCCAACACCAGACAGGTGTTCCAAAACATGACAAATGAAGAAAGGAAAGCAATACGGGAGTTGAGCAACAACTCGAAACTGGTAATCAAACCTGCAGACAAAGGGGGGGCGATAGTCATACAATCAGCTGATCAATATGACCGTGAATGTAGACGCCTCCTCCAAGATCAGCGTAACTACGAAATTCTGAACCAAGATCCAACAGACAGGATAAAGATAAAAATAACGAGCATGGTAGAAGAAGCTATAGCTCATGGATGGATGACAAAAAAGAGGGCGATTTTTTGATCCAGGACTCTCCCATAACACCTTATCTGTATACCATTCCAAAAATACATAAGAGTCTAGAAAACCCTCCAGGTCGTCCTATTGTGTCCGGTATAGGATCTATTTTAGAGCCAGTCTCTAAATTCGCAGACGCATACTTAAGACCCATGGTGCAAAAAACATCTACTTATCTAGGAGACACTAAAGATGTCTTGGTACTACTAGAAAATCTCCCATTTGACCCGCAACACCAACTTCTGATTAGTTGTGATGTTGAAAGCCTGTACACCAGCCTCCCCCACAATGAAACTTTAAACATCATTGAAGAGGTTCTTTTCAATACAGACTGGGAATACCAAACACCCAGAAATGTCATTATGGAATGCTGTAACCTTGCACTGAAAGAGAACTTCTTTGAGTATAACAACACCTTATATCTCCAGAAGCATGGGGAGCACTGTTGCTCCCAGCATAGCTGGTCTCTACGTACACCATCTGGAGACAACAAAAATTTTACACCCAAATAATCCCTTTTACAACTACATCAACACCTGGAAGAGATATATTGATGATATATTGATTATCTGGGATGGAGATGAGGTGACAGCCAAACGCTTCATCTTAGATTTGAACATATCACCTAAAGATGGAAGACTGATGACCACGACGCATTTCAAAACAACATCAAAAAACTGTCTTTTGATGTACCAAAGCTTCCACCCGAAACATCTTCGGGATAACCTCCGTTACGGGCAATTTTTACGTCTTAGACGAAATTGCACAGAAGTCACCAATTTTAAAATGCAATCAGAAGATTTGAAAAAGAAACTAGAAATACGCGAATACCCCAAAAGGGTAATAGATCAAGGCTATAAAAGGGCAGGTAACAACTGCAGAGAGAGTCTTCTAGAACCTGCCCCCCCTAAATCTGAGGAAAAACGACCATTCTGTATTACAACATATAACACTAATTCCAATCAGGTGACCAAAATCGTCAACAGACACTGGAAGATCCTAAACAGCGGTGGACTGAATCTCCCTAAACTTATTTTTTCCCATAGTAGAGGGAAAAGTATCCGTGATATGATTGTACACACGAGACCCAAAAAGAATGAAACCACTGGACAATCTACAGCAATGGCAACCATACATGGACACCACCCATGTGGAAAATGCAAGGTTTGCCAACTTACAAGAAAAAGTAAAGAAACAATCTTCCTCAATGGCACCAAATGGGAACAGAGAAAATTCACGACCTGCAATAGTAGTAACGTGGTATACCTCATCACTTGTCCGTGACTATTAGAATATGTAGGAATGACAACTCGACCAGTGAAAACGAGAATAGGAGAACATAAAAGCAATATCAAGTGCAAGAAAAGCACGACCAAAATGGCATCTCACTTCCTGGAAAAAGGCCACACCCCAGACGATATCTCTTGGACAGTAATCGAACAGGTCGTCAATGAAAGGTACCTTTTCGAAAAAGAGCAGAGATGAGTGTTCCGTCTGAAAACAAATGTAAAAGATCTAAATGATGAAATTCCATGGGGCCAATTATAAAGATAACTAGATTGTCAGAAAAAACTAAGTTGCTCACTTTTGCATACAGACCCCTGCTTTTCTTTTTCATACAGACCCCTGATTTTCTTTTTCAACACCTGAGGTCTTTTTCAACACCTGAGGACTTTGGGGCGAGTAATGGTCACATCTGCAACTTAAAACATTTATAAAATTCATTTGTTCACATTTAGATGCAGAATATTATTAAGGTTTCACAAGTACAGTTAAACCCTTTACACAAGCATAGCCTTAAGAGTGAAAAAAACTAGCAGATAATTTGGCCGTATTGCAGAGAGCCATCATCTTTTTGCCTCATCTTATTGTACGGTTTTTTTGCTTTTAGGAAATTATCCCGGAACTTCATATTATATACCTTGCTCTCCCTTTTGCAATTTGTAATTGGTAATTTTTCATTTCCATTTTCAAATGGTACCATTCTAATCACTGCTCACTATGCAGCACAGATCTACTTTCAAGCATCCTGAGAATCGATCCCATCCAGGAAGTAGTGCATTTTTTGGCAAGGCTTTGGCACAATAAGAGCGGCCATCCTGGAATTCACGCTCTAGTTTTCCAGCAAAACCGGCCCTCTACTGATGCCTATTCACACTGCAAGGAAAGCCAGTCCTATGATTATTAAAACTATTTCCTTTACAAACCACGCCTCAATACAGCGACTACCGAAAAAAAGCACTGGTTTGCATTGACTCTAACAATTCTTTTCCTTAATCTATCGGACACTGCACTTCAAACCCAGGAAGTGGTGCTTTTTTAACCATCTTATTAGCACACTGTGAGCCGCCATTTTAGTAACAGGTAACGCTCTAGTGTCCAGGAACAAGCCAGTTTGCGTTTTTTTTTTCTGTAATTAACATCGGATAAATACCGAGTTCAAACGCTTCCACAGCAAGCCACGGAGCAGCACAGAGGTATTGAAAGGAGAGGGAATATCCTATTTCATGTAAGTAAGACTCGGGCCAAGTCTTTAAATCCCGGCTCTGCAATCCATGTCCTAACTATTTTACTATTTTGCATTATAAGCACGGCGAGATCAGTCAACCTTAATGCTATACGATTTCTTACTTTACCCACAGTGATTAATCCAAGGCAACCTCCCCTTCAGTGCAAGCTCATGATGCCTGACAATCGTTCTAAATAGTGTATGTACATCATGACTTTTAAATGATAAATTTTTTTCATTTTTCTACCTAGCTATGAGTAACACACGTTAGTCGGCATGTCTGAACATCAGGATGTGTGAGTCACGACATCCTTAACAGCGCCCTCAGACAGCATAGAGTGAGAACGTATGTATGACAGTGTGTGTGAATTGTGTTTTTGTTTCACTTTGAGTGTATAAGTTCCAACGAACCAAATTATTAAGTTCATCTAAAAGTGGGCGGCACCATCGCTAACTATGGTATGAAAACAGTGCTTTGCCCAAGAAAAGTATATCAGAAAAGCAGTGCTTTGCCTCAGAAAAATATATCACACAAATTATATATCACGAATTTTGACCAAATGGTGTGACTCCACATTATGGTGATATGTTGAGAAAACGATTATTCAGGTTGTTTATTTTATGTTTCTTATCATTTCAGATACCAATTTGGTTATTTTTACTACTAGGGGCCATTCACCCCCTATTTTTTCAGTCTGGCTTATTTTTGCAGACTGACTTTTGAAAGATAGGCATACTACATATATAAAAAATATTATATTTTGAGTGCAGTAGGGATCATACTAGGTCCTGTTGAGTAAAGCAGTGGGGACTGCTTACGAAACATGTTGACCCAGTAGGGGGTATCACATTAGGGTACACCCCTACACAACCCCATTTTTAGTGTTTCCAGCTAGGGAAGTGAATAAAATTTGTTTTTTTCCACTAGCCAGGGAATTTTTAAACCTTTTTTATCTTTCACTGACCCTACCACTCTCACTCCCACACTACACATAGCCTATTTTCATAAACACTAAGGGGCATATTAGCAAGACTGGCGATAATGGGCTTGCTAATGGGATTGCTAATAAGCGTTATAGAATTCCAATAGAAGCCCAGGTTAGATGTGCAGGACATCTAACCTGGGCTTCTATTGGAATTCTATAACGCATATTAGCAAGCCCATTATCGCCGTTTTAGCGGCAGTTTGCTGCCGCTAAAACGGCGATAATTTTATCGCCAGTCTTGCTAATATGCCCCTAAGTGCTCCCGCGTATTCGTAGGTTGCAGCACGCCCCGCCCCGTAGAGGGACGGGAAGACCCCTATGATGAAGCATGACACTATGGGATTCGTAGTGTGTGAGGGGTATTTTAAAAACACGTAGTGCCTTTCCCTGACATCTCAAGGATCAGCAAAATACACCCCTTTTCAGAATCACGAAGAAAATTAAAAAATAATTCACTGGTTACTACACAGGGTAGAATCTCATTGTTTATAAAAAGTTGTACAGGAGGTAGATTCTATCTGTAGACCTCTTCACTCCCTCCTTTTGTTATTTTTTCATATTATAGACAGCGCGCAGCTGTGGGAGTTTCTCCTAAATAACCTTATCCTTTGGATATATGACACATATCACTCATAGCTAGACAAAAACAAAACACACACATACACTATGACAGAGAACACAGGATTGACCTTCACTGAAGAAGAAATAGAAAGTATTATTTCATCACTGGGTACTTTCGAAGGACTCAACACAGCAGAACCATCTGTTAGTAATAATGACTGGGATGAAATTGAAGAACTGAGATGCACCCAGATAAAAACTGCCCTGCACGGCCTACTGATGTCAGAATATCTAAAAGCAAACACAGCACCACAAGGGTTGATAGTCCGGAATGAACCGTATATCTTCGAACATGATAAAAGCTTCAAAAAAGATTGGTCACAAATATCGTGGCATTGGACGAGAGACTGGATTGTGCTAACAATAAAAACTGCAAGTAGATTAGCACAAGAACTAAAAATAGAAATCCAAGCAATAGAAGTACGACTCAGAAGCTATGAATCACCAAGCAGCATGAAGACACATCTTGAAGAACTGAACAAAACATTAAATGACTTTGAAGCTACATTGAAACAAAGTAAATATAATAAACTGAAAAAAGACACCAGTAGCTTCAGTCATGAAAGAGTATATCCCTATATCAAGGACGATTACAAACCCAACCATCAAGAAGTAACGGATGATGATTCCTCGGACACAGGATCCAATAGTTCTGGGTCAAGCCGGGGCAAGAGCCCAAGACATCAAGGAATACGGGGCAATTATAGACGCCCATACCAACATGGACCCAGAGGATGGGGTAATTTTCAAGGGCCACCTATGTATCCACCCCAGCATTTTGGGCCACCTCACTTTCCACACCCTCAGGGGGCATATCTGCCCTGGAGTTACCCCCCACAAGATTATCCTTATTATGATCAGACGCATTTTTTAGGATCACGTCAAGGAAGAAACAAAGGAAGGAACCGGAGAGGGAACAATGTGCACTGGACACCGAGAGAAGAAGAACAAGCGAGGGTATCAACCAGAAGTATGACAAAAGCATCAACGAGCAGAAAATGAACTTAGTGGTAAATCTGACCGATGAAAACCTGACAACCGCCCAGATCTCAGTCTTGGAGAACGGATTAGGGTTCGTGCCAACATCAAATATGGACAAATTTTTACTGTGCAAAGAAATACAGGAATTCATGAGGAGACTGAAATTACAAGTCTTCTTTCAAGACAAAGGAAAAAATGAGACACAAGAAGGGGATACTGGCCTCAAACCAAAATCTAGATTCACACCCCTAGATTCCACTCTTCCCATAGAACTGCTTACCTTTGAGAAAGCAGTCATGAAGGATTTAGAGCATGGGTACTCACAAACTTTCTCTTGGGGGCCAAATTTACAGTGTGGTTTGTTACCGAGGGCCGCACCTGTGGGGGCGGGGTCATTGGGGGAGGGGGCGGGGCTAGAGCAGAACAAAACTGTGACCATGAGGTGGAACACAGGCCCCTGCAGCGGACGCCTTCGTCCACTGAGCCACCGGACCCGGCATACACATCTCTCTCTCTCTCTCTCTCTCTCTCTCTCTGTCTGTCTGTCTGTCTCCCTCCCTCTCTCTGTCTCCCTCCCTCCCTCTCTCACTGTCTGTCTCTCTCTCTCTCTGTCTCCCTCCCTCCCTCTCTCTATCTCTCTCTCCCTCTCTCCCTCTCTCTCCCTCTCTCCCTCTCTCTCTCTCTCTCTCTGTCTCCCTCCCTCTCTCTGTCTCCCTCCCTCCCTCTGTCTCCCTCTCTCTGTCTCCCTCCCTCTGTCTCCCTCCTCTCTCTGTCTCCCTCCCTCTGTCTCCCTCCCTCTGTCTCCCTCCCTCTGTCTCCCTCCCTCTGTCTCCCTCCCTCTGTCTGTCTCCCTCTGTCTGTCTCCCTCTGTCTGTCTCCCTCTGTCTCCCTCTGTCTGTCTCCCTCTGTCTGTCTCCCTCTGTCTCCCTCTGTCTCCCTCCCTCTCTCTGTCTCTATGTCTCCCTCCCTCTCTCTGTCTCTATGTCTCCCTCCCTCTGTGTCTCCCTCTGTCTCCCCCTGTCTCCCCCTGTCTCCCTCTGTCTCCCTCCCTGTCTCCCTCCCTCTGTCTCCCTCTGCCTGTCGCCCTCCTCCCTCTGTCTGTCTCCCTCCCTCTCTCTCTGTCTGTCTCCCTCCCTCTCTCTCTGTCTGTCTCCCTCCCTCTCTCTCTGTCTGTCTCCCTCCCTCTGTCTCTCCCTCTGTCTCTCCCTCTGTCTCCCTCTCTGTCTCCCTCTGTCTCCCTCTGTCTCACTCCCTCTCTCTGTCTCTATGTCTCCCTCCCTCTCTCTGTCTCTATGTCTCCCTCCCTCTGTGTCTCCCTCTGTCTCCCCCTGTCTCCCTCTGTCTCCCTCTGCCTGTCGCCCTCCTCTGTCTGTCTGTCTCCCTCCCTCTCTCTCGGTCTGTCTCCCTCCCTCTCTCTCGGTCTGTCTCCCTCCCTCTGTCTCTCCCTCTGTCTCCCTCTCTGTCTCCCTCTCTGTCTCCCTCTCTGTCTCCCTCTGTCTCCCTCTGTCTCCCTCTCTCTCTCTCTGTCTCTCTCTCTGTCTCTCTCTCTGTCTCTCTCTCTGTCTCTCTCTCTGTCTCCCTCCCTCCCTCTCTCTCCCTCTGTATCCCTCTCTCCATCTCCCTCCCTCCCTCTCTGTCTCCCTCCCTCTCTGTCTCCCTCCCTCTCTGTCTCCCTCCTTCTCTGTCTCCCTCCCTCTCTGTCTCCCTCTCTGTCTCTCTCTCTCTGTCTCCCTCTCTGTCTGTCTCCCTCTGTATCTCCCTCCCTCTCTCTCTCTGTCTCCCTCTCTCTCTCTGTCTCCCTCCCTCTCTCTGTCTCCCTCTCTCTCTGTCTCCCTGTCTCCCTCCCTGTCTCCCTCCCTGTCTCCCTCCCTCTCTCTCCCTGTCTCCCTCCCTGTGTCTCCCTCCCTGTGTCTCCCTCCCTCTGTCTCCCTCCCTCTGTCTCCCTCCCTCTGTCTCCCTCCCTCTGTCGCCCTCTATCTGTCGCCCTCTATCTGTCGCCCTCCTCCCTCTGTCTGTCTCTCTCTGTCTGTCTCCCTCCCTCTGTCTCCGTCCCTCTGTCTCCGTCCCTCTGTCTCTCCCTCCCTCTCTGTCTCTCCCTCCCTCTCTGTCTCCCTCCCTCCCACTCTATCTCCCTCCCACTGTCTCCCTCTCTCTGTGTCCCTCTCTCTGTGTCCCGCTCTCTGTGTCCCTCTCTCTGTGTCTCCCTCTCTCTCTGTCTCCCTCTCTCCCTCTCTCTCTGTCTCCCTCTCTCTCTGTCTCCCTCTCTCTCTGTCTCCCTCGCTCTCTGTCTCCCTCTCTCTCTGTCTCTGTCTCCCTCTCCCTCTCTCTCTGTCTCCCTCTCTCTCTGTCTCCCTCTCTCTCTGTCTCCCTCTCTCTCTGTCTCCCTCTCTCTCTGACTCTGTCTCCCTCTCTCTCTGTCTCCCTCTCTCTCTGTCTCCCTCGCTCTCTGTCTCCCTCTCTCTCTGTCTCCCTCTCTCTCTGTCTCCCTCTCTCTCTGTCTCCCTCGCTCTCTGTCTCCCTCGCTCTCTGTCTCCCTCTCTCTCTGTCTCCCTCTCTCTCTGTCTCCCTCTCTCTCTGTCTCCCTCTCTGTCTCCCTCCCAGGCCTGAGCTCCCTGGCCTTGGCTCAACTCTCTGACTACAGGCTGGCGGGAAGCATCACATCACAGGCTCTTAACGCACACCTCACCCGGCTCTCACTCCCTGCTGCCCTCTGTCACCCTCTGCCATCTCACCCGGCTCTCACTCCCTGTCCTCTGTCACCCTCCGTCACCTTACCCGGCTCTCACTCCCTGCTGCCCTCCGTCACCTCACCCGGCTCTCACTCCCTACTGCCCTCTGTCACCCTCTGTCACCTTACCCGGCTCTCACTCCCTGCAACCCTCTGTCACCTTACCCGGCTCTCACTCCCTGCAACCCTCTGTCACCTCATCCGGCTCTCACTCCCTGCTGCCCTCCGTCACCCTCTGCCATATCACCCGGCTCTCACTCCCTGCTGCCCTCCGTCACCTCACCCGGCTCTCACTCACTGCTGCCCTCTGTCACCTCACCCGGCTCTCACTCCCTGGTGCCCTCTGCCACCTCACCCGGCTCTCACTCCCTGCTGCCCTCTGTCACCCTCTGCCATCTCACCCGGCTCTCACTCCCTGCTGCCCTCCGTCACCTCACCCGGCTCTCACTCCCTGCTGCCCTCCGTCACCTCACCCGGCTCTCACTCCCTGCTGCCCTCTGTAACCCTCTGCCATCCTACCCGGCTCTCACACCCTGCTACCCTCCATCACCTCACCCGGCTCTCACTCCCTGCTGCCCTCCGTCACCTCACCCGGCTCTCACACCCTGCTGTCCTCTATCATTCTCTGTCACCTCACCACGCGTGTGTGGCAGCCTGGGCTGAGACAGCTTCCCGGGCGCGCACACAGCCGCACCCGAGTACTTCACAGGTCTTTAAAAGACCATTTGCATGATAACGAGGCTTTGTTGTATTTCACCTCTTAGCGCCCCTGCAGCTCCACTCGGACTATCGGAATCGCCCGGCCCCCATAGAGCAGAGTCTGTGTTTGCTGACACACTGTAAAAAAATTTCAAAAACACAGGTACGATGTCTGCAAGGTCCGCGGGCCGCCAAGGAAGGCTTGCCGGGCTGCTGGCGGACCGCATGCCGTACTATGAGTACCCGTGATTTAGAGGATCTAGATCCCAACACCAGACAGGTGTTCCAAAACATAACAAATGAAGAAAGGAAAGCAATACGGGAGTTGAGCAACAACTCGAAATTGGTAATCAAACCTGCAGACAAAGGGGGGGCGATAGTCATACAATCAGCTGATCAATATGACCGTGAATGTAGACGCCTCCTCCAAGATCAGCGTAACTACGAAATTCTGAACCAAGATCCAACAGACAGGATAAAGATAAAAATAACGAGCATGGTAGAAGAAGCTATAGCTCATGGATGGATGACAAAAAAAGAGGGCGATTTTTTGATCCAGGACTCTCCCATAATACCTTATCTATATACCATTCCAAAAATACATAAGAGTCTAGAAAACCCTCCAGGTCGTCCTATTGTGTGCGGTATAGGATCTATTTTAGAGCCAGTCTCTAAATTCGCAGACGCATACTTAAGACCCATGGTGCAAAAAACATCTACTTATCTAAGAGACACTAAAGATGTCTTGGTACTACTAGAAAATCTCCCATTTGACCCGCAACACCAACTTCTGATTAGTTGTGATGTTGAAAGCTTGTACACCAGCCTCCCCCACAATGAAACTTTAAACATCATTGAAGAGGTTCTTTTCAATACAGACTGGGAATACCAAACACCCAGAAATGTCATTATGGAATGCTGTAACCTTGCACTGAAAGAGAACTTCTTTGAGTATAACAACACCTTATATCTCCAGAAGCATGGGACCAGCATGGGGAGCACTTTTGCTCCCAGCATAGCTGGTCTCTACGTACACCATCTGGAGACAACAAACATTTTGCACCCAAATAATCCCTTTTACAACTACATCAACCCCTGGAAGAGATATATTGATGATATATTGATTATCTGGGATGGAGATGAGGTGACAGCCAAACGCTTCATCACTTGGCTCAACTACCAGGATGATTTCCTAAACTTCTCCAGCACCATTTCAAAACAAGAACTGGTCTTCTTAGATTTGAACACATCACCTAAAGATGGAAGACTGATGACCACGACGCATTTCAAAACAACATCAAAAAACTGTCTTTTGATGTACCAAAGCTTCCACCCGAAACATCTTCGGGATAACCTCCCTTACGGGCAATTTTTAAGTCTTAGACGAAATTGCACAGAAGTCACCAATTTTAAAATGCAATCAGAAGATTTGAAAAAGAAACTAGAAATACGCGAATACCCCAAAAGGGTAATAGATCAAGGCTATAAAAGGGCAGGTAACAACTGCAGAGAGAGTCTTCTAGAACCTGCCCCCCCTAAATCTGAGGAAAAACTACCATTCTGTATTACAACATATAACACTAATTCCAATCAGTTGACCAAAATCGTCAACAGACACTGGAAGATCCTAAACAGCAGTGGATTGAATCTCCCTAAACTTATTTTTTCCCATAGGAGAGGGAAAAGTATCCGTAATATGATTGCACACACGAGACCCAAAAAGAATGAAACCACTGGACAATCGACAGCAATGGCAACCATACATGGACACCACCCATGTGGAAAATGCAAGGTTTGCCAACTTACAAGAAAAAGTAAAGAAATAATCTTCCTCAATGGCACCAAATGGGAACAGAGAAAATTCACGACCTGCAATAGTAGTAACGTGGTATACCTCATCACTTGTCCGTGACTATTAGAATATGTAGGAATGACAACTCGACCACTGAAAACGAGAATAGGAGAACATAAAAGCAATATCAAGTGCAAGAAAAGCACGACCAAAATGGCATCTCACTTCCTGGAAAAAGGCCACACCCCAGACGATATCTCTTGGACAGTAATCGAACAGGTCGTCAATGAAAGGTACCTTTTCGAAAAAGAGCAGAGATGAGTGTTCCGTCTGAAAACAAATGTAAAAGATCTAAATGATGAAATTCCATGGGGCCAATTATAAAGATAACTAGATTGTCAGAAAAAACGAAGTTGCTCACTTTTGCATACAGACCCCTGCTTTTCTTTTTCATACAGACCCCTGATTTTCTTTTTCAACACCTGAGGTCTTTTTCAACACCTGAGGACTTTGGGGCGAGTAATGGTCACATCTGCCACTTAAAACATTTATAAAATTCATTTGTTCACATTTAGAAGCTGAATATTATTAAGGTTTCACAAGTACAGTTAAACCCTTAACACAAGCATAGCCTTAAGAGTGAAAAAAACTAGCAGATAATTTGGCCGTATTGCAGAGAGCCATCATCTTTTTGCCTCATCTTATTGTACGTTTTTTTTGCTTTTAGGAAATTATCCCGGAACTTCATATTATATACCTTGCTCTCCCTTTTGCAATTTGTAATTGGTAATTTTTCATTTCCATTTTCAAATGGTACCATTCTAATCACTGCTCACTATGCAGCACAGATCTACTTTCAAGCATCCTGAGAATCGATCCCATCCAGGAAGTAGTGCATTTTTTGGCAAGACTTTGGCACAATAAGAGCGGCCATCCTGGAATTCACGCTCTAGTTTTCCAGCAAAACCGGCCCTCTACTGATGCCTATTCACAATGCAAGGAAAGCCAGTCCTATGATTATTAAAACTATTTCCTTTACAAACCACGCCTCAATACAGCGACTACCGAAAAAAAGCACTGGTTTGCATTGACTCTAACAATTCTTTTCCTTAATCTATCGGACACTGCACTTCAAACCCAGGAAGTGGTGCTTTTTTTAACCATCTTATTAGCACACTGTGAGCCGCCATTTTATTAACAGGTAACGCTCTAGTGCCCAGGAACAAGCCAGTTTGCGTTTTTCTTTCTGTAATTAACATCGGATAAATACCGAGTTCAAACGCTTCCACAGCAAGCCACGGAGCAGCACAGAGGTATTGAAAGGAGAGGGAATATCCTATTTCATGTAAGTAAGACTCGAGCCAAGTCTTTAAATCCTTGCTCTGCAATCCATGTCCTAACTATTTTACTATTTTGCATTATAAGCACGGCGAGATCAGTCAACCTTAATGCTATACGATTTCTTACTTTACCCACAGTGATTAATCCAAGGCAACCTCCCCTTCAGTGCAAGCTCATGATGCCTGACAATCGTTCTAAATAGTGTAGGTACATCATGACTTTTAAAGGATAAATTTTTTTCATTTTTCTACCTAGCTATGAGTAACACACGTTAGTCGGCATGTCTGAACATCAGGATGTGTGAGTCACGACATCCTTAACAGCGCCCTCAGACAGCATAGAGTGAGAACGTATGTATGACAGTGTGTGTGAATTGTGTTTTTGTTTCACTTTGAGTGTATAAGTTCCAACGAACCAAATTATTAAGTTCATCTAAAAGTGGGCGGCACCATCGCTAACTATGGTATGAAAACAGTGCTTTGCCCAAGAAAAGTATATCAGAAAAGCAGTGCTTTGCCTCAGAAAAATATATCACACAAATTATATATCACGAATTTTGACCAAATGGTGTGACTCCACATTATGGTGATGTGTTGAGAAAACGATTATTCAGGTTGTTTATTTTATGTTTCTTATCATTTCAGATACCAATTTGGTTATTTTTACTACTAGGGGCCATTCACCCCCTATTTTTTCAGTCTGGCTTATTTTTGCAGACTGACTTTTGAAAAGATAGGCATACTACATATATAAAAAATATTATATTTTGAGTGCAGTAGGGATCATACTAGGTCCTGATGAGTAAAGCAGTGGGGACTGCTTACGAAACATGTTGACCCAGTAGGGGGTATCACATTAGGGTACACCCCCTACACAACCCCATTTTTAGTGTTTCCAGCTAGGGAAGTAAATAAAATTTGTTTTTTTCCACTAGCCAGGGAATTTTTAAACCTTTTTTATCTTTCACTGACCCTACCACTCTCACTCCCACACTACACATAGCCTATTTTCATAAACACTAAGTGCTCCCGCGTATTCGTAGGTTGCAGCATGCCCCGCCCCGTAGAGGGACGGGAAGACCCCTATGATGAAGCATGACACTATGGGATTCGTAGTGTGTGAGGGGTATTTTAAAAACACGTAGTGCCTTTCCCTGACATCTCAAGGATCAGCAAAATACACCCCTTTTCAGAATCACGAAGAAAATTTAAAAATAATTCACTGGTTACTACACAGGGTAGAATCTCATTGTTTATAAAAAGTTGTACAGGAGGTAGATTCTATCTGTAGACCTCTTCACTCCCTCCTTTTGTTATTTTTTCATATTATAGACAGCGCGCAGCTGTGGGAGTTTCTCCTAAATAACCTTATCCTTTGGATATATGACACATATCACTCATAGCTAGACAAAAACAAAACACACACATACACTATGACAGAGAACACAGGATTGACCTTCACTGAAGAAGAAATAGAAAGTATTATGTCATCACTGGGTACTTTCGAAGGACTCAACACAGCAGAACCATCTGTTAGTAATAATGACTGGGATGAAATTGAAGAACTGAGACGCACCCAGATAAAACCTGCCCTGCACGGCCTACTGATGTCAGAATATCTAAAAGCAAACACAGCACCACAAGGGTTGATAGTCCGGAATGAACCGTATATCTTCCAACATGATAAAAGCTTCAAAAAAGATTGGTCACAAATATCGTGGCATTGCACGAGAGACTGGATTGTGCTAATAATAAAAACTGCAAGTAGATTAGCACAAGAACTAAAAATAGAAATCCAAGCAATAGAAGTACGACTCAGAAGCTATGAATCACCAAGCAGCATGAAGAAACATCTTGAAGAACTGAACAAAACATTAAATGACTTTGAAGCTACATTGAAACAAAGTAAATATAATAAACTGAAAAAAGACACCAGTAGGTTCAGTCATGAAAGAGTATATCCCTATATCAAGGACGATTACAAACCCAACCATCAAGAAGTAACGGATGATGATTCCTCGGACACAGGATCCAATAGTTCTGGGTCAAGCCGGGGCAAGAGCCCAAGACATCAAGGAATACGGGGCAATTATAGACGCCCATACCAACATGGACCCAGAGGATGGGGTAATTTTCAAGGACCACCTATGTATCCACCCCAGCATTTTAGGCCACCTCACTTTCCACACCCTCAGGGGGCATATCCGCCCTGGAGTTACCCCCCACAAGATTATCCTTATTATGATCAGACGCATTTTTAGGATCACGTCAAGGAAGAAACAAAGGAAGGAACCGGAGAGGGAACAATGTGCACTGGACACCGAGAGAAGAAGAACAAGCGAGGGTATCAACCAGAAGTATGACAAAAGCATCAACGAGCAGAAAATGAACTTAGTGGTAAATCTGACCGATGAAAACCTGACAACCACCCAGATCTCAGTCTTGAAGAAAGGATTAGGGTTCGTGCCAACATCAAATATGGACAAATTTTTACTGTGCAAAGAAATACAGGAATTCATGAGGAGACTGAAATTACAAGTCTTCTTTCAAGACAAAGGAAAAAATGAGACACAAGAAGGGGATACTGGCCTCAAACCAAAATCTAGATTCACACCCCTAGATTCCACTCTTCCCATAGAACTGCTTACCTTTGAGAAAGCAGTCATGAAGGATTTAGAGGATCTAGATCCCAACACCAGACAGGTGTTCCAAAACATAACAAATGAAGAAAGGAAAGCAATACGGGAGTTGAGCAACAACTCGAAATTGGTAATCAAACCTGCAGACAAAGGGGGCGATAGTCATACAATCAGCTGATCAATATGACCGTGAATGTAGACGCCTCCTCCAAGATCAGCGTAACTACGAACTTCTGAACCAAGATCCAACAGACAGGATAAAGATAAAAATAACGAGCATGGTAGAAGAAGCTATAGCTCATGGATGGATGACAAAAAAGAGGGCGATTTTTTGATCCAGGACTCTCCCATAACACCTTACCTATATACCATTCCAAAAATACATAAGAGTCTAGAAAACCCTCCAGGTCGTCCTATTGTGTCTATTGTGGATCTATTTTAGAGCCAGTCTCTAAATTCGTAGACGCATACTTAAGACCCATGGTGCAAAAAACATCTACTTATCTAAGAGACACTAAAGATGTCTTGGTACTACTAGAAAATCTCCCATTTGACCCGCAACACCAACTGCTGATTAGTTGTGATGTTGAAAGCCTGTACACCAGCCTCCCCCACAATGAAACTTTAAACATCATTGAAGAGGTTCTTTTCAATACAGACTGGGAATACCAAACACCCAGAAATGTCATTATAGAATGCTGTAACCTTGCACTGAAAGAGAACTTCTTTGAGTATAACAACACCTTATATCTCCAAAAGCATGGGACCAGCATGGGGAGCACTTTTGCTCCCAGCATAGCTGGTCTCTACGTACACCATCTGGAGACAACAAACATTTTACACCCAGATAATCCCTTTTACAACTACATCAACACCTGGAAGAGATATATTGATGATATATTGATTATCTGGGATGGAGATGAGGTGACAGCCAAACGCTTCATCACTTGGCTCAACTACCAGGATGATTTCCTAAACTTCACCAGCACCATTTCAAAACAAGAACTGGTCTTCTTAGATTTGAACATATCACCTAAAGATGGAAGACTGATGACCACGACGCATTTCAAAACAACATAAAAAAACTGTCTTTTGATGTACCAAAGCTTCCACCCGAAACATCTTCGGGATAACCTCCCCTTACGGGCAATTTTTACGTCTTAGACGAAATTGCACAGAAGTCACCAATTTTAAAATGCAATCAGAAGATTTGAAAAAGAAACTAGAAATACGTGAATACCCCAAAAGGGTAATAGATCAAGCCTATAAAAGGGCACGTAACAACTGCAGAGAGAGTCTTCTAGAACCTGCCCCCTAAATCTGAGGAAAAACGACCATTCTGTATTACAACATATAACACTAATTCCAATCAGGTGACCAAAATCGTCAACAGACACTGGAAGATCCTAAACAGCGGTGGATTGAATCTCCCTAAACCTATTTTTTCCCATAGGAGAGGGAAAAGTATCCGTGATATGATTGTACACACGAGACCCAAAAAGAATGAACCCACTGGACAATCGACAGCAATGGCAACCATACATGGACACCACCCATGTGGAAAATTCAAGGTTTGCCAACTTACAAGAAAAAGTAAAGAAATAATCTTCCTCAATGGCACCAAATGGGAACAGAGAAAGTTCACGACCTGCAATAGTAGTAACGTGGTATACCTCATCACTTGTCCGTGCCTATTAGAATATGTAGGAATGACAACTCGACCAGTGAAAACGAGAATAGGAGAACATAAAAGCAATATCAAGTGCAAGAAAAGCACGACCAAAATGGCATCTCACTTCCTGGAAAAAGGCCACACCCCAGACGATATCTCTTGGACAGTAATAGAACAGGTCGTCAATGAAAGGTACCTTTTCGAAAAAGAGCAGAGATGGGTGTTCCATCTGAAAACAAATGTAAAAGGTCTAAATGATGAAATTCCATGGGGCCAATTATAAAGATAACTAGATTGTCAGAAAAAACGAAGTTGCTCACTTTTGCATACAGACCCCTGCTTTTCTTTTTCATACAGACCCCTGATTTTCTTTTTCAACACCTGAGGTCTTTTTCAACACCTGAGGACTTTGGGGCGAGTAATGGTCACATCTGCCACTTAAAACATTTATAAAATTCATTTGTTCACATTTAGATGCAGAATATTATTAAGGTTTCACAAGTACAGTTAAACCCTTTACACAAGCATAGCCTTAAGAGTGAAAAAAACTAGCAGATAATTTGGCCGTATTGCAGAGAGCCATCATCTTTTGCCTCATCTTATTGTACGGTTTTTTTGCTTGTAGGAAATTATCCCGGAACTTCATATTATATACCTTGCTCTCCCTTTTGCAATTTGTAATTGGTAATTTTTCATTTCCATTTTCAAATGGTACCATTCTAATCACTGCTCACTATGCAGCACAGATCTACTTTCAAGCATCCTGAGAATCGATCCCATCCAGGAAGTAGTGCATTTTTTGGCAAGGCTTTGGCACAATAAGAGCGGCCATCCTGGAATTCACGCTCTAGTTTTCCAGCAAAACCGGCCCTCTACTGATGCCTATTCACACTGCAAGGAAAGCCAGTCCTATGATTATTAAAACTATTTCCTTTACAAACCACGCCTCAATACAGCGACTACCGAAAAAAAGCACTGGTTTGCATTGACTCTAACAATTCTTTTCCTTAATCTATCGGACACTGCACTTCAAACCCAGGAAGTGGTGCTTTTTTTAACCATCTTATTAGCACACTGTGAGCCGCCATTTTAGTAACAGGTAACGCTCTAGTGCCCAGGAACAAGCCAGTTCGCGTTTTTTTTCTGTAATTAACATCGGATAAATACCGAGTTCAAACGCTTCCATAGCAAGCCACGGAGCAGCACGGAGGTATTGAAAGGAGAGGGAATATCCTATTTCATGTAAGTAAGACTCGAGCCAAGTCTTTAAATCCTTGCTCTGCAATCCATGTCCTAACTATTTTACTATTTTGCATTATAAGCACGGCGAGATCAGTCAACCTTAATGCTATACGATTTCTTACTTTACCCGCAGTGATTAATCCAAGGCAACCTCCCCTTCAGTGCAAGCTCATGATGCCTGACAATCGTTCTAAATAGTGTATGTACATCATGACTTTTAAATGATAAATTTTTTTCATTTTTCTACCTAGCTATGAGTAACACACGTTAGTCGGCATGTCTGAACATCAGGATGTGTGAGTCACGACATCCTTAACAGCGCCCTCAGACAGCATAGAGTGAGAACGTATGTATGACAGTGTGTGTGAATTGTGTTTTTGTTTCACTTTGAGTGTATAAGTTCCAACAAACCAAATTATTAAGTTCATCTAAAAGTGGGCGGCACCATCGCTAACTATGGTATGAAAACAGTGCTTTGCCCAAGAAAAGTATATCAGAAAAGCAGTGCTTTGCCTCAGAAAAATATATCACACAAATTATATATCACGAATTTTGACCAAATGGTGTGACTCCACATTATGGTGATGTGTTGAGAAAACGATTATTCAGGTTGTTTATTTTATGTTTCTTATCATTTCAGATACCAATTTGGTTATTTTTACTACTAGGGGCCATTCACCCCCTATTTTTTCAGTCTGGCTTATTTTTGCAGACTGACTTTTGAAAGATAGGCATACTACATATATAAAAAATATTATATTTTGAGTGCAGTATGGATCATACTAGGTCCTGATGAGTAAAGCAGTGGGGACTGCTTACGAAACATGTTGACCCAGTAGGGGGTATCACATTAGGGTACACCCCCTACACAACCCCATTTTTAGTGTTTCCAGCTAGGGAAGTGAATAAAATTTGTTTTTTTCCACTAGCCAGGGAATTTTTAAACCTTTTTATCTTTCACTGACCCTACCACTCTCACTCCCACACTACACATAGCCTATTTTCATAAACACTAAGTGCTCCCGCGTATTCGTAGGTTGCAGCACGCCCCGCCCCGTAGAGGGACGGGAAGACCCCTATGATGAAGCATGACACTATGGGATTCGTAGTGTGTGAGGGGTATTTTAAAAACACGTAGTGCCTTTCCCTGACATCTCAAGGATCAGCAAAATACACCCCTTTTCAGAATCACGAAGAAAATTAAAAAATAATTCACTGGTTACTACACAGGGTAGAATCTCATTGTTTATAAAAAGTTGTACAGGAGGTAGATTCTATCTGTAGACCTCTTCACTCCCTCCTTTTGTTATTTTTTCATATTATAGACAGCGCGCAGCTGTGGGAGTTTCTCCTAAATAACCTTATCCTTTGGATATATGACACATATCACTCATAGCTAGACAAAAACAAAACACACACATACACTATGAAAGAGAACACAGGATTGACCTTCACTGAAGAAGAAATAGAAAGTATTATGTCATCACTGGGTACTTTCGAAGGACTCAACACAGCAGAACCATCTGTTAGTAATAATGACTGGGATGAAATTGAAGAACTGAGGCGCACCCAGATAAAAACTGCCCTGCACGGCCTACTGATGTCAGAATATCTAAAAGCAAACACAGCACCACAAGGGTTGATAGTCCGGAATGAACCGTATATCTTCCAACATGATAAAAGCTTCAAAAAAGATTGGTCACAAATATCGTGGCATTGCACGAGAGACTGGATTGTGCTAATAATAAAAACTGCAAGTAGATTAGCACAAGAACTAAAAATAGAAATCCAAGCAATAGAAGTACGACTCAGAAGCTATGAATCACCAAGCAGCATGAAGAAACATCTTGAAGAACTGAACAAAACAATAAATGACTTTGAAGCTACATTGAAACAAAGTAAATATAATAAACTGAAAAAAGACACCAGTAGGTTCAGTCATGAAAGAGTATATCCCTATATCAAGGACGATTACAAACCCAACCATCAAGAAGTAACGGATGATGATTCCTCGGACACAGGATCCAATAGTTCTGGGTCAAGCCGGGGCAAGAGCCCAAGACATCAAGGAATACGGGGCAATTATAGACGCCCATACCAACATGGACCCAGAGGATGGGGTAATTTTCAAGGACCACCTATGTATCCACCCCAGCATTTTGGGCCACCTCACTTTCCACACCCTCAGGGGGCATATCCGCCCTGGAGTTACCCCCCACAAGATTATCCTTATTATGATCAGACGCATTTTTTAGGATCACGTCAAGGAAGAAACAAAGGATGGAACCGGAGAGGGAACAATGTGCACTGGACACCGAGAGAAGAAGAACAAGCGAGGGTATCAACCAGAAGTATGACAAAAGCATCAACGAGCAGAAAATGAACTTAGTGGTAAATCTGACCGATGAAAACCTGACAACCACCCAGATCTCAGTCTTGAAGAAAGGATTAGGGTTCGTGCCAACATCAAATATGGACAAATTTTTACTGTGCAAAGAAATACAGGAATTCATGAGGAGACTGAAATTACAAGTCTTCTTTCAAGACAAAGGAAAAAATGAGACACAAGAAGGGGATACTGGCCTCAAACCAAAATCTAGATTCACACCCCTAGATTCCACTCTTCCCATAGAACTGCTTACCTTTGAGAAAGCAGTCATGAAGGATTTAGAGGATCTAGATCCCAACACCAGACAGGTGTTCCAAAACATAACAAATGAAGAAAGGAAAGCAATACGGGAGTTGAGCAACAACTCGAAATTGGTAATCAAACCTGCAGACAAAGGGGGGGCGATAGTCATACAATCAGCTGATCAATATGACCGTGAATGTAGACGCCTCCTCCAAGATCAGCGTAACTACGAACTTCTGAACCAAGATCCAACAGACAGGATAAAGATAAAAATAACGAGCATGGTAGAAGAAGCTATAGCTCATGGATGGATGACAAAAAAAGAGGGCGATTTTTTGATCCAGGACTCTCCCATAACACCTTACCTATATACCATTCCAAAAATACATAAGAGTCTAGAAAACCCTCCAGGTCGTCCTATTGTGTCTATTGTGGATCTATTTTAGAGCCAGTCTCTAAATTCGTAGACGCATACTTAAGACCCATGGTGCAAAAAACATCTACTTATCTAAGAGACACTAAAGATGTCTTGGTACTACTAGAAAATCTCCCATTTGACCCGCAACACCAACTTCTGATTAGTTGTGATGTTGAAAGCCTGTACACCAGCCTCCCCCACAATGAAACTTTAAACATCATTGAAGAGGTTCTTTTCAATACAGACTGGGAATACCAAACACCCAGAAATGTCATTATAGAATGCTGTAACCTTGCACTGAAAGAGAACTTCTTTGAGTATAACAACACCTTATATCTCCAAAAGCATGGGACCAGCATGGGGAGCACTTTTGCTCCCAGCATAGCTGGTCTCTACGTACACCATCTGGAGACAACAAAAATTTTACACCCAGATAATCCCTTTTACAACTACATCAACCCCTGGAAGAGATATATTGATGATATATTGATTATCTGGGATGGAGATGAGGTGACAGCCAAACGCTTCATCACTTGGCTCAACTACCAGGATGATTTCCTAAACTTCACCAGCACCATTTCAAAACAAGAACTGGTCTTCTTAGATTTGAACATATCACCTAAAGATGGAAGACTGATGACCACGACGCATTTCAAAACAACATCAAAAAACTGTCTTTTGATGTACCAAAGCTTCCACCCGAAACATCTTCGGGATAACCTCCCTTACGGGCAATTTTTACGTCTTAGACGAAATTGCACAGAAGTCACCAATTTTAAAATGCAATCAGAAGATTTGAAAAAGAAACTAGAAATACGTGAATACCCCAAAAGGGTAATAGATCAAGCCTATAAAAGGGCACGTAACAACTGCAGAGAGAGTCTTCTAGAACCTGCCCCCCCTAAATCTGAGGAAAAACGACCATTCTGTATTACAACATATAACACTAATTCCAATCAGGTGACCAAAATCGTCAACAGACACTGGAAGATCCTAAACAGCGGTGGATCGAATCTCCCTAAACCTATTTTTTCCCATAGGAGAGGGAAAAGTATCCGTGATATGATTGTACACATGAGACCCAAAAAGAATGAACCCACTGGACAATCGACAGCAATGGCAACCATACATGGACACCACCCATGTGGAAAATTCAAGGTTTGCCAACTTACAAGAAAAAGTAAAGAAATAATCTTCCTCAATGGCACCAAATGGGAACAGAGAAAGTTCACGACCTGCAATAGTAGTAACGTGGTATACCTCATCACTTGTCCGTGCCTATTAGAATATGTAGGAATGACAACTCGACCAGTGAAAACGAGAATAGGAGAACATAAAAGCAATATAAAGTGCAAGAAAAGCACGACCAAAATGGCATCTCACTTCCTGGAAAAAGGCCACACCCCAGATGATATCTCTTGGACAGTAATAGAACAGGTCGTCAATGAAAGGTACCTTTTCGAAAAAGAGCAGAGATGGGTGTTCCATCTGAAAACAAATGTAAAAGGTCTAAATGATGAAATTCCATGGGGCCAATTATAAAGATAACTAGATTGTCAGAAAAAACGAAGTTGCTCACTTTTGCATACAGACCCCTGCTTTTCTTTTTCATACAGACCCCTGATTTTCTTTTTCAACACCTGAGGTCTTTTTCAACACCTGAGGACTTTGGGGCGAGTAATGGTCACATCTGCCACTTAAAACATTTATAAAATTCATTTGTTCACATTTAGATGCAGAATATTATTAAGGTTTCACAAGTACAGTTAAACCCTTTACACAAGCATAGCCTTAAGAGTGAAAAAAACTAGCAGATAATTTGGCCGTATTGCAGAGAGCCATCATCTTTTTGCCTCATCTTATTGTACGGTTTTTTTGCTTTTAGGAAATTATCCCGGAACTTCATATTATATACCTTGCTCTCCCTTTTGCAATTTGTAATTGGTAATTTTTCATTTCCATTTTCAAATGGTACCATTCTAATCACTGCTCACTATGCAGCACAGATCTACTTTCAAGCATCCTGAGAATCGATCCCATCCAGGAAGTAGTGCATTTTTTGGCAAGGCTTTGGCACAATAAGAGCGGCCATCCTGGAATTCACGCTCTAGTTTTCCAGCAAAACCGGCCCTCTACTGATGCCTATTCACACTGCACGGAAAGCCAGTCCTATGATTATTAAAACTATTTCCTTTACAAACCACGCCTCAATACAGCGACTACCGAAAAAAAGCACTGGTTTGCATTGACTCTAACAATTCTTTTCCTTAATCTATCGGACACTGCACTTCAAACCCAGGAAGTGGTGCTTTTTTTAACCATCTTATTAGCACACTGTGAGCCGCCATTTTAGTAACAGGTAACGCTCTAGTGCCCAGGAACAAGCCAGTTCGCGTTTTTTTTCTGTAATTAACATCGGATAAATACCGAGTTCAAACGCTTCCACAGCAAGCCACGGAGCAGCACGGAGGTATTGAAAGGAGAGGGAATATCCTATTTCATGTAAGTAAGACTCGAGCCAAGTCTTTAAATCCCGGTTCTGCAATCCATGTCCTAACTATTTTACTATTTTGCATTATAAGCACGGCGAGATCAGTCAACCTTAATGCTATACGATTTCTTACTTTACCCACAGTGATTAATCCAAGGCAACCTCCCCTTCAGTGCAAGCTCATGATGCCTGACAATCGTTCTAAATAGTGTATGTACATCATGACTTTTAAATGATAAATTTTTTTCATTTTTCTACCTAGTTATGAGTAACACACGTTAGTCGGCATGTCTGAACATCAGGATGTGTGAGTCACGACATCCTTAACAGCGCCCTCAGACAGCATAGAGTGAGAACGTATGTATGACAGTGTGTTTTTGTTTCACTTTGAGTGTATAAGTTCCAACGAACCAAATTATTAAGTTCATCTAAAAGTGGGCGGCACCATCGCTAACTATGGTATGAAAACAGTGCTTTGCCCAAGAAAAGTATATCAGAAAAGCAGTCCTTTGCCTCAGAAAAATATATCACACAAATGATATATCACGAATTTTGACCAAATGGTGTGACTCCACATTATGGTGATGTGTTGAGAAAACGATTATTCAGGTTGTTTATTTTATGTTTCTTATCATTTCAGATACCAATTTGGTTATTTTTACTACTAGGGGCCATTCACCCCCTATTTTTTCAGTCTGGCTTATTTTTGCAGACTGACATTTGAAAGATAGGCATACTACATATATAAAAAATATTATATTTTGAGTGCAGTAGGGATCATACTAGGTCCTGATGAGTAAAGCAGTGGGGACTGCTTACGAAACATGTTGACCCAGTAGGGGGTATCACATTAGGGTACACCCCCTACACAACCCCATTTTTAGTGTTTCGAGCTAGGGAAGTGAATAAAATTTGTTTTTTTCCACTAACCAGGGAATTTTTAAACCTTTTTTATCTTTCACTGACCCTACCACTCTCACTCCCACACTACACATAGCCTATTTTCATAAACACCAAGTGCTCCCGCGTATTCGTAGGTTGCAGCACGCCCCGCCCCGTAGAGGGACGGGAAGACCCCTATGATGAAGCATGACACTATGGGATTCGAAGTGTGTGAGGGGTATTTTAAAAACACGTAGTGCCTTTCCCTGACATCTCAAGGATCAGCAAAATACACCCCTTTTCAGAATCACGAAGAAAATTAAAAAATAATTCACTGGTTACTACACAGGGTAGAATCTCATTGTATATAACGAATAGAAAGAAGAAAGTAATGCGCTATATCTAGTGATTGCGTTACAAAGGAACTTTTGGCATCTCGGATAGCTGGTACGGTCATCTGAGATTCTCACTGACGTAACTGAGCAGCGAACGTACTGCCCGCCTTCTTCACTTGGTAGTATATACGCCATTTAATTTTTACGAGTGCCTTTTCCTCGGCAGTTGTGAAAAATGTGTTAAGGTTTAATTTGGAGATCTCCATCAGCTGTATGTGTGGGTGGTGGCATAGCGCCATTGGAGGTCACTCACCGCTGCCTCGTCCTGTTGTAAATCTGGCCGAGCCCTGTGCTTTGCAATAGCCCAGTCTCATATAAGGGCTCACCTCATCATTGCCTTCCCAGCCACCACAAGTTCCTATCAGATAACACTCAGCCCTCATTGCCTTTTAGAAAGGCTCGGATATGCTGCCGAATGTGTTCTTTCTTTTCAGGGAGTTTATGGGCAAAGGCCTTCATGCGCCATCTAACCAGGGAGGTGTCAAAGATAACCCCATGTCTAATTCCAGACTGACCAGCCTGTGATCAGTGACTCCTACTTCAAGTATTTTGCAGTGGGCTGTAGAGGCGCACAATGGTCCCTGTAGTAGGAAGAAGTCTATATGTGATTGGGTGCCGTGAAGGGCTTGGGGCAAAGGGCGAGGAATTTTTTGTGATTGATATTGATAGTCAAAGAGTAGTCAGCCGCAAAGGAGTTATGATGGTCCTCATAGAGCAGCAGCATTGGAGAACGCCTCCCCGCGTGCAGGATAGCCCACGTGTGCTGGTGGTGTAGGGAGCAGGCAATGATCAGCCAAGGAGAGTGTGGTTGGGTGGAAGTGCAAGCCCGGTCCAGGTGCGCCCTCTGAAAGTCCAGCGGCTCAGGAAGATGGAGACCCAACAGCTTGGGGAGCAGGGGTTTTAGAAAATCCAACATGTTGCTCTGCTCTGCATTCTCTGGGACCCCGTAGATACAAAAATTATTGTGGCGTGAACTGTCTTCCAGGTCATTGATCTTTTGCCACAGGGAATCAATGTCTTTTCCTCGGTCCAGCAGTGTATTGTAGCGGGCTTCAACCTGGACCAGCCTCTAATGAACAGTGCCAATGCGGGCACTTTCATCATGAGATCACTCGTTTTGCTCTCTATGGCAGATAAGGTGTATCCTATGGCAGAGATTTCCTTCAATAATGCATCCATTTTCATAGAGAAAGGGGTTCAGCCATAGGTTGCTGTGTGGATCGAGATTCTGGATAGGTAACTGCCTCTAAGAAGAGCAGTTGACATACCGCAGGTTTACAACCCTGCATGAAGAGGAGGTAAAGCATGTTTCTCTTACAGAAGACACTCCCTCAGGGTGTTACGTGGGGCATGCTGATGGGGGGCCCAGGCTATGCCATGGGGAAATCCTTTGGCGACACCACCAGAGTAGAGACAGGACAAGACAAGCCCCAGTCACTGCCCAGACACCACCACGCACCTCCCAGCCCCGAGAGGGGTGGGCAGAATGAGGGAGCCCCTCTTTGCCAGACAGTGGAAGGGTAATAGAAGGGTGGATGGGAGATGGGCCCTCGTAGTATGGTCAGGTGACTTTGGGGAGCCAGCCCTCAAAGAATTTCATGGGGAGGACGAGGCGCCAGTCAAGTAGGACTCCCACTGGTCCAAGCTACCAGGGACCCACACCCAGGCTAGCGTGAATTGGCCTATGTAGGACAGGCCCAGAGATTTTGCCCTGGGGTGGAGGAGCAGATTTTCAACCTTCAATTAGGAGACAGGCTGGCACCTGCAGAGGAAGAGAGAAGAGGGGGATCCTCCCGGCCCCTCTATACCATCACTGAGCAATATGATGGGTGGTGCCCTCACTACCATGCATCGTACCTGATGTTGTGTCTATATGGCCAGGACGTTTGCTACCAGTCATCCAGGCCATGGGTGTGGAACTGTTTCATCATCTGGGTCACCGCCACCTAGTGGACCAGGAAACTCAAGGCTCCAGAGCTCCTGGGGCCAGATGGGCTGTGATGCAAAGGGGGCTCCACCATGAGGTCTATCAAAGACAGTCTAGGCTCCCCAGCCCTGCATATGGCAAGGTGTTGCAGGTGAGGTGTGCAGGTAAGGTGTTTTCTCTTGGGGCAACCCTGGGTCTTCCAATCGGCCTATGGTATCGGTGGCAGCCGGTCACATGGTTGTGGGGAAAGGGTGATTGCACACTCAGGGTTGATGGTCACCGGGAGAGCACCAGTGCAGCAGGAACTCCAAGCGGCCATCCTTGCCCAGAGCCAAATATGGGTGGGTGGCCTTGTTAACTGCCGGTTAACCAGGCATGAAACTATGTTAGTGGTGATTTATAACGCGCACAGCTACTCGAATGAGTGTCCCGGCGCGAGCCCGGAAAGAACGAGAACAGTGAACAGAGAAATGGCAGGAAGGAAACGAGCTTAATTGAATAGGAAAGTTTTGAGTTTTTTCTTGAACTGAGTAGGGTTTTGAAGGCCCTCTTTCTGCAAGGATTTGTCTGGGCTTGGAATGAGGGGCTGAAGCAGGAGAACCAAGCCCAGACATCCACTGGTGAGCCGCTTCCTCAGGGTCTGAGTGTAGGAAGCTGGCTCTGTATATACTATACCAAAGTAAGGTATAGTGTGCACAGAGTCCAGTGGATCCCCAAGGGTAAGCAGAGGTAAAAGTAGATAATACCTTACTCTCTTTTTGTGGTAGTGTGGGCGAGCAGTAAGGCCTTATCAGACGGTAGTGTTAAGCATTTATTGTACACACTCAGACAAGAAATGATGTCACACACTCAAGGACTGAACTCAAACCAATTTGTTTGTATCAAAATATTATTTAGTTGTATTTTATTTCTAGAATCAAGCCAACCCTGGTACAGGTAAGTGTAATAGTACTTTGCAAGAATAATGCAGTTAAATACAGTTTGAATGCAATTGAATGCACTTGGGTTGGTTACAGGTAAGTCACTTGTTCATAAAACAGCTGGAATTACTTTTCTGTTACTATTTAGATTACTTTGCATGTTACTTTTCAGATTGCTTTTTAAGTTACTTTTTCTACTCAGTGTGACATGCCTAGATATCACACTGGGACATTTCCTAGATAAAAAGTAAGTAAATCCGTTTTTGTACATATGCAGTTTCTTAAGGTTTCATACAATTCAAACTCCACACTTACAACAATTTTCACAAGAAAGCAGTCAATGCAGTCCCATGGGAGAAAACCAGGTTTTCGGTTTAACGGTAAGTACTTAGGTTTGAGAGTTGGTTTTCTGGGGTTAGAACAAGGGTTCCCCAGGGTCAAGGATGCACTCGCAAAGCATCCTCAGCGGCACTAGGGCAGCCAGGTGCAGAGTGCTGAGGCCCAATGTTATCCAATGGGGGATAGGGGGCCTCCGGTAGGTGGCTGCTCACGAGCAGGCCACAAGGTTGTGGGAGCAAAGCTCCTGGACTTAAGCTCAGGGCAAAGGGGATCCGATTTAGCACACAAGGTGCACGCACAGCGGCACAGGGGCGGCCGGGTGCTGTTTTGGTGTTGACTGCCCTGTTGTTTTCAATGGGGATTCTCCGGTTGCAACAAACAGTGCAGGCTCGGAGACGAAGATCTTCTGAGGGCGACCACCGGTTGGAGAGGTAAGCTGGGATGTTGAGGGATGCCGGAACAGAGTTGGTTGGGCCACCCAAGGCCTTGCGGTGTTGGGTGCAGGGGTGTCTTTAGGCATCGGGTTTTCCTTACCAGCTCCGGTCGCGGTCGGGGTATCCTCCAGAAAGGGGCTGCAGGTGTTGGCTGGAGATTTGAGGTAGGGCAGGGGTCACCAGATCCTAGGTCAGGATCGCTGGGGAGACCTCCTCGTGGTGTTCGTCCACTTGAACTCGGGCCGTGGGCGTCGGGTGCAGAGTGGTGAAGACTCGCGGATTTGGCCGGAGCCAGAGTCTTTTGGTGAGCAGATCCAGTGCTCACAGGAGACAAAGTCTGGTTGGGGAAGGTAGAGCAGGTCCCCTGGGTTCTTGGGTGCTGCGGGATGCAGGACACACTGGGATTTCGCTGGAGCGTGTTGAGGTCAGGACAGACCGGTAGGGCTGGGGCCAAGTCAGTTGGTGTCCTCCTCTTCTTCCTTTAGCACGACACTTCGGTCCTTCTTCTTCTGGATTTTTCTTGTCTTAGGAGGCAAGGTTCAGGGTTGCCCCTAAATACTAAATTTAGGGGCATTACAGGTAGGTACAGGTCAGGACCAATGGGTTCCTTCCTTGAGGTGGGTACACCCCCTATTATGCCACCCTTCAGTGGGAGGGGGGCATAAGCCTCACTCTGGTTGGCGGGGTCCCCCATCTTCAAGATGGCGGAGACTGAGAGTTGTGCTTCAGATCGCCTCCCCCACCTGAGGGGTGGGGTTGGCAAAGGTGGGCACACCTCTCCTCCTAACTTGGTTTTTCTGCCAAATCTCCCACCCAAATTGGAGGTCAGAACTGGTGGGGGCCGGTTGCTGGGAGCAGCAAATGGCTGGGGTAGCTCACAAAGGTGGCAAGTATTTGAAGCTTCCCCTTCGTGGACCCTGCCCCTCCTGGGGGAGGAGGCTTGGCATCTCGACCCAGGATGTGCTTTGTTTCAGGACCCCGAGAGCAGCAGGCTCTCGACCCAGGGGTCCAGAAACATGTCTGGTGGTGGCAGCTGGCGAGCAGCCACTCAGCCAGCATACTAGAGTTAGGTCGTTTTTCAGGGGGCATCTCTAAGTTGCCTCCTGAGTGCATTTCTCATTAAATCCCACACTGGAATCAGTGCAGGTTTAATGTGCTGAGAAGTTTGATTCCAAACTTCCCAGTTTTCAGTAAAGCCATTATGGTGCTGTGGAGTTCGTAATGACAAACTCCCATACCATGAACTCTTTATGGCTTTTACTCCACTTACAATGTCTAAGAATGGAATTAGACACTGTAGGGGTTCAGGGCTTATGCACCTGTACCCTCACCACTGATATAGTGCACCCAGCTAGAGGGGTGGCTTACCTATGCCGGGGCAGTGTGCCATGTCGACTCTTCACTTTGCTCTGCACCAAAACACGCAGCCTGCAATGGCAGTGTGTGTGTGTAAAGGTCTAGGGCTTCTAGGGGTGGCACAATGAGTGCTGCAGCCCTTAGGCGCCTTCCCTAGTCACAATGCCCTTGGTACCTATGGTGCATTTTACGTGGGACTTACATGTGCCCAGAGAGCTGCCAATTGGGTTTTGCAACAGTACAGTTTAGGGAAAGGACAAAGGCCCTGGGTACCTGGTTGGCAGGAACCCAGGGCACACTTAGTCAAAGAGCATCAACATTAGGCATAAAGTGGGGACAACCATGCAAAAAGGGGCACTTTCCTACACCGAGCCATTGTAAACTCCGCTCGTCTCCGAGATGCTGCAGGCCGAGGAGCGTCTCATAGAGGCAGTCTGGATGGTACCTTCTCCATGTCTGTCATAATGCCAGCAGATCAGCAGGTGAGGCCAGCTATGGGTGGTCACAAGGGTCTCCTCTTCCCTAGGGAGTGATCTAGGGCAGGTGGATTGGGCCCCAGGCAGCAGTGATGAGCCTGGGGTGTCAATGTCATATGGGAGCTCTAGCAGAATCACAGTTGGCGCTAAGCTCCACCTCCCCATTTCTTTGGTTTCTTGTTCGTGACCAACAGGTTTCCCTTGGCATGCCAGAACAGGAAAAATTATGTCAGGACATCCGCAGCAAATAGGGCAATCAGTCTGAGGTATGTTGACCAATGGCCCTATGTTCTATGGGCTGACGATCAAAGATTTCCACCAACAGAGACAATGTAGGCTCCACTGATGGAAACATTGCCTTTCACCGGAATCTAAATAGAGTGAGGGGTCTGGGACATCTGCCAAATTTTTGATAGAGTACCCCATGTGCGAATCTCAAAATCAGGGTCTAAGGGTTTAATCTGTCTAGAAGCAGAGATCTAATCTCACAAAAAAGAGAGAAGGACTAATGAAACAGGGCCAGGGATGTTAACCCAATTTAGATTGAAAAGTTCTTTTGTTCCTGCCCCCTCCACTATGTGGGAATAGTTAACTAGTGAGAAACAGAAAAAAAGGGAAAATCAAAAGATTTTATAATACTGCCCTCACCCACTATGCAGTGGCATGCTTCATCATAGGGCCGCTGCAGACGTCCAGGCGCAGACCAACGCACTGGACGGAGCGCTGTTTTTTTAGAGTGAGGGAGAAAAAGAAAAGAAAAGAAAGTTCATGAAAGGGAAGAGTGTTCCCTTAAGAAGGGATCTCTAGTGCAGAAAAGCAGGAGAGTAAAACTGTCTAAGGAGATACCATTGCAATACCTTTATTCTTGGTTCCCCTTGACAGGGTTAAAAATAATGCGATCTGGGGATATAAAGGAGGGGTAACTGCCCCTAAATCCCCACTGCAAGTACCAACATGTTTCGGCCTTCCACTCTTGCCCTCATGGGTCAAAAAGGCCTTCTTCAGGGTGTAGATCCCTTGGATAATATAGTCCTGACCAAAATTTGATCTTGTAAAAAAGCTGAATATAGAAAGATTACACTCCTTAGGAAATAGAGTTTTCAATATGGCTGCTATAACTTTAGACATCCAGAATTAGCCCATGAAGTACAACCAACGCGGGAATTTCAATATGGCCACCACAGTTGACAGCAATCTCCCACACGTAATGGGAGTCTAGTTGTTTACCGGTGAAATACCCGGATCCGGATGCGGTCACGAGACCGAGGGGAAACAGGCTTAAAGGAAGTTCCAGCAGGAATAAGACATCATCAGAGAACCCGAGAGGGGGAGATAAGACGAACGCCGGTCTTTGATGAAGTAAGCTGAGAAAGAGGGGGGTGCCGTGTTGCATCTCTCAGTGGTGGGGGTAATACAGGGGAAAGGATTGAAAAAGTAGTCTCCCTTTGGTGCCAATAACATTGCGATACCTTCATGCTCTAAATGACAGAGGGGTCGGGGCAGGACCTTCGAAATTCAAAACTTATCGTAAAGCGAGCGTGCGCAATTAGAACTACTCATAACTTCACGTGTTACTCAAAGTGGAGACGAATGGGGTCACTCTAGTGAGAAATAAGATCCGAATTGAGAATGGTTGCTAAATCGTATTTGAATCTAAAATAAGGGTTTGACTTTTGATTCTTTATATAGAGTGTGACAATAAGACCGCGTTCCCACGACGGTCCCGGGTTTAGAGAATTACTCATAAACTTGGGTAAGAAGTTTGGTGTCACACGCTCTAATGACGGTTTTTTCCTTTAAAAATAATGGGATCAAGAGGCAAAAAACCTTTTTAAAGGGGCTCGGTATTACAGTGTCCACTAAACTTCACAGGTGTCCTAGCACATGTAATAGCATGACTACTCTTTTGTTTTTATATGTGAGGTATGGGGCACATCACAGAGGTGCATTTGAGATGGGGAAATTGAAATCATATGATGGTATTTCTTGGAAGGGAGCGAACATGACCTTTTTTGTTTTGTCTCCTTTGCAGAAAATGAATGTGTTATGGATAAAGTAGAAGGCGCATCTTATCTTTTATAAAAAATTGTTTTTTTACAAGATCAAATTTTGGTCAGGACCATATTATCCAAGGGATCTACACCCTGAAGAAGGCCTTTTTGACCCATGAGGGCAAAAGTGGAAGGCCGAAACATGTTGGTACTTGCAGTGGGGATTTAGGGGCAGTTACCCCTCCTTTATATCCCCAGATCACATTATCTTTATCCCTGTCAAGGGGAACCAAGAATAAAGGTATTGAAATGGTATCTCCTTAGACAGTTTTACTCTCCTGCTTTTCTGCACTAGAGATCCCTTCTTTAGGGAACACTCTTCCCTTTCACAAACTTTCTTTTCTTTTCTTTTTCTCCCTCACCCTAAAAAAACAGCACTCCGTCCAGTGCGTTGGTCTGCGCCTGGACGTCTGCAGCGGCCCTATGATGAAGCATGCCACTGCATAGTGGGTGAGTGCAGTATTATAAAATCTTTTGATTTTCCCTCTTTTTCTGTTTCTCACTAGTTAACTATTCCCACATAGTGGAGGGGCAGGAACAAAAGAATTTTTCAATCTAAATTGGGTTAACATCCCTGGCCCTGTTTCATTAGTCCTTCTCTCTTTTTTGTGAGTTTAGATATTTGAAGGGGAGTCAGAGAAGGCTCATTCCCTAGTCTCTTTCTTGTGATTTTAGAAGCAAAGATCTACTGACACCTGCTTGGCCATGACCACCACTGGGTTAGCAGAGAGGCTCTGTAAAGGCTCAGTTATCCAAAGGTCCAGCACCTTGGTGAACATCACTGTGATGCACTCATGATCTAATCAAATATCTGGCAGGTCTTTGGATTCCATTGAAAAACGTCTACCAGAGTCAATGTCATGACTGTATTATAACATCAATGCAGTGGCCAAAGAGAACAGGTCATAGAAATAAACACTATGCACCTTAGACACTTCTTGGTGCTCGAATGTCATGGCCATGATAGGGTTCACTCCATCCTTGGAGCACATTATGTAGGGTCCAGCAATCACTATCTACAGTTAAAATAGTTAAAAGAAGATCAGTCATCTATCCACACTTCTGATGCAGCCTGAATCTATTCATGTTAAATACGTAGTGAGAATCTCTAGTGAACCTGATGCCAGTGCAGAAATTCACATTATTGATTTTTTAGGGCCACATAAAGGCCAGCCTTCTGTCTTCCACAGCAGATAGCTTCATTTGTTGCATGATGAGAACTACCTGGCTTCTTCGTATCCACTAGCAATGAATCTATAATTGTACTTCTCCTTCCTGTACTTCTGGATCGCATGCAGGTTTCCATCAACCTCATACATGAATTGGGACATATTTTTGAAGGCCCACCATAGCTCATATCTGTGACTTCTATTACCTTCTCATACTTCATTAGAATGTGTGAGGGGTTCTCACGGAGAGTGGCCATAAGTCATTTCAGAGGCTAAATCCATCTTCCTTCGGATGCAAAACACTGTGTGCAAAAAGAAAAAAAAGGAAGGACGTTGTCGCAGTTTTTTTCAATAGAAAAACTAGAGCGCATATTATGCCCTTGAATGGTTGGTTAAATACACTACTTCAAAGAACAGCACTGTACAACACCATATATTATATGCACAGTAAAAAGCACTAGTGAGCCGCATTGAAGAAAGCTCCAACAGCTGCAAGGAGATCTTCTCGATCGTCAAAGATTTCACCTCGCCTTCAGCCACTGTCAACAACATCACTGCCTCCCAAAAACTCTTCAACAACCTACCCAACTTCTTCCACAGCAAAATTGTAAACATCTACAGCAATTTTGCACACCAACCCAACCCCAGAGAACTCATCACTAACCTACCCATCACAAACTAAGACGGCCACCTGACTGAATAGACAACCCTCACCAGAAACGGCACAGCGGCAATCAAGCAGACCATCCACTCAGGGGCCATAACAGCCCTAAGCCCCTACCATATCTACAACCTGGGAACATCACCAATGAGCACCACCCTAACCCACATCATCAACACCTCACAGCATCACAGATCAGGAAAGCGGCGGACTATTGAGTCTATGAGTAATTTCAACCCATTTGAGCAGAAAAAGAGGTAATCATTCCTAAAGAGCAAAGTCGCTGGGCCAGCCCACCCCTGCCACACACACCACCCAGCAGGTTTACCCCATAACTTTGTTCTTTCCCACAGATTCCCTCTAGGCCGTGCTCTTTTTCCACAATACTCCCTTTAAACTCTACTAATTTTTTTAACAGATTCCTTTCTTAACTTTGCTCATTTTTCCACAGATTCCCTCTTAACTCTGCTCTTCTTTCCACAGATTACGCTCTTAACATTACTTGTTTTTTCACAGATTCACGCTTAACTCTGCTCTTCTTTCCACAGATTACTCTCCTAACTTTGCTCATTTTTCCACAGATTCCTCTCTTCACTGTACTAGTTTTTCCACAGATTCCCTCTTAACTTTGCTCTTCTTTCCACAGATTCCTCTCCTAAGTTTGCTTGTTTTTCCACAGATTCCCTCTTAACTCTGCTCTTCTTTCCACAGATTCCTCTTTTAGCTTTGCTCTTTTTCCCACATATTCCCTCATAACTTTGCTAGTTTTCCCACAGATTCCCTCTTCACTTTGCTCTTCTTTCCACAGATTCCTCTCCTAAGTTTGCTCGTTTTTCCACAGATTCCCTCTTAACTTTGGTCTTCTTTCCGCAGATTCCTCTCTTAACTTTACTCCTTTTTCCACAGGTTCCCTCTTAAATTTAGTCTTCTTTCCACAGATTCCTCTCCTAACTTTGCTTGTTTTTCCACAGATTCCCTCTTAACTTTGCTCTTTTTCCACAGATTCACTCGTAGACTCCTCTTCCCCACACCTGCTTTTCCTCGCACACTCGCCCTCCCTTCCACGGACTGAACCCCTCTTTTCCCACTCAGTCCTTCCCTCTTACCACCTTCCACTGACCCCGCCCAGTACCCTGAACCCCTCCCAGGTAACTTTTTAATGGAGGCTGCAGCCCAGCTGTACCGCTGGTATGCTAAAGGCAAGCCCGTCTGCACCCATTCACACGTGAACTGTGCCCAGCGCCTGGACCCCTGGTCCCCCCCTGCTCCAAACCTACACTTGCACTGAACTCCTAGCCCTCAACCCCGGACAGAGCAACAGCAACTGCCACCTCACATCCCCGCAAACAACAGCAGGACCCTTTGCCTGCTGCCACTGCCCTCTCCAATGCTACATCAAACCCACAGCCCCTGAACATCCGCCACCCACTACGCTCACGGATCAGCTACACTGCCTACTAATCAACACTCGCTTTTCCGACAAGCACACCAGCGAAATCTGGGACACCATCACCTCCCTCACGCCAGACATTGTCTTCCTCACCGAGACGTGGCTCAACCCGGCATTCGCACCCGACATCGCCACCGCCAAACCACACAGATACAAAATGATCCACCGTGACCGCACCAACAGCAAGGCTGTGGAATAGCCATCATTCATAAAGTCAGCATCAACTGCACTGCCACCACAGACACCACAACCCCCATCATGGAGCACCTTAATTTCCAGATCAATACCAACTGCAAAACTACCATAAGAGGCACCCTCACCTATAGACCCCCCGAAACCCGCCCTGCCTTCTGCGAGGCCATCGTGGACATCATCACCCCGCTAGCCATTAACTTTAATAACTTCCTCTTCCTAGGGGATCTCAACTTCCACCTGGAAGATGCCTCCGATACCAACACTGCTAACCTCCTAGAGATAATGGGCATCCTCGGACTCTCTCAGCGAGTCACTGACACCACCCACATCGCCGGACACACGCTGTACCCCATATTCTCAACCAGCAACAGGATCAGGTACAGCTATGCCACCGACCACTAAATCATCCACTTTTCCATCTCCTCCACCCCCAGCCCTCGTCATTCCCCAACAGCACCTCCCACAGGAGCTGGAGGAAAGTAACAGAGGACCTCTAGACACTCACCCTAAACCCCTTGCTGCCTCCCCCCCCTCCAACCCATAGGAAGCCATCAAAAACGTCAACACCTGGATCACCATCTGCACCAAAAACGTTGCACCCCTCAAACCCCGGAAACCCAACAGACCCCACACCAACTGGTTCACAGACGAACTTAAAGCCTTAAAACGCAACTGCAAAAGATTGGAAAGGAGCTGGCGCACCAGCAAAGCACCCTCCGACAGAGAACAATTTAAGCAAACACTAAAACACTACCACTCACAATTGAAGAACGCCAAGAAGGACACCCTCAACACCCGTCTGGAAGCCACCTCCAACCACAGCAAGGAGCTCTTCTGCATCATCAAGTTCTCCAACAGTACAGCAACTGAGAACGTCATCCCCTCCTCCCCGGACCTCTGCGACTCCCTCAAATAATTTTTCCACAACAAAACAGTAACCATATATGAAAACTTTGAACCCCAACCACCACTAGCCATCCTCAAATTACTCTCCACCAACAACAACCACCACCTAACAACCATCACCACGTGGGACCCAGTCACACCCCAGTCCACCGGCACCAGCATGGGTTCCATACACTCAGGAGCCTCAAAGATCTCTTCCCCCATCACATGTTCAACAAGGGAATCACCACCATCAGCAAGGAACTCACGACCATCAACACCTCCATCGGCGCTGCCAACTTCCCAGCCACCTGGAAGCTCACAGAGGTCAATCCGCTCCTAAAGAAACCTCTGCAAACCCAACAGAACTCAAACACAACAGTCCGATATCCCTACTCCCCGTCCCAGCCAAAGTGCTAGAAAACGCTATAAACATCCAACTAACCAACCAGCTGGAAACCAACAAACTCCTCGACCCCTCGTAGACAGGCCTCCATGCAAACCACAGCACGGAGAAGGCCCTGATCACTGCCACTGATGATATCAGAGCTCTCATGGACAGGGGAAGAACCACAGCCCTGATCCTGCTCGACCTATCCACAGCTTTTGACACCGTGTCTCACTACTCCCTCCGACTTGGCCTCCGCTACATGGGAATCCAAGGGAAAGCCCTCATGTGGATCACTTCCTTCCTTACAGGAAGAACCCAAAACATCGACCTCCGCCTCCCCCTCTTCTGCCCAGGCCCAAAAGACAGCATCTGCGGAGTCCCCCAAGGATCATCACTAAGCCCAACACTCTTCAAAACTTATATGGCCCCTGAAGCCGCCCTGGCCAAAGCACATGAGAGGCACATAATTTCCTACTCTGACGACATAGCTCATCATGTCCCTGTCTGCAGACCCCACCACCACCAAAGTGAACTTCCACAGATGTATGACCGACGTCGCCAGCTGGATGCAGAACAAGTGCCTCAAGCTCAACTTTGAAAAAAATGGAGGTCCTCATCTTCGGGAGCACCACCTCTCCCTGGAACGACACATGATAGCTGTTGGACTTGGCCCTTTTTGCAGGGCCATCCCTGAACTTTTTGCCTTCCTCCTAGCCTTTTTTCTGACCTGGTTTTGGTGGTTTTAGGACACTGCTGTCCAGTGTAAAGTGCGTGTGCTCTCTGTGGTAAACATGGTAAGATTGGTGCACACCTGTTTGGCATATTTAATTTACCTGTCAGTCCCCAGTAAAGTGGTATCACATATACCCGGGGCCAGTAAATTAAATGCTACTGGTTGGCTTGCAGCGCTGATTGCGCCACCCACCAAAGTAGCCTTTCAAACCTGTCTCACGCCTCTGCCATTGCAGGGCCTATGCGCGCAGTGTTACTGCCACTGTGACGAGACACCTAAAGTGTGTGCCACGTCTGTGACCCCCCTTTTACTGCATGTCAGTCAGCCCTAAGGTAGGCCCTAGCTAGCCCTATGGGCAGGGTGCATTGTAGGTAAAAGGTAGGACATGTACCTTAAGTGTGTGACATGTCCTGGTAGTGACAAACAGCCATTTTGGTTTCTCACTGCTGTGAGGCTGCCCTCCCATAGGAATGCATTGGGGATTCCCTGATAAGTGTTTCAGTGGTAATTCCTGATATGAGAGGAGCAGCGTGGTCAAGTTTGGTATGCTTGGAATAGTAATAATAAATGCTGCGCAATGGTGTGCGCAGATTTATTATCACTATTTTAGAAACGCCACTTTTAGAAGTTGGCATTTCTGTGTGCTATGTGTCTGCCTGCCTGATGTGTATTGCATGTCTGGCTCTGGAGTGACCGGGGCTGGTGAGGTGTGTGGCTCCAGGGAGGGCAGGGTGAGTCAGCGCTAGGCTGAATGGGCAGATCTGCATTTGGAGTAGTGGGAGGAGTAGTTCCTGACACTGAATAGGTCTGTGCCTGCCTGGGTGAATGCTGGCTCCGTCCCCCTGTGGTGTGTCTGATGACCGAGCCCAATCTGACAAAGAAGGGTGGAAGCCTGGTAAACAGAGTGCTTCAACACCCCCCCGAACCAGTTGAGACTGGTTCCCCCAAGCCCTCTGCCGGGGCAGACAAAGAGAAATGTACTATATATACTGGGGCTGTGACCCCATGAAAGGGGTGCTTCCCTGTGCTGTTGTGGGTGCTACTTGTGCCTGCTGGGCCCCAGGAGGAATCGCCACGAGGGACTGCCTCTCTGCTGGAGGGCCCCGTGAGCTGGCCTGCCTGGGCCCAGCTTTGCTTTCTGGAACTCTGGTCCTAGCGCCTCGTGAGCGCTATATCTTTATGCCAGAGAAAAAGGAGCGCATGTGTCCTGCAGCGCTGGGCTGCAACGTGCTCCGAGGGAATTCCGGCGTGTGGGATTCCCCTGTGCTGCCTGCAAGGGAAGCAGGAGCCTACTCCGCATTCCGTGCCTCCAGGGGTGCAGCGGAAGCCTACCCTGCCTTTTGGTGCTTCCTAGGATGAAGCGGGAGCCCACCCCGCATTGTGGTAGTCCCGGAGTGAAGCCGCCGCCGAGATCGGTGGCCCGGAAGTCAGGCAAGCTGCCTGGTTGTGGGCGAGCCCAGAAGAGGAAGTTCCCGGCCGGAAGTCAGGCCCGAGTGAGCCTGAAGGTGGGAGGGGCCCCCGTGTGCTGGTGGGAGCCCCGCCTGCGGCCGTATCGAAGAAGGGGATCAACGGAGACTCCGCTCCGTGTTGCGGGATCTCCTGTGTGCCTGCAAGAGGAAGTGGAGCCCCGCGGGCTCACCGGACCCCAGTAAGAGGAGACCGGAGCCTCGCGGGCTCCCTGCCAGAGTCCTGCTGTCCCGGTAGGAGTCAAAGAAGAACCCCGGTGAGTGAGGGCCGAGAGAGGAGCACTGTCGGTGCCGACGGGTGCCGTGAAACTATTGGCAAGATGAGCCCCGTGAGAGGGGCTCCCCAAAGCATTTGTGGTACCGTAAACAGCACCGGAAGAGCCCGGTGAACGGGGCACGTTATACTGAAGTCCCGGAGTGGGGCTTTAGTGGCATAGTGGTGCCCAAGCTGATTGTGCGCAGCTGCACCGCCCTGACTACGGGCAGCTGCAACGACAGGGCATTTATTTTGGTGATGATGAGGAAGGGGTGAGTTGCACCCCCCCTGCACACAGTCACCCAGGCACTCATCACCAGCCGCCTGGACTACGGCAACACCCTCTACGTAGGGATCACCACACAACTTCTGAACAGACTCCAGATCATACAGAACTCAGCAGCAAGACTCATCCTCGACCTCCCGAGATGAACCCTCATGACCCCCCACCTCAGATCAATGTACACTGGCTCCCTGTAAACAAATGGTGCCAGGTCAAACTACTCACCCATGCCTACAAAGCTCTCCACAACTCAGGCCCTGTTTACCTCAACCACAGAGTTAACTTCCACCAACCCACCAGACAACTACGTTCCGCGTCCCACCACTTGGCCCACACCCCTCACATCCAAAAAGCGTGAGTGGTGGACGCGCCTTCTGCCACGTGGCCGCCAAACACTGGAACAAACTCCCTCTGCAACTCCGATCAACACCCACCCTCCAAGAGTTCAGAAAGAAACTGAAAACCTGGCTGTGCAACAGATAGCCCGCAGCACGACCCTCCCTCTCCCAGCCTCTCCCCCCCCCCACTCCCAGAGCCTGGATAGCCCCGGACCCTCACGAATGATAAGCAGAGCTGTACAAATCCTATTGTATAAAGAGTGTAACTAATTCTTTCTGCTTTCGCGAAGATTATTCTATTCCATTGACAGTAGAGGGCAATAATCTGAAATTAAGATACCTTACATTTTGATAAAGCTTATATGGTACAGTCTATTACATTAAAAATTAAAAAGGTCAAAGTACTTTGTATTTTTATGTTGCAATTTGTTGTGTTCTCATGGGACAATGTTACAGTTGAAGACAATGCAGAAATAAAATGATATATTACATACTATATTGATACCCCCGTTATAGTACGGATTAATTCAATGCCTTCTGTAGTCTGACATATCCCCATGGCTCATTATCAAATAGGTCCGACGCGATTTAAATTTAAAAAAACAGGACTTTGTGATGATCTGAATGTCGTGCAGTCCGCTAAATGTTTGGATGAGCGACCTACATTCTTCCGTTAACATTTGTTTTTTAAAAACACGTTCTTCCCGCTCTCCATTCCCCCATATTAAAGAAAACATGAGATAATTAATACCACTAGCTGGCCACTAGATGGCACTGCAGACCAAAGTCTTGAAATGAGAGCGCATTTCTAATAATTGAAAAGGTTAGAATCAACAAGGTTTCAGCAGTGTCTACTTTTAGCCACACTTGATAATAAAGTGATGACATTTATATTTTACATAGAAATGCAGTGGTTATAGCGTATCATGGTAATATTGTGCCTTGCCGTGTTTCCATAGCAAAATTTTAGTATAGGCTAACCGTTTAAACATTTTATCATGTACATTTTTTAACAGAAACATTGATTTAAGAGGACGAACTTTCTTTTATTTCAGCACATACTTAGCGCATCTAAACGTATACACAACTGCCAGCAGACATGGCGCGGAGCTGCGGAAATAAATGAATGCAGATTTGTACTGTAGGGCAAAGGCCAGACTTAATTAGATGTACAGTTAAAGACTTAGCAACGGGAGGCCGTGACAGCGCGAGGCAGAGCTTCTGTCCCTGCGATTCCGTTCCTGATCATAACGATTGATAATGACTGTTTGATCTTAGAGGTAAGATCAGAAATAGCAGGGCTGGGAAACAAAAATCACAATGCCTATAATGAGTTCAAAGAGAGAAATACTTACCAGCCTTCCTTCTGGTAAGGAAACATGATAAATGGAGACAACGACGCACCATGCTTTAGTGCTGAAGGGGCAAAGCAGATGAAACCTCCATAAAGAGATAATTTACGCATTGCTGTAATTATCAGGGAGATGAACTCAGGTTAAAGACAACCGCACTACACAAAACTCAGAATATTCTGTTTATTCAAATATATCACTAGGGCCTTTCTAAAGGAGAATTGTAGGGGATCGAATAATATGTTCATGGAACAGGTGTAAAAGGCTAATCCCTTTTAATTGAACGACTACCTCAAAAGCACTCAATTTGCATTTAGGCTACAGAAAGTGGACTAGAAGTAAAGAAACTATGGGGCATATTAGCAAGACTCACGTTAAAATTATCGCCGTTTTAGCGGCAGGAAACTGCCGCTAAAACGGCGATAATGGGCTTGCTAATATGCGTTATGGAATTCCAATAGAAGCCCAGGTTAGATGTCCTGCACATCTAACCTGGGCTTCTATTGGAATTCTATAACGCATATTAGCAAGCCCATTATCGCCGTTTTAGCGGCAGTTTCCTGCCGCTAAAACGGCGATAATTTTAACGTGGGTCTTGCTAATATGCCCCTATATTTTATGTTTTTTTCACTTTCAATCAATTCAAGAAATACTTATCAGTCAGTCCAGGGAGCTCTCTTGGCGAGCCAACATTACCACATTTTTAGTGCATGTGTGCTCTTGACAGCCACTGAAAAATAAAACAACCAACTAAAGCCCATTAAATGCACACTTAAGTATACAAAAAGCGATGGAGGGGATGCTTGAGTTAATCTCAGTCACTGATAATTACTCAAACCACATTCCAGTCCATTTTTATTTTGCACAGGATGCTACTTCAGTTTGGACCCAGCCATATGCAAATCAGTCTTGACCCTGGTTCAGTAGGAACAGTCAGCTCGAAATGCCAGGCCAGGTGCTCCATGAACTAGAACACAAGCAACCTAAGACCAGTTTTGCCCTAATTGGTGCTCATCTGTCGGGTACAGCTTGGTTCCTGTGGCCCAGTAGCACAAGACACACATCTGGGCATACTAGTCGCACTTACGGCGTTGCACATAAGTATACTAAATGTTGAAGGATGGAATGCTTAAATTAATCTGAGCAATTGGTAACTGTTATGGTCGCATCCCAGTGCATCGCTATTTTGGAATATAGCCCGAGCGATTGCCAGTGGCTGAGATTAATTAAAACATTCCATCCATCGCCTTATTGTTGTTGCAGTTGATGCCCTAAATGAGATGGGGACGCCCAGTTGACACCGTTGGTGTGACGGGTATGCCCATAGGACTCAAGCTACACTCTACTGACAAGCCCCAAGTAGGGTGAAACTGGTCTAGGGTTGCTTGAAGTGCCTTCTGGAGAAGGGATTCACCTGGAAGTTTGGGATGGACTGTTCCCATGAGGAGCAGGGTCAGTACTGATTTTCATAAGGTGGATCTTTATCTAGAGTGGTATGGCGTGTGAAAAATGATGGACTGGACTGCGGCCCAAGCGATTGCCAGTTGCTGAGATTAGTTCAAGCATTCCAACTATCACCTTATTGGTGTTGCAGTTGACACCCTAAATCCGATGGGTATGCCCAGTCAACTCCCTAAGTGCAAAGTGTATGCCCAGACGTGGATCCTGTATTCATTGTGCCATAGGACTCAAGCTACACCTTACTGAAGAGCCCCAAGTATGGTGAAACTGGCCTAGCATTGCTTCTGGTCTCTTCTGGAGGGGGACCTCGCCAGGCAATTCAGGACGGACTGGCCCCATGAGGAGTAGGGTCAGTACTGATTTACATAAGGCATGTGTACGAAATTAGGTTACTGGTTGAGGAAGGTAAACCCTACTCAACCACAATTCCTGTCAGGGTAAAGTCACAAGCAAACCCCAAATTAGCCTATGCTTACCCCTATGGTTGCTTGCCACAAAAGGAGTCAGGCTTAACTTAGAGGCAATGTGTAAAGTATTTATGCAGCACTTCAAACAGTAATAAAGTGAAAACACAACACAAGAAAAATCCCACACCAAGTTAGAACAATAGAGTAAAATATAATTCATAATTTAAGACCAAAATGACAAAAATACGATCAGTAAAACAGGAGATATGCAATTTTAAAGATTTAGGTAAAAATAGTGCTTGAAAGCACAAAGCACCAACTGTGGGTATTTAGTTATGCTGGACTGGGAAAAAGTCACAAGTTCAGGCTGACCGCGATGGAGTGTGGGCCAAATACAGGGACCAGGTTAGGCCTGCTGAACAAAGTACCGTAAAATCCTGGTTGTGAAGCAGTGTGAGTTTCAGTGTCGAGGATGTCTCATGCAGTGGTGGTTCAGGCCTGCAATGAGAAGTTCTGTGTCAAAGATGCCTCATGCAGCATCGGTTCTGAGGAGCTGTGAGGTTTTGCGTCAGGGATGCGTCACACAGCAGCAGTTCTAATGCGAGGCAATGCATAGTGCTGCCTTGGTTCTGCTTGGACCACAGCTGGGCTGGCACAGCATCTTCAGGCGCACTTACAAGGGCCTAGGACTGGGGTGGCGCCACTTGGGGGGCAAGAGTCACAGCAGACAGAGTCCAGGTGCTGAGTTCACAGTGGTTGGAGCCTTTTGTGTCCATAAGGCTCTGATCAGGTGGCCAGCCAACTGGCCCATGGAGCCACTCTGGTGGTCCTCTGTTCAAGATGCACATCCAGTCCTCTTCACTCAGAAAGCATGGCAGCAGAGTAGCTGTCCTTCTTGCAGCAGAGCAGCACAGTTTTCCTTCTTTTGAGTCTTCCACAAGTCAAGATGTTTACTGAAGAGTTGGGTCTGAGGGTTCAATAAGTAGGAGAAGGTTCCCATCCCTACATGTGCTTGGAATTTCCTGCCTACCTGCCCCAGCTTGTCTTGGGGCACAAAAGACTTGTGTGAAATCCTTTGTGAGTGCGCCGAGGCAGAACCTTTGTAATGTGTATGAGTGGTAGGTGACAGCTCCTACCCCCTATCAAGTCAGAGATGGCCCATCCTGCTAACAACTAATCCCCCTTAGTCTCACTGTCTGGAAGCAATACACAAAGACCAGTTGCAGGAATTCAGGAACCAAATGGTCTGGACAAGAAAATGCCAACTTTCTAAAAGTGGAATTTTCAGAATTGTGACTTAAAATCCAACTTTACCATTAAATAGGGTTTTAAATTAAAATTCTTTAGATACCAGACTCGATATAGCTAAATGCTCCCAATTGAAAGTTGTCACTTATTAAATGCAATAAGGTAAACCAATGTTATCCTATGGGAGAGGCAGGCCTAGCAATAAAGATAAACGAATTTAAGAGTTTTTCACGACCATGACATATAAAAGTTACAAATACAGTCCAGCTTTTTAAATGGCCTTCGCCCTGCCCTATGAGCTGTTTAGGGTCTAAACTAGGGAGGCCTCATATGTATTAAAAGGGAAGGTTTAGGCCTGGCAAAAGGTTTATTTTGCCACATCGAAATGGCAGTTTAAAACTGTACACAGAGGCTACAATTGCAAGCCTGAGACATGTTTAACGGGCTGCTTAAATGGGTGGCAAAATGTGTGCCACTGGAGCATTAGTAGCATTTCATTTACAGGCATTGGATACATGTAGTACCACTTTACTAGGGACTTACAAGTAAATTAAATGTGCCAATTGGGTGTAAGCCAAGTTTACCATCTTTTAGGCAGTGAGTAAACACACTTTAGCACTGGTCAGCAGAGGTGAAGTGCATAGAGTTCTAAGGCCAACAAAACGAGATCAGCAAAAATGGAGGAGTAAGGCAAAAGGTTTGGGGGCAGAACACCCTGCGGCTGACAGGTCTAACAACCAGTCCTATGTCTAGAGGTGTATGGTGGGAGAAAAATGATAGACTGGAATGTGTCCCAAGCAAAGGCCATTGGCTGAGATTGAGTCAAGAATTGCATCCATTCCTTGTTGTTCCATGAAATACACAGACTCAGTCAATACAGTATCTTGTTTATGATGAGATTGTTACAACACTACATCTTGTCGAGCCATGTTTGGATGTGATGAAATGTTCTTCAGGACTAAATGAAGACAGAGAGACAGACAGACAGACAGACAGACAGACAGACAGACAGACAGACAGATAGATAGATAGATAGATAGATAGATAGATAGATAGATAGATAGATAGATAGATAGATAGATAGATAGATAGATAGATAGATGTTCCACCTTTGTCAAAGCACAGTCATGGCTACTGTACACAACTGGCTAGAATTTAATAAAGGCATACCAGAAAGAGTGCTTATCGATGGAAAGGCATCCCCATGGAGCGACGCCCCTGGTTTAGCATATTATGCTCTCATTTTAACTTTCTTCCGCTTAAAACTGATTTCACTCCAATACAGTTTAATTGGGAAATTAAACACTCCCTACCTTTTACTATCACAATCTCCTTGTTAACTGTTTCCGAAATTTTGTGACGTAGGTACAAATGTGGTTAACGGTTGTAAATGAAGGGATGAACAGTCACAATGTATATTTTATGAACCGTTCTATAATTGTCAGACACACACTAGAGGAGATAGATTGACTCAACATTCAAGATAATAGTGCTAGGCCCAGTGGGTTAGAGGTTACTTATGTCGCTCCAGTTCCTCCCGTTAGTAAGCGGAATGATGTGCCGGACGGGGTTATGGGGAAAATTATTGACAGAGGAGGTCAGTGCTCAAAAACTAAAAATATACTGAGAAGCCCGCTATCACCAACACGGGGGAACAAACACGCCAGTATGATGAACTTAATACAACAACCCCCACCCACGACTTTAGTACTCCCAGATAGGTTAGAGAGTCCTATTGATCAAAATGATAATTTGAGCGTACTATTTTGGAATATAGCGGGCTTGCATACCAAACTGACAAATCCAGTATAGCTCGAGTTTATTGGGAAATTTAAAATCCTTTGTTTCCAAGAAACTTGGGCAAGAGATGAAATCCATATAAATGGTTTTAAGACATATCATACCGCCGCAATATCTTCAACACATGGGAGAGCTAAGGGGGGTCTATGCACTTACGTCTCCAATCAGATTAATGTATCAAAGATAACTATGTTGATAACAGAAATCTACTATCAAATTATATCCATCCAAATAGGTAAACACCATATCTTGGCCCTGATAAATTTTTATAAAAATGCGCCGAAGGACCAGATAATAGAAGTATTGAGGAAACTAAATAGTGACCTGACCAAACTGCAGAGAGACAGGAAGCAAGAGGTGATTATTGTCTGGGGCGGAGATTTTAATATCGGGCTTTGCCCTTCAGGTGAGGACGATAACTGCGGTCTACTATCTGATGAAAAAAGGACCTTATCCCCATTTTTCTCATTCAATCTCTGGGGACCTTTTAAATGAGATTTTATTCTCACATGACATGGGCTTCGCCAATAGTTTGTGCTTCCCCCCCCCCCTGTTCACTTTGAGCATACTTTTAACGGGAGAGGTTTTAAATCAACAATTGATTACATTATTTTACCTAGTCGATATGCTTCACGTCTTTTAAATTATAAAATTCACAAAGATGCTATAAGTGACCACTTCCCATTGAGCTTAAGTCTAGTGCTACCAAACACCATGCAAAATTTTCAAAGTAGCCAAGTACCCTGGGCCCAGAATTTATCTCTGGGAAGAATAAATGGCTATTCACTGCGCTGGTCTAGAATCGAACGAGTAGAGTTCACTAAGAACATTGTGACCAAGTGCTATAACTCACTTTTAACTTGTTTGGAGGAGTCAAGTCCCCATGCCAATATTCTAGAAGCTTTTGCTCACCTTACACATGAAATACAAAACACTCTTAGGGGGGAGATCAAAGGAGCGCGTACATATAGCCAGGGCTGGTTTGATACAAAATGTACAATAGCGTATACCAAACTAAAGTCTGCCCTTCATAGACCAGAAAGGGATAGAGATGAAATAAGGGAGTGTAGGAGGGAGTATAACCAGGCCCTAAAAAAACGCAAAAAGGAACTAAAAGATAATGCATGGACTACACTCTGTGAATCCTCGCTGAATAAAGACAGTGCCGCATTTTGGCATGCGGTTAATGCTCCTTTCTATACAGTTTCCAACAAACCATCGATAGAGGTCGCCATAGATGAAAGGCAATGGGTGGACTTCTTTTCAAAAGTCTATAATCAACACCGGGGCGAGGACAGAACAAACTCCCTTTGTAGTCAACTGGGAACTATTACCCAAGAAATATCTCCCATTGATCTCCATTTCACTATTGACGAAGATATTAGTGCAATTAACGTGAGTAAGGGTGGAAAGGCTCCTGGCCCAGATGGTGTGCCAATTGACCTTTTTAAATCAAACTTGTCTCTTTGGGCTCCTCTACTAACACAGGTACTGCACGCATGCTGCTCGGTCGGTTTTATTAAGACCTGGTCGGAGTCAATAATAGTACCCATATTTAAGAAGGGCGACCGGCACAATCCAGCTTGCTACCGTCCAATCTCCTTGTTGGATTCTTCGGTAAAGGTAGCAGGGCGGATCATCTTAAACCGGCTTCAAGATTGGGCAGAAGACAAAAACATTCTGTCAGATGTACAATATGGTTTTAGGCAGGGGTTGGGCACCATGGAGCAAGGCCTTAATCTTAGCATCTTGATAGGGAAATACATGCAGGCCAAAAAAGGGAGAGTTTATTTAGCATTTGTTGATCTTACAGCTGCTTTCGAATTGTGTTATACACAGCAAACTCTGGGTCGTTTTAACAGATATGGGGGTGGACCCCCCATTGATCCAGTTTTTGAGGCAGCTGTATAGCGGGGCGACAGCTAGGGTCCGCTATGGAACCAGGGGGGAATGCACTGCACCGTTCAACGTGGAAAGGGGGGGTCAAACAGGGCTGTGTCCTGGCACCGTTTTTATTTACATTATACACAAATGGTCTGGAACAAGCAATGGTGGAGAAGACCCAGGATACGCCACAAATAAATAATCGCCCTATAGCCACCCTTTTGTATGCGGACGATGCAGTGCTGATGGCCCGTACACAATTGGGTCTTCAAAAGGCACTTCTTACCTACACTGCGTATATGGATAATCTGGGTTTGAGACTAAATGCTTCAAAAACCTATTTAATGAAGTGTGGGAAGGGTAGTTCAAAATGTAGGAGTATGTTTATAGAGAACAGTAGGGTGGAATCAACCAAGACATTCTCATATTTAGGTATTTTACTTGATTCCAAGGGGACTTGGTATCAGGCCGTCAAAAGCAGGAGTTTGCTTTTTATGAAATCCATGGCAGCACTGGCCAATTTCGCAAAGAAATTGGGCAGAAGGCCACCAGCTCTGCTCCTGCAAATCTACCAAGCAAAATGTGTTGTGTCAGTATAGCTATCTATGGGGCAGGTGTGTGGGGACTTCAAGATACCCAACTTATCCAGAAGGTTGAAAACGCCTTTTTAAAGTTTCTTTTGGCGGTCCCGGGTAGCACTTCTATTTATAATTGCCACACTGAACTGGGTGTTTCGTTCATCTCCGACATTATTAAAGTTCAGCCTGCTCTACTAAGGCACAGGATCTGGACCTCCCCTAGAACTGGTCTCAACCGCGATATCATTAGCGATAGCATGAAGCTGGATCAGGCCACCAAGATCCCCTGGTTAAAATATATAAAAAACTTCATGTATGATCTCGGTTACCCAGACTACTATAACTTTCCTGAATCCATAAATTCTGTCTCCAGGAAGAAGTTCAAAAGAATCTGTACGACACACCTGGAGGTAAATAGATTCACTCTAGAAGTAAGTAAACCGTCAGTACAATCGCATCAACTGATTTTAACCACCTACACTATACAGCCATATATACAGTACACTTTAAGTGGGTATGATAGATTCGTACTGACTCGTTTCAGATTTGGGATTTTTGATCGCATGATAAGCTTTCCTGAAACAAACAACTGGTCGAATAAGCTATGCAGTTGCCCATGCGATAATCAGTCCCAGCAATCATCGATTCACGTGGTTTTATTCTGTAAATTTTATAAAACGCAAAGAAGGAGGTGGATCCTACCAATTTTAAGACTAGGGGGATGGACACAATGCAGACCAGCGTTCTTATTTTTGCAATTTGTAGATAATGAATGTTTTACTAACGCTATTGCTCGTTTTTTTAAAAGCACTGTGAAAGTTAGAAAAACTATTTCGATTTAAATTTTATACAGGTATGTGTATTTGAAAGTCTGCGATGAATTAAAATCCGTGAGGCATTGGTTTCATTGTGATTTCTGATATCAATTGAACTTTCTTAAAAAATATCTATGTGTGAGATGCTGTCTTTTTAACCTTTGTGTTTGCTTTTGTGATTTTACATGTATAAAATCGAATAAAGCTTGTTCTGATCTGATCTGATCAGACTGAACTGTATAGCTGAACGAAGGTGTTTTGTAATATCATTTGTGTAAGAAGATTTCTTAACTCAACTTTTATGGTCCTCTTTATAGGGCTTGACACTATAAAACGGCGTTTTGGCTTAGCGCATACGCATGTGCCCAGCCCTCTTTCTTTGAGTTTCCTCCTTTGTGTAAGGGTTATTTTATTAGTGTCTTCACCCCTTTTTTATGTTGCTTTATTTTTACTGTTAAGACAAATGTGTAAAAAGGATTATGAACATTGTTTTATTGGCACGTATTTCTGAAAAAACAAAACTCAATCTAGATAAAAAAGGAACCCTGTGTACTGTGTAATTTAAAAAGCACGTCGTTTGTCAATTTTTTGCATATGAAGTTATATTGTTCGATTAAAGGAAACCATTGCCTGCCCATTTTTCATTCCCAATACAAAATTCCGTGATAAGTAACACATTATCTAATTTTAAATCAAAGTATTAGAATGACACTAGGTGGCACTGCAGATCTAGGTACACAAGACTAAAAAAGCACGTGTAGTAATTCATCTAGATAGAATCGGTGTGCCTGATTCAAACAATCAAACATTCTCTGTGTAATATTACCAAGGCGTAAAGCTGGTATTTAATCCTTGTTTACGATTTTCAAAATATTCATTGACATTGGGATGCGTAAGTACACGTCCATCATTATTACTTCTTCGCGCTTTATTGTATGTACTTCACTTGTAATATTACGCAAGAGAAAATGCATTACGCATAAAATGTACACACTGCCAAGGGACCTGACATAAAAATGGGGAATCACTGCACAAACATGAAAAAAGCATGGGAGAAATTAAAGAATGTCCTCAATAGGACAATGCAAATCATCATACACAACCACAAGTGAGGAAGGCAGCTAGGAGGAATGCTGATGGACAAAGAAATAGACACACAGTGCTCATTCCCAACAATCCATATACCTACTCTAACTATATTCATCTACCAGCTTGTACATCGTTACCCCCACCTAGCCTTGATCCACACACCACGAACAGGAGACCATTGCTCTTGACCAGGGTGCTGCTCTCCCAGGCACGCAGATCCAACTGAGTGCCTCTCTCTCCCGCTCCACGCCGCCCCCAGTTCGTGGCCGCGCCCTCTCTGCCTGCTTTTGCCCTGAATTCTTGGTATTTTCTTTTCTTTCTATTTTCTTGGTATTCCTTCTGTATTTTTATTTTCATTCTCTCTCCGCCTCTGTTTTTGCCCTCATTTGGTGCCCCCCTGCCCGCTCTTTCTGCCCGTCTCTTTCCCACTTTTCCACCGCCGCTGCTGCCCCCCGGCCCCTCCCCCCCGCCGGTTTCCCGCTCCCGCCTCCCAGCTGCGCCTCCCTCCCTCCTCCCCTATTTAATGGCGGCCGCTGCACACCCAGGCGAGAGAGTCCCCAGACCTTGGCCAGGGTGCTGCTCTCCCAGGCACGCAGCTCCACCTGAGTGCCTCTCTCTCCCGCTCCACGCCGCCCCCGGTACGAGGCCGGCGCCCTCTCTGCCTGCTTCTGCCCTGAGTTCTTGGTATTTTCTTTTCTTTCTATTTTCTTGATATTCCTTCTGTATTTTTATTTTCATTCTCTCTCCGCCTCTGTTTTTGCCCTCATTTGGTGCCCCCCTGCCCGCTCTCGCTGCCCGACTCTTTCCCGATTTTCCCCCACCGCTGCTGCCCCGCGGCCCCTCTCCTCCGCCGGTTTCCCACTCCCGCCTCCCAGCTGCGTCTACCTCCCTCCTCCCCTATTTAATGGCGGCCGTCCGCGACCAGCGCCAAGCCCCCTGGCCCTCCGGCCCGTCAGCGCTACACCTCCCAGGCTCTCCACGAACTCAATGCTGGCAAGAACTTCAACTGCAAGCTCTCCTCACCTCTCGACACCCACGGAACCTTCACCTGCCGTCACTGCCACCATTCCTTCACCCTCGCCGAGACCCATTAGCCTACACCTCCCTCCAGCAACAACTCCATCGCACCCCAAACCCTAAGATGCATCCTCCCCAATGTCCGCTCCCTCCACAAACACGGCACGGAAATCTGGGATCTCCTCGACAGCTCCACCCCAGACATCGCCTTCCTCACCGAAACCTGGACGAACACCGCCTCCGGCCCAGACATCGCGATCGCCATCCCTGAAGGATACAAGTTCACCCGGAAGGATCACCCCAACCGCCCCGGAGGAGGCATCGCCATCGCTCACAAAACTAATCTCCGGCTGAGCACCTATTCTGACGGGCCCACAGACCTGATGGAACACCTCCATTTCAAGATCCAGACCAACCCGTCCTCCACCCTCAGAGGCACCCTCATCTACAGAGCACCCGGACCCCGTGCTCCTTTCTCCGACTCCATCACCGACAACATCACGCCGCATGCCATCACCTCCACCGACTTCACGCTACTAGGAGACCTCAACTTCCACCTCGACAACCGCTTGGACCCCAACTCCACCGCCCTCCTGGACAACCTCCACACCATCGGACTCAATCAGAACATACCCGAACCAAAGCACTCAGCTGGGCATATCCTCGATCCCGTTTTCATAGCAGGGAACTCTGTCACCTTCAGCCACACCTCCGAACTCGCATGGATGGACCACCGCTGTGTTCACTTCACCTTCAAATCCAACATCCCCCGCAATCGCCCGCATCAGCTCCAACGCAGGAACTGGAACAAGATCTCCGACGACCAGCTCGCTACCACCCTCAGCAGCTCCGCTCCCACCACCACACATGATGACCCCACCACCGCCGCCTGCACTCTACACAACTGGATCACCAACTGCGCCAATGATCCAGCGAGTTACTAGCAACAATCATTCATACACTATATACTCACCTGGGCCCATTCATTCAAGCTAACTAATAATCACCGCTGGTGGGAATCAGTTGTAGTCTTTATCAATCTCCCTGCTACCAATTACCTTTCCTGATTTGAAGAGTAATGACTTACTAATGGACCTTTGATAATTGGGGATAAAATGAGAGCATACAAATACGATGTCAGAAAACACCTGAAATAACCACTGACTCAGGAAGTTTTAAAATGTTTATCTAAATTCTTTAGCAGAGTAATATTACAAACCACATAATACTTAATCGCATATCAAGGAGGAAGCATACTAAATGATCACCTATTAAATCAAATGACTGTCCCTCAGAAAGAAGGAGATAGAGACAGCAGTACAGCTAAAGATTTGCGCATTTATAGTTACCTAAAGGTGTGAAAACAAAACCCCTTGGCCAAGGAGTTGGAAAGATGGGTCCCAAGAAGGATGAAGACCAAAGACCTCCGGACCAGGTTCAGAACAGGATAGGTGACCTCGCTATCAACGACGCCTGCGTCGTTCCCCTCTCTGACACTTCGTTCCTCCTCGATTCTTCTGTGTCTTCTTTCTAATGGAATCCGCCGCCCCCACCTCAGGACCTCTTTGGACAGCGGTTCAGTCTGCAATCGATCAGCTTGTTCTGTGGTTCTCAGAGCTGACAGCCTCAACGCTCTGTACCCTGTGCTAACTAATTAGCTAATTCTATATCTATTATACCCTTCTATACCCAGGTACCTCCCATTAATGTTTCAAAATTATGGGCCCACTACTTCTGATTGGACAGGGACAGGGGGTTGATCCTCACACCATGACAATTTAGTTCAATTTCTTTAAGCCCATTGTTTTAAAATACCGCCCCTCACAATTAATACATTTGCTTTATTTCCCACCCGTCTCACGACAAATTTTAATATAAAGTGTATACAATTTGTTTCAATTGGTAGGACATCTCAGATGTACAGTGAAGGTGATCAGCGGGTCATGTCCTTGGACATCTTCCAAGTTGACTTCATCGCTTTGTCTTGTTAGTTTCAGAGCGCATGCGCAGGTTCCATGGCTCTCGAGCTGCTGTTCAGTTAACCCAGGCCCATTTTACGAACTAATAGAAATCAAAGAAGAAACATATTAAAATCAAAAAAATAAATGTTTTCACTGTATACCCCCTACTTCTACTCTATTCCCATTTAATTATAAAATCTATCCCGCATTAATAGCGTTAGAATACTACATTATTAGTTGCAGCAAATGCGTAAGCTTTAGCATGTGAGAACATCAAGCAGCCATTTTAGCACACACTGCGCAGAAGCAAAGATTCCCTCCAAGAAAAGAAAGACGTCATACCATGTGATATGGTTGACACATGCGCTGTTGAGTTCCCGCGCTTTAGCGGCCATTTTGGATTAGACAAGGATTCTCATTGTGAGTCCTTGCTCCATCAATCCCCTCTCTGATGGCGTTTCTGAGCCATCAAAATTACCCACAACCAGATGCCAACTTATAGCATATTTTTGTCACAGTCTCATTTTTACATTTTCTATTCTTCTCTTCTCCTTTCAGTTTTTTGTATATTTCACTTTTCAAATCTTCTAATTCAATTTCATCAAATTTCCTTTTCTTGCCTTTTCCTGTCACCCTATATGTTTCATTCTTTCTACAACATTTGCACCATATTATTATTGACAATACTATTATTGCTATCCCTACTAATGGTACTAATATTTGACCTATAAGTCCTTTTCCTACATTAGTAAACCAGGTACCAATTGACGCAATGCTATTTGTCAATCTTTCCCATACACTATCAACTTCCAGTGGTTTCAGTTCATTCTCAAGTTTTGTTATATTCTTTATATACATTCCGATTTCTGCACTTTTGTCAGGAATATACGTGCAACAATGTTTCGTTTTCAACAATTTCCAGACTCCGCCCTCTTTTGCTAATATTATATCAAGAGCAAGTCGATTTTGCATAACCATAGATCTAATCGCAACCATTTCCGCATTAATCATTAGAAATCCTCCAGCAGTATCCGTTGACAAACGATCAACCACTGTAGATAATTTACATATTTTCCTTGAGTTCAGAATTATTCCCACTGAAGGTATCAATGCACCAAATATATCACCTACAATTTCAGAAAAACTAGCTCTTTTACTACGTGTTAATTCACTATTATTTTCATTGCTCCCAGTGTTTCTTTCTACGTGGTATACTTTTGGAAAAACTATTCCAAAATAACAACTTCCATACCACCGTGCAGGAAGCCTAAAGTAAGCCTTATTCCCACATACATAATAAATTCCAGGAAAAACTGAATCTGTTCCTCCTTTTAGTCCCCAACCTCCAAGAATTAAGAAATGATGTTCACATTCACTGGTACCGATGAAAATATTGTTATAATCAGTCTTTAACCCCTTTGCTGCGTCCGTCGGCCAATGGCCGTAGCGAGCACTACCTCGGTAGTGCTGCGCACGACCGTTGGCCGACGCGGCCCCGCCCACTCGTACAAATCGCCGCACCGCGGCGGAATTCGCGCCGCGGTTAACCTATGTAGACAAATTTTCCCTGTCTTTACAAAATCCAAAGCCATAGCAGCTTGAGCTTTGCCAGGTGTGTAAATACCCTCTTTCTCAGCCCAAGGTGGAAGATGAGCTTTATGTTCAGACGCTTTCTTTTGGAAATTTTGTCTTCTATTCTCAACTAAGTTCAAAAATATCTTTTCTTCTTCATGTAATGAACATGTTAGATTGCTTCTATGTGCATGTGTTATGTCTATCGACTTCATTGTTAAGAAAAATTCTCCCATAAATTTTGCATCTTGACTACTAAGAACTCGGTTCAGATTCTTTTGAATAGGAACCTCTGAAAATATCACATCTATATTTGAATAATAATACTGAAGTTTCCCTGTTCAATAGAATAAACTAGTTAATACACTACATGATATGCCATAAGTTAAAGGCAAATGATGATATGTTAACCCTTCTGCTACTGATTCAGGTAACTTCATACAAACATAACAGTCACTAACTTCCATTGTATCTACGTACTGAAACAATAATTTAGTGAAAACATTTAAACTAGTATCATTATCTGTTACCACGTGATGAAACTCTGGTTCATCTTCTGCTTCTATTTTTACTCTATCACCTTTCAAGTTATCTATCCTTCCCTTTGTTTCATTGTTAATCTTTTTATCCATTATCATAAGGTAAGGAATTGCTACAATCATGACTAACCACACTATAAGCACCACTACCAGACTACATATGCATATAGCACAGCATCATTTCCGTTTCGGTCTCCCAGAAACTCTGTTGTCAGCCATTTTGACAAAAGAAGATGTTTCTTCTTTTCTTTTTTTTCTTTCAAGACTTTAATTTATCAAGGTGGTTTCACTTCTTTTTCATAAGTCAGTTCTGCACTTGTTCTTTCGTCACCACTTTCACTTGACTCTGAACTCTCGTAGTCTTCAAGGATTATATAAGTCCAATCAGGACCTTTAAACTTATTGTTCACAAGTTTCAATCTTTTGCTTTTTCGTTTTTCAGTTGCACTTGTTTGTGCAGATAAGCTTGTTACTTCATTTACTTGTTCTGGATCTTCACTTCGTGTTTCTATATGGTATTTTACTCTTTTAATAACACTAGGCCAATGATCACCTTTTCTGACTTTCTTTGTTTGCACTGTCTCTTCACCTTCTGAGTCTTTTCCAAAAATTCTTTTATTATCAAGATGTGGCACAAATTGATTCTCCTCGATTTCAGTTTTCTCTTCTATCTGCTCTTGTTCAGGTCTTGTTGTTGTTTCTTCCGTTGCCTGAGTGTGAATTTCTACTAACTGACCCTTTTCAGTATTTACGTCTTTGTGCTTGATGCTTTCTTGCTCGATGTTTTCTTGGTTTTCTTCTCCCTGAACGTGTTTTACTTGTTCTAACTGGTTCTGATCAGGGCTTATTGCACTTTGTACTTCTGCAGCCTGACCACGTTCTTCTGAACCTGTCTGTGCCTGCTCAAATCTTGTTGTTTCATTGTCAATTTGAGCCCAATTTCCTTTCCCTATCTGGGCCTTCTCAGGTTCTCTTATTGTTTCATTCTCCCTATCCTGAGCTGCTTCTTCTTCACCTATCTGGTCCTCACTAATTTCCTCTAATCTAGCTCGACTTCTTGTTTTGTTGTAAACTTCTGGTATATCAACCACTGGTATCCAGTCCTGACTTGTGCTCGGTTGTTCTTCTTCAGCTTCTCCCGAATCTATCACCTGGGATTCTTCAGCTGGCCAACCTTTAGCTTCCTCAGCTATTGATGCTGACTGAGGATCTTTTCCTTCAGGAGCTGACACCCTTTTGGTGTGGCTTACATGAATCCAATTAGGAAATCCTGCACATTTCACTGCTGTGTTTGTAACCAATATAACCTGACAAGGTTCGCCCCACCTGGGTGACAAACACGTTTCTCTGGTGTGATGCTTCACTACCACCCAGTCTCCGGGGTTCAGATCATGCTCTTGTTCAGGCTGCCTGGAAACTGCGTCTTCTCCAACCTGGTGAGAGACAGAACGCACTAGGTCAGCCAATGCTTTGCAATAATCTAGAACCATATCATCAGTTATGTTCAGCAGTTTATTTCCAGGTACATGTGCTTGTCTCATTGCTCTTCCCATGATGATTTCATGTGGACTCAATCCTGTATTTCTATCAGGAATGCTTCTGAGTCCCATTAAGACAAGAGGCAATGCATCTGGCCAATCTAACGGTGTGGATGCACACATCTTTGACAATCTTGATTTTATTGTGCCATTCATTTGGTCAACCACTCCAGAAGCCTCTGGGCGGTACGCACAGTGCAATTTTTGTTCAATTTTAAATGCTTCACAGATTATTCGAATTATATCGTTATTAAAGTGACTCCCTCTATCTGATTCCAAAGTTACTGGGAAGCCGAACCTAGGAATGAGTTCTCGTAACAACAGTTTTGCGACTGTAATGCTATCATTCCTTCTGGTAGGGTAAGCCTCCACCCACCTTGAAAACAGACACACTATGACAAGTACATATTTCAGTCCTTTACATGGTGGTAACTGAATGAAATCTAACTGCAATCTCACAAAGGGACCCTCAGCCTTTCCAATTTTTCCCAAACCAATTACTGTTCTCCTTCCTGGATTATTCATTTGGCAAGTTAAACACCTCTGGCAAAGACTCTCTGCTGCAGCCCTAAACTTTGGATTGTACCAACTTTGTCTGAAAAGTCTAATCATGGCATCTCTCCCTACATGTGTGTCTCCATGATACATTCTGGCCATTTGTGAAATCAAGCAGTCGGGCATGACTGGTCTGCCATCTGAATATACCCATACATCATCATCTGTTCTTCGGGTACACCCTATTTTTATCCAAACACCTCTTTCACTCTCCTCAGCATCATCTTGCAATCTTTTCACATCATTCCATGTTTCAGGTGTTGAACATAGCATAAGTTGGCAGAAGATTCCCATCCTTTCAACTTTTCTGTTTACTGCCAATCTGTTTCTGGCACAATGTTGAGCAACTAGGTCTGCATATCTGTTACCGGCTACCACCCAGTCATCTCCTGACTGGTGTGCGGCACATTTCACCACTGCCAATTCTTTTGGTGATTGTATTGCCTCCAATAGTTCCTTTACAAACTGCCCATTTTTGATAGGGGATCCTGAAGAAGTCATGAAATCCCTCTGCATCCACAGTTGGCCAAAACCATGCACAACCCCGTACCCATATTGACTGTCCGTAAATATGGTTACTTTTAAATTTTTCCCAATTTTGGAGGCTTTGATCAAAGCAATTAATTCAGCTACTTGTGCAGATTTGACTCCTGGTAAATAGGATGCTTCGACTATTCCAGAAAGTTCACATACAGCATAGGCTGCACTCAATTTGCCATCCTCATGTCTTAGGCATGAGCCGTCCACAAACAGCTCTCTGTCTGGGTCTTTTAGGGGCATTTCCTGTATGTCGGGACGCGGTTTTGTACACAATTCTGTGACCTGTAAACAGTCATGTTCTGGATCGTCCTTAACCTCTTCACAATATGGATCTGGCAATAATGTAGCAGGATTTACAACTGTGCACCTAGCTATGGTCACATTTTCAGCTCCTAGAATTATTCGCTCATATCTTGTCATCCGACTAGGTGTGAGATGCTGAGTTCTAGTTCTTGTCAACAGGATCACAACTGCATGTGGGACAAACACTTTAACAGGATATCCCATTACTATTGACTCACTTTGCTCAATGCTCATACAGGTAGCAGCAACTGCTTTTAAACAGCCTGGCAATGCTGCAGCCACTGGGTCCAATGTAGCAGAAAAATATGCTATAGGACGCCTGTCTAGTCCATGTCTTTGGGTTAACACTGAAAGTGCACAATTTTATCTTTCATAGCAAAACAGTGTGAATTCTTTTGTATAGTCAGGCATGCCCAAGGCAGGTGCCTCACACAAAGCATTTCTTAATTTTACAAATGAACCGGCACTTTCATCATCCCATTCAACTGGATCTTTTGCTTTCTTTTTGGTTAACTGAATTAAAGGCTTTGCTAGTAGTGAAAACCCTATAATCCATTGTCGACAGTATCCTACTATTCCAAGAAACATTCTCACTTCTCTTTGTGTTACTGGCATTATCATTTGCTTGATTATTTTTATTCTATCAGATGTTATTCTTCTTTTTCCCCTTTTAATTTGGTGTCCCAAATATTTAACTGCCGTTGTACAGAACTGTAACTTCTCAGGTGACACTTTGTGTCCTTCCTCAGCCAAATGGTTGAGTAATGCAATTGAATATGCGACACAATCGTCATGAGTTCTTGATGCTACCAATAAGTCGTCTATGTACTGCACCAGGACTGAGCTCCTGGGCAGTACTAATTTTTCTAGACACTTTTTCAGTATTTGATTAAAAATGGAGGGACTTTCTGTGTACCCTTGAGGAACACGATTCCACACATAGACATGGTTTTCGAATTTAAATGAAAACAGATATTGGCTATCTGGATGCAATGGTATTGAGAAAAATGCTTGACACAGATCAATCACGGTAAACCATTCTGCATCCCATGGTATCTGGTATAGGATCACTGCAGGATTTGGTACTATAGGACAACAAGGTACCACAATTTTATTAATTTTCCGCAAATCCTGAACAATCCTATATTTTCCACTAGGCTTTTTCAAACCCATGATTGGTGAATTACAAGGACTACTCAGAACTTCTTTTAGTATGCCTTGTTTCACCATTCTGCCAATTTCCTCAGTAACTCCTGCTTTTACTTCTGCACTCATTTTGTACTGTCTGGTATGTGGGAAAATTGCACCTTCTTTTACAGGGATCTTCACTGGGTCTATTTTTGCCATAAGTCCTACTTCTTTCCCAGTAAAATCCCATACCTTAGAGCTTACTGTAGTTCTTAATTCTTCTGGTAATTCGTCTTTTGTTATTAAGGAGAACATCTCATCTACTTCCGTACCTTGCTTGGCTATCATGAACTTATAAACATGATCTTCATCCGGGGTCTGTATTGCAACACCATCCGGTGTGCAAAAAATAGTGCAATTCATTTTGCACAGTAAATCTCTGCCCAGTAAATTTATTGGACTGGAATCACATACCACAAATTGGTGCATTTCTCTGAAGTTTCCTATTCTTACTTCCATGGGCTCAGTAAGGGGTGTTCTGATCTTTTGATTTGCTACACCTACAACTTGGATAGCTTCTCCAGAGAGAGGGAGGTCTGGGATGTCTGCTGTTCTTACAGTAGAATGGGTAGCACCAGTGTCCAAAAGAAAAGTGATATCATTACCTCTTACTTTCCCTTCAACATATGGACCTGACTGATCTACCGGTAAGGATGCGCCAAGTACGCACTCCTTCTCCCCCTCTCTTAGGCACCGTCATTGATAATTATATGGATTAAATTCATCCTGTAAAAGAAACTGTGAAGTTACATATTCATTCTTACCACTTCCTCCTTGATATCCGACGTCTGTACCGTGCTTTGCTCTGCTTACATTACCCTGTATAGGGGCAGGTGGTAACTGACTCTGAGGGTTTACACCCTGCTGTGAGTCATTCTGCGTCTGTGGATTTAAATTATGATTTGGGCCATTATTATTTTGAATCTTTTTACATTCGTTCTTCCAATGTCCCAACTTTCCGCATCCATGACAAGGAAATTTCTTTTTAGCCTCTTCTCTACTCATGCGTCCTCACACTTTTCCACCATTCCCTGTGTCACCATTCATTCCAGATTCTTTTCCCTGACTATCTGTTGGATTATCCAAATTAATTCCCTGTCGCTCAGCCATTTTCACTTGAGCCCACATCACTTTTTCTTGTAGTTTCTTGTGTCTATCCTCAATGTCGTCTCCACAATATTTAGCATACTTCAAAATTTCGTCAATGGGTTTCCCTTGCCAACATAACATATGTTGCTTGATCATCTGACAAATCTCTGGTTTTAGACCATAAACAAATCGATAGACAAACTGACTCATATTTTTGTCTCCAATATCCTCAAAACCGCTATACTGTTTGAACACCTGTAATAGACGTTCATAGTAGGCATGTACCGATTCACTTGCTCTTGGGTAGTCTTGTCTATTTTCACCCAATCTGTTTCTTTTGGTGGTATTTTCCCTTTCAAATAAGTTATTACTTGGTGATACTTTTTCATTACATCATTTGATGGGGCACCTGTCTTTGAATCTCTAGGATACTTTTCACTAGGCCAGTCGATTGTGATTTTACAATCTGTCCATAAATCGGCAGGTACCACTATGTCAAACAAACCATCTAAGTCCCTTAACAATACCTTTGATACTTTCACAAACCTCTCAACCTGCTTGTACCATTCAATTGGTTTTTCTCTCAACTTTGGAAAATCATTCGTAAATGACAAAATATCTTGCCTGCTCCATGGGACATGAACGTAACCTCCTCCTGGAACCTCCCGCATCGGATACATCTGTTCTACTTTTCCTGTTTCCTTCAATAAATACTAAGAAGTTGTTCTACTGTAACGTGCCTCTTCCTTTTTCTTTGTCCATCTAGTTTTCCATTTATCCAGTTCTCCCCATTTCTGTAATACTGACATTAATTCTTTCACTTGTAATTTCCTACCAGATGTATTCATATTTTCTAAATCTTTGTCAGTAAAGTCTGCTCTATATGGTTTCTGTAGTACTTTTGACTTTCTTATTTCAATTCCCATTTCTGAGGCCAAATCCGTCAACTTTTCATGGAATATCTTTACATTTCTTGTTATGCTCCTACATACAAGCAATAGTTCTTCTTCACTGTAGGTATTTAAACGATCTACTCCTACATTGCCTGCTATCATTTCTTCTAACTCGACTTTTAATTTATAAATGACCAAAATCTTTGGGGGTGAACTTTGTCTGTCTATTCCTTGTGCCCATCTTTCTAAGTCTTCTGGGGTTACTACTGTTGCACTCTTAGTTCCTGAAGATGTTATTATATTTACATCCTTTGAGCAACCAGGTGTGACTCTTCTGGGGGTGCTATTTACGGAGTCTCGAATAGGTAAATCCATTAGTGAAATCATAGATTCACAATCGCTGATATGATCATCAATTATTACTGCTTCGTGTTTTGGAATCTCCACAGGTGTAGGCATAGCTAAAGGCTTTGGACAATTTACTTTGTCACTATATAAGGGACCACGGGACCAATGGTTACAGGTATGGTCAGGGAATCAGGATGTACATTCAACTGTGTTATTTTTTGTATCAATTCTGCTCTGTTTCTGTCTAAAGCCTCTCTTTCCTTATCCTGAAGTACCCTATTAACTGGTGGATTATGCAGTACTTGAGGTACCAATGGTGTTCTCAAAATTGGTGCACTTGGGGAACAACCACCCAACCCTTCCTGGTATGGTGGAGGGTTCTTTAATATTTCTCCCATAAATTCATCTTCGGATTCGCCAAACCGTGTCATGTGTTTTGTCTTTTCTTTGCATTTGCTCCCTAATGGCTCATCTGCCATGAATACTGGATACAAACCTTCGGTAAGCATCGCTCTTCTCCACTGTTTCATCTGACTTTCTCGTGTCTCATTTTGGTGTCTAGGGAAAAATCCCCTATAACCCCTATTGCTTCTGGGTCTATCACGTTCAAATGCCTCTGTTTCCCATTCTTCTAGGGCTTCGTATAGCGTTAATCTTTGTCTGGGTTCTAATTCATTCATTCTTATTCTTAAATTTTGAAGAACTCTCCCATTAAAAGTACCATTCTCTGGGAAAGCTAATATTCCGTCACCTTTTTTATATTCTATCCAATTTTCTAACCATACGAAGTATGATAACCCCTCTCCATCATCATGAATGAGGCGGGCGTTTTTGCTGGTGGAATGATAATTCCTTCCCTAGTTTTGATTAGCTTATCCTTCTTAAAATAATTCTTAATCTTTTGTAAAAATGACATTTTTCTCTTTTCTCCGTACATTTTGGGTAAATATCTGTTTATTGAATTATATTCTGCAAAACCTAGGAATCTCCTGTCAGGACGTGTTCCTATTAAAGTCGGATCGCGTTTCCACATATAATCTACACTGTCCACTAAGATTTTGACTTCTATGCTGACAACCAATCAAATTCCAGCTAACATTTGTCTCGGGCCAATCCTAGCACGGCTTTTCTGTGACGTCTGTCTGACAACCCCTCCTTTACAATCTGTGCTTTTCTGTCCCTCGCTGTTTCAACCAATCCCAGCGCGGCACCTGTGACGTCAGTATTACTCCTGCCTACTGACCCCTCCTTTACAAGCTCGCCCCACGCCCGCTGTGTCGACCAATCCCAGCGCGGCGTTTGTGACATCAGCTTCTACTCCTACGGCTGACCCTCCCTTTACAAAATCGTACGCAAAACTTTATTTTCTCTACGCTTCTTATTAACATTCAGTAACAACATAAAACATTCGCTATCGTGCCAGTTTCTCTAAATTGGAAAAGATAGTTTTTCTCACACTTAGTAAAACCCTTCCGTTTACTAATCATACACTACGAATAAAACCCTTCCGTTTACTCTTCACATAAGCTTCGGAAATACCTGCTACTTCTTCAATGTTACCCTTTCTAGGTGATATAACATCAAATTTTTACCAGCGTATTCCTTTGCTGTCACTCACACGCACAGAGTCCCTAACAAGTACTGATAGCCCTGCTTAACTTTTCAGTACTATTTCTGCCTGACATAACCTCACTGCAGTATGGCTTCCACTTACCATCCGCTATTCAAATTTCCCCGGGGATTCTAGACAAAATAAAACAAAACTTTTAAACAAACGGATGTTAATTCATAAAAATAAAATTCTCACTACCCAATTAACAAAGTAAAACCAAAACCATCCTCTGATAGCCAGAAAACTGATCCAGCGAGTTACTAACAACAAGCATTCATACACTACATATATATTCACCTGGGCCCATTCATTCACGCTAACTAATAATCACCGCTGGTGGGAATCAGTTGTACTCTTTATCAATCTCCCTGCTACCAATTACCTTTCCTGATTTGAAGAGTAATGACTTACCAATGGACCTTTGATAATTGGGGATAAAATGAGAACATACAAATACGATGTCAGAAAACACCTGAAATAACCACTGACTCAGGAAGTTTTAAAATGTTTATCTAAATTCTTTAGCAGAGTAATATTACAAACCACATAATACTTAATCGCATATCAAGGAGGAAGCATACTAAATGATCACCTATTAAATCAAATGACGGTCCCTCAGAAAGAAGGAGATAGAGACAGCAGTACAGCTAAAGATTTGCGCATTTATAGTTACCTAAAGGTGTGAAAACCAAACCCCTTGGCCAAGGAGTTGGAAAGATGGGTCCCAAGAAGGATGAAGACCAAAGACCTCCGGACCAGGTTCAGAACAGGATAGGTGACCTCTCTATCAATGACGCCTGCGTCGTTCCCCTCTCTGACACTTCGTTCCTCCTCGATTCTTCTGTGTCTTCTTTCTAATGGAATCCGTCGCCCCCACCTCAGGACCTCTTTGGACAGCGGTTCAGTCTGCAATCGATCAGCTTGTTCTGTGGTTCTAAGAGCTGACAGCCTCAACGCTCTGTACCCTGTGCTAACTAATTAGCTAATTCTATATCTATTATACCCTTCTATACCCAGGTACCTCCCATTAATGTTTCAAAATTATGGGCCCACTACTTCTGATTGGACAGGGACAGGGGGTTGATCCTCACACCATGACAATTTAGTTCAATTTCTTTAAGCCCATTGTTTTAAAATACCGCCCCTCACAATTAATACATTTGCTTTATTTCCCACCCGTCTCACGACAAATTTTAATATAAAGTATATACAATTTGTTTCAATTGGTAAATTGGTAGGACATCTCAGATGTACAGTGAAGGTGATCAGTGGGTCATGTCCTTGGACATCTTCCAAGTTGACTTCATCGCTTTGTCTTGTTAGTTTCAGAGCGCATGCGCAGGTTCCATGGCTCTCGAGCTGCTGTTCAGTTAACCCAGGCCCATTTTACGAACTAATAGAAATCAAAGAAGAAACATATTAAAATCAAAAAAATAAATGTTTTCACTGTATACCCCCTACTTCTACTCTATTCCCATTTAATTATAAAATCTATCCCGCATTAATAGCGTTAGAATGCTACATTATTAATTGCAGCAAATGCGTAAGCTTTAGCATGTGAGAACATCAAGCAGCCATTTTAGCACACACTGCGCAGAAGCAAAGATTCCCTCCAAGCAAAGAAAGACGTCATACCACGTGATATGGTTGCACATGCGCAGTTGAGTTCCCGCGCTTTAGTGGCCATTTTGGATTAGATAAGGATTACTTATTAGTTTTAAACACATAGGCAAGCGTCTCTCGGATAAGATGTAGTGTTTGCACATTATTAATAATGACTTTACAAAGTTTAATACAAATTAATTAATACTGTGAGAAGATTGCTTACAAGCAAGTCTCATTGTGAGTCCTTGCTCCATACCAACACCATCCCCCCCTCAAGAAAACATCCAAGCCCCACGCCAAGAAAGCCAGCTTGTTCTCCACCGAACTCCGAGACTCCAGACGCACCTGCAGAAGACTCGAAAAACTGTGGAGGAACTCCAAAACCACGACTGACTTCGACAACTTCAAAACAGCTACCGCGGCCCACCACAAGCTCATCAGACTCTCCAGGAAGGAAGCACTTCTGGACAGAATCTCCACCAATGCACACAACAGCAAGGAACTCTTCAACATCATCAAAGAGTTTGCCCAACCCAACGGCGAGTCCACAGACATCACTCCCTCCCAGGACCTATGCGACATACTCAGCGCTTTCTTCCATCACAAAATCAAGACCATCTATGACAACTTCGACGTCAACAACCCCCACGAGGAAGCCCCTCCCACCGCTCCCAGCAGCACGCAACCAACACTTACCAGCTGGACCACCCTCAGCATCGAAGACACTCTGAGGATAATGAAGACCACCCACTCCGGGGCCCCCACAGACCTCTGCCCCCACCACATCTACCGCAAAGCCGCAGACATTATCGCCCCCGAACTTCAACGCATCAACAACTGCTCCTTCGTGACCGCCTCCTTCCCCGACGACTGGAAACATGCCAAGATCAACCCTCTCCTGAAAAACCTTCAGCGGACCCCACCGACCTCAACAATTGGTCATACCGATCTCCCTACTCCCTTATCCGGCCAAAGTCATAAAAAAGCTGTCAACAGCCAACTCGCCGCCTTCATCGAAGAGAACGACATCCTCGACCCCTCCCAATCTGGCTTTAGGAAAAACCACAGCACCGTAACCACACTCCTCATAGCAACAGAGGACATCCACGTCCTCCTCGAAAGAGGAGAGACAGTGGCCCTCATCCTCCTTGACCTCTCCACGGCCTTCGACACTGTCTCTCACCGCACCCTAGCCTGCAGACTCCACGATGTGGGAATCCAAAACAAGGCCCTCGACTGGATCCTCTCTTTCCTCTCCGGCAGAACGCAACGAGTCAGACTCCCTCCATTCCTCTCAGAACCGACTCTAACCACCTGCGGAGTCCCACAGGGATCCTCCATCAGCCCAACCCTGTTCAACATCTACATGGCCCCGCTCGCAGCCATCGCCACAGCACACGGACTCAACATCACATCATACGCAGACGACACCCAACTCATCCTCTCCCTATCCAAAGAACCCAACATCGCCAAACGCAACTTTCAAGATGGAATGGAAGCCGTCGCCAGATGGATGAGGAACAGCTGCCTTCAACTCAACACGGACAAAACAGAGATACTCATCATGTGCCCACACTCCGACGCCTGGAACAACACCTGGTGGCCCCCTGCCCTCGGGGACCCCCCGCACCCACAGACCACGCACGCAACCTCGGGATCATCCGTGACTCCAAACTCAAAATGGACCGCCGGGTCAACGCCATCACCTCCTCCTGCTACCACACCCTCCGCCTACTCCGCAAGACCTTCAAGTGGATCCCCCCCGAACACAGGAAAATGGTCACGCCACAGACTGGACTACGGCAACGCACTCTATGCCAGGATTAACAAGAACCTCACCCGCAAACTCCAGAATGTCGAGAACGCTGCCGCCAGACTAGTCCTCAACCTACCACACCACTGCCACATCAGCCAACACCTACGGACCCTACACTGGCTCTCTGTCAAGAAGAGAATCACCTTCAAGCTTCTTACCCACGCACACAAGGCCCTCCACAACGCCGTACCCGCCAACCTGAACCACTGCCTCGTGTTCCACGCACCCCAACGCTCTCTCCGCTCGGCCCAGCTGTCCCTCATAACTGTATCTCGGATCAAGAAAAGCAGAACAGGAGGGTGCTCCTTCTCCCTCCTCGCGGCCAAGGCATGGAACTCCCTCCCTCTCCACCTCTGACAGACGGCATCACTCCCCAAGTTCCTAAAGGACCTCGAGAACTGGCTCTTCGATGGTACTCAGTAAACCTGCAGAATCTGCGGAACACCCCCCCCCCGCCCACCTCTACCTCATCGCCTTGAGACCTGTTCCGGGAGAGTAGCCCGCGCTACACAAACCCCCTGATTGATTGATTGATTGATTGCTCTTGAGGTGCAGTAACTGCTATGTCAGAAAAAGAAGCAAGGGTATGAGTTTCAGAAGGAGGCACCCAGATCCCCTGTAGAGGTCATCATCTGGTGAGGCCCCATCATCGCATCAGCAAGTTCACACCTCTCCTGTTTCTTCTCCACCAAAACTTGTACATGGACCACACGGTCAGGAAAAGAGCCAGAGGTCTCTTCACCCCTTCCAACCTTCTGTCCATCTCCCCTGCTTGTGGCATTCCAGGAGGTCACAGCCACATACTTTAAAAATCTCCTGAAGTCACAGCCAGAGCTGGACTGGACCATGAGGGGAGTGCTTTGCTGAGCTTCAAGAATAGCTTTAAATCCAGCATAATGATAAGACTGACTGGTGTCCTCCTGGATCACTGCCCTATCTTACCCCAACTTCCACAACCATCCCAACCTGTTAACATAAGAGCCCTGATTTTATGACAAGACTGGTGGCTCATATGCTTTTCTTTTCTTGCTTTCATTGAACAGCAGCCAAGACAAACTACAATTCCCATGATGCTTTTCAGAAAATAGCCAATGGGAATGTAACTTCAGTAGACCAATAAATAAATAGTAATAAATAAAATTATCTTGACTCTGAGCAAGAGTCCTCTTTTCTTGCTGCTCACACTCAAGATAAGTGCAAAAATATTCCGTAATTTGCTGAATATTGGTGTATTTATTGACATATCTTCTTGAATATCAGCTTTGTTATATTTGTTCATTCTCACTCGCAATGTGGCACATGTTCCTTTCACGTGGCCCATTCGTCCCACTGACAGGCTGCTTGCTCTCACGGAGTACTGTTGAGAGGCGCTTTCTTTTTCTTTCACTGAAAGCCTCTAGAAGCAGCATGGCTCTCCTCGCTCGCCCGTCAGCGCTGCCGCCGCTACACTCAATGACGCGTGTGTCGTTTTAATGAGCACAGGTAACTTTCAAGTATCAGCACTTCTGCCCTTCCCCTTGAAATAAAGAAGGCGGCCCTCCTCAGTCTGCCTAGTTGCTTCATGGTAAGCACCTGCCTTCTGGAGGTGTGTTTGAATGTTCATCATGTTTTCTGAAAAATTAACCCCTGAAGGGCTTTAGTTTCTTTATTTTAGCAGGAAATTCTTATTTTTGACTGTATTTCTTGTTTTTTCTTCAGCAATATACACATTTTATGCATCCTTTTTCAATACCCAATCATTTGCTTTGGGTTTATCATTTCTTCCTCTGGTTTAGCTTCTATACTTTCATTATAGTCGATCATTGTACTGCTTTTTTACTGGGTGCACAGACAGAATATCGATGTTGGAATATCGATGTGCCAGAATATCGAGTTTTTAATATCCAGGTGGCACAATATCGACATGCAAGAATATCGTTGACCAGAATATCGACATGAAGGTAAGAAATATCGTTTTTTTTAATATCGAAGTTAGTAATATCGTTAGTAAAAATATTGCTGTTAATAATATCGACATTTATTTTAGTGTTTTGTATTTTACTATGTGTGTTTAAAGTATGTGATGTAATTATTTTGTATAAGTATAGCTTATTTTTTAATGTATTTGTGAAATTTTTAGAAGTAATTAATTTTATGTTAATTAATTTTTGTGTATTTTAGTTCCGTAGCGGGTTGTGGGTTTATAGGGGAATAGGGTGGGAAGTAATTTAATTAGAATACATTTATTAATAATGTTTAGAAGTTATTAATTTTTTTAAATTACATTTTACGTATTAGTGCCGTAGCAGGTTGTGGGTTTATAGGGGAATAGGGTGGGAAGTAATTTAATTATAATTAATTAATTAATATTTTTGATTAATTAATATTTATGTATTTAATATTTTATATTGTTAATTGTGATAATTTAATTGTTATTAATTAGTTATTAATTGGTTATTAATTATTAATAATCAATTGGTTAATATGTTAATTGTGTCATTTTTTTAGGAGCGGGTTGTGGGTTTATAGGGGAATAGGGTGGGAAGTAAATTAATTATAATTAGGGCTCCCGGTTTTATGGTATTTATTTTTTTAACATTTCCGTCTGTATTTATCCATATTTATTTTTGGGCCGTTTTATCTGTATTTATCCACATTTATTTTGTGTTTTGCGTATAAATGAAGTTGTAAAACTGTACATTTCCATATTTATTTAACTGATAGACGTTCACTCATACTTTGATGTCTGTCGTGTTTTAGCTATTTAAGCTGCCAAATATTACATAATAATACGTCCACTGGTAAATACTAGCATTATACCACAAATGTATATTGACACATGCCTTTATTTAAAGAAATTTCATCCTGTTTTTTTAATTTCTCATGCTGTCCTTCTGCTCAACTGTTGGGCTATATTCACGAGACAGCTCGGAGAGTCACTTAAAAGCAGCACAATTTTCTGTATTTATCCACTTTAAAAAATAAATGCAGACAGAAAACACATTGTTTTCTGTCTGTATTTATCTGTAAAAATCCGTGAAAACGGAAAACAGGGAGCCTTAATTATAATTAATTAATTAATATTTTTAATTAATTAATATTTATGTATTTAATATTTTATATTGTTAAATGTGGTTATTAATTTGTTAATAATTAGTTATAAATTGGTCATTAATAATTATTAATTAATTATTAATTATGTTAATTGTGTCTTTTTAAGAGCATGTTGTGGGATGATAGGGGAGTAGGGTGGGAAGTAATTACATTTTATTAATTTTTTTAATATTTTATTTATTTGATTTTATTTAATAGTGTTAATTCTATGAATTAATTTATTACTGATTGTTTTTAATTTGCTTGTTAATTGTTAGTTAATTAATTAATTGTTAATTTATTATGTTAATTGTGTTATGTTTTACAATATTGGTGGGGTTATTTATAGGGGAATATGGTGGGAGGTAAATTATTTTTAGTTAGTTAATTATTTGTTAATTAATGTTCATTATTTTGCTGGAGTGGGAATAGTAAATTATTCCCCTCCGCTATCCAACACTTTCCCTACTGTTGCACTTGCTGGAGTGGGAATAGTAATTTTATCCCCTCCGCTATCCAACACTTTCCCTACTGTTGCACTCCCTGGAGTGGGAATAGTAAATTATTCCCCTCCGCTATCCAACACTTTCCCTACTGTTGCACTCGCTGGAGTGGGAATAGTAAATTATTCCCCTCCGCTATCCAACACTTTCCCTACTGTTGCACTCGCTGGAGTGGGAATAGTAATTTTATCCCCTCCGCTATCCAACACTTTCCCTACTGTTGCACTCGCTGGAGTGGGAATAGTAATTTTATTCCCTCCGCTATCCAACACTTTCCCTACTATTGTACTCCCTGGAGTGGGAATAGTAAATTATTCCCCTCCGCTATCCAACACTTTCCCTACTGTTGCACTTGCTGGATTGGGAATAGTAAATTATTCCCCTCCGCTATCCAACACTTTCATACTGTTGCACTTGCTGGAGTGGGAATAGTAATTTTTACCCCTCCGCTATCCAACACTTTTCCTACTGTTGCACTCGCTGGAGTGGGAATAGTAATTTTATCTCCTCCGCTATCCAACAATTTCCCTCCTGTTGCACTATCTGGAGTGGGAACAGTAATTTTATCCACTCCGCTATCCAATATTATCCCTACTGTTGCACTCTCTGGAGTGGGAATAGAACATTTTAACCCCTCCGCTATCCAACACTTTCTCTATTGTTGCACTCGCTGGAGTCGGAAGAGTAATTTTATTCCCTCTGCTATCCAATACTTTCCCTACTGTTGCACTATCTGGAGTGGGAATAGTAATTTTATCACCTCCGCTATCCAACACTTTCCCTACTGTTGCACTCGTTGGAGTGGGAATAGTAATCTTATCCCCTACGCTATCCAACACTTTCCCTACTGTTGCACTCTCTGGAGTGGGAATAGTAAATTATTCCCCTACGCTATCCAACACTTTCCCTACTGTTGCACTTGCTGCAGTGGGAATAGTACATTTTACCCCTCCGCTATCCAACACTTTCCCTACTGTTGCACTTGCTGGAGTGGGAATAGTAATTTTATCCCCTCCGCTATCCAACACTTTCCCAACTGTTGCACTCTCTGGAGTGGGAATAGTAAATGATTCCCCTATGCTATCCAACACTTTCCCTACTGTTGCACTTGCTGGAGTGGGAATAGTAAATTTTACCCCTCCGCTATCCAACACTTTCCCTACTGTTGCACTTGCTGGAGTGGGAATAGTAATTTTATCCCCTCCGCTATCCAACACTTTCCCTACTGTTGCACTCGCTGGAGTGGGAATAGTAATTTTATTCCCTCCGCCATGCAACACTTTCCCTACTCTTGCATTTACTGGAGTGGGAATAGTAATTTTATCCCTACGCTATCCAACATTTTCCCTACTGTTTCAGTTAATGTAGTGTAAAATGTTGTTTTAAAATAAAAAAATTATTTTAATATTTTAACTTATTATGTATATATTGTATTGTTATGTTTATGTTACAGGTGTATGTATATATATATGTATTTATAATTTGTATTATGTTTCTAACATTTTATTATTTATTATAATAATTATTTATTAATTTTATTTAGTAAATATATATATAATAATTTTTATATATGTATGTTTAATTTATTTTTACATTACATTTATTATTTATAATTTTTAACACTTTTTAATAATTCTAACTATGTTTTTATTAATTATATGTATTATTTAATTTATTTAAAATTATTTATTAGAGAGTTTAAAAACCAATATTTTTAACAACGATATTTTTGTTTCGATATTTTTGTTTCGATATTTTTGTACTTACCATTGTAAAGATAGGATGTCGAAATTCTTGACATCGATATTTTGAACACGATATTTGTGTAGGTCGATATTCCTGTCGTCGATATTCTGTCAGTGATCCGTTTTACTGAGTATGAAGCGTGTGAATCCTTTAGGAAGGATTTAAATTTCCTTATCCAAGCTTCTGTCAAACACGCGGTGACTTCTTCCAGGAGGGACATTTCTAAGAACACAGAAACCTTCCTAATGAGTATTTTACAAAAAAAGTCTACTCAGACTCCTCCTGAGGTGAAAATCAGGAAACGCAAAGTGCCAGTGACCCAAAAGCATAATTCTGATTCCTTCATTTCCTATCCTACAATGCAACCCTAAGGTCTCTGTCATAATCTCATTCACAACCAATTCCTCATTGTACCAGCTTGGAAGATTTCAGTATGACTTGGACAACCCCAGGCATTTCCACAGAAGCTTCAGTATATATCAAACATTCCTGGGCCCTGAGTACCTACAAAGCTTATCAATTTGCTTGTTATGTTATGTTATGTTAATTTAATTTTATTAGGCGCACAGCTACCCAAGGGTTTCCCGGCGCCGCCTGTGGGATGCAGAGGGAAAGAGAGAAAATAAAATCTACATATTGAACAACCAGGTTTTTAGGCACTTACGATAATTCTCATAACTAGTTTCAGTTCGAAGTGCTATCGGAAGGGAGTTCCACATCGATGGGCCAAGGTAAGAGAAGGACCGACCGCCCATGCGGGACAACCTGATCCTAGGCACCTTGAAATTAGCCTGAGTGGCAGAACGTAAGGAACGTTGAAGGTAGAAGTGAACTAGAGCATTCAAATATTGAGGAGCTTTACCATTTTTGATTTTGAACATGTAGCTCAGGGCTTTGAACTTTATGCGGTTCTCAACCCTGAGCCAATGAAGATCATGGAGGGCGCCTGAAATAGAAATAGTTTTGGGGACCTTGCAGAGCAGCCTGGCCGCCGCGTTTTGAACCAGTTGCAACTTTCGTACCACATCTTTGTTGGCTCCAAGATACAGAATGTTGCCATAGTCCAGCCTAGATGTAATAAGAGCATGGACCACCGTGCGTTGTGTAGACAAAGGCATCATCCAGAGGATTTTCCTGAGCCATTTAAGAATAGTAAAACAAATGGACAACACTTTCACTGCTTGCTGCCTCATTGAAAGTTGGTCGTCAATTATGACGCCTAAATTCCGAACCTGCTGATTAGGTTGGGGCAAAACACCCATTTCAGGTGGCCAATGTTGAAGGCCCCAAAGATCCTTATTCTTGCCCAATATCATCACCTCTGTCTTATCACCATTTAATTTGAGCAGGTTGGCTTGCATCCATCCTGCAATATTCCTCAATCCAGATTGAAGAGAGGAAGGATTGGATGCCCTGTCAGCTGATAAAGAAAAGACAATCTGGGTGTCATCAGCATAGGAAAAAAGAGACAACCCAGATTCTTCCGCAATCAGCGCCAGAGGCCTAACATAAATGTTGAATAATAAAGGGCTAAGGATCGAGCCTTGAGGGACACCATAGGGTGAAGAATAAGTTTTTGAAGTGGATGAGGGAGAGAAAACTTGGAAGGTGCGGTCCGCCAGAAAATCTTTAAGCCAGTTAAGTGCCACGCCAGACACTCCCAATAATTGCAAAGCTTCCAGGAGTAATGCATGCGAGACCGTGTCAAACGTGGCACTTAGATCAAGGAGTATAAGAGCCACGGTGTCCCCGTTATCCACACGGTTGCGTAGCATTTCTGTGACTCCAAGCAAAGTAGTCTCCGTCGAAAAACCTGGTCAAAAACCGGACTGTGAACCATGCAAGAAATTCTGAGATTCAACAAAAGAAGACAGTTGGATGTTGACATGTTTTTCCAAAGTTTTCGAAAAGGCTGGGAGCAGAGAAATGGGTCGAAAATTCGACAGTTGAGTAGGGTCAGCGCCAACCTTTTTTAAAAGTGGAAGAACCATTGCATGCTTCCAAGCAGATGGTATCTTAGCTTCCATTAAGGAAGCATTAAGCAATTCCATAATTAACAGCAAAGAAGACATTTCAAGTTTTTGGAGCACGGAAAAGGGACCGGGTCCCTTGGAGAACCGGATTTGAGACCATCCAAGATTCGCCTAAAAGAATCAATGTCTAGAGGAACCCAGGTTTCTAGCTTACTGATGGATGTCAAAGATGCTCTAGCCTGGAAATCCGTACTTGCAGTAGACTGATCAGGATACTTCATATGCTGTTGACCATTTACTGGTTGGACTTCCTTCAATGTGGCATAGATATTTTCAACTTTTTCGAGAAAGAACCTAGCAAGATCATCACATTGTGATTCCGTGAGATCGGGAGATTTAGGTAGGCACTTTGCGCCCGATAGTTCTTTAACAAGCTTAAACAGTGTTTTAGCATTGTTTTGTGCCTTAGAGATAGTAGATGTCACATACTCCGCCTGTGCAGCTTTACAAAGTGCATGATAATTACTTATTTCCAGCTTGTAGGCTAATTTAGTGTCTGGGTCGTAGTTCTTTCTCCAGCGTCTCTCAGATGCTTTACATTTGCTTTTCTCCACTTTTAGACTCTCAGAGAACCAAGGGGCCGGTGGCCGGTGGTTCTTCATCTTCTTAGTCGAAAGTGGAAGGCAAATATCAATGGAATTGATTAGCCAATCATGTATTACATCCACGTCAGCTACCGAAATTGAGCCAGGGATAGGGGCCTTCTCAGATAAAATCTTATTAAAAGTGTCAATATTTAATTTACTCCAATTTCTTGAATTAGGCTTGTTGCCGGGCATATTCGAGGCTGGGCTCGAATCAACTTTATTGACTCGAAAACCTTCTTGGTCATTATGTTCTAGAAGATGTCTGGGATGGAGTACAAATCCAGTTTCATCAGATGTACAATGGTAGTTAAGTTCCTCACTTCTTTAGCAAGTCAAGGTAAGGCATAAAAACTGCTAATGCTTACAGATGAGACATTTCCACAAACCATGGGGGTCATTATGATAGCGGGCGGATCGCCACCGCCCGTATGGCGGTGGCGATCCGCCCGCTATCTCACACCGCCCGCCTAACATTTTCCCCCCGCCATATTATGATGGCTGGGGGGTCCGCGGCGGACGGAAAGACCGTCCGCCACTTTTCCGCCGGTCAACTCGTCGACCGGGTGGAAAACATACATAATATGGTGGCGGTGTCTGCAAGACACCGCCATCCATATTATGATGGGCGGCGGTGCAGGGCATTCCATGGCGGAGACTCCGCCATGGAAAGCCAGGCGGATTACACTTTCGGGGCCCGTTGAGGGCCCCCAAGATGTTGGGGGGGTGGGGGGTGCACATGGGGGGTACCTATGGTACCCCCCTGCATTGGCATTGGCATTAGCATGGACAAAGTGGCAGGCACCGCGCGGTGCCTGTCACCTTGTGCATGTGAATGCCCAACGTGCATTCCCAGCATTGTGGCGGGCGGTGCTGTGAGCACCGCCTGCCACAATGCTGGGAATAGGGGATGCCACCGCCACCGTGGCGGTGGCATCCTAATACCCACGGCGGGACCGCCGCTCCTATGGCAGACGGTCCCATTCACCGCTACGGTGTCGCCATCGTAATATCCCCCTAAGTTCGAGTGAACGGTAAAGCAGTTGGAGAGTATCCGCTCGCTTGTCGTCTATTAAAAGGAGTACGATTTTCTAAATCTCCTTGTGGAGATGTATTCGAATATGGAATGTGTGAGGAGGCATTGATGATGCTGTTGGAATGGGGAGTGGGATGACGTTCTAGGAAAAGCTGTTATCTAGTCATTCAGCTGGAGATTACTGACTTGAAAACTTCACATCTTGGAATAAAAGAAGGTGAAAAATGACATTGGAGTGTGTTTAGTTACTACAATATTTGGCGATGAGCAGCTCTGTGCAGGGGGCAGAGATTGGTGAAGTAACCTCTACCCCAGGAAAAGCACTGTTTAAAGGAAGGTGGGATAGTGATGATGTTTCAACAAGAACTGTGAGTCTTTATTATCCACACAACTGTTTTAATGCTTCAAGGTTGATCCTGAGCAGTGGTAGTAAGCGGTTGCTGTTTACCTGGTTAATTTGTCTAGAAATGTGACAAGGACGTGACCGGCGAAGAAAGTAATTAAAACTGAAGGGACAAGAAGTCAGAAAAAGTGATTGTCTCCAATGTGTTTAACTATTAAAATTATGCCGGCTGGGAGCTGAGTTGCTGTGGAGGTCGTGTGATATATTTAAATATATGTGGATGCCGTTAAGGAGTGATGGAGCGTGGATGTTACTTGGGGGCCCATTACGATACCCGGCGTAAAAAAATCCGCCAGGCATGGAAGCGGCAAAAATCCGCCCGCACACACCGCCTGAACACCGACCACGCCATTATGAGTACACAAACTGAAAACCGCCATCGGCGGAAAAATCATACAAAAATACGCCCGCCATCGTCCGAGTCGGAGTCAAACCGCCCGCCACGGACGGAAACACGCACGACAACACAAAACCGCCCGCCCTCACGGCCGACACACCGCACGTGAAATTACGATCGCACCGCCATGAGCGCGGAAAAACAACAAAAATACCGCCCGCCAGCGCAAACAACGCCGATGAGAATCGACACGGCAGAAGCCATGGCGCCCACGTACCTGCACAGAAACCATCCGCACACAAAACCAATAGCACACAACATGGCCAACAAGTCCACACAGCAAGGCACGTACAAATACACAAGCACAGTACACATCCCGAAAACACCCCCCGGACAAACAAAAAATACAAAGGCCAGAACCCCAGACACAACACACCTGAAAACAACAGACCATGAGGACACACCCACATAGGTGAGTACAAAAGCAGCACTCCCACAGACCACAACCCCTTGCTACATTGCAAACCAGAGAGGAGAGGAGAGGACACAGTGACACAGCAAGGACAGCAGCACACCACAGAAACGCACACATCACAACCACCACTACCACCACCACCACCAAACACCGGCACCACAAACCCCTGCACATTACACAACACACACCGCACCAGCACCACAAACACCATGGCACCACAAAGGATGCCCAAGTTCACGCCCATGGAGCTGACGGTCATGGTCGACGAGATCATCAAGGTGTACCCACAAATCTATGGGAACATGGTCCAGCACACACCACTAGCCACCAGAAACAGAATGTGGACCCGGATCGTAGACCAGGTCAATGCAGTCGGGACCCTGCCCAGGAACAGAACCGAGATAAACAAACGTTGGAATGACGTAAAGAGCCTGGTCAAGAAGAAGGAGGGCAAAAACAGAGAGCTGGCTGCCGTCACTGGCGGAGGGAATCCCGCGCTCTTTAAGACCTTCAAAGCGTGGGAGGAGAAGGTGCGAGTCGTAATACATCCGGAGATCCTCGCCGGATTAGCAGGGGAGTGGAGGCTGGTAAGTACAAACTAATGTATACCAGCACACCGCTATGTACTCACATGCGCAACTACCATGCCACAGCTCCCAGGGACAAACACCCCCATGTCCAGCACACAATACACAACACATCACACACACATGCAACAGACACTACCACACACAGCCCAAACCGAACAACTGTAAGATGCGTGGGGACATGTGTACACTAAGCCAGCCACGTAACCACCAACAGGTCCCCAAATATGCCAGAAGCGCCACAACGAGCACCCACCACACCCATGTGTCCGCCACAGCTGCACTAACCGACAAGTAACAGGTAAGTGGCAGGAACACAAAGTGCAGTGGGTCGGAGGTGGGACAGCCCAAGTACAACACACACCAGGCCCCCACTCCCACAGACCAGCAAGGTGGAGCACTCCCCACACCCATGTGTCAGGCACAGCTGCACCAACTGACAAGTAACAGGTAAGTGGCAGGAACACAAAGTGCAGTGGGTCGGAGGGGGACAGCTGAAGTACAACACCCACCAGGCCCCCACTCCCACAGACCAGCAAGGTGGAGCACTCCCCACACCCATGTGTCAGGCACAGCTGCACCAACTGACAAGTAACAGGTAAGTGGCAGGAACACAAAGTGCAGTGGGTGGGACGGTGGACAGCCCAAGTACAACACACACCAGGCCCCAGTCCCACAGCACAGCAAGGAGGAGCATCCCCACACCCCACACCCACGTGTCAGCCACCGCAGTGCACAACGACAGCCGAAAGGCAGACATCACGGTCCACAGCAATCGGTGTCAGTGGGTGTACAGCCACCCCCACGACCCACTACACCCCCCACCCCCACAGACCTGCAACATGGAGCACCCCCGCTAAGAGCCATGTGGCATCCAGTACAGTGCACGCACGAACAACTTGCAGGTGGGAAACTGGACAGGGCTGGATTACTGGAGGCATGAGGACCATAACACCACCAACACATGGGACATGTCACGTAGCACACGAACACGCAGCACCGCCCACCGTCACGAACAAGTGAACAATGTGCACACGGACATGAACAGCAGACTCACACCCCACATGACCCATCACAGACATAGCAACACCCAAGGAGCCACGTCTGCATGCACAAGCCACACTGAATATAGTCCCACACGGCAGCCACTGTGCAACTCATCACACACAACCGAAACACCATTGAAGTCCTGTCCATGTAGCCCCTACTGCCTGTCAACCACACACCCCACAACTACGCCTATGTAAGACAAACAACACTAGACGCAAAAGAGCGGAACAACAGAAATGCACACGAACACCACTGAACCCATCAAACACACAGACACACCATGCACATACAACATACCATCCATCCCATCCGTCAGCCCCAGTCTCATGAAAGGCATGTCATCCGCACAGCTGCCACACATACAGCAGTCACGCTAAGACACATGCCCATGACCAACCATGTGCCAGAAGTCAATTAAGCGCACGACACACTGTGAGCAACAACACACAACATGGGCCACACCCCCCGAGCACTGCAGTGATGCACATGGCACAGGGCAGCACGCACACCAAGGAGATGGGACAACTGCAATACGTTGGCTGGCACACAACTATCACTCACTCATAACGATGCGTCCAATGCCATGTCCAGTAACCACAACAGACAGCAAATATGCAGGGCATGTCAGGCATGCACACACCTCAGACCATGCACTGTCATGCTGCCACAACACATGTCACGTTCGGCACCCATGGCTCACAGCATGTACCCCAAAAGCATATACCCTCCCAAATGCGAATCTGGGGCATAGCCCCCATGTTGCCATATGCGTTCCTAAGCGTTCCATTTGAACTCCAAAAGCAAAGTACAAACCAGACCCAGGACGGGCCAGGAGCCCGCATACACCAGAGTCACAATGAGTAGGGGCAAAGCAACACACCCATCGGCATGGCCAATCCGTCCCATGCCACATGTGCACAGCACACAGTCCCATTGCCTAGCACACACACCTACAGATGCCACAGCCACACACTCGCCTCCGGGAAACCCATGTACGAGATTGCACGAACTGCCAATGTCAGACGACTAATACATACTTCGCCAGGTGCAACACAATAACAAATCTCATTCTCTCCACAGGTGACGAACTGCTGGACGCCGGGGATGGAGACAGCAGCCAGCACAGCCAGCCTACAAGCCCCCAACGAGGACACACGGATCTGGAGGATCTGTCCACCTCTTCGGACACGGACCACCAAGCTGGCCCATCTGGCGTGGCAGGGCCCAGCCGCTCCCCAGGACCCCTCCTACCCACCAACCCATCATCCAGGGATGCTGAACAGTCCCAGTCCCCTGCTGCCACTGTCGTTGCGGCCACACCCACGGTCATTGCGGCCACTACCACTGCCGCAACCGCCACCATCGCCGCACCGACCACCACCGCCTCCACCACCACCACGTCTTCGCTGGCACCAGCCCCAGCGCAGGTGGTGGCCCGGCCGACTGGATCCACCCTGGGAGCCACAGCGAGGACCGTGGTGAGCAATGTGGCTAGTGGGCAGGCCGGTGGCAGCAGGACTGGTAGGAGGAGCAGGGTCAGGGAAACGCCAGCCTCCCTGGGAGCCATGCCCTGCCTCAAATGGACAGAGTCCTTGGGGCCTATGAAGAGGCCCAAGGACAATGGGCCAGGTCTGCTACTGACACGCGGGAGGTGCTGGGGGTGCTGAGGTCCATGGACGCCCATATGGGCCAATTCGTGTCCCGTATGGACCAACTCGTGGACCTCATGGGCCAGCTGGTGGTGGCGGTGGGGTCACAGGCAAGGCCAGCAACACCACCTCCGCCACCACCTGCTAGGGCGCAGGCTCGGGCAGCAGTGTCCACTTCCCCTGCGTCCACAGCCAGTGAGCACACCTCACCCACCACCAGCAGGTCGCCACCACACACCCCCTCGCAAACGTGGAAGGGGCCGTCCGAAGAGGAAACAGATCTCCCGGGAGGACTTCGCACGCTCCAGTCGCAAGTGAGGCAGCCAGCCAGCCTTCCGCCAGCCTTCCTTGACCAGCCACTGCATTGACTTGCTCTACGATCCCACTCCACACAGCCATCTGGATGGCATGTGTGTGTTGGACTATGGACATAGAACCAGTGGGTACACCCTGATCATCACGCAGCCATGACCGACAGCTCATTGTCACTGCACGCACCACTTTTGTCATCACCTTACACACAATCACATGTCACAGTTCGTAATAAATGCACCTTTTTCACTAACTGCTGTTTGTACCCTGTGTCTTTATTGTACGGAATACAACGGCCACCTTGGGCGGAAAGGCACCTGATGCGTGGCATGGAAATGGAATCCGGAGGGCCTGTAGGGACCTAGGGGTGGGAGACAGAACAGGAGCACATTCAATGAGTGTGTCACACACCCATCACACAGTACATGTCAACAACTACAAGCAATGTACACACATCGCACAGAGCAATAGGGCACAATGCCACAGCCACCAACAGTGGCATACTACCCTGGCCATGGAGCGTTGACACACTGCACGCAGTGAACATACGGCCACCCTGACACAGCACACACACACCTGCATAGATACAGACACATCATCCGTCGTACATGGACACTCACCGTCAAGTGAAGTAGCGGGCGATGAGCTGCTGGCGCACATTCCCAGCTTCCTCCTCTCCGCTGTCCACCTCACTCGAGCTGTCCTGGTCTGCGGGCTGGGGCCCTGGTTGATCTCCGTCATCCACAATGAGGGGGATCTGCTTCCGAATGGCCAGATTGTGCAGCATGCAGCACGCCACCACTATCTGGCACACCTTCTGTGGGGAGTACGCCAGTGCACCCCGGTGCGGTCCAGGCACCTGAACCTGGACTTGAGGAGGCCAAAGGTACGCTCGACCACACGTCTGGTCCTCCCATGTGCCTCATTGTATCGATCGTCTGCTGGGGTGCGAGGATTCCTCAATGGACTGAGCAGCCATGCCCCATTCGGATACGCAGAGTCACCTGGGTGTGAGGGACACAGAGAACCGTTGCTATTCCAACTGGACAGGGGACAGCATCGCACAACCAGCACGCTACACCACTCCACATACTCACCGACAATACAGCCACGATCCTGTTGCAGATTGGCCATCAGTCGTGGCAAGATGCTGTTGCGCATTATGTGTGCGTCATGGGCCGAGCCTGGAAACTTTGCACACACGTGGGTGATCACCATGTCCGCAAGGCACACCACTTGCACATTCAGGGAGTGCGTGTGCTTCCTGTTGCGGTACAGGTGCTCAGTGGCCTGTGGTGGAACAAGGCCAACATGAGTGCAGTCAATGGCTCCCACGACGTGTGGGATTCTGCCAAGGGCATAGAATGCACCCTTCACTGCCGCCAATTCACGAGCCCTGGGGAATCTGATGTACCTGTTCCGGTACAGCATCATGGCTGCCAGTACATCCCTCAGCACCTTGCTGAACATGGGCTGGGACATCCCTCCTCCACTGCCCACTGTGTGCTGGAATGACCCAGTGGCGAAGAAATGCATGGCGGCCATCACCTTAGCCGTGGGGGTGACAGCAGTCGGATACACCCTGCGGGGACGGAGATGGGGCTCTAACATGGCACACAGTCGATGCAGAGTTGGCCTGTCCAGCCGAAACTTCCTGATTACCTCTGTATCGTCCATGTCCGCCAGCAATTGGTATGGGCGGTCAATGTTCGGTCTCCGCCTGGGTTAAATGGCAGAGGACACATGTCAAAGCAACACGGCACATAGCAATTTCGCATACACATCACTGACATGACTGAGCAAGCACATGAGCCACAGCCCAGCTGTCAAGCTGGGACGGCACGGCCACAATACACTTACACAGGTCTCCCAACAATGGCAATGGCAAGTGAGACATACCACTGCCATGTGCATGCACATGGGGATCTAGGCCCCAATGACTTGCGGGCGTGCTGATGGGGACTGACTGCATATTCGTCAAGCGGCAACGCCACGGCAACATGAGTGTCTGCTGTGCATGGTACTGCTTCCGAGGCTGGATGAGTATGGCACACGACGACGACGATGTGGGCACGGGCTGAGCGGCCAATACAAGTGGGACCTGTGGCACGAGGGGATATGAGACAGTAGTAGGTGTCAGCACTGCACCCTATGTACAGCACTGTACGGATCACAGCTCCCGAAACATTGACTGGTGTCCACATTGACAGCCCCATGCCAAGACGGCTGTGTGCTTGCAGTCACACGTCACAGGTGAGAGGTTACATTGCACGTGCCAGGTGGCAGACGTACATAGTGGGAGCTGGCATGTGTGTGCATGTGTCTCCTGTTCAGGATCCACCAGATGGGCGCTGACTCTGTACTGAGCATTGGACACAGCATGTTCCGTGGAAGGCTTGTGTGTGTGGGATGGTGGCACTGGATGTGCCTCCGTTGGGTGGGGGGCCATGCACAGGGCGGGTACGTCGATGATTGCGCATTGTTGGTCACGGTGGGTGCACCAACTAAGATGTGTTGCCCTGTGTTCAATTCCTATGTCCGCATGATGATGGACTGTGGATGTGGGCAGACTACACATTGGTCGATGTGCTGTCTATATGCATGTGCCTTCACACCAGGCACAGCTGCCCCTGCACATGTGACCCCTGCTGGACTCGCTGCTGGGTCTGTGGAGCTGATGCACCTTCTGCGCGTGGGGCGGACAGCTCTCCTCACTTCCCTCATTGCGCATGTCATGTCTTTGCCGCAGGTGACATGGATCATGGAGGGCCCACATGTACGCGTGGGTAGGCTACACATGATTGTTCACTGGTCGCCACCCCCAGTCAGTGTTTCGAATGGGAAGGTTGTCGTGCTGGTGGTATGTTCGATGTGGCGGATGGGCGGGCCTAGGTGCGGGCTTACATTCCGGACATGGGGGTAGTTGGATTGGCGACTAGTTGCAGTACACACGGGACACGTCTCTTCCTTTCCACATCTGGGTCATCCCTTGTACTAACTGACAGTGATACAGTCATCTTCGCCCCAGCCCTCATGTCCTCCCCTCGCCCCCCAATATGCATGCTCACCTGCGAGGCTAGCGCTTGCACAGGCAGCCCCAAGCTTGCACCAGAGAGGGCAAGGAGTGTATGTGTGGGTCCAGTTGCACGAGTGGGCTGTCTCAGGGTATGATGTGTGGCGGGACGCCGTCCACCTGCGTGGTGCCCCAAATGGAGACCCGGCCTGCATGGACTATGCATCACAGTCTTCGCCTTCCGGATCCGCCACCTGCGACACCCAGTGGCTGTGGCTGCCCTTGCGGCCATGCCGCGTCCGTCTGTGGCTGATGGCCCACACATTCACTCTTTGGCCTCTCTGGGGAGGGCTCAGGGGTGGTGGCGCACGCGCTTGCACTTAGTCGCAATGGCATGTGGCGTGGTTGGTATGATGGGCAATGGATGGGATGGTGCGAGCCACCTCCCGTGACGTCAGTGCTGCTCGTGCTGTGGTGCGTCCCCCTACACTTCCATTTGACTTTTTGCCATGCTGGACGTTGAGGTTCTATTGCCTGCGTGATATGACCAGGAGGAGCGCGAGGAGACCTCTCACACACCATGCTCCACTGCCATCCCGTGCCCTGTATCGCCTGTGCGGATTGACTATGTTGGGGTTACACCTGGTCGACTGGGGCTGTGTGTGCCTTGTCAAGGGGCATGGCGGGCGCACAACAGGATCCAGCTCGTCCACAGAGGGTGGGCTGAGGTGCGCCTGGTACCGCTTTGTACGTGTGCCCGGCTGCTGTGCACACACGTGTTCACTCCCCCGACAGGTGTCCTCTCACAATGCCCAGGGAAGCGGTGGTGTACTGTTCATGAGCCCTCCCAACACGGCGTGCTCCAACTTGGCATGTGCGCATCTACCCGTCGCACCCACCCACCTGAGCACTGCGTCCATACGACTTCACACGACACATGTGTGTCTTCCACAGTAGTGCTACTCATTTGCGTTGACATCCAATACCAGTGGACTACATGGTCATGTCACGACTGCCGTGTACTTCACATACTCTCATCCTCTCTCATTCGTACTTGTGAAATGAGTCAGCGGAGACAGTTCTGGTTTCAAACATTATATTGAGTCTTCTGTCCTCTGTGATGCAGTATAGTGGACACTACTGGCAGCGGAATACATATTGAGGATATACTGAGCATGATAACAAATGGGATAGGGTGTGGGGTTACATCTGCTTGGCCAAGGCTGTGCTAATGTACATTTACGTATAGCTGCGGAGCTGCGGACTTTGACACAGACGGTATACATGTAGCCTACCAGACCGCTCGGCATCATGGGCACAGTCCATCTCAGTTCCATGTGACAGGTTTGCTGCGGTTGTTCCTCGTGCACGCGTGCATGTGAGATGACATCAGGGCATGTGCTTGCGTGCATGCAGCGGCGTGCCACTTGTTGTTGCACTGTGGTGGTTACTGGACATGTCACAGTCACTGGGGTCGTGTTGTTGTTGTATGCACTTGTCGTCCATGCAAAGGTCCTGGTATGGGATTCCCGGGCGGGGGTGGGAGGGGTGCAGCACCCACAGACTCCAGGCGACCTATTCATGTCCACTGAGCGGTGTGTGTGTCCATGTGCGCTGGATCCATGTCGTGTCCTGGTTGTTCGTGCAGTTCCGTCCATGTGGGTGCGATGCACAGAGCCCATGCCACTGCCTCCCACGATGCATGCGGTGTTCCTGGATGTGATGGGGAACAGTGTGCATGTCCCGGTCATATCCGATGTCATGGCGATGTCGTTGATGGTGTGGTTACAGTTGCCGGTCGTTTGGTATGGCTGTTGTGGTGGTGACTGGCCAGTCCGTGCGGAAGCTGAGCATGGGTGCGGGGTTGGACTTCATAGGTCAGTCGGGGAACCTGCGTTGTGGTCCGACGTATTTACAGGTTGTCAGGTATGCGATGCCGTCCAGCAGGGCTTCCATGTCATTGGTGGTGTACATGTTTGCCAGCCAATGAAGCGGATGGTGGCTGTCAAGGTGTTGTTCGTAGGTTGTCCCTTGGAGGACCATGATGGGGCATGCTGGGTGACATTCGATGTAGCTGTTCTCGATGATCCGTCGTGTGGAGGCACAGTGGTTCCATTTCAGTGCGCGTGCGATGTTGGCCACATACGCCATGCCCCCATAGGCAGAGCAGGCCCTGTCGTGTGCGTCCAGAGGGAGGAGTAGTGGTAGCAGGTCCGCCTTCAGACATGCCGGGTTGGAGAGGCATATCTCGACGGGATGCTGGTAGGGACACCTCCGACAGTAGAAGACGGGCATGACGCAGCTGAACAATGTGATGCGGTAAGTCAGTCGGTAACTTACGTTCAGCAGGGACAGGAGATCGCATCCCAATGTATGTATCGTGCTGGTTTGGTACAGCTTGAGCTCTTCGGCGTAGTTGGGTAGGTGTGTTGCGGTTGCCATTTCGCAGCGGTGCGTTGTGGTGGCGTGCTCCGGCTGTGTGTGCAGTCTGCAATGTGCACACTCCGGGGTTGCTGTGAGCTCTGTGTAGTCGTGGGGAGACAGGACTTGTGTTCTGTTGGCTTGTTTGGAGGACACGGGCCCTCTTCCCACATGCTTCTCAGACAGTTCAAGGTCAGTGCTGTGTGACTCCTTCCAATTAACTTGCATGTGGCCGACATGGGGAGTGTTTTCTTCTTTCTTCCCCGTCCGTTGTGTGCTTCTGTGATATGCGCTATCTGCCCTGTGGTCGGTCTCCTCGGCAAGCCTGTGTTGGTCTATTCTTGGACAATGGCTGTATTCACCGGCTTCTGTCGTAGGGCTGTGGTTTCGGTGTTGGAAAGGAAGGTCATTCAGTGCTGTCTGCTCTCCCTTGTGTGGGCGGCAGCCTGCCTTTCCGCTCTGCGTTGGGCCTTGTGTGTGGATGTAATTCTTGGGCCACCTGTTGTCGGTCACCGGGCTCTTTGGTGTTCCGTTTCATGTGTCTTGTTCATATGGGCAGGGTGGTATGGGTTTTCAGTGTGGTACTGGCGTTCCTCTTCCCGAAGGGGCCCTGCTTCTCCTAGTTGGTGTTGCCGCCGCTGTGTGCTTCGCCATGTTTGTTACACTGGGGTGTGTCCTGCTGTTGCGTGACTTCACTGACATGTGTGCGTCGGTTGTGTGGCGTTGGGTGTTGTCCGTGAATTGGGCGTTGGGGACATGTCTGTGGCCGGCCTGTCACGTGTCATGTGCGTTCGGGGTGGGGCTGATGTGTGTGCTGCTTGGTTGTGTCCCTGTCCCTGTGTGCGACGCATGCATGGCGCTGCGGTTGGCCTCTGCGTTGTGCGCATGTGTGGCGGCGTCATCGGCGCTTTGGGGCCGTGGACGGGGTGGTTGGTTCCTAGTCCCAGGTGGTGTGTACACATGTGTTCTGCGATGTTAGGATTTGGCCTGTGTGTCATATGTGGATGCAATGGTGGATGTGTAGTGTGCACGCGCTGGTGGGGGTTGTCCGCTTTTTCCGCCCTTGCACTGTGTGCGCTGTTTGCGTGCACTTGTTGTGTGTGCCTACCTGCGTCTCCGCGGTACGTTGCGTCCTTGGTGGTGCATCAGCAGAAGCATGGGAAGGGCCTGCAGTGCTGGATTCATGCCCGGGGTGCCGCTTCTTCGTTGTCCGTGCTCTGCGTCCGTGTTTCCGCCTCTCTTTCACGTGCGGTGTCTCTTTGCCATGGGAGCCGTTTGTTTGCGGCATCGTAATTTATGCGCCGGGCGGGACGTGTTTCGTCGGACGGTGTGTGTCAGTTGTGCTGCGCCGCTACGTGTGCGGGCGCACTTTGATGGCGGACGGTGTTGCTGGCTTGCCGGCGGTGTTTGGCCTGCTTTTCGCATCGTAATTTGGCGGGCGTGTGGGCTGCGGCATGCGGGCGGTAACTGGTGGTTTTTGCATCCGCCAGCACGGCGGTTGTGCTTCCGCCCGCCATCGTAATGACCCCCTTGGCATCTATCTTTACCAATTCCTACCTGGAAAAATAATTTACGACACTTTTTACTGGATGAGAAATGTAAACTTATTCCGTCGAGAAAAAAAATTCACATAGAGAGGCCGATTCCGATTCGGGCCGGAAATCTCTCCGACCGAGCCGGACCCGGAGAGAATTCCGACCGAATCGGACTCGGGCAGTCCGACCGATCGAGTACGATGCGCACGCATGCCATCGGACTCGAGTCGGTCGGACTCCATCGAAGTCAATGGGAGCCGGACGTACAACGCGTACGCGGGCTCCCATTGACTCAATGGGTGCGAGGCGGACAAGGCGCGCCCTACAGCATGTACGCGGCGAAGCGATTCGCACCGTACACGCACAGGTAGGGGGGACCCATGGGTCCCCCTGTGTGCGACTCGCGCGCCTACGCGTGCAGGGGGTCCGACGCAGACCCCCAAAGTCCAGCTCCGACAGCTTTTGAGCCGGACGGGCGCGAGTCGATCGGACTGCTCGCGGCGCGCATCGTACTTACTCCGGCCGGGAAACGTCTCCATAGCGCGGTGTGAGTCGTGTCCATGCGAGTCGGTCGGAGCGTGTTGAAGCCGCGTTCGAGTCGGTCGGAGTTTCGCGGGTGCCTGCATCGTACTCGCTCGGCCGGACCCGCGTACGATTCGGTCGGGAAACAGGGCTCCGAATCGGATCCGGTAAATCCGAATCCGATTCGGAGCCCTACCGGCCGAGATCGGAATCGGCCCCACTGTATCGTAAACGCATGCAGAGTTTTAGACAATGATGGTATGAAAATGTAAATAAAGTGAGCAAACGAAAATTTCATGCTGATGCATTTACGTGTTGTAAGAGAGATGAAAATAAAAATAATATAGAGAGCTTCAGTGAGTAATTATATTCAAATTAGTGTTAAAATGAACGCATATATGCACAGTTTTACTAGAGAAATGTAGAAAATGCTTTCTGCAAAGAAAACTGACTTAGAATGAATATGAGCTTTTTGCAACGCATTTGGAAAATAATACCTGCACTGGAAAGTGTCACGTTGAAAATGATGCTTGCATGATAACACGTTAATGATGACTAGAAAAGAAAGCTTTTTAGTAGTGCTTGATACTGACATGTATTTCATGAAGATAATCATAACTGTGTGATTACTTGCATTAACAAATTGTCATTAAAATCTGTTCTTCAAATATATTCCCGATCTGTCGATGCGATTTGAGGCATTAGATAAATGTTTTTCCTGAATTATCTTTATCAATTCTGTCTCATTCTTTTGGTCTTTTCTATTATCTTAAGTAGTCTATATGTGTGGCTAAGGAAGATTTTGTTTCAGGTTTGAGAAGATTATTGTTAGAAATGGGGTTCTCTAGTTGGCAGAGGTAGGTACCTTTGTCAAGTAGGGACCCTTCTTCCTTATCAGGGTAAGGGAGTTACACTCTAAAATAACCCCTGCTCACCCCCTTGGTAGCTTGGCATGAGCAGTCAGGCTTATCTCAGAGGTAGTGTGTAAAGCTTTTGCACATAACCAACAGTAATACAGTGAAAGCACACAGTTTAGAAAAATATCCAATATTTTTATATATCCAAAACAAGACCAAAACCATAAAAAATCCAACATACAGTACTTAAAAATATATATTTTGCAAGTTATCCTTAAAATTGCAGAAATACCTCAAAAACACAGCTCGTACGAGTCGGTAGCTCCGTCCGGGGCAACCGCGATGCTGAAAACCACAGAGTCTAACAGTTCCAGCCGACCACGTCGGTACGGGCCAGCGAAAGCATGTACAGACTCGGTAACAGTACCTTTCTCATTGCGGCGGGCACGTTGGTGAGAGCCGGTCGTGGCAACCGTCGCGGTTGTGTTGCAAAATGGAAGCGGTGCAGGGTGTGGTGCCCTCTCGATGCGGTGCAGGCAGCGGCTCGTTGACGATCGTCCAGACAGCGTCAGTGAGACCAAGGCTTACGGTGCAGGGCGAGGCGGTGCTTGATGCGGTGCTGGCAGGTTGCAGTGCAGGCGACAGAGGGGAAACAGCCACTACAACGCGGCCGTTTCCACGCATAACCTTAACCACGCATGCATTATAGCGCATGCGTGGTTACCACGCATAGCCTTTACCACGCATTCCTTTACTACGAGATACGTAGTAAAGGCATGTGTGTTAAAGGTACAATTAAAAAAGGGGGCTTGGGGGGTCTCCCCCACCCCAAAAAAAACGCGTGTGATTCAAAAAGGGGGCTTGGGGGGTCTCCCCCACCCAAAAAAAACGAACCTGTTTCCGTCGTTTTCTGTTTGTAATTAAAAGATGTGGAGGCAATCGGCATTGTTAGAGGAAACGGAAAGACACTTCCGCTTCCTCTTTACGACGTGCAATGCACCAAGGAAGAGCTTAAAGAGAAGAGGACGTGGAGAGGTAAGGGGGATTTAAAATTAAAAAAATAAATAAATAAAGGAATGAGGGGTTGGTGTCGCGCAGGAGTACATTTTTAGGGTTCAGGGGAGGGGTATTTGATAGAAGGGTTTGTGGGTGGGAGAATCGCGAAGGGCAAGATTTTAAGTGTTTCGGGCAGGGGTATTTCTTAGAAGGAATGGGGGCGGAGGGTCACACAAGGGTACAGGGAAGGGGTATTATAAAATAAAAAAAAGAGAGAGCTGGAGGGGGGAGGGCGCAGGGGAGCAGTGAAAGGAATTGGGGCAGGGATCGGAGATAACCTTTACCATGAAAATGCCATTATCATGCATGGTTTTACAACGAAAATCGTTGTAAAGGTATGCGTGGTAAAGGCATTTTCGTGGTAAAGGTTATGCGTGGCAATGGCATTCGCGTTGTAATGCATGCGTGGTAAAGGCATGCGTTGCAACGGAATGCGTTGTAACGTCATACAACTACGACAGAGCCGGTTAGCGGGAGCTGGCGTCGGTCGGCCCAGACTGTTGTGTGGGACGAGGCGGTGCATCGTGAAACTTACGAGCGGTGCCCCCAGCTACGATGAGGTCACGGGTGTCGAGATCAGCAGCAGCTACGGCATCGGTGAGACCAGGATGGTGAAGTGAAGCGAGGCAGCGCGGACTGCGGTGCCCACATGTCACGGTGCAAGCAGCGGCTCAGTGGCGGGGGCATTGGTTATCGGCGTCGGTGAGACCAGGCTTGGGGTGCGAGAAGCAGGCGGTGCCTTCTGCGGTGCCGTCAGGACACAGAGCCAGCGATGGAGTCGGTGACCGAGTCAGTTGCGTTTCCCGTCTCTGTGGCAACTGATACAGCGGTTCCAGAAGCGGTACCCAGAGGTTGGTGAAGTCTTTGCAGTCCCTGAGACTTCAGAACTTGCTGTGTGCCCGGAGGCGCATAAATTACCAGCGCAGCTCCCCGGGCGGGAATCCTGCTGTGTTTGCCGTGTTTGCTGCTGATCCAGCACCAGGGGGAAGAGGAGCTGACTTCACTTCCCACCCTCCCCAGCTCCGCTGTCATTGCAGCTGCGCCCGGAGGCGCATAAATTACCAGCGCAGCTCCCGCGGGCCGGAATCCTGCTGTGTTTGCCGTGTTTGCTGCTGATCCAGCGCCAGGGGGAGAGGAGCTGACTTCACTTCCCAGCCTCCCCAGCTTCGCTGTCATTGCCGCTGCTCCCAGAGGCGCATAAATTACCGGCTCGGGGCGCGCACGGGCCGCGCCCAGGCGAAGCCCGGGACAAGGGCGGACCCGTCCTGTGCCCGTCAGCGACAGGAAGAAGCAGGTCAGGGCCACCCTCCTTGGCTTGCTAAAAAGGATTTCGGATTTTCGTAACCTGTGTGTTTCAGTTTACACCTGAGGTTTTTACTTATGTGTCTGTTCCTTTTGTTTGGAAATTGGCTCCAGTTACTGATTTCAAAGAGTTTATTGACATTGATATTAGATGCATCTATTTCCCGACTGTTGATTTTATCCCTCAGTTGTGGCACTCTCTGTATCTGCAAGGCCCAGGTCCACATTTATATAAGATCTGAAGATCTAAAGTCTTAGAGATGGTAAAAGGAAACAACTGGAGGGGCTGTCAAATCGCCGAATAAACAATGTTCCTCCTCCTCTATCCTGAACTACATTTTAGGCGCTATGGGGGTGCTAGAAAAACAGATAATGAGTGTGGAGGAGTCTCTATTTAATGGCACCATTAGTAGCGCCGGCTTGACTTCAAATGAAACAGGTTTAAGTTCCACTACCGTTCAGGAAAACTTACGAGTCAGAGGGCAGTCCGAAGACAAGGAGCGGAAGGGGTGTGCTCCTAAACCCCATCTTTCTAGTTAACCAGTCACTCAACCTCCAAGAAAACGCCTCAAAATGCCACCCACTTCTGTGTTACAGATCCCCTCAGCACCCCGGGGAGGGGGAGGGCGGCGCCCTAAGCAAACTCCTCCCCAGAATCAATCCCTAAATAAAGAGCCCAATAAAGTAGCGGATGACCATTTGTTAGCTCTTTCTGCTGACCAAGCGTCTTTGAAGGCTTTGGTACAGTCTCTCACGGATATGGTCCGGCTTGCTTTTAGTACATAGAAAAATAATTTCAGAGCAATTAAAAGGTATAGAGAGGAGCGTTTTAACTCATTTGGACACTTTAGCGAATAGCCACGTACCACCTGCATGTCCCCGATTAGAGATTGCTATCACCGAGGCTGACTGGCTAATCCATTTTACTAATCTGTACTCATCCCAGGAAGTCACTGCTACCCCCCTTCCTGTTACAGCTTCTTTGTGCGCCCCTGTTATTACCTCTTCCCCGATAGACTGGAAATATCCTGACTTTTCCCTAGAGGAAGTAGTTCAGGCCTTGAAGGCAAGCAAGGGAGGTAAAGCCCCGGGCCCTGACGGGATCCCCATTGATCTTTTTAAATCGAACATTAATCTCTGGGGCCCCATCTTAAACTAGCTCTTTAGAGCTTGTCGGAAAGAAGGATTACTGTCCACATAGCCTGAGTCTCTCATCATCCCTATATTTCAGAAGGGAGATCGTAATAGTGCACCACAGTACATACCCATTTCCTTGCTGGATTCTTTAGTTAAGGTGGCTGGACGTATTCTCTGGGGCCGACTGCAGGACTGGGCGGAGTCCAACAATATCATCTCGGATCTGCAGTATGGATTTAGGCCACATCTGGGGACTACAGAACAGGCTATTAATTTAAATTTACTTATTGGAAAATATGTGCACATCAAGGGAGGCAGTTTGTATTTAGTATTTGTAGACTTAACTTCCGCCTTTGATTTTGTGGTACACGAGATCTTATGGTTAATCATGGATAATATGGGCGTAGATTGTACTATTGTGAACTTTCTCAGAGACCTGTATGCTCTAGGCCAGGGTAGAGTACGTTATGGCCTTAACGGCAATTGTACCCAGCCATTTAAAATAGATAGAGGTGTACGCCAAGACTGTGTACTCGCTCCTTTTTTGTTTAACCTCTATCTTAACAGCGTGGGTAGTATTTTAGCGAGTAGGTGTACAGACTTACCCCAGGTTGGTCATCGCTCAATTCCGGCACTTTTTTATGCCGATGATGCCGAGCTAATGGCTTGCACACCACTTGGCCTTCAGCGTTTAGTTGATGAATTTGCACAGTTCATGCAGAACCATGGTCTAAAAATCAACATTAGTAAAACTATTGCTATGAAAAGTGGGAGAAGGGTTACACGTTGTCGAGATATTGCTATCGAGGGCTCAAAAATTCATTTTCATATTTAGGCATTTCATTTAATCAAGCAGGGAACTGGATGCCTGCAATTAATTCAAGGAGGCTCCAATTTGTTAAAACGATTATGGCCCTGTTGAATTTTGCTAGAAAATTGGCCACTAAACGACCGAGGGAGTTGATGACTATTTACAAGGCCAAACGTAGACCTACTGCCACGTACGGGTCTGAGCGTTGGGGATACATGAATGCTGATATACTCCAAATAGTAGAAAATACATTCCTAAGAAATCTCCTTGCCCTTCTGAAAAGCAGTTCAACTTTTGTCTGCCACTCTGAACTGGAGTTCCTTATTTAGCAGACGTGATCAGGATCCAGCCAGTTTTACTCTGGCAAAAAAATCTGGACTTCTGATCATACTACGCTCAATCGGTCTATCATTGAAGACTGTCTTAGATCAACATCTGCACTTAAAATCCCCTGGCTCAAATTTGTGCATAATGTTTTGGTTGATATTAGCCACAATTAATTTTTTTATCATCCGGAGCTCTTGATTACTATTCAAAGAAATGCCTTAAATTGAAATGTCTAACACTACTTGAAGCGAGGCTATCCACATGGATTACAAAATCTTTTGTGTTGAGGAACCAGATGATTCTAACGAGCCCCAATATTCTATTTTATTTAGTCAATGTGTATAACCAGACCCATAGGTTCGTGCTGACCCGGTTTCGACTGAATATTTTCCATCATCTAACCAGCTTTCCTACTATCAATAACTGGTCCTCCGTACTTGTGAAATATCCTAGTGACGACATCTCCACACAGAGTACCGTGCATATTGTTTTCTTTTGTAAATACTATTCTGGTCTGAGAAAATATCTTATTAAACCCTTGTTATTACAATTAGGTTTTGTACAATGTCGACCAGCTTTCATGTATTTGCAATCGCTCCCGAACTTGTATATATGCGCTGTATTGTCTTGGTTTTTACTGGCTGTTATTTACCGTAGGAAGCAGCTGCAGAAACGTTATTAATTATGATGAGGTTTTTATTCATGTTTGTTCTTAGTCTGCATTTTATTCTTATTTCTTTTAACCGATTTTTTAATTTTGATATTGTTATATTGTGTAGCTTTTATGATTCACTATGTGACTTCGAATAAAGATTATTTTGATTGATTGATTGACTTCAGAACAGGAGGCAAGTTCTACTTCAAGCTCTGGAGATACTCAGCACATGTAAAGAAAGTTCAGTCCAGTCCTTTCACTGCCCAAGGCAGAAGCAGCCAACCCAACAAAGCAACAAAACAGCAAAGGGGCAGTACTCCTCCTCCTGGCAGCTCTTCCAGCCCTTCTTCCTGGTAGGTTCCTTGATTCCAGCGAGCTCTAAAATTCTGGGGTCTGGGCCCCAATATTTATACTCAAAATCCCTTTGTTCTCTCAGGCAGAGAGTGTCTGTGCTTAGCCCAAACCAGTTCTGTTCTCTCTGGCCCAGCTTCCTGGCAGGAGGTGGAGACAGCATTGTGGAAGGCAGACCAGGCCCATCCAGGTGAAAGGAAATCTCCTCCCCCTACTCTAAATGCAGCTCAGGTCTATTCAGCCCACCCCTGACTCATCTAGACTCTCTGGAGCCACTGCACATCCCAGCCCCTGTCACTCCAAAGCCAGACAGTCAATACACATCCTAGCAGAGGCACACTGGATGGCTAGGCAAGAAAATACCTACTTTCTAAAAGTGGTATTTTCAAACACAGAGTGTAAAAATCACCCTAACTAAAAGATGCATTTTAACATTCTGAGTTCAGGCATACTAAACTTTATTTTCCTACCTTGTTCCCAGGGGTAGTTATGTTTATAATATGTTATAAGCAAACTCCCTATTCTATCCTATGGGAACACGTAGCCTTGCAATAGTGAAAAACGAAATTGGCAGTATTTCACTATCAGGACATGCCACACACATAAGGGCATGCCCCACCTTTCACATACACTGCACCCTGCCCACAGGGGTACCTTGAGCCTACCTAAGGGGTGACTAACATGTAAGAAGAGGTAAGGTTGGGGCCTGGCAAGTGGGTGCACCTGCCAGGTCGACATGGCAGTTACAAACTGCGCGCAGACTCTGCAAGTGGCAGGTCTGAGTTACCTTTACAGGGCTACTTCTGTGGGTGACACAATCAGCGCTGCAGGCCCACTAGTAGCATTTGATTTACAGGCCCTGGCACTCTCAGTGCACTTTACTAGGGACTTACCAGTAAATCAAATATGCCAATCATGGAAACACCAATCCATAATACAATTTACAACAGGAGCGCTTGTACTTTAACACTGAACAGCAGTGAGAAAGTGCGCAGAGACACTAAACCAGCAAAAACAGAGTCAAAACCGGGAGGTCAGAAAGCAAAAAGACAGGGGAAACACACCAAAAGATGCCAAGTCTAACAATTATGCTCACGTTAACAATTATCCATTCCAGGTTCTCATAGGATAATTGTTTGCATCTTCTGAGTATTCTAGTCCCTATCAGCTCAACAAAAAAGATCCATCAGAGGACCTAAGAATAAAGGGATTATAAGATCTGGATGTGATAGAAAATGGGCCTAGTGATATTGATTTATTGTGAGTGATAAGAAAAATTTGGTAAGCTTTTCACTGCATCAGGAGCCTCATGCGCTTTGAATCTGCCTGATTGTGGCCTTGATTCTCGTGTGATGAGGACCGCGTTGCTAACAGGCCTCATGCGCTGGAATCAGCTTGCTTGCGTGCACTGCTGCATCCCGTGCACAACTTCACTGAGCCTGTTCGTGGCTCTTACACACGCTGCGTCACCCCATGCTTGCCTTGCCAAAGCCTTTTCGGGGGATCAGCACACGCAGACAGGCGTTGCATGTAACTAGATTATTCATACTGCTGTCAGGAACGGTTGACGCAATTCTGTCATTTGAATAAAGACAATTGAATATGCAGTAAACAAGAAAGAGAGACTTGCTATTGGGAAAAAATGCAGTAAACACAAAAGAGGGACTCACATTCGATAGCATGATATGAAAAGAAGTTGGAAGCAAAAGAAAGACTTTATTTACAACAGGTGATGAAGTCCTGAATACAAAGAAGGTCGGGGAAACATAGGGGCATATTTACAAGCCCCTTGCGCCACTTTTGCGCCGCTGTTGCGTCACGCAAGTGACGCAGCGGCGACGCATAGCTCATGCGCCGTTGCGCTATATTTACAACGTGACGCATCTAGGGAGATGCGTCACGTAGTAAACCCCTGCGCCACATGAAACCTGCATCAGGTTTCATGTGGGCGCACCGGCGCAGGGGGCGTTCAAGCGCAGGTACGCCTCGGAGAAGTGACGTAGTGAAATCTACAAGATTTCACGCAGTCACTTTCCGACGCTGGTGCGCCAAATCCGTACGCCTGCTTCAAGCAGGCGTAAGGATTGACGCACCATGTTAGGGATAGGGAAGGTTGGAACAGTGCTGGAGTTACGTCACGCATGCGACACGACTTCAGCACTGCGCCAACCTTCCACCGGCAGATGCGTCACGCATCTGCTTATCCTTGCGCCACGATGCGCCGCATTGTAAATGCGGCGCATCGGACGTGGCGCAAGGGTAAACTTGCGTGACGCATTTTCCCTGGCGCATCCCTGCTGATATGTAGGGATGCGCCAGGGAACGTAAATATGCCCCAACGTGTCCAGTGTTATTATTTTAAATAATTAATTAGATGATTATTTTAATTTTATATTCTAATTTATTACATTAGTCTATTCTTTTAGTATTCTTTTTGTGGTTTGCTAATTTGAATTTTTTAAAGGTATGGCAGACCAGAGCATGGCAGCGCTGTCTAGTTTTTTTACCAGTGCCAGGGGATTAAACAATATCTTGCATAAGATGGAAGAATATTTATTTACATATATGTTAGCCACGGGAGGAGACAAGTATGGCCCTGTGAGGATACAAGCTATTCTCTTGCACCATATATGGGTTGAAGGGAGAAGTATTTTAGATAATCTTCTAGGCGTTTCGCAGGGTATGGGAAATGGCCAGCCCATATAGCTATATGAAATGTCATTACAAGTGCTAGAAAAACACTTCACGCCTAAAGTGAGTGTAGTTTTTGGGAGACATACATTTTTTTGTCAGGCGCAAGGTCAATATGAGGACATAATGAGCTATGTCACTGCCTTTCGAGGATTGGTAGTAACTTGTGATTTTCAAAATTTCATTGACTCTTTAATTCATGATCATATTGTTAGATGTATGAACAATAGGAAGGTGAAAGAAAAACTGCTATCTGTAGATTCCACTTTGGAGGAATCCATACAACTTCCAAGGAGTATGGAACATGGGAAACATTATATAAAGATTCCAGAGAAAGCAACTGTGGTAGAGGTGAAAGAAGTCAAGCTAAAGAGACCCATTAAACATGTCAGTTCTGATAATGTTAAACCTGAAGAAAGGAGGAGCATAACACGCTACAGATGTAGGTGTTCAGGACACATTGCCTTTAGTTTCACATGTGGGGCAAGAAATGTAGCATGTAGATCTTGTGGGAAAAGAGGACACTTGCCGAAAGTTTGGTGAACAAACGGGAGGGTGCAGAGTGCTAGTGTGAAAACAGTAGAAGATCACAGTGAGGTTCAGGAGGCAGTTATACTAACTGTAAATGAAAGAGAAGATTCCATTCAACAAAAAGATGACAATATTAGTGATAAGGGTGTAAAAAAGAGAGTTCAGGAAAGTTAGAGAAACCTCATTGCGATATCACATTGGAGACTGTGAAGGTTAAGGTATTGGCTGACTCTGGATGCTTATTTACTTTGATTTCCAAGAACACTGATGAGAATGGGCTGAAAGCGAAGATCAAAGGCTCACAATAAGCAGATGTGAAAGCGGTGGGGTATGGCGACAAGAGGATCAATATTACATGAATGCAATGGATGAATATATTTTTAACAGAATGGTGTGCACAGAAGAGTGTACGTAACTGATGAGGGTTTGAATCTCTTAGGGTGACGCCACCATAGAGATTTAAATATAGTGCTTGATCCAAATGTCTAGGAACCGGTCATGCCAATAGAACCAGTGGATGAGAATAATGTTGTAAAACATGATGTGGATACTGAGGGGGTAAAGAGTTGATGGAAAAACTCCCACAGGTGTTTACCAATAAGTTAGGGGTGCTGAAGAAATTTACACATCTGATCATTTTAAAGAAGAATGCTACACCTACTGTGTGTAAGATGAGACCTATACCATTTTTAATGAGAGAGCCACTTCAGCTGGAGTTGAATAAATTGTCGGAGGAGAAAATTATCAAGCCAATCGATTCATACGAATGATTGGCTCCCATTCTTGTGGCCCCTAAAGAAGGGAACAAGATCTGTCTTTGCATCAACTTGAGAGATGTCAATAGGAACATATGGGTAGATAGGCAAACCTTGCCTAACACTGCAGAAATGCTGAGTATGATGGGGGTGTCAAGGTGTTCAGTGTCTTGGATATGTCGGCAAGCATACTACCAGGTTAAGCTACATCCAGACTCCTAACCTTTGACTTCATTTTTACGCCACTAGGGGCGTATTGTTACTGCAGGATGCCATTTGGCATGGCATCAGCCTCTGCAGTCTTTCATAGGATCGTGTTGAATATTTTTCATGGAATGCATAAATTGTTGTGTTTTCAAGATGACATTATGGTGGTGGGGAAGTCAGTGGCAGAGCATATGAATTGTTGGAGGAAGTTTTGAGGAGAATTAGAGATCATGGTTTAACCATAAAGAAAGAGAAGTGTCAGTTGAGGAGAGAACAAGTAAACTATTTGGGACATGAAATATCTGCGAGAGGAATAAGACCAAAGAAGAGCATTGTGAAGGACGTTGAGGATGCCCGCAGCCCAGTAACAAAGAACAATTGAAGTGCTTTCAGGTTCTTGCGGAATATTGTTCAAAATTTGTGTCCAGTTTTGCTGATGTGGTGGAGCCTATGAGAGTGTTATTTTAAAAAAGTGCAGTCTTTGAGTGGGGGGCAGAGTGTGAGTCTCCATTTGACAAAATCAAATGATCCCTGAGTCATGCTCCAGCGTTGGGTCACTTCAACATTAGTAGAAAACCCATTGTGACAACAGATGCCGGTAGTGTGGGCCTTGGTGCGGTATTAACTCAGAAAGTGAATGATGAAGAAAGGATTATAGGGTTTAAATCTTGCCGGTTACAGGGGGCAGAACAGTCATATTCTGCCATCGAGAAAGAGGCGTTGGCTTGCTGTTGGGGAATGAACCATTTCAGATATTATTTGTGGGGATTGCCTTTTGTTCTTAAGATGGATCATAAACCATTGATGCATATCTTTAAATGTAGTCGGGGTTTGGAAGGTAGTGTAACGACCCCGATTTCTAAGTGGTTGATGCCTATAATGGATTTTAACTTGGTGATAGAATATGTGAGGGGAAAAAGAAATGTGGTAGCTGACTGTTTGTCACGCATGCCTGTGGAAGGTAAAGATGTTTCTCTCACACATGAAATTGAGACTCAAACTAATTGTGTCGAGGGAGAACTTGATCTGGGACAGGAAGAGTGGGAGGAACATAGCTAAGGACAAGGAGTATGAGGAACTGAGAGAACTTATAAGCAGTGGTTGGCAACAGACAGATGCATTAAGTGAAAGCTGGAGACAGTATATGGTGATGAAGGAGGAACTGAATATTCAGGGAGAAAGAATATTGTGGTGTGGTCGGATTGTCCCTCCCAAGGTGTTGAAGGCAAGATTAGTTAAGATTGTACATGAGGGACATCTAGGGAGGAACTGTCATAAAATGCAGATTTTCCTAGCTATTAGGAAAGGAAAGCCTAGATTTTGTTAAAGACACTGAGGCGAGTATTATCCCACTTCAATTTACTAATTTTTCGCACCCTTTGTATTTCAGATCCTCCTCAGCAATCTAATGTTGTTCCATAGTTTTGGTTTGGCACTAAAACGGAGAGTCTCTTTAAAACTTGCTGAAGTATAATCAACATCCAACAGTCCCAGCACAAAGTCTACGAAGCTGAATTAAAGTCCTACCTGCTATTTTATGGAACTCTCTCAAGATGTCTTTATGGTGGATGTGAACACCTTGACGGGGGTGAGGGTGGCCAAGAATCTTGTGAGGGTTCTCGGGGAAGAGTTACTACAAAGGGACTTTAAATATTTTTTCCAGGTAATTTTGACTTTACATTTTTAGTTACATGTACTTACGTTCTTTCTTGACATTTTAGCTAATTAATTTCCATATATTCCAGTCCCGTGTTACCTACCCCAATCAAGATCATTTCCTGTGTCTTTTTTTAGCCACCCCTGCTTGTATACACTCACTTCCTACCCATTCCCCCATGTAATACTTGCTTTTTCATCCCTTTCATTCATTCCCACTAATGTCCCCTTTACATGTTACTCTTCACCAGCCACATTTCTACATGCATATCGGTTAAGGTTAAGGTGAAACAGTGAATACAGTATGAATTCTTTTTAATAGAAGTGGCACATGTTTCCGCGATCTTAAAGCTCACACACTGCATAGGCACATAACAAGTCACTATCAACATTCTCAATTACATACACGATGAGGACCATATTTGCTCTGACGGACACAGTTTCTCTTAGTCATGTACGGGCTAATGTGCAATGGTGTGTACAGTGACTTGTGGTAAGATGTGTGGAATGCAGTGGAGTGCAGTAACTGAAGGGAGTATGTACCACAAGGTGTGCTCAGGGACCCAGATGGGACCAGGCATGTTGCTCTCAACCTCCACCAAGCAGGACAGGTGCAGAATTGGTGACAGGAATTGCTCCATCACCCAAAGGTACTGGGGAAGAAGAAGCTCTCTAGGGGGCATGACCCTACTGCTCGATTGTGATTTTACCTTAAATGAATGATTAGACAAGAGGCGTTTGGCAAAACAGGCACATGTTGGTTTAATTAAATGCAGTGCAGGAGCTGGGAGAGTATCGACAGAGGAGCGTCTGAAGACAGTCTCAAAGTACAGAAGTTTGGGCCACCCATATATACACTTTGTGGGTAAAATAAAACATTTTGACATTCCTTGAAAGGCATCATAGTCATAAATAACAAGTTTGGGCATCTTGTAAGGGACACAGATGTCTCTCGACTTCGGGGAGAGCTAGTGTGGGCCAGTGTGTATGTGTCCAAATGTCTACTGTGGGGAGCGCGTGAGCACTACGTGTGGTGTGCATGTCATGTCCTGACTGGCTGAGCGTTTCTTTCTACATGTGGCATCTAGCTTTTGGGTTTTTTTGGGGAACGCACGCCTCTGGCCAGATGTGTTTTATTGGGGCCAATTTCCTTGGACCTGTTTGTGGTGCAACTGTCTATCTGTGGGAACGATCAGGGTTTTCCCTGGGTGCGTGTTTGTCTTTGGGCTAGGCGAGACCCCACCTGTGACATGTCACTCGATAACCATGGGTTGGGCTCGCAGGGACTGTCTGACCACTTATCTCTGACTCGGAGTTGATGGAGAAGTCACCTTGGGTGAATCAGGCAGAAATTATACAAGTTCGTTAGAACTCCTGCGAATAATGTGGCAGCTATTGATATCATTTTTAGCGACATCCTCAATATTTTGCGTACATTTGTCACAGCATACATTGATATTGTCTTTACTGACATTGACATTGTTATGCGTGTCTCGATCATGGCGTACATTGACAATGTTTCTACTGGTATCGACATTGTAATGCACGCATGGATTATGACATACATTGACATTGTTTCTATCAGTATCAGAACTGTTGCGTGTGCATAGTTCATGGCATTCATTGACATTACATTTATGAGCATTGACATTGTAGGGCCTGCACACATCATGGTATACATCGACATTGTATTCACCTATCCTAGCATACTACCTAATTTGAGGACTGAATTTTTACAGCAGGAAACACCCGCTTGTAGGAAACCACACAACAGAAGTACAACAGCGAAAACTCAAATTAGTTACGTGAATAGGTTGGACACTTGTAGGGGGATCCAACAAAAGATACAATGCAACGGTCCTGCTCTGGGGCACCTCCATCCTTCTTCATGTCAGCTTGCAGACGATGCAATTCTCGAATGGCAAGAGCTAATGTCCTATTGTCCATTTCATTTTCAGGGATAAAAGTACAACAGGAAGCACCAATCTTAGCACACACCCCACCCTCCATCAAGGTCGTCAAGTCCAACACATACAAAGTTGCATCACCATAAGGCGGATGGCTCTCAGTTCTTCTTTGATAGCATTTAGGCCGAGCTCAGTATCATTAATCATTTTAAGCATTTCCCACCTAGTTATTTGTAACCAGCGGGCGTTCGCCTTTGTTTGCATTGTGAAGAAGGGTATCGACCCTCCTGCATTTACTTGAGTCTCTGAACAGTCTAAATTCTTCTGGATTTCCCTTGTACTGAGCCCAGCCAAAATTATCAGCAGTTCTTCACCTTTGAGCCTGATGCAACAGAGTTGTATTCTTCTGTAACGGATGTTGAGACAACTCAGACAGATCTTCTTCAGGGATGACCAGCGTTGGGGTGTGTATGGTCACGAGGGTGGAGAGGCCCCGCCATCGAGGGATGAGCTGGATTTGGGCAAGGTCCCCACATTTGCAGTAGGAGGTGCCCCATTGCAGGTCCGGTATATGCAATATCACAATACAGTTTTCGTTGCTTCCAAGTGGTATGGTTCTTTTGCCTCTGAAACAGAGAGAATACAGTTTAAGTTTCCGTACAATTAGGGGTTGTCCCTTCCCCTCCAAACATGTGTACCTATTGATGTCGGTGTCCCAGACTTACTGACACGGGGCATCTATACTGAAGTTGGACCCCCTCCCCTGAAACTAATTTCCCCTAGTGTGGTCAAGGTGAGAGGCCCTGCACTGGAATTCCATGTCTGGGGTGGCCCCAAATATTTTAAGGCTCACCCTGGAACCACAGACGGAGGCAGGAGCAGATGTATTTGTGCACTGGTGCTGTGATCTTGCTACCTCCAGGAGTCTCTTCTCTATGAAGTCCAGGGCCAAACAGTTTCCTTCCCTATAGTGCCCCTTCTGCGCATCCTGTCTAACTCGGTTTGGATGTCGCTAGGATCGGTGAAAAGGTACAGTGCTGTGGGTTTGGTCTCATACCGGGTGATGTTTACAATTGCACTACGGGGCTCTACTCTAATGGGTTGAATCTTGACCCTGATCCCACATAAGTACAGATGGTCAACGGATATTGTTTTTACAGGAGCTATCTTATGGGATTAGTAAAGCCGGTCTGTGCCTATGGCATGGGGTATCAGTGAACATATGTAGCATGACTGGTTTGTGGTTTGCGTGCCTACAGCAGTCATATGTTGGTACCCAGTGTTGTATAGTAGTGTGCTGTGTAGTGCTTGAGGAATGCCAGCGTTTGGTTCAGTAGAAGTGTACGTGAGGTGAGAGAGATCTCTGTGCATGCATTGAAAGAATGTCAAAGTAGAGTTTATGAAATTAGGCATACTTCTGGCTCTGGAGGGGCGCGAGAGCACCCCGGCTAAATAGACCATGCACAAAAATACGTAACTTCAAAAACATTCGTAGGCTGTAGGATCATCTTCAGTGGAGATGTCTGTCTTCTGGGCGCCCAGAGGTGTCTTGTCTTGGTGCAGCACAAAAAATGTCTCTTTAAAAATGGGTGTAAAGTCAATTTATAGTCTGTGGTACTTGAGCAGTTGGCTTTGAGAAAATTGTTTTGAAAGCTTTGATCGAAGGGGTGGCGGACCGCAGCAATGATGGTGCAAGTGCAGCTCGATCGCAGACCTTTAGGATAAGAGCTGTGTGCTGTAGGGTAGCTTGGAAAAAACACATAGTTAAGCAGTTGTTTGGGAAATTCCTGTGTTTATACCAGTACACTTGATGGTTTTACTGTGAGCACATTCCTTTAATGGGGTTCAGGAAGTAGGTGCTAGGATTTTCGGGGAATGGTGAGTTTTAGGCTGAATTTAGTGCTGTTTGCATTTTGGTTCCCCCCTCTCCTTGCTATAGTAGGGACAATACTCTTCCTATGTTGGCTGCTCCATTTAAAGATATTGGGCCAGATGTACGGCCCTTTTTTGCGGCCGCAAACGGGAGATCCTCCCGTTTGCGACCGCAAAGGGTTATGGCATGTACAAATGCTATTTTGCGAGTCAGTGACTCGCAAAATAGCATTTGCGACTCCCGCTATTAGGAAGGGGCGTCCCTTCCTAATAGCGAGTCACCATGCCATGTACAATTGTTTTGCGACCGCATTTATGGCCGCAAAACACTCACAGTTTACCACCTATTTCAAGTAGGTGGTAAACCACTCGCAAAAGGGAAGGGGTCCCCTTTGTGAGTATGTGAGAAAATATTTTTAAGAGCAGGCAGTGGTCCCAGGGACCACTGCCTGCCCTTAAAAAAATGAAACTGAATAGTTTAATTTTTCTTTCTTAAATGCATCCTGTTTCCCTTAAAGGAAAACGGGCTGCATTTAAAAAAAAAAAAACACTGCTCTATTTAAAAGCAGTCCCAGACATGGTGGTCTGCTGATCCCAGCAGGCCACCATCCCTGGGAGTGCTAGCCATTCCTAATGGGGTCGCAAATTGCCCCTGCCTCATTAATATTCATGAGGCATACAATTTGCGACCCCATTAGGAATCGCAAACAGTGTCTGAGACACTGTTATACATCCCAATTTGTGAGTCGCAAATGTGACGCAATTTGCGAGTCGCAAATTGATGGGTCCTACATCTGGCCCATGATGTTTTAATCTGTGTGGAGGTGTCCTTTCGACCTGCATGTGCTGTGGGCAATTGTGAAGTGGAAAAGGATTCTCGATCTTTAGGCCAATGTTTCCATTGACACTTGCGCGTCATGTGGCGTGGAAAGAGGTTTGCTCATATTGGGTTGAGTTGCTGTGTTACGCCTTTCTTCTGGAAGGATTGTGAATTTTGGGGTGTTTTTAGGCTGCTTTGTGTGGGTTCTGGTGGGCGTTTACCTATGCTCAAGGCGTTGCTAATTTTAACAAGGGATACTGAAGGTGGTCAGACGGTCATTCGTGGAACCCCCATAGGGTCCTGCAGGGAAATGGCTGGAATTGTATTTGTCTGCTGCGCTTTTTGATGAGAGTTGGGGGTCCCACTGTGGACTTTGTGTGCTCAGCCTTATGTGGGTAATGCTAATGAACTCAATGGATTTTTCCTATGGACTGGGGTCGTGTGAATTGGGCCTCTTTGGAGTTTTGAGGATATCGTTGCCCTACGCCTGTTAAGGTACCTGAATCCTGACGCTGGAGCATTTGCCTCATTTTGGAACTAAAGGAGGACCTCCACTTGGTGGTAAACCCTGAGGTAGGTGAGACTTACAAAGCCCGGCCAAAGTTGGACTTGGGGGAGCGGTCCTGGTGCCTCTTTTTATGTGCCGGCCGGGAGCCCTCGCTGATCCCTCGTCAGACTGTCCTGCCCCCGGAGCGTGGTCAGCTAACCCTGCCCTAGGGGACCCATAGTAGTGGAAACCCCAGGCCCCTGTGAGCACTCAGATGGCAAACTCTAGCGTGGATTCCCGGTCGACATAGTATTTGGCGGCCTACTGTTGCAGATGTAGGTAAATAAATGTGGCTGCACGGTGGTGTGAGGAGGATACATCCTTTGGGGGGTGATCTTGCTACTGTGTGTTCATGTTTTGCGATTGTGTAAAGGCGTTGCCTCCCCAGACAGTTACCCCTCCTTGCCGTGGCTGTGGCCCCGGTGTTTAATGGGCTGGGTTCCCTGCCTGCTGCGGTGACTGTTTCCACACTCTCAGCCAGTCGTCTGGTCCCTTCTGTAGTGGGGCACTGGTTGCCTGATTTCCCTGGGGCTGATTTGAAGCTGCAAAAACGTTGCTCTGGGCTTGATTTTGTGGATGGGTATTCTGTGTGAACTGTCCTGGGATTATGCCTTTCTGATCGTGGTACATTTTCAGATGGCACCGTTTGGCCATGTGGCCCATTCTGTGACAATAGTGGCACTCTATGAGGCTGGTTTGGACTCAGCCTCCCTGACCTTTACCACTAGGACTGGGCAGATACCCTCTGGGACCCACAAGCGGACCCTTGAGTGCCATCTGGACACTCGTGGCAAACGTGGCTCCCTCAAGGGTGGTCTTTTTTAACTTATGTTGGACCAGTTTGGCGTTGTCTCTCCGGGCCTGCTCCTACTTTTCCCTGTCCTTCTACTGTCTTTTCCGGTAATAGTGTAGTATGAGGACCTGTATTTCTCGCCAAGGTTTGGTGCCAGCCCTTCTACACCATCTAGTTTGGTCGGGTCCTCAGTGGGTAGTCCCTTTTTGAGGATGCTGTAGAAGAATGCAACCTGGGGGCCCGAGTCAGACCGGGGCTGTCCTGTCTCCTGCCCCCATCTTTCTCTCATTCTATCTAGGAATTCAGTCACAGTCTCCCAGGCTTCATGCTTTCTGCCATCAGTCCTCCTACATCTGGGCGATCAGGGAATATCTCCCTCAGTGCCGTCCATATCTGGTGTCTGAATGAGTTAAATGCAGCCGCGCCATGCTCGGTGTTGATATGCGTGACTGTGGGGATGCAGGCTCGGGAGGATACCGTGTAGGTCTGCTCCCCGATGAAGCTGCTGTGCAGACTTCTGATGTCACCTATAGCTAAGTTTATACCCGCTGTGCTCTTCTCGAAACATGAGATCCATTTTCCTGCCCCGTTCATCAATAGGGGCAGTTTGATCCAGAGCCCTTCTTTGTCCATCTGTGCCCAAGGCATGTAGATAATTCCGGCTGCACCTTTCTGTACTAGTGGACAAATTCTGTCCCGGGCGGCTCTGTTGCTTCCTCCCATCATCTCAGGCATTCCTGCATGTAGGGGTAGTTCCATTTCGGATCACCCCCTCCAAGCCGATTGCAGTCCTCTGCAACGGCCATGTCCTCAGGCTTGAAGGATCGCGCCGCCGGCCAGGGACAATCAAACTGGCCCTTTCTTTCGGTCCAGCAGGCCAGTAGATGGCAGAAAGGCCATGCGAATGCCTCGCCCTCTTCTCTGGACACTATCTCTCTAGTGGTTGGTCTGCCTGACTGGCATGTTAGGGGGAGAGGCGGACGTCCTCATTGTTCTTTCCTCGTGCGCGTGCAAAGGTTCCATGCTTTTCCTTGTGTGTCTCAATTGTGTTCCAGTCAGGCTTTCCTGACCACTTTTTTCCTGGTCAGCCCCTCTCCTATGCTGACGGCCAGGTGACGTGTGTATTTCTGTTAGGGGCCTCCCTTCTGACTCTTCCCTGGGCTCATCTCTATTTGGGGTCCGAGGCCTAGCCTCAGTTACCTCCGGGGGAGAGGGAGTGGTGCCCTCTTCCTGCTGGGCTTCCAAGGCGAGAGCTTTCTCTCTTTCTATCCTTAACTCACACCTTTCCTCTAACTTCATCCTGGATTGTCTCCTTCACTGAGTGCTATGTGCTGTTCTTCTATGCACTATCATGGCCTCAAATTCACTCCATGATGCTTCCTCAGCACCATAGGCATAACCTGGGGAAGTATAGCCCACTCCTGAGTCCGTTTTTGAAACAGTGGGGTCCCTGTCCTCCACTCCACTGGTAAATTTTGCATCCAAACATCCCTCTGATCTTAGGGCACCCTGTGGGGTGGTCAGGAGCATGTGCTCCCCATCCGATTCAGAACTGACAGGCCACAACCCATGGGTGGGGGGTCAAACCCCGATGGAGCCTGGCACTGGACTGAGCTGGGGCTGGTTGCATCTGGGCTGGTTGGTCCCTCCCCCCCAGGTCTGGTGGCTTGCTGCCCCGGGGGAAGTCCACTAGCCCCCTCGACCAGTGGATTGGTGTAACTCAGCAGAGGGGCAGCTGGGATGGCCGGCATCAGCGAAAGCACATTCCTGCCGGTGTATGGTGGGGGAGGTGCAGATGCCTTGCTTACAGACTCGGGGATAGCCTTGCAGGACAGGGCCACTTCGAAGATGGCCCATAATTCTAGTAGGGCCTCTCGCTTAGCCTTTTTCTGTCCTACTCGCTGCAGTGTTTCTCTAGTTTCCTAGCCTGTGTGGGGAACCTCGCTTGCATGTGGTCTCGTGGAGTCTCCATGATGGACTGGGGAACTTGTTTAAGGATTTTATGACATTTTTGACTGTCTCGAGATTTTTTAAATGATTACGAATTCTACTCTAATTGTGGGAAAAACTGTGTACACGGGGTGGAACTGAAAACAATCTACTGGTTACGAGCTCTATAAAAATTGATGCGCTGAGAAAAAGAAAATTGAACAATAAATATAGACAAATGCAATGAAATAGTAACAACCTGTAACAAAGTGCATTTCTTATGTCAGAACAGTATGAGTTGAATTGCAGCAGTAAACTAGCAAATCATGAAATTTTGTTTTGGGAAGAAATGGTTATTTCATAAAGCATAGATTCAATAACATGACATATTATTTAAACATAAAGAAAATTGCAAAAATGTTAACAGCACTAGAATATTAATAAATGCATAAATGAAAAAATCTAAAAGAGACTAAAAGAGAAAAGGTTGACAGAAAAAAATGATTATTTTGTCAAAAAAACCTTAGCCCCCTCCCAGCACCCACAGCCCGAAGAGAGGGGATGCTCCATGTAATACGCGGAGCTAAGTGAACCTGATAGTCTATCACTATCGGATCAGGGGACAAAAATAGCACTGATTTGTGCAGCGAAAAAGGAATAACCTGACAGTTATCAGCCCTCTGTGGTCAGACACAAACTACACCATATTCACCAAGGTCCAAATTTTTCCCTAATGTCCGAATTGCACCCTATATCACACCCTAGGGTTGTGTGTACCGACTACCTGGCACCCAGTGTTCCAAGCTAACAAATCCACCTCCTCACTTCTTTTAGACACTGCCAGTGTTATGAAACTGGCAGTCCCGGTGTAATCTGTGTGAATTAAGAAAAGAAAGTGTATTTAAAACCTATTTTACCCTTCTCTTCTATAGAGCTGTAACCTCATTTTGAAATATGATGTACCTGTTTTTTCTTAATGGTGATTCGATTTTCAGTTTGCATGTGTTGCTTCTTCAGCGCAACCTTGGTGCTTCTGACCTTATGACCTAAACGGTGGAAATTATTTTAAAAAAAGGGGTTGTCTGCTGTAAGATCTCCACTTTGGGATGTATGGAATTATCTTAATGCCAGAAGTCTTTTTTTGTGCACTATTAGTTGCTTACTTGAGCGTTTTAGCCCATTTCTGAAAAGCAAAGAAGGTAACAATGTGTCTTTGAGCTTTTTTTCAATCATGCGAATAGTGCGTGTGTTATCCGTTTAGGTCAGAAGGTCAGAAGCACCAAGGTCGCGCTGAAGAATCAACACATGCAAACTGAAAATCGAATCACCATTAAGAAAGTGTTGGTGGATGAAATCATTAGAGTAGAGCCACATTTATTTGGAGCCCAAGTCCAACAAACCTCAGTTGCTACAAAGATTGAAGTGTGGGGCAGGGTCGTCAACAAGGTCAATAGTGTTGGTACCATCCTGCACACAAAGGAGGACATCAGGAAGAGGTGGCATGATGTGAAGATCAGGGTCAAGCGCCTCATCAACAGGCACCACCTAGCGGCTCAGAAGACTGGCGGTGGGCCTCCCAGGCCACCATTACATCTCAAAGCCAGAGAGGAGAAGGTGCTTGCCATCCTTCACACTGAGGGCTTGACTGGAATACCTGAGGACTGGAGACTGGTAAGTAACACCTCACCAGCTGGCACAACATATCAATGTACTGTTTGCACACATCTCACCTCTTGCTATCGTCAATCACATCAATTTTTCCCATATGCTGTACCTAAAGTATCAGAGATGTGTCATTGACAGTTACAATCAGTAGTCCTGCACATGATTCCTAATGTATCAGCCTCCATCACATTTCAGACGTGGGCATGTTGTTTGCAAGTGTTTTCCCATCAAATCATCATCACAGTAACCAATTATTGTGCCAATGAACAACAGTATGTGCTAACAGGACAACATCTTGCCAATAGGTATGTTATACAATGCAGTTTTGCTAGTGTTGCCAAATTGTAACTGACAAGACTACAACTCCCATCAGGCCCTTTTGCCTGAGCACCTAACAACATGTACTACTCTCCTTTCCCCATAGCCACTTGTCAGCCATGTCACTACTCAGGTTCACTTCACAGGTAGCAATTTCTCAAGTGTGGGCTGGGAGAGGATGACAGGAACTGCAACTCCCATCAGGCCCTGTTGCCTGAGCACTTGACCAGATGTACCAGTGCCATTTCCCCATAGCCACTTGGCAGCCATGTCACTATTCAGGTTCATTTCACAGGTTAGTAGCCTTTGTTGAAGTGTAGGCTGGAAGAGGATGACAGGACTATAACTACCATCAGACCCTGTTGCCTGAGCAAATAACAACATGTACTACTCTCCTTTCCCCATAGCCACTTGGCAGCCAGGTCAACACTGATCCCCATGTCTAATGGATTGCACACAAAGCTCTGCTCAGGCACATGTCCACCTACTCAGCCAGAAATCCACCAGGTCTCCATAAATGAAAAGAAAGACAACATGACAGACACCCAATGGAGTGTGTAACGGAAATGTCAGTAATGTGTGAAGGTAATACAACCTACACTACATTGCTGGTGAGACATTGGCATTGCATATGCACAAAAGATACCCAGTGCAAACTGTGCTACACATTTGTCAATAGGCCTGTATTGGACACTCCTAGGAGTTTGATGTTACCAATACCCATGTAATATCTACACTGGTCTTGCATCAAGTCATTAGGAGATGCCGGGGCAGATTTACAAGCCCCTTGCGCCACTTTTGCGTCACTTTTAACATGGGAAAAGTGACGCAAAAGTAGCGCAAGGGGCTTGTAAATCTGCCCCGCCATGTCCATCCCTATTGTCAACAGGAAGTGGAGCAGTTCACCTAATGCTCATGCCAATAAGCCTTCATCTTATGGATGTTGCACAAAATTTTGCTAAACTATCAAACACAATGGCTATAGTCCAGAATGTCTACCTCCACCCCTTCTGTTCCTTCAATGCCTCTACTCACTGTGTACCAAAAGATGTGGAATGTACATACCATACTTACTACAATGACACTCTACTCTGTCTCAACAGGTGGATCTTGCACTACATCTGGCGAGACACAAGCTACCGACCAGAGTCCAGCTCCACCCCAGGATCAAGCCAACAGTGATGAAGAATCTCCTGCACATATGGACGTGGAGGACCTACGTAGCCCTTCTGGACAGCCTATGCGGAGAGAACCAGTGAGTCTCACTGTGCCCACAACCCATCCCAGCGGAAACACCTCAGCTGACAACTGCCCCAACAACATGTGGACCCAGTTCCAGCAGCAACATCACCTGCACCCCAGTCCCAGCTCCGGAGGTGAGCACTCACACCACTCTCACTGAGGATGAAGGGGCCAGTGGGAGGGTGCAGCCTGGGCCAAGGCTACAGGTCCTTAGGGGTAGGGGTGGTGGGAGGGTGTCTGTGGGCCAGCTTAGTGAGACCACTGGTCCCACCGAAGCCCAGGCCGACATTTCCAGAGTAATAGGTACATATGAAAACAACCAAGGACAGCTGGGCCAGGTGCCAGAGGAACTCTGGGAATTGAAGCAGCTGCAGCAGTCCATAGACCACCGTTTAGAGATGCACAACGATAATATGGGCCAGCTCATTCGGGTGCTGAGGGATATCCATACCACCGTCTGTAGGGCTTTCCCCTGCCATCTACCAATTCCTGTGGCCGACCTACATCTAGGACATCTACATCAGCGGCTGCCACAGGAATGGAGGCCCGGGCCGAGGAGGACTCCTCAGACACTTCAGAGCCTGCAGCAGCAGATCCCCCCTGCAAACGTAAGCGGTGACATCCGAAGAAAAATGTAGGAGATTCGAGTGGCAATGCACCCACCCCACCCAGGAATAAGAGCCGGCCCTGATGTCATCCTTTGCGTACGGCACATTGACCTTGTTGGCCATCCCTGTACACATTTCATTTCTGATGGCAGGACTTTGTTAGACTTTGGACTCCAGAAAAGATGGCTACAACTCTAATGCTTTCATCCACCACCACTGACAACTACACCCCTGTGTTTTCACCATTGCACTGTAAATGTACTGTAAATTGTCGCAAAATGCACTGCAATAAATACACTTTTCACACATCCAGTAGCTCATGTTGTATCATTCACATATAGGGAAAAATGAAGTCAAAACCTTGAGCACCCCCAAATGTAAGTAGAACTAACGTATGTATGCATGGACTTGTTCAATTTAGAAAAATGTGCACATGAGTACACCAAACACATCACCCAACACAGACACAGAAGTGTACAGTCTCAACACATCTTTATTACAGTGGAACAACCTTAGGTGGTCATAATGTTGTCCACACAGTGAAATGACACATCAGTGAAATGATCAGTGTCAGTGACCACAAATGTCATTTTCATACCTCAAGAACATGTTTGAAGAGGATACATTTGACAATGCCAAAATCAGTACTAATGTTACAGATGTGTCAGGGAATCAGCAGGAGCCATATTGACTATTCCACAATAGGAATCCCACATCATATATCACTAGGAGCCTCAACAGGGGATCACTACAGTAATTGAGCACAGGTACAGTCCAAACAAGTGTAGCAGCATCTGGTGGAGGGTCACAAACATTTGCCAGTGGAGTCCAACAAGCTCAGTGGCATACAATGATGAGACACATGAACACCTATATCCAGCTCATACACATTGAGGACTAACCCAATATGAAGAGAGACAAGCAGGCTTTAGCCTAACTACCACATTGTGTAGTTGAACATGATGGCACACATGTTGCCCAAGGACCACCACATGACAGGGAAGAAATCCAGTGGTGTATCAGCAACTTCCATCCTATTGCTGTGCAAGCTGCCTTGGTACCGGAGTCGTACACCAAATGTCTGTGCCAGGCATTCCCAGGAACATACCATGTCCAATTTGCACAGCAGAACAACATCTTACACCTGCTGATGTCACTACTCTGAAACGTCCAGATGAAGATGGCAGGGCGAAGGTTCAACAGGCCAATACACAAAGCAACATTAACAATGTGTGAATGTGTCAAGACCTCCTCCACTAACAGACCTGCACAGAGTCACCCACATCTGTACACACCACTGTCAACTATCAATGACCTATTCACAGCTGCACAACCACAGTAACTGTAACAGTCACAGTCATGACATCTTCTCAGCATACTTACACTCAAGGGAAGAAGTTGGTGAGCTGTTCATGTATGTCAACTCATCCCTCTTCGCCACTACCATCATCTTTGCTCATTTAAGGTTCCTCACCCAGGGGGTCCTGCTGGTCTCAATCCTCTATGATCAGAGGGATGTTCCTGCGCAATGCGACCTTGTGGAGCATGCAGCAGGCGATGGTGATCTGACACACCTTCCTGGGTGAGTAGAGGAGGGCTCCTCCAGACTTGTCCAGACATCGGAATCTAGCCTTTTGGAGCCCAAAAGCCTGCTCCACTGGCCGCAGTGTTCTACCATGGGCCTCATTGAAGCAGACTTCTCCTGGCTTTGTTGAATTCCTCATCGGGGCCAACAACCAGGGCCGATTGGGATATGCTGAGTCACCTAGAAGAGAAAAACACAGATGTGCATTTATGATTCCGACATCTGCAGAAGATGCCACCAGACATCGCACACAAAAAGATTTGACACATCTCACTCACCAACAAGCCAGGCCCTCTCCAGTTGTAGTCGTGACATCAACTGGAGTATAGTGCTGTTCGCATTACATAGGAGTCATGGGCACATCCTGGGAATTTTGCACAGATGTGTGAGATGTATAAATCTGCTAGACATGCCACTTGCACATTGATGGAATTGAAGTTCTTCTTGTTCACCTTGTGGAGCTACTAGGGCAATAAGTGTGCCATCAATAGCTCCAACTACATGTGGGATGCGACCTATGGTATAAAGGTTTCCCTTCTCATTGGCAAAATCTTGACGTTTGGGGAAATGAATTTAGCTATCCATGTGTGTCATCAGTGCTGATAGACCATCACATAGCACCATACAAAACATTGGTTGGGACATTCCTCCTGATATGGCCACCGTGTACTGAAATGTAACAGAGGCCAGGAAGTGCAGTGTGGCCAACACTTTCACTGTTGGTGTCAGAGCTGTGGGGTGGTCTGACGAGGACATAATTAAGGCTACAACTGGTCACAGAGAGGCTGTATTGTCTGCCTATTGAAACAAAACTTCCTGATGATGTCTCTTTCTTCCATATGCATTAGGTCGGGAAAGACCGGAATACTGGAGCCATCATTCTTCTCCCTCTGCCAGGGTTCCTATGTGTGGAATGGAAACACTTAATGATGGTGGTCACACAGTCCACACTAACTCATACCAGGATACAGCCAACAGTCATGTGATTTAACAGTAATGCATTTGTGAGCAGTGTACAACATTACACATCATGTATGTATGACAGTAGGCATACATACATACCAAGTCCTCGTATGAGGAAAGTGGAAGAGATGTAAGACAAATGAGTGGATGAAAAAATTGTAACATTAAGCACTGTTGTGTGAGAGCTCATCACGGCAAGCACACAGTAGAAGGCATTACATACATATAACAGATATATACGGGAGTCATCCTGATGGATAGGATGCACTGTCATCATCACAAAATCCACCTATCTGCCTCAATCTGGACTACACATGAGTCTGTAACAGCACTGTGAACATCATACATAGGCCCATATGTACAAACGCATTTTCCCATAGACACAGAATGGCTAAAACCCTTTGATACATCTGGCCCATAATCATCTAATTCGGAGGGCACCATCATATTGTGGTGTCTGCATTGCACACATCCGCTGGGTTACCGCTGAGTTACCCAACCTCGCGGTAATCGTGTGTTTATGCACACTCATGTACAACTCTGATGTGTGATCAATGGCATGGGCAGAGGAAAGGTGTCATACATCAGGTGCCTTGTACATATTCAAAAGTTTTCTGGGAGACACACTTCCGAATCAACATATAATGTGGTAATGAGGACTGACATGGTGGAGGCCTCACCTCCACATTGTGACTTTCAGGATCCCCGACTGAGGGCCCTTTCAAACCACGCGGTAGGCGTGTTCAGCCACGCAAGTCACAGCCACAGGCTGAAGAATGTTATTGCGACCGGTGCGGTCCAAGGGATGTGTCCGACGACAGTGGAGACAGCCTATGTGGATACCATACATCACCAATGGGACCAGCTTATTCTGGGACCGCTGGCTGATTTGAACCGCGCTGTACAGGTGTCCAGCCACGTCGGTCACAGCCATAGGCTGAAGAATGTTATTGTGACCGGTGCAGTTCAAGAGATGTGTCTGACGACAATTTAGACCATCCATGCAGATGCCAGATTTCACCAATAGGGCCTGCTTATTCTGCGACTGTTGGCTGATTTGAACCTCGCTGTAGGCTTGTTCAGCCACAGCGGTCACAGCCATAGGTTAACGTTACAATATGTGCTGGCCGCCGTCCAATGTCTGTGGCCATCTACACCGAAGGCTGCCTATATGGCCTACATATGCCTTGAGCTTTTGACAACATATCACTTGCCTTCAGACACTGCTGATGACTATGCCTTTCCATCACCTGCTGCTGTTTGTCACCTCTGGGAGCACTCATGTCGCACACTAAAGGGGAGAAGGCCCATCCCTTCACTCCAGAGAAGCTGGAAGTCCTGGTTGATGAGGTCCTTCCCCTCTATGGCAGGCTCTATGGCTCACCAGACTTACCGGTAAGTTTCTAAAGTACTCATTGCACCCTATTTGCCTGTTTACTTTCTGATCCCGTTGGCTACAATGTGCCTCAGAGTGTGAGCATTATGTTAATTGCAGACATTGCATGACCCTTACATGGGGCACACATGTAAAGGCCTATGGGCCCCAGGGGTTTGTGGAGAGGAGGTCAACATTCGAATGAGTGAAGTGGGTGATTTCCACTTGTGTTACATGCATATCTCTATGCATCACTCTAGTTCATGGTAGCTACACTGACTTGGATAGCCACATCATGGTATATGTGCAGTGGTCTGTCTAGGCATCTCACCATGAGCCATGTCAGCATACTGTAATAAGCAATAGAGGATGATGTCATCTAATTGTACTATTCCATGGTCCACTCAGTCCACATCAGACTTTGCACAGCAGTTGACTGCGAGATTAATACAACTCACACACACCTTCTGAGTGCCACTCAACCATATGTTCACATATGAAATGCGTAGAGGATGACTAATCGGTTAGGAGTGGTGGATTTGGGCTGTACTCTTTGGGTAATTAGCCTCAGTCTACAGGGAACATGGCCTGACTGTGGGAGCAGAAGTGATGCAAATGGCCATGTTCCTGTAGCCCAGCTGCTCCTTTGATGTTCTCACACACAGTATTCAGTAACCCTAACTACATTTATAGCTGTTAATTGGCTAATATGTGGGTTGGTGACTGAGGTGAATGCCCTCACCTGATAGTTATTTACATTGACCCACAGTGTCAAGGTGTGTCTATCACTAATGACTGTCCCCAACTCACACAGGTCTGTTGACAGTTTATTAACTGAATAGCTTCCAGTATACTTCTCTACTCCTGAAACATGTACAGTGAAGATTAAGGGTCACTATTGACAAGAGATCGAGGTGTGGATCACATGTTTGGCTAGAGAATCCCCACTCACAAACCACATACATATGTAAAGTTAGTGTCATCTCTGTTACAGTTGCACATGTGGCTAAAGGGGTGTCCTGTGACAGAGGTACAAACTTTTTTTCCTACTCACAAGTTATTTCATTTGAGTAGTCCACATTTCCACACACCCGCAAAGAGATGTACCTATGAGAGTCACACATACCAGCCCATACCTTTTGAACTTAGGCCTTGTATGTTGTATAAACTATGTTACTCTCTCCTATGTACCATGTGCTGAATCAATGCACTGGGCCTGCGAATTAAGGTGGCTGGACAGTCATGCACAGGTAGACTACCCTTCATCATTTCCAAACGGTGTACTGTGCGTCATGGTCCCTCACATAACATTCCATCTAGGATTGTCCTGGTCAACATGATGTAGTGGGCTGCCTCAGTCTGTGTATGTCATAACAAGGTTTGAGGTTAATCATCCAATGAGCAGAAGAGGCCCTTTCCATGCTTTAGTTGTGCTTAGCATGTGCCATGGACACATGTACAGTGTTGTAGATTGATTTATGTGTGTGCTAGATGGCAATCTATTATGTACCTACCATACAGAGGTCCCTAGATTTCCTTCTACAAACTGTCTGTACATCTCTTGCATCCATACAGATCAACACTCATCGAAAGAAGGTCATTTGAAAAGCCATTGCCCGGAAGGTGCGGGCCCTGGGGGCGTAGTGCCAACTGCCATAAGAGGTGGGATGACCTCTGTTGCTGGGCTCACAAGATCTTGGAGATTCAGCTGAGGCTGGCCCCCAAAAGCGGAAGGGGCGCGTGCCAGACCTTGAACCCCCTGATGGCCCACATACTGGTGGAGGCCCACCCAGATCTTCATGGGCAGTTGAGAGCCCAACAGCAGCAAGTAAGCAGAGGAGAGTTTCCTTCCCTACAGACACCTCAGCCCCTGCCCCTGCCCCTGTCTCCCCTGCTGCCCTGAGTGGGGAAGCCATAGTCATCCTGAGGCAGATCTCTGTGAATCAAACTGCAGTGCTGAATGCCCTCCAGGAGCATGGCGACAACCCAAGCTGTTGCCTACCTGGAAGGCATTCACTCTGACATGGCAGGCCTACAGAAATCTAATCAGGCTCTGGCTTCCACACTCATGGCAGCCTTCCAAATCTTCCAACAGTCGACAAACCCTCCTGGCCCTTTACCATCATCCATCCGTCTCCCCAAACCTGCCTAACACACACGCACACCTCAGCACGCATCAACCTCAGCTTCCACATGCAGCACACTCCAACACAAAGATATAGCGCAAAAACACAGCACACTCACAGAGCAGCCAATCACCACCCTCATCACAACATCCACTGACATATACCCTGGGAGCACTGACACCGCACCCCCAGACTCTGCCACATCCACTCCCCAGGTCACACACCAACACACTATGGCCACAACACCACCGACACAGACTAGTGACATCACACAGTCAGGCACAACATACACATCACCATTCTCTGCCACAACTGACATCACACACCCAGACACCACACCCACATCACACAAGACAAAGCACCTGCAACATTCTACACCCAAACAGACAACAAACATACAGAGACATTGACGCACAGCACACACATCCACGACTCAGACCTCACATCCCTCTACTTCCAACACCCAACTCCTCACCTCCTCCTAAATCTCCCAAATCCCTTACCATGTTTGTCCTTGACCTCTTCCCTGCCACAGCTGCCCCCTCCCCTTTCCAAACACAAAAGGGCCGGGTTCCCACCGCTACCCTACACTTCCACTTCCATGTTCACCCCTAAAACACCTGAACCCCCTCCACTACACGAGTCCCTACCCCACAAGGGAGCAAGAAGAAGAGAACCACCCACCCTGATACCAGCCCACCCCCTCCCAAAACCAAATGGTCCGCTCCCCTACCCCACCCCAAGACTTCGAAGCAGAAGACCAAAAGGTCTAAAACTGTGCCCTTCCTCTCTCTACCCATCACTACCCTTAAAGGCTATGAAATTCCCCATGTGCTCCACCCAGCCCCCCAAATCCCGAGCCCATCCCTCCCACAGATCAACCCAAAACTTCCCAGTCCCAAAGCCATCTCTCCCACAGCCCAAACCAACCCTCCCAAACCTGAGCCCAGCCCTTCCAAGGAATAATCCACCCCCAAACCCAGACCCCAGCCCACCCATTTTAATCCTCAGAGGTACCTGGACTGCCCATTAGATGCCCTTATCCAGGGGAGTTTTCCCTGGCAGTGATTTGGTTGGCAAGTTATGTGGCACAGCAGTGTGCTGGACCACACATCATATTTTGGACTGGTAGTTGGCCTTTGTGTTTTAAAACTCATGTGTTGTGTCAAATAAAAAAAAATATATATTGTTCGTGCAGACCTTTGTCCTGCCCTTGCTAATGATGCTATCTGTTGGTAGTGGATATGTAGGCCTGTAAGAGATTAGTTGTGTTTGTTTCACCATGATAGATGATCCTTTTGCAGTGGTAAGTATGCTCAGCCCTTGGGACAGGTAATGGAGTTACAGAGTCCATGGCTCGATGTTAAATGTATGCATATCTGGGATGAGTTACTGTTGGGGCAAACATTGCTTTGACTGGTCTCTGCTATGGCAAAGATGGCATCTGGGCTTCACCAATGTCCACGTCTGCTAGCTTGCAGTACTACCCGAGATGTAGGATGAAAGGGTGTTTGATGTGTGCACAATAGGTTTTTGTTACAGCACACATGGGAGGTGTGGTCTTGTATAGCAATGTGTTACTTTGGAGGCACATGTGAGCATTTCCATGTGTGTTCTTTCAACCAACATTTCATGGATGTCAGAACAACTGCTGTTGCTATAATGTTTTTAGTGACTTGTACTTACACATCAGCCACATGTGCATGCCACTTGGTGAGAACATTTGTTGTCTCTATTGTACACCATGTCGCAGGTCCTATGCACATGGAGACATTGATGCAGGTGATATGTGCAGTGTGGCCTTGGCCACTTGCTTTCCAGGCGTCCACCAGCTTAGGTTGACCCAAATCAGCTGGGAATAGTGACAATGTTGTCATCAAATTTCTAAGACTGTGGTTTGAGGATAACCCATTTAACTGCTGTTTCTTTTTAATGTGGGTGCAAGCCCAGTACAGTACATCAACAGTGGAAGAAACTTTTTTTTCCAGAGACATCCATACTGATGTTTTTTTGAGGTTACACCATGACTTAGCTCATGAAGTATTTGAGGCTATAACAGGAGATGTTTGCTATGGTATTCATGAGGATGTGTAGTATTTTGGAACTGTTTATTGCACACAGCATTACACCAGCTTCTGAGATGTCTACACTTGTAGGATTTGTAAGTGTGTACCTGTACATTGTCACTGATCTGGACATAGGAGGAACCAATCAGATGTGAAGGGAACAAACTTTATGTGATGTTGTGTACAGGGACACACAAGATATCTTTAGACCAGGGATACAACAGGCCTAACCTTGTCCACTGTGTTGTGGCTCCGGGGGGGTATGTAGTGTCTCCCCACTTTTATTGATGTGACTGTGTGACAGAGTTGGTAATGAGTGCTTGAGGTCCGGTGATGCACAGTGTCTGTAGATGTTCAGCAGGGATGTTTGAACTACCCACACTGACACATACACACACTGCCTTCTATGTTGTGGTGGATGTGTACAGTGTTGTGTAGTTTTATGCTTCAATCTGTTCCTCTTGTTTTCCACAAGAGGACTTTGAGTGGCCTTTATGTGGGGGTAGCTCTCACAGGAGAATGTGTGATGTACATGAGAGCCTGACTTCATACATGTAACCTGTACATCTGTGATTGACATTTTGTCCCACATACCTTCCTTCTTGTAACACAGCACTACATCTTGGGATCTGATACTACAACTTAGTTTGCATCTACAGGTGACAAGGACAGTTACTTTTGGCAATGGTTGTTAGTAGCATTAGTTATTGGAGAGCCGACTCTGAATTCTTTCCATGAAATTATGATGATGCTTCTGCTCTGACCTGGCAACAGTGGGTATGGAGTGTTATGAATGTGTTTGCTGTTCCATCTGTGGCAGTGGAAGGTGGTACTGCTGATGATTATGAAATGTTTTGCACCCTGAGGGTGTGTGCAAATATGGAATGTGCGTTGAGTTCTTTATGAGCATCGGATTTGGCGACCTGCCGGGACTGACGACGAACATACCCCAGAACACTTCAAAGCCTGCTACACAACTCACACCACTTACTCTTTTGAAGGTCTCATCAGCCCACCCAGGACTTTCAATGGGTTCATACTAACTGGGGGGGGGGGGTCTATAAGAGGGGTGTGCCTTAAGTAATTGTGGCCATGTCTGATGACACGTTTACTGTGCATCGGTGCTTATCCTAATGTGCCACCTGACAAGTATTTTGCTTCTTCTGCCATTGCTACCAGATATCTGATACAAGTGACCTTACACCTAGGCCATTCCAGGACTATTGGCTTTGTGACAGGTTGTGAGTTGCATAGGATCGGTAGGCAACAACTATGGCTTTGTTGTGTATTTTGGAAAAGCTTATGTTCTGACATGATGAGACTATCAGTGAACTATGACAAGTCTCTTTGAAATGACATCACAGGGAATGAAGAATGGTACTGCTGCTGACGTCAGTTTTGGATTTGTGGATCCTGAGGGATCCATCTATATTGGAGGGCCCGATAGGTACTCCTCTCACCACATTCTTTTTTGTAAGGCTGGTGCTGGGCAGTGGCAGGACCTGGCCCACTGAAAGGCCTGTGGTCCCCTCATGTCTATCTTCACTACACTTGTGTATTGATTGGCACGTTGTCCCAGTGCGATGACTTAGACACATACTGCTCACACACCCACAAACATGCAGACAAGGTTAAGCCCCTGCTTTTGATGGCGGCCCACCGATTTGCTATGGGACCTCAGTGGTGGGATCGATGTGTCACTTACAGGTGGTTGTGACCACTACGTTGTTGGGTTTCCTCGTCATCAAGCAAGTACAGCAGCGGCAGGACGAGTAATGCAGGATCCATGTCGTCACAGGACATGCACAGCTGTGTGGAAGTGCTTTTTGGCCTTTTCCCCCTCCCGTTCCGCAAGCTTTAACAAAGTGGTTGGACCGCCACAGCCGCCTCGTCGAAAACACACATTGTAATTGGGTGGGCGTATCAACCGCTGTTCCGCTCTCAGATTGGCTCCGATGGGCTTTTCCGACACCCCCGCGGTTGTGATTTGCTGTTGGAGTTGGAAGGACCGCTGCAGTCGGATTTCAGTCAATTTGCATGCATCGTAATACGGCGGGCGGTGCGGCCGCTTCCGACGAGAGATTCAGCGGTCCGACCGCCTCCGACAAGACCACGGAGGCAGGTCCGACCGGCATCTTAATGAGGCCCTATGTGTTACCTAAGTGGGCACACCCTCTCCAAATCTTCTTTGCCCTTCTGTCCGTATCTGTAATATGGCATAGGCACAAAGAATTCCCTCATTTGCATTGTGTTCACTCATGAGATAAATATTTGTGTTGTTTGCCCAATCAGTTAATGATTAGTGATGCAGGTCAGTGACTGCATTGCCCTTTCAGTAATATGGTTTGCAGTCTTCCTCGGAAGTCAATGTAATATTTCTCCAAACTACTCCATGATGGCGGCTGACGAGACAAGTAACAAACAGTCCTTTCTTTACTACCACGGCCAAACAGCAGGCAACAGGAGGCATTTTAGCCTTCTCCAGTACGGCACCAACCTTCGAGTAAGCAACAGAAGGCAAGAAGCAATCCTCTGCTCCAGATGCAGCCACTGATAAGAGAGCAGCAACAGATGTGCGGTAAGCCTGCCCTTGAGGAGATGTGTTAGTAATTGGTTGCTCGCTGCTTGAGACGCCAGTTTTAATTACGGCAAACCAATATTTTATTCAGGTTTTTCGGGATTCACTCCCCAGATGAGTTCCTAGTTTTCAAATTGGTAAGATTAAATCTCTGCCTTGTACCCCACATGAATGTTAGCATGCCCAGACAGATAATCTCACCCTCTGCTCCTTGCATCACATACTCATACTGGCACTGTTGCTTAGAGGAAGGGACATTTTTTCCCAGCCCCATCTTTTTGTTAACAGTAATTTTACAATAAGCATCCTCCTGGAGGAGGGCCTATGCTGCACTTTGGTAAATTGCTTTGCACTGCCACTGCCTGCCCTAGCTGTCAGTTTCAGAACTGTAGCACACCAGTTTCCAATAGGGGCTAAATGCTTGTGGCACCTCATTTGGATCACTTCCAATTGACCATAAATGGAACTATGAATATTGATATCATAATATATAATTGATACCCATGCATGTGACCACTGGTAGTTGAAATTCATGTGGAGATATCTCTTTTTGCACAATACCTCATCTTTAGAAAGGCCTGGAATTTCACAAAATGACACAGAGTGGTGTGGCTTTTGGATTTAGAGGGCCATAGTTTTTAACTTTAGACTAATAATCATTTGTATATATACAATTCTTGTTTTAAGGAAAATGTGTATGTGTTCTGTGTCCTTGCTCAATGTCCCGAGGAGGCCCAAAAGGCAGGGGCCGAAATGTGTCGACCATTACCTTTCGTGGAGTTCCTCAATTTACTCATGAGAACAAGCAAAAGGATACCATTAACCATGAACCTCTGGGACTAAATTACACCCCCATATCGGTTTAGATTGATATATTGAAGGAACTACCACAAGGTGGGCTCTTTTGCTACAATTAATTATGAGACACCTACAAATCATAATAATTAACAAGGACTATTATTGTGTGGCATAAAATTGTTTGTATAAAATACGTTGTGTAGGCCTTTATCTATCTTTGATTATATAAGTTTTGATTTGTTACAAACGATTCAGAATGGTGTGATACAATGACTGGTAAAATAAAAGCAAATTAAGTTACACTAACAAGTAATGTTCATTTCCGCAAGGAGCAATGCCACTATTTTAAGCCCCTTATGAGGTATATTGAAACGCTCCCTATAGAGAACCCCTTATAATTATTTGTTTATCTTATGCCCAGGGTGGCATAGGATTATTCAGGCTTCTCCCCCTTCTCTGATAATACGCTAATGTAAATTAGGGCACACCCTCTCGGGATCACGTTAGAATGGCACGATTTATTATACATAAGGGCCTGCACAAGATTATGTGGCTCCTTCTGTAATACCAAAGTGCTCCTGTGGTGCAAAAAGAGGGTGCACATACTCATAGCACCCCTGGAACTTTGTATAATGCTGCTAATGGTGTCTCTTCTTTCCTCTTGAGTAAAATGAACTCAATATTTTGCAAAAAAACTATTTATTTCTTTATTAACGTTTTGCAACATAGAAGACATCCAACACAAAGACACACACCGGTGCAAGACCGGAATCTTAACAATTGCAGTGTAAAAGATAGTCATTCCCCAGTTAGGTCGAATTTCAATTAACATCATATATATTTTGTTTGTTTCGGGTGCGACACAGGAGGGGAGGGTGAGAATGAAGACGGGGAGGAGGGGGTCCCCGGGCACCCGACGAAGGCAGACATCCTACGACTAAAAAACAATATCATACACAAATTTCGCATAGACAGAGGAGGAGGGCAGGAGAAGGGCGGGAAAGCATCAGCACACATTTACCACCACCGAGACAACAAAACATTCCTACCATATTCCTCATCTTGAATCTAGTCCTACATCGAGCCGGGGGAAGTGGAGCGGGGGGGTTCTGAGGGGCTACCCAGCAAATATTTTGCAATTAATAAAGTATTTTTCAGATAACATTAAGTTTTGCTGTTGTAGCATTTTTGCTTCATAATTTAAATCTTTTTATGTTGAAAATTATGAATTGAAAAAGGGCATAAAATATTTATATTAGCTAATACTTTTTTACATAAAAAAACATCCTTGTAGAAATTAGGCCTGGGCGGTGAATTCCGCTCCACTCGTGGAGTTTGCAGGGTTTCCCGCACTCCGCGTTACGCAGAGCTCGCGGAGTTCCGAAAAACTCCGCTTCGCGCAGTGGAGCGGAGTTTTTTTCCTCGCTCGCGTTCACCAACGTCAAGTTGGCGAGCGCGAGCGAGGAAAATCCACCTCCTGGCGAGATTTTTCCTTGTTCGCGATCGCCAACATCAAGTTGGCGAGCGTGGAAAATAAACCTCGTGGCGAGATTTGTCAACGCGGGGTCAGGTTTCTCATTGCGAGTGGTCGCGTATGCTCGCGACCGCCGCGCTGGAGAAACTGCCCGCTTGCGTTGAGAAGCTGCTGCTCGAGTAAAAATCTACTCGAGCGGCAGAAAAGGTAAGCTTGCGCTGTGCATGGTGCTGTTCGCAATGATTGCACAGTGCGGACCAGCATCCGGCAGTGTGCAATCACCGCGAACTGCATTTTTCTATCGTACTCCGCCGCTCGCGGAGCTCCGTGTAGTGCGACTGAGTTTTTTTTGCACTTCGCGTAGTGCAACTCCGCGAACTCCGCCCAGGGTTAGTAGAAATTACATTATGCAATTTATCCTGCATAAATAAACAAAAGGAATGTGTAGTGTTGGATATAAGCCTAACTTGTGTTGCTCTGCCACCACACACTTCAGAATTACTCAAAATACTTAAACACCATATCCCATTGTATTCAAGAGTGAAGAAAAGGGAGGGGTTGAAATAGCACTAAAACATTACAACAAATACGCAGTGCTCTCATTCTAGAAATGTTGTAGATGTAATGACTGTGCTCAAGCACACATGTCAGAAAAGCACTTACAGGCTGACTAGCAAAAATCATAGCGGTATGTGAGGCAGGGCTCCTGATTCTTTGGGTCCCTGAAAGATGTTTTTTATCTTGCAGAAAGAATAAAGTTTAATAGCAGGAAAGTAGATGTAATAAATTGGATTATTATTTGGGGTGGGTGACCTACCTCAAGTAATAATCACAGCCCTTGTCTGGGCGAATCACTAAAGTCACTAAATTAACCTGAGCTCAACTTCTTGGTAGCTGTGGCACAGACCAGACAAGCTTAACTTAGAGGTAATGTGTAATGCATTTATGCATTACCAAAACCGTAATAAAGAGATCCTTTCAGGTCACAAATGGAAAGTCCAGTCCTCTTCTGTTCTTCATCAGGTCCAGAAAGTGTTCTGAAGTGGGTGCTTGAAGATTCCACATTAATGCCTCGGATGACTTAGCGGGTGTGAATGGCTCCTGGGCACACCCTAACCAATGGGGTAAAAGTACCCAGACCAAATATACTTACTTTGTCCATTTTCAAGATGGCAAATGTTTTGGGCCCCACCAAACTTGGGCTCTGATGGCTGGGAGTGTATGTGGTGAGTGTGTTATGGTAATCCAAGTGTCCTCCCATATCTAACACTAAAATCCAGTTTAAAGCAGCCATGCTACCCCCAATAAAACCAGAGAAAGAAATCTGATAGAACAAAGCAGGGGCTTCCAGACAGTGGATACACAAGAAATGTCTTGGCATCCTGTTCCCTTCCTTTCAAGTGCACCACATGTGTGAAATGTAAAACCTCAGAGACAGAAGTCTGGTAGGACAAAAGCAGGGTTTACCAGCAACCAGGCAGTAGATACAGAGGAATTTTCTTGGCATCCTGTTTCAAGCGCACCCTCAGTGTTGTAAGTAACCAGAGTAGACCTGTCAAGCAGGATTTGACACTTGATGCTGTAGTATCAGAGGATGCCCACAGCCCCCACCCCGCATATTCTTTGAGGTTCAGAGAAATCATCCCTACCCTTCCAGGTCAGTCTTTGTTGTGCTCCTGAGAAGCCTTTCACACCTTTTTAACATCTATTCAAATGATAATCACTAGCTGGCGGAAGATGGAGTGCAAACGCAAATTAGCCTACAGGAATTTCAGGCTGGAAAAAGATAACTTTCTAAAAGTTACTTTTTGTTAATGTTTATCAAAAACAGACTTGGTCATTGAATTGGATTTTCAATAACTATTCAAAATAGCTGTTTAATTATGTTTCTATCTATTCCCATTCGCCATTAGGATTTTAATATGTACTCTAGTTTTCTACATAGGACTGCTAGGCCCACACAATGAAAAATTGCTTTTGGGTGCTAGTCACTGTAAGAACAAGTTAATATTAAGTTTCTGAATGTCCTACTTTTAAATACCCTGCACCCTTCCTTGTAAGGGCTACATAGCAGTGAATTAATAATATTTAAATGGGAGGTTTTGGCCTGTCAAAATGGCTTATTTTGACAGGTCGAATTGACGTGTTTAACCTGTCACAGTTAGACTACAATGGTACGCCAGAAGCCATGTTTAACACTGTCACTGTAATGGATGGTGCAATAGGTGCTGCGGTCCTCTGGTGGCATTTAATTTACAGGCCCTGGGTTCATTTCATAGCACATATTAGGGACTTATAGGTAAGTTGAATATACCAATTAGGAATATGATGATTCAATCGTTTTTAAAGGGGGCACAGGCAATTTACCCTTGGTTAGCAGGGTTAACGTGCTCAGAGATTTAATGCCAGCAAAATTATAGGGTGCAGCAAAAGGCAAAAATATAGGATTACCATGTAGAAAAGATGGATTTCTTACAGTGTAGAAACAAAAAGTAAATGTTAATGCTTACAATAAGGCTCAATCTGAAGAGAAGCACAAACTAGTCTCCTTACATAAGACGCCAACAAAAACTTTACGTGCAATTTTAGCAGAGGAAATAATGTGTATGTTGGATGAAAAATTTGGAAAAGGATGAACCCAAATTTCCTCTCAAAAATCCTCAACTTGCCAATTGGAAACCTTTAAGAAAGTGGGCAATTCCATCGCTCAAAAAAATATGAATGTTACACAGTCCTGCAGGCTAAAGAATCTCTGTTGGAGAACATGGAAATGTAAAATTATGTATGGCAGTTATTGAGTATATTTGTAATGACAAAGAGGAAGATGTTCTAGGGAACAAAAGCATAGCAAAAGAAAAAGCTACTTTCTTTCAGTTATTTTTAAATTGAAAGTTATGGATCACAGACACACTTTAACTGACCATGTTTTTCCGTTAAGGCTCCTGTTTTCAGAACCCCTGTTCTTGGGTTAGAAGATGTACAGTGCTGGGGAGGTCCTTGTGCTTCTTGCTACTGAGGCCACACCTAAAACACAGATACACTTCTCTGAGCTTGTGTATGTGCGTGTGCCAAACTGTGCTTTTGCAGTGATACTGGAGAGAGTTCTTGCTCTTTCGTGCACGCGAAGAGATTTTCAAACGCATCCTAGATAGCGCCTGCAGCTCAGTGGATCTCTTCTGCTAAGATCACGACCTGAATTGCGCCCTTGCTTGCTCATGATCACTCCCATGGCCTAGGTTCTGAAAGAGTATCAGGCCTGTACACAAATTCGCATGTATTGACTGTTCTATCATTGGGTACTCGTGTTTCCTTAAGAGGTCCTAGCTTGCCAAACCCAGTTCTATGAGAACACAGCTCAGCAGAAATCCTAAGCTGCTGCCTGCATTGCCAAGCCACAGCATGAGATAGGATGCAGTAATATGGAAACAGATGACTAATTCCGGTCTGTCTTGCACAGCACCCTTAATATGCTCTCTCGCCTCCTGCAAAAGTGAAGACTAGAGAGTCGCTGCCTGTGCAGAAAAATGTATAGCAGTGAACAGTGGCATAACGAAACTCCACCCCCCCCCCCCCCCCCGCCGCCCCCCAACTCCCTGCAAAGTACACGGAGGGCCCCCCCTACCTGGCCCACACCTAGCATTTTTGCTGAGGGGGCCCCTGTAGCTCTGGGGTCCCCCAGCCCCGCGAGGTCTCCTGGGGCTTATGTACGGCACTGGCAGTGAAGGAAGTACATTGATAAAAATGTACGAAGACTGACCAGGGGGTGAAACGTAAGCAAGCACAAGGTGGCGCTACAACCCCGCATTTCACAACTGCGAGAGGATTTTGACAACAAATACTGTACTAGTGGTCTGTGCAGTTCACGTTGCTTCATTAATACAGAAGTGCCCCGGTTATAAGGATCCAGCAGTGGTGCTGGAACTATTTTTGGAGCGAGGGCGGTGCCATTAATGTTACATCAATGAAGGCATAGGGATTGTGAAAAATCAAAGCATCACACAAAGAATAAGTGTGGCAAATGAGCCATGCCAATTCAGCAGGAGAGTGATAAAGGTGTAGTATGCAGTGGCAAATACAATGCTAAAGCATGGTGTGGTAGTGCACTGTCATTTACAGACAGCATACATGCAACCGTCCTGATTCAGGCAGGAGACTACCGATTTCAAGGCTTGTCTTCCACCTCCCGATTCCTGCATGCAAAAACTCGATTCCTCTGCTGGCTTCAGCCAACAGGAACTGGTTTTGTGTGACTCGGATTATGCACTGCCAGTAACCTATCTCCTGCAGGCCAGTGCACCACATTTTTGTCACGCTCTGTCTGCTTGCCTTAGCGCTTTCTCCGTGCTCCTGACAGGTAATAAGAAACGTATATTTGTATTTCTGATATAAGATCCTGCAGCAGCACACTTGCACGTCCCATACAAGCCAATAGAACCGATGCAGTCCACAATAGAAGACAATTAGAAAAATGCATTCTCCCAATTATTTTTTTAGGATCTCCCACTTTCCTCTTCAAAAACGTTGGCATGTATGAGATAGTACATTTTCCATTGAAACGGTAACATAATTCGCACAGATATAGTTTTACTAATAAAACTATAGAAGCCGCAAACGATAATGTATAGAAATTGGGTTTCAGCAAATATCTATCATGTGTACATCACCAAGTAAAGTGTATTGATTTGTTTTGGTCCTATTAAAATCTTTGTTTCCACCACACTTCAGAATTATACAAAAATATGCTTTTCTTTTGCTTTCCTAACTGATATATTTTGAAACATTTTTACAGTTCATTTACAGAAACTTAATCCTGATATTTGGCCTCTGTATATGAACACATATCAAATGTGACAAGATAAAAATAAAATGTAGGGCATCTTTATTGCTTATTCACCTTCTGAACTCCAGCACCTTTATGATGGGGGTGTTGCAGCACCCCCACCCCTACTTCCAGTGCCTATGTGATGTAGTGGAGGTGATATTTTTAGGTTTCACCTAGACAGCGCAAGCACTATTTCTGCAAGACTTTTGTTTACATACAATGGACTTACAGCCCGCCCATAGCTTTCCGTTTGTTAGCTTCAACGTCGCTCTCATTGGCTTCACACCTGTTTGTCACAGCATGCAGGTGTTATGTCCTCTTCTTGTGTTTGGCCCTCTCCTGGAGCATGAACCAAGTACTTGTGTCCATCCACTGCTCCCATTTTTGGAGCTACTTTTTTCTTTGTGTTCAAGCACTCCATATGAATGCTTGCATTTTAAGTCTGTCTCACATATACCATCCAAGTAGCTTCAATTCCTATTCCCTCCCACCCCTCCCCCTTCCATGTTGCTTCTTTTCCCTCCCACCCCTGCAATGTATTCTACGCCACTGCACTCTACACCACTGCACTCTACTATGCACTACTCTACTCTATACCACTGCACTCTACTCTACACAACTCTGCTTTACACCACTGCACTCTACGCCACTGTCCTCTATGCCACTATGCTCTTCTCTGCATGACTCTACTCTACGCAACTGCACTCGGTGCCACTGAACTCTGTGCCACTGCACTATACTCTGCACCACTCTACTCCAAGCCACTGCACTCTATACCACTCTACTATGCACCACTCCACGCCACTGCACTTTATGCCAATGTACTTTATGCCCCTGCACTCTATGACACTCTACTCTCCAAAACTCTACTTTATGCCACTGCACTCAACGACACTGTACCTTACGCCACACCAATCTACTCTAGGCCACTACACTCTACGCCACTGCACTCTACACCACTCTATTCTACTCTGCACCACTCTAATCTATGCCACTCTGCAACATTCTACACCACTGCACTCTAAGCCACTGCACTCTACACCACTACACTCTACTCTGCACCACTCTACTCTATGGCACTTCATTCCACACCACTGCACTCTACTCTACACCTCTCTACTCTATGCCACTGCACTCTATGCCACTGCACTCTACACCACTGCACTCTGAGGTGCACTCTATTCCACGGCACACTACTCTACTTTCCACCACTCTACTCTACACCACAGCAGTCAACACCACTGCACTCTTCTCTGCTCCACTCTACTCTACAGCACTGCACTCTACTCTACAACACTCTACTTTATGCCACTGCACTCTATGCCACATTGCTCTTCTCTGCACGACTCAATTATGCACCATTGCACTCTACTTTGTAACACTCTACTATAGGCCACTGCACCCTACACTACTCTACTTTGCATCACTCCATGCCACAGCATTTTATACCACTGCATTTTATACCACTACACTATCTGACACTCTACTGTGCATCACTCTACTCTATGCCACTGCACTCTATGCCACTGCACTTTGTGCCATACCACTCTACTCTAGGCCACTACACTCTATGCCACTGCACTCTACACCATTCTACTCTGCTCTGCACCACTCTAATCCATGCCACTCTACTCTGCAGCATTCTACACCACTGCACTCAAAGCTACTTCACTCTACACCACTACATTCTACTCTAAGCCACTCTACTCTAAGCCACTGCACTCAACACCATTGCACTCCATTCCACTGCACTCTACCCTGCACCGCTCTACTCTAGACCACTGCACTCTACTCTACACCACTCTACTTTACACCACTGCACTCTATACCACTCTGCTTTTCTCTGCATGACTCTACACCACTGTAATTTATGCTACTGCACTCTAATCTGCACTCTCTACTCTAGGCCACTGCACTCTAGACCATTTGACTCTGCACCCTTCCACGCCACTGCACTTTATCCCACTACACTTTATGCCACTGCACTCTATGACAATCTACATCACTCTACTCTATGCCACTGCACTACTATACTTTGCACCACACCACTCTACTCTAGGCCACTACAATCTACACCACTCTACTCTACTCTACATCACTGCACTCTACACCACTCCACTCTACTCTACGCCCCTTCACTCGATGCCACTGCACTCTACTCTGCACCACTCTACTCTATGCCACTGCACTCTTTGCCACTGCACTTTACACCAGTCCACTCTATACCACTGCACTACATGCCACTCTGTTCTTGTCAGCACCACTCTACTCTAGACCACTGTACTCTACTCTGCACCACTCTACTCTAGATCACTGCACTCTACTCTACTCTATTCAACACCACTCTACTCTGTGCCACTGCACTCTACACCACTGCCACTTCCACTGCAGTCTATGCCTTTGCACTCTATGGCACTGCATTCTACTCTACACCACTCTACTCTACACCATTGCAGTCTACACCACTGCACTCTGCGCTACTGCACTCTACTCTGTACCACTCTACTCTACGACACTGCACTCTACTCTACAACACTCTTCTTTATGCCACTGCACTCCATGCTACTGCACTCTATGCCACTTTGCTCTTCTCTACATGACTCTACTCTACACCATTGCACTCTATGCCGCATGCACTCTGCTCTGCATCACTCTACTCTAGGCCACTGCCGTAGCTTCCAGCATCTGTGGTAAGCGTACGAGGACCGCCGATTGCTACTGCGGCCACAGCTTTACTCAAACTGTGACACAGGCTAAACTCAAGCGTGCCGGCAAAGGCAAACTAGTAAGCCTTCTCTGATTGATGCTTTCACTTATGGCTTCTACTCAATAGCCTAGCACCTCCCACACAGTTGGTGATACGGATTTAGACGAGTAAGCCTGGATAATAAGCAAGTGTTTCTTTTTTAAATTCCGCAATTCAACTGCATCAGTTGCTTGTATAAAATTTCCCCGATTGTTGTGTCTAGAGGTCTCGATTTTGTGAAACATCTTGTCCTGATGATGGTATCATAGATTCATTACAGCAGAGACCGAAACATCAATGCCTTAACCCATTTCCCTTTAGTTGTTGTTAAGATTGAATTCATGAGACTTTGTTCCTATGTGTAGGACAGTCCCTACCTTGTTGATGTATGGGAAATGGGCCTCTGAGTACTGATGACTAGTGAAATGTCAGTGTTAAGTAGGTATTGTTTCTGTCATAGATACCTTTGAAGAGCACCCCTCCTCCCCCCAGCCCCATTTTTGGATTTTTGGAAACTCTTGTGTCATTTTTATGTTTGAAATACAATATAATTGATCCAAGTCAATACACCCGGTTGTTTTTGATCTATTCTTTATCCTTGAATGTAAATTGACTTTTGTGCTTTTCATTTATAGTGGATGTGAGTAAGACACATAATAAAGTACTTGTTTTGTTTATTTAAATGTACTTTCAAATAGATCTCTTATTGGCAACATTACCCAACACTTTGCTCTTCTCTGCACGACTCTACTCTACGCCATTGCACTCTATGCCACTGTAGTCTACTCTGCATCACTCTACTCTAGGCCACTGCACTTTCCACCACTACTTTGTACCCCTCCATGTCACTGCACTTTATGACACTACACTCTATGACACTCTGCTGTGCATCATTCTACTCTATGCCACTGCACTCGACACCACTGCACTTTTTGCCATACCACTCTACTCTAGGCCACGACACTCTGCCACTGCACTGTACGTCACTCTACTCTACTTTGCACTAGTCTGATCGATGCCACTGGTCTTTACGCCACTTTACTCTGCAGCACTCTACTATACTCCACTCTAAGCTACTGCACTCTACACCATTGCACTCTACACTACACCTTTGCACTCTATGCCACTGCACTCTATGCCACTGCACTCTATGCCACTGCACTCTACTATAGGCCACTGCACTCTACGCCATTCTACTCTTCACCACTCCATACCACTGGAATTTATGCCACTACACATTATGCTACTGCACTCTATGCCACTCTACTCTACGTCGCTGCTCAAATTCAGGAAGGACCTTAAGACCTGGGTCTTCGACTGAATCACAGTGCCAGGACGGATCAGCAGACCCCCTCCCCCCGCAGCGCCTTGAGACCCTTACGGGTGAGTAGCTGCGCTTTACAAGGATTTGATTGATTGATCACTCTACTCTATGCCACTGCACTCTGTGCCACTGCACTTTACGCCACACCACTCTACTCTAGGCCATGCCACTCTATGCCACAGCACTGTACATCACTCTACTCTACTTTGCACTACGCTGATCTATGCCACTGGTCTTTACGCCACTCTACTCTGCAGCACTTTACTATACTCCACTGCACTCTAAGCTACTGCACTCTAAACCACTGCACTCTACACTACGCCTTTGCACTCTACGCCACTGCAGTCTACTCTATGTAATTGCACTCTATGCCACTGCACCCTATACCACTGCTCTCTACACACCATTCTACTCTGCACCACTCCATGACACTGGACTTTGTGCCACTCTACTGTACGTCGCGGCCCCAATTCAGGAAGGACCTCAAGACCTGGCTCTTCAACTGAATCACAGTGCCAAGACAGATCAGCAGCCCCCCACCGCCTCCCCCCCATTGCCTTGAGACCCTTACAGGTGAGTAGCCGTGCTTTACAAGCTTTTGATTGATTGATTGATCACTCTACTCTATGCCACTGCACTCTGTGCCACTGCACTTTATGCCACACCACTCTACTCAAGGCCACTACACTCTATGCCACTCTGCTTTACTCTACACCACTCTAATCTATGCCACTTTACTCTGCAGCACTCTACTGTATGCCACTGCACTCTACTCTATGCCTTTTCACCCTACGCCACTTTACTCTATTCTGCACCACTCTCCTCTATGCCACTGCCCTCTAATCTGCACCACTCTACTCATTGTCACTGCACTCTACGCCACTCTACGTTACACCCCCCTTCTACGCCACTGCACACTAGCCACTCTGCTCTTGTTCAACACCTTTCTACTCTAGGTCACTGCACTCTACCCTGCACCACTGTACTCTAGTCCACTGCACTCTGCACCACTCTACTCTATACCAAAGCACTCTACGCCACTGCACACTTCTCAACTGAAATCTATTCCACTCTACTCTACACCACTATACTCTATGCCACTGAGGTGCACTCTACTCTGCACTACTCTACTCTATGACACTGCACTCTACTCTACAACACTACTTCATGCCACTGCACTCCACGCCACTCCACTCTGTGCAACTCTACTCTACGCCATTGCACTCTATGCCACTGCACTGTACTCTAGGCCACTGCACTCTACACCACTCTACTTTACACTACTTCATACCACTGCACTTTATGCCACTGCACTTTATGCCACTCTACTTTGCATCACTCTATGCCACTGCACTCTACACCACTGCACTTTATGTCACACCACTCTAATCTATGCCACTGCACTCTACGCTCTCTACTCAATGCAGCACTTTGCTCTACGCCACTGCACCCTATGCCACTACACTTTACGACACTGCACTTTATGCCACTGCACTTTACGACACTCTACTGTGCATCACTCTACTCTATGCCACTGTACTGTACGCCACTCTACTCTGCACCACTCTAATATATGCAACTGCACTCTACGTCACTCTGCTCTTGTCAGCACCACTCTACTCTACTGTTCTGTACTCTGCACCACTCTACTCTAAACCACTACACTTTTTGCCACTGCACTTTATGTCACTGCACTGTATGATACTCTACTCTGCACCACTCTACTCTATGCCACTGCACTTTACCCCACATCACTCTACTCTACGTCACTACACCCTACGCACTGCACTCTACGCAACTGCCCTCTAGGCCACTCTGGTCTTGTCAGAATCTACTCTATGCCACTGCACTCTACTCTGCACCACTCTACTCTAGACCGCTGCACTTTATGTCACAGCACTCTATGACACTCTCCTCTGCACTGCCCTACTCTATGCCATTTTACTCCACAGCACTCTACGCTATTGCACTCAACGCCACTGCCCTCCATGCCACTGCACTTTACACCACTGCACTCTACTCTGCACCACTCTACTCTATGGTACTGCACTCTACGAAACTGCACTCTAATCTGCCCCACTCTACTCTATGTCACTGCATTCTACACCATTATACTCTACACCACTCTACTCTACACCACTGCACTCTACGCCACTGCACTCTATGTCACTCTGCTATTGTCAGCACCACTCTACACTAGGCCACTGCACTCTACTTTTCACCACTCTACTCTAGGCCACTGTACTGTACGCCACTGCACTCTACTAACATCCTTAAAGAGAAACAAAGAAAAAAAAGAATTACAAATAAAATGAAGGGAAGCGAAGAAGAAATGTAAGCAAAAGCGACGTCTTGCATGGAGAAGAATATACATGCATATAGGGAGGAGCTAAGACAATAAATATTAGTTTTCCTTTGATGTGGTTTTATATTTTTGAGGTACTCTGGTCTGGACTCAGCTAACCTGAAGAGAGGAGAAAAAAGAGGGAGTGATGGATCAACATGAAGAAATGTAAGTGACTCTTCATAAAAGTACTAAAATAGTATGCTTGGGTGGGTCAAAACATATTAACAATTCAAGTTATGAAGAATAACCACACGGATGGGATAATTCTTGCCTCTGTGTCCTTAATTGAATTGAAAATTCTTGTTCACGAATGCTATAAAATTTTATTTTCAATTGTATGTCAAGGCCGGAGGCTTCAGATTGTGAATGTTTAGAGCTTATTAACAATTAATGAAAATAGATTGCTTACTGTTTTAAAATAGAACTACTTGAACATAGAGTCTGAGGACCAGTCTGCCATGCATATGATGTCTTCCAAACGTGCTCCCACATTGAAGGATTTAGAAGCATAGCTCTTCTGACTGAATGGTCACCAAAAATGGAGGTATCAATGCCTGCCTCTGATAGGATCCACCTAATCTAAGCTGGAGTTGGGCAAGACACAGAGCCAGTAGGATGAATTAGCGAACTCAGTAATTGTCCTGATGGGGAGGATCTGAGACAGGAGGTAATTCTCTCATAATGTTGGAGACCATAAACAACGCATAGTTTTGCATCCCATGGAAGAGCAGGAAAAGATACAAATCTAGATGTCAATTTTGTCTTTATAGAAATGTTGAAAGAAACACCTTCAGGGGTGGAGACCCTTCCTGCTAAATCCAGAGCATGGATGTCTGACACTTTCTTGCAAGATACTAAAAAGTAGGAGAGCCATCTTTGCAGAGAGCTTTTTCTGGTTAGAACTGAATTATCTGGCAAATTCTGGAAGAATTTTAAGACTACTGATATATACAACATATAGGCTGAGGAGGTGAGGACAATCTGGTACCTATAAGAGTTTGGAAACTAGGGGATATTCTCCTACAGGTCTGTTGGCAATAGGTGTGTGATCTGCATAGATAGCCGATCTGTATGAATTTATAGTTCAGTAGGAAAGTCCTTCAGCAGCTAAAGATGCCAGAAAATTTAAAATGGCGGTCACATCTGCTGCCACAGGATCCAGATCCCATTCCACGCACCAGTGAGACCATCTGTTCCAAGTCAATTTGTATCTCTTGTGAGTTGCTTCGGACAAGGCCTTGTTGATGAGGTTGAGAGCTTGTTCTGAAAGTCCTGGCATTTGCCAACGTCTCCGGAAAGTCTCCAGACTACCAGAGTGAGATGATGATTGGGGGACCAAAGGATGAAGAAGGCCTAAGGGGTCTCGGAGGTGATCGCGAAGATGTGAAAGGATTATCGGAAAGTCGCAAGATTGCTCAAGTAGAAGGGAAAACCAGCACTGGAGCCTCAACAAAGCAATTCTGCCTTTTCTTTCTGGATTGTGAGGGCTACCCTGAGAATCATGGAGAAGGGCAGGAAGGCATCATTCAGACCCTTCCAGTTCTGAAGAAAAGCATTTGTGGCTCCTGCCAGTAGTTTCGGTCTCCAGCTGAAGAACAATGGCAACTGGAAAGTCAGGAGAGATGCAAAGTCCATATGACATGGACTCCACCTCAACATTATTCTCGAAAACAAAGAGGAATTCAGTTTCCATTCACTGGTGTCCTTGAGGAAACATGAGTCCCAAGCTGCTGTCGAATTCTGTTTGCCTGAGAGATACATTGCCATTACAGAAAGGCTGTGGAAAAGGCAGTAATGACAAACATCCTTGGCAATCTCTGCTAAGATGCGAGTCTCCGTTCCCCTAACTGAATGACAAATTGTACTGCTGTGATGCTGACCATCTTCAACAGAATACAGCAGTTGGTCTGATGAGGGGAGAAAGAACTGACTGAAAAAAAGCCCACTAAAATCTCTAGAAAATTGATATGCACGGAGAGTTCATCTTTGGACCATCTGTCACCTGGACAGAGTTCTCTGCATCAAGCACCCCAGCTGAGGCGGCTCACATCTGACTCATTAACCATGTCTAGAATGAGACCAAATATGGTGCTCACGTTCCCCGCATCCATGTGATCAAGCCACCAGCAGAGCTTCTGATGAACCTTTTCGGTTAATTGAACTTGATCCGAGAATGACAGCCCCTTTTGTAAGCAGCAAACCTTTAGTTGTTGAAGAGTCCAATAGCAAAGAGGGCCTGTATAATTTGCTTGTATGGAAGTGGCAAGAACACCGACCAGTCTAACAAGCCACTGCAGAGTGAAGGATTGTTTCTTCAAGACTTTGAGTATTTTTTTCTTGATGGCTCATATTTTGTGAAGAGGGAGTGCTATTGTGGCAGAGACTGAGTCTATTGAAAAGCCTAGGAAGGTCATTTGTCTGGAAAGTGTTTAATTCAATTTTGGGTACTTGATCACAAAACCTAAAGCTTCCAAAAGGAATATTATCAGATCCAGATGTTGTTTTAGGAGATCAGGATCTGACACCATGAGCAATATGTCGTCCAGGATCTCAGATATTCCATGACCGATTAGAGCAGCTTGGTGAAACACAAAAGAGCCAAAGAAAGACTGAAAGGCAATGCCAAGAGTTTGTATGTAGTGTGTGGCCATTAAAATTGAAGGAAGAGAGGATGAGGAGGAAAGATGGGCATTGAAAGATAAGCGTCTTTCAGATCTAGTCTGACCATAAACGCTTTCTCTTAAGAGGTCTCGTAACAGGTGCACAACCTCCACATTGAAATGCCTGTAAAGTAACCATTGAACTCCTTAAGAATGATCACTAGGCAAGAGCCTCCTCCATTTTTGTCCACCAGGAAAGCATTGTTTAGAAAACCTCTTGGATGTGGAAGTCAAAGGACTATGACTCTGTTTAGGAGAAGGGCAGAGATGTCTCGGTCTATGAATAGTAGCTTCTCTGAAGGAAAAGAGATCCGCCTGGGAGAAGTCTGAATGGGCGTTGAGTAAAATTCCAGTTAGAAACCTTGAACCATCTGACTGATCCAAGCGTCTTGTGTGGTTAGACGCCAGACATGAAGGACATGTTGAATTTGACCCCCCAAATCGAGATGGGAAGAAGGGTAAAGACTCAACTTGAAAGGAAGGGTTAGCGGCGGCGTTTTGGAAGGCACCTTATTGAAAATGGCCCCTGTGCCCTCTGGATTGGGATAGAAAGAATGGTGGAGCAGCCCCTGCCTCTACCAGCCTTGGTGAAAAGGTGGGGTTGAAAAATTTTCTTTAGAGCAGCATGGGCTTTGTCTAAAAAAGTAAAGGTATTTATGAACTGGGCCACTTCTTTTGCAGAGGGGTCACCAAACAAAAGGCCGTCGGCTGATGGGCCCACCTCTTTGTTCGCCAGGTCACAAAGTTTAGGGTTCAAATGGAGTAGAATGGACCTGCGACGATCGGAAGATTATCATAATTGGTGTTACCTAGCAAGCAGATAGTGTGTTGTGTCCATCCCACCAAAACGTCAGGGTCAAATGAGGAGTTTTGATCTTTCACGCCAAAGGCCAGGTCTAAAATGTTTGCCAAGGGACCAGAGAGGTGCAATAGTTTATCTTGACAACCGTTGCAAGAGCTGTCAGTGTCTTTCTTGGGGTCCTTGATGAATTTACCTAAATATTTTGTCAGCTTAGGGTCAATATCAGGGGTCAATGCCTCCTTCCATGGTAAGGAAGGGTAAAGGCATTCCACTCTGACTTTATTGCGCGCTTCCTTGGGGAAGTGCTTGCGCAAACAACTTTGGAGGTACGATGTGGTCTTCGGGGACGGGGATCCACTAAGACGACAGACAATGCATTATATCACTGAGGCCAAATGTGTCTCTCAGGAGGCCCAAGTCTGAGCAAGATTGAACATCCCCATGGGAGGGCTCATCATGTCTCATTCATTTGGGCACTGAACGCCAGGATTTGGTGTTGTCATCATTAGAGGCATCGGATTTGGCATCCGCCTCCACCATAATGGGCAAGGAAGCTGTGCTTTCAGAAAATCTCCCTCCTCCTCATCTGGTTTGTTAACTAGAGTATACAGATGCACCTTTTTAAGTTCTCCAAGTTGACTTGTTCGAAGGGAGATTACTCTGAGAGGCTCCCAAGGTGCTTGGTGGGGAGGGGGGGGTAGAGGAAGGCCTGCGAAAAAGGATTTTAGTTGTTGGATCATCGGACCATGGGAGACTGTAATCTTATTTTGCACATAGTTTTCCAGTACCTTTTCTAAGGTGGAATGATCTGGGCCCAATACAAAATCTACTACATTATCTTATATTAGGTCAACAGTAGGGGTGGACGGAACTTGCAGAGTTTCACTCTGCAGAATTCCGCGGAGTAACAGAACAACTTCATGAGATTCCACAGAATTCCACCAACGGGTGGAAAATATGCTACTCGTGATGCAATTTAGTGCCCGTAGCACAAGTAGTGTTGAAAAATCAGCACGAACATCACCATGCATTGCGCAAGAGCACACGGCCATTTGAGTTGACTTTGCTGTTGTTCCAATAGAAAATCTACTCGAACAGCAGCCCTCTCTGATCGCCTTTGTCCGCCGGTGTTATAAAATGGCACCAGAAGGCTCCGTGGTGACTGGAATTGCGCCAGGGGCTGGCAAATCATGCTTGCAAGCATGCGTTGAGGAGCCTTGCACTGTTCCTGCGAGGCATGAACTGCAGAATAATTTTGCCAGGCACCGATTGACAGAATTCGGCAGAAACTCTGCTTTACAAGCGTAACGCGGATTTACCTAAATTCCGCCGATTCCGCGACCAGAATTATAATTTCGCCTGAGCCTAGTCAACAGGAACAATAGCGTTATTAGATTGCAATATAGTGAGCAATCAATCAGGCAGTGTCGATTTAAGTCCCCACAATGCGACACCCTAAGATTCACAGAGTAGTGCTGGCTGTTGTCACAATACACACTATATTTATTATTGCATCCCTGCAAGGGTGTTTCAGTAGGAAGAAGAAGGGAATTATCAAAAGAAAAAACTGTGCAGAAAGCACTTCTGAGGGGCTGCGAGGACTTGCACCAGCAGGGACAAGTAAACAGAGAAAAGAATGCCGCCGACCGGCAGAGCCGCACGGTGGACAGAAGCTGCAAGGTATTAAGTGCACAATAGCAAACAGTCAGGAAAATCAATAATTAGCAATTATTAATTAACATCAGTACATATTAAGATATATTGAGAAAGGTACTTAACATGGCCGCTGAGCAGCAAAGAAGAGGTGGTTCATGTGACTTGGCAACTGTTTACATGGAAATATTGGCAATGGTTGTTAGATTGTAGCTTAACTCTGGGACTTTTTCCCTTTTTGCATTTTGGGTATTGTAGTCATCGACTGTCTATACCCAGTTTTCTATGGTTTTTACATGAATGCTGTTTAAATAAAGCAAAGACAGGAATGCATAATCTGAAGTCTCTGGTCCTGACATAGATGCTTCGTGTCCACCTTGAAAAGTGTCATCTTGGTTTACGGCTTCAGTGCGGATCTAATTGACTGTGAACTGCAAATATTCCTCAGAAATTAAGAGCTTTAACAAAATGTGCGTGTTGGATGATGTATTGTTATTTTAGAATGTCCTTCCAAGGGTCTTTTCATACTTAGGGGTTCTGTAGATTCTAGCATTGCCAGGGTATCGAAATGAGTTTCTGCCTGGGGTGCCCTGACCACGCTTGATCCTGCTGTTCCTCCTCGCATGATTGTAGGTCTTCACGATCAAACTACAAATAAATGTCTTCCTGAAGGGTTTGTCGACTCATGGAGTATTACTGTAGGATCGATACAACAATTTGGCAATGAGTTGATTTGGACCTGTTTCACAGTCTTTCGCGAGTTAATACTACAAACCACAGACATCTCTGCACTCCTTTGCTGCAATCCACTGCATGTTCTTCAGTACATGCATCTCTGCACACCCCAGGGGAAGGAGTAGAATTCTTATTTTCTTTGTGCGTTTGTCCTCACACGTATCTCTGCATGTGTGTTCACCTTTGCAGTTATCCTGAGTACTTTCACTATCCTGAGGATCTCTGCACTCCTCAGCACAAGCATTTGAATATAACATTTTATAGCTATTGCGTCAAAGAATATTCAGTTCTATTAAGGACATGGAGGCTTGGATTATGCATACTCATGCTTTACTGCAAAAAACACAGCAGCCAAAAAAAACAACCATCTTACAATAAAAACTTCATTTCCCATGAACACCTTCAATGACATAATACCATACGCCTATCAGGCCCAAGAGAGCCCTATAAGATGTGTTGCCCCCATGGTCCTTCCTCTTTCTTTGCAAGAGTCCAACGTTAACAATTGAGAACTGCGGTGATTCTACTCCTCTGAAGATCTCATTAGCGATCTGGTGATGGAACGTCGATCGTCACCTGCAAAGAATCCAGATCAAAACGATCTCAAACTTTAACCAGAATTTTGTGTTGCAGCACAATGTTCAACGCTGTTTTCTATCAGAGCCTGGGGTGAAAGTACATCATGTAAGAAAGCCACAACATATCATAAACATAAAACCCTGGGGTGGGGGCGGGGGTCATGTAACAATTTAACATAGACTTGCTGATTAAGTGGTATATGACAGAATATTATGTTTAAATACATACAGAATATACATGGGTGGGATAATCCTCACCTCCATGTCCTTAATATAATTGAAAATTCTTGGACGCAACAGCTATAAAATGTTGTATTCTATATCAGGACCGGAGGATTCGAATTATGCTTGTTTAAAGCAGACCCACAAGAATCGATGCAACATCCACAATCAGTTTATAATAAAACATTTCAAACATAAAATCAGATAACCATTCGGCTGTCACCATATCATCCAAACGGGAACTCAGATTAAAAGCTTTAAAGGTCATAGCCCCCCTAACTGAATGTGCCCCAAAATGAGAAGCATCAATTCCTGCTTCAGAAAGTAACGACCTAACCCACCTTGCCAAGGTGGCAGACCTTACCGGACCAAAGGGTTTCTGAAAAACAATAGGAACTTGAACACCGGGAGACTGGTGCAATTCCCTGGTACAATCTTCATACGTTTCTATACTTCGTGTTCAAATAAAACTGTTTCTGTTTGCGTATTATTCTATGTAAGTTAGCATTCGTGGCACCATTTTCTGTTAAGACGCCATTTTAAATCATGATCGAAACTAATCCTTTGTTATTTCTGAGAAAAGGCTTCTGCTGTGTTTCACTTCCCCAAGGTTGGGTTTTGCTTCACTAATGAATAGACTGTTCTTATTAGCGCATACCTTTCTCACTAGATACAGGCCTTCTCCCACTTGTCTGATGACGGGCCCGCCTGCAGTAACCTTGGGCTTTGTAACTTTGTAAGATATGAGCACTGAGATTGTTTTTCTCTCGTATTCCATTGCTTTGCAGCACCTGCCTGGAAAATTCCATTATGGGCGTGTCTTAGCCCAGTTACGAAATGTACATAATGTATCTTTATGCTTGTCAATTTAAGTCCCTCTGCAGCACTCCTAGCGACTGGGCAGACTGGGCTCCACTCGAGTGTACCTGAATAAACAGATATTAGTTTGTATTCTCTACTGTCTGGCCGACTCTTCATTTGGTAGGGAAGGCTGAGAGGTGGTCATTAATGACCCGAGTGACCCGAATCGGGCCAGTTCCTTCAGTTGGCAGCCAAACAGGGACTCCTTCGGGTGAGTGACTCATCCCCTTTCTGCGTACGGGGGGAGGTCGAGGCTATTGTCGGGTCGGACTGATGGTTCAGGGATCCCTGCACGAGGAGTACTGATTGCTTGCAGCTGCCCCTTCTGTCTTGCTGGACGTTGCCTTGCCCAGTGGTCATCGCGACTGGAGTCCTGAACCGCGAAACCCTTGGATCTGACCATTTGGTCTGAAGAGTCGGCAGTGAAGTATCAGTTTGTTTGTGCTACTCCTATCAGGTGAGTTTGTTTTGTTTTTTGTGCATATGGTACCATTGTGGTTTGAGTTTGGGACGGTCTGAGGATCGTTTTTGTTAAAAGCATTTGTGATTGCTTTGTCAGGCATAAATAACGAACTTGGTTTTTTTTGTTGTTGAAAGATGCCTGGAATAAGCAAGTTTTTCTCTTTGTGTTGTCGTTGTTGTTCTGCTGATGCTCGATTAGAAAAAGCCCAGCCGGCGCCTCCAGAAGGCACTCCTAATTTTGATATGTATGTGAAGCATGGTCTTGGCCCTATTATGTTTAGTACATTATGGCACAAATATACGAGGGACAATGCCGAGGTACAGTGGCCGTTGATGGGCACTTTTCATGAACAAAAGATTGGGTTTTTACAGGAACAGTTATTTAAAAGACTAAGTAGGCAGTCTACGTGTTAAGACGTCCAGGAAACGTTCAGCAATTCTACAGTAGTTTTATTCAGGAGTACATACAAAGACCACCAGCCCAGGTAGCAGCTCAAATCCAACTGCCAAAGATGCAGCTGGGGAAGATAGAGCATTGTGTTGTCATGGATGACACATGGAATGCAGAGGTGCTGCCCAGCAACAAGAATAGAAGGCAAAGGAAATAAAGCATAGCTAGGTAGATAACTAACCAGGAGATGAGTAATGAAAACACAGCTAAATATAGCAAACTAAAACCCACAGCACATCTTCCCCCCACACAAAATGAACAAAAGAAAAACATTCAAAGATACAAAGTGAAAATGCAAAAGCAATAGAGCACCAGGGCAAAATCGGCCACTGACATCTCAGGACATCTCATAGTCTTGATGTCAAGTCGGCCTGAATCTCAACCTCCTGGAACTCCCAGAATCAGGCACAACAGAACCAGGAACATCACAAGGACCAGACCGCTCAGACACATCAAAAGGACCATGACCACGTTCAGACACATCGGAACCACCACTCCACTTAACCAACCTGGACATGGTCCACACCTCACCAGAGTTCAACACAACAACATTCTTCCTTCCTTCCTTGATAACAAAAGGGCCCATGAACCTGGAACGACCTTTCTTCAAAAGCCCAGGATTCCTAATCAACACTTCATCACCAACACACCGAACTCTGCAAAGAGCAGAATTCTTTTGGTCAAACCTTATACTTTTCCTGGTAGAGTCTCTGTTTAGACACAAACTGTTCATCCCTCTTCACATCATTCACACACAATCTCAACCACGCAGAACTCAACTTATCATGAGGCTTCCTACCTCTCAAGATAGAAAAGGGGGGAACCGAGGTCAAACAGTTAGGTGTATTGCGGTGAGCCCACCACGTCTCTCTGAGCATCCTTTTAAGAGAGGACCTAGTCTGCAAAGCCCTCTTGGCACAACCTTTCACCAATTTATTCATACTCTCAGCCAAACCATTGGCTTGTGGTGAATACAAAGCCGTCTTGAAATGAGTAATGGACAACTCTTTAAGAAACAAACTCATCTCACGTGAAACAAATTGAACGCCATTATCAGTGATGAGATGTTTAGGAATGCCTTCCCTTGAAAACTCCTCAGAAAGAAACTCAATAACAGCTCTGGTGTTGACAGTAGGCACACATTTGGTGACCACCCACTTAGAAGTGTAGTCCACCAACAGCAAAATATAACGCTCATCATGAGCAAAAAGTTCAAAGGGACCAGCAATGTCCAATCCCAACTTGAACCAAGGCTCAGCGGGAATCTCCACAGGCGACAGAGGTGCAGTGCGTGTCTTCTTGCTCTTGTCACTATTGGCACACTCCCAACAATCCTTAACATCTTCAATCTGCCGATCCATGGTCGGCCACCAATACCATTCACGAACCCTAGCTTTAGTCAGGTTCCTCCTAGATGCCCTTCATGGGCCAAGTTAATGAGCTTGCACCTAAGATCACTGGGAGCTATCACCCGATTACCCCTCAACAACTTCTCCTCAAATACACACAGATCATCCTTGACATTGAGAAAATATTTCCAAGACTCAGGCACATCCTTGTCCGCTGGCCAATGCCCGGGAAGAACGAAGAGGACTGCCGTTGGCCCGTTAAAATAAATGAATTATACGCAATCGCATGGAATTTTTCTACTCTGGCTACTAGGCCATATAGATCCTGTACTGTTCTCTTGGAATCTCACTATCTATCAGACATATCCGTCTGTTCAAGTAGTATTCAAACTCTCCATTGGCATCTTGGAATCAAATGCCACCTATATATCCATTGAGAATACATTTATCATTAAGTCCCTATACCAAGGTCCTCGATATATTTGCCGGGCTCCCAACATTTATTAAGGGAATCATTGTGGCTTTCCTGAAGAAGGCGTTTTGGACGCCGAAACGCGCTAGAGACAATTAAGATTTTTTATTATTTAGCCACTGTGTTCATATCTATGAGATCATCATATATGTTTGCTGTATGCTATGTTACAAAAAGATTTGTTTTTTGTTTATAGTAATTGTATTAATTGGTGTTTTACATATGTTTGTCTTTTATGTACTTTGATGTTGTCGTATTTCGCACTGTATGTTACACTGTAGCTGTCTAGGGATTCATATGTGTGATAGAATTTTTTAATTTTATACATCAATCAATCAATCAATCAATCACGGCATTTATAGAGCGCGCTACTCACCCGGGAGGGTCTCAAGGCGCTGGGGGAGGGGGTAAGTTACTGCTCGAACAGCCAGGTCTTGAGCTGCTTCCTGAAGGAGAGATGGTCCTGGGTTCGCCGAAGGTGAGTGGGGAGGAGTTCCAGGTCTTGGCTGCCAGGTAGGAGAAGGATCTTCCTCCGGCGGTGGTTCTGCGGATGCGTGGTACGGTGGCGAGGGCGTGGCTGGTTGATCGTAGCTGGCGTGTGGGCGGGTAGAAGGTCATGCGGTCGTTGAGGTACTTTGGGCCCAGGTCGTGGAGGGCCTTGTGTGCGTGGGTGAGGAGTCTGAACGTGATTCTCTTGCTGACGGGGAGCCAGTGCAGGTCTTTCAGGTGTCCGGTGATGTGGCTGTGTCGGGGATGTCCAGGATGAGTCGTGCGGAGGCGTTCTGGATGCGCTGGAGTCTTTTTGAAGTTTGGCTGTGGTTCCGGCGTAGAGGGTGTTCCCATAGTCCAGTCGGCTGGTGACGAGTGCCTGGGTGACGGTCTTCCTGGTTTCAGTGGGGATCCATCTGAAGATCTTGCGGAGCATGCGCAGGAGTGTTGAAGCATGAAGATGAGACGGCGTTGACTTGTCTGGTCATCGACAGGGAGGAGTCCAGTATGAAGCCTAGGTTGCGTGCGTGGTCCGTTGGCTTGGGCGCGGTGCCCAGGGCCGGGGGCCACCAGGAGTCGTCCCAGGCGGAGGGTGATGAGCCCAGGATGAGGACTTCCGTCTTGTCTGAGTTCAGTTTGAGGCGGCTGTTCCTCATCCAGTCGGCGACGTCTCTCATCCCGTCGTGTAGGTTGGCTCTGGCGGTGGTGGGGTCGTTGGTGAGGGAGAGGATCAGCTGGGTGTCGTCGGCGTAGGAGATGATGTTGAGGTTGTGTTGGCGTGCGATGGCTGCGAGGGGGCTCATGTAGACGTTGAAGAGGGTTGGGCTGAGTGAAGATCCTTGTGGAACGCCGCAGATGACTTCGGTGGCTTCGGATCTGAACGGGGGAGGCGGACTCTCTGGGTTCTTCCGGCGAGGAGCGAGATGATCCATTCCAGTGCTTTCTCTCGGATTCCGATGTTGCTGAGGCGCTTCACTAGGGTGCGGTGGCAGACGGTGTCGAACGCCGCGGAGAGGTCCAAGAGGATGAGGGCAGCTGTTTCCCCGTTGTCGGTTAGGGTTCTGATGTCGTCGGTGGCTGCGATAAGGGCGGTCTCGGTGCTGTGGTTGGCCCGAAACCCGGACTGCGAGGGGTCGAGGGATCCATTCGTCTCGAGGAAGGCGGCAAGCTGTCTGTTGACGGTCTTCTCGATGACTTTGGCCGGAAACGGAAGGAGCGAGATGGGACGGTAGTTCTTGAGGTCAGTGGGGTCCGCCGTTGGTTTCTTCAGGAGGGCGGTAAGCTCGGCGTGCTTCCAGCTCTCCGGGAAGGTGGCGGTGTGGAAGGAGGAGTTGATGATGTCCCGGAGATGGGGTGCGATGGTGGCGTCGGCTTTGTTGAAGACGTGGTGTGGGCAGGGGTCGGTTGGTGATCCGGAGTGGATGGAGTTCATCGTGCGGGTGGTGTCTTCGGTGCTGATCGGGGTCCAGTTGCAGAGGGTGGTGGTGGCGGGCGTTGGTTCGGCGGTAGGGTGCGTGGTTTGTGCGTCGAAGCTGTTATGTATGTCGGTGATCTTGCGGTGGAAGAACGCGGAGAGTGAGTTGCAGAGGTCTTGCGAGGGTGATGTCGTTGTTTCCGGCGCTGGGGTTGGAGAACTCTTTGACGATGCTGAAAAGTTCCTTGCTGTCATGGGCGTTGTTGTCCAGTCGTTCTTTGAGTGCCGACTTCTTGGTGGCACGGATCAGCTGGTGGTGTTTGCGGGTGGCGTGCTTGAGGGCGGTCCTGTTGTCTGTGGTCTGGTCGAGTCGCCAGGTTTTCTCGAGAGTGCGGCAGTTCTTCTTGGATTCCTTGAGTTCGTTGGTGAACCAAGGGGTTTTCTTGCTTCCGGGTCTGCTGGGAGGGTTTTTAGTGGTGCGAGGTCGTCGGCGCAGGCGGTCAGCCACTTGGCGAGGTTGCTGGCTGCTTCGTTTGGGTCCGTTGTGTTGGTGGGTGTGTTCTGGCTGAGGAGGCGGTGAGCTGCTCGGCGGTGATCTTGCTCCAGCTCCGGCGGGGAGCCTGTTGCGGGTGGTGGTGGGTCGCAGTCTTTCTGAAGCTGAAGTGGACGCAGCTGTGGTCGGTCCAGTGGAGTCCGGTGGCGTGGCTGAAGGAGATGTGCTTGCTGGACGAGAAGACGGGGTCAAGCGTGTGGCCGGCGTAGTGGGTGGGCGTGTTCACCAGTTGCTTGAGTCCGAGGTTGGCGAGGTTGTCCAGCAGGGCGGTGGTGTTTCTGTCGTTGTTGTTCTCCAGGTGGAAGTTGAGGTCCCCTAGGAGGATGTAGTCGGCGGAGGGCATGGCGTGCGGGCTGATGAAGTCTGCGATGTCTTCGCTGAATAGTGTGCGTGGTCCCGGGGATCTGTAGATGAGGGTGCCTCGGAGGGTGGTCTTGGGGTCAGTGTGTATCTGGAAGTGTAGGTGTTCGGCGGCGGTGAAGGTCTCGTCGGAGTTAGTCGAGATGCGGATGGTGTTCTTGTGTACGATGGCGATGCCTCCTCCCGTCTGGTTGACGCGGTCCCTCCGGGTGATCTTGTATCCGTCCGGGATGGCTATGGCGATGTCGGGCGCTGAGGAGGCGTTCATCCAGGTTTCGGTGAGGAAGGCGATGTCCGGTGCTGTTGCGTCGAGCAGGTCCCAGAGTTCCACGGCGTGCCTGTGGACGGAGCGGGTGTTCAGCAGGATGCATTTCAGGTGGTTGCTGCTGGTGCTCGACTTGGCGGAGGTGGTGCACGTCTGGGGGCAGGTGAATCGGCAGGTTTGGCAGGTGAAGGGTCCGTGGGTGCGTCTCGGTGAGGCTCGGTAGCAGGCAGGGTTCCGGCCGGCATTGAGTGCGGTGAGTGTGGCGGCGTCGTAGGTCCGTCGAGTGGTGTTGCATCGGTGGGATCCAGGGGTTCTGGCGCTGGGCGCGGTCCAGTCGCGGACGGGCGCAGACGGGCTTGCCTTAGGCGCGCCTTCGGCGCGCCAGCGCGCGGCCGCCATTTATGGGGAGGTGGGAGGGAGGAGCAGCTGGGAGGCGGGAGGCAGGGGCAGCGAATGGGCAGTCAGGGGCGGGGCCGCAGGGGACGCAGCGGCGGGAATGGCGAGAGGCAGCGGGGGCACAGAAAGGAAATGGGGGGAAAGGCAGACAAAATCACGGGCACAACGACAATGGGGCAGCGAGGGGCACAGAAGGAAAAAGGGGAGAAAAGCAGACAAAATCACGGGCACAACGACAATGGGGCAGCGAGGGGCACAGAAGGAAAAAGGGGAGAAAAGCAGACAAAATCACGGGCACAACGACAATGGGGCAGCGAGGGGCACAGAAGGAAAAAGGGGAGAAAAGCAGACAAAATCACGGGCACAACGACAATGGGGCAGCGAGGGGCACAGAAGGAAAAAGGGGAGAAAAGCAGACAAAATCACGGGCACAACGACAATGGGGCAGCGAGGGGCACAGAAGGAAAAAGGGGAGAAAAGCAGACAAAATCACGGGCACAACGACAATGGGGCAGCGAGGGGCACAGAAGGAAAAAGGGGAGAAAAGCAGACAAAATCACGGGCACAACGACAATGGGGCAGCGAGGGGCACAGAAGGAAAAAGGGGAGAAAAGCAGACAAAATCACGGGCACAATGACAATGGGGCAGCGAGGGGCACAGAAGGAAAAAGGGGAGAAAAGCAGACAAAATCACGGGCACAACGACAATGGGGCAGCGAGGGGCACAGAAGGAAAAAGGGGAGAAAAGCAGACAAAATCACGGGCACAACGACAATGGGGCAGCGAGGGGCACAGAAGGAAAAAGGGGAGAAAAGCAGACAAAATCACGGGCACAACGACAATGGGGCAGCGAGGGGCACAGAAGGAAAAAGGGGAGAAAAGCAGACAAAATCACGGGCACAACGACAATGGGGCAGCGAGGGCACAGAAGGAAAAGGGGAGAAAAGCAGACAAAATCACGGGCACAACGACAATGGGGCAGCGAGGGGCACAGAAGGAAAAAGGGGAGAAAAGCAGACAAAATCACGGGCACAACGACAATGGGGCAGCGAGGGGCACAGAAAGGAAAATGGGGAGACAAGCAGAAAATACGGGCACCGGGGCCACAAGCGGAGGGCGATCTTACCTGCAGAAGCAGCGGGCAGACAACACAGGCGGAGCTGTGTGGTGGGGGAGCGACCTACCTGGCAAGGTCAAGGGTCGCTCTCCTCACCGCGCAGCGGCCGCCATTATGGGGAGGTGGGAGGGAGGAGCAGCTGGGAGGCGGGAGGCAGGGGCAGCGAATGGGCAGTCAGGGGCGGGGCCGCAGGGACGCAGCGGCGGGAATGGCGAGAGGCAGCGGGGGGCACAGAAAGGAAATGGGGGGAAAGGCAGACAAAATCACGGGCACAACGACAATGGGGCAGCGAGGGCACAGAAGGGAAAAAGGGGGGAAAAGCAGACAAAATCACGGGCACAACGACAATGGGGCAGCGAGGGGCACAGAAGGAAAAAGGGGAGAAAAGCAGACAAAATCACGGGCACAACAACAATGGGGCAGCGAGGGGCACAGAAGGAAAAAGGGGAGAAAAGCAAACAAAATCACGGGCACAACGACAATGGGGCAGCGAGGGGCACAGAAGGAAAAAGGGGAGAAAAGCAGACAAAATCACGGGCACAACGACAATGGGGCAGCGAGGGGCACAGAAGGAAAAAGGGGGAAAAGCAGACAAAATCACGGGCACAACGACAATGGGGCAGCGAGGGGCACAGAAGGAAAAAGGGGAGAAAAGCAGACAAAATCACGGGCACAACGACAATGGGGCAGCGAGGGGCACAGAAGGAAAAAGGGGAGAAAAGCAGACAAAATCACGGGCACAACGACAATGGGGCAGCGAGGGGCACAGAAGGAAAAAGGGGAGAAAAGCAGACAAAATCACGGGCACAACGACAATGGGGCAGCGAGGGGCACAGAAGGAAAAAGGGGAGAAAAGCAGACAAAATCACGGGCACAACGACAATGGGGCAGCGAGGGGCACAGAAGGAAAAAGGGGAGAAAAGCAGACAAAATCACGGGCACAACGACAATGGGGCAGCGAGGGGCACAGAAAGGAAAATGGGGAGACAAGCAGAAAATACGGGCACCGGGGCCACAAGCGGAGGGCGATCTTACCTGCAGAAGCAGCGGGCAGACAACACAGGCGGAGCTGTGTGGTGGGGGAGCGACCTACCTGGCAAGGTCAAGGGTCGCTCATGAAATAATACTAATAAAATGAAGGTTTTAATTTAAATGTGTTGTACACTGAGTCTACATTGTTATCAATGAGGTATGAATAGGGCTTGATCTCCGATTTAGCCCACCGTTGCCTAGGATTGTTATTTTTCAGACTTGTATTTTCCCTGTCCTAGGAACTTCTAGCAATTACGGGGGGCCCTTTATTTTGACAATAGATCAACCCTTCACAGTGTACTCCTTAACCATCTCCAAATCCTTGTCACTCCGAGAAGCCAGAGACCACTCCTCCAAATTAACAGCAGATTCATACACCCGCGGCACCAGGGAATTCTCAACCTCCACACCAGACTGATCCAAAGGCATCCTAGACAGGCAATCAGCAACAGCATTCTTCGGGCCAGGCACATACTCAACCGTGAAGTTGAACTCACTCAACCCTTCCATCCAACGTTTGATTCTTGGAAAAAGATTATCGACCTCCCTGCAAGTAAAAATTTGACACAAAGGACAATGATCAGTGGTAGTCCACAGGTAAACCCCAAAGATAAAATTTGAAATGGCGAATGGCCCAGAAAACCGCCAATGCCTCCTGCTCAATCACGGAGTATCGCTCCTCCACACCCCTGAGTGAATGAGAAGCAAAAGCAACAATCCTGGATTCACCATCCACAACCTGTGAGAGGACCGCACCCAAACCAAGCATGCTGGCATCAGTGGACAGCACAGTTTTCTTACAAGCATCAAAATGTCCCAAAGTAGGCATGCGACCAATGACATCCTTGATAGTGTTGAAGGCAAGAGTACAATCATCAGACCATGTAAATCTGGCAGCCTTCTTGAGCAATAGCCTCCATGGAGAAGACACACAAGCAAAATTGGGAATAAACTTGGAGCAAAATTCAGCTAACCCCAGGAAGGATCGAACTTGGTCTCTGTTTGCAGGTACAGGTGCCTTTACAATGCTCTCAGCAAGATCTAATTTGGGACTGATCCCTTCTCCAGAAATCGTGTGGCCCAAATAATTCACAGATGACACCCGAAATTTACATTTTTCTTTCTTGATAACAAGACCAGCATCCTGGAATCGCTGCAAAACCTCCCACAACTGTTTGCCATGTTCATGTTGATCCTTCCCATAAACAAGAATGTCATCTTGAAAAATGAGAACTTTAGACAACCTATCCAGTACTTTGTTCATGACTCTCTGGAAGCAGGCGGCAGCAGATGCCAGACCAAAAGGCATGCGGATGAATCTGAAAGCACCCAAGGGAGTCACGAACGATGTCAACTGTCTTGAATCCGGATGGAGCAATACCTGGTGGTAAGCGGAAGACAAGTCCATAACACTAAAACATTTAGCATCCTTAATAAGAGCAAGAGTCTTGGAGATATTCGACAAGGGCTGCCTGTCGACCCAAATATGCTTGTTCAGGCCGCGCAAGTCCACACACATGCGGATCCCTTTGCCCCCATCCTTGGATGCTAAAACAATCGGGGCCAACCACTCCGAACACTCAATCTCCTCGATAATGCCAGCAGCTAATAACCTTTTCAGCTCCTGAGCTAAGGGAGCCATCATCATATGAGGTACCTTCCTCACCTTGCTGACAAACGGCTGGGCATTCTGCTTCAAAACAATCTTGTGCTCAAAATTCTTGAGCAAACCCAGACCATCACTGAAAACTTTAGGAAACTGAGAACTCACATCCTCAGACAATTGACCAGAAGACAAAAGCAAAACTTTTTCGGATGAGTTGGGGTTTAAAGTGATCCCCATGTCTCTCTGGTGTCTCCATCCAAGACGTTTATCACCCCTTTTAGCCACGTACACTTTCCCAACCGTTTCTCTGTCTCTGAACTGAATTCTTCTGACCAAGTAACCCAAAACATCAATTCTGACCCCACCATAGCCTACCGGATTGATATCCGGTGGAGACAGTTCAACCTTGTCTTGACCAAACACAACATCCCACTTGGCATCACCAACCATGGTATAAGGCGAACCAGAGTCAGCCAGAACAGAGAACTGTTTACCATCAATCAACACCTCACACTCAGGGATCTCTAACTTGTCTCCATCCACAACACCATCTTCTCTAATGCTCAACATATATTTTTTCTCTTCCTCAACACAATGCACCGCTTGGTTCTTAGCACCACGACATACACGAGCGTAATGCCCCTTTTTGCCACACATATTATAGGTGACAGACCTTGCAAAACAATTGGGGCTGTTGGACAAACGGCTTTCACTCCCACACCTAAAACACTTAAAGCCAGGCTTGCTGTACCTGGAACCTAACTGCTCAGAATCAGGCAATTTTTTATCCCCCTCACCATGAATAACCTTTTTAAACTCAATCCCCTTGGCACCATCTTTTTTGACCTCATGAACCACCTTGTCCTCCAGGGAAATATCGCTGCTCTTATCAACTCTCATTTCACGCACCCACATGTTGGTGTTCTCCATACTCTTCACAATAGCTAAAGTCTCTTTAAGATCCGGGTTTTTGGCAAGAAGTTTCTGTTGAACCTTCACATCATTAGTGCACCTGACAATTTGGTCTCTAACAAGAGAATCAGTAAGCTGTTCGAACTCACAAGTGCGAGCCAATGTTTTCAAGGTTGCCACATAACTACCAATTTTTTCTTGCTTGCCCTGAACTCTAGAAAAAAACATGTGACGCTCCAAAACTACGTTAATTTTAGATCCAAAATGTTTCTCGAGCATCATGACAGACATGACAAAAACATTGTCAGGTTCTCCCTCTCCACGCCCCAAAACAATTTCATCTAAACTATCATATACTTGTCTACCCTCAACCCCCAGATTGTGTAACAACACAGCTTGTTTTCTTAAGGCAGAGAATTCTCACCCCCAATAGCCAATAGATAAGAATCAAACAGTGGCTTCCACCTGTTCCAAGGTAAAATTGGGTCACCTTTGTCTGAAAGAAACTGTGGAGGCTGAGACATGCTGGATGAGGCCATTGTGAAGAGGAAAAAAAATGAATAACTGTATCAAATAGCAAATCAAATAGTATCAAATAGTATAAAAAAGTAATAGCATTTAAAATTGTGTGTGTCACAACACTGCAAAGGAATTAGCACAGTACCTGGGATTGCAATTACAAAACCAAAAGACAAAGCACAACACAATCTAAGATAACTGCAGAAACCAAAATGGAGTGCACAAAATAAAAATGTCCCAACATGTGAGAAAGGTGTGCGCATCACCGCGCACGTAATAAAACTCAAATTAAACCAGGAGAAGTGAGCGCGTCACTGACACGCTGCAAAAATACAGTACCTCAAGGAAATGGTGTGCGCATCACCGCGCATATTCCAAACTGAATAATAGTGAACTCAGCAACAGAAGAACACAATGCGCATGCCCCAAACCTCCGAGAAGGTGTGCGCATCACCGCGCATGCTTGCAGCTCAGAGGGAGGTGTGCGAATCACCGCGCATGCTTACAGCTCAGAGGGAGGTGTGCGCATCACCGCGCATGCTCCCTGCAGGACGAGAAACTTGTGAGTGCACACAGCGCATGCACCGCACACGTCAGGCAGGAGCGGCTGTAAAATCTTGTCACGGAAGCGGTGCGGTGAATCCAGTAGATCGATCGTGTGCCCAACAACCGGAATGATCCTCTGCGCGCCACAAGGAAACTATCCACAGGAACAACAGCTCGGGGGCTTGTGGCTTAGCGCGCCGCCATCAAGAAATCCGGCATCAAGGACCATGAAGAAGCGCGTGTGTCGACAGCGCGCGTGCCTTCCGTTACAGGGGAAACAGCACAGCACACGAAGAGGCCTCAGGTAAGGGACGTCACAAGGCCTACTCTGCCAGAAAGTTTGAGTAGTAAATTACTGTTACTTCAAGCCTGCAAATTTTAAAGTTCAACCGCTAGGCCACAAAAATATAGAATAATTTCCCCAAAACCAGGCCAAACCAGATACAGAGTACCTGAATCTCCACTGTCCAAGGAGATATCAAACTATGGCCAAGTAAGCGCTGCAGTTCACAAATGGGTCCGATGGGGAAGCTGATGGTCTAGGGATGCCTGTCCCCACGCAGGCACAACTCCTCGCCAGTGTTAAGAAGTCCAGGAAACGCTCAGCAATTCTTCAGTAGTTTTATTCAGGAGTACATACACAGACCACCAGCCCAGGCAGCAGCTCAAATCCAACTGCCAAAGATGCAGCTGGGGAAGATAGAGCATTGAGATGTCATGGATGACACATGGAATGCAGAGGTGCTGCCCAGCAACAAGAATAGAAGGCAAAGGAAATAAAGCATAGCTAGGTAGATAACTAACCAGGAGATGAGTAATGAAAACACAGCTAAATATAGTAAACTAAAACCCACAGCTCTACATTTGATTCCCTCAGAACATGGCAGAAAGTAGCTAGGCAGAGACGATTGAAGATGGAAAAGATGCACGGAAAGGGTAGACGCAAACACTGACTCAGAAAGCTGTAGCATATGATAGAGAAAAGCAGGAGGCAGGAGTTGAATATGAGGATAGGATGTTTCGATTACAGATTGATAAATCTTATTTGACCCTAGAGGAAACTGATACTTTTGTGGAGGACTTGTTAGATACTCGACCCCTGCCCCCATATGCCCCGCAGAGGATATATCCCGTTGTTCCTTCAGTATTACAGCAGCCTGTTAGAACAGCTCCAACTGCTCTTGTGTCTACTGCTGCCGTCTCAACGGCTTTGGCCACGGCACCCCCTGCTCCCTCTTTGTCTTCGCCATCTGTGGCAACTGTGACTGTTAGCACACCCACTGTCCCGACTCCTATACCTGCTGCTCTTTCGCCTCCGGCGCAACAGCCAGCAACAATTGTACCTGTTACTTCTGTTGTTTCTCCTTCTATGGTTCTTCATCCCCCGACATTTTCAAGTGTTGAGACGCCAGTACTTGGTTTTGAGGATAGAGATTGGACGAATTTCAAGGAGCGAATGGGCCCATTGGTGGGATCTGGGGTGGTGGATGAGGAGAAGAAAATAGTAGCTGATCAAGCTGCGCAGTGGGGTCGTAATCACATTTATAGTGTGGTGGATGTTTGGACAGTTATGTGAGATTTTGAGCCCTTTGTACAGCAGCATGCTCTTAAGCATATGTCTGCTACGCTGATTAGTCTTTGGTAGCAACATTTTGGGGATGATGCACCGCAAATTCTATTTTATATTAGAGATCGTGTGTATGCTAGTGGTTTGGAGCCTGGCCAAGTTTTCGGGAATATTACGACGTTAGTTGCTTATAGGGATAGGTTGCATGAGAAGAGTCCTACCCCGGTGTCTCAGTTTCCGATGTGAGAGGTACATACTATATATCACCCAGAAATACCAGAGTTAACAGATCAGGGCGGTACTGTCACCAGACTGGGTGTAGTGGCCCGTTTTCAAGAACAGTGGGTTTATACTCCGTGGAAAAGAAGTGAGGTTTTATCCCTTAAGACTCATTTGCCTGATCCTATGAAAAATCCTACTGCTTATTATAAAGAATTGACAGAGGCTGCCACTTCTACTGTAATGACCCTTGCTGATATTGAAATGTTCTTTGGCCTTCTTGTTCCGGTTAATATTTGGAGACAGGTTCATACTCAGGATCATGTTGCGGAGTTGGGTGGTACTTGGGACCAGATTAAGGGATGGATCAGGAACGGAAGCCAGGTGATAAGACTCGAGCTGAGATACTTGCTTTACCTGGTTGTATCATTGCGTATATGCATTCTCTTATTCAGCCGAAGAAAGTGAGTTGGTATAAGTTGACAGCTTGTCAACAGAAAAAGGAAGAAAGTGTGTCTGATTTTTTTACTCGGTTTGAAGATACGTTTCTGGATTATAGTGGGCAGGATATGTCTATTGAGGGAGGAGTTTGGTTGTTTGTTGACAGGTTTGTTTCTAATTTACTTCCTGAAATTGCGACTCGTTTACAGGCATCTGAGAGTACTTGGCCCACCTCTTCCCCCTCTGTTATTTTGAATATGGCTCAATATTATGAGCACCGTGATCAAGAAGAGAAGGAGAGGACAGATAAAAAGCATAAGGATTTAAAGACGAAGGTGTTGTTGCAGCAAGCGTTCAGAGGGAATGGCAGAGGACGTGGTGGTCCTGCCAGACATCTTCCACGCACTAGTAGGCAGCTGACCACAACACCTTTGGGGCTGAATCAGTGTGCATATTGTAAGGAGGAGGGTCAGTAGCGTAGCGAGTGTCCTGTGCTTTTGCAAAAGGTGGCGGTTTCTAGAGGGTGAGGTCCTCATGGACGAGGTAGTGGGACCGATAGAGCTCAAATTGCTGCGATTTCACAGGGTCATTCTGATACCTATTATTTTGATGACCCTCACGATGGACAGTATTATCATGATGATTACGATATGGATAAAGCGGCAGAGATGTGTTATAGCTAGGATAGCCAGGGACAGAGTGAGGGACCAGTTCCGATACCTGTAGACCAGCGTGATCCTTATGTCACTGCAGAGTTGCAAGGTTCGACTAAGGAATTTTTGGTGGACACAGGTGCAACAAAGAGTTGGCATATGGTCCCTGGGGCGGCTCTGTCTGGCCATAATAATGTTTCGGTAGGTTTTTCAGGTGTACCGGTGGTAAGCCCCATTTCACGACCTCTAGAGTTGACTGTTAGTCCTTTTACTGTGGATTCTCCATTTTTGTTGACGTCCAATTGTGGTGAAAATTTGATGGGTTTGGATTTATTGAAGAAACTGCATGCTACTATTTATTGTTCCCCGGAAGGTGTTTATATGAGGATGGGCCCAAATGTGAGTACTAAACAGAGCCTGTCTCACCCTCTTCCCGTTGAATTTGCTAATGTACCATCTACTTTATGGGTGACAGGTGATACAGATGTAGGATTATTGCATATACCACCAGTTTCGATACAGGTTAAAGACAATGCTACTTTGCCTCGCATTCCTCAGTATAAGATACCTCAGGGGGGAGAACGAGCCCTTCTACAGATTATTCAGGATTTTATACAAAAGGGTGTAGTTGAGGAGATGTCAGTTAATATTTGTAATAGTCCTATTCTTCCGATTCTTAAACGGACACCCTCAGGTTCGCCTGATGATCATGAGGATGTTTACCGTTTTGTGATTGATTTGCGTGAGGTTAACAAAATTGTGGATCCCAAATTTCCGGTGGTTCCTGATATCACCACCCTTCTGACAATGATTCCTTCTACTGCTAAATTCTTTTCTGTTATTGATTTGCAAAAATGCATTATTTAGTATTCCTATTCATCCAGATAGCAGATATTTGTTTGGGTTCACACAAGCAGGTAAAAGCTTTAGATTCTGTTGAGCTCCTCAGGGCTATACAGAGAGTCCGAGTATCTACAGTCAAGCTTTAAAGAGTCAGCTGGATTCCCTTTCGCTTCCCTCAGGTAACGTATTGGTGCAATATGTTGATGACCTCCTTATTGCTTCTGACACGGAACAAGGCTGTAAAGACAGTACAGTTCAACTGTTGCTACATTTAGCTCACCATGGACATAAAGTTTCCCTTTCTAAATGTCAGTATTGTCGACAGGAGGTCACCTATTTAGGTCACCTACTGTCGAAGGAGGGTAGGAGTTTGACCCTGAGTGCATCAGTACCATTGTTAAAATGTCCATTCCACAAACTCAGAAAGATGTGCGCGCTTTTATAGGTATCAGTTCTTACTGTTGCCAGTGGATACCTAACAACTCCTTACTAATCAAACCCTTGCTTGCACTAACAATGAAAGAAGTGCGTGAGCCTTTGTCTTGGACGCCTGAATGTCAGCAGTCTTTTGAGCAATTGAAAGCTGCGCTTTGTTCGGCTCTCGTGCTTGGCACACCTAATTATGGTAAGCTGTTTGTGTTATACGTCCATGAGATAGCTGGTTGTGCACTTTGTCTTAACACAAAAATTTGGTGATAAGCAACAGCTGTGTGCTTATTTGTCTGCTGTGCTTGAACCTGTTGCGAGAGCCCTCCCAAGTTGTCTAGGAGCGGTCGCGGCTGTGGCTGCCTCGATCAGACAATCGGCTGGACTCGTACTTGATACTGACCTCACAGTCATGGTACCCCATGCTGTGGACACGCTTTTGAATAAGACAAAGACCCAGCACCTCACCAGTGCATGTCTTACCGGCTATGAACTGACATTGTTTGCTAAACATATCACGATTAAAAGATGTGCTACTCCCCAAGAAACTGTCAATTGTGAAGTGTAGCGCCCACCGGAAGGTCACTGATGATATAGGTAGGGGAAATGCTTTTGCAGATCAGACAGCTAAGGAACCGGCCTGGACAAAGATGAAAAGAATGTTTGTAGCGGGTCCAGCTAGGTGGGTCCCTGAGGTTGTCATGTTTGAAGATACCCTTGAAAATGTAAAAGAGAATCAAAGTGAAGCCACAACAGAAGAATTAGCGGTGTAGCAGGAAAGTACAGCACAGTTGAATGACGAAGGATGTTGGATTGATAAATCAGGGAAGCAGAGATGGATGTTGCCAGACGCATATGTCCTTCCTGTGGTCACTATGGCTCACGGTCCAGCTCATATTACTGCTAAAGGCATTTGTAAAATATTAGATCCCGTATGGCAGAATGACAATATCTCTAAGACGGCTGCGCACTTAGTGAAGTACTGCATGGTATACATGATGCATAATCCTGGGAAGGGTACCCCTACACCGCCTGGTAATTTCGCACCACCCACCTTTCCTTTTGAAGTCCTTCAAATGGACAACATCGAGTTAGAAAGATGTAATAATATGGAGTATGTTCTGTTGGTTGTATATGCATTCGGTAAATGGGTTGAGGCTTACCCCACTAAGGACAATACAGCCATTACGACTGCAAAGGTACTCCTGAAGGAGTTCTTTCCTCGTTTCGGCTTGCCTCAAGTGATCTGGAGTGATAACGGAAGTCATTTTAATGCAAAAGTGATTCAGTTGATCTGTGAGGGTCTCCATGTTAAGCAAAAATTCCATGAAGCCAATCATCCCAAGTCGGCCAGTTTAGTTGAGAAGTACAATGCCACTCTCAAACTAAAATTGGCAAAGATACAGGAGACGACAGGATTGAAGTGGCCAGATGCTTTACCGTTAGCTCTTTTGTCAACAAGAATGACAGTTCATTCTAGAACAGGATTGTCACCATATGAGGTCGTGTTTGGACGCCCGGCGAATGTCTGGGGTGTCCCGCGTCCTCAACGGTTCTCTGATATTGAGTACCCTATGTTTCTTGATTATCTGGGCCAGTTAACAGAAAGTTTACGTTCTATTCATCAACAGGTTCGGGAGTCCCTGCCTTTTACACCAGAGGGACCCGGCCACAATATCCAGCCTGGGGATTTCATCCTGCTTCGGAATTTCCAGCAAAAGAAAAGTTTGGAGCCGCCGTGGAAGGGGTCTGAACAGGTCCTACTGGTAACGCGGACAGCTGTAAAAGTTGCTGGCCATAAGAACTGGATACATGCGACCCACTGTCGGAGGGTTCCTCTGCCCTTACCCTACGACCAGTGGGTCGCTGAAGGCATTGGGGATTCCGAGTGTGAGCAAGTGCCTCGGTTTGCCCCCTTTAGTGATGCCCAGCTGATTTGGACTCAAACAGATAAGGAGAATGAAGATGTGTTAAATGCGGCAGTTCCCCCGGAGATACGATCTATCCAAGAGTCGTTGTTTACTGACCCTACAGTGCCTGGGGTTGCCAGGTACAATTTGTGCCCTCGACTGAGGGAAAGCGCATCTAAGGAGAAAAAAGATTAGGGATGGACTGTGTAAGATAGGTTGTACTGAGTTATAGTACCAACGAAGATTTCTTGAGTTTGGTGAAGAATTTTGCTTACTTCAGTTTAGTTGCCTGAACATTAGATAGGGAAGACCAAAGTATACAGAGGAGGTATACCTTCGTGATCAACGTGGGATACGAGCTTAGGACAGAGCAAGCTCCACCGCCGGTGCTCAAGAGTGCCAACGTATTGATGGACAATAGGAGCCTGTACCAGTGAGGCTCTGATGGACACTGGGAACTTGTATATTTCCTTTGCATTTTGCCTCCATTTCATCATCATTCGTTATGCATCCTTTTGGTAGGTTGGTTGCCGAGGAAGAGCAGCCAGTGATTCTTGTTGCTCCGCATAATGTGATGTGGACCCGTGAGAAGAAAATGGCATGTGTTGTTTTTGTGGTTTTATTGCTGATCATATTGTGTAGGGTGTCATGGGTTTTGGAAACGGTCAGGATGTGTCTTTGCGTACCAAGGTTAAAATTATTTCCCACCACTGAAAGAAAAGGTAAAGCCCCGAGCAATGTGTTTCTAGATACGCACAAGAGATTCTTTGGAGAAGGGACAGCTTGTTACCCCACTGAGTCTGTCACTAGTTTATGGACTGCGAACCCATTATCTCTCGTGAACTATACCTACACTCGTCCAGAGCAATTTACTGAAGTGGAAGGAGTTTTTGGTATTGGCTATCCAGGTCCTTGTCTATATTATAGAAAGCCACTGGGAATGGGTTATCCAGGGTGTGATAATAGCACATATTGCGACAACTTTTACATGGAAGAGCAGAATGTCACATTAGCGGGTTGGCACTATAAAGAATTGATAGTTACCCGTGAGGCTGGTTATTACCCTGCTTGTTGCCCTATCGTGAATAGTACAGACACTTCTCTGTATTTCAATTGTTCTGGGATAGTGCTTTACAAAAATACAATGCCTCTGGTGAACGACAAAGATCTGAGTACATTGGGAATTAATATTTTATTTTTATTTGATGAGTTTTATATAGCGCTGGCTAGACCCGGGGGTATCAGAGCGCTTTACATGAGGATTACACATTGTTACAAAGTTACATCAGTTACAAGTTACATTCGTTGCTCAAAACATTTAAATAGCATATAATACGAGATTAATGGCGCGAGGAAGGGTAAGGGGGGTAAGGGTGAAAGGGAAACGAGGAGGGAGATACGGCGGGGAGACGAAGGAAAAAGTCTGCCCCATGTCCGGCTGGGTAGGTGACGGCTGAGGGGGAAGTCCACAGCCCATCTCCTCTATAGCGATCAAGGTAGCTCCACCGGACATCGGCCAAAGTGCTAGGTCTCCGCTGTCGGTGGCAGGTTCACAGATTCAATGGCCAGAAGGGTGAGCCGGATAGGGTTGGAGGGTGGGGGAAATGCGCGAGGTCTGGTTGATGACCACTCCACGTGCTGTCGTATTTATACCCTTTGTGCGGCATGGCCATCGTCCATCACTACTCATCTCTCCTGCTGACCTGAAGCTGATGTCTCCCCCTTGGGGAACGGCTTCGTCGATTTGCTGGGCTTGAATTAATTCAGCATTAGGCGCCATCTTAGGGTCAGGCAGGCTTGGGCACTCCTACAGCCTAAACAGCAGTGAGAAGCCGGCTCCAAAGGCTTGGCTCAAGTTATGTGGTTCCTTTACACAGCTGTGATTTTAATCCGGGTAAAACATCAGTACCCCCTCGACTTATGGGACATCCTCCCTCTCCGGTGGAATAACCTAGTCGGGCGCCATTTTGGGGTCAGGCTCGGCGGATCCCGGCATAGAAGTATTGGCAAAGTTTATTATAGGGGATTAATTTGGGTGCCAGCATGTCCTTTAAACCCACATTGGGATCGCTACTGGGTGTTTTCCGCTCCCCCACTCACCGCCTCTGAAGAGTGTCCGCTGTTGAACTCGGGGGACGTTGCAGGTCGTGCTCGAGTGTCTCACCCTCTCCAGCCGCAGCCGCAGCCACACCATAAATGAGCAGTGCGGCGAAATTACCCCAGTGGGGTCAGCCGGCATAAAGAGGTGAGGGCCGAGGGGTGGGGGCGTTGGATTGCAGATTGGAACAAAGGACAGTGGCATCACGGAGCATTACGTTCGGCACCGGGAGCGTGTTCATAGCTCACCGGGCACCATCTTAGCTTGTTCCATGGGAGGGACGTCACAGCAGATATTTCGGTAATGCTCGATCGTAGAAAGGTGAGATTGGACTCCAGGTGAGAAGCCTAGAATCCGGTTGCTGGATCTTAGTTTAGGGTGAAAAAGCAATGCGGAGAAAACGTCGTTCTGGATGCAGGCAAGGGGGTTCGCAACGGAGCATCAGCTCCGAGCGGCCATGATGGGAGCTGGCTCCTCCTGTAAGTAGAATATTGAATACTGAATACTAGATATGCTGCAGTAGATTATGACGGACCAATTTATGCACACCCAGGGTTCTATTTTCTATCTAACTGTACTTATTCTAATGTTCATAATTGTACCGATGATGTCGCTCTTGGGATGGTGTTGCCCTTAGGTTTACCTTGTAAATATGCAAAGCCTAATATTCATTGGGTTAAGAGGACTTTGACCAAAGAATTCTGTGAGGGAGTGACTGATATTGAGGTCAATAGTTATAGTAATGGGATCACTTTTGGGTACATCCTTTCGTCCATTTTCACTTTGGGTGGTACCTCTATGGCTCGGGTGAAAAAGCCAGAGAATATTTTGGGTGTAAGTTGCAAATATTGTCCAACACTACCGTGGCTGCTTTACGCAACATCACCGCTCAGTTGGAGAGTATGCGAATATATTCAGAACAGACTAGATATGCAGTGGATTTTATTTTAGCCAAGAGTAGTGGTGTATGCGCGGTAGTGGGAGACCAATGTTTAGTCGAAATCAAAAATATGGAAAAGAACATTACTAAACACATATTAGACATCCTCAAGAATGTCAAGGGAATGGAAAGCGGAAATTGGAGTTGGTCTCTTTTTGGTGGCTGGGGTTGGATTCTTGAAAAGGTGATCTATCTGATTGTGGTATTAGTGATTTGCTGCGTCCTTATTCAGTGCCTCCTCATCTGTTGCTCTTATTGTACCACCCTTCTCACTCCTAAGAGGAAAATATCGATTCATGATACCAATACTGCAATTATGGTGCAGAAAGAGATAGACGACCTAATGCAGATAGATGAAGGCATCTTCGAGACTTCTTCCCTCCTTAAAGTTTCCCTTCTCAATACTGAGAATATGGAATGTTCATAAGGAGTTATACTCATGATCTTTGCTTTCCTACTTTTATATTTTTCTTGTTGCTGTCAGAAAATGTTTTAGTTCATGCTAAAAGGAGGGTCTGTTAAAATGAAACTGTTTCTGTTTGCGTATTATTCTATGTAAGTTCGCATTCGCGGCACCATTTTCTGTTAAGACGCCATTTTGAATCATGATCGAAACTAATCCTTTGTTACTTCTGAGAAAAGGCTTCTGCTAAGTTTCACTTCCCCAAGGTTGGGTTTTGCTTCACTAATGAATAGACTGTTCTTAAAAGTGCATACCTTTCTCACTAGATACAGGCCTTCTCCCACTTGTCTGATGACGGGCCCGCCTGGAGTTACCTTGGACTTTGTAACTTTGTGAGATATGAGCACTGAGATTGTTTTTCTCTCGTATTCCATTGCTTTGCAGCACCTGCTTGGAAAATTCCATTATGGGCGTGTCTTAGCCCAGTTACAAAATGTACATAATGTATCTTTATGCTTGTTGATTTCAGTCCCTCTGCAGCACTCGTAGCGACTGGGCAGACTGGGCTCCACTCTGAGTGTACCTGAATAAACAGATATTGGTTTGTATTCTCTACTGTCTAACCAACTCTTCATTTGGCATGGAAGGCTGAGAGGTGGTCAATAGTGACCCGAGTGACCCGAATCGGGCCACTTCCTTCAGTTGGCGCCCGAACAGGGCCTCCTTTGGGTGAGTGACCCATCCCCTTTCCGTGGACGGGGGGAGGTCGAGGCTATCGTCGGGTCAGACTGACGGTTCAGGTATCCCTGCACGAGGAGTACTGATTGCTCGCAGCTGCCCCTTCCATCTTGCCGGACTGTGCCTCGCCCAGTGGTCATCTCGACTGGAGTCCTGAACGGCGAAACCCTTGGATCTGACCGTTAGGTCTGAAGAGTCGGCAGTGCAGAATCAGTTCGTTTGTGCTAACCCTATCAGGTGAGTTTTTTTTTTTTTTTTTGTGGATATGGTACCATTTGGTTTGAGTTTGAGACGGTCTGAGCATCGTTTTTGTTAAAAGCGTTTGCGATTGCTTTGTCAGGCATAAATAACGAATTTGGTATGGAAGGCTGAGAGGTGGTCATTAGTGACCACCTCTCGTGAAGGAACTCTCCAACCCCAGCTCCAACACCAACGACATCCAGCCGTCGCGAGACCTGTGCGACTCACTGGCCACCTTCTTCCACCGCAAAATCGCCGACATCCACGACAGCTTCAACACCACGACCGCCCCGGCAACCACAGAGACCACTGCCCCCACAACCACCAACCGCCTGCTCTCCTGGACCAACATCAACGACGAGGACACCAGCGAGATCATGAACACCATCCACTCCGGTTCACCACTAGACCCGTGCCCTCACCACATCTTCAACAAAGCCAGTACAGCCATCGCGCCCCATCTCCGGAAAATAATCAACATCTCCTTCGAGACAGCAACCTTCCCGGAAAGCTGGAAGCACGCCGAGATCACCGCCTTACTCAAGAAACCCAAGGCAGACCCCAAGGACCTCAAGAACTTCCAACCCATCTCTCTGCTCCCTGTTCCCCGCGAAGGTCACCGAGAAAATCGTCAACAAACAACTGACCCGCTACCTCGAGGAGAACAACATCCTGGACCCTTCCCAGTCCGGCTTCCGCAGCAACCACAGCACCAAAACCGCCCTCATCGCCGCCACCGATGACATCAGGACCCTGCTAGACAACGGAGAAACAGCAGCCCTCATCCTCCTGGACCTATCAGCCGCCTTCGACACGGTCTGCCACCACACACTACGAACACGCCTTCACGACGCCGGGATCCAAGAGAAGGCCCTGGACTGGACCACATCCTTCCTTTCCGGCAGAACACAAAGCGTCCGCCTCGCCCCTTCCGATCCAAGGCCACCAAGATCATCTGCGGCGTACCCCAAGGCTCCTCCCTCAGCCCAACGCTGTTCAACATCTACATGGCACCCTCGCCCACGTCGCCCGACAGCACAACCCTCAACATCATCTCCTACGCCGACGACACCCAGCTGATCCTCTCCCTCACCAAAGACCCTCACACCGCCAAAGCCCACCTCCACGAAGGAATGAAGGCCGTCGCCGAATGGATGAGGACCAGCCGCCTGAAGCTGAACTCGGACAAGACGGAGGTCCTCATCCTTGGTTCCAACCCTTCAGCCTGGGACGACTCCTGGTGGCCAACATCACTGGGAACAGCCCCGCCACCCACCGACCACGTACGCAACCTAGGGGTCATCTTCGACCCCACCCTCTCCATGACTAAGCAGGTCAACGCCGTTTCCTCATCCTGCTTCAACATCCTCCGAATGCTCCGCAGGATCTTCAAGTGGATCCCCACCGAAACAAGAAAAACAGTCACCCAGGCCCTCGTCACCAGCAGGCTGGACTACGGAAACGCCCTCTATGCAGGAACGACGGCTAAGCTCCTGAGACGGCTGCAATGCATCCAGAACGCCTCTGCACGTCTTATCCTCGACATCCCCCGACGCAGCCACATCACACCCCACCTGAGAGACCTGCACTGGCTCCCTGTCAACAAGAGGATAACCTTCAAGCTCCTCACCCACGCACACAAAGCACTCCACAACTCCGGACCAGCCTACCTCAACAGACGACTCAGCTTCTACACCCCCACCCGCCAGCTCTGCTCGACCAGCCTCGCCCTCGCCACAGTCCCCCGCATCCAGAAAACGACCGCCGGCGGCAGATCCTTCTCCCACCTCGCCGCCAAGACCTGGAACACCCTCCCCACCAACCTCCGACAGACCCAAGACCTACTGGCCTTCAGAAGACTCCTCAAGACCTGGCTCTTCGATCAGTAGCAGCACCACCCCCCTCTTCCCCCAGCGCCTTGAGACCCTCGCGGGTATGTAGTGCGCTTTATAAGTGACATGATTGATTGACTCAAGTGACCCCAATCGGGCCACTTCCTTCATTCACACAATACAAAGCTTATGATTATCTGGAAAAGCAGGATAACATACATCTACAATGGGTATGGTTAGAAAATTCGGAAAAGAACTCCCGAAGGAGAAAATACTCTACCCGTTAGATTTAGGGCCCTGACATCAGAAACCCACTGACAAGAAATGAGGCATAATAATAATGTACGTTTTGCCAACAGTAGCTTCCTGGACCAATCCCCATTAGCTGGGCAGGCCATCTAAAACCTAAGACCAATGTCAACGTCCCATAAAGTTAAGTACTTTGGCTTGGGAGGTTGGATCAAGCGAATACCTCGTAACAGCTTACAGATCAAAGGATACTAACCCACTGGACAGCCTTCAACAGGATGATGACCCGTGGAAATAGCTGAGCGATAGTTGTTAATTGATCTATCTGAGAGACCCTCATCTGCTAGTTAGGATAAGAAATTAATGATCAAAGGCAAATCCACGATCAAGAGATCCAGACCTCGTTCGTCGCACCAGCAAGCCCATCTCTTCCAGGCTGAAGCATATAGTTTGTGAGTTCCAGGAGCCCATGATTGTTGAGATAGAAGGAAGAGCCAGCATTTCCCAGCATCCTCCGAAACACTCCAAGTGACTAATACCAGTTGATTGGATAGGACCAGAGGATAAGGAGAGCCCGTGGGATTCATGAGAAGGTCCTGGAAGCTGGGAATCTGAATCGGAGCTTTACAGGACAACTCCAGCAATAAAGGGAACCATGGCTGAGGCCTCCACAGAGAGGAAATGAGAATCAGTTCCGCCCTCTGTTGTCTCATTTGCGATATTACACTGGGAATCATGATGAAAGGGGGAAAGGCGTAGTGGAGATTCCCAGGCGAGGGCTGCAGAAATGCATCAGAGCTTGCTGCTAGAGGATCTGGTCTTCAGCTGAAGAAGGTTGGAAGTTGGTAAGTCAGGTTAGACGCAAGGCAGTGCACTAAACAGGGGCACCAGATCCGGCTGAGTTGGTGAAAAATTTGTGGATGTAGTTTCCAATCTCTCGAGTCTCTTAGGAAATGAGAATTCCAGTCCGCTATTACATTTGTTCACCGTGGAATATATTCCACTATGACTGCGATCTTGTTCTGGATACAAAAATTCCAGAAATATATGGCAATTTCTGCCAGAGGTTGGGATCTGGTTCCCCCAAATCTGTTGCTATACCTTATCGCTGAGACACTGTCCATCCGCAGGCAAATACAGCATTATGTCTTGCACGGGGACAGAGTCTGAATCGCAAACCAGTCGGCTAACAGCTCTAGGCAGTTGATGTGAAGCTTGAATTTGTCTGGAGACCACCAACCCCCTGTGGAGATCAAACCACCCCCCCAAGCCCCAAAGGCTGGCGTCTGACTCCATTACCACTTCCGGAACTCTACCAAATGGCCCTTCCATTCCATGCTCCCGTGTGATGCAACCACCAGATTAATTCCAATCTGACTTTCTCAGACAGACAAACGAGCTCAGAGTAGGAAAGACCCTTCCAAAGTGGCAAATATTTATACTTTGAAGGGCACGATAATGAAGAGGCCCCAGAAAATTGCCTGAATATTGGACGCTAGAAGCCTCACAATCCTGGCCAGGGATCTCAATGACAGTCGAAGACAAGAGGGTTCACCTTAATTCCCTCTTTATCGATGAAATCTTTTGTGTAGGAAGTCGAAGTAAAACCTGGACAGAGTCTATCTGAAATCCCAAGACGTTCATCTGCTGAGATGGGATCAGGCAGGATTTGGGAACATTTATGATGAACCTCAGACCCTAAAGCAATTGAGTTGTCCATTGAAGGTGCTGAAGCACCACCTCGCACTTCAGTGCCATTATTATGAGGTCGTCCAGATAAATGATCAGACGGGTGCCTCTTAATCTGAGTGATTCCACCACTGGCTGCATTAATTTGGTTAAACACCAAGGGGCAGAGGAAAGGCCAAATTGGAGGGCTACAAATTCGTACCATTTGTGACCCCAGAAAAATGGAAGAAAACACTGGTGTGGAGAAAAGATAGGGATTGTGAAACATGCATCCTTCAGATAGAGTCTGACAAACCAATCGTTCCCTTGAAACATATCTCTTAGCAAGTGAATGCCTTCCATCTTGAAGAGGTGGTAAACCACTCAAGAATTGAATTGTTTTAGGTTGAGAACCCGTCGAGAACCTCCTCCCTTCTTTTGCACCAGAAAAACTGTTCTGACTGACCCCCTGGGATGAAGAGTCGTCTGTGCTATTGCTCCTTTGCCCAACACTTCAAAATCTCCCTGTTGATAAAAACGCTTTCTTGTTGGGAAAAAGGCAGAGGAGGGGGCTTGTCTGTTTGGAACTGGGTCCCGTAGAATTCTATTTTGAACCCCTGCACTGAATCGAGAACCCAAAGGTCGTTTGATAGGCTTTGTCAATTGGATAGGAAGTGTCTTATTCTGCCCACTAGAATCACTCCTGAATGAGAAATAATAGATACCTTAATAAAAATGAGTCTCCTGCGCCTGATGATCCTCCACGATAGCCGGACCTGTGAAAGCGTCTGCGTTCCTATCTTTGACTTATGGGCTAGAAAGTTTCCTGACTGTAGTTGTTGTTGTAGCCACCTCTGCCTCTCGAGTTGAAAACCTCGGAACAAGGTCTGGGCAAATCCCCTGCCTGACGCTCGACCTCTGTAGCCCTGGCAAAAAGTAGAGTGTGAAACACTTTTTGAGTGAAGTTTGAGCTTTGTCAAGGGTGGAGTAGGTGGCAACAAACTTGCCCAGATCCTTCACAAATCTGTCACCGAAACAGGACCATTAGCCAATGGCCCTACTTCAGAGGTAGCCAGCTCTGCCAGTTTGGGATCTATGCGCATAAGCAGACATCGGCGCCTTTTGGAAGAAATTGCACAATTTGCATTCCCTATGAGACAAATAACTTGTTGTGCCCATTCCATCACGACATCTAGATCGACTGGGGAATTGGATTCCTTTGAGTGGACCACAGGGAACCGGAAATGTCCAACAATTTATCTTGACACCCCCTCCATGCTCAGTCAATGCCCTTCTTAGAATCCTTGGAATATTTACGCATGAAGACAGCCATGCTCTGATCAATCTCTGGCATCTCAGCCACTTTTCCAGTCAAAGAAGGCTCGAGGCATTCAGTGCACAGCTTTGCTCTGGCCTCTTTTTCAAAGCTTTTTCGTAATCTAGACTGGACATAATCAGCCACTTCAGAGGAAAGGCATCATTCAGAAGGTCTGGGGTGAATTATTTCATCTGCCTGGTTAGGTCTGAGGTTCCACGTAATAAGTTTTGCATTTGCGCTTTTTGGTGGACGAGGAAGCCTCATCCTGGGAACCATCAGATTTGGAGGAAATAGAGGAAACCTTATCCGGTTCCGTTTCTGAGGGGATTTTAGCAGAGGAAGTACCAGGGTGGTCATGGGCCCCATAACCGTGGTATAAGAGTATGTTGTTGGCCAATCTATGTAGTGCCTTCTTTTGTGGACTAGCAGATTCAGGAATACTGGAAATCAGTAAAACAGGAGAGACACCAGAGGTTTCTTGGCACATTTCACGGAGCGCATAGTACTTTAAGGGGTGCTGGAACAGGTGCAGAGCCATGGCCAAAGCCTTGTTAACTGACTCCTGAATGGAGTTATCAATGGCTTCTACAAGTTGATCCTTCAGCTGGCAGATTAATGCCAGCCCGGTCACCCCCAGCTCCTATCCTTAAAACTCTGCACAGGTTGCCAATAAAGAAACGTGCAATTTTTTAACTTTGCTGCCTAACCTGCAAGGCCTTGTATCAGGCCCGACCCATGTACTTGCAACAAAAATTGTAGATTTATAGGATCATCAGATAGCTAAGATTCTCTAATGAAGCTTTGCTGCAGATCCACGCATATGAGCTGTTAAATTTGGGGGCAGGACTTTTTCCTATCTAGCGCCGTTTCATTGGAATACCCTCCCTCTATATATCCATTCCTGTTCCAGTTTCAACAATTTTTTTAAATTGCTGAAAACATGGTTGTTCTAGAGTTTCTCTTGTCTGGTCAATTACAGCGCAGCACTAAGATATCCCTACGGAGATTGATCGCATGCGATATCAAGTACTTAGAACATAGAAAAGTCAGAGGGATCATCATATTCGTAGAAATCCTCATATTCATCTCGAAAATGTTTTGCCATGTTAAGGAGTGTGAGGGTGCTCTGCATCAATCAATGGTCAAATCCAATTGGAGGAGGGGGGTCAACCCCAGGCAGGCTGAATGTGAATCAGTAAGGGGAACTGATTTCAATATAAGGTGCTGCAAATTAAAATTTGGAGGGAGCAGCCTAAACCCGTAGGGAAGAGTCCCTGTTTATTTATAAGCAGCCCAGGAGGGCGTAGGGAGTTTGAAGATGAGGAAAAACTTGCTGCGATTGGAGAGTTTTCCGATTCAGGCGCTTTTGCACTGTACGGGCACTTCGCGCTTGCGCTGTCGGGTGCCCATAATGAAATAGAGAGGGGACTGTGTCCACGAAGCTATCGCGCAATAACAACAATCCACTCCTGTTATCATAGCATAAAAGGTCACTTTATTCTTAAGACAGGTAAACAGCAAATTTCCTTTAAGAACAAACATTGTCATTTCGCGGAACACCCTTTGCAATTCAAGATCCCCCAAAAACATCTTATCCTAATAAAACCAAATATTTCACAAACTTTATAAATATCCCCATATCATGTACAAACCCATCATTCCTTCCCCCTCGTTTGTTTTATTGACCTTTTCCTCCCCCCTCCCCCACCCCAGAGGGATGGATAAGCCCGCTCGAGACTATCCAAACCCCCGCCAAAAGCGCCTAATGCTGGTAACTACCTAACAACGTGGAAAAACTGATACCTGTCCTAATGTGAACTTTTTTTTTTTTTTTTTTATTATTTTTTTTTAATTTATTTATTAAACATAAACATACAAAAGGTGTGGGTGGGTGGGTGGGTCCACAAAAGACTCGCCTCTCCTTCTCCCTCACAATACCCTCCCGCCAAAACCTTGCCTGTAAGCTCCTAGCTGCTAGCCCCGCCCTCCCTTCTCTAAGCCTATCGCGCCGCGTGGATTGTTCCACTGCGCGAAAACCCCAGGGTGACACCGGCTCGCGCCAAGATCCCCTGGGTCCCCATCGCGCAATAACAACAATCCACTCCTGTTATCATAGCATAAAAGGTCACTTTATTCTTAAGACAGGTAAACAGCAAATTTCCTTTAAGAACAAACATTGTCATTTCGCAGGAACACCCTTTGCAATTCAAGATCCCCCAAAACATCTTATCCTAATAAAACCAACTATTTCACAAACTTTATAAATATCCCCATATCATGTACAAACCCATCATTCCTTTCCCTCGTTTGTTTTATTGACCTTTTCCTCCCCCTCCCCCACCCCAGAGGGATGGATAAGCCCGCTCGAGACTATCCAAACCCCCGCCAAAGCGCCACCCAGGAAAACCAAAGAGTTTTCCTGGCCCCACCCCCAACCCCAAGATTTATTGCAGCAAAAATTCATAGTACACCTTTATTGCACCAAATGTCTTCGTTCCAAAAATTAGCCAATAAATCTCTCGTCTCCAAAAGATAATATGCTTGACCCATCTGAGATAAGTGTACCCCATCCTCCCGGAACAGATGATCTTCCGTACTAGTGATATTATCATGTGACAGAACTTTAACACCCAAATTCTGACAATAAACTTTCATTGCCCTATTAAGCTTCCTGCGAGCCTTCTCGATCGCCGCGTGACTACGAGCCCCCTCCAGTGTTGCCTGTAAAGAAATTCAGTCCATACCAAAGACGTGCCCCTCCAATTGTTTTTAATTACTGCCAAGTCCAGTTTCATTCGTTTGATAAGTGATAAACCTGACAAAGGCACTAAGTCATTTTCGCCTAGGTGAATGATCAACAAATCCGAGATCCTCTCGCTTTAGAAAGCTCTACTAACAAAGGAAATAAGCCCTCCCACCTCATACCACCTTTTCCTTTCCACAAAACTTCATGACCTCTGCTGGGAAGTCCAAGTGCTCTGTCAGAAATCTGCTGCTCTGCAAAGATGGCTGCCCATTTAATGAAGGAGTGACCTACTATCCATGTACGCATTTTTGTTGGCAATGCGCCTTTAACAGAACCTAGACGGAGAAAACAAAATTAGACAACAACGTAGAAGCTAAATAATAACATATAATATCATTTCCTGACATAGCGAGTACAACAAGCAGATTTCCATCTACCAATCCTCTTAATGTCTTCCCAGCCCCAACCCAACCTGGCTGCTTCTGTCGCTGCCCCTATGCGGAAAGAGTGTGTCCCAAACAGCAAAGGGTCTTTCCCCAATTTAATCAAAGCTTTCCGTAAAACAGCCAATAATTGGGCACTGGAGATCTTGGTCCCATCCTTGTGAGAAAATATTGCCCCAGGCGAAAAGCCATCTGAATTCAGAAAAGACTCCCATTCACCTAAAGGGCAGCAGCCCAACACCCCACTGCTGTTTAATTGGACCCATGCGCCCTTGCACAATTGATCGGTTTTAGATCTCTTCAAACACAACCGCAGTGTGTTGCCCTGTAATTGCACCTCAGTGTTCTGAATGCCCATCTGGTCTCTAAGTCCCAATAATTCAGAGACTCTGAAGGCACCAAAAAACAACCAGATCATGCCCAGCCTGAATCGAGAAACCTCCCAGGAATCATAGCAGCAAACAGGCAGTTGCAACAGCAACTGTTGTAAAAGCTCAAAAGTAACTGGCTCACGTAACGGCAAGGAATAGGAACGCTCCCTGCTAAAACCTTTCAACATACGTCTTAACAACACATCCCCCACCAAATCCTGACCCCACCATAACTGACCATAAAAAGCAATACCGGCCAATTTCCCAGAAATGGTCGTGTGTGACAGGCCCCTGCTAATCAGGTGCAACACAAACTGTAAAATGAAACTTCTGTTACCCACTGAGTGCACATCAAAATTATGGGATTCTGCGTAACTTAAAAATTCACTCCATGCCTGCCGATAACTTCGTCTGGTGGAAGGAGCTATAGATTTTTCCACCAATTCGATGATCCTCAGTCCCCCAGCTCCCAGATGGTCTGTGGAATCGGCGTTTTGAAGGTGTCCGCCCCAGGTGCCAGACTTCTGAATTTCTGCCAATTAAAGCGAGACAACGCGTCTGCTATAGAATTGTTAATGCCTGGAACGTGTCTAGCTCTGAAAACAATATTCAATTTGAGGCTCTGCAGCATGAAGAAACGCAACAGGCGTAGTACCCGTAGGTCTTTTGCTTTCTGATTATTGATGAGATTTACCACTGTCATATTATCCACGTGGAAAAGCACGCTCCTGTCCTGAAATTCTTCCCCCCAGACTAATAAGGCCACTATAAGAGGGAATAATTCCAAAAAGGCAATACTACAACCATGCTGTAACCAATGGGATGGCCAACTCTCCGCACACCAGCGCCCTTCCCAAAACAGACCGAAACCACAGGTTCCAGATGCATCAGAAAAAGCTGTATCTGCCAGATGGTCTTGTCGTCAACAAAAAATAGAGAGACTCCATTAAACTCCTCCAAGAATTTTAACCAAACCACAATATCTTCCTTGATGGCTCTAGTAATTCTAATTCTGTGGTGCGGGAGGAATGCTCCTGACATCGCCAACCCCAAACGTCTGCAAAAAGTCCTGCCCGCCCGAACAACCCGGCAAGCAAAGTTTAGGTAGCCCAATAAGCGCTGCACTTGTCTAAGCTCGAGTTTGTCTTTCTGAAAGACCTCCAATAAAAAGGAATAGATTTCTTTCAGCTTTTCAGCCGGCAGACGAGCTATCATCACTTGAGTGTCAATTTCTATGCCCAAAAAAGTGAGCCTGGTGCAAGGACCTTCAGTTTTTTCAGGAGCCAGCGGGACGCCGAACTCCTCAGCCATGTCTTGAAAAATATCCAAAGCTCTAAGGCACTGGCCTGAATGAGCCTCTCCAATGAACATAAAGTCGTCCAAATAATGACATACATATCTGTGACCACTTCTTTTGGAAAAACACCATTGTAGGAAGGTACTGAACAGTTCAAAAAGAGCGCAAGACACTGAGCAACCCATAGGAAGAACTCTGTCTACGTAAAATGCTCCATTAAAGAACATGCCCAGAAGCTCAAAATCTGAGGGATGTATAGGCAATAAGCGGAAGGCTGACTGAATGTCACTCTTCGCTAGCTCTGCACCCGTCCCCGCCGTCCGCACCAACATTAATGCATCATCTACAGAGGCATAAGAAACATTAGAGTCGTCAGAAGAAATGAAGTCATTAATAGACTGCCCCTCAGGCCATGATAGATGATGAATTAATCGAAAATCCCCCGCCATTTTCTTGGGTACTAAACCCAATGGGGATATAATCAAATTTGGCATGGGGGCTGCCTAAAGGGGCCCGCTATCCTGTCTGCTGCCAACTCCACGTCTAGTTTCTGTTGTACAATTTGCGGACATTCTTTAGCAGATTTAAGATTGTCAGCCCAACGGTTGTGTCTTGGCCCTTGATACCCAATCTTGAAACCCTCCCTAAACCCCCAATAGAGTTTGGAAGCAACCTCAAAATCCGGGTATTCGTCCAACCACGATTCCATGCTTGAGAGCTTAATTGGGGTATGAGCCCTTTGGCATAGCTTGGAAACCTGCTCCCCTCCCCTTGGGAACTGCCCTTGCTCTCCAAACCTCTGATTACTGAAACATTGCGTAATAGCATGCTTCCCTCCACATTGCGAACATTCGTGCTTGAACCTACAGAACTGTCGAGTACAGCTACCCCGGTTAAAATTCCAACAGGCACCAGATATTGGAAATTGTCCCCTGGCAAAACCTCCCGCCCCCATTTGGGCGGGGCGAGGCTGAAAGGGCCGGTAAGTGATAGGCAAACCACTTGCAGTATGTGTCGATGCAGGCGGCTGAGTAGAGGACATCCATTGGAGCCATAGTTCCTGGTCGACCTCGCCCCAGGATTTATCATGGAAAATGCTGACTCGAGCCCTAAATTCTTCATCGTAGCTGAGCCAAGCAAATCCACCGAAGTGTAATTGGGCTTTACGGATGATATCCATGTACTTAAAAAGAGCAATAGCCCTATCTTGGTGTTTTTCGCAGTACACACTAGCGTAGATTAAAAACGCTGCCGCCCAATTCTCAATAGTTCTAGGAACCCTAGGACGTCTAGCTAGCTCCCATTCTTCCTCCTTAGACCCTTCCTTAGCTTGGATGTCCCTATGGAGCAGTTTAAACACATCCACAAACTCATGTTGCCAGATCTTAGTTTTGGTCTTATCAGAAAGATGCGTCCCCAATGGCATTGCTAAACCCATATACGGGAGCTTCTTATGAATACTAACCTCACTTCCCCCCACCTCACCAGAAGCCGCTTTATCTACACCTGAAACTTGTATGCTTGGAGTTATATCTTTACTGGCGTTGTTTATTGATGGTGATTGCGCTACTGACCCTACTCCCTCCCCCCTAGCCGCCCCAACCGGCTCAATCACAGAAGCATCACCCACTCCCACCGAACGTGTATTACACAGTGCAGTCGAAGGTTGAGACCAAGCAGCCGACCAATGAGGCTTACCTGTCGTTAGCTGAGCCGCCCTTTTCTGAAACTCTTGAGGATCATCACGCTGACGATGACCGTGACGCTGTTCCCGACTTGCTGCTCCGTCCGCTCTTGACTTCTGCAACATACTAAAAACAGCGTTTGCCCCCAACCCACCCTTAGATACAAAATTTTCGTGATTCACTGCACTTGTATTAGCATCCCACCCTTCCTTCCATTCCCCTTCATTAATATTGCCATAAGCTTCCCCAATTTCAAATTGCTCATCACAAATTTCAAAATCCGCATTGCTAGTGTCAGGTATTTCCCCATCCCCCACACCCCCATCATAAGACCTCCAACTGGTCACAGGCATCCGCTCTGAATGCCCGGCCGGAACCCACAAATCCGCACCTGATCCGCCCTGTGTACCTGATGATGAACCCGAAGCCGCAAATTGCTCCGCATTCGCAAAACTGGAAACACCAGACGTTGGCCGAGAAGCTGTTGTTGAAGAGACCTTCAGGCCGCTCTTGCTAGAAGACGTTGTCGCTTTGTTAACCCCGTCCCACTGCCCAGCTCTGATTACTTCATGAGTTGTGGTGTCCGCATGTTCAACCCACACCCATTGACCCTGCTGGGGCCCCAATGAAGAATCAAAATTAAACTGCGGGTGACTAGGAGGGGGCGCGAAGCCGGAAACAAGGGCTCCGAACCAGCTGTGAAATGAGAGTGTTCCTGCGTTACATAAAAAGGTTAATTGTGTGCACAATGATCCGCTGCTTCCCATAACTGAGAGACCTCTTCTGCAGCCAATGACTCCGGCTGAAACCATGGACCCCCAACCAACGATTCCTCCATGTGAACATATGTTTCATCGACGGGGGGGTCTCTGGGCACAGGTGACAGAACAAAACTGGAAATGCCCCCCCCCACCAATGCTGACCCACACTCCTGACCTCCTGCACCTGATTGCCTGTCATTGTCCAAATAAAAGGCAGGAGAAACTGAGGCACCTCGTAAATTTTCATCACCACTGTCACTGGAGTAGTCTACAAGTGAAGCAGAGCGTCTGCCTGAGAAAACCGGTGGCGCTATATTTATCTGTGTAGCCCCCCGGCCCACATGTACACTGCCACTGATCAATTTATGCCCCACATGTGCCCTTTTTGCCGGAGGGGGAGTCGCCGGCAAAGAAAAGGAAACAAACGCCTTCCCATTCAAGCCCCGCCCCCTCGACATGCTTCTCTGCCTGCCGGCAAAAGAAAGGCTCGCAGAGGAGGGCCCACACACACGCGAAGCCCGCCTCTTCGCCCGACATACTCGAGGGGCGGGGACCCCCCAGACTGACCTGCCTCCTTAAGCGGTGCAGAGAGACCGCGCGACACCTGCAGCCTGCCACCGCTCCTCCGAGAAGAACGGCCACGGCTCTGCTGGACTTCGCCCCGCGGCCCCTCCGTTGATTGGGGCCAATGGAGCACGACTATGAGGCGGCAAACATGCGGCCACCGCCTCTGCCACACCACGCGCAGCCAACCGGCACGGGCGCTTCGCACCAGCCGCCACAGAGGCTGCCAAACCTGGCCTCAAAAGATCTTCACGGCCGGCCGCACACAGGATGCGCAGCGCTTCCGTCACCTCAGCGCCCTCTTCCATGCTGTAATGTAAGCAGACTCGGCTGCCTAAGCAAAGTATAATTATAAATAAATAAATATAACTGAAGGAGTCTCGAGCGTCCACAAAAGACTCGCCTCTCCTTCTCCTCACAATACCCTCCCGCCAAAACCTTGCCTGTAAGCTCCTAGCTGCTAGCCCCGCCCCTCCCTTCTCTAAGCCTATCGCGCCGCGTGGATTGTTCCACTGCGCGAAAAACCCCAGGGTGACACCGGCTCGCGCCAAGATCCCCCTGGGTCCCCAGAAGGCTGTCACGTCCCATCGCTCCATCTCCCGCTCCAGGCAGCACAGCCCCGGTGGCACTTAATTAATCAACAGAGTAATTAGGGAAAAACAATCTGACGAAACATGGAATCCTGATGCACATGGCGGTTCACAAACAGGAGCAAGGCAAAACGGAGCTCCGTCGAGCATGCTTAACTAAATAGGTTAAATCATTAACAGTAGAATAAAGCCTGCACGCTGCGTGCCAAACCGTGAACAATTATTAATAATGCAGTAACACATATATTAAACTAATCGATAATACATATAGCAATCAAATTGTGTATAGAAGAAAAGGTAACCACTTATCTCAAGTCTGCTGAGCAGCAAAGAAAAGGAAAGGACTATGGGAGGCAACACATCTTATAGGGCTCTCTTGGGCCTGATTGGTGTATGGTATTATGATGTCACAGAAGGTGATCATGGGAAATGAAGTTTTTTATTGTAAGATGGTTGTTTTATTCGCTGCTATGTTTTTTGCAGTAAAGTAAGAGTAAGCACAGCCTGAAGCCTCTGGTCCTGACGTGGAATTCTTTCTCTCGTCTTCCCCGCTCCCAAACTGCACAGTGATCATTTAAAGCAGTGTGTGATTCTCTTACGCTGAACTTCAGATTTTGTCAACACCGAAATAGGACTGCAGAGAGTCATGAATTAATGAAAGACTACAAAACTTCACCTGAATGTTTCTATGTCTATTCTCTACTCATTACACTACTGAACAGTGTGTGACCAGATAACATTATTTAACAGTGTGTCTCCTCTAAAAATAGAGAAAGGACTGCTATACAATCAGTTTCCTTTCAAAATACAGCATGCATCCTTTTTGAGTGAGGTTGGATGTGTCATAGCAATTTCATTTGGTGAAAGTAGCACTTGGTGCGTTAAACTGAACATTCCCTGGATTGGTGGAAAGCAATATACCTTGCGTCTGATTGAACATAATATTTATTCTAAGCAAGGCATTGTTTTATTATTATGGCTTCTGATCAGTTGTTCAGTCAGGTAACACCATTTTTGCAGACACAAGGGGAACCAAACATAAAGTAGAAGCAATAGAATCGTGCTTTGAGAATTTTGTAATGGCTATTGATGGCAAAGATTATTCTCCAGAAAGACAAAGGCACTTTTGTTTAGTCTTTTGGATGATGCAGGACAAGAGATCTTCAACTACTTACCATCAATTGAGCCACCTCGTGCTCAGTTAGTAGAGTGGGATAATTACAAAGAAACTGTTCAACAATTGAAAATGATTTCTATATGAGCCAAGTATAATGTTTGAGAGACGTAGTTTCTACAAAAGAAAGCCGGTCAAGAGTTTGTTGAAAAATGTATTTCAACACTACCTATTTTAGGGTTCAAATTTGAATTTGGTGAAAATATTCACACATATTTGAGAGACAAATTTGTCTTTAATTGTTTTTGTGGAAAAAATATCAGGAGAGCTTAAAGAAATCCAACTTTAAGTGAAGTTTTAGATATAGCGAAAAGAATTAAGCGATCATCTGTATCTGTTAAAGATACTGCAGCACATGAAAGTGGTAACCCAAGTGTGGTGTGTACTATATCTGACAAGGGGAGGTTTTACATAGGTTTCAAAGGTTCAGAAAAGAAAGGCATCTGTTTCAGATGAGGGTCAACAACTCATTTAGGTAATAATCTGTCATGCCCTGCTGTAGGTAAAGGATGTCTGAAATGCGAGAAAGTGGGGCACTTCCAGCATGTCTGTAAAAGCAACAAAGGGGGAATTACTGGTAAAGTTAATTCAGTGGATGATTGGGAGAATGGAGTGGTTGAAAACCTTGTAATAACAATAGAGGAGAATAATCCTGCTCAGAATGGTGTACGGATTAAACAACCACTTGGGGTAATTCATGTTGGCGAAATCAGTATTCAAATCATGGCTGATTCAGGTTCCCCAATTACAATTCTGTCAGATGTTATCTTTTATGAAAAGGTTTTAATAAGTTGTTCACTGAGTCTGACGTCAATCCCAAGGCATTTGGAGAGTATGATATATATATGTTAGGATATTTTGAGGATCAATTGGAGATCAGGAAACAGGTAATTTTCAATAAAGTATATGTTGCAAGTAGAGGATGTTATTTTGTAGGTTGGAGTGAGTTAGATAAATTGGCCATAATATTGAAACCAGGCAGGGAATGACCTATCACTTTTGGGGATTTTCCTGTTTCAGCGACTGTTGTTGAGAGTAACTGCTTAGAAATATATATTTTTAAATACATACAAGTATTTGAATCTAAAGTGGGTTATGTCAAAGGATTTGGTCATGATATTGGACAGATAATCTAATGCCATTCCTATTGAGTACAAAGTCAGACCAGTTCCACTCATTGTAAGGGACAAACTGAAAGAGTTATTATATTCAGTGTGTAAAGATGCAGTGAGTAAACTGAAAAATTCATCGGAATGGGTTGCTGACATTGTTTTAGCCAAGAAAACATCTGGTAATATTAGGCTGTGAGCAGATTTGTACTCTTTAAACACAAATATCATTGTTGATTGCCATCCCCTACCCCGCATACAGAACTTTTTGATGCCTGTAGAGGTTTGCGATACTTTTCAATAATTGACCTTAAAACAGCATATCATCAGGTTGCCTTGTCAGATCCTGTGATGTCGGCCCAGTCTTTCCACTACAATTGATTGGACCAGTTAAGGTCATCAGAGGCAGCCTTGTTGGGAAGTACACGCCCTTAGCCATCAACTGGTGGCATGCTTCATGATTGGACTGTGCTCCTTATAGGGCTGGTGCTGCAATGCCCGACAAGCCCCGCAAAGTGGCTCTTTGCCGGAGATCTTTCAGATAGCCTGTGAGTCAAGAGCGCCAGACTCAAACCCTCAGAGGGAGATGGAGAATACGTGCAAGGGAGATTGGCTGAAAAAGTCTGGGTAAAACATAAAAATTTACTAAAGGCTCCCAATGCCTTTATACTCAAGGGGCCTTTGTAAAGATTAAAAACAGTGAGGACCCCGCAGAAAATAATGTTCTTGGAGATCAATGGAAATTGGTCAACATGTGTCTTGCCTATTTTTGCATTTACAGGATCAATGGAAATTTGTCAAGACCACACCTAAATGTCTAATCTACGTAAATTGGCTGCCTAGAGGAAACGCATTTACAAAATCCCACTTCAATTGACCCACAATTGGTGTCTACTAAATCAAACTGTACCCAGTATTTAGCTCTTGTTGCTCACACTCAGAAAACAATTGTTAGTGCCGTGTATGAGCTAAAGTTAAAAACAAACAAGACAAAACAACATACACAGAAAGAACCCAAATACAAAACTCCTTGGGCACACCAGTGCATCAATGTTGATAGAAACTGAGTATTCAATCTTGTGCTCTGCGTTATATTACTACACAAATGTATTGAAGGGGAGTAACCTCATTGAACCCGACCACAAAGGTGTTCACATATTCATGCACCCTGTGAAAATAATTAGAAACACATCTGTTCGTGATTATTTCACAGCCTATTAAAAAAATCTCCAGCAAAAAGCCCCTTTACAGAGCCTGTCAGGCATTTGCAGCGCTAGCACGACGAGAAGAACAGCCTATTAATGAAGCACGCCCCCAATTAGTGGATGAGGGCTTGTACTTCTTAACAAAGATGCCTCTGATTACCTTAACTTGTCCAATCAATAGTAGTGTTAAGACTGGACTTACATCATAGAACTGCAAACATACTTATGGATTTGTACTACTAGGGAGGATGTGTGCTGGACCAGAACTCCTCTCTCCCCCTCTTCATGCATTGAGTGCCTTGTCAGATCCTACAAATGATTTGACTACATTTGTGACTCCCTTTAGTGCCTTCAGTTACCTTTGATTACCTTTTGAATGGCATTCCATGCCTGTGCATTTCAGAAATTGAAGAATGTACTATTTAGGGGTTCAGTTACTCTATCATAAAAGAGAGTTGGAGGAACTACCTTTACATTTCCTCCCAAGTATATCATCACAACAACACATTTGCAATGCTTGTCAAGGTTGTGTCTAAGCGAACATCAACCGAAGGCAAAAAATATATGCGCACATAATAGTTATATTGGAGGAGGAGTCCTCAAAATATAACTATTACAGGCCCGATTCACAGAACTAACTTAAGACAAAATCCTAAACTTACTACCATTTTGGTATTCACAGAAGGCACTTACTCATTTTGGTATTCACAGAAGGCACTTACTCATTGATGAGTAAGTGCCTTCTGTGAATACCAAAATGAGGAACTTACTCATTTTGAGTAACTTACTCATTTTGAGTAACTTACTCATTTTGGTATTCACAGAAGGCACTTACTCATTGATGAGTAAGTGCCTTCTGTGAATACCAAAATGAGTAAGTGCCTTCTGTGAATACCAAAATGGTAGTAAGTTTAGGATTTTGTCTTAAGTTAGTTCTGTGAATCGGGCCCTACGTGTGTATCTTTTTTTTTGTCAAAATTCTTTTTATTGAAGTTAGGTGCAACATGGAATAGAGGCGATATATTATACATTTGTACTCACATTCCCCTCAGTCTCTAATGAAGACACAGATTCCTCAAGTGTGGGTACAACCCTCATGAACATAGTATTGAAAACATTTCCTCCTGTCCATGTAGGTATATTGCACTTATCGAACTATAAAACTTTTCTCCCCAACTGCCCTTCCACCCCCCCAACAACTAAGGTAGTGTCACCATTTGTCCACTATCTCATGAGGTTGTAAGATGTGACATGGGAAGTCAAGCGTAATCTTATTGCCTGACTGGGTGGTGTGTTGGGTTTAGCGACTTTGACCGGGCCAGGGGACCTAATTGCGGAGCCCTACCCGGGTTAGAACTGAAATAGGTGCATAGCTCTCAACGAAGGGGGACACACTGCCAGGGGGAGACCCTTTGTGAGATACGCTACTAATGGACCCCAGTTATATTCGAAATTTTTATATTCTTCTCTGAAAATGTCTGCTAGCCTCTCCATTGTGAGTAATTTCCATAGTCAGGAATGCCATTGTGCTAACACCGGGGCCGCTTTCTTCTTCCATGCCGCAGCAATCGTCATTTTTGCCGCACCCCCAACACGCCCACATAATTGCCTTATCTGCCTTCGTTTGGTGTTCCAACAGTGGGTCCCTAAGGCCCAGGAGAACTACCTCTATAGTAGTCGGAATTGGATACCCCAACATCTCTTTCATGTGGGCCAGGATCTCTTCCCAAAAGGGCTTAATGGTGGGACAGTCCCACCATATGTGGCGAAAGTCTCCAAGCAGGCCGCAACCCCTCCAGCACAAATCGGAGGTCCCTGGAAACATTTTCCGGAGTTTGGAGGGGTATAGATAACAATCGAAGAGCGTTTTGTAATGGGCCTCTCTTAAATCTAATGAGTGATTGTTCTTCACGATATCGGACCATAGATGTTTCCAGTCCCCTTCCGATATCTCCCTTCCCATTGTGTTCTCCCAAAAGGAGGTGTAGCGTGGTCTAGGCGCATGTAGAGTGGAGAGCAACAGGCCATGCAAGAAGGAGATTACTCCCTTCATAGAGCCCCCCCTTTCTTACAAACATCTCTACCAGTGTTAGGTTGCGTGTGGCTGCCTCTCTTACTTGTGGGTGAAGAGCCCAGTGTTTTAATTGGAGGTAGTGGAAGTATTCGCTAGGTGTCAGGTGAAAATCTCTCTGACAGTTTTCGAATGCGAGTATATCGTAATTGTGGAAAAGATCTGATAGCGTGAGGCAACCTCCCTCCCTCCAGGCGTCAAAAGGACCTTCTCGCAGTGCCGGGGGGAATTCTGGGTTAAAGTGAATCGGAGTATATGGGGAGGGAAACGTCGTCCATCCCTGCCCGTTAGTGATGTTGTCCCAAACCTTAAGAGTGGTCCTCATGGGAGTGCTCAAATAGACATTGGGAGCGATCCTTCTTGTGTTTCCAAAGTACATCCCAAATCGTTCTCCCCGCTATTGCCCTATCCATGTGTAGCCAGTGTTTATCTGACTCCCCACTCCGTTACTACCCTTAGTTGTGCTCCTTTGTAGTAAAGGCTAAAGTCAGGGAGCGCCATTCCCCCCTCGCTCTTTGGCCGTCTGAGAGTGTGGAATAGGGGTCGTGACCTTCCGTTCTGCCAAATGTAACATAAAATAAGAGAGCGTAATCTGGGGACATAGTCCCTTTCCAGTTCAATTGGGAGAGCCTGAAACAAGTAAAGGAACTTGGGTAAGACTGTCATCTTAAGCGCGTGAATACGCCCTAGCCAAGAATTGTATAATGGATTCCACCATTTAAGGTCTTGCTGTAGCTGGATCAGAAGGGGGTGTATTTTGCCCGAAACAGCCCATCCAAGCGGGATGTGATCTGGATCCCCAGAAATCTGAGAGAGTGCTTGGCCCATTGAAATGGGGTCTCCCCTCGTAGGAGTGAGGACTCTTTATCTGACAGCGTGAGGTTCAGGATACATGATGTGTTTAGATTAATGCGAAAACCCACTAAGTTTTCGAACCTCCTCAGCTCTTCCTGCAGGGCTTGACCCAAGGAGTGGGGGCGGTAAGCATCATCAGGACATCATCTGCAAACAAGGATAACTTATGTTCCTCGCCCCCAAATCTAATTCCCTGAATCTCCGGGGTGGCTCTGATTTGCACTGCTAGCGGTTCTATGCTTAGGGCAAATAGCAGTGGGAATAGCGGGCATCCCTGTCTTGTCCCCCTACTTAAGTTGAATGGCTGGGAGCTGGCCCAGTTAACCTGTACTCGTGAGCGAGGCTGCGCATAGTTTGCTTTGTTAATGTTAAGAAAGGGGACCCCAAATCTGAAACTTTCCAGTGTGCGAAACATAAAAGACCAATCCACCCTGTTGAATGCCTTTTCTGCCTCCAGCCCTATCAAGATCGCCTGTATTTTGTGCTTGGCGACTTTCTCTATCAGGTGGAGTGTCCTGCATATATTGTCGTGTGTTTGCCTCCCTTTTATGAAGCCTGATTGATCAGGATGAAATAGATCAGGCATTAGGTTTTCTAGTCTGGCTGCCAGGATTGCTGAATATAACTTAGTGTCCAAATTTAACAAAGCAATTGGCCTGTAAGCGGCGCAGTGTTGGGGATTTTTCCCTGGTTTAGGGATCACTGTAATCATCGCTTCAGCCATTGAGGCTGTCACTTTTGGTCCTTCCGCTATGGCGTTAAAAAGGCAAGTTAGCTTGGGGATAACCTCCCCTGCATAGGTTTTGTAGAAGTGTGCTGTCAGACCGTCGGGTCCCAGGGATTTATTAGGCTTCAACGCCGCTATCACATGCCCCACCTCCTCCTCGGTGATCGCGGCGTTTAATTGTTCGTTCCAAGCTGGGGAGATCTGGGGGAGGCTCCAAATATATTAGCTTTGCCTGTGTCGGAATGTTCTAAGATCCCCCCTTCGCCGCTAATCCTTCCTATGTACTCTTTCTCCCTCTTTTCCCTGAGTTGTCTGGCTAGGTGTGATTCCACCTTATTCCCTTGTGCGTACGATATTTGGCGTTGCCTCAAAAGGGTGTATTCTGCTCTGTTGGCGTATATTGCATTAATTTTCCATTTCAACACAGTTAATTTGCGCTGCAGGGTCCGGGTGGGGGTTTGTTTGTGTTCCCTTTCTATGACTTCCAGTTCTGCTTCTAATGCTACACGTTCCTTTACCCTTTGTTTATTTAAAGTGGCATTTAATTCAATGCATTTGCCTCTCAGGAATGGAATGCATCCCAGTTGTTTAGGGGGGAAGTTACATGTGGCTGGTTCAGCTGAAAATATTCCTTAATTGCTGCCCTCAGTTCATCTGTGAGCACTCTATCCCTAGTCAAAGAGACAGGAAAGAACCATCATAATGGACCCGGCGTCGCGCTGCCCCACTTCAGGCATATGGAAATGAGGCTGTGATCTGACACTGTAATTGGTTGGATCTTTGCGGCTTGTAGGGACCCCAGGAGGCTTTGGCTGAGGAATAGATAGTCTAATCGTGAGTACGTTTGGTGCACGTGAGAGAAGATGGTATAGTCTCTGGTGGTTGGGTAAATGAGTCTCCACGCGTCATGAAGGCCTAGAGTCTGAAAATTCAGTTTCACTCCCTGGGGAAGTTTCCCGTATTTGATCTATGGGGGTGGGTGCTATCTACTTCAGCGTGCCATGTTAAATTGAAGTCTCCCATAAGAATTATTGGGCCCTCTGCGAATCCTCCCATCATATTTAGTAGGGATGTCATAAATGCTGGTTGGCCCGTGTTGGGTGCGTAAACCGAGATGAGTGTGCATAGCCTTCCCTTTAGCTTCCCCATGACCATTGCCACTCTGCCCTCCCTATCTGTTTTAAGACCTTCTGGTTGGAATTTTGTGGAAGTGTGGAAAAGTAAGGCCACCCCCTTTTGTTTTGACTCAGTGTAAGATCTATAGATTAGGGGGTAGCTTCTGTGCCTAAGTCTGTGCTCTTCTGATTGCTTTAAGTGTGCTTCTTGGAGTGCCACTATATCAAATTGGTCATCTGCCAAATATTTCCATATTTTTCGGCGCTTTTGAGGGGAGTTCAAACCCTTAACATTTCATGAAGCTATGCTAATCATCCTGGAGCGTGTGCCCTCTCCCTCCTCCTCCCATCCATTGTCCCTTGAAGTGACGCTTCTCCTCCCGCTTCGCATGACATAATTCCCCCCTCCGCCCCAGTGCACAAATGCCTCCCCACACCATATCGATACGTGAAATGTTTGTTTACCTGTTGTGACCACCACCTAGGCCTGATAACTGTTTCCCCCCCGAACTAACAGAACTAAAAACATAACTGAACCTTCGCTTGAAACCCTGCGGGTCCCTTGCGACATATTCATACAGGATAAAGGACGTGTTGGCAGGTGCCTTGGGCCAGGCCCGCCGCCACGGCTATCCCGTGTTTGGTACTTGCAGCGTATCTAATTCATATCTTAGTCATTTTCGTAGCCACCTTGCGTTACTTCATCCTCCAAATATAGAGACGCCCACCCGGCATGTACTGCTCTACGAACAAATCTTTTTCTCCACAGATTCGGGACGAGTGCGTTCATAACCGTTGCTATTTTTTACTGTTCACTACTGTTGCTTCACGCTTTGGATTGATTCCCCTTTGGGATCCTGCACCATTAAAAGGCCGTTGGTCTTTCCGTTTCTTCCCCCTTTGACGATGGTTGGACGTGCGTCTCCTCTGGATTCGGCAGCCCTAGGATTTCCAGGCCTTCCTCGAGCCCTGTAATATGTCTTGGTTTATTGTGCAGTTCAAAGGCCAACCCGAATGGATAGGTCCAACGATATTTAATGTTGTCTGAACATAGCTTTGTGGTTAGGGGTCGAAACAGTTGCCGCCTTTGTAGCGTGGATTGTGCCAGATCCTGGTATAGCGTGCATTTGTGACCTTGAAAGGAGATTGTGTCTTTTTTCCTGGCCTCCGGCAATATGGCTTCCTTGACTTTTAAGGAGTGAAGTTTGACCAGTACTTCACGGGTACGTCGCCTCTCTCCAGCAGATTGGGTGCGTACTCGGTGAGCCTTGTCTATTTTGATCTTCTGTTGGCGCGGTCCCAAAATCTCTAAAAAGAGCCCCTCTATGAAGGCCTCCAGGTCTGGCCCTTCCGCCCCCTCTTCCAGGTCTCTGATTCGTATGTTGTCTCTCCTTGCCCTGTTTTCCAGGTCTTCGTTCTTCAGCAATACCATTTGCAGCTGCGCCTGTAGATCATGAACTTTTTTGTGCGTGTCCGAAGTTCGCTTGTCGAGGTCCTGAGTTTGGGCCTCTACCTCCAGGATTCTTGTGCCAATTGAGTCAATGTCCTGTTGGAGGGAGGACATGCGTTCCATGAGATCTGCCTTGAGTTTTCCATAGAGGCCTTTATATCTAACTTTAATTTAGTGCGTAGCTCATTTTTAAATTCCCGAAGGGAGGCAAGTAAATCGTCTTTGGTGAGGGCATTTTCGGCAGCTGGATCTACTTGCTCCTGTGAGGGCCTCTTCTCTGTAGGGGTAAAGAAGCTGGAGATTTTGCTAGTGGACTTTTTTGGTGGCATAGAAGCGGTTGGTCTTCCCTTTTCTCTTGTGGGCCGCGATGCCCCCCTGGCCACCAGGGTCTGCGTTTCCTTATTGCGGTGGCTGCAGTGGCAACGTGTGTCTGCGTATAGTTCTCAGCTGTTATGACTGCTTCTACCTTTTTTGTCAAGCACAAGGCCTCTGGCGGCCATTTTAAGGTCAGGCAGGTGACATTTCAGGGGCCTCTCCAGCTTTCTTGGTTATTCTCGCCCCCACATCTAGATAAATGTGTCTCCCCTAAATTCGAGCTTCATCCTTGCACCGTGGCGGTCCTCAAGTTATTGGTGCCACACTCTCTTTGTTTGTGCCAACTCGCGAGCCGCCATATTGGAATCAGGCACACTCTTCCATTACTGTTTGCACCGGTCAAGAAGGCCTTCACAACGTGCTGAGCCTAAGACTCCCCCGTGTCTTTGGCCCTCGCCTGCAGCGGCAGGCCATGTCCGCTCTGCACTCACCGCCCTTTTTGTGTAGGCAGGAGCTCCGGCGGTTCCTGCGTCGTTGGGGCCGGGTCTCAGAACCGCCGACGTACTCCCCCTTCTTCAGGCTCAGCGAGGCTCTCGGCACTTTGATGTAGGTGTCGGCGGTCCCGTGAGGGAGAGCGGCTTGCTGCTGTGGCGAGTTCTAGAGGACCGTTTCCATCCTCCGCTCCTTTTCCCCCTTAGCCGACGCCATCTTGAAGACCTCCGGCAGTCCTGAGTGTCTAGCAGTTTCACTCCGATCGTCATTCCCGCAGCTTCCAAATCGCTCTTCACGGACCCGACTGACTCTGAATAGGGTCCGGCTCAGGTTGGTGTCCTTAAACGCTGCATGTATCTGTTGAATCTTCAGAAAATAGTTGCGTGGCAGCGGAGCCGGTATGGGTTACATCCACCCGGCAATCTTGCCTGGCCACGCCCCTGTGTATCTTTTTTTTTATTAGTTTGATGCTCACTTAGACACAACCTTGACAACCATCACATACGTGTGTGTTGTTTATCGAAGGTGTCAAAGCTTTTCAGAATTACATCCTGATGTATGCCAAAACCATTCAAGAACATAATAATATACTTGAGACAGTATTACAAATTTTAGATGAGAGAGACAGGACTGTTTCGCATGAAAAATGTATGTTATTGAGGGAAAAGGTAGATTACTCAGGTCGCCCATTCTCTCTAGAGGGAATTAAGCTTAAAGGTGATTTTGTAGATGCCATTAAGTCTTGATGCCAGTTCCATAGGGTTCGGAGCAGTTCTTGCACAATGGCACAATAACAAAGAACACACTGTCTCATTTGAGTCTTACACTCTAAGGTCCTGAGAAGCATTAGAGTACTATTGAGTGTGAGGCACATATGTGTATGTGGGCAGTTGAAAGGTTCAACACTTTCGATCTTATTATTTATCATAAATCTTTATTATAGTGCATGGATGGAAAGGGTACTGGAAAGGCATCTTTCAGGTTGGTTAGATTATTATTAAGTTAACATGAGTTTAATTTGAAATCAAATATATTCCTGGATGTAAGAACACAAGAGCTGACTGTTTGGCTCACCCACCTTTGTCATGTCCTTCAGATCAAACCGGTGAAAAAGTAATGGAATGTGTTATGGCTGCAACTGATGTATCTCTGAACTCTATAGGTTGCATAAGTGAGAAAGAATGGATTAACCTCATTAAAACAAGCAGTTTCTTCACATGATGCTTGTTTGAATGAGGTTAAGTTGTATCCAGGGCCACTGGAATTATGCGATTTTGAGGCTGTGATGTTTTTAGCATAGATATGGACTTGCAGCATTTGTCACATAATCTTATCTGCTGTATAATCTGCATATGTTTAACAAAAAAATTGTTTCTAGCCCAAATAAATTGAAAGTTAATAAAAACATGGGGGCACATGTTCCTGTGCACTGGAAGGGCATCGCAAAGATTGACTGGCCATCTTTTAGTTGCTTATTGCTGTGTTCAGGTTTTAAATTGGTACCAATAAGGTGAAATATTTTTCCGGACAGTGTTACCATGTGAACATGACAAAATAATGATGCAACTTTATCACAAAATGTGCTGCGTTACTGTGCAAAATTTCTCTTTTATTGACACATAATGTAGTCAACCCTGCCACATAACTTGGCCCTCCTCTACTGCATAACTCCAGTTGCCCTGGCAGTATCTTATGTCAGACTGGCCTTCTGTGAGGAATTTGAATCCGGATATGTAATTGTTCCATCAAGTTGCACCAGACTTGTCCATTGTAAATGATATGATTATCAGGCAAGGTCTGCTTATACCACCTCAGTATTTGAAATTAAATTAATGGAAAGAGCGCATAATGCACATCCCGGAATGTACTCTACAAAATAATTTGTTGAGAACATATTATTGGTGGCCAGGAATGGATAACCAAGTAGAAGACTGTAGGAAATTGGGCTACCGGTTGAGGCGGGTGAAACCCTACTAAAGCAGAAACCACAATCCCTGTCATGGTGAAACACAAGCAAACCCCAAATTAACATGTGCTTAACCCTTTGGAAGGTTGGCATAAAACACGAGCAGGGTCACATTTTGGACCAGGTTTTTTCCTCAGTAAACATCCTCAGTAGCCCTCCTCTCCCGCTTGTGTGGTCAGGCCATTTCCTCCTCGAGTTCACATTGAAACGAGAGTCTTCGTATCCCAACTCCCATGGGAAGCCCTGCACTGGCAATTTCAGACCCTTTCACCTCATTACTTCAGAGGCCCTGAGTACGGCTCTCGTTAAATATCCTATTACCCTGAGCGGCATGCTCGAGGACGACGTTGCCTGCTTGGACAACTGGCTTCAGCTCCGAGCAGCAGAGCTTGCTCCCCCTTCTTCCCTCTCACTCAAGTCTGCGCGTGCCTCTGCTCCCTGGTTTACGTCCGCCCTCAAGAAAAGTAAGAGCGCCTGCAAACGCCTAGAGAGAGCCTGGCGTAAAAATTACGATATCAACGAGAAACTAGCTTACAAACAAGCTCTCAATTCCCATCATAAACGTATCCTCAAGGAGAAAAACTCTTTTCTCCTCGAAAATTGAGCCGGCAGATAACAAAAGTAAGGAGATTTTTAAAATAGCAAGAGAATTCTCCTCCCCCAGAGCGGTGGCTAGGACTTTTACTCCCTCTGAGACATGGGTGGGACATATGGCCTCGTTCTTCTGTGATAAAATCAAAAAGATTCAGGACACCTTTTCTACTCTTCTTCCTGCCCTTGTACCAGTCATGGAACCTACCTTCCCTCTTCCTCGGACCAGGGTCCCATCCTTTTCTGAGTTCCCCTTCCTCCCCTTGGTCACTTCACTTGAAATTATGAAAACTCTGAAGTCGGGGGCTCTCTCTGACCCATGCCCAGCTACCACCCTAGCAGCAATAGCTGTGACCATCAACCCAGTGGTAAATCGGATTCTGAATGTCTCTTTGCAGCAGGGGCTGGTCCCTGCTAGGTGGAAGAAGGCGCTAATGCTACCCCTTCTGAAAAAGCCAACTCTAGACCCGGAGATAGCCTCAAATTATAGACCCATATCTCTTCTACCATTTCTCTCCAAAACGCTGGAAAGATTTGTCAACTCAGTCACCACCACTTTTTGTAGAAACTAACCACATACTGCATCAGAGCCAATCCGGTTTCAGGCCAAATTTCAGTACAGAAACGGAGCTCCTAGAAATCTCAGAGACCATCAAAGACATCCTCGACAGGGGCGGCAAAGCCGTTCTGATATTACTGGACTTATCGGCGGCCTTTGATACCGTCCCTCACGACCGTCTCCTGTTGAGGCTCCAGGAGTCCGGTTTCGGAGGGACGGTACTCAAGTGGTTTGCCTCTTTTTTGTCGGATCGCCAACAAACAGTCTGGGCCCGCCTTTCTCGGCCCCCATCCCCCCCTTAAAGGTGGGAGTCCCGCAGGGCTCTATTCTCAGCCCTACACTGTTTAACATTTACATGTCGCCCCTAGCAAACTTGGCTGAGACTCATGGAGCAAAAATAGTGTCGTACGCTGACGACACACAGTTGCTCTTTACCTGCGATAAGGACACTGTTTTCAAAGGTGAAGTGATCAACTCCTGTTTATCTGAGGTGTTTGCCTGGCTCCAGCAGAATCAACTGAAATGTAACTCCGAAAAATCGGAAATTATTTTCTTTGGTCTGCCCCCTAACAATATGTAGCGCAGCTGGTGGCCACAGGACATGCATCCACCCTCAACCTCGGTTAGGTCAGTTAAAAACTTGGGGGTGAAAATGGAGGACACCCTAAATATGAAATCTCACATTCAAGCAGTAGCCGGACAATGCTTCGGCCTCCTGAAAATGCTTAAACAGTTTCTACCCCTTCTTTCGGTCCCCCACAGGAAAACAGTGTCCAGGCCCTGATCGGATCCAGGCTGGACTATGTTAACATCCTTTATCTTGGACTACCTAAATATTTACTTACCCGCCTACAGGTGGTCCAAAACGCTGCAGCCAGGGCGATACTCTTACTCGGCCCGAGGACGCGGATGCCTCCCTACCTCAAATCCCTTCATTGGCTCCCGATCCGTAAGAGGATCCATTTCAAAGCCCTTGCCCTGGCCTTTAAGGCCCTTCATGATACTGGAGCCCCGTATCTTAGGAAAAGAGTCCAATTCTACCATCCTCGGCGCTCCCTGCGCTCCACGTCCTTGTCGCTGGCATGCACCCCTGTGTTCCTCCGCTCTCGAATAGGAGGTCGATCTTTTAAGGTGCAAGTCGCCAAACTGTGGAATTGTATGCCGCCATCTTTAAGACAGAGCGATACAAAAGGGGATGATGGATGGAACGTTTGAGCCAATCAAACACTCACCCCCAGTCAACTGATCTGGGTTTAATCCATCATCATTCTTTAGCTCACTCCACCACCCCAGTTCAGACATGGCCATATGCAAATCAGTCTGACCCTGTGCCTCATGGGAACAGTCCAGCCCGAACTGCCAAGCCATGTCTTCCCTGGACCGGAAACAAGCATCCTAGGACCGGTTTCTGGTATTCCAGCCGTCATCAGCCAGGCTTGCTTGAATCCAGTGGCAAAGTGAGCAAGGGACCCACGTCTGGGCATACCCCCGCCAACTTAGGGCGAACAAAGCGATACAAAAGGGGATGATGGACTGAACGTTTGAGCCAATCAAACACTCACCCCCAGTCAACTGATCTGGGTTTAATCCATCATCATTCTTTAGCTCACTCCACCACCCCAGTTCAGACATGGCCATATGCAAATCAGACTGACCCTGTGCCTCATGGGAACAGTCCAGCCCGAACTGCCAAGCCATGTCTTCCCTGGACCGGAAACAAGCATCCTAGGACCGGTTTCTGGCATTCCAGCCGTCATCAGCCAGGCTTGCTTGAATCCAGTGGCAAAGTGAGCAAGGGACCCACGTCTGGGCATACCCCCGCCAACTTAGGGCGAACAAAGCGATACAAAAGGGGATGATGGACGGAACGTTTGAGCCAATCAAACACTCACCCCAGTCAACTGATCTGGGTTTAATCCATCATCATTCTTTAGCTCACTCCACCACCCCAGTTCAGACATGGCCATATGCAAATCAGTCTGACCCTGTGCCTCATGGGAACAGTCCAGCCCGAACTGCCAAGCCATGTCTTCCTGGACCGGAAACAAGCATCCTAGGACCGGTTTCTGGTATTCCAGCCGTCATCAGCCAGGCTTGCTTGAATCCAGTGGCAAAGTGAGCAAGGGACCCACGTCTGGGCATACCCCGCCAACTTAGGGCGAACAAAGCGATACAAAAGGGGATGATGGACGGAACGCTTGAGCCAATCAAACACTCACCCCCAGTCAACTGATCTGGGTTTAATCCATTATCATTCTTTAGCTCACTCCACCACCCCAGTTCAGACATGGCCATATGCAAATCAGTCTGACCCTGTGCCTCATGGGAACAGTCCAGCCCTTGCTCACTTTGCCACTGGATTCAAGCAAGCCTGGCTGATGACGGCTGGAATGCCAGAAACCGGTCCTAGGATGCTTGTTTCCGGTCCAGGGAAGACATGGCTTGGCAGTTCGGGCTGGACTGTTCCCATGAGGCACAGGGTCAGACTGATTTGCATATGGCCATGTCTGAACTGGGGTGGTGGAGTGAGCTAAAGAATGATGATGGATTAAACACAGATCAGTTGACTGGGGGTGAGTGTTTGATTGGCTCAAGCGTTCCGTCCATCATCCCCTTTTGTATCGCTTTGTTCGCCTCTAGTTGGCGGGGTATGCCCAGACGTGGGTCCCTTGCTCACTTTGCCACTGGATTCAAGCAAGCCTGGCTGATGACGGCTGGAATGCCAGAAACCGGTCCTAGGATGCTTGTTTCCGGTCCAGGGAAGACATGGCTTGGCAGTTCGGGCTGGACTGTTCCCATGAGGCACAGGGTCAGACTGATTTGCATATGGCCATGTCTGAACTGGGGTGGTGGAGTGAGCTAAAGAATGATGATGGATTAAACCCAGATCAGTTGACTGGGGGTGAGTGTTTGATTGGCTCAAGCGTTCCGTCCATCCTCCCCTTTTGTATCTTTAAGACAGATGCACGATCTTCTCTCTTTTAGGAAGTCCCTAAAAACTTGGTTGTTCCAGCAATAGCCTTTGCGTTGTCTTACTCACTTCATCCTGCCACACTTAACTAGCGCCGGGACACTCTGTCAAGTAGCTGTGCGCTCTACAAATACCCTGGTAACATAACATAACATACCATAACATAACAGTCAGGCTTAACTTAGAGACAATGTGTAAAAATCCCAAACCGATTTAGAAAAATAGAGTGAAATGTAATAAATTGAGACCAAAACGACAAAAATCCAATCCGCAAAAGTGCAGATTTGCAATTTTAAATTTTTACGTGAAAATAGTGTCTAGTAGTGCAAAGCACCAACTGTGGTTATCTGTTCGCACAAGACCAGGACAAAGCCAGAAGTTCAGGCTGACTACAATAGAGTACGGGCCGGATACAGGGACCAAGTTAGGCCCCCTGAACAAAATACCTTAAATCCTGGTTGAGAAGTGTTACAACATCAGGCGTCGAAGATGCGTCACGCAGCGGAGGTTTCAAGGAGCTGCAGGGCATCAATGCGAAGCCCTGCACTATCGACGAGGTGGCCGCAGATGAAGGGCTTGCGATGTGAAGTTCTGCATTGAAAATACGGCGCACACCGACGGTTCCGAAGAAGCTATAGGCATGCGATATGGAGTCCTGCATCATCAAGGACTGCAAACAACTGTGTCAAGGATGAGTTGCACAGCTGCAGTTCTGAGGAGACTATGGGTTGCGATGCGAGGTTTGGCGTTGAAGTTGTGCCGGTTCTGAAATGGGGATGCGAGGAGATGCATCATGCTGCGTCGGTTCCAAACATAGGACCACAGCTTGGCTGGCAGAGATCTTTCGGGCCCACTTCCAAAGGTCCAGTACTGGTGTGGCACCAATTGGAGGAGGGGGGGCAGACTCACAACATACAGAATCCAGGGGCTGGGTTCAAGATGGTAGGATCCTTTCTGTCAGGATCAGGAGGCCAGGCAACTAGCCCTCTGGTGGTCCTGGGTTCAAGATGCAGGTCCAGTCCTTTCACTCAGGCAGAAGGGCAACAAAGTAGTAGCTCTTCTTGAAGAGCCGCACAGCAGTCCTTCTGAGTCTTCCACAGGTACAGAGGTATACTGAAGAGTTGGGCCTGATTTGCACCTGTTGCCCACTTTGAAGTAGGTGAAAGTTCTAGAGCAGTGGTTCCCAAACTTTTGACTCCTGAGGACCCCTATTGAGTCACTACTGGAAGCCGAGGACCCCCAAGCAATTCGTACGATTTAAATTTCAAACATTAAAACAGTAATTCGAAAAAAATAAACACACGTGTGCACACCGAACAGATATCCAAATTACTAAAGCTTTTAGTATTTTATATTGAAAAATTTGCAAAATCGAAACTTTTTAATAGGAAGGTTGGTGCTGCATCTCGGCGACTAACTTTTCAATATTTGGCTTTATTTTAGAGTATGAGGCTTCTGCTCCTGACGGGGCCGGACTGGAACCCAAAGCAGCCCTGGCAAATGTCTGGCCAGTCCCCGTACGGTGCACACCAAGGGCAGTGAGTGAGCCTGGCCACTACAAAGCGGACTTTGGGAAGCTCTCCCACCAAGAAAATTTGGGGAAAAATGGTGCATTCTACAACACATTTGTAATTATATATTGAATTGTATTTGCTTTCAAAGCATAGTAAATGATGACCTTACTATGCACCAATACAACAATCTTTTTGGGGCTCTTCCATGAATCCCTCCCTATCATCCTCCAACAGTGCCTCTCTTCTTCCCATAGCACCTCTGTCACATGTATTTCATTTGTTTTATAGCATCTCTCATACTAGTGTAGGGTGTCAGAGCACTTTACATCACACGCATACAGAAACAATGGGGGAGATTTACAAAAAAGTTGCGCAAAGCAGTGCAGCCCCCACGAGGCTGCGCTGCGTTGCGCGACAGGAAGGGAGCAGGGGAGCACCATATTTCCAAAGCTATGGCTCTCTCCTCCCCTTGCTCCGGCGCCGGCGCTGATTTCAGTATCCCCGCGCCATGCACACACCTTAGCGCTGTAGCGCTAAGGTGTGTGCATGAGTGTAGCATAGGTTTTGTACAGGAAGGGTACCCTTCCTGTACAAAATACTATGCTAGACACGAGGGAAAGCTTTTCCCACTTTATAGGCGTGCTGCACAGTGCAGCACGCATGCAAAGCCGGAAAAGGAAGGAGAAATTAAAGAATTTCTCCTTCCTTGTGCCTAGTTGAAAAGGGCGCAGTGTTCTCACGCTAAACCCAATCTACTGTTTTTAGTAAATTGGGTTTAGCGTGAGAAAACTTGGGTGGTTGCATGGGAACAAGTTTAGTGCTGGAAAGTAAATTACAAAAAAAAGATTTTGCGTTGTTTTGTGTCACTTTTGTGACGCAAACATGGCGCAAAAGCTTAGTAAATCTCCCTCAATGAATCATACGTGTGTAAATCAGTGTATAGAAAATGTTACATAGGGGAAAGGGGACTTCAAGGTGTAGGATTCACATGTCATCCATACTGGTAAGCATTTTTTAAGAGTGCTTGATTTGGAGAAGCGCAAAATCTGGTTTCAGAATGTAACACAGTTGCTAGCGTTGACTTTAATTATAACAATTTAATTCTACCCAAACATACCTTTTTGGCAGCATCAGGATAATGAAAGACTGTTAAAAAAAGATGGCATACTAACTTGTACCATGCAGTTTGTATGCAGCTCTTTGACGGCAGTTCATAGCTGACGGTGCTAGATTATGATTATAACTTATGAACTGCACAGTAACAAAAGAATCTCTGTGACAAAAGCAGTAACCCAGCTATGCATATAAAATACTGTTTTATTAAAAATGCATGGTACACGTTCTTTGGAGCAGGCATATTAACCCTCTGCGCTACCTACCATCTCTCTCCAGCAGGTACATTAATCACTCGAGTTATCTTGACACTTTTATTGTTGTTGTAAAACTGCAGATTATACAAGGGACTTTGCATTGCTTTTATGACAGCTGCCTGCGGACCCCCTGGGAATGTGTCAGGGACCCCTGGGGGTCCGCGGACCCCAGTTTGGGAACCACTGTTCTAGAGGTTTCCACCCCAGAGGTGCTTGGAATTTTGTGTCTCCCTGCCCTGGCCCCAGCTTGTCTGGGATCACAAAACACCTACTGTCAAACCCTTTGTGATTGTGCGCTTGCGGAGCCTTTGTGATGTGCAAGTGTGGTAGATGACAGCTCCTCTCCCTCATTAAGTCAGAGTTTGACCATCCTGCCAACATTCTCCTTTGTCTCACTGTCTAGCAGCAATACACAAAAGACCAAGTGCCAGCTATGCCTAGTCATGTCACATAGATTTCAGGCTGCATGCACCAAATGTTTAGGAAAAGAAAAATCCAACTTCCTAAAATAGCATTTTCAGAATTGTGACTTAAAATCCAACTTCACCATAAAAGAGGGTTTTGAATTTAAATTCTTTAGACACCAAACTTGAGATTCCAACTTGCTCCTAATTGGAAGTATGCACTTATTAAATGTAATAAGGTAACCCAATGTTATCCTACGGGGGAAGTCGGGCTTGTAGTAGTGAAACACGAATTGGAGGGTTTTTCAGTACCAGGACATGTAAAACTTAAAAGTGCAAGTCCAACTTTTTAAATAGTCTGCACCGTGCCCTACGGGCTGTTTAGGGCCTACCCTAGGGGCGGCCCATCTGTTTTAAAAAGGAAGATTAATCCCTGAAAAAAAGGTTGTTTTTGCCAGGTCGAAATGGCAGTTTTCAGCTGCACACAACGTCTGCAATGGCAGATCTAAGACATGTTTAAAAGGCTACTTAAGTAGGTGGTACAAAGCTGCAGGCACACTAGTAGCACTTAAATTACAGGCCCTGAGGATACGCAGTACCACTTTACTCTGGACTTTCAAGTAAATAAAATGTGCCAATTGGGGTGTAAGCCAAATTACCATGTTTAAAGGAGAGAGCACTGACATTTTAGAACTGGTTAGCAGTTGTAAAGTGCAAAGAGTCTTAAAGCCAGCAAAAATGTAGTCAGCAAAAACAGGGGATGGAAGGCAAAAAGTTGGGGGGAAACCACACCAAGGATGTCAGGTCCAGCAAAGACAATATAAACAGATGTCAAAGTTGTCTATTATCAGACAAGCATTGGAAAGTTAGTAAGGAAAAAGTAAATTTCAACTCTTTACTTGGATGTCATTGGCACAAGTTAGCCATTGGTCTTGTGGGTCCATATACCTTATTGTCACAAGACATTAAATTTTTATTAGTTTTGACAGGCTATTATTCTAAGTGGATTTGCTATTGTTTTGTAGATGTACCTGTTAGATTTGGGGGTCTCTAGTTGGCATAGGTAGGTACCTGTGACAAATAGGGACCCTTGCGTCTAGTCAGGGTAAGGGGCTACACTCCTAAAATAACCCCTGCTCACCCCCTTAGTAGCTTGGCACGAGCAGGCAGGCTTATCTCAGAGGCAGTGTGTAAAGCATTTGTGAACACATACAGTAATACAGTGACAACACTACAGATGGACACCACACAGGTTGTATTTATAAAAATAAGTATTTTTATATAGACTTAACACAAGACCAAACGACAAAAATCCACAATACTGTACTCAAAAATAGACTTTAGAATGTTATAAAATAGTTCAGTTCTCTCAAGTTGTAGAGGCGAAACTTTACTCTCAATGTACCTTGAATGCGTAACGCAAAGAAAACAAAAGGGTCGCAGGGAAGGTGATGCGTCGGTTCCTTACACTCAGGGGAGTGGATGCGTCGGTTCCTTACTGCTGCGAGGGAGTTGATGCTCGCTTCCTTACTGTGTAGGGAGGTGATGCGTTGGTTTCTTACTGCTTTCCGGTGCGATGCGACAAGATGGCACCTTGATGCGATACTCTTCTCCGGTGCGATGCGACAAAATGGCGTCTTGGTTGCGATGCGACAACATTGGTGCGATGCGTGCACGCCAGACGGCGACTCGATGATCTTTGGAGCCGCGACAGGCCCTGCGACGCGCTTCTCCGGTGATGCGACGATGTCCTCTGTGGCAGCATCCCGCTTCTCCGGCGATGCGCCGCGCTTCGGCGATGCGATGATGACAGCGGCGTCTCGCTTCCTCGGCGATGCGATGACAGCGGCTGCGGCGGCGACACGCTTCTCGTCGTTGCGTCGTGCTTCCAGCTCCCAGCGACACGCAGGTTCTCAGAAGGCCCAGCACAACAGCAGGCACTTCAATTCCCAGCAAGGGAATTCAGGGGGGAGCTGGTTGGTGAAGTCTTGTATCCCTGAGACTTCAGGCAGAAGGCAAGCTCTAGTTCAAGCCCTTGGAGATTCTTCTTCAAGTTGATAGAAAGCACACTCAGTCCTTTTCTCCTTTCTTTGGCAATGAAGCAACCACTGCAGGCCAACCCCCAAACACACAGCACAGGGGTAGTCTCCTCCTTCAGCTTCCTGGTTCTTCTCCTCAGCAAAGGTTCGTCTTGATTCCCAGAAGTGATCTAAAGTTCTTGAGTCTGGGTCCCAATATTTATACTACTTTTCTCTTTGTTCTCTGAAGGCAGAGAGGCCTTTGCCTAGTCCAAACCAGTTCTGGTCAGTCCTGGAGCACTTTGTTGACAAGACTCCTTCTTTCCTTTCACAGTGTAGGCCAGGGACATCAGACACACCACAGGAGGTGGAGCCAGCATTGTGGAGGAAAGGCACAGCCCTATTCAGGTCCCAGGTGCAACTCCTCCCTCCTATCTGCATGCAGATCTCTCTATTCAGCCCTGTGCTGACTCACCCTGTCTCCTGGAAGCCCCCAGCCCCTGTCACTCAAACTCCAGACAAGGAATACACAACCTAGCAGAGGCAGGCTTGGATAGTTAGGCAAGAAAATACCTACTTTCTAAAAGTGGTATTTTCAAACACAGAATGTTAAAACCAACTTTACTAAAAGATGTATTTTATCATTCTGAGTTCAGGCATACTAAACTCGAATTTCTACCTAGTTCCCTGAGTCAGTTAGGATTATAAGATGTTATAATCTAACTGCCCATTCTGGCCTATGGGGAACAGGTAGCCTTGCAATAGTGAAAAACGAAAATGGCTGTAATTCACTATTAGGACATGCCACACACACCAGGGCATGTCCTACCTTTACCTACAATGCACCCTGCCCTTGGGCCTACCTTAGGGGTGACTAATATGTATAAAAGGGAAGGTTTTAGGGACTGGCAAGTGGGTACACTTGCCCAGTCAACATGGCAGTACCAGACTGCACACAGGCTCTGCAATGGCAGGCCTGAGACACACTTTACAAGCTGCTCCGGTGGGTGGCACAACCAGTGCTGCAAGCCCACCAGCAGCATTTGATTTACAAGCCCTGGGCACACGCAGTGCACTGTACTAGGGTCTGACAGTAAGCCAAACAAGCCAATCATGGAGTCACTAATCCATACATCAATTTACCATAGGGAGCACTTGCACTGTGGCACTGAACAGCAGTGGCACAGTGCCCAAAAGCATCTAAAACCAGCAAAAACATAAGAGGCAACAGCAAAAAATGGAAGGGAGACCCACGCCAATGGTGCCAGGTCTAACAGTACCCAATACTGAAATTGTTACTGAATGTCTTCAAGACGTTTTCTCAAAGGAAGGTATTCCAGAAATGCTGGTGTTGGATAATGGCACACAGGGAAAGTGCATCCACGAGAACTGAATATTGGGAATAGTTCAATAAAGCACTAGCAATGCCAAGAACTAGAGTCAGCAGGGGGACTGCAGGTGGCCAATATGTGGCTAGAAGAAAACAAAATATGATTTGCTACCATTCAAAGCATCGGGCACATTTGGATGCAGAATGTAATCACCTGGCTTGAAGGAGAGAAGAGTGCAGCAAAGTAGTAAGGGTCCCATGGACACTAACACAAGCAAGGAACAAGCATTGGCATAGCCAATAGGTCTCGCTTTTGGGACTTTATAAGTGTTTAGCCAGAGCTATTGGCTTTGCCAGTGTCTTTAAGCTATGTTCTAGAGCAGCAGTGAATGTTACCATCAAACTAAAGAGTCATTATTTGATCCACCAGGTAAAGATAAACAGCTGAGTTAACACAATCTGAATAGAATGAGTAGTAAGTAAACCTAAATCTCTACAGAAAATGCATTAAAACAGCTGGACTACATGATCTGAGGAAAATCCAGAAAGGCCAAATTCGTTTCACTGCCTGCACGTTATACATACTTCGATGAACCTCAGAACCTGGGCCAGGTGGTGATGGAGAGAACGAAGCTTTCTGGCAGGGCAATCTGGTGAAATCAAATGTCACAGATAAATGGGACCAGGGCCCATCAGGGCTGGGCATACAGAGCGGATAGCCAGGGCTTTAAGTGGGCCGGGTCCTGTCGGTGCTCAGCACCAGCAGTTATAACTAGAAATTCGAAATTCATGGCGTTAAGGTGCTTTAAGAACTATTAGCCCGCTTCTGCCGTGGAGCAGAGGGCCAATAGCAAGATGTAAATGCAGACCCAACTGATTAAAAAATAGCATTCTAATCCCTATATGTCCATAGTCTCCATGTAAGGAAGAAAGAGGAAAAAAGACTGGAAGGAATATAGAAAGACAAGCATTTGCAATGCAATAGTTCTCGCGTTTGCGAGTTAGAGCTATTGGCATTGTAAATGAAAATGTGTTTTTACCTATGTGTTTTGGCTTGCAGTGCAGTGGCCTTTAGGACTTTATAAGTGTTTAGCGATGCACTTTCTAGTGTAAGTAAATAAATAAATACATACAAAACATACCCACGATCTGACCTTGTGTAATGTAATGGGTGGGGGGGGAGCAGAGAGAGAAAGAGGCAACAGATAACCAGGGAGAGACAGAGCCAGGAGGAAGAGAGTGTAGGAAACACACTGCACGTCTGAGGCTGCAGTAAGACATCTGTGGCAGTGACACCCAAGATGATCCCTAGGAGTGGAGGGGGGTGGGGTAATAGAGGGAGACGCGAGAAAGGGAGAGACTGAAATAAAGATGAAGAGAGACAGCATGTAGGAGAGTAGGATCTGCCTCTTATGTTGCCCCCACTTTTTTTCTGATGTTAGCACTGGTTTCTGGCTATAGTCTGGCTGGGTCCCTGCCAATCAGGGCCCCAGCCTCTCTGTTCTCTCTAAACGACATGGAGTGCACTCTAGGTGCACTAGTGATTGGATACTGTGGTGCCTTATGAGTCCCTAGTATATGGTACCTTAGGTGCCAAGGGCATAGGTACTTCACAGGCCTACCAGGGGCTGCAGCATGTGTTATGCCACCCCTGGGAAGCAGTCTAAATCTGACACCACAGGCCTGCTACTGCAGCCTGGGTGAGGTGGTGCTAGCACCCCTCACTGAGATATAGGTTTCCTATATCTCTCCTGCACACACATATAAACCTATCAGTCACCCCTAAGGCAGGCCCTATCAATCCTGAGGGCAGGGTGCTTGGCTTCTATGTGAGGGGGTGCCTCTGCATGAGCAGGGCCCCTCTGCAGTTCTCAGAGTCCATTCTCTGGTGCTGTTTGTGGATGCGGTTAAACCATATACTATTTAAGTGCATTATATCCTCGCGGTAAATGCTAACTTTGGAATGGCTGCATCAAAACATGTCGTGTTTGGTGTCAAACATCTTGGAATACTACCCCCCGCCAATCTTGGCGGCGGGGGTAGCATTCCACCCTTCTAGAGGGATAAGACATGTACCTGCTGTGGAAACGCGGTAGAATCCTAAAGAGCCCTGGCATCACAAAATGGATGCCACCAGTCACAGACACTGGGCTGCCCTCCTGCTGATGACCGAAACTCGCAGTGGAGGAAGCCCAACAATAGGCATCCTGTCACAGGGAGGTGTAACCACCTTCCAGACAGGGTTTAGTGTATTGGGGCTGGGTGGGTGCACTCTTAGAGTGCTTTGAAGTCCTGCACTGGGGGAGCAGAAGGCTCCTCTGTGCATATGCCAGTTCAAACCAGCTCAGGGGCTACCTGCCCCTGCTCTGGCGCGAAACTGGACAAAGGGAAGTGGGTGTAGCCACCCCTCCCTTGACCCTCCCATAGGTGGGGTCATAGAGCTAGTCCATCCCCTCTTTTAGTATAAGAGGGGGAACCTTGCCATTGCAAAGCAGATAACCCCTGGACGACGCTCTACAGAAGAATCCTGGCCCTTCGACGTTCCACTACCTTTGGAAGACAGAAGAATCTCCCTTGGAGTCAAGGAGTGACTCCCCTGCTTGGCAGGCACCAAAAACGACAACGACGGTCGCAAACTACGCCGCTCCCGCCGGAGTCCGAAGTCCCTGCAGCCCAAGAAGTGGATTTCCTGACCTCTCCCAGGCCATCGTGAGTCCCCAGCGAAGCTGAGGCAAGTGGACCCCACGAGTAACGAGGAACCGCGACCCCTGGGTACCGTGCACTATTGTCGAGTGCAACCCCTTCACAACGTTCTACGAACTTGTGCTTTGGACCACGTGTGGTCCCGACCTCCAGCAGGAATCCCTCCGAAGATCAGAGGCCTACACCGTCCCGAGTGACCGTGGGCCCCTGTTGAGTGATTCCGCCCGAGGTGTCTTCGCGATCCCTTGCCCGCTGGCTTGTGGGTCCCCAGAAGACTTCTTAAAGAAACCAAAGGGCTCCCCTGGTTGCTCCAGGCCTGCCCTGACTTACCCTCGCTGGGTGAGTTCCACAGACCTTGCTGGTCTGCGCCATCGACTTTTCTTCATCTCCCCGAGACTTGCGGCTGCCAAGGCTTGTTGGCTCCGATCGAGTTGCCGACACCGCAGTCAGCTGCAGACGTCGAGGGACACACCGAATCCAGCTCCTGGTCGTCGTCGACGCCTCCTGGACCACGTGGCTGAAGAGTCAAGGCACCTGCAACCGACCTGAAGCGACCGACGACGGTGGGCATCCATCTTCCTTGCCCCGGGTCACTGCCAAGTGACTTTGAACACTGTCCCCTCTGCTTTCAGGTCATCCTTCTTCAGAATCCAGGCTTGGATTCCACCGGACACTTCTTCAGCTCCCGCAAGCAGCAAGTCTTCTTTGTTCGCCATTGAAAACGACGCCGCGACCCGACACCAAAGGACACCTGTGCACCCGGCTTCCCTGGGTGAGGTAACTCCAGCACTACGGTGCTCCTGTGGGTGTGGGCCCTAGAACTACTTACCCTGTAAGTGACTTGCTTGTAGGTTCTCCCGAAGTATCCTAAAACTCTTTATTTCCAACCGCGACTTGCCCCATTGAAGTTAACGGCGATTCGCGCCTGTGTATCCACACTGCACGCGTCCCCCGTGGGTCCTTTACTTACCTGCCTTGGGTGGTTTTGTGAGGCCCCAGCACTTCTGAAGGCCCTAGGCCTTGTCTCCTTGCAAGTCGTTGTTTCTAAGTCTCTTACTTAGTATATGGTCTGGTACGCCCCTAGGGCCCCAGCCATATTTTGTGCTTAACTTATTGTGAAACGTTGATTTGTGCATATGTTTGTCTTCTAATCTCATAAAGAGATTAGTAGAGAGTTATTTAGAAATAAATACATATATATTTGATATATATACCTGTGTGGTGTCTTTTCATTTGGTGATTCAAGAGATTATATGGTAAAACAAGCTGCTTTACATTCCTCCGAGACTTAGCCTGAAGGCTGCTCTCCACAGCTACCACTAGGATAGCTTTCTTTAAAAGGTTGTCTTAAACCTATCTACCATAAGAGTCGATTTGCCCTGGTGCAAGGTGTCCACTATAATTAGTGAACAGCATATACCAGGCCAACTTCTCACATTGGTGGGCAGCGTGTGGGATTCCAGCTTGCCATTGTTTTACCAGAAAATCTCTATTTGAATTACTAACTGAAAACCATTATAGGTACTCAAGGTACATATAAAGTCAAGCTTAGTATCAATAAGTTCTACTGAACTTAGAGCTGTGTTCCAAGGGATAGCACACCCTTTCCACAGCTCAAGCTAGGATCAGTAGGCCACAAACTAGTGTAGGTAGTACAACACTGCACAACACTAGAATGTCCTTAAAGGGTGGACCCAGTGGATCCACTCAGCCTCAGTATAAGGACATGGCTTTCTCTGACTTGAGAGCCATGTGTGTTGACAGACACCTGAGACTAGGACAGAGTCCCTCAACACTACACCTGATAGATCTGCTGACAGCAGATGACCTTAGATTGGCTCTAGGAGCTAAGGGGTCTGAATCAGTGGGTGGGTCAATCATAGTATCTGGGTCAGATGAGGACAATCCGAATGACCAAGACTCTGTGGTTGAAGGGCCAGGCTTCAAGGAGCCTGAACAGGACAGAGGAGTTCTCCCTAAGAGAACTGGCAGAGTGGATGAGAGGCACAGATCCCCTTCCAGGGAATCTGAGCACTCTTATCACTCTGGCAGAGAATTTGTCCAAGAGAGGAGCTCATACTTTAACTTAAGAGAGACCTCCTCTGAGAGAAGGTGCAAACTGCTCCAGTATGAGGAAGCCAAAGTGGCCCTCAGAACCAAGCAGTTGGCACTGGATAGAGAAGCCCTGGAGATCCAGAGAGCTTCCAGAAGGGAGGGTTTAGAACCCCCTGGTGGCAGCAACAGTGTCCCTAGAGGCAGAGAATATATTCCTGACCATAGGAACCTGAGCAAGGTTGTTCCTCCCTACCAGAGTGGGGATGATATCCACAAGTGGATAACTGCTATGGAGAGGGCCTGTAGAGTACAGCAGGTCCCCCAAAAGCAGTGGGCAGCAATCTTGTGGCTCTCCTTTTCAGATAAAGGAAGAGACAAGCTCCTCACTGTTAGAGAGGAGGATGCTGATGATTATGAGGTCCTGAAGAGTGCACTGATAGATGGGTTTGGCTTAACCACTGAGCAGTACAGGTTAAAGTTCAGAGATACCCAGAAGGCACAGACTCAGGACTGGACTGACTTTGTTGATTGTGCAACCAAGGCTCTAGAGGGTTGGCTGGTTGGCAGTAGGGTTACTGATTTCAAGGGATTGTATAATCTGATGATGAGAGAACAGATCCTAAATAATTGCCAGAACCAGTTGTTGCATCAGTACCTGGTGGACTCTGATCTGACCTCTCCCCAAGAATTGGGAAAGAAGGCAGACAAATGGGTCAGAACCAGGGTGAGGCAGAAAACCCAGAACCAAGGGGGTGACACTAAGAAGCAAGATCCTAAAGGCCCTGAGAAAGGTGGGGATAAGTCAAAAGACCAGAAGTCTTCACAAGGGCCCCAAAAATCTGCATCTGGTGGGGAGTCACAGTCCAACAAGGGAAAAGGCCAAAGAAGCCCTGGTGCAAATTCTGTAAACAGAAAGGGCACTGGACTTCTGATTGTACCAAGTCCAAAGACCAAACCACCACCACTCCTGCCCCTAAGGCAACTGTGCCCCCTAGCTCAGCTACTGGTGGAGGTGGTACTCAGAATAAGGGTGTAGTAGGGTTGACCCTGGGTTCTGAAGTGGATTCTGACCTAGTCAGAGTGACCACTCAGGCAATGCTGATTTGTGAGGGAAACATTGATATGTCCTTCCTAGTAAGCCCCAGTAATCTGGGCAAGTACAAACAGCAGCCTTTGATAAATGGCAAACAGGCTTTGGCATTTAGGGACACAGGTGCTAGTGTCACCATGGTGGCAGAGGACCTAGTGGACCCTGGACAGATCATCCTGGGTGAAATGTACCAGGTGACCAATGCAAGCAATGTCCAGACCAACCATAGTCTGGCAGTTGTGAATTTCTCCTGGGGAGGGGTAACTGGCCTCAAGAAGGTTGTAGTTAGTGCAGACCTCCCTGTAGAATGTCTATTGGGCAATGATCTAGAGACTTCAGCCTGGTCTGAAGTAGAGTTATGGACTCATGCTGAGATGTTGGGCATCCCTGCAGAGGTATTTGCTGTGACCAGGTCACAAGCAAGAATGCATGACACTGAACCAGCTCTGGATCCTGGAACAATGGACCAGATGCTTCCCAAGAGGAGGAGCAGTAGGGTTAAGGCAGTGCCTTCCCCTCTGTCTCAGATCAAGGATTCACTTCCAGAGGGAGGTGAAGCAGAACCTGAAGAAGGAACTGCCCCAGAGGGACTTGAACCTGACCAGGTTGAGTTCTTGGGGGCAGGGGGCCCTTCCAGGGAAGATCTGAGCAAGGAGCAACAGTGCTGCCCCTCTCTTGAACCCCTCAGACAGCAGGCTGCTGCTGAGGCTGCTGGGAGTGCTAGTGGGTCCCATAAAGTTTATTGGGATGAGGGACTCCTATATTCTGAGGGTAGAGACCCAGCCCCTGGAGCCACCAGGAGGTTGGTAATACCTCAGAAGTTTAGGGGGTTCCTCTTGACCTTAGCACATGACATCCCTTTAGCAGGACACTTGGGCCAAAACAAGACCTGGGACAGGCTTGTTCCACATTTTCATTGGCCACATATGTCAGAGGACACAAAGGAGTTTTGTCGCTCCTGTGTCACTTGCCAAGCCAGTGGTAAGGCAGGTGGCACAACAAAGGCCCCCTGATACCACTACCTGTGGTGGGGGTACCCTTTGAAAGGGTAGGGATTGACATTGTTGGTCCCCTTGACCCTCAGACTGCATCTGGGCACAGATTTATCCTGGTGGTAGTGGATCATGCCACCAGGTACCCAGAGGCAATTCCTCTGAGGACCACCACAGCACCTGTGGTGGCAAGAGCCCTCATTGGAGTTTTCTCCAGAGTGGGTTTTCCAAAGGAGGTCATTTCTGACAGAGGTACCAACTTCATGTCAGGATATCTGAAAGCAATGTGGAAGGAGTGTGGTGTAACTTATAAGTTCACCACCCCCTATCACCCACAATGCAATGGTTTAGTTGAACGCTTCAACAAGACCTTGAAAGGAATGATTAAGGGACTCCCAGAGAAGCTTAGGCGGAAATGGGACCTTCTTCTTCCTTGCCTTTTGTTTGCATACAGAGAGGTTCCACAGAAGGGGGTTGGCTACAGCCCATTTGAGCTTCTGTTTGGGCATCCTGTGAGAGGTCCACTATGTTTGGTAAAAGAGGGCTGGGAGTTACCTCTCAAGCCCCCAAACAAGATGTGATGGACTATGTACTTGGTCTCCGCTCCCGGATGGCAGAGTACATGAAAAAGGCAACCAAAAACCTGGAGGCCAGCCAAGAATTGCAAAAAGCTTGGCATGACCAAAGGCTGTGCTGACTGTATACCAGCCAGGACAGAAAGTGTGGGTGTTGGAGCCTGTGGCCCCAGCAGCCCTCCAGGACAAGTGGAGTGGCCCCCATACAATAGTTGAACAGAAGGGAGAAGTCACCTATCTGGTGAATCTTGGAACTCCCAGGAGCCCCCTAAGGGTGCTTCATGTCAACAGATTAAAGCCATATGTTGACAGGGCTGACATGGGCTTGCTCATGGCAACTGATGAGGACCAGGAGGAGGAGAGTGACCCTCTCCCTGACCTGCTCTCTCAGAACCCTGATGATGGGTCAGTAGATGGTGTTGCTTTGGCAAGCAGCCTCACTGACCATCAGCAAACTGAGTGCAGACAAGTTCTGCAACAGTTTAGACATATGTTTAGCCTGACCCCTAGTCAGACTACCTGGTGCACCCATGAGGTGGACACTGGGGACAGTCTGCCTGTCAAGAATAAAATCTACAGGCAACCTGACCATGTCAGGGACTGTATCAGGACTGAAGTCCAGAAAATGTTGGAGTTAGGCGTGATTGAGCCTTCAGATAGCCCTTGGGCTAGCCCAGTAGTCCTGGTACCCAAGCCTCATACCCAGGGTGGTAAGAAAGAAATGAGGTTTTGTGTAGACTACAGAGGCCTCAATGCAGTCACTAGGACTGATGCCTATCCCATACCAAGGGCAGATGAGCTGATTGATACTTTGGCCTCAGCCAAGTATCTAAGCACATTTGACCTAACAGCTGGCTACTGGCAAATCAGATTAGCTGATGATGCAAAAGCCAAAACAGCATTTTCGACTCCCTGGTGGGCACTACCACTTTGTGGTGATGCCCTTTGGATTGAAAAATGCACCTGCCACTTTTCAGAGGTTGGTGAATAAAGTTCTGGCAGGGATGGAAACTTATTGCTCAGCTTATCTAGATGATATTGCTGTCTTTAGTTCCTCCTGGCAGGATCACCTGGTCCACCTCAGAAATGTTTTGGAGGCCCTGCAGAAAGCAGGCCTCACTATCAAGGCCACCAAGTGCCAGATAGGGCAGAGTCAGGTTGTGTACCTGGGCCACCTTGTAGGTGGAGGCCAGGTTCAGCCTTTGCAGAGCAAAATCCAAACCATACTGGAATGGGTTGCTCCAACCACCCAGACACAGGTGAGAGCCTTCTTAGGCCTGACTGGGTACTATAGGAGGTTTGTCAAGGGATATGGATCTATAGTGACCCCCTTGAATGATCTTACCTCTAAGAAAATGCCAAAAAAGGTTCAGTGGACAGCTAGCTGTCAAAAGGCATTTGAAGACCTAAAGCAGGCCATGTGCACTGCCCCCATCTTACAGAGTCCAGACTACACCAAAAAGTTCATTGTCCAAACAGATGCTTCTGAGCTGGGTGTGGGAGCTGTACTGTCTCAACTGAATGATGAAGGTCAAGACCAGCCAGTGGCTTTTATTAGCAGAAGGCTGACCCCTAGAGAGAAACGTTGGTCAGCTATAGAGAGGGAGGCCTTTGCTGTGGTTTGGGCCCTGAAGAAGCTGAGGCCATACTTGTTTGGTACTCACTTCATAGTTCAGACTGACCACAAGCCCCTCCTATGGCTAAAGCAGATGAAAGGTGAAAACCCAAAACTTTTGAGGTGGTCCATTTCCCTACAGGGGATGGACTATACAGTGGAACATAGGCCTGGGACCCAACATGCCAATGCAGATGGACTCTCAAGGTATTTCCACTTTGAACACGAAGACTCAACTGGTCAAGGTTAGTTTAGTGTCCCTACGTTTGGGGGGGTTGTGTAGGAGAGTAGGATCTGCCTCTTATGTTGCCCCCACTTTTTTTCTGATGTTAGCACTGGTTTCTGGCTATAGTCTGGCTGGGTCCCTGCCAATCAGGGCCCCAGCCTCTCTGTTCTCTCTAAACGACATGGAGTGCACTCTAGGTGCACTAGTGATTGGATACTGTGGTGCCTTATGAGTCCCTAGTATATGGTACCTTAGGTGCCAAGGGCATAGGTACTTCACAGGCCTACCAGGGGCTGCAGCATGTGTTATGCCACCCCTGGGAAGCAGTCTAAATCTGACACCACAGGCCTGCTACTGCAGCCTGGGTGAGGTGGTGCTAGCACCCCTCACTGAGATATAGGTTTCCTATATCTCTCCTGCACACACATATAAACCTATCAGTCACCCCTAAGGCAGGCCCTATCAATCCTGAGGGCAGGGTGCTTGGCTTCTATGTGAGGGGGTGCCTCTGCATGAGCAGGGCCCCTCTGCAGTTCTCAGAGTCCATTCTCTGGTGCTGTTTGTGGATGCGGTTAAACCATATACTATTTAAGTGCATTATATCCTCGCGGTAAATGCTAACTTTGGAATGGCTGCATCAAAACATGTCGTGTTTGGTGTCAAACATCTTGGAATACTACCCCCCCGCCAATCTTGGCGGCGGGGGTAGCATTCCACCCTTCTAGAGGGATAAGACATGTACCTGCTGTGGAAACGCGGTAGAATCCTAAAGAGCCCTGGCATCACAAAATGGATGCCACCAGTCACAGACACTGGGCTGCCCTCCTGCTGATGACCGAAACTCGCAGTGGAGGAAGCCCAACAATAGGCATCCTGTCACAGGGAGGTGTAACCACCTTCCAGACAGGGTTTAGTGTATTGGGGCTGGGTGGGTGCACTCTTAGAGTGCTTTGAAGTCCTGCACTGGGGGAGCAGAAGGCTCCTCTGTGCATATGCCAGTTCAAACCAGCTCAGGGGCTACCTGCCCCTGCTCTGGCGCGAAACTGGACAAAGGGAAGTGGGTGTAGCCACCCCCTCCCTTGACCCTCCCATAGGTGGGGTCATAGAGCTAGTCCATCCCCTCTTTTTAGTATAAGAGGGGGAACCTTGCCATTGCAAAGCAGATAACCCCTGGACGACGCTCTACAGAAGAATCCTGGCCCTTCGACGTTCCACTACCTTTGGAAGACAGAAGAATCTCCCTTGGAGTCAAGGAGTGACTCCCCTGCTTGGCAGGCACCAAAAACGACAACGACGGTCGCAAACTACGCCGCTCCCGCCGGAGTCCGAAGTCCCTGCAGCCCAAGAAGTGGATTTCCTGACCTCTCCCAGGCCATCGTGAGTCCCCAGCGAAGCTGAGGCAAGTGGACCCCACGAGTAACGAGGAACCGCGACCCCTGGGTACCGTGCACTATTGTCGAGTGCAACCCCTTCACAACGTTCTACGAACTTGTGCTTTGGACCACGTGTGGTCCCGACCTCCAGCAGGAATCCCTCCGAAGATCAGAGGCCTACACCGTCCCGAGTGACCGTGGGCCCCTGTTGAGTGATTCCGCCCGAGGTGTCTTCGCGATCCCTTGCCCGCTGGCTTGTGGGTCCCCAGAAGACTTCTTAAAGAAACCAAAGGGCTCCCCTGGTTGCTCCAGGCCTGCCCTGACTTACCCTCGCTGGGTGAGTTCCACAGACCTTGCTGGTCTGCGCCATCGACTTTTCTTCATCTCCCCGAGACTTGCGGCTGCCAAGGCTTGTTGGCTCCGATCGAGTTGCCGACACCGCAGTCAGCTGCAGACGTCGAGGGACACACCGAATCCAGCTCCTGGTCGTCGTCGACGCCTCCTGGACCACGTGGCTGAAGAGTCAAGGCACCTGCAACCGACCTGAAGCGACCGACGACGGTGGGCATCCATCTTCCTTGCCCCGGGTCACTGCCAAGTGACTTTGAACACTGTCCCCTCTGCTTTCAGGTCATCCTTCTTCAGAATCCAGGCTTGGATTCCACCGGACACTTCTTCAGCTCCCGCAAGCAGCAAGTCTTCTTTGTTCGCCATTGAAAACGACGCCGCGACCCGACACCAAAGGACACCTGTGCACCCGGCTTCCCTGGGTGAGGTAACTCCAGCACTACGGTGCTCCTGTGGGTGTGGGCCCTAGAACTACTTACCCTGTAAGTGACTTGCTTGTAGGTTCTCCCGAAGTATCCTAAAACTCTTTATTTCCAACCGCGACTTGCCCCATTGAAGTTAACGGCGATTCGCGCCTGTGTATCCACACTGCACGCGTCCCCCGTGGGTCCTTTACTTACCTGCCTTGGGTGGTTTTGTGAGGCCCCAGCACTTCTGAAGGCCCTAGGCCTTGTCTCCTTGCAAGTCGTTGTTTCTAAGTCTCTTACTTAGTATATGGTCTGGTACGCCCCTAGGGCCCCAGCCATATTTTGTGCTTAACTTATTGTGAAACGTTGATTTGTGCATATGTTTGTCTTCTAATCTCATAAAGAGATTAGTAGAGAGTTATTTAGAAATAAATACATATATATTTGATATATATACCTGTGTGGTGTCTTTTCATTTGGTGATTCAAGAGATTATATGGTAAAACAAGCTGCTTTACATTCCTCCGAGACTTAGCCTGAAGGCTGCTCTCCACAGCTACCACTAGGATAGCTTTCTTTAAAAGGTTGTCTTAAACCTATCTACCATAAGAGTCGATTTGGACTGGTGCAAGGTGCCCACTATAATTAGTGGACAGCATATGCCAGGCCAACTTCTCACACAGCAAAACTGTGAAAGTGCCGCCACAATCCACGTCCTGGCGCCTGCAGGGTTAGGTGAGACAGCAGAAGAGATAGTGAGAGAGAGGGCTGGGGAAGAGAGAGCAGGAAGAGGATAGGGAGACAGCAAAGGCATGCAAGGAGCTGTAGTGAGATATCGCTCAGTGATATACAGTCCTACAGCAAGCTGATCCCTGGTGTTTGGGGGGGGGAGTGGCGACTACAGACAGATTGAGGAGGCAGTTGAGGAACGGGTGGGGGAGGGTGTGAGAGAGACAGGAAAGACAGCAGGCAGTACCAACTGAGACAGGGAGAGGACCTCGTAGGAGGGACTGGGAGAGGCTTGACGGGTGAGAAGAGAAAGTGAGGAAGAAAGGCTGATCGGAAAATTAAACTAAGTCACAGAATCCTAGAGATTTGCATATAAATGCATCCGTTTGTTAAGTGGGGGAAACCTGAATATAGTTAATGTATTCATGCAGCACTGAGACTGCCTGAAGACCGTTTCTAAGCCTTTCGTGAGGGGTTACAGACAAGGATTACAGGAGATCTGGAGGTAGGATCTGGGCATCCCTCGCAGATCCTGCATGTGATTTCACTTCTTCTGAAACATGCACTGAAAACCATAAACAAAGGCTTGCCTTGGCGTGGAGTTTCGCCCCCTTGCTCTGAGGAGAAGCGAGACACACTGGGGATGGCAGGAGCTCTGCAAGGAGCTGGACAAATGCTAAGAGTGTCCCAAACAGATCCAAACCCGGCCTGAACTAAGAGCGGTGGCACAGCCTTGAGCAAAACGAAAGCACGTCATCTGAGAAAAAAACACAATGTAGAATATAAAACAAAACATGCCAGAACCGGTGTACTTTTAGAGGCGTCCAGCTTGCCTGAGGCACGACTCCACTGTAACCACACAGACTACAAAGGGGAGCGACAGGGAGTGCGCGCTGTGATTTTGTCTCCTCTGTAGTTCAGCTTGCATGAGAAAACAAGCATTTGAAGGCACGCGAGGGGAGGAGGGGGCGACGCGAGTGGTGCGCGCGCTCGCGCTGAAAGTTAAATAAAAAAATTAAAAATGAAGCTTATAGCCGCGCGGCCGTGAAAGTGACACGGCCGCGCGGCGCGCAAGTGAAAGGAAAATGAAGCTGACGAGGAGGGAGTGGGAGGAGGGGGAGGGTATTCACGCGCTGTAGTGCACGTCGCGCCGCTTGTGCGCTTGCGAGAGCAGCAGGCGTGACCACACGCTCGTGCACCATGGCCTTTGCTCGCGCGTAACCGCCCGAAAAGGCCACGACGCACGAGCGTGTGGTCAGCTTCTGAAAACCCCTTACTTAAAGTCTCGCCAGAGCAGCGCTTGCGCGCTACTCGAGGCTCGACCTAAAAAGGGCTGCCTACTCTCAGTTGGGTAGTAGAAGACAGATATTGGGGTGCGTGGACCAACGACACCTGTGGGCCACAATGACTTCACGTCTTTAAGAGTGGTGGCAGACATGACCTGATAAAAGAAGATCCAAAATGAATTCTGAAGAAAGCTGGCAGGCTACTGTGCTCATGCACCATACCTTCTTAATTGCCAATGCCTCTGTGATTGATCATCTGAATGTATAGGCTCAAACTCAAGCATACATGACATGACTCTTATCCCCAGACACTGCTGCACACAAAGGGTCAGAGTGGGACTGAAAATAGACCTGGGCACAAAAATAAAAGTGGTCCCGATCAGTGAATTAGATAACTAAACAAGCATTGGCAAAAGCCAATAGCACTCGCCTATGCGGGATCTATTGGTTTTGTCAGTGTTTGTAAGACATGTTGCACAGCAGTGAGCTGCTGTGCAACATGGCTTAAAGTCAAGAAAACAAAAAGCGTTAGGATGCGGCCAGGGTTGACCGCATCATAGCGCTTTCTCTTAAAGCCATGCCGCACAGAAGCCAACACTGCAGTGCAATATGTTAAAAAAAAAGAGGGTTGGGGGAAGCAACATGAGAGGGGAGGGGTGCAAGAGCAGTAATAACAGAGAGCGGAAAAAGGGGGGTATAGGGTAAAAAAAACAAGGGAGGTGCAGGGGAGGAGGGAATACCAGGCGAGGGTAAGAGGAGGGGAAGAAAATAAATAGTACCCCAATCATGTCAGGAGCAGCAGGTAACTATTGATTAAGTTTGAATCAATCTGTGCTTGGTCCGTGCTCTAAAGAAAGAACAGAAGTGACACACGGCCTGCGCTGGCCAATTATGAGACTGCAAAGAAGAGTAACACTGAAGCCAACAAATGGTAAGGAAATGGCGGGCTCCAAGCCCTTTATTATTAACAGTGTCTCACATGCAAGAGCAATTGCAGCGCAGGAGCTGTGGAGGACTCGATCTAAAAAGTGGCACGTTTCTAAATTGGGGCAGCTTTAAACTTGTACGGACAAGGTTTGTAAGTGTTTTACAATGTATGAAAGACTGCATGGATTTTAGATTACTGCAGGCAATGCTTGTTTTAATATTGTGGAAAGGAACAGTATAAAAACAGTCTCAGCAGACCATAAAAAGGCCCACAAACAGCCAAACAAACGGCCCACAGACTAACTTGTTATACCAGCCCGACGGACACTGCTTGATTGCCCTATATGCCAGTCCAACCCTGCCCACATACACTTAGGTGTGCACCCACCGCCGACGAGCAACATGTGTAGAACCGCGGTCACACCTGCTTATAGTGTCCGCAGCTGGCATGGGGGAACGAAAACCATCCATTTCCGGTTTGAACTTTCCAAGTATTTCTAGGCGTCACAAATATTGCACAGCTCTTGCCGATTATACAAGGATCGACTGCGCACATTAATGTTCCTTGCAGCAAAATCAAGGTCCTGTCGTTTCTTTTGTGCTCCGAAAGGAAAAGATCATAAACCTTTGGACGCAACTGTGTCCTCGATCAGCTGTTGGCAATTGTCCCATTTAGCTCTGGACTGTAGCAGCAGGGAGAGTCCGCGCATGCGCAAAGAGGTTGTTTTTCACAAAGGCTGCCTCTTAAAGTGAGCTGGCAGCTCGAAGCCACCCGTCTTTGTACAGAGACCGCAGAGCTGTGAGCAGCATGACAGCGGCGTCCAGTGCTGAGACTTTTTTACACGAAACCCCAATGAACTCTTTACAGGAGAAACACTGATCCCTGCCAGCATTTTTCCTGCAAGGCAAAGTAATTAATCAGTGCAATCCGAGAGATCACATTTTTATATGAGATCTGAAACGTTTTTTCTTAATCTATTTTTCTAAGATTTTGTTACTACCATGGTGCTGGGGAAGGTGAAGAGCTTGACAATAACATTTGACTGTCTAAATGACAGTAATGTCCCCGTCTTCTCCAGCGGGGACACCGTCTCAGGGAGGGTGAATCTCGAAGTGACTGGAGAAATAAGGGTCAAATCTCTAAAGATTCATGGAAGGGGACACGTAAAAGTGCGCTGGACTGAATCACGGAATGCCGGATCCAACACTGCCTACACGCAAAATTACTCCGAAGAAGTAGAATATTTCAATCACAAAGATATCCTGATTGGGCACGAAAGAGGTAAGTGATATCAAAGATGTGGAAATGTGCATTGCTTCTAACACCATTTTCCCCTCAGGTACTGGCACCTCGACATAAGCGCTTAAAAATGCACCGGATGGAGGGTGCACATCTATGCTTCTGCTGTTTTACGTCTCACTGCCAGTTGCAGGAATCCTTGCAAAAAAATAAGAAAAATGTTTCACACATATTTAGTATAAGTTGCACGTGGGCATTTCCAAGTCCACATTTGCTTCATTGTTTAATAGTTTCTAAATGTGTAACTTTAAAGCAAGGACATCTGGCATGCGTAACTCACTACACGTGTTTTTTATGTTGCCTATAGTTTAAAAACTGGAATGCATATAAAATGTGAAATGACTCGCCCTTTATTCGGGGAGAGGTGAGAGTTTTAAATACGGCTCACTCGACTTTGTAAAGTGCAATACACATGGTAATTGATATATACATATGTATATTGCAGCTTGCTCTGATTAAAGGTGCTGTTGTGGAGATATTACGGCGGAGTGCTTGCCGATTCTAACCAATTACACTTGTGAATTGCGTCGTAGAGAGCTTATCTCGCTGTGGAGATATGGGGAAGTGAGACTCATCTTGTTTTTCTGAAGTTTCTACCCTTTGTTAGAAGCGGTTCAATCCTGTTTGGGACCAGTGGTTGGTGTGGAGGCTGTGAGGGTGGGGGCTGCTGCGCCTCTGCCTTACATTGGTTGGAAGCGTCATGTGCTGCTGACCTCTCCATGAGTGTTCCATAAGACAGCGTCTTAAGTTGCATTTATTGATTAATACTGATCGAAGTTACATTGCCCGATTAATTTGTGTTTGCGAAGAAAGAGGATTCCCATTTTCTTCTGTTTGATTATAGGAACGGAACTTTAATGTTTTTTCTCGCGTGGTTTCAAACCAAGTTAAATTGATTACTGGAAAGTAGGCATAGTGTGTCGTTTTGTACATTACAGGGGTGTGATCTATTCCGGCTATGGTTTAATTTCTTGCACTATCGGTTCATCAAGCTGGCACTGAAGGGTCGAGCTACTGCAACGTAGGGTTTTATTTCAACGTCACTGCTTCTCACACTATCTTAGCCCTGATCTCACCACTCGTTCTCCGCCCCTTCCTTCCTGTGGATTGGCGGAGCACATTTGTTATGTGCGTTGCCAAGGCGACGTTGACATTTTGTCATTGGCTGACGCTGTTGCCAAGCCCGAGGTGGACAGGTTTTCTTACCCGACTCTTCTCAAGAATGAGCGCATAGCCGCTATTAATAGAATAGCCATTGCCCACGTTCTGTCTGTTTAAGCGGCTCCTGGAATGATCCCGAGGATGTATAGGTTCTCAATAAGCGTGAATCCGCCGACAGGTTGTGAGCACTGGAGTCAAACTAGCCACATTTTCCAATACACTCTAAATCGTTGCAATCACAAGAAGTGGTATGCTTTAACGTTTCCCATTCTTAAGCGTATTTATTATTCAGTAATGTTCATAAAAATAGTGATGTGCAAACCGCGCGTATTCAAGTTTTTATTCACACCTCCCTACTATAACACGATAATACTTTAACTGAATCGGCTTGTTAGTGACGTTGTTTATGCCTGATCCTAGAATGGATTCCATTCAATATCTATCCCGCCCTCGGGAAAACGACATTAGGTAGGTTTATACTGTACCGCATCTCCGGAAGTAGGGGCCGGGGCGGTGCTTGGTGGCAAGTAGGCTAGGCTGTGCTTTTACGTCACGTTCTTTGCATATGAGGCGGTGCTGCTTGCTGCCTGGATCTGCTCTCACCGGTTTAGGCCGGTCCTCTCCTGCTCCAGTTCCAGTCTGTGCGTGATTGACGTCTCTGCAGCACTTGTTTACCACATTCTGCCCGAGACTCAGCCGAAAACTGCTGAGGTGGCATAGCAAATGAATAATTAAGAACTTAAAAGAGGTCGTAAATAAACGGTTAATAGAAACTGAACAGGCCGTGATAATACACGAAATATATATGTTTTGGAAATGTGCAAATAAAGCTCACTCCCGGGGCTGTTCTATTAACTAATGGCAGAATTATTAACATGTCAAATCTGCCCGAATAAGTATGTTCATTCGTATAACTCTCTATTGGTTTATCATTTGATAAATCTTACTATAATCGAATTTCGATTACCCCAATTTAACAAGCCCAGCGCCGCGCCTTTAAGACACCTTGACTTCGAGGCCACGCTGTATGCGCGGTCGCTTTTATTGACCGGTCTCGGTGGATTTTACGAGGTTACCCTATCTGGAAAATATTTTTTTCTGGGAAACATTCTTTTTGTCATAACTCACCAAGTTATTCTAGCAAATCATGTACCGTGTTTTAAATCAAGTGCTATTAGGCACTAGTAAAATATGCTTAACTATAAACACGCACGTATGATATTACGAAAAATCGAATACATTCGCACTGGATACATAAAGGACTGAAATAAATAAACACTTAAAGAAATTGAGAGGCAAGGAAAAGATGTCGCCGCACTTTTTTTTTTGTATTTCAATGCAACTAGATCGCTCGCCTTCCTGCCCACGCCTACAAGAGAGCCTTCGAGACCAGCCTCCATAAGAAGGCTGGGCAAGTTGTTTACTGCAAGTACTAGCCCCTCCCAAGCAGCCTCGGGCGATAAGTCTAGTTACGTTTAACAGAAACCTGGGGCAACGGTTACCGCTTAAGAAAATAGACGTTTTTTGTTCGATGCAAAAATGATAGGCAACGAGTTGCAAATGTAAGACCGACCGTTGTTGTGATTTGGGTTAGCCTCAATCCAGCTGCAGCAGATAGTCCTTGTGGTGTGGGGTTGGGAGAAGGGAGCTCAAAAGGAGGCACACGAGCCAAGAAGAGAGGGCACTACGAGGAATGCGGCGGAGTGGAAAGGATGGAACACTTGGGATACGGCATGGTGTGGGTTGAACAGTTTTACATGGTACCAACAACGCCGCCTGCTGTAGACCGTCAAAACCGAGGAACACACATTGGCGTGTCTAATGGTTGTGGGACTGGCATCACACATGCCAGTATATGGAAAAAGAGACGGGGATTTAGAAAAATAAGTTCGATTAATTTGATTTCCACATTGACGTCAGGATTTTCAAATTTAATAAAGCAGTTTTTGGCTTGGAAAGTAAAGCGTCTCCTGTTTATATCGTAAGTGTTCGCATTTATGACACGGGCAGCAAACATTCATGGGACTGATTAACGTAAAGGGCAGCATACTATCATGTGACTAAGGAACATTCACAGGGATACCTGGATTTCAGGTAGCTGAAGAAACGGATGCATGCAAATTGTACTGAAACGTACATTTCGACTCGGCCGTTTTTTGCAGGATGCAACCCACCCTGAAATCACTTTCACTCTATCCATAAAGCTAATTGCTTCCCATTGGCCTCAATGGGATCACATGCCTCTTAGGCCTTCCTCACCCTTCAAAAGATTTGTTCAGCTTCGTTTATTTTTAACCACTACAAATATCTGACTAATTTCTCTTTGGAGATTCCGTTGGGTCAGAGAATGACTTGATGATAAACTTGCCTCATCTGTGTTGGTTCAGGAAGTAGGCACACAAGGTCTGTTGATTATCATGGGGTCTAGAATGATGCAAAGGCATGCCTAGGCTATCAGCCACATGAGAGGAGGGATAGGAGGCTGTGATCTGTCGGTGCTTAAGACCGGATGGCCGAAAGACTTTAGGTGCTGAGGGAGACAAAAGTAGTCACACGTGCACTTTTGTCAATGGCCACCACATAAGTACCATTTCTTTCTCCGTGACCAAGATGTCACTTTTCTTCTATGCCAGCAAGCATGTCCCTAGGTTCGCAACACAGTTGCAAGTTGCACTTATATTTGGGTTAAGATCTCTAAAGCTTGAACCACATTTAATATGCGTTTTACAGTTAGAAATGTCTTACGCACAAACCCCTGTTAACCATTTATTACCACCTGACAGGTCACCTGGAAAAGATTTGGTTCTAGTGTCCTGCAACAGACCTCCCTCACACGTGGTATTTTACAGTACTGTTTAGGATGATCTGCAAAAAATGTTAATGACCAGGCAGGTGGAATGGTAGACCTGTTCCGAAATGTAGAATCTGCTGAAAGAAAATAAGCCCAGGTGTTAAACCTCACCATGCATACTTAGCCTATGTTTATAGAATGTGTGCTGTCTTTCAGTTAACAGAGGGTATATTGTGTATGTCTTATCCATAATACCAGAACTTTATGAATCTTGAGAGCAGTTTGAAGTAGTAGTCTCCAGTATCCTCCCAATTTCCAAAGTTATCTGCATTTTTTTAGTTTTAATTTCTTTAAATGCCCATCGTTTATTCTGACCTGAAACCACAGTGCTCGGTAAAATGTGCATAGATATATAAGGAGCTTTAAAGTGGTATGATTTATGCATGGTAACATCATTCTATTTTAATCCCTAGATGATGACAACTCTGAAGAAGGTCTCACCACTATTCATTCAGGAAGGCATGAATATGCATTCAGCTTTGAGCTTCCACAAACGTTAGTATTTTTTTAGTAAAAAAAAAAAGAAATACAATCAGTAATTGAAAATCTGATATGTGGAATGTTCATTTTAATTAGACCTTTTCAGTGGTAGCAGGTTAATATATGTATATTTGCTGCACCATTGTAACCTATGAAAGGCAATTTAATTCATGGGCCTTTAACAATCTCTTATTAATGGGTCTTTACAAGTAACTTTATATTCTCTTTAGAATGGTATCCCATTCTCTGTTACTATATAATTTTTATTGCTAAATGTGTGCTCCTTATTAGTCAAGTAGAGCAACATTTTCCATTTAGATGGGATACATGTTATCTGATCAGTCGTAATTATTTTAATGAATTAAGAACAAACTGATCATGATTTAAGCCATTTATTTCTTGGCCACACATTCTAGCTTAATTTATATATGTGGAAAAAAGACTGAAAACCACCATTGCTATGAGGTTCTATGTTATTACTGTACCATGCAAAGCATAATTACCTGTTTGGCTTCTTAATTTATTCTTGACACTTTGCCAGACAGTAGTGTTGTGTTATCTGTATGAAGTCGTATTCTTATGCTCCACTCGAATGCGATTCAGTTTCTTGAAAGACTAACCGTTTTTGACCTTTTTATCTTGCACAGACCACTTGCTACCTCATTTGAAGGCAGACATGGCAGTGTACGCTATTGGGTGAAAGCTGAATTACACAGGGCTTGGCTTCTACCAGTAAAACTGAAGAAGGAATTTACAGTCTTTGAACACATAGATATCAACACTCCTTTGTTACTGGTAAGAAATGAGGCTTTTTTTTCAATCTGCACTTAGTGTATTGTCGAAAATGCCTCAACCTTGAAGGAGTGCAGAGTATGACCAGTTGCGTAATTCATAAGGGTGGTTGAAAAACCAGCTATTCACTGGTTTCTAGAACTGAGGAGGTCTCCAATTTGATTACCACTGCCTTCTAGATATGTCATTAATAAGACATGCCTCCCAGTAATACATTATTCCTAATATTAGAATCATAGTTATGTACACTGCCTTTCTGGTATGCCCTCGGTGAACCATGACCACAAATATGTTTTTTTGTATATTGTCCACATAGCTTTAGTCTTCTGAAGACTAATCATTCGGTATGGAATGTGCACTGTGACTGGCTGAAACATGGAGAAAATAAAAACGATAGTGTATGGCCGAATATTTGCCTCGCATATTGTGAACCGAGGCAGTAGGATCCTATTAGGCCAAATTACAGTGCTTAGTGCATATGAAGTTGGAAAAGGCCCACACTATTAGAATACAGTCCTGTACTGTAGCTTAAAAAGTATACAACTGTAAGAAAGCTGTTGAACTATTTTTGGTTTGAGTTTACATCCGGTGGGCATGGTATGGACCTAGTACATTTCACATTTGCAAAGGAAAGGTTGTAAATGTATTTTTTATAGTTAACGTTTTTGTATACATTGGCTGTTATGCTCAAGATTATGTAGTTCATTATATTACCAACATACATTATAAATCTTAAAGCCTGGACCCTTGCAGTTAATATCCCAAGGAAACTTTGTAATTTTCTATTCTATATATTTGATTTGTTTTGGTTATAGTTTTTGCAACAGCTTTATGAATCTTGCAAGTATTTTTTTTGGCCGTTACATTTTTCAAAACCAACCCATTATCCTGCCAATAAAGGCACTGTCTTGCCAATAAAGCAAGGTATCTGATTTTGGAGGTTTAAAGCACAGACTAAAACATGCAAGTTTCTTTCACAGCACCCGTCACTATTTACCCACAGCAAGATTTTTGGCTAACCACGTTTCGATTTATTTGGGCCTCAACAGTACACTTTAGACGCTGAAGTTTCAAACCTCTTCGGATACATTGGTCTTTTGCTCAATTTATTCTAGATGTTGGTATCTACAAGTTCAGGATTTATTTTTAGCACAGAGTGGATGACGAGTGAATCTCACCCGAAACTAAGGCATATTGAGATACTGCTTGTACCATAAGCAGAAGGCCTTTTAACCCTGCCCTCGCTTTTTTAGCGTTATGGCTTTTATGTGTTTGAATTGTAATCCCTGCCATTTGTCGAAAGAAGTTAATATTTACGATGCATGAACACTACACCAAGGATGTTATCGATTATTAAGGTCTTGCACGTTGCCAGCACCTCAACCAGAGTTGGTAAAACGCACATATTTATGCAGGTTACACATATTTCTTTGCCCGAGGTTTGGTTTACTTCTTCTTCAGCTAATCTCACTGTGAGAAATTATTTAGCTGAGATTTAATTTTGGCAGTATATATGCACTTACAGTCACATGAAGATTTTTTTTTTTTTTTTTAAACAATTTCTAGGTTTTCATTGGATTGCTTGCTCTGAAATGGCTATCATTCCATCCACTGCAGTGGTGGATGCATGTAATTTGTCCGTTTCCACCAGGTTTCTGAACTGTATTTAAATGCAAGACTAGTTGTACAAATATTAGTCCTTGACAATAAGGCTTCTTTGTTTTGTTAAAATGTATTTTTGCACACATTTGTAACAATGCTGAAAGGTTGTTTTTCAAACCTGAAAGTTTGGGAAATGATTTTCTGTCTTGAAAATACCACGTTGCTGCCCTAATCTTATTAAAATAAGCACACTTTTAAACAACCGATCACTTAATAAGATGGAAGTATTCCTCATACCACATGTTCATACAGTTGTTTTCCTTTCTTGCAGTCACCCCAGGCTGGCACAAAAGAGAAGACGCTTTGCTGCTGGTTCTGTACCTCAGGCCCAATATCCTTAAGTGCCAAAATAGAAAGGAAGGGCTATACACCTGGTAAGTTGCACAGACATTTTCTCAGAAATTAAAAGTTTTACTAACCACTCTGTGTGGGTGAGTACCAGTTGTCTCTTAATATAGTTATGGTTACCATGACTGTGTACGGTTGTACTTGTGAAACTCTAAATTATTACACTTATGGTATGTATATTTTTTGTTCCAGGTGAATCAATTCAAATTTTTGCTGAAATTGAAAATTGCTCTTCCCGCATGGTAGTGCCAAAGGCAGCCATTTACCAAACTCAGACTTTCTATGCCAAAGGGAAAATGAAAGAAGTGAAACAGCTTGTTGCCAACTTGCGTGGGGAATCGCTGTCTTCTGGAAAAACTGAGACCTGGAATGGCAAACAGTTGAAAATTCCTCCAGTTTCTCCCTCCATTCTAGACTGTAGTATCATCCGTGTGGAATATTCGTTAATGGTAGGAGTCTGTACATTATTTTTAATGATCCTGTTTATTGGCTAACGTTCCCTCCAGTGAACTTGAGTAGTAAATAACAACCCATTGCAAATCAGTAGAACAACAGTTAGAAGTTATGCAACTTGTAACCAAACTGTTGGTATGCAGAGATGAGGGATGTGTTTTGCCATTTATTTGTTGGTGTGTGTGTGTGTGTACTTTCTCTAATGGTTATGTGATGAGTTTGGGTGTGATTCTCTTGTCTTGTCTGACATTGAAGGTCCTACCTGTGGTTCTTCAAACCCTACCCAGTGATGTTGTAGCTTGCTTCCTGGAGGACCAATCTACTCAATGGTTATTCTCTCATGCACCCTCACTATAGTTTCTTCTTCTTAATTACAGTTTTATTTTTTTGTTACGTTTTTAAAATATTACTCCTCCCTGGTAATTTGCCCCTTCATTTTTTTTTAATTTGAGTACATCAGTCTTATGGAGGGCTTTAATTCTCTGTGCCCATGGACCATGGCAACCCATTTGTCACAGAGTCTAATCTCAGGGCAACAACACCTGATTGTGGTACAGTGCCGCTCTCCACTTAAACCAATATCCCAGAGAAAAGTTACATCTTTCTCAGTGTTATCCTTTTGGGACTGTAAAATATAGCTAAAATAAAAATGCAGAAAATGTTATAGGAGAGGAAGTGTAATTTTGTTATTATGGGGAAATATTATGACGCTTCTGGCACAGTAAATGTGAAAAGAATAGACGGTTTGTTATTTAACGATAGTCTGTCCAGAACTTTTTTTTTTTTTTTTTTTTTTTTTGGCCTGGGATTTGACAGTGTAGCTGTCAAGGTGATATGATGGCAACAATGTACGTAGAGTGGGATTTGAGTCTGCCCCTTACATCTATTGGCTTTCTTCAACCAATCTATTTCAGCCCCTTGGCTTGAGACTTCATTCACATCTTGGCCCAGCCGAGTAGAGTATTCATCTCTCACCTGATGCTATTGGCTGAGTGCAGTTTTCTGCCTCCACTTTAGAGCTTGCATTAAACTCTGTGAGGAAAATCTATCTTTAAAACTATAGCCCATCTGTCTGCTGTTGCTGGGTCCTTCCAATGTGTCTTGCTGTAATATGCTAGGTCTGTATGCAGTAGCACTCTAAATACAAACAGGTTTGCTTTGACTGCCTAATTATTTAATGATCATATTTTCCACACAAACTAAAATGTACTCTGTCGATACAAAAGTCCCAAAAAGTCAAAGAATGCACTTTTCTAATCTTGCTATTTTATGATACTTTTTGCAGGTATATGTGGACATTCCTGGCGCCATGGATTTATTTCTTAATTTGCCGCTTGTCATTGGTACTATTCCATTACATCCTTTCGGTAGCAGAACATCAAGTGTCAGCAGTCAGTGCAGTGCAAACATGAACTGGTTGGGATTTGCGCTTCCTGAAAGACCTGAAGGTAATTTAGTTTTCCTTCATAAAATGCCGTGCAGTGCTGACCATTGTGCGTGGCTGTTGTGTGTGTCTTTTTTTTTTTTTTTGCGCATCACTAGCAAGGGCTGTCTCGGTTTGAGACTAGAGCATAACTTTTGCAGCGTGAATCTTTCTGGATTCACTATGCTGTGCATTATTCCGCGGTCTAGTGATTGGGGCCGGAATCGTAGTCTCCTTCTTCTTATTTTTTTTTTTTTTTTTTTTTGTGTAGCCCAGGTAGGCGTTGACGCCCCACCATTTGGTGTCCTCCCGTGACGTCGGCGCGCTTCCTCCGGCAGCTCCCACCCCTGGGCGCCATCTTCAGATTCTTTTTTCTGCCGTTGTCTGGATCGTCACGAGGAGCTCCAGAGTTTTGAAGAGGAAAAAAAGCAGAAAAACAGAGGTATTGGAGTTTCTTCATCACACGACAGAGAACATAGAACCGGGACGACGAAGTAGGTGAGAAGGAGGAAAAACTTCGACGTCTGACGGAGAATGCGCACACAGGGGGCTCCCTGAGTGTGGGAATGGACAAGACACCATTCAGATTTTGCCGTAACTGCCACAACAAGTTCGCGCAGAAGGACCAGCATCCAGTCTGCAACCTCTGCTTGCCGATCGACCATCAAAGTAACGACCAACGCCTGCTCGGCATTCGCCCCCAAGACCCTCCGAGTGAGGGACCGACAGAGGAGAGCAAACTACAGCATGCAGGGGCAACCTCCGTCGCTTCGGGACCTGGGCCTCTCCAGCGGAGAAGAGGACAGCATCGCCGAGGGACCAGAAGACTGCACGGTCGTAGAGACCGATAACAAGTCGAGGAAGGAGGTAAGAGACGTCGACCCCTAAAACCCCGACAGACTCTCGAAAAACAGAACCAAAGTCCTCGAAAGGAGCACTGGCGTCCAAGCAATCGACTACCACAGCTGCGTCCACGGACAAACAGCCCAGCGGATCCTTCGATAAGGACTCCCGGCCGGCGAAAGCTCTAGACACACCCCGGTCGTCGAAGCACGGTTCAGAAAAGCCGCACTCGACGCCGAAGGGAAAAGAGCAGAAGGCAACTTCGACGTCAACATCCACGACCTCGAAGAGAAACGCCGAAACTCTCGACGCCGAACCAGCGGCCGAGATGGAGAGGAAGAAAAGAAGGCTCGAGGCAGAAATGGACAGTATCCTCCAGAGGAAGGACTTCGACGAACGGATGAGTAGATACACCATCCCTTCGAAGCCCTCGACGGTTGTCGAAGCAGAAGTCCAGGAGGAGTTCGCCGCCAAAAACTTGCGAACCGGCGGAGCAACAGGACGAAGAGGGCCTGTATTATTACACTGAGGGCGATGACGACCAGCAGACGCACTTGGGTTCGACACCCTCGGAGGCTCAGGACCTGGAATGGCAGGACCTCGACGCCGAAAACCCGGAAGAGGCCGTGGAGACGTATCCGTTGAGGCATTCGCCACCAGACGACATTGGCGTATACAATATGGTCGTCAGGAACACTGCAGCAACCTATAGGGTGGAAATGGAGGAAGAAAAACCAAAGGCTTGTTTTCTCTTGGAGACACTGCTGCCAACCCAAACTAGGAGCCAATTCCTTCCTATGCTCCCAAGTGTGCTGGACCAAGGCAGGGAAGCTTTCAAGGAGCCATCAACCTGCAGATCGGTCACCCCCCAAGACAGAGAAAAAGTACAAGCACTCTTCTAAAGATCCAGCATATATCCAAGGATCTGTACCAGCTGACTCTATTATAACAGCGACAGCCAGGAAGAGGGCCAACGTTCCCACGAACTCGGACACCTCCAGACAAGGAGAGCAAGAGAATAGACCTCACAGGGAGGAAAATTGAGAGGAATGCGGCAATTCACTGGCGCATCGCCAACTCCAATGCCCTAATAAATAGACATGCCTACCAGCATTGGGAAGAAGTAGGGCAGCTGCTCAAACATCTCCCAACCGAACACCAGCAGAGAGCAGCGCACCTGGTGGAGGAAGGCAAGAACATGGCCAACACCTGCCTGAAGTCGGCCTTGGACGCAGCAGACACATCAAGCAGGCTTATGATGATCGGAGTAACAGAAAGAAGGCATGCCTGGCTGAGGATCTCTGGGTTCAAGCCCGAAGTACAGAACAATATCCTGAACATACCCTTCAACGGGGAAAAGCTGTTCGGCACACCAGTGGACAAAACGCTGACACAGCTGAAAAAGGATAACGAGACTGCAAGGTCCATGGGAGCACTGCAGTTTAGAGGGATGAGAAGGGGCACCCCCTCACGAAGACCAAATGGCAGAGGAGGGAGCCAACCGGGAACATCGCACCAGGCCTTCCAGCAAACCTATCAGGGAAGCAACCAGGCGCAACCAGGTCAGCAACAACAAGGCTGGCAGAACCAACAGAGGGGCCAGTCCTTTCGAGGTCGACCGAACGGACGAGGCCAGACAAGGAGAGGGGGACAGCAACCCGCCCCCAAGTGACTCCACAGTACCAAACGTGCCCACACACACACAACATCCCTAGTGGCGCGGCACAACAAAAGACCCAAAGAACAATTAAAAATCAACGATCATGTTACACCAGTAGGAGGCAGACTAAAACACTTCTTCCAGGAGTGGAAGAAAATAACAGACAAATGGATACTCAACATCATACAGTTCGGCTACTGTATAGAACTGGTAAAAAAGCCACCAAACAGGAGGCCAACCAACAAAACACGCTCAGCAGAAGAGCTATCACTCCTTTGGCAGGAAGCACAAGAACTCCTCCACAAGGAGGCTATAGAAAAGGGTACCATACAAGGAAAGAAACGGGGAGTGTACTCCAACTACTTCCTCGTACTAAAAGTAGACGAAACGTTAAGGCCCATACTGGACCTACGGTTCCTAAACAAATACATAAAAACTCAAAAGTTCAAAATGACGTCCTTACAGGAGGTAATACCTCAGATAAGGCACGGGGATTTTATGTCCACAATAGACCTCAAGGATGCCTACCTGCACATTCCCATGAACCAAAAACACAAACATCTACTGAGATTTACCATCAGCAAGACGCACTACCAGTTCACGGCCCTAGCCTTCGGCCTAAAATCCGCACCAAGGGTCTTCACAAAATGCCTAGCTGCCGTAGCAGCACACCTGCGGAGACGGGGAATACATGTATACCCCTACCTCGACGACTGGTTGGTAAGGCGAACTCCTACAACCAATGCAAACTACATGCTCAGCGGGTCACACATACGCTGACAGAACTAGGCTTCTCGATACACAACGGGAAGTCCTCGCTAGAACCAGAACAGGTGAAGATCTTCCTGGGTGCACAAATCGACACCATTCAGGGCAGGGTGTTCCCCAGCGAAAAGAGAACCTTTGCAATGCTGAAGGAGACTCCTCAATACCAGAGGGGGCAACGTCTGACAGTGAGGACGGTGAGCAAGCTCATGGGGATGATGGCGTCCTGCATACACCTAGTCCCCAATATTCGACTACACATGAGACCATTCCAGGAATGGCTCCAACAACAGAGGTCACAGGCAACAGGGAGTTGGGAAGATCTAGTGGTTGTAATGCACGCAGTGCAGGAAGAGATAGCATGGTGTAACAAGGACAACATAACGAGGGGAAAACCATTTACACCACCAACTCCGACAGTGACCATCACAACAGATGCATCCCAAATGGGGTGGGGAGCGCACATGAACCTGCTCAAAGTAAGGGGTTTATGGACACAAACGGATGCCATCAAACGCATCAACTACCTAGAACTAAAGACTGTGTTCCTTGCACTAAAAGCGTTCCAGAAACAGCTGTACGGGCAAAGGGTGTTAGTACAAACAGACAACACCACAACGATGTTCTACATCAACAAGCAGGGAGGAACACAATCAGTGGCGCTGTCAAATCTAGCGCAAGAGATATGGAAATGGGCAATCCCATTACAAATAGACCTCCTGGCGATACATCTACCAGGTAAGGACAATGTGGAAGCGGACAGACTCAGCAGACAGACATCAATCTCACACGAGTGGGAGCTCAACCCGCAAGAGACGCAAAGGCTATTCAAGAAGTGGGGGACCCCACAAATAGACCTGTTTGCAACACACCAGAATGCAAAATGCCAATACTTCGCATCCAGACAGCCAGGCCAACAATCCCAAGGAAATGCCCTATGGATGAGCTGGTCAAAGACATTTGCCTACGCTTTTCCGCTGATACACAAGGTGCTCAGCAAGTGCAGAACAAGCAACATGACGCTAATTCTGGTGGCACCACAGTGGGCCAGGCAGTCCTGGTTCTCACAGATGGTGGAAATGGCACAGGGGCCACCACACAAGTTCCCAAGAAGAAGAGACCTGCTCTCGATGCAAAACGGAAGGGTGCTCCGCCCAGAACCAGAGAGCCTCAGCCTAGCAGCGTGGCTCCTGAAGACTTCGAGTTCGCTCACCTCAAGCTTCCCCAAAGCACGCTGGCGGTGCTGCGAGAAGCAAGGAGGCCCACTACACGGAAATGCTATGCAGCAAAATGGAAAAGATTCACTCAATGGTGCACCAAGGAAAAGCTCCACAGGAGAATCACCAGGGAATCAACAGTCCTAAAATACTTAACACACTTGCTAAAGAGTAACCTAAGCTGCACCTCGTTAAGAGTACACATGGCAGCAATAGTAGCCTATACAAGAGGAGAAACAGGGAAAGGTTTCTTTACATCTCAGGTGGTAAAAAGATTCCTAGAGGGGGCCAAGAGAATAGCCCCACCAAAGAGGTTGCCACCGCCTGCATGGAACCTCAATGTAGTTCTAACACAGCTTATGAAAGCACCTTTCGAACCCATTCACAAGGCCTCTCTACATATGCTCACAATAAAGACGGCCTTTCTGGTAGCAATTACCTCGCTACGCAGGGTGAGTGAATTGCAGGCGCTCACACTACAAGAACCCCACATTCAGATTCACAATGACAGGGTGGTAATGAGGACGGACCCACACTTCATGCCAAAGGTGGTGTCCAAGTTCCATATAAGTCAAACAATACAAATTCCAAGTTTCTTCCAAAAACCATCCACCAGCGCAGAGAGGGCACTGCACACTCTGGACGCCAGAAGAGCAGTAATGCATTACATCGAAAGGACTAAAGATTGTAGGAAGACAAAGCAATTCTTTGTGTCCTTCGCAAGCAGTTTCCTGGGCAGACCAGTGACTAAAAACCAATCGTACGATGGATCGCACAGACAATTCAATACTGCCACAAACGGGCAGGCCAAGAACTACAAGGAGCAGCACAAGCTCACTCTACCAGGAAAAAGGGAGCAACGATCGCCTTCCTGGCAAACACGCCCATCCAAGGCATTTGCCTGGCGGCAACATGGGCTTCAGTGCACACGTTCACTAAGCACTACTGCGTGGATATACAGATGAACAAGGAAGAACAAGTAGGTCAAAAAGTGCTTCAACATATATTCAACAACCAACGCTCCTCTTCCACCCAGCCGCCACACGCATAGCAAACCGCTACAAAGTCTATGCACAGCATAGTGAATCCAGAAAGATTCACGCTGCAAAACGAATAGTTTCTTACCTGTCGGTGTAGTTTTGCAGCTTGAAGACTTTCTGGATTCACTAGCGAACCCACCCGCCTCCACCAGAAAGATGAGACGGGAGGAAAGGGGGACTAAGAAATGGAAAACACCTTCAAAAGGTAAAAGGATAAACAGGAAAAGCACAAGACAAGAAAAAAAGAATCCGAAGATGGCGCCCAGGGGTGGGAGCTTCCGGAGCAAGCGCGCCGACATCACAAGAGGACACCAAATGGTGGGGCGTCGACGCCCACCTGGGCTACACAAAAAAAAAGAGACTACGATTCCGGACCCAACCACTAGACAGCGGAATAATGCACAGCATAGTGAATCCAGAAAGTCTTCAAGCTGCAAAACTACACCGACAGGTAAACTATTCGATTTTCGACCTAAACCATAAATGCTTTAATGGAATGACTTTTCCAACACAATCGTTGTAAAAAGCCTCCAAGTCGAGTAAAACGTGTGGGCAATTTGGGAGTGCTAGATTTTGTTGCATCATAATTTCAAGTTGGAACAAGACAGCATATTTTACCAGTTCTACCTTTTATGAAGGGATTGAAAATAGAATTCCAGTCTGATCTCAATAAAAGGACTTAAAAAAACAGCGAGAGCCTACTGTTGCCTATTAATCAACCCAAGGATGCATTATTTACTGATTATGAAGGTGCAATTACATGTTTTTGATTGAGAAAGGGTCGAAAGACACGTGCTTCCAGTAATTTCCCCGGAGTATGATTTTACATGTAAAACTTCACTGATGGGTCTAGCCGCATATGTCCGTTAACAGCCCTTGCTTTTTTTTTTAAGGAGTTTCAACTAATGTACGTTCAGTGTCAGACCAAACAATTATAAACTCTTCAAGTGCAGCAGTGTCGTTCGTTCGTTCGTTCAGTCAGTACTACGGGTAGAGCTATCAGGACTACAGCAACATAAGAATGGAAAACGACTTTTATTTTTATTTTTTTTTGTACTCTTTTTACCCGTTTTATTGGCAGAACTGATCTAAACAGACCACTCTGGTAGAGGTAACCAGTATATTGACACACTTTTTAGGCACGATTTTACCACCATCCTTAAATAAAATTGACTTTTTTTTTTTATCTCTCATCCCTGTGGCGTTAGTTCTAGTGCAGCAGTGCTGTTTTCCACATGTAAACTGTTCAGTACCTAAAAGCGTCCACATGGCAGGTATTACCTGAAATTAATACACAGCAGGGAGGGTTTATGTGCAGAGGGTCGGGTAATACCGAAATAAAGTGCTAATGTTGACCATTTTTGTGAATATCGCAAAGTAGGTTTACTATCTGCTTGCCTCCTATCGGGAAGTAGTATCCGGAGTGTGCTTGCAAAACGTCTTGCACATGTTCTCGCTCAGGAAACACTTTCTGCTGCTTCCAGCAGTGTTTGTTTTATATGTGCTTCCAAGTTGGGAAACACTGCGGAAAACTTTTTGGACTAGCCACAAATGTAGGACTTTGAAGTAGATGATGTCATTGTCTGCATCACTGTAACTCATTTTCCCTCTTTTAATGCATTGCATATGCCGTGCTGAAAGTAATAGGTCGGTGTTTTGCTTGGATTTTCTAATTTGAAAAACCAACAAATTCCCAGACCCTAAATCAGGAGTTTTAGAAATTGTAAATGTAACTGTGTGAACCTACCTTTGGTATCGCCAAAGCTTTGTGAATGAGGCTCACAGAAGTTATATTTTCTTGGTCTATTTCAGAAGTATTGCTGCTTTGATTTAAACGTGGTTTGAATTATAGTACAGGGATGTCCTTGTTTTTGAATGTGTGAAAACTGGCATGCTGTTTGTAGTATAAACCTAACCGTTCCTTTGTTTTTTTTCAGCACCCCCTAGCTATGCAGAAGTAGTCACAGATGAGCAAAGGCAGTGTCTGTCACCTGCATCTGCGTGTGATTTTGAGAGGGCGCTTCCAGGGCCACTGTTCGCATACATCCAAGAATTCCGTTTCCTGCCGCCACCTTTATACTCTGAGGTAGGTTTTCCAAATCTGGGGAAAGAGACTACCTATTACTGTGCAACATCTTATGGTGGCAGAGGTGGCTAATCTTCATTTTTATTTTATATTCCAGCCCTAAAAAAAATGCAATTAAAAATTTAGTGTTGATTAATTTAGGGTGTAAACGCAGGAGGTTATGTGAAAAGTCTGAAGTGGAAAACCAGTTACAAAGGCATTCTATTTGAGAAAGGTTCAAGAACGTCAGAGGGGTGGTGGGTCTATAAAAACTTAAAAAGGCAGTGAGCAGAAAGCTCTAAGATGACCTAGACTGAGCGATCCAGAACCTAGAAACAGATTCCAAAAGCATTCTTAAAGGGAAGTTAGAATTTGTGACTCAAAAGAAATAACGCTTGTTAAATTACATTGATGTGATTTCAGAAAAGTAATTGAACTGAATTGCAGAGACTGCCCATAAGACTCGATACTACATCTTATAGCACGTCAAAGTAATTTCTGGCCTCCACAGCCAATCATAATCCATGTGAGCTCATGAGCAGTGCATTGAGGGGAGAGAGTTACAATGACTTTGATTACCACAGCCATTAAACTTCAGTGGTTATGTATTATAACCATAATGTCCTTACATTCACTTTTAGGGGAAATCGGTTCATACTATTACAAAAAAAGGCAGTAGGGTAAAGAATACAACTGCACAAATACTCCCTATAGCTGTGGTCAGTAAGAGAAAAGTGATACTAAACCGTGCTACCGCAGGCTGCTCCCCTGCAGCTATAAAGTGCAAATGAGTCTACTGCAAGAGAAAATGACTTCTACAACATACCACTAATGCCTGGCGCAGACTAACATTTAAAATAATATGCAGTCATTTGTAATTTGAAGCAAAATAAAACTCGTTTATTCATAATATTGGTGAAATGTATTGACTTCTAACAATATCATAATTGAAGCTTTGACATTTAGCAAGACATAATAAACCCAATCCTTCAAAGTTACTATTTATCCACAAGGTGTAATTTAGGTTGGATGAAATAATAGAATTGGATGAATTCAGCACAGCCAAAACGTTTCTTCTAAAAAGACTTCCTCAGGGCCACCAAGGTTGCTAGCACATGAGATGGGTATCAGTTTTTAAGCTGCCTGTAGATAAAGTAAGTACGTCTCTAAAAAGTGAAGGCACTGATGTGGTGTATTCCACCAATCCAGGGTGAAGGGTGTCACGGTTGTAAGCAATTGGTGTAAATCAATTAGTCAAGATGCACATGGATACTGTATAAGTAAGTTACTGGGAAATAAAGCCGCTGATGTGGTGTGATGTTCCACAAATCCAAGGTGAAGCTTGTCACCGTAATAAACAGTAATGGAAAATTCACTGCCTCATTGTTAGGGGTGTCTTTGTGCCAAATCCACTTATTAAGTCCGGGGCTCGCGTATCTTTCATAAGATGCAGAGAAAGCATTCTTAAAGGGAAGTTAGAATTTCTGACTCAGAAGTAATAATGCTTGTTAAAAAAATGACATTGAAGTGATTTCATTTAAAAGCCATTGAACTGGATTGCAGAGCCTGGCCATAAGGCGCTGTACTAAACCGATAGCACGTCAAAGTAATCTCTGGCCTGCACAGCCAATCATAATCGATGTGAGCTCATGAGCAGTGCATTGAGGGGGGAGAGTTGCAATGGCTTTGATTTACCATAGACCTTAAACTTCAGTGGTTATGTATTATAACCATAATGTCCTGTTTGCTGGTTAGTTAGTGGTGCGGCAAACACAAAACTGAAAAATCCCTGAAATTTGCAAGAGCCAGTTATTGTGTGGAATGCAAAATACACCTGATAACTCATTGTAGAAACCTTTTTTTGTATTTTCTTCCTAATGCCATTGGATTAAGGGTGTACTGAACATGGCAGGGGCCATGAGTTCTGTGCATTGCACACTATAACTGCCAGATTTCTGGGATTTTTATTTTTTATTTCATGGGTATGTTTTTGTGATGTACCACAGCCCCCTTCCATGTATCCATTCTGCTGTATGTGCGGCCTTCGGCCAGTCCCTGGGCCTAACTGGCCTACCTGGCCTTGCACTGGGCTTATTTTGCTAGCTGCCAAATTTCATGCTGACTCATCAAACCGTGCCAAAGTTATTAGTGAGTTAAACTTTTTTTTTTTTTTTTTTTACCCTGACCTGCTCAAAACACAACATAAAGCAACATTTTCTAAACATCAGACACGTTTTGTGCAGATTCATCAAATAGTGTCAAATTGTTTAGCAGACAAACATTTGTTTCACCCCCCCATTGAACATAGCCCCATCACCCCCTCAATGGATCCGCATGGAACTACTGAACAGATTTACACCAAACCAACACAAGGACACTTTCTTACTGCAATTGATGACGGGAGAAAAAGCTCAATATTGAAATGTATTTTTAATTGGATTTGCTAACCTGGATCCGCGCATTACTGGCCCAGATAGTTCTAAAATGTCACGTTTTTGTGACCGGAAGAGGTTTTAAATGCAAATTTCTCAAACTATGGAAAATATTTACACCAAATCTTGTGTAAAGTTCTAGGTACAAGTTAAAATTGGGGTAATTCTGTTTAGCTTTTTTTTTTTTTTCTTTTGCTGTATGGATGAGCAAAAAATACTATCAAAGTTAAAATGAAAATTTCACTTTTGGAGTTACACCCCCCCCCTCATTTTTAAGCCCCTGTATAATGGATCTGCATGCAACTTGCCATGAGAAACCCAAAGTGGATGTCCCTTTTTTCCTGAAAGTTTTTTGAAGATTTGTCGTGGAATGTATATTACATGCGTAATCCATGTATACCTTACTTAGGTCAAGCAGTTTTGTCAGGTGGACTAGTTTTAAACAAAGGTCTTTAACTAAAAGCTGGAGTTGCAGGTTATTGTAACATGCACTCTGTACGGCAATAAGCAGTATGTAAGGTGTAATAACAAGGTTCCACTGCAGCAATAAATGTGTAAATATATGTTGCATAACTAGAAAACATTGCGTATTGCCTCTGTTTGTGGGGCCTTTGAATAGAAGGCAATTTAAGTTTAAGAGGAAGACCAGTTTGCTTTACCTACATTTTAATATGTTCATTTTTTTTATTTAGGTTGACCCTAACCCGGATCAGCCCACAGACGAGCATCCATCTTGTCCTTCTCGTTGAAGAGATGACTAAAAAGCAAGTTCTGAAGAAAGGACTCAAGTTGAACTGACGGCTCTCAACTGAGAAAGGAGTATGGAAGACGTATCAGGGAGATATGTTTTCTAAGAGAATGATTTGCTGTTACCAAGAAAACCTGGAATACATGGCATCAGCAACCCGTGGTTTGAGTTAAAATCCACAGCATACTCAAAAGACTGCTCGTCATGCTTCGAGTTGAACTCTCTTTCCTCATGTCTGCACATGCTAATGCGTGCTGTCATTGGCACCGGCAGCCGGGCATGCGGTTCGTTTCGGGAACTCGCCACGTTGTTAAAGAGGGGTCTCTACCCTCCCTATTTGCACTTGTTCAGTGCTCATGTTGTGTGGTTCAGTATCACTACAGCTTTTGCTCATTAACACCATACTGATCTTAACATGTTTGACTTGCCTGCGATCTGCACAACCAGGAGTTTAGAACGCGTCGAGAAGCTAAAAGAAGACAAATGCACTGACGTTTTTTGTACGTTGATGTAGCTTGGACATGATCTGCCTATATACATGCTCAGTATCGTCCTTTTTTGGCTGACCATATTTCTGTTCCCTCCTCACCTTGGCTCGAGTGGTGGATTTATTTACAGACATCAACTTCCTTCAAGTCAGTCCTTCTTGTTTTAATAGAACGCAAACATATTTATTATGTTTAAAAAAAGGAGACAAAATTATGGAATGTAATAAGAAATACTTTTCAACGTTGTTTACCTTAATTTCTCTACAGAAATGTCGCTTTACTGCTGTTTCCACAAGCAGCAGTCAGTTAAAAGATGTACACAGCAGCTGAATCTCAGGTGGACACATAATTTGCAAAAGAATGAGTTCTTTTTGTGCTCTCTTTTGTTGTCGAGGTTGATGCCGTGTTGGCCTGGGTGTGGATAAAAACAGATCCACACACTACCGCTCTGTAGAACTAATGATGGGGGAAGTGGCCTGCACCAGAACAGTCTGCAAGGTAGCAGCCCCAACGTATGCATAGGCATCAAAGGGGACAGACCGCACTAGCGTATGCACAGACGCCACCCTGCGCACAGGCTTCAAGGGGTACTTCAGCTATTATTCTCTTTGTAAGACAAAAGGCTACCCCTCAACAGTCGAAGTGCACTTAGTGCACAGTTTTAATTGAACACCTAAAACACATATATGTGCTTGGTCTTTAAGATGAAAGTTAGATGCATATGGATTGAAAGATTCATGAGTTGTGCAAGAGGATCTTTTATATTGTGCCACTATCAGGTTTACAAGAAGCCTTTTTGTCAGATTTATAGCACAAGGGCCTCATTCTGATTGTCAGCACTAATACATTCAGAATGCCAAGAAGTTTATCAATGTATTTTTGCATTCACATTTTTGGTGCCCTTAATCTGCAAAAATGTAAGGAGGAATAAGGCAACTGTGGCACATGCTTGTTTTTCTCAGTAAAACTTCTTAGAGTGTGTATTCTGCAAGGTTTCACCAGGAGAAATTGTTCTAATATTAGTTGCAGCCGACGTGTGTTAGGCAGTGGTTGCACAAATGTGATGCAGAGAGGTAGCACAAATACCAAGAGCACAAATGCTTTTGTGCGCTTTCAGAAATACTCATTCTACACATGCAGTTATTCAGAGTTGAGACTTAGTTTAAAATGGTTAAATGCAGTGTTTCCACCATTGAACCCAGGAAATGAAGCGTTACAACAAGAAAAAGGCATTGATAATGGGCTGTCCACTTTCTGGTGAAATGCTATCTTGCTTTGAAGTCTCTTTTGGGCTTCACATGGGTTTTTGTAATAAGTGTCCTTTAAGAAAGCATGTAAACTTCTTTCGAAAGTGTTGCCGGCAGAAGAGTATCAAATATTCAATTGAGTCACGTTTTATGTGATTCCATTTTTAAGGACTAGGTCTTCACCAGACTAAAGTTATACAAACAACTGCAGGGTGGCATTTTAAACGTTGCTCGCCTTTTTTGGTAATGTCATCACACTTCTCGAACTACTGCTATCATATGAAATACTTGGTGGGCATTCAGTGATATTTTGGTTGGGCACGCCCCATGTTGTTCAATTTTTTTTTTCTTTTAAACAGACCTGGGAACAAATCCTTATGCCTAGCTTCGAAACAACTCTCCCAGAAAAAGTTGGGTTTATCAGTAGCCCATGGAACACTTTCCTAGATAGAGCAGTTATATAGCCATTACTATCGCTTTACAGTGTGGTCAGACAAACATTTCTTAAAACTTTATTAAATAAAGTTAATGGAAATATTTCTTTACTCTGTTTTTAGAGGCATTATTTTTTTACCTAATTTCCTAAGCATTGGTCAAATCCTGAACGGAATTTAGAGGTTCTCCAGTATTAAGATTGTTTCCTGATCTTGAATTAGGAGGAAATAAGAAAGATCCAAATAGTTTCCCGATTTTGAATTGGGAGCAATTAAGAAAGATCCAAAATCACAGACAAAGTGCAATATTAAATGTTTGCTTTTTAGAATATATTCCATGGTTATTTGTAAACCTTTTTTGTATACATTTTTTTTTTGTTTGGTGCTGAACATGTCGTGTAGGCTCTGTTTAAAGGAAACCATATGTGGAAGATTGTGGACATTTTCCCATTGCCCTTCCTTATGGAAAAAATAAACCATTTTTATAAACCTTTGTGTTACTTGTGAATTTTTATGGATATATTTGGAATTATCTGTTAGTCAGTCGAAGTTAAAAATGTATTAAACATGTGTGCGGCCAATAATGCAAAGCATAGTTGCCTTTCACACAAGGAATTGTACATACACAGAAAGAAAAGGTAAAAAAAGTGCTTTTATTTAAAGAAAAAGCAGTACAAAATGTTGCAAATATGAGGTACATTATTTCAAGTCCATTCTTTTACAGCCGGACTGTTGATACAGTCCCCCATATTTCTACTTTGCCCCATAATGCTCTTTGTTGCAAGATAGTATGTTTATGTTGATTTTCCGCTTTATCCTGAATAGTTCCTTGCAGATAAATAACACTCTAGATGAATTTACCTTTGCTGAAGTTTTGACCCGAGGTCCCAGCTTTTTCTCAAGTACAAGCCAATTTGTTTAATCATTTGGCTCCAAAGATTACTTAGGAGGAAAACATGTGTTTGTCTGGAAGGTCGAGGTTTTATCTGCTTAAAGTCTTATTGATGGTAGTTGATCTTATGGAATTATACAAATTGCAGTTATGCATGACGTGTTTTGTGTCCTCTTCTGCTCCACATGAGCATTTGTTCGAGGCTGCTGGATATCTTCTGTCTAGTCGTTTAACATTGGGCAGCCACATCTTGCTAGAACAAACCTCCTTTCTCAGTGATTAGACAACAAAATGAGGTATTCTTGGGTGCTCTGTGAGGGGTTCCAGCATAGGTCTTGAGGGAGAGGTTTTACAGAGCTCTGAACTTCTCTAAGAATAAAAATTGTTGATAATAGAGGTCATGTTCTTGTATTTTAAAAGCAGCTCAAGATTGTTGGAAGAAGGTAATGCCAAGTTGAGTCTATTGACCTCTTTTGCCCAATGCATTGCAATAGGTGGCTTACCGTTCAGAGAGGTGCTCTTCCCAAGCACATTCCGCCAGGTTATCTTGGGGTGCTCATAGTCTTTTTAGCCCGTATTCTATGGGGGCAGTCTGGCAACTTTCTTCCACTGAGAGTTACCTATGTCTGATTCCATGGCATCCGTGGGAAATCTTGTCGGCAGATTGAGCAATGATTTTCAAAATTTCCTCTCGAAGCAGCCTAGACGGCTTGCAGTAGTGTTCAGACCACATAGATCGGCTCCATATAAAATACAGCTTCCAACTTTGCTTGGAAAATTTTGGGGTGTCAGTAGAGAGACTCTTTCCTTGTTTCCGGACCATCCTCAAAATGGCGTTGGCTGTGGCCTCAGTTTTTTTTCCATTTTGTTTGATGTGAGTATTCTATTGGCAATTTCTACTAATTGTTACCCCCAGGTATTTATGAAAAATGAGATGTTATGGCTGTTTTGTTTTGAAGTTCATTACGTTTGTTTTTCCTGTGTTCATTTTTTTTATTATTTTTTTTTTTTACGTTGTGGCTTAACAGTGTTTTTGCATGGCTTTGAGTTGTACCTGAAGGCCCCTTGGGGTCTTGGAAATGAGAATTGAATCGTCTGCATATAAGAGCTGATATCTTGAAGCCATTTTTTACCGGGATATCATTGGAGGCTTTTCGAACTACCTGATCCAGATTGTTGAAAAAAGGGAAAACAGGAGTGCCAAAAGGCAACCTTATTTGCTCATTTCTGATATGGATTTTCTTACTGATGAGACATGATTTATTTTTTCTTAACCTGTGATGTTCAAGTGTACACCAGTTTGAGTAGAGACTGGAGGGCTGGGTCGATAGGTTTCGACAGTTTATCCCAGAGGTGATCTTTTCGCACCAAATTAAAGGCCGAATATAAATCTTAAAAACGCCATAAATAGGAGCTTTTTATTGCTATGCTAGATTTATTCATAATATGCAAAAAAGTGAAAATCTGGTCGATCGTTGAAAGTCCTTCTCTAAAGGGGTTTTAGGATAGGGAGAGGATACTCTCAGTGGCTCAGTCCTTCGAAGGTCTCCAAGATCAGTTTTGGCAAAAAGATTCTACTATCCATGCCAATTAGACGAATTGGACTGTACGTCTATGGGTGGTTTTGAGCAACCCCCTCTCCCCCCTGTATATTGGTACAATGATGCTGTTTTACCTGGAGGTAGAACGCCGATTATTTTTCTTTTTTTGCTGATGTTTGAAAAAAATGATTAGGAGTATTTCAGCCCTGCAATCTGGATCAGAAAGGAACACCTCTGGTGGTATCTTCTTATTGGGGCCATGGCTTTTCCCTTTGTAACAGTTATTGATTCTTCCGCTTTTTCTTTGGTGAGTATCATGGTCCATATGTCATCATAGACGGTGCTTATTTTTTATATGTTCTTTAACCTGCATACATTTATCTTGTGAGTGGACAGCTGCGGCATTGAAAATTGTGGAGAGGTAGGTTATCCGAGCTTCTTCAGTGATGTTTGTTTCTAAATAGTATTTCTTGGCTCCTAGACTTTCTCTAATTTTTTTGCCAGAAGGCTGTGGAATCCTTAGCTAAAGCTGCATTTTCGATTTCTTCCCACTTTGTATTCAAAACATCAATTTTCAACTTCATAATTCAGGATTTGTAGTTGTACTAATTTTTTTTCATGTGAGCCACTGTGAACTGTTGATTGTAATACCACCTTTTTTCCCGTACCTTCCTCGTCAAACCATCCATCTTGGGATTTTTTTTTTTTTTAAATTACTGATCGAGTGTTGGTGGTACATTTTCTAGAAAGTATCTGAGTTAATGTTTTTAGTAATGCGTCATACAGGTATAGTTTGTAATTCTCAGCAGGATATTTTACTATACACTCCGGAATATCGACAGTAGTTGGTTCTGTTTTCCATCCCTCTACATTAGACTCGAGGTTGGCATTGTATCTGGTTCTCACTTGCCCTCCAATGTCCCAGGTGTTGCTCAAATTTTGGACTTCTCTGATGATCCCTTACTGTTTATGTCCAGGTTTAGTGCATTATGATCGCTTTCTAGCTTCCAATGGATCCTCAAATTTTCATATCTGGACTAGTCCATTGCTATTAGCAGATTGTAGTCAATTACAGATTGGGCTTTTTCGGCATTAGATGTCGGAACATTGTGGTCGACGTTATCATACGAGTTAAGAGCTAAAGTAAGAGCCTCGTTTGTGGAGAAACCGGCCAGTAGTTTGCATCTGTTGCCAGTAGAGCAAATTAAAAGATATGAGAAAGAGAGGTATGTTCCTGAATCAACATTTTTGAACATGTTAAAAACTCAAAAACCGGTTGAGCTCCCATCGAAATACTTCTTTGTGCCGTTTGCAACTGTCTCTTGTCTCTAAGTGTTTCCTGTGATTAAGTGGATAAAAATGGTGGCATCCTTAACCTCTGATCCACATAAACGACCATACAGTGTCCATCTACAACATACAAGATAGCTCCTCAAGGAAATCCATAAAGTTCCTCTCCCACACCCCTTCACAGAAATATCCCCCCCCCCACCACCCCTTCAGAAGGAGCATATCTGCACACATAGTTTTCGTAAGCCTCATGAACTACTACGACAATGTGTGAATTTTTGCTTTTAGTCAATGTGTTTTTTTTCTAGATTGACGAGGGCCTGGCAACGTCTCCAACAAAAAAAAAGTGGTAAATTCAAACACTGACACTGCCAAAAGTCTGGCATTGCCAATGCTGGTTGTCTTAATGTTTATCAATTAATTTTTTTAAAAGCTTGTTTGTTTGGAATCCTTTTTGACTTCGTTGTTACCCAGTGATACAGCATCTGTTGCTGCGAAATTAATTTGAGGTTCAGGACATGCAAAAAATGAACATATCTGTGTATTACATGGGGTGCAGACTATTTACAAGATCGTATACATCAAGTGGAGATTTCACACATTTAGGCACAGGGAGATTATGCGATTTTCCCAGAATTACTGCAAGTTGAGCCAAGCATGAAGGCCAGGATTCGACCTGGGTACCCAAGTTCTAAAATCCGCAGTTCTAACCACTAGTCTTCCTGTACTTCCGTGTGGCTGTTATACAGAGTACAATAAACTCTGGTTGCCATATGCGGCATCAAACAGTAGTCGATTACTTTCTGTTTGCCACATTTAGCAGGAGGCAAGACATAGCAGATGCCAGAGGAACCTAGCAGGGGGATTCTTCTATTTTCTTTACTTTTAATATAGACCACATTTGAACGCCCATTCCCTCTCGATTAAACTTTAAAAAAGCATTGTCTAAAATATTTAAGTTGGAACATCACTTAAAGACTTGATGCGTGGTAAGAGAGCAATAGGAAATGCCTTTGGGGAATTAATTTCCAGTTGTTCAAATGACAGGCGTTTGACCTTACATAATGGTCATCTCCTAAATTTGCCGCCTAGGAGAAAGCGCACGAACATTGAAAGTCAGCCCTTCGTTTTCTAAGTAATCGTGCCGTGTTGAACCTCACTGCGTGGCTGGCTTTCTATTTTTAGAACTAGACCCTCCTCGTGAACCCGATAACATTGCAACTCAGCAAATCCTTCTCTGAAGCAGCCCGAAAGCCCAGACACTAGAACCGTATGCGTCCCGGGGTTCTTTCCTTTGACGTGACCCATCTTAAATATACCGCAAGGAGTGACTCTGCAAGCAGAAAATCCAAGGAGGGGCGGCATTCCGGCCGCCCAAGTATGCGGGACTGGAAGTTTCAGTCTGGAATAGTGTCATACCACGGAAATACCTGGCCATGAAAACGTAATGGGAGACGAGTGGTGAAACATAGCAAAATGCAGCCATGCACTTAGGAAAATAGAGGGGGAATGGGAGTTGCAGTACTTAAATGAGCGGGGAAGCACTGTAAAAGACAACTCTTTTTCTGCAGGTTTCAAGGAAAGAAAGCACAACAAAACTGATTTGTCAGTATTGACCTTCCAATTTTCAAATGCTGTCGACAAATTAATCTGTTCTTTGCAAACAACTTATTTTGCTGCCGACGCGCTTGAGTATTTCGCCTTTTGGGCGATCTGTAAATAAAGCTTTTTATATGTGACCAAAAAGCCGACCAATCTATATGGTCAAATCCCTGCTGAAGCAGTATAAACCCTATATTTTTTTTTTTTTTTTAATTTGCCCCAAAGCAAGAAGTATATTTTGGGGGGAAGGGGTGTTTGGAAATGGCTCCACATAATGATAAGGGATGGTTTGGAGTAGGACGTGATAGTTTCTATCCACAAAATCTGTTTAAAAAAAAAAAAATCAGGTATTTTGTTTTCTTTTATTTTGGGCTATGGTGTTTTTAAGGGTTTTTTGAGGAAATAGGCAAAACATCAACATATTACTTACCTTTGAGAACGCTTTCAGGTGGATACTCTTATCTATCTGCAGATTCCTCACCTTTATAATTTTCCCCAGACACTAGACTAGATCCGGAAACTTTTCATTGCAGTGTTCCCACATGCTGCTAGAGGGCTCTGTACAACTCCACATAGGCTTTGTTCTTCCCTAGAAGTGATGGAGCGGACCCGCATATAGGCGCCACCCCTGCACGCCAACATCTGACGCAGAGTACACAATAATTGTTGGTATCGGTGTGCAGATCTCTTATTTGGAGCCTTTTTAGGTGTAAAAAGAGATCACTCCACGGAATGGGGTGGTGGAAGGGTAGTGAGGATTCTGCAGTTAGAGTACCCAACAGAAAGCGTTACCAAAGGTAAGTAACTTGTTCTTCTGATGGATAACTTCAACCACAGATTACTCACTATAATAGATAATAAAGTAGTACCTTCCGAAGATGGAGAATCTGTGGAGTGGGCTCGCTCCAGGGAAATCTTGCATGATCAAACAGGTGACATGCACGTCTGTTGGATCTGCCTGTCAAGGCAGTAGTGCTTTGTGAACATATGCAAGGTCTCCTATCTCGCTGCTTGACAGATGTCAAGAACAGGCCCTTCGCTTGCCAAAGCAATGGTGTCCGATTTAGTCCTGGTGGAATGGGCTCTCAGACCTTCCAATGGATGTTTTTTGGCCACTGCATAGCTGATCTTAAAGCAGAGGACTATTCACCTCGACAGAGTCCTTTTCTACAGGCGTTTCCCTTCTTTGCCCCTGAGGATCCCCACAAAAAGCTGATCGTTCATCTGATGGTCTTTGATGTGATCAATGTGAAAGTTTCTCTTTCGGGGTCCAACTGATGGACCTCTTCTTTCGAGGGGTGAGGCGGTGCAAAGAAAGCTGGAAAAGTGCTCAATTCCCCAATGTGGAACGGAGTCACGACTTGGGCAACAAGACCATCTGAATTTTCAGTACCAGGTTTTCCAGAAAAAAGGTGGTGTAGAGCGGTTGAACTGATATAGCATAGAATTCAGTCAAACAACAAGCTGAAGTGATCGCAATGAGGAAGACCGTCGTTAAGATCAGAAGACGCAAGAAGCGGCTGTACATTGGCTCGAAGGGAGGAGGAACATCGAGACTAAGTTAAGGTCCCTTTGTGGCCTCACAAACAGTTTCAGAGGGAAGATGTTTGTCAAACCTTTAATAATCCACATTACGTGATTTAAGCAAGGACAGATGGTCTGACAAAAGGCAGACACCCTTTAATAATGCCCACTGCAAGGCCTTGCTGTTCCAAAGATTAAACAAATAAAACATCCAACAATTTGGCTTGTAAAGGGTCTTTCTTGTGGACTCTACATCAGGCCACACATTTGTCTCGGCGCCCGGCATAAGTAGACTTCATAGACAGTTGCCAGGCAACAAGGATGGTATTTACCACCTCAGGTAGTAGATTGAACACCGTCAACTACTACCCTTCAATCTCCACGTGGAGGTGTAGTTTGTGCATGTTTAGGTGAAAAACCCTTCCCTGCTGTTGCAGCAAAGGGTCCTCCCGAACTTGTAACCGGATTGGGGGACTGTTAGACCTGGCATTGGCATGGGTTTCCCCTGTATTTTTTGCCTTGCCCTCCTGTGTTTTTGCTGTGTGTGGGACTCCGTTTTGCTGGTCTAGATGCTTTGGGCACTTTGCCACTACTGTTCAGTGCCAAAGTGCAAGTGCTCCCTTTGTAAATTATTGTTATGGATTGGTGTTGCCATGATTGGCATATTTGATTTACTAGTCCCTAGTACAGTGCACTGTGTGTGCCCAGGGCCTGTAAATCAAATGCTGCTAGTAGGCTTGCAGCACACATTGTGCCACCTACATAAGCAGCCTGTAACTGTAACTCAGGCCTGCCATTGCAGTGTCTGTGGGCAGTGTAGTACTGCCATGTCGACTTGGCAAGTGCGCCCACTTGCCAGGCCCTAACCTTCCCTTTTATTACATGTTAGTCACCCCTAAGGTAGGCCCAAGGTACCCCTGTGGGCAGGGTGCAGTGTAAGTGAAAGGTAGGACATGCCCTGGTGTGTGTGGCATGTCCGGATAGTGAAATACTGCCAATTTCGTTTTTCACTATTGCAAGTCTACCTGTTCCCATAGGATTGATTGGGGGGTTTGCTTATAGCATCTTATAAGCCTAACTACTCCTGGGAACAAGGTAGGAAAATAAAGTTTAGTATGCCTGAACTCAGAATGTTAAAATGCATCTTTTAGTGAGGGTGATGTTTACATGCTGTGTTTGAAAATGCACCGTAAGAAAGTAGGTATTTTCTTGCTTAGCCATCCAGTGTGCCTCTGCTAGGATGTGGATTGACTGTCTGGGTTTGGCATGTTAGGGGCTGGGGAGGTGCAGTGGCTCCAAAGAGTCTGATGAGTGAGGGCTGAGCTGAATAGACCTGGGCTGCATTTTGAGGAGGGGGGGAGGAGATTTCCTTTCACCTGAATGGGCCTGGTCTGCCTTCCACAATGCTGTCTCCACCTCCTGCCAGGAAGCTGCACCAGAGATGTCAGAACTGGTTTTGACTGAGCACAGGGCTTCTCTGCCACCAGAGAACAAAGGATTTTGTAGTATACATTTTGGGGCCCAGAACTTCAGATCACTTCTGGGAATCCAGAGGAACCTTTGCCAAGGAGGAGAGCCGGAGAAGCTGAGGAGGAATACTACCCCTTTGCTGTTTTGCTGTCTGGGGTTGTCCTGCAGTGGCTACTTGCTGCCAAGGAAAGGAGAATGACTTTGCTGTTACGGTGTCCCCTGCTTGAGGATGATCTCCAAGGGCTTGAAATAGAGCTTGCCTCCTGTTCTGAAGTCTCAGCGACACAAAGACTTCATTTCTTCTGTCTTTCTGCATCTGGAACTGCTGTTTCAGCTGCCACAGAAGGAAATTGCAACACTGACGCCGGCAAGCGATGGCGAAACCTGCACCCTAGCCATGGGCACCGCTCGTGAAGAGCACGACGCACCGCCCCGACTTGCACCGTAGGCCCGATGACGACTGACCCATGCCACATCAACTCTGAAGCCGCCACCAAGGCCGCTGCCTGCACCGGAGCTGAGGACACTGCTCGTGACATCCACGACACACCATCCCGACTCGCACCGCAGCCCTGACTTCACCGACGCTGGTGCTTCATCAACGCGGAGCCGATACTCGACGTGGGTGACTCCGGAATCCATCGACACCGCACTGTAGTGTAGTTCCTATTTCCCTAATAGGCTCTGCGCATTGGAATAATATAACCTATAGGCTTGACATAGGACTAAGGTCGGTATGTCCCTATCGAGTATATTAAACTTAATTACTTGTGCAAGCTAGCTCAGAGGCCACTAGAAACTCCTTGAGAACAAGAAGGGAGTAGTTTCTGGCAACCGCATAAACATGACCACTTTGTTTCCCTTTAGAATCGGAACACGTCTCAGAATCGTGGAAACAATAGATAACAGTTTCACTCAGTCAATCGTGCATGCTTAGTTTCTACAGAGTTACACAGAAAGGAAAGACGGGCGTTTCAATAAAAGGGTTTTATTGAATAGTCTTGTTTCTCGTGTAAGAGATATGTGCTGTTATGATCACAAGACAGTATGCAAGATAAATAATGTACAGCATAAGCAGTAGAAATAAATAATACTGCACTAGCATTATCTTTTAGCATATATTCACGTACATAAATAACTTGAGCTAAAAATGCGAGTACTCATACGATGCGTCTCTAAGCTAGTTCTACCCCAATGTACCTAACCTAGTCTAGGTGTAGGGAAAGGTAAGAAGTAGGTGGAGTATTCTCTAGTATGGTATACTAAGAGTATGTTAAGTCTAGTATGCCAAGAGTCCCTCTAGGTTCTAGTCAGCTCCTTACCTTGAGAATGAGAGAGGTGGGAATCTCTTGCCGGATCTGGAACTCTAACACCCCGCGAAGGGAGTCAGAACACTGGATTCTTCTGCGTGCAGGAATGACAGCGTCTTCTCAGTGCGTCAGGCCGGGATACGGACTCCTCTGAAGTCGAGGTCTCCTCTAACTTGCTTGGGCAAGGGAAGGTATATTTATACCTGGTAGGTGCCTTGGATTGTTAGCATTGACGTGAAGTCAGACAGAGGAAGACGTCAGGAATGAACCCTTAAGGTATAACGGTTCATACATAATAGATGAGTTCTTGGAGAAATCAATAATCCTGTGCTAGGGGAACTCCCGAAAGCTTACGGGTCTGGTTTCTAAGAACTCGTTGTGGCGTTAGGGTGGACGGATGTCGGTGACCATGCCTGTATTTGGAGTGCACGGCTAATGCCTAAATAAGGACTGGGATTCTATGCCTATATAAGGACATGATTCAGGAAAATCTATATACGGACACCTAAAGCGGAATACAACCGCACCGTCATAAGGAACCGCCGCCTCGCCGCTACCGTGACGTCACCTCCCCGACACAGTAAGGAACCAACGTCTCGCCTCCCCTGCATCGCAGTAAGGAACCGAGGCTTCACCTCCCCTGGGGTCGTAAGGAACCAACGCCACCCGGTGCCAACGAAGCATCACCTCCCCGACGCCGTGCACAGTCTTTGCTTTCATCGTTTCCAAGGTACTGTTCTTTGGAGGTCTGCTTGACTCCACGCCTGACGCTGCTCACTTCGCAGTCGGCGCCGTACTTTGGGATTTTCATCTGTCACGATGTCGTAATAACTCCAGGTCGAGTTATTTGTTGCTACATACTTTATTTGAGTGAATAACCTATTTTTAAGGATATCTTGATAGCTGTATTGTGGATGTTTGTTGTTTGGTCTTGTTTTGGATTGGAAAAAGATTACTTATTTTTCTAAACTGGTGTGGTGTCCATTTGTAGTGTTTTCACTGTATTACTGTATGTGTTCACAAATGATTTACACTCTGCCTCTGAGATAAGCCTGTCTGCCCGTGCCAAGCTACTCTGACTAGGAAGAAGGGCCCCTACTTGGACAAAGCTACCTACCTCTGCCAACTAGAGACCTCCCCCCCACCCCCATTTCTAACAGGGACAGATGCTCATGCCCAGAAGTTCAGGGTGCCATCCTCTCCTGGCTCAATCTGGAGCCTCTGGGATGACTTTGGCCCAGTCATTTCTGGTCTTATGGATGCAGAAGTCGCAGAAGCAACAAGGTGTAGAGGAGTACTGTGCTCCACTCCAGCCGGAATCCATCTCCTAACAAGAATTTTCAAGGGAAACCCCCAAGAGCAAAGGTTTTGACACTGTGCATTATCAGCGGTGGAGAAAAGATCTCGCCAGGGAGCCCCGCCCCCACTGTTGGAAGATGCCCTGTGCCACGTCAGGAAGCAGACGCCATTTGTAATCTGCCGAGCGATCTCGGCTGAGCTTGTCCGCCCTGGCATTCAAGAGTCCCGCTAAGTGGTTCATGATCAGGGTGATAGCCTGTCTGAAAATCTGGGCGCACCAGGATCAATTATAGCTTCGCACCTGGAGATCGGGAGGGAGACACTGTCGTGCCTTGCCATTGGGTAGAGCCTGGTGAGATGGGGTCAAGTCCTGCTTTGCTTTCTTTCACTTGCATTTGGACTTTGATATTGACTTACCGGAGGCATTGGAACGTGAAGTTGACATCTCGAGAAGGAAGCCTCTGGAGCAGGAGAGAGTCTGTACTCTCGGCTTTGAGTGAGAGCGAAACCTACCTGTGACTTCTTCTTGTGTTCGGCAACTTAGATTTGCTTCTCATTCCCAGATCGCCTTTGGGTGCCTGAGGGCACAATTGTCACACAACTGTGATTTGAGTCCGAAGCCAAAGCTCCAGAGGCACACCTCGTGTGGACCAGTGACAAACATCTGTCGTCTTCAGTCTCGTAATGGTTTAAAACCTGCGCACTGGATTTTGTTTGATTTTTAAGATTCAGCAGAAGGATTACGAAATTGGAAATGGAGCCCTGAATCCGCGTCTGAAGGCGCAGAAAGAGAGGAACGGGCTGTGCTTCGTCAATTCTCGGATGGTAATAAGTCAACGTGACGTTGCAGCACAGCGTCATTAAGTGGTGCACGGGAGCATTGCTGGAGAAAAGATTTGCAGTCTAGTACCTGAGGAGAATTCTAAGGTGATGTACCTGCAGATAGAAGTATCCATCAGAAAATCTGCTTTACAGAAAGTCCAATAAAGCCACAGAAATGTCTGCTTCAGAAATTATGTTCTCAAATATTTGTTAGTTAACTGAAAAATCATGCCCTTCATTTGTCTCCCCCCTTTCTGTCTCTCATTCAACCCATTAGTGCCTTCCTTTCCTTATGTTCTCCTTCTTCGCACATCTTCTCAAGTTCTTTGCCATCTTTTCTCCTCTTTCACATTATTTTACTTACCCTAATTTGCTACCTCTCCCTCTAATTTATGATAGAATTGCAACTTGAATCCATGGCAGCAGATGATCCTGGGGTTGGCTCCACTTACTAACCAAGGATCTCTGCTTGACCGAATACGGGTCCCTGCTTTATAGAGGGAATGAAGCAAGAACCATTAAAATATGTCAAAGGCAAAAGGGGACCCTAAAGTAAATGGAAGGAAGGGGAATTCTAAACTAGAACAGGATGGAGAGGTCTGAAAGAGAACAAAAATCAGAAGAGACCCCTAGAACAATAACTGGTGACAGGAGAGTTGGATTAAATCAGACTAAAAGCAATGGGGACCATTAAACAGGTCTGCCAACCTTGGAAAGGTGTACATGTTGTAATTCTGTATAGATGTGCAGAGAATTCAAGAGTGTGGTGCCTGAGCTCAGGTTTCTTACGAGCTGTCACTAAAAATGGGTTAATAAATAGGACAAATGGTATATTCACCAGCAATGAATTCGAAATGTATTGGCTAAAAGCAGGTTATTCTTAAAGGAAGTCATGAAAATATTGTAATTACTTCTCCACATCGCCACAGTAGCAATGCACAGAAGGGGTTTTGGACGGCCTATAGATGGCCAATAGAGCAATTACTCCATACTAATGGGAGACAATGCAATATAGAAATTCCCAACTGCATGAAAAGGGTGCCTAGATTAAAAAAGTATGTGTGCGCCATCGTAATGGTTGATGACAATCTACAAAACAAACATCTTGCACCATTCGAGGTTGGCAGTACAGAACTGCCAGGGCAAGGGGCACTCTCTTTTCTTTACTAAACACCAGCACTCAAAAGCTTTCCAGTTTCTTGCATGAGAAGCTCGTCCAGTTTAGTTGTTGTTTTTTTTTTGATTCTGGGGCTTGTCACAAATGTAAAATGGGTTACACTGCAACTACCAGAATGCAAAGGCAATTTAAGCAAGTAACTTGTTAATTTGGTAGCTCTGAATCACTGATCTGTTTTGCTGCATACAACACGTGTGCAGTCTCCTGGGACTGGCTAAGTGATATTCAGTCAAGGACAGTAGTATATCCTATCATGGGATAAAACTTCAAGCAACACAAAGGAGGCTGTGTTGCGTAACCTGGGTCGAGAGACCAAGTCTACAAGGTTTGGATTCCTAACCCATGGGTATTCAGTACACATCATCGAGTAGAGAAGTCTACAGTTACTGTAGCCCCACACAACCCACTGAGCATTCCTGCTAGTGTGGTGTCCATGCTTTCTGAGTTACTAACAGTCAATTAAAGGGTTTAGGGGCATAGTTGTAATTCAGACCCAATTTTGTCCTTAGAGTAGCACATTCAAGCATTGCACTAAGAAAAGTTACTCTATATTTAAAAGTGGTTTATTTCAACTATTTCATCCTGTTGTACGCGAGTACTAACCAACCACACAGAGCATAGTTAAAACAGTAATTATGCATGTTGTTAACAGTAAAAATAAAATGAACAATTCTAACATATTTAGAATATTCCTAGCATCCTACCACCCGAAATCTACTTCCATGGGATACACTATGAGAGCATGGAATAGCTAGCTTGCCTCTAGAGTTTCTTGGGCTCCAGTAAACTCCATGCCTGTTAACAGCGAATCAGTGGTGGGTATGAGAGTTCAATCGGGAGAGAGTGTTTCTTCAGAAGGAGATATGATTAGCTGAGCTCGGCTTCTCTCATCACTGGATCAGCATGAGAATGGATGCTCCGGTAGTCTGGTAGACAGGACCTCTTGTGATAACCTAGTGCGAATGCCTCTCAAATTAAGTGGTCAATTCAATGGGTTTATATAGGATTGGCCACTGACATTTAAGGCCTGATTTAGATCTTGGTGGATGGGTTACTCAGTCACAACGGTGACGGATATCCCGTCTTCCTACATATAAATCACATTATATCCAATGGGATTTATATTTTGGGGGACGGGATATCCGTCACCGTTGTGATGGAGTATTCCGTCTGCCACAATCTAAATCAGGCCCTTTGTCTACATTGACATATCTAGTGGGAACTTTCCAATAATCCGAGATGTAACCATTCTAAACCAGCAGGATAAATATACGGAAACTCAGACTACATGTTAGTCTTACATGTTTACTGTCAAACCTTGAAACAGATATTACGTAGCTTGTGGCATACTTGTGTCACCTGATGTTATAACAAAGTCATTATGTAGATAAAATGATACTTTCACAAGTTCTGTAAAAGATAATGACGTGCTGCATTTAGGCCAAAGGCAGAGAGGCTCCGTTAACGTTCTCAAAATGGATTCTGACTTAGGGAATTCACGAAGGGTTACATTGCAACTTACAGAAAGCAAAGGCAATTCATGCATGTAACTTGTTAATTTGATAGTTCTGAATCACTGATCTGTTTTGCTATGCACAACCTATATGCAGTCTCCTGGGACAGGCTAAATGAGAGTGAAGACAAGGACAGTAGTATAGCCAATCCTGGGATAAAACCTCAACCAAAACAAAGCAGGCTGGACACCATTCCTCTAAGGTGTTACCTAGCATTCTCCTTGGCTTTAAGGTGTGTGATTGTAAAAGAATGTTGTTCCTTGTGAGACACACAGATGCTATTACTATGACTTTATGAAAGAGCTGCTTTGCAATATTGCCTACCAGCAAGCAGCTACATTCAGCAAAAAGGAGTAGTGTGGTTTCAGGAGTGAAATATACAACAACACTTAAGAAACCTCAACCAGGCCATAGGTAATAGGAAAGAGAAGCCAGTTAGGTAGTAGTTGGTCATTGCCTCGCCAGGGCTGGATCATGTATTATTTGGTGACTTTCTGTGCAAGGCCTGTGTCGAGAACATAAAGCCAGCTGCCACGAAGTGCTCACCAGTTAGCACTACACTGATCAGGCGTTGAATTAGAGTTGTATTCCTCCTTTGCTACAAAAGCAGTCACCATCAGCTTTACTCTGGTATGCTACAGCACTAGCAATACCACTTTTTTTTGCGAAACAAGTGCAATTAGTATTTTCATTCAGTATTCTCCTTTTTTGCCTAATCTCTAAATCAAGAGCAAAAACACCCACATCACCCCTTATGTATGCTATTTGCACTGGGGTGTTTTGTGTCCTTTTTGCCTGTTGGATCTAAAAGGGCCAGTGAGTATCTTTCATTGGGTCCAGAGACCAAATACCTCCACATAGCTCCACCACTGCTGTCTCCCGTTGTTCCATGTCCTTTACAGGTCGCTCATCTAGGCCTCTTGGAACAAATTACTGTAATTGTGAGGAAAAGTAAGAACAATAATCTGTGGTCTGCACGCACATTAAGTGCCTTTGATCATATTTAAAGAAGATTGAGGTTAACCTCTGTGAATGGCAGAAATGAAGGAGACAGGATAGGGTGAAGGGGAAGGGACTGTTACTCAGAGTGCTACAAGTACGCGCCCCTCTGTGGCTGAATTCAGGGCTGGGGTGAAGGGTCAGGGATGTGAGGGTTTCAATCCTGACTGTGGATCTTAATTCCAATGCTCCACAGAGTTAAGATCGAAAATGATAAATTGTACTTGGTTATGTCTGTTATAAGAGCATAGGCATAGCCTTGATAAATTATCATAAATATATGCAAGAGCAGCTCTTGAGAGTATGACATGATCGCTTGAATAGCGGCTTGAGGGATTTTACATGTCCTATGCTAATGTAAATACTGTACTTTGGGGGAATCCTTTGTTCAGATTTTAAAAACACGTATGCCTCAAATTTGTAGTTAAACCGTCATTTCACATTCATGTTTGCAGAGATCTTGCAAATTCCATATTATAAAGTGAATCTCTTTCACCGGTGTATATGTCAGAGCTATAGACTGCTGACAAAGGAACACTGGACTGCAATAGGCGGCTCATGCAATTGGCAGAGGGTCCATTCAAACAAGGGAAAAATTCGAGAAATGTGATGATCGTAGTTATGGGGATGCATCCGTTCGGTGATTGGGAACATGCCAAGTGGTGGCATTGACATGAGATGTAATCCATATATTACTTTATTATTACATTCATACAGCCTCATTCTTAATATCAGACACAAATGGTGATTGTACTCAGTTTGACTTATGAATCTGTCAGAAACTGAGCTCCCAATCTGCTCAGGGAAATAGGTTCCCATTCTGAGCTTTTTTTTTTTTTTATCTGAACGGAAAAATACAAAACGGAACTTTATCCCTCATTCCTACGCGCAGTGGTCAATTTGTAAAACAATAAGAGCTGGTACCCTAAGATTTTCTAAGAAGCCTGCAAGAGGCTCTTGCAAAAGTCAGAATTGCTGAATACCAAAGCTGTGTAGCCTCGATTGTTCTTCCACCCCATACACTCCCTACCCTCTTATTTCACTCTTGCAGGTTCTTTTTTTTTGGTGCTCCCCAAAAAGAGTGCAGTTGGATGCCACCTGCAACCATCGGTTCAAATTAAGCACAGCATTTAAGCATAGGGTGACCAAATTTTGAAAACCACAAAACCCAGATATTAGCAAACATAGAAGATGGACTACACTTTTATATCAGACAAGGGGCACAAAATTACTTAAATGACAGCATATCAACACAGAAACACAAACAAGGCAATAAGGAACTAAAGAGACGCAAATCCGACCCTTGGCCACAGGTCCCTGTGCGGCCAGATGGCCCTGTTGAACATCTCCCCGGCTGTTGGGCCATGCTGGACCACACGCTACAGCCCGACCAGGGTAGCCTGATTCCAGGAGTAACGAGGGGCCCATCCCTCAGGCCTGGATCGACTGCACCGCTGTGGGCAAACAGTTGGGGTATCACCCTCCCTCATCACAGCAGGGCCTACCTGGACACACGCCCTGCACGCAACAAATCCTCAGATGCTGGTTGCGGGGTAGGGGCCACCTCTGCTCCCCCAGCCACCTCACTGGAGGTACTGGCATTGGCCCTGCTGCCACCAGGCATGGACCCCCTTGGTGTGAACGGCCTACTGCCCCCTTCCAGTTGCCATGGGCCATGCGCCCTTCCCTATTCAGGCTCTACATCTTTAGGGACCCATCCGAAACTTCGCTGCCACCCACTCTTTAAAGGACCCTCTATTCCCCTGTCGCTTCTTCCCTCCCCCTGCCCCCCCAAGGACACAGTTGGATAGTGGACACACGCACCAGCCTACTGTGGACACATCCCTTGTGACCCAGCACCCACAACACGAACTGCCAGTCCATGAAATTTGACTGCACATTCTTCCCCTGAAACTGGGGTAAACGATCCGCTTGGGCTCTGGTGCCACCATCCTCCCAGAGAACTACCCAGCTGCACGTGCTGCCCGCATACACCACTCAGTGAAAGTGGGCTGGAGTGCACCCACCCGCGACAAACATTCCACTCCTAAGCGAGATGACTGGAGCTGTTGCAGAGAAGGGGGCCCCTCTCTTTCTACCTGTCCACTACTCAGCCCATACCACCCTTCAAGTAACAGCTGTATTTCTTCATGGGAAAGGACAATGCCTGGATATTTCACTTCCAACCCAAGATCGATCGGTTCACCGGACCAGTTAGTATCCGAAACTCCCGGGAACCTTCAGAAGTATCGACCGAGATGACCGTTCCAGTGGATATAGATGCTATTCTCTCAGCCATCTGGCTGTCCAGAGAAGCGGTCGAAGCTAAGATTGGGGAAGTGGGGGCCAATGTGATGCTGCTCCGACAGGAACTCCATAACATGAAATGACGGCAGCAGAGGACCGGATTTCTGCAGTCGAAGATAATGTTGCCATCCTCAAGGCCAATATGTCAAAGACGCTCTCCTTTACGGCCACCCTTGAGCAGCAGATCGATGATGCGGAAAACAGATCGAGACAGAATAAACTCCGCTTTGTGGTTTTCCCTGAGGTTGTGGAGGCCCAATCCTCCACACTGTCCCTAAAGGCCTGGCTGAAATCCTGGGTGTTGGATGGGGCGCTGGTTTGTGCTGGAGCAAGCACACAGATCCCTCACCCCTATCCCCTCTGGGGCCCCACCATGGGCAGTGATCACCCAGATGCGTGAACACTGCGACAGGGACGCTATTCTTCAAGAAGCACGCAAAGCGGGACCTCTAAGGTTTCAGTCATCACACATCATGATTTTCCCAGACTACTTCCGTCCCACTCAATTGCAGCAGAAATCGCTTGATAAGGTCAAACCAAAATTCAGAGCACTAAACGTTCAGTACATGCTGATCAACACCGCACGCCTTAAAGTGATTTTCCAAAACCGCACACACTTCTAGGTAGGCATCCTGAAAGTGGACTATGGAACACTGCAACCGTACGCTGTCTGGGGCACCGTCCTCCCGGGGCCCAAGCAGAGACCCGAGCGACATAGACTGCACACCAAAGATCACTAAGCTCCGGATGTCACACAGCCAGAGCCACCGCACTCGCACGAGGAGATGGTCAAGATTCTCTGACACCAACGAGCAGGGTGCTTCCCCTGCCCTCCCGGTGGTAGCCCCCTCTAATGCTGAAGGTGCGGTTTTGATCTCAGACCAGGACCCTGGGGGGGGATGGGGCTGCCAGTAAAGGGTCCCTGGCCTGAATTACTGGCAATATGTCACCTTTCTGGGTCGTCTGCACTAATGACCTGCCTAATGGAGAATAACCACATAACCCGACCTCAACGGTTTGAATGTTTTGTTGTATTTGGGCAATGTTTGGGTGACAGATGCTTCTGGTGGGGGGGGGAGGAGAGTACAGGGTCGGCGGTTTTGGGGAGCAATGCAATTCTGGGGCTGCTTTTCTTGTTCATTGTTACTTGCCATCACGCTTGCTTGTGATCTGGCTCCATCCTTATTGGGAAACAAGAGTCACTTTTCTTGGCCTGCTTTATTGGGGACCCAGCAACACTAAGAGGGGCCCCTGACACACTCACTCGACCTACACTTCTGCCCGCACCCACCCAAAGGATGAAGCTATATATCATGTCATGGAATGTTAACTGTGTTTTAGACCACATTTAACGGACGGTGGTCCTTAGATATGCTAAGCGACACAGACCCCTTATCCTGATGCTTCAGCAGACCCATTTGCTGGGATCCCAATGCCCCTTCCTGTCTAGATATGGCTACGATAGGGTGTACCATTCAAAGTTCGCCTGCGGTTCCCGGGGGGTGGCGATCCTTTTTCTCTTGAGCCTGCCCTTGACAGTGACTGCTACATTGCCCGACCCCCTAGGTAGATACTTAGGAGTGGAGGGCCTTTTGGAAAGAAAACAATGTCGTTCTTAACGTTTACTTTCCCCCCACCTGCATACAGAGGCCTTCTCCGCCTTGACCCAGGTTCTTTCCACAATGGCGCAGGACACAACGGTGTTCAGCGGTGACTTCAACTACACTCTGAGGCTCAACCTTGGCCTCTCAGATACCCTGACGGTGGAACGCCTGGCACAGGCTGCCAAGCTAAGGAACTGGAAGTAGGCCATGGGCCTCTGTGATAGCACATTGGTGTCACACAAATTGCTTTTGCATATAGACCTCCTGCTCCTCCCAGAGACCCCCTTGCTGCGGGTCATATCAGCGGATAAATACCACAGGGGAATATCAGGCCACTCACTGGTGATGGGTGGAGATGGGGGCGGCAACTGCGGCCCACAGCCGATATGGCGCTTCAATGTCTGGTACCTCTGAGACGAACGATGCACAGGCCTCCTCACTGAGGAGTTGGAGTCCTACTTCGCCATCAATAAGGGTATGATGGACTCTCCGGGCTTCCTCTGGGAGGCAGGCAAGGTGTAGGAAAGTAGGATCTGCTCTTATGGTTACCCCCACTTTTTGCCTGGTGCGAAGCTGTTATTGACTAGTCTGACTGGGATCCTGCTAATCAGGACCCCAGTCTATCTGCTTTCGCCCTTAAATTATGTTCAGTACTTGGGTACATCCCAGATTATATACTGGGGTACCCTTATCAGTCCCTACTATATGGTACTAAGGTACCCAGGGCATAGGTACCCCAGAGGTCCCCCATGGGCTGAAGCATGCATTATTCCACCCATGGGAGACCATTCAAAATGGAACTACAGGCCTGCCATTGCAGCCTGTGTAAGCTGGTGCTAACACCACTTACTAAAGATATAGGTTTCCTATACCTAGGGTCACTGCACTTAAAACCTATAAGTCACCCCTCTATCAGGTCTTTGCAATCCTGAAGGCAGGGTGCTTAGTTCTAAGTGTGAGGGTGCCTCTGCATGAGCAGGACACACCCACAGCCTATGGAGTCTATTCTCCCGGGTTGTAAGTGAAGCAGCCATATACTATATAGAGAGGCACCGTGTAAATTACGCGATGACCATCTCGAAATCGGCTGCAACTAATCCTATCATGTTTGGTATCAAACATGTTGGAATCATACCTCCCGCACCATAAACGGTGCGGAAGGTATGATTACAAGCACTGGAAGAGCCCTCCGTTAGGCTCTGTGTTCCCGGTACCAGCCTTCTAGGCCCGGGAAGCACAAAATGGTTGCTGCAGACCAGAGACACGATTCTGCCCTCCTGCTGCTGAGCCAAGCTCAAGCAGGGAAAGGCAGAACAATAGGCATCCTGTCACAGGGAGGTGTGACCACCTCCCAGACAGGATTTAGTGTACTGGGGCAGGGTGGGTGCGCATGCCAGCGACAATCAGTCTGCATGAGGGGCACATTTGGTGTCCCCATGCATAGTCCAGCTCAAACCAGCTCTGGTCCGTGAAACTGGACAAAGGACATTTGAGTAACCTCCCCACTGTCCAGACCCTCCCTTGGGAGGGTCCCATGAATCGTCTCAACCCCTTCCTTAGGGTACTAATGGGCTTACCTGTGGGTGGGTCCCTAGATTCGCCGTGGGACAAGATTCAGATCAGACACCACTTCTTCTTCTACCGTCTGGGCACTCTGGACTTCGCTGGACTTCGTTTGGACCTGACTTCGTCTCCCTTCCAGTCTGCTGCATTGTCTGTGCCTGTGCACCATTCAGGAACCTTCCAAGGCCTGTGGGCATCAAAGACACCTGAAGGAATCTCCCTTGAAGTGAAGGAGTCACTTCCCTGCATTCGGAGGCACCACAACTAAGTCGACCTGTCTGCTGATCCTGAGCTCCTCCGGACTCCGAAAGGTTCTGCAACACATGTCGTAGTTCTCCACAGCTCTCGAGGCCTACACTGCCCTCTCACCAAGTTTGAGGCCAGTATCCCTCGTGGGGCCTGCAATAACCGAACCCCTGTGCACCGCGTCAACTTGCAGTTGCAAAGGCTTGTTGGCTTCCTCCCAAGAAGATCTTCGGGCTCCAAGTAGCCCCAACCTCGAGCATCTCCAGTGACCAGAATCTTCAGCCACACCGCATCGTTTTGCATCGTGGCCTGCATCTTTTGGTGAGCTGCTTGAGGTCCTCTCGCGACTCCAGTGCCTCCGGCCTGTGGATCCATTTGAGGGTCACCTTTGTTTCTTTTGGGCTCCACTGATTGCTCAGGTCCTGCCCTGATTCCCCTGCTTGTGGTGAGTCCCCTGGAACTTGCTGGTCCTGGCATTGCACCTTCTTTGACTTCTGCGTGGGTTGCATTTGCCCAGGGTTGTTGGTGCTCCCGCCGGACACCAACCCCTCAGTATTCGACATCTGGTGTGGGACAGCTCGTGCATGGCTCCTGGTCTTCCTCAGCGTCGCCTGTTACTCACAGCTGCAGAGTCAAGGTCCTTGTCAACTCTCCTGCAACACCCGACATTGGTGGGCATTCGTCTTCCAGATCTCCTGGTCGCTCCTGAGTGACATAGACTCTGTCCCCTCTGCTTGCAGGTACCTCTCAACTAGAATCAACCTTCGGATTCCACGGACACTTTCTCCTTCTTCAGCAGCTGCACTTTCCTGAAGTCCTCCATTGGGTTTGACGGCGGTTTCCGACATCACTTCACACCTATGCACCCGGCTTCCCTGGAGTAGGTAACGTGGGTACTAGGGTATACACGGGTGGGGTGGCTTTCCAACCTTCTGTCTTCCACCGGGTTTCTTCATGGTCCACTGGGATGGGTCCTTAATCTTTAAAAATCCAACCGCGACTTACCCGTTGATTTGTACGAAACACGCGGTCGTGTTCCCACACTGCACACGCTCTCCGTGGGGTCCCTATCTACTCACCTTGGGTGGTTCCTTGGGTCCCCAGCACTTCTACATCCTCTCGACATTGTCTTGACCCCAGTCGTGGTTATTATACCACTTTCTTAGTATATGGTTTGGTCACCCCCTGGGTCCACTGTATATTCTGTGCTATTTACTGTATTTCTTTGCAAAGTATTGTGTGCATCGTGTTTATCTCCGGGTAGGAAATATCTAAACGTGTTAGAGTGTATTATATAATAAATACATATTTTTATAAATACCTTGTGTGGTTCTTTTTCATTTAATCTATACTTTAAGATTGCATTCTGTTAAAACAAGCTGCTTTACACTCCTTCTGGACTAAGCCTGAAGGCTGCTCTCCACAGCTACCACTTAGAGAGCTTTCTAAGGTTGTCTAAGACCTCTTAAATCACCAAAAGGGTTGTCAGGACTGGTGCAGGGTGCCCACTCACATTAGTGGACATCATATACCAGGCCAGCTTCTCACACAAGGCCACTATGAGAGGCAGCTGATCGGACAAAAATGTGATAAATCTGGGAAACTGCTGTACTGACTAACCAAAAGGGATATGGCGTCCCGCATAATTCCAGAGATCTGTGATGAACACCGATCCCTGGACACTACATCTGGGGACATTGCCTCGGCCTTCCCTGCCTACTGCAGGTCACTCTATGCTCTCTAGGAGCACCATCCCATGAATGTAAACATCCTCTCATGCATGATATCCCCCTTGCTACACTGTCCCCTGTGGACCGGGCTGTCCTCAACAGTCCACTTATGGAGGATGAAATTACAGCCTTGATTCACGATCTGAAGTCCAGCAAGATACTGGGCCCCGGCGGAATCCCCACTGAATACTGCTGTAGATACTCTACCCAGTTGGCCCCTCATCTCCTCCATCTCTATTAAGAGGTGGTGAAACGAGAGAGGTTTCCCCTGGACATCGACATGACCACCATTGTGGTCATCCATACGTCTGGATGTTCCAAGGACCAGTGTTCGTCATACTGCCCCATATCCTTGATCAACACAGAGATAAAAATCTTTGCCAAACTCCTGACCAACAGACTCCGCCCCTTCCTCCATAAACTGATACATCCAGATCAATGCAGCTTCATGCTGGAACGCAGCACCAGGCATTGTATCCGTAGATTCTACCTAGCTCTGACCTGTATGGGTGACCTGCAGGGACCTCTGGCTCTCCTCCTCCTGGACTTTGAAAAGGCCTTCAGCTCTATGGACTGGTTCTTTCTGGTCTCAGTGCTGGAGGGGATGGGGTTGGGTTCCAGGTTCCATCGGTTTGTTGGCACCCTGTATTCTGAAGCGCACCAGGCAAGACTCCCCGTTATTGCCACTCCTTTTTGCCCTTGTGATTGAACCCTGGTGCGACTAATAATCTGTGATGCCTGATTGACGGGCTGGGAGGTGGGCGTTGAAGACAAATTTGTACTATATGCGGATGATATCCTGCTCTACCTCTCCTCCCGCCAGACCTCTGGGCCACGTTGTATGGAAATCTTGGTCTTAAATGAGCAGGCCTCTGGCCTTTGAGTCAGCTTGCGGAAATCCATCATGTTCCCATTCGGGCGGGTGGGGAGATGTGGGACCTCAATCTTAACGCCTTAAACCAACAAACAAAGGCAGATCTTCGCTGGGAGGCACTGCCACTACAGATCCCTGGGAGAGTGGCCATGGTCAAAATGATGACACTTACGAAATACTAGTATGTCCTCCAGAACTTCCCTCTTCATATCCCTGACCACTGGTTCCACTGTTTAGCCTCCATCTTCCGCTCATTTCTCTGGTCCTTGCCCTTCCCACGCATAGCTCATGACAAGCTGTGTAAGTCGGTTTACGACGGAGGTTTAGGAACGGCAGATTTCCATCTTTATTACAGAGCCGCGCAACTATTAGTTTTCAGCGACTGGCTGACCGGTGGCTGGGATGACCCGGCATACAGTCTCAAACTCTCACTTCTTGGGCTGAACAAATTGATGGGCATTCTTTATGATGATCTGATATCAACACTCTCCCTGAGACCACTGCAGTAGTACTACACTCATGGTGGGAGGTGTCCCAGAATATGGGGTGGGGGGAAATCCTGACCAGCCACACCCGATGTGGCAGGGTCATCGCCTTGAACACATGGCTCAACTGTTGGGATTTGCCAAGTGGGACAGTATAAGCATCCCAGCCCTTGGAGACGTGGGGGGAGGTGGCGGGGGCGTGAGCACATCTGGGCCCTCCAGGCACACTTCTCCCTTTCCAACACCCAGTTCCACAAATTCTTACAACTGAGGCATGCCGTACAACCCTATAAATCCCAGATCCTCACCCTCCCTGAACATAGCACCCTAGAGGCCAAGGTACTGATGAGTGGGTTGGGGAAAGGTGTCATCTCCCAACTGTACCGGGCACTCATGAGCAAAGCTCCAGACAATTTCCCATTCCTCAGACAGAAATGGGAGGGATGGGTCGGGCAGCTGGACGATACTGACTGGTTCTTGGCATGAATGGCCGTGTGAAAGAGCAATATTCTCGAGGCTCTGCCTCATACAACTTAATTATCTCCATGCCACCTATCTCACACTGCTTCGGGCCGGTAGAGTTAACATCCCGATATTTCCCCAATGTCCCTGTACCAGTACAGACTTCTTCCATGTGGTGTGGCAGTGCCCCTCATTAATGCCTACTGGTAGCAAACTATGGCTGCCCTAACTCAAATATTCCAAGCCCACATTACCCTTACACCCATTCAGGCACTTCTAGGTGATTTGGATGGGGTCCAGAATTCTCAGTGTGACCGATTTCTGGCTGGAATGGCAACGGTAGTGGGTGGCGAAGCTTGACAGTGCCCGGAAATGGAGGTCAGAGGCAACACCCACTCTTAGGAAATGGCAGAGAGGAATGGACTGGTGTGCGCAACTAGGAAAACACATCTACGTGGGATGGGGCTGCCTGCAGAAACACTCCTGTATGTGGGGCAAATTGCTGGATTTTTTATTCTTTAGACACTATTGTTGCATGACAGACACATGAGGTACCAGTGCACTTGTTTGCATTGTTATTGTGTTATGTTGATTACTTTTGAAAATCAATAAAATTGTTTATCAAATAAAAATAATCAGACATGAGCAAAATTTGTAAAAATCTGCCAGGACAGCTGCTGAAAACCCAGGACTGTCCCGGCAAATCCATTATGTCTGGTCACCCTATACAAGGAGAACTTGGAATTGGGAGGTGAAATCACCCTGGCGAAATCCAAATAATGCACTACCACATTTTTACTGCAGGATAAGGCCCTTGGTGCCCTGACGTGATTGTGTAGTTGAAAGTTCCTGTGATATGCTGGGAACCAATTTTAGCATGGAAGCATCTGCCATAGCCAAGGCTCTGCACTGGCAGGAGAATAGGGAACTAGGGGGAATGCCATGTTCCTTGAAGTATTAGTTAAAAGATATGATAGCCTCTTGACAGCAATTGCTTGGAAAACAAGCATTTGCAATGCAATCGGTCTCGCCTTTGGGACCTTATATGTATTTAGCTATGCAGCACATTAGCCTGGGTGCTGAAACATCTACTGTTCTTTAACAAGGAGGGAAAGTAAGCACCAAACTGTGTGACACGCCAGGTATGGGAACACATGGAGAGAAATATTGCCTTTCAGCGGGAAATGGTATAGTCCAAAGCTCTGTTTTTAATATAAAATTAGGGCCTTTGGTGGTCATATCACTGAAAATACAAGAGTTGAAAAAAATATTATTGTCTAAGGGTGTTCGTGGAAGACAATTTCTATGGACTGGAATCTAGAGAAGTCTAAAGTGATTCTGGTATTTTACTGACCTCTGCTGGTCGTTTTCTATCAAGAAAGTTAAGTAGAGGCAGTTGGCAGAAAAATTAAAAAAAAGAAAGTCCCTCAGCAGAAAGCAATTCTGGTATTTTACTGACCTCTACTGGTCGTTTTCTATCAAGACAGTTAAATAGAGGCAGCAGACAAGTCCTATGGCTGATCTCCAGAGCCCACAAAGTACATACACATTTAAGTATATACTAAAGTATATACAAGAGGTCTCGAATGCTCGACCTAACTAGACAATTTGATCAAAAATGTTCCCTCTGATTCTCTCTTCTATACAAAGTTAAATGTACTTTCGCTGTATTAGTTAAGAGCTGATCATGAGTGCACCGGATAATCGCCGCCCCTCAGATAAGACCCTTGTGTAAACAGGGTTTTGCAATCTCACCCTGTAATTATTCGGCGAGAGAAGACCCAGACCCAGCAGTACATTTTCAGGGGCGTAATTCGGTCAGTAAGATTAGGAAGCTGTGAGCTTCAGGTTTTCCATCAAATACATTATACGAGAATCAGTGCAGAAGAGGGGGGTTTAAGGGAAAGTCGAAAGGGAACAGAGTACAGATAGTAAGGGGTACTTAAAACACAATATTTTGTGTAAAGTGTGTGTGTATAAAAACCCCCGGTGAAAACCGACAGACTCCTGACCTTACACGACTGAAAACACCTGTATCCAACTATTTACAAGAGAACAGCATTAGAAGGTGGAGTGAAACACCCCTCTGAAGCTACGTCTCTGTAAATGTTGACAGGTCAAATCTGTTGGAATTTAATGGGGTAAAAAGCCCAATAATCACTAATCCTTGAGTGTTCGATTTTAATAATGCGGTTAATATATAATATCCCTTCAGAGCACCTGCAACCATGCCCCCAAAGTGTTTTAAAATGTAAAGAAATTGCATATTTTTGTTGGCTCAGCCTTCCCGCCAATGCTTGTAAAAATGAGTAAACACTGTCATCATCCAGTCAGTAGTTGTAGTACTCACCTGGACTTCAGAAGTAGACCCTGCCTGCACAAGTACAAATAGACATTTTATCTGGGATAAAGACCTGCTTGCTGCTGCCCTCCTAAAAGAGTTCGCACTGGACCCTAAACATTGGACGTATTCCTCTCCTAGGACCTGGAGAAGATGGAACTGCACTACCCAGTGGGTGGGAGTAAATGACCCCAAGAACAGAACAGTCTTCTTGACTGAAGCCTGCGTAGAGAACACCGCAAGGAACCTAGAAGCCACAAAGACCTGAAAGCCATAATCAAAGTAATACTGAAAAGCAGGACATGCCCCACAGTGGTAAACCATCATTATTATTTCCCAGCATCATTCCTAACCAAAGGGGAGCCTGCATCTCCCAATTTAAAGCCTCAGGTGGGCGTAAAGGTGTTTTACTTTCACCCCAGGCCTTAAGGTGTGTCCTTTTAGGAACAGATAGGTGCTCTAGTTTCAAAACGATCTTAACAATCTCTCTAGCAATTTAACCTTCTAGAGTTAAAGGGTTAGTGTCAACTGTGACTTCAAGTGGCTTTAACTCAGTACTCTGTGTCAAGTAGATGAGTGTTTGGATCCAGTAGATGCTCCTGGGTGGTTCATGCAAGTCCTGACCAACCAAAGATCTTTACCATCGATGAGATACAGATATGTGAAGTTGAATACCTCCTAAGGGATGTTTTGTAGCCACTAGATCAATTCCAGCACCCAGTCCTCATACATTGCTGTCAGGCGTGTTCAGTCACTAAACAGTCTCCTCACCTGAAGAGTGTCCCTCCTCGATACTGGCTACCAGATAATTTCCAGTTAACTGGGTTAAGGTGAGGTAATGTTGCAATTGGCCTTGGCAGGTTGAATATATTTTGGACTTGAGTGGGACCACTGTTTGAGTTTAGTTGGTGGGTTGTGTGGTGTTACTGGTTTTTGGCACTGTTTCTTGACGGTTAGCAATCCTTTGGGTTTCCCAAACTAACACACAGGGCTGTAAAAAACCTAGAGTAGAGGGCATATATGTGAAATCAAGATTTCTGTCTGGAGCCTCTACTGCATTGGCTGCAGTGCACAAAGATTATAGTAATGGTTTCAAGCCAAGACAAACATTTGAGCCAGGAGCATGTGTTGATCCAGTTCAATGACTCAGCCATAGGCCTCTATTGGCAGTGGTATTCTAAGTTTTGTGTTTTTGGCAGCTAGTACAAAAATATAATTCACAAGAAATAGCTGTGACTGGATGCAGAGTTGATTTAGTGTAATTACTAGTGTCAAACAATACATGAGTTCCAAACACTGTACCAGATAGCTCTTGGAGAAAGCCTTGACTGCTCGACTCACTACCCTTGGAGAGTCGAGCGTTCAACCGAAGCAACGTAGTTATACAACTGGGGTGCAATAGTACCCCTGTCGCTGTGACACTAGTGATAAACACAGTACCCACAGCATACTGTAACCACTGATTCCCCAGGACCCAAAGAATAGACTTCGCACTTGTGTTTCGGTTTAGCAAAGAGCATCTGGCCGATTTCTGAGGCCTCGGATGCAATATGTTGGCTTTTCCTATTAGGCCCAAGTGAATACCAAAATAAAACTGTTGTGGTTTGGTCTGAAAACCAACTAATTAGGGTGCATTTTCTCATCTCACTGTCCGCAGCCTGTTGGGGTCCAATTGTTAGATTGCCTGCTGCGGTCAAGTCATTATCCCTTGCCTGTCTTCATTTGAATGAAGCAGAGCTTTGTATGTGCCCGCTAACATAAAGGGGTGGGGGGTTGTTACTTGAAATAGTAGGGGGGAATCAGTGGCATAGTGAACCCCCCACTTCAGCAGCTTAAGCGGGTGCTGCCACTTGGTTAACAAAACTGCGTTAGGGAATACCATGACTCAAGGGTGTGGGGTGTGGCTGACATGCACATTTAAGGAAACAAGAAAGAGACCTAAAGATAATAGGGGAAAACAAAGACTAACAAATAGAAAAAGTGAGCATGAGAGAGGTGATTAAAATAAGTAAGCATTAAAAAATGCCAGTAGATAATAGATGAAAGAATGAAGAGGAAGGAAGAGTGAAAGGAAGTAAAGAAAGAAGAAAACGTGAAAGGCAGACTGGAAGAGTGGAAGGAAGAAGGGGTGAAAGAAGGAGTGTCTGGGAGGATGGAAGAGGATAAAGAAAAATAGATGATTGAGTTTAATGATGAATAGGTGAAAGGAACTATTCTAAGGAAGGGTGGGTGTGCCTGCTCCATGTGCTAACGTGATTAAAATGCCACCCACTTGGACCATGCGTCTGATTATCTGACCACTCCCTTGGGGGGGAATGCTTCCTTCTGAGATAAATCCGCGTCTTGGTGAAAACCTTTTAGTGTCCCTGCATGGAGTGACTCCCCAGTAGGTTTTGCCAGCATACTTCGGAAGTGTGTCCAAAACATTCCTTCATTCAAAAGTTGCTGTCCGTGAGGGGACCTCGGGCCAGTGCTCGCAGCCGGCAGGCGGGAGCAGCCAGCAGCCGCAGCAAGGTCTGCCCAGGTCAATCAGCTGAGCTTGGTGTGCGCTCCGGGCTTAGAGCCGGTGCGGGCAGGGCGCTTGTCTCGGAAGCGGCTGCTTCCTGCTTCTCAGTGCGGCTAGCACCGGCACCACACAGGCGGGGCTCCTCGGAGCGGCACAGTAAGATGGCTGCTACTCGGCACGCTCAGCTGAAGCTGGACTCCGAGATTGAGCGCTCCCGAGCCGAGTGCCAGTGGGAGCGGATCCAGAGCCTGGCCGGGCAGCTCTCCTCCAAGAGTACGGACCCTCCAGGCGGTGAGTGGGGCTAGGGAGCGCCAAAGTCTGTGCCCGCTGCCGCGCGCTAGTTAGAACGTGCACCCCCACAGGCTGTTGCAGCCTGTCCATAGGCACCCAGTGGCAACCTGGTAGGGGGTTTGGGCACCCTGGTCGGTAGCATTACATTCGCAGGCCACTGCCTGCTGAGGTACTTTGTACCGTTCAAACTCTATGCCAGCGCTCTTATCCCTCAATCAATGGGTAGAGGATATTTTCCATGCCGTCTGGCCAAGCGCAAGGTGTCTTCAGACGGCCAGCCTCACCAGTGTCACGGTGGAAATTGTGTTAATGTTTTGAGGCCCCGCTCTCAACATGAGGCTGTTAGAAAGTTACACTTCCTCAGTAGTGTTCTTCTACCTCTCCTGTCACAACTGTAACTTAACACCGCGCCTAGAATGTGTTTCAGGGCTACGCATCCGAACCTCCACGAAGCCTCATAAACTAAGATTATACGCTAGCAGCAAGGTCAGTGCAACATGCGGTCAGAAGGCTGCCCGTTCCCTCTATCAATAATACGTCTTACAATGAACGTCTGGGCAATATTGACTGAGTATAGTTCTGTGGGTGAGACAGCGAGTGGGCGTGCCTTTCTCACACGCCTGTTACCTCTTTGGGTGGAGCTGGTCAGGCCTGTCCTCCAAGGGTAGAAAGACGTGGCCACCTAACCCTCACCCACATCCCAGTGTTAATAGGACACCGAAGACTCGCTTGTAACCCACCCAGCATCCCAGACTCAGCGGTCCGAGTACCTCACACTCTCTACGCACATGTCTGGGTCAGCATGGGACAGCTCTGACCTTCCACACGACACATCCCTTTGTTTGCGGGGCAGGGCAGCCCCCGTCCATCCACACACGTCCCAAAGCAGACGGGGCATGGCTGAGTCAGAAGGGACTTTGCCCGGGACACGTGTGCGGCTGATCAGGCTCCGGACCTGAGACAGACACGAAGGAAACAACTCGGATCTGAGCAACAGCAGAGCTCAAAATGCAGGCGCACTCTCTCTGCCTCTTCGGAACTTTCCTTGATTTGTTGCGACGGTGCACGCCCAAGCTGCATGCCCTGGCTGTAACACTGGCACCAGTGGGAAGGAGACAGGACTAACTCTAAGAATGAAGGAGGTATGATTCGGCGCCTGCTTGTAATTCGCCTCACCATTGTTCTCTCAGCTCTCAAAGGCTGCAGGAAACCGCTTCGCCTCTTGTGCTGTCTCTGCCTCCCGCTGTGAATTGTGAAAACACCACTGTTTTGTCACACATGCGTACGATGTAAGGCATTGCGCGCATGCGAGACAAAGAGTGCGAATTGACCCACCAATCACACGCCAAACAAGCATTTCTTAATGCAATAGGACGCGTTTTTACGCAAAACCTATTGCATTGGAAATTGGAGGGTGGGGGTCCAGGAAGGCACGAACGGGAGGGGGCCTGGGGGGGGCGAAAAGTCACGGACTGCGGGAGGGGGCGGGGAGGGGGACACAGGGGCAAAAATAGTTTTGGAGTAAAGGGGCCAATAGCCAGGGAAGGATATATATGACAACATGGCCGTCAGGAGGAGGGACTAACAACCTGAAAACGAATCAAAATGCAGCATTTAAGATTGAAGCCAATGAAAAACATAGACGGAAAGTGGGCGGAGCTTCCCCCCACAATACTGTATACAGCATCTCTCGACGAGACAGCGCATGCGCTGCCTAGCCGAGACCTAAAAATATATATTGGCTTATTTTAATGTGCAACTGGACAGTTAGTCTATTCCAGATGTATAGAATTGGTCAACGTGATTAATATACACAGCCTAAAAAACTATAAATGTGAGCACACAAATCCATTTTTATGTAGGTGGTGTGGAACTGAGGAAATAATGACTTATGTCAACAAATTTCTGATTGAAAACATATATGTAAATGAGTGTGGCCCAACCAAGCCGGTCAAGGCCTGAGAAAACCAGATCTTCTAGCCAAAAAGCAACAGGTCCATATGATGTTGATAAAAGTCAGATTAGCTAATAGGCGATAACTTTTCAAAATTGGATTTGTTCAAGTAAAACAATTGTGTCTATTCTATCCCTAAAATCTTTACAGATTATATTAAAAAGTGGGTTATTTTGGGTTATTAATTTGGGATGGGTACCATTACCTGATTAGTAAACATGTGTTGTTTTCTGTGGAACTAAACTCAACACTTGCTAATTATGGTAAAAGCAGCAGGCAAACAATTTAGAAAAATAGAAAAAAAGACTTCAAAATAATTAAAATCGGATGTGGGGACGAGAAATAGCCGTGTTTAAACTTTTAAGGCAAAAAACACCTAGAAAGTGCAAAACAGTTCGCAGTTGACTAGGACACAGGTGCAATACAAGTCTGACTGTGAGGTCAGATACATCAGGGCAGAGTCCAAGAATCAAGCTGGCGAGGGTCCCTCGAAGTCTGATACATCATTGTCAAGTTTCCCTCTGAAGCCATTGATTTTTTAAACTAAAGTTCTGAGCAGGAACAAAGTTGTATTTTTTTAGCTGCTGAGGATGAGTCACGACTGGGGTAATTTTTCTGCCTCAGTCCGGTCTAAGGTTTTAACTTCTGACCTAAACACTTTTTTGATTTTAAGAATCCTCCTCTGGGGCAAGGGTGGAAGCAGTAGCTGGTTTGGGTTCCACAAGGCCAGATACCTTCACTGTGAGGTACATTGAACCTGCAGCCAAAAACCTCCCAACAGGACAAATCTGGTTTTCTTGCTTCATTGGGTGGGACCGTGATGGGCAAGCCAGCACCTTGTCCCTCAGCACCTTGTCCCAGTCTTCTAGACATAGAAAACATGACTAAATCCTAATAGTCTCCAACCTCTGGGAAAAAAAGTATTTCTGATCACTCTCCAGGTCCTCAGGCAGGCTTCTAGGAACCAGGACCAGCAAAGGCCTCTGCAGAGTCTAGTCCTCTGTGATCAGCCAGACCATCCTGAAGTCAGGAGGACTTTTGGTTTTTGTGTCCCTGGAACAGGCAAACAGGAAGTCAGCCAGAGATGCTTAACCCATTCTTCCACCAGAACGTTCTCACAGTCTTGCGGATCAGTGACCAATGTCGTTCTTCTACAGTTGTGCCATAGTTTAAAACCTGCAGTCTTAGGAGGGGACATCATTACCTGGTAGACTGGATTTTGTTTGATTTCTAAGAGTCAGGAGAAGGCTTATGAAATTGGGAATGGATGTCCAGATCCGGGTCAGAAGGTGCAGAAAGAGAGGAGCTGACATCAGCACATGGCGTGGTGCTTATATGTTGCTCTGCTCCTTCAGTTCGCAGGATGGTAAGAAGTCAACGTGAAGTTGCAGCACATTGTCACCAAGTGATACACTGGAGCACTGCAAGAGGAACATTTTTCCAGGTCCAGTCTAGCACATGGGGAGTATTCTAAGGTGAGGAATCTGAAATTTGAAATTTGCATCAGAAATACTGCTTTACAGAAAGGTCAATAAAGACACAGAAATGCCTGCTTCAGAAATTATCTTCTCAAATATGTCCTAGTTAACTAAAAAATCTTGCCCTTCATTTGTCTCTCCCTTTCTATCTTGAAGTCAAGAGCACTTTTGCTTTTTGTGTCCCTGGAGCAGACAAACAGGAGGTCAGCCAGAGATGCTTCACCCCTTCTTCCACCAGAATGCTCTCGAGCTATCCCTGAATCACTCCCCTACATAGATGAGGTAACCTCTGATCTCTCAGGATCTAAACTGGTTCTCCCGCCTGATGGGTTTGGAGGCTGAAGGCCTGTAAGGGCCCTGGGAATGATGTGGAGCAGATCCTGTTATCCCCATGTGGCATCTCTAACTCAAAAGAGGCAGTATTAAGGCTCTCCTTTATTCTTTTTCTCAGACTGTTTTTCTTTCCCCCTCCCAGATGACAAATCCCCACTAAGTGGGCAGTTGTTGAGATCACCTCAGCTTTCCTGTGCTCAGAGGCTTGACTATTGTCCTCTGGAGAGCAAGATTTTTAACTCCTGGGCAGGGGGACTGTGGCAGCTGTGCCTCCGTCGTCGATGGTATTGTGCACCCATCATATGTGCACTCGTTGCATGGGCCCCAAGGGCCATGCGCCCGGAACTGGGCCCGCTTGCCTCCACCACCTGTAAAGTCTTATGGGGTGGGGAAGCACGAGCAGCCCGGCAGCTCCAGGTTCCCGTCACTGCCTGTGTGGGTTCGGGGACCCAGAGCCGGTATCACCCCCGTGGAGACTCGTAGTGTGTGCTGCTGGGCCAGCCAGGCTCCAGTCTTCAGGAAAGGAGTTTGTCCAAGTCGGAGGAAGGAAGAGGGGTTGAGCGCAACCACCAGGGGGCTAGAGAAGGGGGGAACTGAAAGGCACCAGGAGGCGCGATAGAGTGCCCGAGCGCGGTGGAGGGGCCCCACGTGCCTCTGAGGCAAAGGATTAGTCTAGAGAGGAAAAAGCAGACCATGCATAATTGATATTGAATTTGGAAGACCCCATGGTTTTGTATTGTGCTGACTCCAGATAAACTTGCAGGCAAAGGTAAATGTGGCTCGTTCGTAGGTAAAATCGGCCCCAGAACCAGCAGGAGTAGTATTTGTCCTAAAAGGTCTGAATCATACTTAAGTCTTTGAAAGACATAACAGTAACTTAACATTGACACAGTGCTTTGACAGCAAGAGTTATTTGGCATCACTAAAAGTGTGTCTCCAGGGCTCAAACTTAGTGAGTAGAAATAATAATCCTGCCAAACTGTAAAAGATCATTTTTCTCCTGTCAGTCATAGTTTATATTACTCAGTTAACATTTATAAACACATACGAGTCCTTTACGAGATAACATAGCCCTGCTTAATATTGGGAGGGGTCCAAAATGATAAAACAACATTGGATTACCACACTACTGAGCAAACGCATTCAGCCATCCAAGGTAGCACCCAAAGAAACATGCCACATGAAAATATATGTCAAATATATTTTACAGAATATTAAATTACAACTCACGGATCTCGCTCAACAAGCACTGTGAATTACCCAACATTACATTATTTTTTGCGGTTTTTATATAGCACAACCCCGGCCCTCGGGCATTAGAGAGCTTTACATGAGCAGCAGATGACATGACTCAAGACTAAGCCTGGGCGTAGTTCGCGAAGCAGCGCTACGCGAAGCTACGCAAAGTGCAGTTCGCACTACGCGAACTACGCGTAGCACTACGCGAACTGCGTAGTGCACTGTTCGCAATGATTGCACAGTGCCGGATGCTTGTCCGCACTGTGCAATCATTGAAAACGGCATCTTGCACAGTGCGAGCTGTCTTTTACTGCCGCTCGAGTAGATTTTTACTCGAGCGGCAGCTTTCTCAACGCGAACTGGTAGTTTCTCATCGCGAGCGGTCGCGAGCATACGCAACCACTCGCAATGAGAAACCTGACCTCCCTGCGTTGAGAATCTCGCCGGGATGTCATTTTGCTTGCTCGCGGTCGCCAACTTGACGTTGAGGACCGCGAGCAAGCAAAAAATGACCGCTGCACTACGCTACGCGTGTTTGCACTGTGCTACGTGCAATTCGCGTTGTGCGAAGTAGCGCAAACTTCGCAAACTACGCGAGCGTAGCGTAGTGCTTTGCCCAGGGTTACTCAAGACCAGATTTTTTTTCTTTTGAGGCACGGGGAGATTAAGTGATTTGCCCAAAATTACAGGATGTTGAGGCAGCGCCGGGACTCCAACCTGGTTACTCAGTTGGCAGCTCTGGCAATTACGCCTCATCTCCCCACTCACTGTAGATATAATTCACACACCCAGTTCAATAGGCACTGCAATTCCTGCAACAATGTATTGCATTTAGAAATCTTGAAACCATTTCACCAAGTGCTGTAATTTTTGGAGCAGAATATTGTATTTGAAAGTTGCAGATCTAATTGAATGAGCAATATCATTCATCAAGCGCTATAACCTACCAAATATCCCCTACTAATACAGCGAGTCCAGTCCAAGGAGTATCAGTATGGGCAATATTTTCACCTAGTGGCTAATGTCGTACCTTATAACACAAAACAAATGTTGCATTGACATTATCATTTTTTAAATATTTGTACTGTATTGCTTAAAAACTATTGTCAAGTTTCTACCTGGGTAAATTCTCAAATTCAGATGTACATCAAGGGTTTTGTGGTAACTTATTAAATATATTGTCTTTGTGTTATCACTTAGCGTCTCTCCCTTCAATAAAACCAATCTAGTTAGCGAATAGCCGGTCTGATAGGAATGTGTCCATTCTGGGCATCAACATTTTGGGAAATATCTTGCCATTGGAATTTACAAGAGAAATAGGCCAGGCATTGAGCTGGGTCCTTGCCCACCTTATGATCAAACTAATGTACACTTCTGTCAGGGTCAGGTTTGCCGTTGGGATCATATCATTCATCAATTTGGTGAAAGCCATCCGGTTTGGGTGCCTTTGATTAATTAAGGCTCTTTAATACCAGTACAACTTCTGATTTGAGTAAAGGTGCCTCAAGAACTTCCATATCTTTATCTCATATGACTGATAGTGGGACTTAAGGGAGGTAATGCTCTATGGGGCACATGCATCAAAGGTTTTTGTGAGCGCAAACGGTGCGATTCGCAAAAATCGGCCATTTGCGATCGCAAAATGGACTTTTGCGATGCATGAAAGTGTTGGGGACGCGCAATTTAGGTAATCGCAATTTTTTGCGATTTCCTAAATTGCGATTGCATTTAAGGAATCGCAATTTGCGATTCCTTAAATGCAATGCAAGAAGCACTTAGAAATAGCGATTTCGCTATTTGGGGCCGCAAATTACCGAGCAATTAAACTGGTCGGTAAATTGCAAAAACTTTGAAAGTTTCATGTTGCACACACACATGCCCGTGGGGCATGTGTGTGCGCAACATGAGTGCACATCACAATTTCAGGGGTGTAACAGGGTGTCCTTTTGACACCCTTGAAATTGCATGCGCAATTTGCGAGTACCTATTGGTACTCGCAATTTGCGCATGCAATTTCCCATTAATTCCTACGGGCCTGTAGGCCCATAGGAATGAATGGGAAGCCATTCCTTAATTGCGACTCGCAATTTGCGAGTCGCAATTAAGGAATGTTTAGGAATCGCTATTTTTATAGCGATTCCTACATGCATAGGATTTTGCGAGTCCTTAATTGCGATTCCTTAATAATCGCTATTAAGGACTCGCAAAATCCTACCTTGATGCATGTGCCCCTTTGTCCTCTTTACTGGATGTCATTGTGGTGCATAGGTGTATGCAGAACGTATAAAAGTAGTCCAGCTTGTCCACTTTGGATGTATCAGTCTAGGTTGAGCCTTTTTGTATCTCCTTTATGAATAACCTGGCTTATTTTGCTTTTAATTTACCAACCAGTAGGCAGCCCACCTTAGTGTGATATTTGGCAGTCAGACAGTCTATGAGCTAGTAAGCTTTGTCCTTCTCCAAAGCCTTTATATTTTGTCATGCCGGCTGCGATAAAATGGTTTTATGTTTAGCTTCTGCAGTCCTGTGGCAGAATTTCCACAACAATGTCTTGCTGGTGTTTAAATCATGGCCTCTGCAATAAGATGCCCTCTCCTCACTGCCTTCCTTACTTCCCATAATGTCGCCGTGTTCACCTGTTTCCACTATTGTGTACAAAGTAGTCCTTGATATAGTTTGATATGTTGGCTTTCATCACCTGGTCCTCTAGAAGGGCCTAGGTCAGCCTGCATTACCCCTTGCTTACTGAGTAGCCTCCCCATCCATTAAAGTGTGTCTGTTCACAGCCCATGGTTTGAAGTCAAAATGGGACCTTTTTCACCTCCTCAGCCATTTGGAGTAATCATTTATCCATGAACAAATGTGGTTACTTCAACTAAGAGCGGTAAGCCACAGAATAATAGAAGTCTATGACAAGTGGGTGTTTATTTTACCATGCGCCCACTAGTCCCACCTCCTCCCGTATCTATTTCTTGCCTACTTATCGCCACTGATCACCACCATCTGTGCTGGGATGTATTTAATTCAGGAGATATAAACAGGTTCATGTCCCCTCCCACTATAAGTGGTTGTAGGAAATCCACCTTTTCTGCATGATCACTCCTGATTGTTCACCTTTACTGGACCCTATTTGTGTTTGCTGGCTTTGGCACTCTGTGTGCTTTACCCCTGCAAAGTGCCTGTGCTCCCCCTTTAAACATGGTTAAACTGGCTTATTCCTAATTGATATATTTAACTTGCCTATAAGTCCCTAGTATATGGTGTCAAAGTGTACCTAGGACCTGAAAGTTAAATGCCACTAGTGAACTGCAGCATCCATTGTGCCACCTGCAACAGTGGCAATGCAAACATGGCCTCAGTCCTGCACTGTGTAGCCTGACTGTAGTAGTGTAAACCTGCAGCCTGACTGGTCAAAATAGCTCTTTCTGACAGGTAAAAACATCCCTTTGGCATATTAGTAAGTCACCCCTATGTAAACTTTGAAGCCCACAAGGTAGGCTGCATGGAATTCAAAAGTAGGACATATAGAAAATTAATATTACCATGTCCCTGCAATGACAATGCCCACAATGCTATTTTCACTGTGTCAGACATAGCTGTCCTATGTAGAAAACCAGAGTGCAGAGTGAATTACTAATACTGTTATCTTTGGAAAGGGACCAGCTACAAAAATATTTAAGCAATACAATTTTATAGTTATTAAAAATCCAATTTGATGGTGAAGTCATATTTTAAAAAGGAAAAGTATCTTTTACGAAGTCACCCTTTACTTGCCTCAACTTCAGAAGGCTAATTAACATAAGCCTCTGCCTGCTACCAGACTGTGATTAGCCCTGAAAAGGTTTGAAAAAGGTGTGAAAAGCCTCACGGGAGCAAAAAATAGCTGTCCTCTATGGGAAGAAATGACTCCTCTGAGTTCAACAGAATATTCAGGGTGGGGGCTGTAGCTCCCCTTTTCGACAGCACAGTGTCAAATCCTGCTTGATAGATTTGCTGGGTTCAAATATAACATTTGCAGCACACTTAAAAGGAAGAGAACAGGATGCCAATACATTTCTTGTGGATCCCCTGTCTGTTTGCTATATAACTCTGCTGTTGTCCTACCAAATGTCTGTCTCTGGGTTTGTTGTGGGTGCAGTACACTGCTCCAAAATGCATTGTATTGTTAGATGTGGGAGGACACTAGGATTACCATAGTATATTCCCCACACACCCCTCCATCCCTCAGAGCTGAAGTTTAGTGTGGCTGAAGAATGTTGCCATCTTAAAAATGCTCTGACATATGGCATTTTAATCCTGTTTACTGAAAAAGTGGGTAGAGTTGGCCGCAGGAACTTTTACCTCATTGATTAGGGAAGGCCCAGGAGTCACCTAGCCGCCACTGCTCAAAACTTGCTGTTTGAATATCTTTGCGTAATATTTCCTCCCAGATATGTAGCTGCAACTCTGTTGTCTGTTCTTTCAACAGTATTTTGTGATTCTTGCATATGCTTACATATGAGCTCCATAACACAATGCCTATCATCTTGACAATGCCTTTTACAGTTTCAGCTGTATGAGGATAATAAGAAACCACTTTGGCCTTATTAGCAATGTCCTGCCAGCTGTCTGGTTGCTAAACACTTATTGGGGGCATTCTGAGAGTTGAACTAAGAATGCATTCTACCCATTGCTTACCATTGGCTTTGTAACTCCCATAGCCTGTTTACTGTATACTTCCACAAGTGCTCGCTTTGTGTAAACAGGACTTTAAATTTTGTTCTTATCTTAGCATATTTGCTGTGCATTCAAATTCAGAGGTCAAATGCTAGGCTCTGTTTTTCAAGGGAGCTTGGTGTCTACTTTTCTTTCATTGACTTCAAAGTGAGAGGATTTATGTGACAATCTTGCTGGATACTGGGGGTTGGAAAGGAAACGTTTTTTTCTAGCACACAACAAGATTTAAATGTCTGTAAATGAACTGTGCAAATATTTCAGAATATATCAGAATTAGGAAAGCATAAACAAATCACTTTTTTGTAATTCTGAGGTGTACTTGAAACTAATATTTTAATACAATCAAAACAAATCAGTACGCTAGGTGATGCCATTTCCACACATTATTGTTTGTATGCTGTATAGTTTTATCATTAAAAATGTATGTCTATGCAAATGTAATGTTTTTTTCAATTGAAAATGTGTTGTCTGTAATGGCAATGCACTACCACACCATGCATCCTCCACTCACTCCATTCCACTCTAGGACACTCTGCACCACTCCACCCTACTCCACTCTATGCCACTGTTCTCCACTCTACACCACTCTACTCTACGGCACTCTTTTCCAATCTACTCCACTGTACCTGTGTCGGCCTGCTGAGACAGCTGTGGAAACTGGCCCCTCTTCTCACCTTTTCCACACTCAGACGGGCGGTCTCAGCAATGATACTGTCGCGTCTGGACTATGGTAACTCCCTGTATATCGGCCTCCCGCAACAACTGTTGGCCAGACTACAGGTTGTTATGAATGACGCGGCTAGATTAATCTTCAGAATTGCCGAGACGAGTACACGCCACCTCTCTGCTACACGAGCTACATTGGCTCCCGGTCAGGCAGAGAATTAAGTTTAAAGGTCTCTGCATTGCTCATAAAACCATGTATGGCCAAGCCCCAAGTTATATCAAAGACCGCCTAGCTAACTACGTCCCTAGTAGGGTGCTTCGGTCAGCAGAGGCCTGCCTACTGGTCTGCCCCCGTTTTAACCTGTCTTCCGTAGGAGGAAGAGCCTTCTCAACATCAATACTTCAGCTTTGGAATAGTCTACAGGTAAATCTACGCAAGGAAGTGAACCTCCTCCCCTTTAGGATGAAGCTGAAGACAGTACTTTTCTTAGAAGCTTGGGGCATCATTTAACATCTGCTACTCCCCTACTAACATGGATAGGTGCCCCCTCTGGTAGCGCTTAGAGACCTGCTGGTGATAACGCGCTCGATAAATGTAAATTACAATTACAATTACAATTACTCCACCCTGTGCTACTCCACTCAACGACACTCCCCTCTATCTCACTCCACAACACTCTAAGCCACTCCCATCTACAATACTCTAATCCACACCACTCTTTACCACTCTGCACCACTCCACTCTACAACACTGTAACTTATCACACTATATGCCACTCTACGCCACTTCACTCCAGGCCACTCTACAACACTCCATTCTATGACACTCCACTCTAATCCCTGCCATTCCACTCAAGAACACTCCACACTATGCCACTCTACTCTATGACACTTTACTCCACTCTGCGTTATGCCACTCCCCTCTACTCTACTCCACTCCATTCTACTCCACTCTATGATACTTTACTCCACTCTATGACACTTTACACCACTCTATGCCCCTCCACTTCATGCCCCTCCACTCTACGGCCCTCCACTCTATGCCCCTCCTCTCTACACCCCTCCACTTTACATCACTGCTCTCTATGACCCTGTACTCCACTCCACTCTACTCCACTCTGCAACACTCTACTCCACTTTATGCTACTTAACACCACTCCACATTACAACACTCTACATCACTCTATGCCACTTAACTCTTGCCCACTCTACACCACTCCACTCTACGCTATTCCAGTACATGACTCTACTCCACTCTACGCCACTGCACTCAAGACCAGTCCGCTCTACGACACTCCACTCTATGTCACTCTATGCTGCTCCATTATATGCCACTTTATTCCACTCTACACCACTCCTCTCTACTCCACTCTATGCCACTTTACTCCACTCTATGCTATACTACTCCATTGAACTCTGCAACACTTTACTCCACTCTACGCCACTCTAGTCTATGACCCTCCACTCTATCTCGTGCCGCTCTGTACCCTTCCACTCACAGCCCCTCTGCTCTACAACCCTCCTCTCAATGACACTGTACGCCACTCCACACCACTCTACAGCACTCTAAGCCTATCCTCTGTATGCCCCTCCACTCTACTCTATGACATTCCACTCTGCTCCTGTCACGATTCACTCCCTGTGCTCTCGTGCCCACCACCAGGGGGCCGACTTGTGGGGCTTTCCAGTATTCTAATATGCTTCCAGACACTCCCCTGTATGCATATCCTGACTTCCAGGCATTTGGACACCATTTAGGAATTGACATCCATTCCCAATCCATGCCGGGTTTTCTGGAAGCCAGTCTGCTCATGCTGGAAACTCCATTACCTAGAATTCCCTGCTCACAGCTTCGTCTCCACCCCTGCATGCCAAGGATGGGTGGAGGAATTCAGCTCACCTGTGGCTGGCTGCTGCTAGCCTGCTCACACCTGATGCGCATGAGTACTGTGAGCTCTTTTAAGCCCCAGCTCCTTTCAGCCCAGTGTTGGTCATTGTAGCTGTTTTCCGGTGAGACCGATCCTTGTTTCCTGAGCTTGTGATATTCCTTGATTCCTGAGCTATAGTTAATCCTTGTTCCTTGATTCCTGAGCTATAGCTATTCCTTGTGCCTGAATTAGCACTGCCTGCAGTGCTACCTTGACTCCTGAGCCTTAGCTCAATTTTTGTTCCTGCCCCAGCACTGCCTTCAATGCTACTTTGTTTTCTTGATTCCTGAATCTGCACTATTCTAGTATACCCTTGTAGCCTCCCCTTCTGTATATCCTTTTCCAGCCCCTGCCTTTCTTCCCATTTCCTTGGTTCCAGTTCTAGTTTGCTGTCTTTCTATTCTGCTGTCTTGCTTCTGTTACCTTGTATGTTTGTTACCTGCTTTCTGCCAAATGTGCCCTGTGATTTCCTTCCTTTCCTGTTAAGCACTCCTCCTTGCTAGCTCCTTGTCTATTGTGCTTGTGTTTAGTTCTACCCCTTTGCTGTTACTGCCTTGCGTGTTCCTGTTTGATCGCCAGGATCTGTGGGCACAGCTGACTACCTAGATGGTGTTTCTTGTTCACTGTGAGTGTTGTCTTTGAGTTACAGTTATAACATCACCATAGGTATAAGCTCCCCAGACCCTGCCTTTGCATACATATCCTATATGTGGGTATTTTCAGTCAATATGTGTAACAGCAATTGTGGGTGAGGAACTTCCTGAGCTTCAGTCATACCGTGTGGAGCTCCTGAGTGCTTTACCCAACATTCCCTTTATTGTTAATGTTGTATTATATATATGTCTTGTACGTCCATCCTGGGTGTAGTTCGAGTGAATGCTAAATTGCCTTGTGAGTGCCCTTCCTTTCTGAGTCTTAGCCATCTTGTACAGGCTTCCCCTTTGGATCCCTTTTTCTCCTCTGACTCCTTGTGTGATCCTGGGCAGCGCTGTACTACTCTCTCTGTGCACGGTACGTTTTCTACCCAGTCCTTGCTCAAGTCCCTGACTGTGTTCCCGACGTAGTCCCGGACAGTCCCTGACAGAATGACCAACCCACATTTCCAGGGTCACTTGTGAGGTTTGTTTGCGTTCAGCTAGCTACCATTTTTCTGTTACATCTGTGTGTGAAAATATTGCAGGTGTGTCCTAATGAGAGGTTTAAGAAAGAAACACACCGGTACATCATTTAGGTTTGTGCAGGGCAATTCCCCAGTGCCCAACAACAAGAGGCATTTAGTGTCTACTTTACAGTTTGTTCACCCTAGTCCTGAAATGATGAATCCTCTTATGAGAAATGGACATTTACGTTCTGAATATTTTACTCATGGGCTCTCAAACACCTCTTTGCCAGATCTGGACTTAGTCTTCTGTTCTGATCCAGATTCAATGTCTGTGTCAGCATTGCATAAGGAGAATGCTAACTTATTCAGTTTGCTGAACAAAAATTCTGAATCTCGCATGTCTGCTGTAAGTGGTTGTAAAATACAGTATTCAACCACAGAACCAAAGAAAGAGCAGATGCATTTTATAACCTCTGGTCTCCATTCAAATAATGTTACCCAGTCTTGTAGTCCAGTAAAGAGCACAGTCCTGGATACTAACGGGACCTAGTTAAATATCACATTCAAAGTAAACCATAATCAGTTTAACAAAAGAGGGAAAAGACCTACTAGAACACAGGCGGCTAATAGCCAGTTTGAACAAAATCCAAGGTATAGCTATGTTGCTTGTTGTGAAGTTGCCAAGTCTACCACTGTCCTTGTAGAGAAAGATCTGCAGTCTTCACAGGATATAATTACATCTAAGATTCTTGAATTACAATGAGAGAATACAATGTTTCAGACTCTGTTAAAAAATTATAACCCAGAGTTCAAGTGAGAATCTAAAACCCCTATAGAAAACATCTTTTCCACCTCTAAGTTAGCCTCCTTAGAAATAGAGAATGAAGCCTTGCGCTCTCTTTTGCGTTCCCCTCAGAGCTGGTCCAGCGATTGTGTGAACAATACAGTGGCTGATCCCTCAGATTCCATTCAGAAAAACCATAGTACCTTGTCTCAGTCCAGTTAATGAAAGTATTTGTTTGAATTCTGAAATTTCTACCTCCTCTGAGGTGTTGTCTTCTAGTGCTAAACTGTGTATAGGCACTACATCTGAGATGTGTCCCTCCACTTCTAAGGAACCCCAGATGCCAGGAAAGACACTAAATACTTGTTTGCTTTCTCTTCCTGGTAGTGAGGTCAGTTCCACCCCGGGGGTATCACATACACTGGCCATTGACAAACCGACAAAACCTGAGCCAGTGTCCAACATAATCTCTGATGTGACAACACCCTCTGACTCAGTCTATGCTCTTGACTAACTTCTGCGACTGAAGCCAACCTCCTCACTGAGAAGGAACACAATCCTGACCCCTTGTTTGCTCGCTCGCCTTCAAGCACGCCACATATTGAAAAGTCAGGACATAATATTACTATATGCTCTGATGCATCTGTACCACCTTGTAATGCAGAAGGAATTGAACAAATCTCCCATGACCAAGAAGTCTCAGACCTATTTCCTCTGACTAAGACATGTGAGCTGCCAAATGGTAAAGGGAGTCTGGTCATCAGAGACTCTAAGATGAGCAGTATTCTTAGCCATCCCGAAGAAAGCCCTTCAGTGTGTCTTAATGAGCCAAGGAACTGTGAAGATTTCAATATTGACAATAGGGAATCTACTGTTCAAGGGCTATTGCCATTCCCAGAATTTAAAGTCCATCATCCTTGTGCCTCTCTGTCATCAGCTTGTCTTTTTGCAGTCTCCAGAGTCCTCAGCCGGCCTGCTGCTCTCAGAGTCTCCAGAATCCTCAGCCGGCCTGCTGCTCTGAGTCTCCAGAGTCCTCAGCTGGCCTGCTGCCTTCTGAACTTCAGCCTACAGCCTGCCTGCCATGTGAGCCCGAGCCTGCAGCCTGCCTGCCATGTGAGCCCGAGCCTGCAGCCTGCCTGCCATGTGAGCCCGAGCCTGCAGCCTTCCTGCCATTAGTAGTGGAGCCTCCAGACTGCCTGCATTCAGAGCACAAGCCCTCAGCTCACCTGCCTACTAAGTCAGAGCTTCCAGCCTGTCTGACTTCCGAGCCAGAGCTTCCAGCCTGTCTGCCTTCCGAACCAGAGCTTCCAGCCTGTCTGCCTTCCAAACCAGAGCTTCCAGCCTGTCTGCCTTCCGAACCAGAGCTTCCAGCCTGTCTGCCTTCCGAACCAGAGCTTCCAGCCTGCCTGCCTTCCGAACCAGAGCTTCCAGGCTGCCTGCCTTTTGACCCTGTGCTTCCAGGCTGCCAGCCTTCAGAGGTCTCAGCAAGTATACATTCAGAGACTGAACCTCTAACATCAGAGACACAACTCTCAACATTTACGCCTCTAGGACCTGGGTCTCCTGCATACCCACTTCCAAAGTCTCCTGCATGTGAGTCTTCTGTATGTTTTCCTCCAGGGCCAGAACTTCACGTCTGCTTCCTGTCACCTCCTTTGTCTTCAGCCAGCTTGCCTTTGGCCTCTGTGCCTCCTGCCAATCAGTTATCTGCTTTTGACCCTACCATCAATCTGCTTTCATTTTCAGAGTGCTACTCTAGCCTGCCATCAATAGGACTTCAAACACCTTTGATTAAAGCTTCTAAGCTCCCTTTACTGGATTTGGACTCTTCAGGTCCTGCCTCCAACACTGCTGTTAATTTACAGCGTATTATTCTACCCTCCAGAACATCACATTTTTCCTGCAGTCCTCTGGTATCTTGCACTACATCTCTGATGAAAATGGACTTATTTCATAGCAGCAAAGGCTTTAAACCGAGTCCCAGATTCCGGGAGCCGGTCGTTGGAGGGGGTGTACTGTCACGATTCACTCCCTGTGCTCTCGTGCCCACCACCAGGGGGCCGACTTGTGGGGCTTTCCAGTATTCTAATATGCTTCCAGACACTCCCCTGTATGCATATCCTGACTTCCAGGCATTTGGACACCATTTAGGAATTGACATCCATTCCCAATCCATGCCGGGTTTTGTGGAAGCCAGTCTGCTCATGCTGGAAACTCCATTACCTAGAATTCCCTGCTCACTGCTTCGTCTCCACCCCTGCATGCCAAGGATGGGTGGAGGAATTCAGCTCACCTGTGGCTGGCTGATGCTAGCTTGCTCACACCTGATGCACATGAGTACTGTGAGCTCTTTTAAGCCCCAGCTCCCTTCAGCCCAGTGTTGATCATTGTAGCTGTTTTCCGGTGAGACCGATCCTTGTTTCCTGAGCTTGTGATATTCCTGAGCTATAGTTAATCCTTGTTCGTTGATTCCTGAGCTATAGCTATTCCTTGTGCCTGAATTAGCACCGCCTGCAGTGCTACCTTGTTTCCTGAGTTCCTGAGCTATAGTTATTCTTTGTTCCTGTTCCTGGGCTTCAGCTATTTCTTGTTCCTGATTTGCACTGCTTGCAGTGCTCTCTTGACTCATTGTTTCCTGGGCTGTAGTTATTTCCTGTTTCCTTGAACTAGCACTGCCTGCAGTGCTACCTTGACTCCTGAGCCTTAGCTCTATTCTTGTTCCTGCCCCCAGCACTGCCTTCAATGCTACTTTGTTTTCTTGATTCCTGAACCTGAACTATTCTACTATACCCTTGTAGCCTCCCCTTCTGTATATCCTTTTCCAGCCCCTGCCTTTCTTCCCATTTCCTTGGTTCCAGTTCTAGTTTGCTGTCTTTCTATTCTGCTGTCTTGCTTCTGTTACCTTGTATGTTTGTTACCTGCTTTCTGCCAAATGTGCCCTGTGATTTCCTTCCTTTCCTGTTAAGCACTCCTACTTGCTAGCTCCTTGTCTATTGTGCTTGTGTTTAGTTCTACCCCTTTGCTGTTACTGCCTTGCGTGTTCCTGTTTGATCGCCAGGATCCGTGGGCACAGCTGACTACCTAGGTGGTGTTTCTTGTTCACTGTGAGTGTTATCTTTGAGTTACAGTTATAACATCACCATAGATATAAGCTCCCCAGACCCTGCCTTTGCATACATATCCTATATGTGGGTATTTCCAGTCAGTATGTGTAACAGCAATTGTGGGTGAGGAACTTACTGAGCTTCAGTCTTACCGTGTGGAGCTTCTGAGTGCTTTACCCCACATTCCCTTTATTGTTAATGTTGTATTATATATATGTCTTGCACGTCCGTCCTGGGTGTAGTTAGTCTGAATGCTAAATTGCCTTGTGAGTACCCTTCCTTTCTGAGTCTTAGCCATCTTGTACAGGCTTCCCCCTTTGGATCCCTTTTTCTCCTCTGACTCCTTGTGTGATCCTGGGCAGCGCTGTACTACTCTTTCTGTGCACGGTACGTTTTCTACCCAGTCCCCAGTCCTTGCTCAAGTCCCTGACTGTGTTCCCGACATAGTCCCGGACAGTCCCTGACAGCTCCATTCTATTTCACTCTACCGCACTCTAGACCTCTTCACTCTATGACACTTTTGCTCCATTCCACTCTACCCCTCCACTCCATGCCCCTCCACTCTAGCCCCTCCACTCCATGCCCCTCCACTCCATGCCCCTCCACTCCATGCCCCTCCACTCCATGCCCCTCCACTCCATGCCCCTCCACTCCATGCCCCTCCACTCCATGCCCCTCCACTCCATGCCCCTCCACTCCACGCCCCTCCACTCCACGCCCTCCACTCCACGCCCCTCCACTCCACGCCCTCCACTCCACGCCCCTCCACTCTACGACCCTCCACTCTACGACCCTCCACTCTACGACCCTCCACTCTACGACCCTCCACTCTACGACCCTCCACTCTTTGACACTCCACGACCCCTTTCTGTACACCACTCTATACCCCTCCATGTCACTCTACGCCACTCCACTTTACGCCACTGCACTCTACTCCACTCTACTCCATGACACTCCACTTCAATCTACAACACTGCACTCCACTCTACGACACTCCACTCCACGTCACTCAACTCTACGACACTTCATGACACTCCTCTCCACTCTGCGCTACTGCATAACTCTTCACTCTCTGCCAATCCACTCTACGCCACTCCACTCTATGACCCTCTATTCCACTCCACTTTAGGACACTCCAGTCCACTTCAGTGCTCTCTCCTCTACGCCACAAAAGTTTAGCCATGCTGAACAGCAACCACGCTGGTGTACAACAGGGCTAAAAGACATTGGAAAAGCCAATAAATGCATGCAAGAGGTGAGACCTGTTTATTTTGCCGATGCTTGTTTAATGTTGAAGTTTGTTGAAAATGTTTGGCTCTTCCTTCACTACCTCCTCAGCGAGAGCCATGAGTTGCCCTTCAGTAAACCCTGTATTTCATATTCTGCTCGATTCCATGTTGATTTGTAGGTTCAGATGGCACACGAAGACGGAGCATTGCGATAGATTGTAAAATCCAAAATGGTTGTTGCTGCCTTTACAAGAGGTGGATTCTTCTCAGGCAAGCTCTTTCTGCTGAAATAGATTAAGTAGATGGATTCCTACTAGGGTACAAAATTCAACAGAGTATTAGCAATACAAATTGCTCCATAAAATTATGTATTTCCTTTCTTTCTACGTCACTTCCTACTCTCATATTGTATTTTGAGCATGCACGGTTTTACCAGTCAGTAAATCCTCATGCAGATGTAATGGCTGATAAAATCATAAGCGATGAAATCGCATGTGGTGTCACACACAGTAAATCCAAAACTGCGGGACTTAGAAAAACACTCTTTATCATAAGGTACGTCCTTAGATTTACCATGAAAAAGTGGTATATCCAGAAAGTGAATTATTACACAAAGATACCTTGTAATTAATAATGAGGGCCTTAGTAGTGTACATTTCATACGTTTTAGAATTCACGTTTATACATAATAATTGGGAGAACAGAACAGTTGAAGGTTTCCTGGACAAACGTTATGTGAATTCCACGCTTGTATTGGAGAATAATTAGTATACAAAACAGTGATGGATGGAATGCTTGAATTAATCTCAGCCATTTATAATCACTCGGGCCACATCCCCATCCATTGTTATTTTTGCACACCATGCCACCTCAGTCTTGACCCTGCTCCAATAGGAACAGTCCAGGACGAACTGCCAAGCCAGGTCCTCCCTGAACTGGAACTCAAGCAACCCAGGACAATTTCACCCTAGTTATAGGCTCATTTGCCAGGTACAGCTTGGCTCCAGTGACAGTGTGCACGAGACCCATGTCTGGGCATACCCATCCCACTTAGGGTGACACAAAAGTATACACTACAGGATGGATGAAATGCTTGAATTAATCTCAGCCACTGGTAATCACTCGGGTCACATCCCAATCCTTTGTTATTTTTGCATACTATGCCACCTCAGTCTGGACCCAGCTATATGCAAATCCGTCTTGACTCTGCTCGAATAGCAACAGTCCAGCCCGAACTGCCAAGCCAGATCCTCCTTGAACCGGAACAGAAGCAACCCAGGATCGATTTTGCCATAGTTATGGGCTTATCAGCCGAGTACAGCTTGGTTCCAGAAACACAGTGTGCATGGGACTCACGTCTGGGCATACCCGTGTATAAAAAAAAGTGATAGATGAGATACTTGAACTAATCTCAGCCACTAGAGATAACTAGGGCAGCATCCAAGTCCATCGTTATTTTACACACCATGCCACCTCAGTTTGGACCCAGCTACATGCAAATCAGTCTTGACCCTGCTCCAATTGGAACAGTCCAGTCCGAACTGACAAGCCAGGCCCTCCCTGAACCGGAACACAAGCAACCCAGGACTGGTTTCACTTTATTTATGGGCTCATCAGCTGGGTACAGCTTTGCTCCAGTGACAGTGTGTACAGGACCAACGTCTGGGCATACCCGTCCCACTCAGGGTGACAAACTGAAGTCGCCGTGTTCCTATTGGAGCAGAAGCAAGACTGATTGACATAAAGCTGGCTCCAAACAGAGGTGGCACGGTGTGCAAAATAATGCTGGATTGGGATGCGGCCCCAAGTGATAACCAGTGGCTGAAATTACTTCAAGGATTTCATCGATCACTGTTTTATATACTTATTGTATCACCCTAAGTGGGACGAATAGGACCTGATGTTAAACTATATCCAGGATGGAAATATGCTGAAAATAGTTACTGAATACTCACCACATGTTTAAAAACCCTCTGCCCATGCATAGGAGGCGATTTATGCTCATGCAAACCTCTGTGCCGGTAAATGGTTTTACAAGAGCGAATCCAACTTTCATGAATAACAAAAATGATTTTGCATTTATAAAAAAAAGTGTTGTTTATGCTTGTATGGTATACTTTCATGCACAAATAGGTTTGTGACTAGGGCCTTCAGTGTCCCATGTTATTGAAAACAGATGTATATTAAATACATCTTTCTGAGCTTTTGTCAGTGAACGCTAAGATGTGGCAGGTTGAAGATTTAGAAGCACATAAACTCACATCATGCTTATTTAACCATTTCTATATAGGTGTTCTGCACCATCACTAAGACAGAGGTTTCAAAATGTCCTAAAATCTGAATGATATATTATTGCTAATAGGTTGTTTTATAGGTAGTGCTTTCTACTGCAGATGTTCATATTACCCAATTTAAAGGTACACAATGTACTAAATTCTGAAGGATGAAAGGCTGATTTTGTTTTGCTGGTTCGGTCCTGTGAACTTTCAGAGCAGATGCTCGAGGGGTTTGTTAACTCACTGAGGCTTCTAGTCAGGCCAGTCCATGTGGAGTTGGAATAGCAGGCCATAAACCTTCTAATAGAATGGAAAATGAACTAAGAATATGTCAATAACGTAGTGGTGGAAATTCTGTAATAACATTGGACCTTATCCAAGGTAGCAGATATCAGATGCCTTTTTTAGGTTGAAGCCTACTGGTTGGGAGAAGACGTCTTTGGGACATGGTGAAAGTTTCCCTGGGAATGCATTCTGCCAATTGCTTACCATTGGCTTTGTGGTTTGTAACTCATATTTGCTTGCTTTCTATTTGCTGGTATTTATTTGTTTAGGCTGTCCAGCATGTCATTGTTCTTCCCATGGAGCATAGCATGTTTACCATTGCTCTGTATTTTCTTCCAAGAGTCCTCCTTTCTGTAAACAGGCCTTTAAATTATGTTTTTATTCTGTTGCATTTGCTGTGCAATCAAAAACAGAAGTTAAATGTCAGACTCTGTCTTTGGAAGGAGTCTGGTATTTACTTTTGTTTGGCTGACTTCAAAGTGAGAGGATTTATGTGACAATTTTGCTGGATACTGAGGCATGGAAAGGAAAAGTTTTTTCTAGCACACAACAAAATTTAAATTCTTGTAAATGAACTGTACAAATATTTCAGAATATATCATAATTAGGATAGCATAAATTAAGTACATTTCTTTGTAATTCTGAAGTGTGATGGAAAAAAAAAATCAATAGACTAAGTGATGTCATTTCCACAAATTATCGTTTGAACACTGTATAGTTTTATCAGTAAAACTGTATGTGCAAATGTAATGGTCATTCAATTGAAAATGTGTTGTCTTTAATTATACTACACCATGCACACTTCACTTTACGCTAATTAGCTCTACAACACACTACTCCACTCTACGTCACTCAACTCTGTCACTCTATGACACTTTACAACTCACTGCAACACTCCATTTCATGACATTCCACTCTATGACAGTCCACTCTATGACACTCCATGACATGACACTCCACTCTACTCTATGCCACTTCACTTTAGGCCTCTCTACTCCACTCTAAGCCACTCCATGACACTCCCCTTTGTGACACTAAACTCTACAATACTTCACTCTGTCATTTCACTTTACTACACTCCACTCCAATCTGACACTCCACTCTACGATACTCCACACTGCGGCACTCCATGCCACTCCACTCTATCCCACTCCACTCCACAGCACTTTACTCTACAATGCTCCTCTCCATGACACTCCACTCCATGACATAAATCCACCACATCACCCTCTTTGTGCTTCCCCATTCCAGTGTTTTTTTTTTTTTTTAATAACAAATTTTATTCGGTTATTCCAGTGAAATTTGGGCCATAGCCCTACAAGTACCTGTAAGAAATCAGATAAATCAGGAATACCGGATTTTTGAAATAATTGCAATGCCTGCGGAACATGCAGGGTACACAACGTAAACAATATGCAGACTGTACTAGATTTGAGTAATTGTACAAAGGATACGTTCATAGAATGACAGGCTATTACATAATATGGAACGATTTGGTCAGTGGAGGTGTACATATATAGTGATGTCTGTTAGGGGTCTGTAGATGGTAAAGAGGGAAGATCGATCCTGCGATTCGTCGCCCAGCGGGTCCAAATTTTCCTGTGTTTTTGGGGGCAGCCACGGGCCAGAAACACCGCAATCTCCGCACTCATGCATCTGTCTAGCTCGGCCTTCCACTTGCCTATAGTCTGGGGAGAGGTCCCTTTCCACATCTGTGCAATATCAAGTTTGGCGATTGTGAGGGCCAAGAAGAGAAGATGTTGTTTGTACTTATTGCCCCCTATCTCGTCTGTACTGTGCAAGAGGAAGAGTCGTGGGTCAAATAGGAGTTCCCATGATAATACATTACTTAAACAAGATGATACCCTGCGCCAAAAGGGTTGCAACGCGGAGCAGCTCCAGACTGTATGTAGAAATGTCCCATCCTCTCTTTCACATCGCAAGCATGTAGGGGACTGAATAACACCCATCTTTCAGAGTCTGGCCCATGTGTAGTATGCGCGGTGTAAATACTTGAACTGTATAAGGCGGTATCGTGTGGAAACTGCAGTGCCCGGGGGCTGGCAATGGCCTCAGTCCAGTCATCGTCCGTCAAGTCGGGGATATCTTCTTGCCACGCTCTTCTATTCTTGTCAAGTGTCGTCCGTGTATGAGTCGTCAGTGTTTGATATGTTTGCCTAGTTTTATGTAGGCCCAGATCACCCATCAGTAGGCGACCCTCAACAGGGTGAAATTCCGGTAGGGTCTCTAAGGCATGAATCAAGGGTGTCAAAGCATGGCGGAATTGAAGATATTTGTAAAATTGTGTCATATGTAATTGAAAATCTACTTGCAGTTGTTGAAAAGATTTCAATGTATTGCCTCGCATTACATCCCCCAGGGTCGATATCCCTACTAAGTCCACCCACAGAATCCCCGTAGAGCCGCCACTGGATGGAGGTATGTACCATACCATAAGGGAGTTGTTTGGGTCAGGGTCCTGCACCAGCCCATCTGTCGGACCGTAGTCCGCCAGCGCTGTATCACCACTCTACTAGCCGGGGGTAACACATCTAGGTTGCTAGAACTATAGAGGAGCTAGAGAAGGGGGGTCCCCTCCATTGCCGCGTGTTCAAGTGCGAAAGCCGGGTCGGTTGGGGAGTTGTACCACCATTCATTGATTATCAAAATATGGGAGGCCACATAATATGCATAGATATCTGCTGCTGCAATTCCCCCACAGTACGTGGACTGTGTGTAGCGCTACCCTGATCGCTCCACCATTCCAGAGAAATTTATTATGTATGGCGTTCACTTGTGCGAACCAGGATCGCGGAAGTTTGTAAGGGAAGTTTTGTAGTCTGTAAAGAATTCTGGGTAAAGAAACCATCTTAAAGATGGCAGACCATCCATATAGTGTTAGTGGAAGGGAGGACCATATTGTCGTTTCGCTATTTAGACTCATAAGCAGTGGGCTAATATTATTTGCCCATGAAATCTTAGGGCATGGCGACACAAAAATGCCCAAATTATTAAAACCTCCCGTCGCGTGCGACAGCTGTGTCACCCAGGTGCCTCGCCCCTGGTTGCCGCATATGGGGAAAAGCACAGATTTAGCAGGGTTGGTGTGCAGACCGGTAGTTTCCCCAAACACTCTGAGGATTTATAGAATGCGGGGTCCCGAAAACCACGGGTCTGTCACATAGAAAAGGACGTCATCCGCGTACAGTGCGATGCGGTCTGAGCGTGACTGGGACCATTCAAACCCACGGAGCACCGGGTCACTCCAAACCCATGCCGCCAAAGGTTCCACTGCTAGGGCGGACAACAGCGGGGATAGGGGACAGCCCTGCCTCGTGCCCCTATGAATTGGGAAGGGGTCTGAGTGATGCCCGGCTATACGGACAGACGCTGTTAAGTTAGTATAGAGTAATCGTACATACGCTATAAAGCGAGGGCCGAAATTTACCGCCTCAAGTAATTGGAACAGGTAGACCCAACTGAGCGAATCGAATGCTTTGTCTATGTCGGCTAATAGTAAATAGTAAAAGATCCGCCGGGCGCCCTAACGTTGGGGCCATCGCTATGGCATTATGTACTCCCCGTATGTTGTGGCGAGTAGCCCGATGGGGCATAAAGCCCGATTGGTCCGGGGAATTAAGTCTGCCACACATGTCCGTAGACGATCAGCCAGGACCTTCCCTAGTAGTTTAGGCTCAAAATTGATGAGAGAAATAGGGCGATATGATGAAGGGTCCTCCGGAGGGTGACCCGGTTTAAGGAATAAGACTATTTCCACATGTCGCCAATCTCGGGTTAATATACTTTGTTCTTGGGCCTCATGTATTGCTGCCAGTAAGTGGGGGCCTAATACATGCATATTCGGCCGCAGGAACTCCATAGGGAATCCATTGGGTCCGGGGGCCCGCCCTGGGCGTAGAGCATGCAAGGCCCCGTTCAACTCATCTAATGTAATAGGGGCCTCTAGTTGGTCTCGCACGTGGTCTGTGAGCCGTCGAGGTGGGATATCTACAAGGAATTCCGCTATTTGGGCCTCCGAAAGCTGCTCGCGACGCTCGTATAGTGAGGAAAAGTGCCGTGCAAATTCCCGAGCTACCCGGTCTGGCGATGAGCATAAGACCCCTTCAGCATCACGTATGGTAGGAACCACAGCGGGGGATTTATCTACCTGGCAAAGCCTGTGAAGCATTTTACTCGACTTATAGCCCCATTGATATATCCGATGTTGCGATGCCTCCCATATCTCTTTGGCTTCCCCCATTAGATATTGCTGTATTGTTTGTTGCACTTGCAGCAAGTTGCGTTGCAGAGAAGGGCTGGGGTCCCGATTGAGTTTGCGTCGTCAGGGACGCCTGGCGTGACTCTAGGTCTGCCAATTGCTCTCGTCGCGCTCGTTTCTCTTTGGTGCAATAGCTAATTTCAGCTCCACGAATGGTGGGTTTCAGGGCCTCCCACAGGATGCACCGAGACGGGGCAGAAGCAACAGTGTCTAGATATTCAGATATTGCCGTATGTAGCATGTCTTGATAGTCCGGGTTTCGAAGGTGCCACGGGGACATCCGCCATCGAAAGGGGGGTTTGCGAGAACAAGTATGGAATTTAAGAGATATTGGGGAATGATCTGAGAGCCCTCTGGGGAGGTGAGTGACTTGCGGAAACCTATGGAGAAACATGCGGGGTGTAAAATAGTGATCTAAACGGGACTATGAACCATGTACTGCGGACATGAATGTGTAGCTGTGTTCTGTGGGGTGGTACTCACGCCAGACATCTGCCCAGCCTAAGGTGGACGCCAACACGTTCAGTTTAGAAGGACCCACTGGCAGGTGACGGTCAGTGCTGCGCTGTCTATCTACTGGACCCATGGTGTCGTTCCAGTCTCCACCCAGGAGGGTGAAGCCCTCCGGCAGTTCCCCCCCAAAGCTTGGAAATCCTGTCGACAAAGGTCGCCCCTAGCGGAGGGGGGAGCATAAATACTGCCTATGGTGACATGCTCGCCATAAAGTGTACCCGTGACAATAGCAAATCTGCCCCCTGGATCTACCCAGTGGTGTGGGTGCTGGAAAGGGACTCTGCGATGTATCAGAATGGCCGCTGCCCGTGACCCCCTGGTGAATCCTGCGTGGTATACATTGTGGTACCCAAATCTAGCCAGACAAGGGGTTTTCGTACCAAGGAGGTGAGTCTCTTGTAGGAGTAGAATGTCGGCTCCAAATCTTTTGGCCTGGCGTAAGACTGCGTCCCGTTTAATTTTATTGAGAAGTCCCCTAACATTCCAGGAAATCACCGTAAGGTCCCCAAGGGGGGCTGTATCAGTCTGTACCATCATCCTGTGTCCCTGAAGGCACTGTAAGGATAGTATCGGAATCTAGATAAAAAGTCTGCATGTCTAATAACAATGAAACTAACTTCCTTGAGAAACCCCCCTCCCGACACTGCCAGAAACTAGGAGCATCTGTCGCGGTGTAGGGCACACCAGGCCCCCAACAGGGGGAACCCGGGCATCCACGCCAACAATACCCAACCCACCCACAAAACATTAATGAGGGGAGATAGGAATGTCCATGGCTCAGCCGCCCTATGGCTGGGCGTCCACGCCTGGTCAGAGGACAGTGCATGACTGGATAATCCCAGTGAAGGGTGATCCATGGCTAGCGTAATTTGCCGCCCGGGGCATAACCGGATGACTCCGGCAATGCGTTCTGGACTGGAGGATCGCCTGTCTGAGCCGGATCTGTGGTGTCTCTACGATTTGGTCCTTCGAGGTCTGTTCCGTTGCGAGCCCTGGGAGGAGTCCAATTCTCGCAACGGTGGTGTATGTGGTTTGAGGTGAGAATATTCATCAGTCCATGCGAAAACTGCTTCCGGTGTGTCGAAGAAAAATGACTTGGAATTGAATATGACTCTCATCCTGGCAGGGTATGAAAGCATATATTGCAAATTGAGGTCTCGTAACCTGCGTTTCGCCGCCACTGGCGTTGTTGTTGCACCAGGCGCATGTAGTCAGGAAAAATCATTATGGGCCCGAGTCATATTGGAACTTCTCTTTATGTGTTCTAGCGAATTGCAGGATAGCGTCACGATCGGCATAGTTCAACAACTTTGCAATCACTGGTCTAGGATTCTCGCCCGGGGGTGGTTTCTTAGTCAGCGCCCGGTGGGCCCGCTCCACAACAAAGCATGTGGATAACAGTTCCGTCGGCATAAGATCTGTGAGCCATTGGGCAATAAAGCGGGTCATGGAGGATCCTTCACACCCCTCCGGCAGGCCAACGAAGCGCAGATTATTGCGCCGTGTGTGGCCTTCAGCATCTTCTACTCTAGAGGCTAGTTCCTGCGAGACCACAGTTAGTTTATTGACCTTTTTCTGGAGGGTGGTCACCGAATCCTCCACCGTCGATACCCGTGCCTCTGCTTCCGTGATGCGGTCCACCGCTTGTCTGAGATCCTGGCGCAGGGAAGAAACTTCTGACCCCACCGCGCTAATTTTGGCATTCAACTTGTCTCTGGTGGCATTGATCGCCGCTAGGAGAGCCGCGTTGTCCGGTACCGTGCCCCCCCCATCGCCTTCGGCAGCACCCCCGGCAGGTGTAGTGTAGTGATCCAGGGTGCCCTGTTTGGGGCCAGTTCTGCCGGGTTTGTCCCTGCCCATAATAGTTGGCCCAGGGGAGTAGGCGTGGAAGTCTTTTGAAAAAGGAAATGCCGGATTCGTGTCCGCGCTGTCGCCGGGGGGTATGACTCCGACCAAGGAGAGCTGTAGGGGTAGTGCCAAGCTCACAGCTGGGAAGCACCGTCAGCGAGTCCTCACGGATTCAGGCGTATCCTGGGCCGCAAGCCGCACTGAGCCTAGCTAAGCCGCTTCTGCAGTCCACGACCACCCGCCAAGGAGGCCCCGTAAGGAGACCAGACTCACCGGACTGCACGCCAACAGTGCTCCCCACAGGATGTCATGCCTCGGGTCTTTAACGTTGCTGCAGAGGCCCCGGGGGCCGTACACACCTCACCACCCTGAAAGTGCTTCAAAAATTAGAGGGGAGGGGAAGTAGGGGGCGGCGCCCCAGCCAATCGAGGGGTATAATGCCCGTATCTCCTAATCTCTCTGCCCCTCTCACAGGCCTGTCTTTGGTGGTAAATGACACTGCGCAGGTGGTATTGCCGTTAACTGCCACTTAGTTGCCCCCCACAGATGTGGTGTATGGGGGGAAGCGCGGCGGCTGTGACGAGGGTCAGGGCCCCTTCTCCTGCAGGGCCTGCGTGCTGACCGCGGCTGCAAACTATAAGGCTTCCCCGGCCTGGGATGCGGATGGGGTCTTCTCCGGGCAGCACTCGCGGTCTCAGGGGCCGCCGGGGCTTCACCGCAGCCCAGCACAACACTGGATCCGGAGGCCTCACAGGGTGAGCGGCAGCACTCCGGGGGGAGGGGCGGCCCCTGTTGCTCGCAGGCCCGCTGCAGACCCAGGATATCGGGTGGAAAGCACCCAAATGTCACGGGGCACCCCTACACCTGCCGGTCCGCTCACCTCTAGGGCAGCGACCAGACCCCCGGCTCCTCTGCCGCACCACGAACGGCAGGTCCGGACTCCAGGTGGGAGGCGCTCTCTCAGGCCCCAGCTCGCGTCTCTCCTTCAGCGCTCGAGTGGCGTGGAGTGCACGTCAAGTCTCCGCGGTCGCCGAACTCCAGGACACCTCGCTCCCAACACTGCCAGGATCAAGATCGTCACAAAATCGGCACCTCTGGACAGGATGCGAGACGGATAATTTGCGGATTATGGCGTGGACGCTCGGAGCCCGATCAGGCTGCGTCCACCATGTTGGCCTTCCAAGCCACGCCCCCCCATTCCAGTGTTTTTAGTGGGCGGGGCAGCTCCTTCTCTGTCTGCTCTCCCCACGCTGTTAAAGATGGGCTTGTGGCGGGGGGAATGTCTGCTTTTATTTTTGCTCATGCCGTGCTGATTCTGTGCTTACGGTGGGAATCTCTTGGCTTGTTTGCTACCCTTTTCATGCCGGTGGTGTAAATCCATTGTGCTGCCTACTTTGTGCTTCCCCACTCCAATTGTTTTTGGTGGGCAGCTCTCTCTGTCTGCTCTCCCCGTGCAGTTAAAGATGGGCTTTTGGCAGACACACGCAGCGGGCGCGCCACTGGCGCACCAAACGCAAGCTCATCTGTGCCCGCTAGCGTCCCGGAAGCGGCCACAGCCAGCTCCTTTGGCCCTCTGTAAGCCTATTCTGTGCCAATGTATACTGATTCCTCTGGCTGCTAATACCTCTTTGTTTGTACCTCATGTCCCTGGGAGCCTAATGTATCCCTCCCTAGGCCCACCTGTGGCAACTCCTGCAGTAACATTCCCGCTAACCCTATCAAATCGCTGTTCAAAGCCTTGCTGGTTAACATGCGGTCTGCTTCCACGATCTCCTTTGTGATGAGAGACCCGATGTCCCCTTCATTACAGAAACTTGGCTGTCGGCCTCCTTTAAACTGCTTCTGGAATCTGCAGGGTTCAAGATTTATAACCTTCACCGCACGCACGGAAGAGGAGGAGGTATAGCCATTATTTTTTGAGACATCTACCGATGTTCGACTCTTTGCTTAACGACCTCGTAGAGGTGGAAGCCTTAGGCTTCTGCACTGCTCTGAACGCCCATCATTCAATCGGGGCCCCGTCTGATTTATTGACTCCCTGTCCCCGCCGGTCCCTTCTTGGACTCCCTTAATGAGGCGGCATCACAGTCCTACTTCTCTTTGCTCACTGCATTATACTTGGAGACTTCAATATTCATTGGGACTCCCCTGCTAATAAAGACATGTTTAGCCTCACTAGTGTCTTGGTTCTGCTTGGCTTTCTTCAATTTGTTTCGAACCCCACTGACATCGAGGGTCATAATATCGATTTGATTTTTTCTAACGTTAACCTAAGTATGTCAGATCCCCTCCCTCTTTCATAGACAGATCACGATTTAATTCATTTTGGGTGGGACACAATCCAACAGGGATGTTGGTAACCCCCCCCCTCCCCTCACCACCAAACCTTGGATTTTTTCCAAGATCCCCAAGGACAGCATACTAACTGCCCTGGAGAATACGTTACCCTCTTTCTCTGGTCTACTTGAGTCAGATATTCACGTTTTTGAAAATTAGGTTCACTCCACAATAGAACAACGGGCCTCCAGCCTCCAGTCATTTAACCCGTAGCAGGAAGCCTTCCTGCTCCTGGTTCAATGAACCCCTTTGGCAGACCAACAAAATCGGTAAGAAAGCAGAAAGAGCCTTCGTGAAGCCACTACTGTTCAGAGCACAAAAAGAAATATGTTCGCACCTAAAATTTACACTAATCTAATTAACTTTACAATTTTTTTTATGAGGATAAGACTGAAAAAGCAGATAGCAAGTCAACTGAAATTTCTAAGATTGTTAAAAAGTTGCTTGATCTCACTGAATGCCACAATAGTGTAGATCCTTCGGCCACTCGGTGTGAGCAACTGGCTTCCTTTTTTAAAAACAAAACTTAAGAAATTCAAAGTTGACATTAACTGTGATCTTTCCTTCTTTGACCCAGTTTTGCTAGAGGAGTCCAGACTTGCCATACTCAGCCTGAGATCCAGATTTGCCATTGACCCTTGCCCTCCACCTGTCCTAGCGAAGGGAATGGACATTATCAACCCTGTGCTAAACTCCCTTATTAATAGATCGCTGGCATCTGGGATTGTTCCTTCTACCTGGAAGCAGGCCAAGATTCTGTTGCTCTTGAAAAAGTCCAACACTGATCCCAATATCTTAAGTAGCTACAGGCTAATTTCCCTGCTACCAGCTTCATCTAAAATTGGAGAGAAGTTTGTGAATCAACAGCTTTCTTGCTATGTAGAGGCCAACAGGCTCTTTCATCTCAGTCAGTCAGGGTTCAGACCCAAATTTAGCACCGAAACGGCCCTTCTGGAAGTATCTGTGAGAAGTTGGCCTGGTATATGCTGTCCACTAGTTGTAGTGGGCACCTTGCACCAGTCCAAACGACCTTTATTGATAGGTTTAAGACAACCTTATTTGAAAGCTATCCTAGTGATAGCTATGGAGAGCAGCCTTCAGGCTAAGTCTTGAAGGAGTGTAAAGCTGTTTGTTTTACCAGTCTATAATCCCATGAATGACCAAATGAAAAGAGAACCACACCAGGTGTATATATAAAATATATGTATTTATTACTAAACACTACCCAATAGTCTCTTTATGAGGCTAGAGGTCGAAGTACACAAGTTACAAGTCAAATAGCACAGTAAATTAGCACAATATACGATTAGCCCTAGGGGCGTACCAAACCATATATTAAGAAAGTGGTATAAGAACCACGACTTGACTAGACACAAGGCCTAGAGCCTGCAGAATTGCTGGGACCCCAAGGAACCACCCAAGGTAGTGACACAGGGGACCCACGGGGGAAGTGTGCAGTGTGTGAACACAGCCGCAAGCTCTGTTAGCGTCTATGGGGAAAGTCGCGGTTAGCGTTTTAAAGTTTAGAGACACTTCGGAGTGGACTAGGAACAAACCCTTTTGGACTTAGAGGGTTCTAGGGCCAACACCCACGGGAGCACCGAAGTACTCGTGTTACCTCACAAGAAGGGGTGGGAGCACACTGCTTCACCTCTCAGCACAGTTCGCCCCTTAGCATTATGGTAAATGCAGTTCATGTTACATGCTTACTTGAATATTTCCTGGAGTATTCCACCAAAGTTGGTGCAGGTTAGTGCTGTAAATCTCTAGACACGTGTTTCTGGATATCATCCGTCATCAGTAGAGATAAAAACGAATTTAATCTGGGGTTGCTGAGCAGGCTGCCACAATCCTTTCAGGTCTCAGTACCTCTCACAGGTGCACAGGTGCATCTCCACAAGCTCGTCAGCTCAATGGCTCAAGGGAGCCTTTTCAAACAGGAAGGGGTGGGAGCACACTGCTTCACCTCTCAGCACAGTTCGCCCCTTAGCATTATGGTAAATGCAGTTCATGTTACATGCTTGAATATTTCCTGGAGTATTCCACCAAAGTTGGTGCAGGTTAGTGCTGTAAATCTCTAGACACGTGTTTCTGGATATCATCCGTCATCAGTAGAGATAAAAACGAATTTAATCTGGGGTTGCTGAGCAGGCTGCCACAATCCTTTCAGGTCTCAGTACCTCTCACAGGCGCACAGGTGCATCTCCACAAGCTCTTCAGCTCAATGGCTCAAGGGAGCCTTTTCAAACAGGAAGGGGTGGGAGCACACTGCTTCACCTCTCAGCACAGTTCGCCCCTTAGCATTATGGTAAATGCAGTTCATGTTACATGCTTACTTGAATATTTCCTGGAGTATTCCACCAAAGTTGGTGCAGGTTAGTGCTGTAAATCTCTAAACACGTGTTTGTGGATATCATCCGTCATCAGTAGAGATAAAAACGAATTTAATCTGGGGTTGCTGAGCAGGCTGCCACAATCCTCTCAGGTCTCAGTACCTCTCACAGGCGCACAGGTGCATCTCCACAAGCTCTTCAGCTCAATGGCTCAAGGGAGCCTTTTCAAACAGGAAGGGGTGGGAGCACACTGCTTCACCTCTCAGCACAGTTCGCCCCTTAGCATTATGGTAAATGCAGTTCATGTTACATGCTTACTTGAATATTTCCTGGAGTATTCCACCAAAGTTGGTGCAGGTTAGTGATGTAAATCTCTAGACACGTGTTTCTGGATATCATCCGTCATCAGTAGAGATAAAAACGAATTTAATCTGGGGTTGCTGAGCAGGCTGCCACAATCCTTTCAGGTCTCAGTACCTCGCACAGGTGCATCTCCACAAGCTCGTCAGCTCAATGGCTCAAGGGAGCCTTTTCAAACAAAAGGGTTCTAGGGCCAACACCCACGGGAGCACCGAAGTACTTGTGTTACCTCACCCAGGGAAGCCGGGTGCATAGGTGTCACCTTATGTCGGGCCGCGCCGTCGTTTTCAATGGCCGCTGGCTGGAAGGGGCTGCTGCCGGGAAGATGCAAAGTGTCCGAAGATATCCAAGCCTGGATCGAGGATGAGAAGAACCTGAAAGCAGAGGGAACAGAGTCTAGGTCACTAGCCAGTGACCAGGGGCGATAGTCGAATGCCCACCGATGTCGGGTGCTTCAAGTTCGAAGAGGTGAAGATTGTCTCTGCAGCCACGAGGACCAGGAGGCGTCGACGACGACCAGGAGCTGGAATCGAGCTGTCCCACGAAGGTAGTAGCTGACTGTGGTGTCAGTGCCCGGATTGGACCCAACAAGCCTTGGTAATAGCACCCCATGCAGAAAGAGAACAAAGGCTTCAGTGCGGACCAGCGAGGACCGAGGGACTCCCCAAGCGAGGGAGAGTCAGGGCAGGCCTGGAGCAACCAGGAAGGCCCATTGAAAGTAGAGTTGTCCTTCTGAGGAACCCACAAGTTGACGGACAAGGGATCACGAAAGGACCTCAAGCGGAATCACGAAATGGCGGCCCACGGGTCACTGGGAGTGGCCAGGCCAGCAATCTTCGGTGGATTCACTGCTCGGGGTCAGGGCTACAAGTAACCCAAAGCACAGCCTCTAGGATCGACCAGAAGCTTATGCACTTGCAAATGTGCACGGTGTCCAGGGGTTCCGGTTTCACGGTACCCACGAGGGCTACGGGTCTCAGCTTTGCTGGGGACTCGGGTCAGCCTCTGGGAAGTCTGGAAATCCACCTCCTGGGTTGCAGGGTTGTCGGCGTCTGGCGGTAGCTTCGGAGCTGCAGACCGGACAGATGCGTCTTTGGTGCCTGCCAAGCAGGGGAGTAACTCCTTTACTCCAAGGGAGATTCTTCATTCATCTGGCGTTTAACAGATCGTCGAAGGTCCAGGATTCAGTTTCAGAGTTTCGTCCAGGGATATCTAAAGTCCTGTTGCCAGGGGTTCCTATCTTATACCCAAGGAAGGGGTTGGACTAACTCAGGGTTTGGAAAGAGGGGTTGCTACACCCATTTCCTTTGTCCAGTTTCGCGCCAGAGCAGGGGTTGGTAGCCCCTGCAACCGGTTTGAACTGGGCTATGCACAGGGACACCAAATGTGCCCCCAGTGCAGGACTTCAAAGCACTCCGAGAGTGCACCCACCCAGCCCCAATACACTAAAGCCTGTCTGGGAGGTGGTAACATCTCCCTGTGACAGGAAACCTATTGTCCAGGCCTCCCCTGCCGGAGTTTCGGTCGGCAGCAGGAGGCCAGACTCGTGTCTGTGGCTGCAGCATCCATTTTGTGATGCCAGGGCTCTGTTTAGCTGGTACCGGGTATACCGGTGCTGTCATGTCTCTCCCTCTAGAAGGGTGGGATCATACTCCCACACCAGTTACTGGTGTGGGGGTATGATTCCAAAGTGTTTGACACCAAACACGACATGTTTCCGTGCAGCCATCCCAAAGTTAGCATTTACCGTTGAGATATAATGCACTTAAGAGTATATGGTCAGGCTGCACTCACAGACAACCCCGGAGGATAGATTCCGAAGGCTGCAGAGGGGCTCTGCTCATGCATGGGCACCCTCTCACATAAAACCAAGCACCCTGCCTTCAGGATTGATCAGGCCTGCCACAGGGGTGACTGATAGGTTTATATGTGCAGTGATAGGGTGAGATATAGTGAACCTATATCTCAGTAAGGGGTGCATGCACCACCTCACTCAGGCTGCTGTAGCAGTCCTGTGGTGTCATTTTGGAAGGCTTCCCAGGGGTGGCATAATACATGCTGCAGCCCCTGGTAGGCCTCTGGGGTACCTATGCTCTGGGTACATAGTATACCATATACTAGGGACTTATAAGGGCACCCCAGAATCCAATGTGAAGTGTACCTAAGGTACTAGGAATCCATTTTAGAGAGGAAGAAGCTAGGCTGGGGTCCTGGATAGCAGGGCCCCAGCCAGACTAAAGTCGAAAAACAGTGAAACATCAGCAAAAAGTGGGGGTAACCATAAGAGGCAGATCCTACTCTCCTACAGTATCTAAGGAGATTAAATATACCTTAGATGCAGGAGGCAAAGAAGTCCTCGTTTTGTTAGATAGTTCAGCCACCTTTGATATGGTTCCGCATTCCTGGCTGCTTGTCCGCTTCTGTCATATTGGCATCAGGAGCACGGCGCAAAATTGGCTAAGATCTTTCCTGGAGTACAGACACCAAGAGGTCTGGATGCTTCCTTTTAACTCCAGTAGGAGTACCGTCTCAGTAGGAGTCTCCCATGGCTTGGCCCTCAGTCCTACGATGTTTAGCATCTACATGACTCCTCTGGCTAATGTAGTCGAGTCCTTTGGGGCCAAGATAGTGTGCTATGCCTAAGACACTCAGCTACTTTTCCCATTTACGAAAGATGAAACACCAAATCAAGCGGGCATCAAACCCTGCCTATCTACGGTCTTTCAGTGGATGGGTTTTAACCAACTCAAATGTAACCCTCACAAGACCGAGATTCTCAGCTTTGGTCATAATTTTATCCTGAATTTACAATTCCACTGGCCTGATGAGACTCCTCCACCTAATGACTAAGTCGAAGTAGTAAAGAACTTGGGCATGAACGTTGACAAATAGCTGACCTTTCAAACCCAAATCAATACGGCTGTTGGCACCTGCTTTGGTTTGATGCGCATGGCCAAACAATTCTTGCAATTTCTGTTGCTACCTGCTAGGACTACCGTTCTGCTTGCCCTGGTAGTGTCCAGATTAGATTATGCCAATGCTCTTTATGCAGGACTTCCACAATACCTGCTACAGAAATTGCAGACTGCTCATAGTGCAGCCGCTCATCTGGTACTCCCTCTACCTAGATGACTGTCGATGTCAACCCATTTAAAAAACTTACATTGGTTACCTGTCAAAAGAAGGATCTGTTCAAAACCTTGACACTCATGCACAGGGCTCGCCGCCAGTCTGGCCCAGAGTACCTGTCCTCTAGGGTTCAATTTTATTCTCCCCTTAGAACTCTGCGGTCATCTTCTGGTCACTTTGCCAAAGTTCCTAGGGTAAAGCAAGAAAAAACGGTAGGCAGATCCTTTGCCCTTGTGGGCCCGCAAGCTTGGAATAGCTTGTCGTACGAGTTACGTCAAGTAGTTAATGAACGTTCTTTTAAAAAACAGTTGAAGTCCTGGCTTTTCTCTCTCTAACTGCAACTCTCCTTTCTCTTCTCTTACTTTTCCACTATTGCCAGTACACTCCCGGGAGTAGCCGCATGCTTTATAGATCCTGCTATTCATATATGCATTCATTCATGACATGACACTTCATTCTATGCTACTCTATGCCTCTCCCCTATGCTCCACTCTAAGCCACTCTATGCCACTTCATTCTAGGCCACTTTACTCCATTCTGTGCCACTCCACTCTATGCCACTCTACTGTATGCCAATCCACTCTATGACACTCCACTCTACGACACTCCATGACACTCTACACCACTCCACTCTATGACACTTTACTCTACGCCATTTCACTGTGACAGTCCACTCTATGACAATCCACTCTATCCACTCTACAATACTCTATGCCACTCTACACCACTCCATGCCGCTTTACTCTACTCTATGCCACTCCACTCTATGACTCTTTACTCCACTCTGCTCAACTCCACTCTAGGGCACTCCACTTTAGGACACTCCACTTTAGGACAATCCACTTTAAGACCCTCCACTCCAATCTACAACACTCTACACCACTCCATGCCATTGCACTCTATGACACTCCACTACTCCACTCTGCCATTCCACTGTACGCCACTCCACTCTAGGACACTCTATGTCACTCCACTCTGCGACACTCTGCTCCACTCTATGCCACTCCAGGACATTCTAGGACACTCTACGCAATTCCCCCTATTCCACTGCACTCCACCTTACTCACTCTATGCCACTCCACTGTAAGACACTCTACGACATGCCAGTCTGACACTCCACTCTACAACACTCCACTTACAACATTCTACTCTACACTGTGCCACTCTACTCTACATTACTCTACTCCACTCTATGACACCCCACTGTATGCAACTCTATGCCACTCCACGACACTGTATTCCCCTCCACTCAACGACACTCCACTCTACAACACTCTATGCCACTCCACTTTATGACACGCTCCTCCATTCCATTCGATCACTCCACTCAACACCACTCCACTGCATGCCACTCTATGCCACTCCACTCAACAACACTCTATACCACTCCACTCTACGACACTGTACTCTATTCTATGGCCCTCCACTCTTCACCCTTCCACTCTGTGACAACTTACTTCTGTCTATGTCCCTCCATGCCACTCGACTTTATGCCACTCCACGACACACCACAATATGAAACTCCACTCTGCGCTACTCCACTCTACTCCATTCTACATCACTCCATGCCACTCTACTCTAGGCCACTCTATGACGCTCTATTTTATGGCACTCCACTCTACACTACACCACTCCAATCCACAACACTCCACTACTTGACACTCCACTCTATGCCACTCCACTCTACGCCACTCTACGCCAAGTTATGCCAGTTCACTCTACTCCACTCTACTCCACTCTACTCTGTGACACTCCACACTACGACACTCTATGACACTCCACTCTATGACACTCCACTCTATGACACTCCACTCTATGACACTCCACTCTATGACACTCCACACTACGGCACTCCACTCCATGACACTCCATTCAATGCTACTATATGCCACTCCACTCTACTCTATGCCACTTCATTCTAGGCCACTCTTCTCCACTCCACTCTAAGCCACTCAATATTACGACACTCAACGACACTTCACAACACTCTACTCTACTCCATTCTATGACACTTCACTAAACGCCTTTTCACTCTACAACACTCCACTCTACGACACTCCACTCTATGAAACTCCACACTACTTTACTCTACTCTATGCCACTCCATGCTATGCCACTCGATTCTATGACACTTTACTCCACTCTATGCTTGGCCCCTTCACTCTACTCCACTCCACTGCACTCTGACACTCCACTCTGACACTCCACTCTATAACTCTACTCTATGACACTTTATTCCACTACTCCATTCTATGCCACTCAATTGTATGCCACTCTATGCCACCCCACTCTATGACACTCTGCTCGACTCTATGCCACTCTTAGCCACTCTGCTCCACTCTACACAATTCCCTATGTGCCACTCCATGCCACTTTACGCACTCTACGACACTCCACTTTACAACACTCCACTACTCCACTCTATGATCCTCCACTGTACGCCACTCGATGCCACTCCACTCTACTCCACTGTACTCCACTACTCCACTCAACACTACTCCACTCCAAGCCACTCTATGCCACTCCACAACACTCTACTACACTATATGCCCCTCCATTCTATGCCCATCCACTCTATGACACTTTACTCTGCTCTATGTCACTCAACACCACTCCACTCTATGCCACGGTACTCCACTTTACACCACTCCGCTCTACTCTACTCTACTCCACTTTCCTCCACTCTACGCTATGCCATTCCTTAAAATGTCATTCTATGCAGCTTCACTCTACGCCACTCCACTCTGACACTCCACTCTACGAGGCTCTATTCCACTCTATGTCCCTCCACCACACTTTATGACACTCCCTTTATGACTCTTTACTCCACTCTCCGCCACTCCACTCCACTCTACTCCATGACACACTACTCCACTCTACTCCACTGTTTGTCACTGTGCCACTCCACTCTATGACACTCTATGCTGCTCCACTCTGTGGCACTCGATGTCACTCTACTTCACTCTGTCGCTCCACTCTACTCCACTCTAGTTCACTCCACTCTACTCCACTCAACAACACTGCACGCCACTCCACTCTACAACACTACTCCACGACACTCAACTCCATTCTACAACACTCTACTTTACTCCTCGCCACTCCACGACACTCCACTCCACACCTCTCTTCTCTACGCCACTAATTTTTAGCCAGGCTGAACAGCAGCCACGCTGGTGTACAACATGATTAAAACACATTGGCAAAGCCAACACCTCTTGCATAGGCGAGACCTATTGGCTTTGGCAATACTTATTTTAGCCTAATGCCACTCGACGCGGAAACATCAGGGTGTGTTGCAGAGTTTCAGGCAGTAATTGTTTTTTCTCTGCAAATACTGTCTGACTTTTATTTTACAGGAGCTGTCTTATGAGTGATCAAGTTAACAAGTATCTTAAGTAAATACCCAACGGCTTGCTTGACCGAAGTAACATAGGGCGCACTTGTCAGACCAGAAACATCTCTTGAAATTTTTGCCATTGCTGAGAAACTAAGCGAACCTGCTCCTTTCAAGATTGAAGCACGAGGTAGTACCAGTGGCTGCTGCTGGCGACCAGAAGTGCTGGAGCAGCGGGGGTGGAGTGAAAAGTAAAAATAAAAGATCACTTACCTGTATACGAACGCCGCCTCTCCTCCGTCCTCTTCTGTTCCTGACTCCCGGCAGCACACATGCTCCCAGACTCCCCATAGCCAATCATGACACTACTGTCAAGCTGGTACTACTATTACCAGCATGACAGCAGAGTCGTGATTGGTCTGAGCGGCCTTGTTTCCCGCTCAGACAGTGCCTAGGACTATTCTCCACCTGGCTGTGCAACACAGCCGGGTGAAGAAATACTAAGTGTGCATGACGGATTGGCATCCTAAGATGTCCGGCCAAACTGTCATGCGCACTTATGGTGCCCACCACTCCTACTCCCTGCTGGCTGCTGATGTCCGTCAGGATGGCACAGCCATTCGTCGCCCTTGCTCAGCACTGAAAAATAAAACTATAATAACATTGTGTTATTATCATTTCATTTTTTGTTTTTGCACTGCTCAGAGTTCAGTGGGGCGATGCTCCTCCGCCTTAACGAAGAAGCCGCCCCTGGTAACACAGAGGTATGCATTGCCTTTTTGCAGGAAGGCCTCTGTTGTGGATACTGGTCGTCCCCTTGCATTTGCAGCGTGGATCAGATGTGTATAGTATGACCTGAATCAGCCAGCGGAGATGCTATGAGGTGGGATGGGCCAGAACGAGTTCAAAGGCGGACACGAGTAGCTTTTACACAGAGGCTGAAGGCAGACTCTAACAGAGAATCCCCATTTATAGCACAAACACAACGGGGTAAGGGAAGCGAACACTTGACGGGAACATATTTCAAAGGAATTCAATGCCGTTCATCATCCATGCCAACCTCGCCCAGTGTATGTTTTTGTTTGTTTGAGTTTTGTTTCAATCAGCGTATGTTAAACATATCTAGCCTAGCAGTCTATTTACATGAGTTTTGGGTTGATTTCCATTGACAATCATAGGTATTTCCAAAACATATGACTTTCTATGATGTTAGAAATTGTATTAAAGGGAGAAACAAGGACCATACGACGATCTTGTCTGCATTTATTAGTTTAGTGAAACCTTTTCTCTTAAAGCAAGTAGTAAATCACTCTGATTACCGCTTCGCGGGAGAAACATTTAAATACATACATATGCAGTGTTGGAAATCTCATCTTCTCTTTTACCATCCTGCAAAGCCCAAATCCCGAAACCACCTCAGGTTTGAAACTAAAGATAGGAAGTCACCCATTAGGTTAGGACTGCAGTCTTTGCAGATGCGTGGTCAGATTGTGCTAAGGACGAACTAGGGTCCCTACACATGCTGGGGCAGAGTATGATTCAGAGACCGACCTGGAGGGGTTAAAGAAGGGAAGCAGACAGAGACGGCGAGGGAGACTCCGAGGCACTGAAAGGGACAGCCAGAGAAAGAAATAGATACAAATAATCATAGTTTAGATCAAAATAGAGAAGCATAGATAGATAGATAGATATTGACTTTTCCTGTCTTTATCTTTTCTACTTTTCATCCCTGTCTTTCCCTGTCTCTATTTTTATGTCTCTCCAGTGTCTTTCTATCCTTTTCCTTATATCCCTGGCTCTCCGGCCTCTGTTTGCCTTTCCTCGTCTCCTTCCCCCCCCCCCATCTGTCCCTGTTTCTCTCTGGATTTGCCTATCTGCCCCTATCTTTCTCTTGCTGTTTCTCTGTCTCTCTCTCCGTCTCTTCCTCTTTCGCTTGCCAGGGATGTTAAAATCTTTTAAGTGAACAGGGATATCCAAACCAAAGGTTTACACCTACTCACCTTACTCAATGCTACAGTAGGGTTGCTGTGTGTGAAGTTGTAGTGGCTTTGTTGTCATCTATAAAGATCGCTAAGTTACCCCCTTGACCCTGACCAAATTAGTGATTTGATTTTGAGAGTCTATCTTATATAAAGGATAAAATAGCTCCTTCCATACATGATAAGGATATTGCATGTCACCTAGGAGTTCAATAACCATATAGAGGAACGAGGCCGAAGTACGAGTTCCCTTATAAGGTTATGCAACTCCGAGGTGACTTGCAATATCCATATCATGTACGCCATGGGGTACTTTATCTCTTATAATGCATGGTTACACAATCACCTTTCCCACAAACCACTTAAAACCTTGGTTCATATGAAAGAGCAAGCATGTTTGCAAACATGAAGATTAAAAATAAAACCTCGAGTGCAAAATTAAATACATCAAAAACTTGTTTGATATTTGTGACAAACAGATATTGGAAACAGTTCAATGCAAGTCAGTTTAAAAAAAAAAAAAAGCTGCAGTAGCTCGGAATGTTCAGAAACATGCAGAAAGATTCTAGCTTTTCTCTATCTAAGGAGTGCAAAAACATATTCTCTCTGTTTGTCATTGTAAGCTATTAAAATAGAGCAGAAGAAAGAAAAGCAACCTTTAGTTTTCTTTGTTTTAAACATCTGCTTTATTTATGCTTGTGACCTGACCTACGTTTCAACTCGGCTGCTGGTTCTTGCGCAGGCATTGTGATGTAAGAACACAACTGTAATAATTTATAATAGTCGAGTACTGATGTCTTTTCTTCATAATCAGTGGCGACTGGAATTAACTGTCTAATTCCTTTGTGCTACATGCTACCTGGGGCTTTCACAGATTTTCTACCCTTTCAGGCAACCACCTGCTTGCATATTTATTGCAGAGCAGCTCCAAATGGTATTTGGTGATTTTAATAAACAACAGAGTCCTATATTTTCAACAGACATTATAGCCTTCACCTTCATGAAGAATCACTTCAGGTTCTATAAACATGCGACTTACAGAATGCACATTTAAGGACGTGACTTTTTTCCAATGATCTCTGGAGCTTCATCAGTTCTTCTACAGATAGCACTTTCCAACTACCATATTATATAGTTTCACAACAGCCTCTATATGTTATAAACCAATATTAATCAAAGGCCTAGATCGACATCAGGAGGAATAAGATATTGTTCACATAAGAGACTGTCCAACGTTATCGTTAACGACCATGGCATCTTAGTGGACCTTGTCAGGGACGCAGGACTTCAGGGCTCGGCTCTCAGCTGGATTACGTCGTTCCTGGAAGACCATTCCCAGTCTGTTCGTCTATCCCATTTTACCACGCCTAATATGAAAACAACGTGCCACAGGGATCCTCATTATCCCCGCACTTGTTTAACCTGTACCTACTCCCACTGATCCTGTCCTTGAAAGAAAGAAAGGTGAGCACATTTAACTATGCAGACGATCTGCAATTATTATTCACCATTGATAACACACCCGACTCCTTGTCTGAATTTCAAGCTACTATGCTGCACATCCGTAATTGGATGAACAGCAACCACTTAAAATTAAACCAGGTCAAGACCGAAGTGATCTTGACAGGGGGCACTCGGAACCCGTGGAGCTCACACTTCAGGCCCTCTGAGCTGGGTTCTCTCCCTACCCCATCCCCCTCAGCTAAGAGTCTCGGGGTCACAATCAATTGTGACCTTACTATGAAATCTCAGATCGGGTCGGTTGTCTCTACCTGTTTCTTTCAGCTGCGGAAGATAAGGAAAATCAGCAGACTTCTTACTAGGGAAGCGCTGGTGCCGGCTGTCCTAGCAATGGTCATGTCTCACATAGACTATGCCAACTCTTTATACTTTGGCTTACCATTATATCTAATCAAAAGACTGCAATTAGTGCAGAACCAGGCTGCTAGGCTGATCTTCCATCAGCCCAGATGGCAACACGTTTCCCCTCTTATGAGGAAGCTACACTGGCTCCCCATACCACAACGCTGTGCCTTCAAAGTTGGTTGCCTCATTTTTAAATCCTTGCAAGGCACCAGCCCAAAATTCGTCTCCAGTCTCATTCAGAGACATATACCCACCCGCAATCTGCGCTCAGCCCTCATGAACCTTCTGGTCACACCATCCTACAAACTGAAGCAACTAGGCGGTAGCAGATTTGCAGTGCTGGCGCCTAGATTCTGGATTGACATTAGATCCTGCACTAACCTCCCGAAATTCAGGAGACTCCTTAAGACATGGCTGTTCACTCAGGCATACGAATAACTCACCAGGGCTCAGGTCACTCCTAGACACAGCGTCAAGAAACCAATTGGTGTACGTGTGCTTTACAAATGATTTTAACATAACATAACATCGTTAGAAGTGTAATCAGTTGCTGTGAGTCCTGTCATGAGTTCTTCTGACTTGCTGCTTTCCTGTTTTTCGTGGGTGGCGGGTTTGCACTAACACATTAAAGAAATGAAGATTGCTTGCAATAAGGGTGGACGTGGTCATACTCTTTAGTAATTGTCAGAACCAGTTTAGGGTTCCAAGGCACACCAAGGGCTACTGGACCTGAACTGAAGTGACTGAATCAGTTTACCACTGATGTCCCGGGAATCTCCGATGGGGGATACTGATAGCTGAGCACCAAGTACATCTAGTTAGCATGTGACCCTGAAGGTAGTGAGGCAAGCAGTCAAAGTCTTACTCAGGAAAGTGGAGTGGAGTTAGAGACTCAGAATTGAACAAGTCACAAGTTTTCACTCAATAAGATATTGTCCAGCCAGTACTTTTAATTTAACAAGAAACAGCACTTTATTCTAAGAGTACACAATACTACATATTTTGATCCTGTGGGACGCAAGTGTTTCTTGTGTTAGGATATTCACTCGGTTTCTATTATTTTTATTTGACTGTGGAAATAATCTAAGGAAATCAAAACAAATGTCTGGTTCACTGATGTTTAATGAGCATCTTCTGTTCGAGTTAGTGACCTCGATGTCAGCCTCCGTGTGCTTCTGTGATTATACTGGCCCCAAACATAGTCTAGTTCAGGCTACTCCAAAGAGTAGCTCTCAAGCTACTGGTAGCGCTACAGCTACCTGTAAGTAGCTCTCCTGTGTCCAGCCCAGTTTACTAAATTAACAGTTTTTGCTTGGCTGAATTATTATACGTACACCAACATTGAAAATTATGTATTCACAGCAAAAATCTGTGTATTTTCAGAACTCATAAGCTGATGTTTTGAGAAAAATGGTTGAATTCCCAAAATATATATTATGGCTAGTAATCTTGAATTACAACACTAACACTATTAGGAGCTTAAGATGATTTTCATTGATCATAAGTTGCCCTTGTTACAGAAAAGGTTGGAGGCCCCTGGTCTAGTTCACGTTTTTGCACTGTGCCCGAGCAGACATACCCGGGCATGGTGCTGAAGAAGCCCTGTCTTAGAAGGTGGGCATGGGCACTGTGATTACACTCTATCAGCGGCTTCCAATGAGTTCAGATGAGTCATGGTAAGGAAGGTGAGCAGTCACAGTTCATGGAGCGAGCCCCTCCGTTCCAAACAAAATTCCACCCAGAGTGTATGGCCTACCCACAGATCCTTGGAGAAAGTGGGAGTTCTTAGGGTTGTACAAATGTCCTAAAATCCCATGTTTTAGGATCCCTAGGAGCAAGTTGATGGCATTAAAAGGCAGTTGAGCTCGATTTATTAGGGCCAGGAGCACAGTTCATTCCACAACCGCAACTGTAGATCTGCAGTATATGTACCATCGGGACAGTGTGCCTTTCGAGGACATACAGGACCCAGGCAGATCGCAAGTTGGTCTGTGTGACTGGGGTTCACCATTGTCCATGTCAAGTATACCACCAAACTCACCCAGGCCTAAAAGGATGGAGGAGGGAACTTCAAGCCCTTGTTAAGCATCCGTCGCCCTTCTCTTAGCCGACAAGGCACACTACTTTCCAAGGCAGATCCACTGCTCTTCCAGCAGATTATTGCAGACTTCTTCAGGAGATTTCCATACAATTGATTGGGAAGCTCACTGTCACAGGCAGCAGCCCTGGATCCCTAGAAGATTCTCTAGCTTCCTAAACGGTGTGTCTACACTGGTCATTCAGACGTTCTGGAACACTTATTGGACGTTTCAGTCCTTCACTCATACTAGCCTTGCAAACAGTGTTTGTGTAACCTTTGGGTATAGCCCTGGGACTGGATTGAGGTGTTTCTGCCACTTGTGTCACCATTCTCAGACAGTTTTGTCACACTTTTTTTATCTTGAAGGGATAATTGTCAGGAGGGAATAAGGATGGCAGTCTCCAGTAAGAGAAACCTAAACCACAGAAACAATGAAGAGGTAATCCCCCATAACTCACCCCTACAAACCTTCAGGGAGCAGCAGCTCCAGGTAAACAAAAGGACAAGCCCTGTCAGAAGGCTAACTTTGCTGACCTTCTCAAGAACCCACTGTCTTCAACTCTCCTATTCGTTTGAGTCAGACTCTTCACAAAGGCTTCATAAATGCTATCAATGGACAATGCTAATCTGGCAACCCACCTCTAACCTCCATTTAGTGCACAATGTTTTAAGTGGAAATCCAGGACGTATGTGCGTTATGGTTGGCCATGAGTTCAGTTCATCCACACTGAACTTACAGTCAACCATAACTCACAAACTTCCTGTTCATCCTACAATGCACATTAGTGCTACTTACATGACCCCATGTAGCAGAGGACCTGGTTACATAAGAGTGGGAACACCTTTTATTCCAGAGAGGCAACTCGGCAACTTGCCCATACAAAGGCAACAGGTGAACAAGTCCTGTTGTGCCATTATCTATTAACACATTGCCACTACTGCCAGCCTTATGTAATCTGGTGAGCTGACAGCAGTCACGTGCTAGGGAGGACATGCCTTTCTAGACCAAGGAGCCCTGCACTGTGTTCAAGATCATAATTAAAATGGTCCTTTGTGGATACCATTGATGGTTGTATGCACTGAGGCTAATAAAAGGTGGGAAACATGTCAGAGACCCACTCTTCAGAAAACCAGGGCACAGGTGCATTCTTCTGTTTTGGTGGGATTGAGTTTCCGGTAGGTGCTGGACATACATATCTGGATTAATTGCAGCAGTTGTTTGATGTCTGGAGCAGAGAAGACTTTCAAGAAGAGTTGTGTGTCATCTGCGTTTTGGTGAAGTTTGATTCTGTTATGCAAGTAGAGAATTGGGAGGCTCCATGTAGACGGTGAAGATGATGGGTGACAAGATGGAACCCTTGGAATGCCACTGGTAGTAGGAATCTTCTGGTATCTGGAGGTACACATGTGAGTATTTTAATAAACTTGTTTTGGTTGGATTGGTAAAAAGAGAACAAGCGAAAGACATTGCCAGTGAATCACATTCAGGTCTTCAGGGAGTGGATGAGTGTGGTGGAGGAGGGGTTGGAGGCGGCTGATTCATCCAGTATTATCAAGAAGATGGGTCATCATTATCTAAGGTCAGCAGGGCATTATATGCTGTTTGTAAGGCTTTCTCTGTGCTCAAGCCAGATTGGCAGTCGTGCAGGAGGTGGTTGATATGGTCTTGAAGTTGTGCATAGACTGCTTTTTGAATGATCTTGTGGACAAAGGGTAGGGCGATTGATGGGTGGTAGTTGGCAAGGGCATGAGGCTCTAGTGTGGGGTTCCCAGAGCAGTGGGAAGTTCGAACCTGTCTTAAAAGATTTTGGGAAGGTGCCTTGAGTGAGGTAGGAATTGATGATGGTGAGTATGGGCAAAATAACTTGTCTGGGGTGGTTTTGGTAAAAAAGAAAAACAAGATAAAGACCTCATCTTCACAGGAAATGGATTTTGATTGAATTTAGAGTGTTAGCAAAGTCTGCAAGACACAGAACTTTAAAGAGGCGATTGTGGAATGCTACACTGAGATGTGGGTGTAAGGGGAGAAGTAGGCTTTGAGCTGGCAATGTGATGTCAGATCTGTTTTTAATTTGTTTATTTTTCAACTTCCTACTTGCAGGTGCACAGACGCACAATTTAAAATATGTTTGCTATGAAGGGTAGGAGAAGAGCTGAGAAAAAACTGATGGTTATTTATCAACTATTTCATTTTTTGGGGAGTTGGGGGGTGTTGGAGTGGTACAGAAGGGCAAGATTACACAAAATTGGCCCCATATACTTTTTGATTTTTATAGTCAGAAGTTGTTGTTCATAGCTCTCTCGATATATCTGTTCATACTTCTCAGCGGTCCCACTTTATCAAGATAATCTTGACTTTCATATATAAGAAGCATGTAAACTTTGCATCTTTTTCGTCTGGAAAAAATCAATTCTCCTGAATATTATGGCATCATATTGTTAGAAATTAAAGTGGTTAAACGGGTAGCATACTAACTCTCAGGAGGCCTCAGTAGCTAACCACCCACTTCGTAAACAGCTTTAATTATTAAAATATACAAATATGCTTGTTGAAAGCTGTATGTTTGGGTTCTTATTCAAATGTTATTATCTATTCAAAAACCTTGTGATTCTGGGCAAATCCAAAGAGGTCTGGCCAATAGAGAGCTAAAGCTATCGGTGGCCAAGACCTAATAGAGAATGCCCAAATGGAGGTTCAAAGCACCACCAGGAGTGCCCTATGGAGTAACCCTGCTGTGTCTGATTTCCATGCTGTGCTTCTTTTTTTCACACAAAATTGACTGAAACTCCAGCCCATTTTTAACATTACCTTAGCAGACAAAAGTTGCCTTTGCAGTGAAACACAGGCTTAATTTGGTCACCAATGACTTCTTCAAAGTGGCTGTTTTAAGGTGAGGTCTGCCTGCTATAATATGCAATTTGCCAGTTGCACTTCGACATATAAATCATAATTTTATTTGCAAAATTCGCTCTTTTACGGATTTAACGCAGGAAAACTTGGAACTTCAATTGTTACTGTGTACATTTTGTAAACATTCATTATAGGCACCTTAAAATATGCAGTCTAGAAACTAAATATGCTCTCTGCTGTTTAGTTATGTCCCAATAACGCGTTACTGTCTGCAATTGGATTATAATTTGGAAAGGGAGTTGGTAACCCAGACACCTTCATAATCACAATCTGGTTAAGTATAAAGGCACAAAAAAGATCCAAATCGGATAAGGGGAACCAGAGATATGTTTTATAAAAATGTCTTAAGACAAAAAGTGCCAAGAGAACACAGTGCACAAATTGTTGAGTCGCTGCTCATGGGTGACTGGAAACTAGGTGTGATTTCAGGAGAACCAGGTTGGAGTGGGGGCCAGGCAGGCCAAGCGGTTCACACCAGAATGTAGGAAAGTTTTCTTCTTTTCAAAGTCATCCAGCGGGAATATGCAAGATGCTGAAGCAGCTTAAATTATTTGTCCTTTCCATAATTTTATGTTGCTTTTCCCTTTCCACCTACCTGCTAATATAGGACTGTGAGAAGAAAGACTAGGACTTGTAGTAATTAAGACTATTGGATAGTAATCCAAGGTGTCAGAACCCCTTTCAGAGGACCACGGGGCATGCAGGGGCTACTGGGCCCAACCATGGCGGTTGAGGTCTTTTACTATTGTTGTCCCAGGGCCCGACCTACTATGGATCCTGAGGAACTAGGCCAAGTACTCCTTCTGCACTTGACTGTCAGTGGCAGCTGTGGACGAGCAGTCAAAGGCACCCTCTGGAGAAGTGTCGATACAGGTAAGTGAACACAACTCATAACTCAAAGTGCACACAGTATGAACAATAAATCAGTGTCTAGTCTGATACTTACTTTTATAAGAAAAGAAAGTATTTTATTTCTAACTCTACACATTTAGAGGAATAACAACATCCATGAACATTAACAAAATCCCCTTGAGGTTGTGGCACTAGGAGTTGTCAGGCAAATCCCTGTCTTGCCCTCTTGTTTATAACGTGGTCGTGGTTATTCCCCATTCACTGGTGGTTACATGCAAGGAATGCTTACTAGTTAGCCGTACACAAGAGTTCCCCTATGTTTCTTAGGAATTAGTCAAATGTGTCTATGGCACTGCAGCACCTTCAGCAGCGAATTCCTCAGGCCCCCTGACCCAGTTCAAGACCTATCCACTCCTGCAGCACAGAAGCATTCAGCTTTGCAGCTGGTGCCCTGAGCGCGGGCACTCGTGAGTTCTGATCCTGCTTGGAGAAGTCAGACTGCTCACGATACACGCATCAGCACCCGGCAGAGGCACAGTCTCACTCTCCTGAGTGGCGTGGCCGGCTCTCCCCAGCAATCACAGCAGCTACCAGCTCGCAATGGCACAGTAAGTCACTTTCTCCCTGCGGGGGGAGTGGGGGTGCGAATTGGATTCTTTGGCTCCACTCTGGAGCCCAGCGAGAGTGTGACATCCTCCTTGGCGTCCTCCTAGTCCTCAGGGGCCAGTCAGGGCAGATCTGGTGGTGCAGCTAGACCCCCTGGTCACAGCCTCACTCCACTTCCGGGCGACGACCCAAATTCTTTGGTGATTTGGTCCCAGCAGCGCCCCCTGGCACATGGAGTCGCTTCGGTACCTCCGGATGCAACGTCGACCCTTCTGGTGCATTCACCCACACCCTGGCGGATCCTCCTGGCATATGAGATCACTGCTAAGGCGTTCAAGAGTCCTGGCACGCTGGACACACAATTCCGTCAATGGTGACCCCCATCTGGCATATGGGGTCATAGCACTGAGGCAGTGTGGGCTTTGTGCTCTCGACACAGCACTCGACTCTCTGCTCAATCTACGGCATCCCTCTCATGGCATATGGGGGTTGCCGAAAACAATCCTGCACACAGGCTACAACCTGGCCGGTACACAGTCAAATCTTCACACCTTGTACTAACAGTAGGGCTCTCCACTGGACCTCACTTCCTCCAGTTCTCTCCTCTTCCTCACACTGGTCTCGGCAAGCAGGCTCCAGGGCAGGTGGTCTTGGTTTCCCTGAGTGATGTCTCCTCACCCAGGAGAAAGACTAGCAGGCCTTGGCCACCAGTCATGGTCACAGACAGAAGTCTTGCAGAGCTTCCCCTCCTCATACAGCCCATCTGGTTACTTGGCAGATGACAAAGTTTGGGGTCTCAACCCCCCCTTATTATAGTCCATTTCCAGACACCAAAATTTGATTTACGGTCTGAGTCTTTGAAGTTTTATGTTGGGGTTCTGCTTCTTTTGAAGTGCACACTTCTCTTTTCTTCTTTCTCCTTGTCACAGGAGGCAATACTCCAAAGCTGATTGTCCCACAACTCAATTCATGGGAGAGACCCGAATTCACACCTGGATGTCAGCCACAATGATATGTGCATCAAAAGGTTGATCCCAGGCTTACAGTCCTACTCTTTATGATTCCCTTATCAACCCCATCTCCTTCCTGGAATGTGTCCAGGCCCCTTCCTTGTTAGCTATCACTGAATTAAAGAGCAACCTATTGAAGTGTAAAGGAGGAGTCTCTTCCTCCTTTCCCTCTAGTGTGTGTTTTCCTCCCAGCTAACAGGAATGCAGCAATCCACAAATCTGTCTGGGGGGGAAGAGGGGTGGGATTTATCTACTCCTCATGTCTTCACCAGGCAGCCCTGGGCTTCCCAAAATGGACCCCAGGACCCACCATGTAATGTACTATTGCAGGCACACTTGCACTCAGTGTACATTCACATCACACTTACTCTCCAGCACTGTTACCTCCATGCATTATGTCAGTACAAACACACATGCACTCAGCACACACATTGAGTCTGTGTGCTCTGTTCAGTACTGTAGCTTTTCTGTTTTGTGCCAGGGTGTGCTATTTGCAAATACACATACTGCAAGCACACTCACTCACTATGTGCGCACTGCACAACACTTCGCCCTTCATGTATTGTACTTCATGAAAGCACACATACTCCTAGCGCATGCTTTCATTGCGCATGCATGCATAGCACTACATCTTTCATGTTATGTATTCCTATCAGGCATTCATACACTCAGCACATGCACTAATCTAATATATATTGCACAGTACTGCTCTTTCACTGTACTGTACCCTTCCCAGGCACACATACCTCCAGCGCAGAGTCACTACTCCTGCGCTGCGCAGCACTCTATATGTACCTGATGTAGGCCAAGGATGTGTTAAGCACAAAGCAGCTGAACTTTTAGAAAGGTGAGTGAGCCTGTCTGCATCAGTCCAGTGACACAGGGTGAAAAGGACCTGTTCACTACTAATACTAGTGATCACTACACAGTATGCTGCCCCCACGCTTGTGTTGCTTAACTGCTGGTGAAGGCTGTAACCTTCCACCACTAAGACGATAGCGCTTTGGGTGCCCCTAACAGTCCAACAAGACCGCAATCCTTGAGACAAGCATATGTCATAGCACACACTCATGATTCGTCTTTACCTATGACAAAAAAAATCAGCATTAGGGATGCAGACTGCAACACAGTAGGACACTCAGGGCAGGGGTACACGTCTTTAACCATGCAGAGGACTTTTCCGTCCCAACACAAGCATTACCTCTTCGTCCATCTGGCTCATTCCAGTCCCTATGAAATGAACGAATACATATGTGAAAAGTAAAAAAGACTGCAACATACCAAGATTGTGCAACACTACACCAAAATGTTTTATTGACATTCAATAGCAAGAAAATGCTTCGGTAACTATAAACAGAAGACCAAACTGAAGGGCCGAAAGAAGACAAGACAAACTTTCCCATGCACAATGTATAGTGATTAACAAAAGTATGAGAAGAGGACCAAGTTGCAGCTGCAGGTGTCTTTCATTGAAGCTCCTTTAACACTTCTACTAAAGTAGAAATATTTCTGGTGGAACATTCATGAACCACAGAAGGAAGGGTAACTCCTGACTTTTAGTAAGCTAAAGAGATAGTCATCCTAATGTGAGCTTTATCAGTCAGTCCCAAACTAACAAAAACAAAATAAACTTTTTCAAAATTAGCAGTTGATCGAAGTTGATAGCTAATGTTCTATGAAGATCATATGTATGCCAGTGAAGCATCTGCGGAGAAGCAAAAAAACACTAGTAAAAGCATGATCCTGTGATAGGTGGAAAGAAGACAGAATCTGAGTTAAGAATGTGGGGCCTGGCCTTAACACTCCTTTGTCTGCAAAGAACTTTATGAAATGATCTATCGCAAATAAAGCTCTAGCTCTCTAAGCCTACAGCTTAAACATAGCCACTAGAAAAAAAGCATTTAAAGTTAAAATCTTCAAAGGTATGCTCTTTAGTACTTCAAAAGGATCCTCCTGTAATACATTAAACTGGAGGAAAATCCCAAAATAGAACAGTAGTGCGGGTCACAGGATGATTAAGACTCTTTAGAAGATATGCTACAAGGGAAATGAAGGTGACTTAGGAAGAACCCCTTATTGCTCTGATGGTTGCCCAATGGCTGTGCAATGTAGAGACAGCCCAAACTAAAAGAAAATAACCCTTAGAAATTCCAGAATTATCTCTCAACGCAGGAATCTTTTGGGAAACCTCCAGCAACACACTATCTGTTAAAGTGCTTCCAGTAACTTTCGCAGGTCTTAAGCGTACTTTTCCTCCTAGAATCCTGAATAGAAAGAGCTATCTCAGCCGATCAACACAGGGGGTCTTATCTTACCCCCTGAAGCTGTGGACTACCAAGAACAGGCAGCAAAGAGATGTTTATGGTAGATTGTGAATGTGTAAGGGGACGGAGATACTCGGAATATCCATTATCTCAGTGTTTAATTTGTAATAAAATAAGTGCCAGGGCTATCGTCAAGAGTCACCTGCAGTTTGCAAAACAAATTGCACCACCATGCTGCCAATAACCTTCACACTCCTTCAAGTGTGACAATTCGGACTATTTCAGTTGCCCAAAGCTATAAGAACGGATGGGCGGCAGGAAATAGTCATTTTGAATGTACATTGAATTATAATTTACTGTTGTTGTGGTCATCTCTAAATTAGCCAGACAGCGCCACCTTGTGGCAGACTGTCACAAGTGCCGGTGCCAAGTACTGGAACCCTCCTGCTCAAATTAAGCGCTGGCTGAGCTGCTAGTTGTTGGATCATCAGAAACCATGTCTCTAAAGTTGGAACCACTAACACCACTTCCTTTCAGTCATCCCCGATCTTCTTGAGAACCCTGCTAAGTAGAGGAAAGGGAGGAAAAGCATACAGTAGGTCCTTTAGCCATTGGAAACGCATTGCTTCCAGTCTCCACACATTTGGTGCTGGTCAAAGGGAACACAAGATAGGAAAAAGAGAGTCCTCTGGAGAAGCAAAGGGATCCAACCAAGGTCTCCTGAACCTCTTCTGTGTGGTAAGAAGAGATGAGGACAGAGACATAGGGACACTGATGGGGGAAGTATTAGACTAAACCTGTTTGTATGCATATTCTCCTTCCTCAGAAAGTAGATTGGTGAGAATGATAGGACAGTCCTTTCTATCCAAGTCGCTATCTTTTCAGCAACATGTGATGAGCTCAGAACCCTTTAACTGCCCAAATGGCAGTCATAGGGCAAGTGATCTGATTGTCTGGCTGAATGTGAACATTCTAGTTCTGCATCAATGGAGCAAAGGACTGAAGAGCGGGCTTTGTATGCTGCTGCTGCTTTTTTCCAGGTGGAAGAAGTTTGCTGTTCCTCTTTCAACTCTTCTGATCGTGACAACAGAGTGCCCCCCAACTCATACTGGTTGCATCTGTAAATATTATCGGCACTTAGAGAGGTGCCAGATGAATTCCCCTGGCCAGACTGGCTTGGGTTAACCACCAATGAAGTTAGCTTGAGATTTCCAGAATCACAGATGACATTCACTCGGACTTCTCTGATATTGGAGCCTAATGAGACAACAGGTGATTTACAAGGGGTTATATGTGTAGACGAGCCCAAATCACCAGGTGCAGATAAGCTGCCCTGTCTACTTCAAACGTCAACCATTGCTTGGCTAGTGCTCCTTAGCACTGTAGAAGAGTGCAGATGTGTTTTGTGGTTTTCTCTTGTCTCTGTAGAGAGAGAGAAACCTCTAGGTCTATCCTGAATAGAGATCGTGAATACTGCAGATTCTGTATTTGAACCAATAAGGACTTCTTCTTGTTCAGAAGGAAACCATGCTGGTTCAGGACCATTCTCGGCCCCTGCAGGTAAAAGCGGTAGGGCCCGTGGGGGGGATTTCGATGGACGATGACAAGGGAAAATTAAATAAATAATTAATTTTCCGTCGTCGTCGTCTGTTGAAATCTTCCTCCTACCTTGCCCCACCTCTCTTACCTTCACAGGCAGCGGCTGTTCAGGACTTGCATTCTTACTGAACTGCCTTCGTACACTTTGAAAAATAAGAAGCACAAATTAATCAATCAGACAGGTACGGAAACACAATAAACCCCTAAGAATGTAGAACGCCCACTAGAGGAGCTAGAACCTTGGTGAACACCCTTGTGGCAGATGCAAGTCCAACAAGCATTGACAAAGCCAATAGGTCTCGCCTGTGGGACTTATTGGCTTTTGCAATTGCTTTTGGCGGCACCGTACAGCATCAGGACACACACTGGGCAGCATCTTTTAAATTAAAAAACCATGGCGATGTTTTTTTTTTCTCTCTTTTTTTTTTTTTACAGTAGTGTGTGTGTGTATAGTAAGTGTAGATTGTATGTGTTCTTGGTAATTAAATGTAAATGAATGGGTTGTTGAATAATTGCCACACTCCGTGATTATACAGACAATCAACATTAAGTGCCCGATACCCTAAGACAACTGCACCACCCTTGTAAGGACATGCCTGCAACAGTGAACACTGACAGCATTGCACAATGGTGTTTATGATTGTTCTCGAAAATGCACAATAGTTAACAGAATCAAACACTTTGTTCCTGTGAACAAGCGGCTAAACCTGTTACATACTGCCACCATGAGCTGTCCCAGAACATAAGCCCTTTGGATAAAGTAAACAACGATAGAAGAGTCATGTTACAAATGAATACGTACGGTTTTGGTCACATGTCCTATTCATTATCCTGCTCAGGCCTCTGTAGACTCTATAAGCAACAGCTGGCTGGTATGTCGCAACGCAACCTGTGAGGCAGGCCAGTCCCGTTGCCCACGGGATCAGCCCCTCCATCTCTTATGAGTGTGTGAAAGGCAGCTTATTGTCAACCATATACGAACCAGTGCCCCCGATTACCCTTAGTGCATCTTTTTAATTTTTTTGCAGATTTATATAGCGCGAACTCGACCCGAAGGTATTGGAGCGCTTTACATGAGCACCGGTTAGTTACACAAGGACACATTGATGTGTTTTTTTTTATTTTTTAGGGTGGGCACTGTGGAGAGTCACCAGAAGGCCGAATGCCGTAGCTGGGCTCCTCGGTAATAACTGACGCTGGACAACAGGTACTCCTCAGTTGGCGCGAAGACCACGAGCGGTCTTCCGCCGTTTATTTATACCCTCGGGTCGAGCCCGCCCCGAGGGGTGCATGCGTGTATGATTAGCAACAATGTTTGAGAGAGCCCGGATGGCTCTCTACATCCCTTCCTTCTTTTGGTTCTAGTCACCAACGCCAGTATTGTTTATGGGGACATATACATAAAGTCCTTGAACCTTTGGCTCGGCGTCGGGTTTGCCCGGAGGCCATACTTCTGGCTCCGGGGTGCGACGATGTTTCCAGTGTCACGCATTACACTCCTGGGTGAGCCAGACCCATCTTCGGAACCGGCCATGTCTGGGTTGTTGACGGTTTCTCTATTCGCCGGTGAGCCACATTCGGTGAGAGGGGCTCCAGCCCTGGGAGACTCTGGGGACACCACACTCGGGCCCCCAGCCGGGTTATCATTTTCCTCACTGTCTTGGCCATCTTCAGCCACCGGTTTGAAACACGACACATTTCTTGTGACCCTGATATGCCCCCTCTGAGCAGTGATCATTGTTCCCTGCACCTCCGTCACGACCCATGCTTCGGGCTCAAATGGTGTCCGGAACTTCCACCCGGGGTGTCGATCTTTGATCACCACTCGGTCTCCGACACGGATTCGGGGTTCTTGAGCCCTCCGGGCCTCACTGGCCTTCCGGTTAGTGGTTTCTCGGCGGAATTGGACTGCATTATCGTCTCTCACTGGAGGGATCCACTTCGGGTCTGCTGGGATACTATCCCGCGGTGGCCGCAGAAACATCAGATGTGAGGGTGCACACTTGGTGGTGCTGTGAGGCGTTTGCCGGTAAGCTCCAAGCAACTGATCCAGGGCTGCTTCAGCATCCTCTTCTCGTTCCACCGCTATGCGTATGGCCCGGTTGAGAGTTCTCATCAGCCGCTCCAACTCCCCATTGGCTTGGGGCCATAGTGGTGTGATCTTGCGGTGTCTGATGGCTTTGCTTTCCATATATTCTTGGAACTCCCTCCCCTGGAATGGAGGTCCGTTGTCAGATTTGATCTCCTCGGGTATCCCAAGCATGGCAAAGATCTTGTCCAGCGCTTTCTTCACGTGGGGAAACGCCGTTGACCCCATGACTTCCACTACGGGAAACTTCGAGAAGGTGTCAACCACAACCAACATATGCCGGCCGTCTGGGAAGCTCCCGAAGTCGAGGCTGACATGAGTCCAGGGGACTTTCACCGGGTCACCCGTGAGCACTGGTGCTGTCGGGGGATCCCCCCCTGTGATGGTACATTCGTGGCACCTTCGGACCATCTCGTCCACTTTGTTATCCATGGCCGCAAACCAGTCCTTTTGCCGTAGTCTCGCTTTCGTCTTGGCCATGCCCTGATGACCAACATGAGCGAGTTCCAGAATGCGTTGCTGTAAGGTCTCCGGAATCACGACCAGATGCCCCCTCAGGACAATACCATGCTCCCCCACGCTGAGCTCATGCCGCACCTTCCACAGTTGCTGCCGCTCATGTCCGATCTCCGGGCGTAGTAGGCGACTCCCCTCCATGAAACGAGCCCACGTGTTTTCTTTTAATGCTCTTTTCGGCCTCTACAACGTTCCATCTGCCATCGTCGCTTGTCCGATTTCCTCCAGCGTCATGGCTCTCGGGCAGGCATGCTGCGAGACCATCCTTACGAACTCTTCGGTGTCTGCCTCCCCCGCAGATGGGTCCATGGGCGATGAGGGGTCAGGGTGGCGCGATAAGTAATCGGCCGGGTTGTGTGCTCCAGGTCTGTACACGACTTTGAACTGATATGCTTGTAACTGCACAGCCCATCGCTCAATCCTTGGGGGTGCCAGCCTGGATGACCCTGTGAAGAGCGGGATCAACGGCTTGTGATCCGTCACTACCTGGAAGTCCTGGCCACACAGGTATAAGTGGAAGTGTTGGCATGCCCACTTGATGGCGAGAGCCTCCCTCTCTATCTGAGCATACCTGGTCTCGGTGTCCGTGAGGGCCTTGCTGGCATACGCCACCGGCTTCCAAACGTCCGAACTGTGTTCCTGCAGTAGCACTGCTCCTAGGCCCATTGGGCTAGCGTCCACGACCAGTTCAGTGCGTTTTTTCGGATGGAAGTACGCCATGACTGCTTTGTCTTGCAACCCCTCCTTGATGTCCTTGAACGCTTTGTTGGCGGCGCTCGACCATTCCCATGGTTGTCCATGTTTCGTCAGGGTCCGGAGTTGTTCGGACAACGTGGCGAGATTCGGGATGAACCGCCCACAATACGTTGCCATGCCCAAGAAACTTCTCACCTCTGTGGGGTTTTTCGGTGTGCTGGCCGCCCGGATGGCAGCTGCTTTCCTCGGGTCCACTCGGAGCCCTTCTCTCGTAAACACGTAGCCAAAGAACTCCACAGTGTCTTGATAGAATGAACACTTCGCCTTGTGCAGCGTTAGCCCGGAGTCCTCTAGCCTCTTCAGCGTCGCGCGGAGGTGTTTGTGATGGTCTTCCAATGTGCTTGAGAACACAAGGATGTCGTCACTCAAGTTGATCACCCCTTGCAGTCCTGACAACACTTCTCGCACTGCGTTCTGGAAGACCTCAGCTGCTGAGGATACACCAAAGCTAAGTCTCTTATACCGCCGGAGGCCAACGTGGGTCGAAAATGTTATGTACCGGCTCTCCGGCTCCAGCTCCAATTGATGGTAGCCAGCATTCAAATCCAGTTTGGAAAACCATTTGGCTCCGTTGAGGTCGGCCACGATGTCTTCCATAGTCGGGGTTATGTAGCGCTCCCTCTTTACTGCCACATTAGGCAGGCGCATGTCCACGCAGAGTCTTATGGCCCCCGGTTGTTTGGGCTTGGGGGCCACCACCAACGGAGATACCCAGGGGGTGGGACCTGAGACCTTTTCAATTACGTCCAGCGCCTCTAGCTTTCTCAGCTCCTCCTCGACTTGTGGCCTTAAATTGAACGGCACCCTCCGATGCCGGAGTGCCACTGGTCTGACAGCTGGGTCGATGTGTAGCTTGAACCTTTTGCCCTTCAGTTTCCCCAGACCTGTGAATAGTGCTGGGAAATCCTTGAGTATGGCCTCCGCATGTGACTCGTGAATCTGGTTCGCGAAGAACACGAGTCCGAGATCTTCCGCGGTGTGGCAGCTGAGCAGGGTCCCCTTCCGTCCCTCTGTTACATGGAAACGGGTATTCGTGGTGTAGGTGCCGCTGTCAATTCTGGCCTGGATAACTCCCCTCAGTGGTAGCGGGTCAGTTCCTCCATACACATATATCCTCGCTGTGGACGGCTCGAGCGGGGGCCTCGGTGATAGTCGATCATACTGTTCCGAGTCCATGACGTTAACCAAGGCACCCGTGTCAATAAGGGCCCGCACGTCCGTGCCTTCCACTGTCACCGAGCACATCGGGGGAGGCCTCCGTCGCCTGTCCGTTCGGCTGACATAGGACACCACAAAGACGTCATCATCTTCATCTTCCCACACCTGTCTGGCTTCTCCGGAAGGGGGCGAATCCTCGAGCGACACTTGCTGGATACGTTGCGTGAGCTCCTCTGTCTTGACGGGCCTTGCCGGAATCGTCCGCCTCGGCATACCCTGGCATAATGGTTGAGTCTCCCACACCGGGAGCACGTCTTCCCTTTTGCTCCGCAGACCGCTGTCTTTGCGTGCTCATCCCCACAGTACCCGCACTGGCCGCCTCGCGACGGCGGTTGTACTTGCCGGGCTTGGGTAGGGCGCCGTTGTATGGCATCTATTCTCTCTTCCTTGATGACGGGGTGTCTTGTTGTACCCTGCGCTGCTACGGGTGTATGGAGTGCTACTTCCATTGCTTCTGCCCGGACATCTGACAACTCGTGAGAACGTGCCAAGACCAGGATCTCATCCAGTGAGATCCCTGGCTGTCGCAGTACGAGTTTGCGTAAGACTTTTGATCGGCAGCCCAGGATGATCTGATCCCTGATTTCCGTCTGCGGAGCGACAAATGTGCATGTGCTGGCCAGCCGGCGCAGCCTGGCATAGAACATGTCGACCGATTCCGAATCAGCCTGTGAGGCCCTTCTGAACTTGAATTTCTCGAAATCTGGATTTAGCTGTGGGTCGAAGTGTCTGTCGAGTGCCCTCACTGCCGCGTCGTAGTCATCCTCCTCTCCCGTGTTTGGAAGCGTCTCGAACAGGTCATAGATTTCGGGCCCCCCGTAGTAAATGAGAAGCGACCGCTTGACGGTGCCGTCTGTTTCCCTCGTTCCTTTAAAGTAATGATTCAGCCGCCCCACCCAGGCCTTCCATCGCGGCGCGGCGGTAGCGGGGTCTGAAGCTTCACTGAATGGCAGCAGGGGAGCAATGGCGGTGTGATGGTGTCCGGGGTGTTGCGCAGCCTGTCCACCGTCCGGGCCCTGAGCCCCAGCCTGTGCACCGGCCGTTTGTGTGATGCTCATCTTGGGCGCGCCGTCCTCTCTCTGTCCAGTGAAAAGGGCTAGCGACACTGTGGGTGGTCTACTCGCTCTTTTCCTTAATCAGCCTGCCGTGCCCTTGTCAGTGCTCTCTTTCCTCCTTCCTTCGTTGGCCTGCCACCTCCTGGGGGAAATGCAGCGTGATGCACCGTCTCTGCGGCCTGCGCGCGTGGCAGGGCAGTTGTGGCTGTGGGCGCTGTGAGGTGATGGGTGCAGGGTCACTTGAGCCTGTGCAGGGCAGCGCGCTGGCGTGTTCAGGGCCTCCCCTTGACTTGGGCCGAGATGTGTGCTTCCACCTTTTTCCCCGTTTTGTGTGTCAGTTGCTGTGTTTTTTTCTTTTTTGGAGCCTCAGGGCTCTGGCGTGTGAAGGACGCCTAGCGGGGGTGGGGCTTCAGGCGCCGGCCCAGGCGGCCGCGATAGCGTCGTCCCCGAGCGGGGCCTCGCGCACAGCTGCGCACTCACCGCTCCGATACCGTTCCAGGCAGGGCGCCGCCGGCTGAACGCGCTCCCGCTGACAAGGGAGGCGCGTGGGCAGGCGCAGGCTGCAAGAACAGTCGTCGGCTCCCCGTGTAGGCGCTGCCAGCTGAACACGCTCCCGTTGGGTTAGGATACGCGTGGGCGGGCGCCACTCACAGGGGCGACGGCGCAGCCTTCGCGTGAGCGGGCACAGCAGCTGCACCGTGCGAAGCGCTCACACGTGCCGGTCCGACCGGCCTCGTCGCCAGTGTGGAGAGTCACCAGAAGGCCGAATGCCGTAGCTGGGCTCCTCGTTAATAACTGACGCTGGACAACAGGTACTCCTCAGTTGGCGCGAAGACCACGAGCGGTCTTCCGCCGTTTATTTATACCCTCGGGTCGAGCCCGCCCCGAGGGGTGCATGCGTGTATGATTAGCAACAATGTTTGAGAGAGCCCGGATGGCTCTCTACAGGCACGGGGAGATTAAGTGATGATTTGCCCAGAATCACAGGATGTGGACGCGACCCCGAGGCTCGAACCTTGGTTTCCAGCTCCAAAGTCGGCAATCTAGCCTCAGACCACAATCTCTCCCCTGGGTAATCAGGTTTTGGGGCCGCTCTGCGCAGCTACCCAGCTGATTTAAAGACTTGGTATACAAAAGAACTTCATTACAGGCAATCTGCGGGTTCCTCACCCTCTGTGACCGGGGTTCAAGACTTGTAAACCAACGTAAAATGCCCAACTTAAATTCCTGACAGGCGAACTAATCATGCAACATTTAAAATCAGATCGTCTTGCCAACTCCCCATTTCAAGGCATTACAAAACGCTAAATAAATTTCGACCTACGTTACTGAAATCCTCAACAATGATACCATGGCAGAGGAGGGCTTGGTTACGCAGCAATGGAGACGGACATGCTCGTGTAGAGCTCCGTCGGCGGCTCTCCTCTCCAGCTGGGACCAGGTGCCTTTCTGTTAACGCCTGAGATGAACCCGATGCCCGGTGAAAGCTGTGGCGGCGGCGGATGAAGATTTCTGCGCCGCGCTATACAAGCTCCGGAGACGCCCAACAGGTCGCTGCCGCTTCGGGGGAGATTACCACGCAAGTCCGCAGGCAGGCCCTGCCCACTAGGCCTAGCACAGTGGTGCAGATAGTTGCAGAGACGCCGGGATCTCCTGCCGCCGCCAAACCTGGCCGCAATTAATCTGCCGACGACCGGAGGGCTCCTCGCGGTGCGGTACCACTGTGTGGCTGGTCACTACTCTGGAACAACTACGTGCTTGCACAGTCACACGCCCGTCGGCGTGCTACAAATTCAGCGCTCTTGCCCCACGCGCCGCTTGGACCGAGTGGCCCAGGAAAATCGCCCTCCCCTATAATCAGGAGTTTCCCTACCTGTCTGGTGACATGGGGTGAGAGGAATGAAATCACTCACGACTGGACACGAGGTACGGCGGCGCTTCTGGAGAAGGGAGGGGGCACTTGGCGGAGGAGGGCATCGGCAATGGTGAAAACAAAGGGGCAGAAATAAAGCACCACGCAGGAAGGCCCAGCCGTGGACTGGCACAAAACCCCTGAACTGCCACCCTGAGACCAGAGGGGCCTCACGTGCACGTGGCGGGCCATAGTGGTGGGGAGGCCTAGAAGTCACTGGAGCGGCGGCCTCCACCTACATGTTCTTCGCTCTACGCGGAAACGACCGACTGCCTGCGACACCCACGGCGTTGCCCTGCCCGCTGCCAGACCTCCCGCTCAGACGCCCTGAGACTCATGTAGCGCGGAGGCCGCATAAAATCTGGTACTGGGGGCACACCAGCCCCACCCCCGCAGACCCGAGCCCAAGCAGACAAGGTGGAGGTGGGATCGCCTGACCCGATGTCCAGCAAGCTAGACGCCGTGCTGGCGGTGGTGGAGAAACTGGGTGAAACACTGAACCAAACCTGCACTTCTCTGGAAGGCAAGATTGACAAGGTGGCCATCGACCTAACCTTACTCCGTGCGGATCATCGAAAGCTCACGGATCGAACCACCACTATTGAAACCGCTGTTGCTGACATTTCCCCACGGGTAGACGCGGCGGATAAGCACATTCAAGGCCTTCTGAATCGTGTGGAGTACTTGGAGGATAAGGCCCAAGACGCCGAAGGCCGGGCCCGGCGAAACAACGTCTGAGTGGTGGGCCTGCCGGAGGGGACGGAAGGTAGAGATCCAGTGACCCATGTCGAATCCTGGCTCCGCACGCTGCTGTCTGAGGAAACACTCTCTCCATACTTCGTCATCGAAAGAGCGCACAGAGTGCCAGCCAGGCCTCCGCCTCCGGGCTCCAATCCAAGACCGCTCCTAATCCGCTTATTGAACTATAGAGACAGGGACACTATACTTCAGGAAACGAGGAAATTGCAGGACATACAGGTCAACAATCATAAAGTCATGTTTTTCCCAGATTACACGCTACAAGTACAGAAGCAACGGTACTCGTACATGGCGGTGAAGAGGCGGCTTCGACAACATAATCTCAAGTATTCCTTGATGTTCCCTGCGAAACTGAGAGTCGTTGCGAGCGGAAAGGCTCACTTCTTTAATACTTCAGAGGAGGTGGAGGACTGGCTCGACACATATGACTCCACGGGCACCAGAGCCCAGACCACTGGCACGAGAGAAACTGCCCCTGGCGCCTCTTCGGTCCGTCGTCGCAGGGAGAAGAAACGGAAACAACTCCAAGCCTCTCCAACTCTCGGGCCAGATCCGGAGCAGATTCTAAGCGACCAACGCAGGGCCCTCCTGGCGGCCGCAGTCATCAACAGGACACAAGAAGATGAAACCGCCTCGACTTCTAGCCAACACGGACAGGCCAGCGATGACGAACTCTCAGTTGGTTTCCCGGCCTCACAGGACTCATGCGAACTACCTCAGGTCACCCCGCACACCTCTGATGACATTGTTTAGTCCCGCTTTCTCTCTCTTTCTTTTGGACTCCCCTGTCTGGCAAGGATAGAGCTGCGACGTCATGCACGCAAGTATCACATGTTTGCTCTAGGCCACCTTGTAGAATTACTTGCTCACAGATGTAGAAATGTTGTACTGCAGCCGAAGATACAGACAGAAGTGGGAGGCGGGAGCCACAGCCAAAATGAACCTAAGTGTTAACATACCGGGGACATCTGTTTTATCTTTCCCCCCCAAAGGGAACATCATATCTGATTTTAGTAATAAGGCCCTGATTCACACATACCTGGCTGGAGGGTGGGACGCTGCCGAGGCACAATCCCTATCGCCCGACACTTGCAGCTTGTTGCGTACAGTAAACCCCTAGACATTGGTTAAATGTTCCTTTTACTAATTGTTTGGACGATTGCCTGTTGCACACTCGCCCTTTTGGTATTCTTGTATACAGTTTATGTTTGTTATGCCATCATTTACAAGCTGGGATGTGTTAATTGGAGACTTAGCTCGATGGCGATACAGCGACCGCAACCGTTCTCAGCCGCAACGCTCCAACTTTACATGGCTGTTGGCTCGATACAGCCTTATACACCAATATTAACTGAATACTATGGCCCCAATTAGAATAGGTACTTGGAATGCGAGTGGTATACACAGTCCCTCGCGCAGGTATCTCAATTACTCATACCTCAAAAGACATCACATACAAATAGCCCTCCTCCAGGAGACACACTTGCCTAAGTCAGAGGTGATGCAGCTGCACAGGCGATGGAGAGGGCAGCTATATGCCACAGGCTACTCATCGTTTGCAAGGGGAGTCTTGATATGGGTGCGGCCAGGGACTCCCTTTCAAATCATGGATTCCTTAATAGATGCAGAGGGTCGCTATGTGGTAGTGAAAGGCATATTGGATGGCAGTCCGGTGGTCATAGCGTCATTATATGCGCCAAACTCCGACCAGGCCTCCTTTTTCGAAGCCATGTCACACAAGCTGGCCGCCTGGCACGAGACCCCCATGGTGTTGGGAGGCGACTACAATAGCGTCCTTGATGTTTCACTAGACCGTTCCTTCCCCCCTACCGGGCACAACCACACATGCCGCAATGAAAGCGCTAAATAACTGGGCAACGCAATGGCACCTGACATGCATGGAGACATAGAAATCCACAAGATAGAATGTACTCCTACTATTCGGGAGCGCATGGACTCCATGTACGCTTAGATCGATTCTTGGTTTCTGACGACCTGTTGTCGAATGTCTCCGCGTCGCATTATCTGGAACGGACACATTCGGACCATAACCCACAGGTGCTGGAACTGGAGTGGGTGAGCGGCACGCCGCCGATCCCTATCTGACGCCTACAACCTGACACCCTGCTTGACGCCCCATTCCGTGACCTATTGGCAACTACAATAGCACAGTACTTTGATGAAAACGCAGACACGGCTTCGACGCCATTACTAGAGTGGGACGCTTTCAAGGTGGTCACAAGGGGACACTGCTTGGGAACACAGGCAGGAATGCACGTGCAGCTAGAAAAAGATCTCACCACCCTAGAGAAGAAACTGGCAGCTAGTGAGAGGGAGGCGGTGGAGGGCTCCGCTTGATTGCTAACACGGAATAGGGAGGAACATGCTCGATTATTAGAACGGCTCCGATGCCTCAACTATGCAGCGCACTCAGCACGGATGCACCACATGGGGGACAAAGCAGGCAAATTACTGACGCGGCTGATACGCCAAGATGAGGCAGCATCGGCGGTGACATCGATATGCACTACACAGGGTGTTACAGTACACACACAGCAGGACATACATCGCGAGTTCACAACGCACTACACGGCATTATACAAGTCTCACATGCAGGCCACCTCAACTGACGTGCAGGCCTACCTCGCGGAGATTGCCCTACCACACCCCACTCGCGAACTGAGAGCGGAACTGAATGACCCTATTCTCCTAGAGGAAGTTGGGGAGAGCATATTTTCGTTGTCAAACGGTAAGACGCCGGGGCCTGACGGCCTACCGGCAGAGTTTTACAAGGCCTATGCACACATACTAGCACCGCAGTTGCTGAAGGTATATGAGGCTGCTGTAGTCGACTCTACTCTTACTGACACACAAAACGCAGCGCTGCTGATCTCTCTCCCCAAACCCGGTAGAGACCCCGAATCCCTAGGATCCTATCATCCACTAGCCCTCTTAAACACCGATTATAAAATGTTCGCGTCAATAATAGCCAAACGCCTAGCCCCGTTGGTAAAAACGCTGGTTCACCCGGACCAGAATGGTTTCGTCCCCACTAGAAGTACCTCCCTCAATATCCGTAGGTTTTTCAGGGTACAGAAATACGCGCTGCATAGATGGCCGCGATCCGGCTGTCTAGTGCTAGATTCGGAGAAGGCCTTTGATTGCCTGGAATGGCCTTACCTGGCAGCGGTATTAAGTAAATATGAGTTAGGGGATCACTACATGAGTATGATCCAATTACTCTATCAACGCCCCACTGTCAGAGTCCGGACAGGACGGCTTATCTCAGATACTATTCAGGTGAGAAGGGGTACGCGACAGGGTTGCCCCCTGCCCCATTACTTTTCTCCCTAGCCATGGAGCCACTAGCGACGCTACTCCGACAGGCTGGTGACGAATGGGGCATACGATTGGGAGATGGAGTACATGCCGTCTCTTTATATGCAGACGACCTACTGTTGTGCATACGAGACCTACACGCCATCCCCACGACAATAGCAGATACCCTCAGGGACTTTGAGAAAATGTCGGGACTCCGGGTAAACTGGCCCAAATCGGGAGCTTACCCGTTTAGCGACAGCACGGCGGAAATAAACGTGTCTATAAATAACTCCACCCTTGCCTGGTACCCAACCACGTTCTGTTATCTTGGCATCTTTATGTATCGGTCCCCCACTGATATATTGGAAGGAAACCTAATTAGAGCAATCTCTGCTGTTAGAGCTCAGGTGCACTTTTGGAAGACCCTTCCGTTAAGTGTCATGGGCCGCATAACACTGACGAAAATGATAATACTACAAAAACTGCTATACTATTTTTCGAACCTCCCGATCTATGTCCCGGCAAAAATATTTCGAGAATTGGAATGCCTGTTTCGTGACCTAATCTGTAATAAGGGCAGGCCCCGGGTTGCGCTGTGGAAATTATACGCCCCCGCCAGCCATGGAGGGCTGGCAGTTCCAAATATGGAACTTTATTATCTAGCTGCCCAGCTACAGTGGGTAACGAGATGGTTAAGCGGGGTGGGGTTAGATGACACTGCTGACACGCAGCAGTCATGGTCTAAATCTCAGGTTTACCACTTGTTTCACCCCACTGCTCGTCTCCCACGCCCATCCCAGATATATCTGGCGCTGGCGCACAGGTGCTATAAGAGAGGTTTAAACCTTACCCGGGGTGTGATCCCCTATGCCCCACTGATACCGCTCACGGGGACACCAAGGGGGAGGACGGGCACTTCCGACGGGGCGCTCGCGCACTGGAGCGGGGCAGGCCTAGAGACACTGGGCGACCTTTACGCTGACGGCTCCCTGCTCTCTTTCGAGACACTGACGGCGGACTATGATTTACCGGCAGGACAATTCCTTCTACATAACTCCATTGTGAGGTCCTTGACAGTAGCGTGGGGAGACAAAACGACTGAGCCAGAAACACACTTGCTGCTGCAGTACTTGCATATCATGGGTGCAGGCTTGCATATAGTACACTGGCTAGTAGAGGCTCTACTCACACATACACTTAAACCCATGTCGAGCCTCCGGGAGAGGTGGGAAACAGACAGAGGGCAACCATGGACAGAGAAGGAATGGGGCATAATACTCGCCAGCCCCTCATGCATACCAAGGAGCTCGAAATTTAAACTCATACAAACGTACATAATACAGAGGGCATATCTCTCGCCAGACAAAATAAATAGGTACTTTAATACCACCACTTCTGCGTGCCAGCGATGTCAACACATAAATGCAGATCTCCTACATATGCTATGGTCCTGCACCTCCCGCAATGCCTACTGGTCTGCGGTCACCGCAGCGCTCACGCAATGCACAGATGTACCACTGGCACACTCGTGGGAGGTCTGTATATTGGGCCTGTATACTAGATCCAAGAAGAACAGGATCACCTCCAGATTCCGAGATTTGGAATTGATCGTGGCGAAGCACCTCCTTACAAAGAGATGGAAGCATGGCGCCCCCCCCCCCAGTAATAGACAGTGGGGTAAAATCCCTCACGGTATGGGCACAAGCAGAAAGCACAACACTGCATCGGGAGGAGACTGCGGGACTACGCAAGTACCCGATAGCGCAGTCCTGGGACACCATCCTCATGGCATTCACACAAGGGGGCAGAGTAGACAGCACTGCCTCCTCACAGGAAGCTAATGAGAGTAATGCAGTCATAGACACATAGCTGTATTATATCTCATGCATCAGCTGTGACTTACAACACTACTAGGGCACAGCCTGCATTTACCGACACGAGCAACACCCATGGCATTCATCGCACGCCTGCTGATCTAGGTCCCTGACTGCGCGCACGAGCCGGCATGCCGCCCCAACGAGCTACTGGATCGCAACATGTATAAGTCGCACATACCCCGACCCAGCTGTGATAAGTTCTTGATGGCAGTTTTAGTTGAGTTAATAGTTTGATAGACTAGCATACACATATCTTACTAGCACAATCCATAGACCCCTTGGTTGCAGGAGGAGGTGACCCTTTACGAGCCGCCCCAATGTAATATACAACTGAGCATTGACCACTGTAACTGGATACAGCCGTGCTTTTAACGACTGTGTGTCACATAGGCGACACTACCTGTGACTACAGAAGTGACATGGGATGCAAAGGACATGGTGTGCAATTGTTCCCTTTACAATGTTGTATGCAGAAAGACATTAATGTGCCTTGCATTTGTAACTGTATTGCGAACCCCAACCATATGTACCATTTAGCACCTTATGTCCATATATGACTCAATGCAATTCTGAATAACCTTTACAAGTTTGTATAACCAAAGAAAAAAAGAAATGCAATAAAGATATTTAAAAAAAAAATACCATTGCAGAAATTGGTTTGCCCCGCATCAAAGAATGGCATATTGCATAACCCACATAAACGACAACATGCCACACATGGGAAAAACATTGCTGTGGCGTATTTAATTAAATTGAACGACATGGCAAGCTTAATTAATTAGCCTGAAATCTCGTGATGGTAACACGCACCAGTGGCAATGCACAGCACGTTATACAGTGTAACAAAATGAACGACACTGGGAGCTTAATTAATTGGCCCAGAAACACAGGATGGTCAGATGCACCGATGGCGGGAATCGCACCTGCTGCCCATTTGCAGTGGCCAGAGCCTGCCTAACATGATAAACAGCTATAGAGTTATTTAATGTGTGCGAAGCCAGGGCTAGAGTTACCCTGTTTGGTTTAGCCTGAAATCTGGGGATGGTAGCACGCACCAGTGGCAATGCAGCACATTGTAAAACACCCACTGTACACTGTAACAAAATGAACAGCACAGGAAGCTTAATTAATTGGCCCAGAAACACTGGATGGTCAGAGGAACTGATGCCGGGAATCGAGCTTGGTGCCCATTTGCAGTGGTCTCAGCCCTTCTAACATTATAAATGGCTATAGAGTCCTTTGCCAGAGTCGCCAGTATAAGCTAAAGCTTCAGCTGCTGCCTCGCAGATACTGCAGGTAAAATTAATATCTGGTATGCATCTAAATGATTCTAAGCCCCTGCCCATTTAAAATTGTTATGCTGCTCGCGACGCGGGCAACTCAAGACGCTGGTATCACCACGAGTCAATGGCCCTTTTTGTTCAAATGCACTAGGAAGATGAAACACTCAACCGACTCAAACCCACACAATTACTTGCAGGCCACACACTATGCCGGGCACCTTCTTACTGGCCCAAGAACCTCTGGCCAAGAGCGGGAATTTCAGCAGAATAAAAAAAGTGGCACGCTGACATACTCAATGTTTTCAATTTAAAAACATCAATTGGAAGGAAAACACAGGCTACCTTTTAGATGCCTCTAAATCACGTTACCAACAAACACATAGAAAAGAAGCACATAGCCATTTTGAAAAAAAGCAGAGCCATTTATCAGTGACGTTGCGCAATTTAAAAGGAAACAGTAAGCAGATGCAATGCAGGGCAATTTTCCAATGCGGTCCAAATATTGTTGCGAGAATGCTCTTGCTAAATAAATAAAAGCGTTACGGTGATGGAGTCCAAATTACAGAGCACAACTCGAAAGAAAAATAAGCAGGAAAGTAATATAGCCCAAAATTAACCATTAACATACAAAAAGACACACAGCTATGTATAGGTGTCTTTGTGTGATTTGAAGGCAGGCTTGGAACACAAACAGCATACTGACCAACCAAGCGGTGTTTGAAACACGAGCAGGAAACTAACCAAACAAGCGTTGTTTGGAACACGATCAGGAAACTAATTAAAAAATAGAGCATGAAATGAACAGATAAGTACTACAATGGAACAAAACCAGTAGTTAGTTCCTGCTTCGTGGGAGTAAATAAATGAGCACCAGGAGGGAATAAGAAGAACAATTACCCAATAGCAAGCAAGCATTTTTTAAGCAGAGTCCAAGTAACCTATAAAAAGCCAATGGGCGGGCTGTAAGCCCACAGAGTGAATACAGCATGTCTCGAAGAGACAGTGCATTCACTGCCTAGGCTTGATCTAAAAAGGGAAGTTTTGAACTGGAAGTGATTATGCCTCACACAGAATTGCGGATATTTTTGTTAGTCCTGATGAACTGGGCATGAAAATGCATATAAATTCAAAGCTGCAATGAACATTTCTGGAGAGATCCGTGGAAGGATGTTTTGCAGGGTAACCATTTTGAACCTCAAATAAGGAATTAAAGTGCTCACATACTTCAGATTCAGGATAGAAGCAAAAGGAACAAATGATGGATGGAATGCTGAACAATGCAAACATTCACCCCCAGTCACAAGGATCTGGGTTTAATCCATTGTTCTTTTGCTCACCACGCCACCCCAGTTTGGGCCCAGCCATATGCAAATCAGTCTTGACCCTGCTCCTCATGGGAACAGTCCAGCCTGAACTGCCAAGCCAGGTCCTCCCTGTAGCCAGAAATAAGCATCCTGAGACCGGTTTCGGGGCATCATAACTCATCAGCCAGGCTAGCTTGAATCCAGTGGCGCATTGAGTATGGGACCCACGTCTGGGCATATTCCTCCCACTTAGGGCGACAAAACCAAAAGGAACAAATGATGGACGGAATGCTAAAGAATGCAAACATTCACCCCCAGTCACAAGGATCTGGGTTTAATCCATCGTTCTTTTGCTCACCACGCCACCCTAGTTTGGACCCACTGATCCAGCGCGAAGAGGCCAGGGTTGGATATTTTACACAAAAACTGAATTTTTCAATGGGCCCATATACGTTTATCCAAATATGTTCATTGGCATTCCCTGGCCAATCCGCTGGGGGGTCAAGTTTTATAATTCACTTAAGTTCTGATTAGTTATTTCCCTGTAACTACAAATCAATTACAGTATCATTTCAATGTCTAACTAATCTTCAAAAATCAACACTCTTCCTCTGGTCGATGGACCATTAGTTGAGTTAGTTGATGGTGATATTAACAACTTCTTAACTAAAATTCTTAGTGAAATACCCACAGACTCTGAATAATAATAATAAGTTTATCTAAAATTTCAGTCATTAAGTTGAACGCTTATCAATTATAAGTACACAGTGCAAACCCCATCTTTCTTAAATGGGAGAGAGAACAATCATATAGCATAATACATTCAATTGCACAAACTCATTCAACAAAATCAAACGCATAAGAGTGGATAGATGTAGAGACAAAAGGCACATTAAAATACATTTGCAAAGAAATATGCAAAATCTGGACAGAATGACATTTACCTAATAAAGATGACTGGAAAACCACCCCTCTGGCCAAAGGACTGGTGGGGGTCCCCTGACTTAGGATCAGGAGACAAAGATTATAGGATAGGATCAGGACCGGTCTGATACTTACTGGACTTCTCTACAAACCCGACTCACCAGGGCGATTCCCTCTCTTACACTCTCTCCCTCCTCGATATTCTTCCGCAATCTTCAAATCTAATCAGGCAGTAGTCTGAATCTTCTGAGTCTCTCTCTCTGCTCTCTCGTGCTCAGCTCCCAGCAGCAGTAGTTCTCTCACAGCTCCATCTAATTTACTAAACTCAAGTCACTCTAGTTATAGTCTTTATTTCTTCATGTCCCACCCTCAAGAGTTGCAAATACGGAATATGATTGGACAGGGTTAGGGGAGTCTTCATCACACCAGGCTGACGTATTCATTTTTATTAGTAAAACCTATTGTTTGCTAACCCTTCCCCTTCGACTCATTCATATATTTTGTTTTCACATGCATATTTTGTTGCAAATGCAGTAATTTATATAATACAAGCTTCATAGATGAGCGATACATCTTCTTCTTTTCCCATCCCATCTGTCCTTGGATCTTGGCAGTCATTCAGCTCTCTCTCTGTCACCGGGTCATCTCATGGATTCATTGAGCATGCGTAGCTTTCGCCATTTTCTTTTTCAGTCATGGATTAGCAGGCCCAAATGCACACTATTAATAAAAGAATCATAAACAGATGTTATTTTCTTAAACATGTAATTCTCACTGTTCAACACCCACTTCTATTCTATCCCATGTAATTATTATTACTCTTAGGCAAAAGCGTTAATAACAGCAGCTTTCTTTTATATCAAGCAAGTATATGCCGGGCATGCGGTACCTCAAGACTTCAAGCGTTTTGGTCTTTTTTGCGCATGCGTGAGGTTTTCCCTCTCAAAGCGAGTTAGTCACATTATTTCTGCGTAATTCGGGTTTGCACATGCGCAAAGCGTTTTCGCAAGTTAAAGCGGGTTTTAATCGTGTTGCATTTTATTTCTCATTAATTCAAGCATGCATAAGCTTTTTCTCCCCGTGTATCTGTGTCTGGTGTATATTAGTTTCGTCTCATCTAGTAATTTAATTATTAGTGAAAGATAATGGAGGATTCATTCGAGCAAGTTTCATTTTCTCGAATCCTTGCTCCATCAATCCCTCCTCTGATGGCATTTTTGAGCCATCATAAAAATACCCATCATTACCAAGTCCCAACTTTATTCATTTAATTTTTAGTATCTTCCTTTCTTTCTTCTAATTCTTCAATTTTCCTTTTTATGCCTACTCCTTTCATTTTATCATATAAACTTCATTTCATTTCCTCTAATTCGATTTCTTCCCTGTTTCTCTTTCTTCCCATTCTTTTATTCTTTATTTCGGCTACCATTCTTGCTTTTGTTTTATTCTTGCAACATCTATGTCATTATCATTATCAGAGCTACTATTGTTATGGAAATTGCTGGTATTAGGATCTTCCCTAATAGACTACTCCCGAAAGTGGAAAACCAACTACCTATAGTGGAAATACTTTTACTAAGTCTTTCCCAAACACCGTCAACCTCCAGTTGGGTCAAATCGTCATGAATCTTTTTAATATTCTTAATATATCCCTCAATACTTTTACTTTTGTCTGGGATATATGTACAGCAATGTTGGACTTTCAACATGCCACAGACTCTACCCTCTTTTGCCCATAATATATCAAGTGCAAGTTGATTTTGCAAAACCATAGATCTAATTGCAACCATTTCAGTATTAATCATTAAGAATCCCCCAGCAGTATCTGACGATAGACGATCAACTACTGTTGACAATTTACGTATCTTATGTGAATTCAGTATGACTCCAACTGACGGTATCAGTGCACCAAATATATCACCTATTATTTCTGAAAAACGTGTTCTTTTTCACCGTTTTAGTCCTTGACTTATTACATTCATTTCATTGTTCTTAGTAATGTGGTACACTTTTGGGAATACTATCCCAAGATAACAACTTCCATACCATTGTGTTGGCAACCTATAATAGGCATTCTTACCACACACGTAATATATTCCCGGAAAGACGGGATCAGTTCCACCTTTTAGTCCCCATCCCCCCATGATTAGGAAGGTGTGTTCACATTCACTAGAACCAATGAAAATGTTGTTATAGTCAGTTTTTAGTCTATGTAGACAGAATTTTCCCAACTTTGACAAGTCTAGAGACATTGCAGCATGAGTCTCGCCTTTCTTATAGTTTCCCTCCTTACTTGCCCATGGAGGTACATGTGACTTCTGTTCAACAGCCTTCTTTGAAAATCCTGTCTTCTTTCCTCTACTAAATTTAGAAAATATTTTTCTGCATCTCGCAATATACACGTTAAATTGTTCTTATGCGCATATGTTATGTCTATTGGGTTTGTTGTTAGGAAGAACTCGCCCATAAATTCTGCATCTTTAGCACTAAGCACTGGGTTTAGGTTTCTTCTAATAGGAATCTCTGGGAATACTAAATCCATGTTACAATAATAATACTGCAATTTGCCTGTTTTATAGAACAGACTGGACACAACACTACATGACACACCATATGTTAAAGGAAGATGGTGATAGGTCACCCCCTCCGAGACAGACGATGGCAATTTCATGCAAACATAACAATCGCTCACATCCATTGTATCTACGTATTCATATAGAAGTTTAGTAAACACATTTAATGACGAATCACTATTTAATCTGCCATGTTGATACATGCTCTCATCTATTTGCTCTAAATTAGTGGTAGTTGTTCTTTTAGTACCTGCATTCACTTGATCACTTGTATTAGTATTATGTCTGTTATTAGCTACCATTAGAACAGGTATCACGACTGTTAGCAATAACCACATTAGTATTAGTATAAACATACTGCACAAACAATATTTAACACATCTTCGTTTTGAACTAGATTTCGTATGTTCAGTCACTTCCGTTTCTGCCATTTTAATTTTCTAAAATGTATTAATATCTAAATTTTCTTCTAGATTCAAAATTTATTTTAAAACTAAAATATATATAAAAATCTTTGTGTGATCCCACACTTCAACCGCTTTTCGTCTTTTGTTCCCCCTTTGTCTTTATTTTCTTTTCCTCATCGGGTTCTTTTATTCTCTTCTTTACTTGTTTGTAAAATTTCCACCTTCTGTGTCAAAGTCTTTTCTCTTAAGGTGGTCTCAATTTGCTTTCGTCACTTCTTTCATTAGTGACATTTTCTTGTTCTTCGTTTAGATCAAGATTCTCAAAGTCTTCAAGGATGATGTATGTCCATACAGGAGCTTTATATTGTCTGCTCGGAACTCTCAGTCTTTTTGATCTTCGTAAAGGTCTTCTTCTTAGTTGTTCTTGCTCAGTTTGACTCGATACTTCATTTACTCGTTCTTGTTCTTTCTCTGTTCTTCTTCTTAGAATATATTTTAGTCCTTTTACTCCACTTGACCTGTGATCACTTTTTCTGACCCTCTTTGTTTGTACGGCCTTTTCACCTTCTTCACCTATTTCTAGTGTTCTTTTATTTTCTTTTTCTTTTAGCTGAGCTTGTTCTGGGCTTTCTAATTTTTGTCTTTCTGTCGATTGAATTTCTTCTTGATCTTTTAGTCCTTCTTTTTCTATTTCTAATTGAGCTTGATCTGAGTTTCTTGCAGCAGAATCTTCTGTTGACTGAATTTGTTCTGAACCTGTCAGTCTCTCATTTTCTTCTTCTGATTGAGCTTGATCTGGATTTTCTGTTTTAATTTGTTCTGGTCTTTCAATCTCTTGCTCTTCCTCGGCCTCTACAGCAGTCTCTTGAGACCCAGTATCTGGTGCCCACCCTACTTGACTCGTACTTGGTTGTTTATCATCGATGCCTTCTTCAGAGTCTGTTTCTCTGTTTTCTTTGACTTCACAACTGTCAGCTTCTGGTTCTTCTCTTTGCTCTACCAGTTGCTGCTCTTGTCGTCAGGTGGACTTTGGACTCTTTGTGTATGACTGGCATGGATCCAGTTTGGCAAGCCAAAACACTTCACTGCTGTTGTTGTGACCAATATAATTTGATGCGGGCCTTTCCACCTGGGTTCTAAACACAATTTTCTTGTGTGCTTCTTTATCATAACTGTTAGAACTGGGGGTCTCTAGTTGGCAGAGGTAGGTACCTTTGTCCAAATAGGGACCCTTGCTTCTAGTCAGGGTAAGGGGGTACACTCCTGAAATAACCCCTGCTCACCCTCTTGGTAGCTTGGCACGAGCAGACTATTAGGACATGCCACACACACCAGGGCATGTCCTACCTTGTACTTACAATGCACCCTGCCCTAGGGCCTACTTTAGGGGTGACCAACATGCAGTAAAGGGAAGGTTTAGGGACTGGTAAGTGGGTGCACTCACCAAGTCGACATGGCAGACCTAGGCTGCACACAGGCTCTGCGATGGCAGGCCGGAGACACATTTTACAAGCCGCTTCTGTGGGTGGCACAACCAGTGCTGCAAGCCCACCAGCGGTATTGGATTTACAAGCCCTGGGCACACTCAGTGCACTGTACTAGGGACTGACAAGTAAACCAATCATCCAATCATGGAGTCACTAATACATACATCAATTTACAATAGGGAGCACTTGCACTGTGGCACTGAATAGCAGTGGCACAGTGCCCAAAGCATCTAAACCAGCAAAAACAGATCAATAACATTGGAGGCATCATCAAAAAATGGAAGGGAGACCCACGCCAAGGATGCCAGGTCTAACACGTGTCCCCTCCAGCTGAAATGTGGGGAGAACTACCCTACCTCATGGGAGTTCTCTTCACTAAGGCGGAAAAATCTGGACAGACCATCAGCATTGGCGTGTTCTGTACCAGGGCGGTGTTCCACCGTGAAGTCCATCCCCTGTAGGGAAATGGACCACCTCAACAGATTTGGATTCTCACCCCTCATCTGCATCAACCATCTGAGGGGCCTGTGGTCTGTCTGAACCCGGAAGTGAGCCCCAAACAGGTATGGTCTCAGCTTCTTCAGTGCCCAGACCACAGCAAATGCCTCACGCTCAATAGCACTCCACCTCTGTTCCCGTGGAAGTAACCTCCTGCTAAGGAAGGCTACAGGTTGGTCTAGGCCCTCCTCATTCATCTGTGACAAAACAGCCCCCACACCATGCTCTGAAGCGTCTGTCTGAACGATAAACTCTTTGGAGAAGTTGGGGGCCAGGAGCACGGGCGCCGTGCACATGGCTGTCTTCAAGGTGTCAAAAGCTTTTGACAGGTGTCAGTCCAAATCACTCTCTTGGGCTGCTTCCTGGAAGTCAGCTCTGTCAAGGGTGCAACCATGCTGCCATACCCCTTGACAAATCTCCTGTAATACCCGGTGAGTCCTAGGAAGGCTCTCACCGCTGTCTGGGTCTTGGGGGGGTTCCCAAGCCAGAATGGTATCTATCTTGGGCTGTAGGGGCGCCACCTGGCCGCTCCCAACCTGGTGTCCCAAGTACACCACAGAACCCTGCCCGAACTGGCACTTACTCGCCTTGATCGTGAGGCCTGCCCTCCGCAGCACCATCAACACTTCCCAGAGGTGGCGCAGATGTTCTTCCCAACTGGCGCTGAACACTGCGATGTCATCCAGGTAGGCGGCACTGAACTCTTCCAGTCCGACCAACACCTGGTTGACCAACCTCTGAAAGGTGGCAGGGGCATTCTTCATCCCAAAGGGCATCACCCGGAATTGGTAGTGCCCATCTGGTGTGGAGAATGCTGACCTCTCCTTTGCCCCATCAGTCAAGGCGATCTGCCAGTACCCAGACGTTAAGTCAAACGTACTGAGGTACCGGGCAGCTCCTAACCGATCTATGAGCTCATCAGCTCTGGGGATGGGGTGTGCGTCTGTCCTGGTGACGGAATTGAGTCCTCGGTAGTCCACACAGAACCGGAGTTCGGGTGTGGCACCAGGCGCGGCAGCCTTTGGGACCAAGACCACTGGGCTGGCCCAAGGGCTGTGAGAGGACTCAATTACCCCCAATGCAAACATCTTGGAGACCTCCTCCTTGATGCAAGCTCTCACCCTGTCAGTCACCCTGTAAGCCTTGTGCTTGACAGGAAGACTGTCCCCAGTGTCCACATCATGGACGCACCAGTCAGTGACACTAGGAACCAGGGAGAACAGGTCAGGAAACTGCCCCAACAGTTGGCGACAGTCACCTTGCTGCTCAGGTGTCAGGGAGGTAGAGAGGTTCACACCCTCCACTGATCCATCTTGCTCTTGGGTGGACAGGAGGTCAGGAAGAGGCTAAGTCTCCTCCTCCATCCCAGCATCTGTAGCTAAGAGCATGCCCACTTGGGACCTCTCCAAGTGGGGCTTCAGGGGGTTGACGTGCAGGACCCGCAAGGGGTTCCTGGGAGACCGCATGTCCACCAAGTAGGTAACAGGACTCTTGCGCTCCACCACCTCAAAGGGTCCGGTCCACTTATCCTGGAGCGCACAGGGCTCCACTGGGGCCATGACCCAAACTTTCTGACCAGGTTGAAGCTCAACCAGAGTGGCATTCTGGTCGTACCACCGCTTCATTTCCTCCTGGCTGGCTTCCAGATTTGCCTAAGCAAGTTGCCTGAAACGCCTAGTTTGGTTCCTGAAGGCCAGCATGTAGCTATATACATCCTGGGGAGGTTTCCTGGGAGATTGCTCCCAGCCTTCCTTGACCAAACTCAGAGGTCCTCTCACTGGGTGACCATACAGAAGCTCAAAGGGGCTGAACACTAGAGACTTCTGTGGGACCTCCCGGTATGCAAAAAGAAGGCATGGCAAGAGGACGTCCCACTTATGCCTCATGGGTTCTTCCAGACCCATAATCATGCCCTTCAGGGTCCGGTTGAATCTCTCAACCAACCCATTTCCTTGGGGGTGGTAAGGAGTGGTGAACTTGTATGTTACACCGCACTCCTGCCACAGGGACTTCATATACTTGGATATGAAGTTAGTACCTCTGTCAGACACCACCTCCTGAGGGAACCCCACACGTGAGAAAATTCCCATCAGTGCCCGTCCCACCACGGGGGGCCGTCACTGTCCTCAGAGGGATGGCTTCAGGGTACCGGGTGGCATGGTCCACCAAGACCAGGATGAACCTGTTGCCCATGGCTGTCTTGGGGTCCAGTGGCCCCACAAGGTCAATACCCACCCGTTCAAAGGGGTGCTGACCACAGGGAATGGCTGGAGAGGAGCCTTGTGCTTCCTCCCACTCTTTCCACTTGCCTGGCAAGTCTGACAAGTCCTGCAGTGAGTGGCGGCACTCCTGCGCATCTGGGGCCAAAAGAAATGGGTGACAAGCCTTTCAAAGGTCTTGTCCTGCCCCAGATGTCCTGCTAAAGGCACGTCATGAGCCAAACCCAGTAGGAAGGCTCTGAAGCGCTGGGGTACCACCAGCACACGGGCTGACCCAGGTTCAGCAACCACTAGGCTCGCTATACAGGAGACCATTCACCCAGTAGATCCAATGTGATCCAGACTGATCACCTGCTGCCTGGTCTGTGGCCTGTTGCCTCAGACCCACGAGAGAAGGGCACTTGTTCTGCTCCTCGCAGAACTCCTCCCTGGAGGGTCCTCCATCTTGCTGCCAATGGGTCAGCTCAGGCAGGTCCCCCAGTTCAGCTACCTGTTCCCCTGTAGGCTCCAGGGCATCCCCCTCAGGGTCTGCCTCCTCCTGGACCGTGGGAACTTCGGGGGCCGGTTTCCCGCGCCCCCTGCCTCTTCTCTCTCCGGCAGGCACCTGGGCCTCCCTCTCAGGCTCCAGGTCCTCTTGAACACCTCTAGCTGTCATGGACCGGGTGGTCACACACGCCCAATCAGGCAAGCCCAACATCTCCAAATGAGCACTCCGCTCCACCTTAGCCCAAGGGGAGCTCTCCAAATCGTTCCCTAACAAACAGTCAACAGGCATGGCTGGCCTCACAGCTACTTGAAGAGTACCAGAGACCCCCCCACTCAAAGGGGAACCTGAGCCACCTTGCAGTGGCTCTCTGTGTTGTCAGCGGCAACAACTGGATAGAATGCATCAGGGACCACCTGCTCTTTATACACCAGGTGACACTTGACAGCTGTCACACTGGCTCCTGTGTCTCTCAGAGCCTCCACCCTTTGGCCATTGATGGTCACCCACTGCCTGTATTTCTTAGTGTTCTCAGGCAGTTGGGTCCTAGGGACCATCTCAGAGTCTCCTAAAGAGACAAGGGACAATATTACCGGATCCCCCACATCTTGGGCACCCACCTCCTCCCCCAGGGCTTCACTAGCCAACTGCCAGGGGACTGCACCAGGGGGTGCTGGCTTTCCAAACAAGGGGCACTGGGGTTCATTGGCCCTGTGGCCTAGGGCGCCACATCTGTAGCACACCAGGGGTCCCCTATGGACAGGTGGACCTGTCGGGGCCCCGGGCTTTTTCTCAGGGGGAGGCTGGGAACCTTTCCCTTGGTTCCCTTGGGGTTTACTTTGGGGCCCTCTCTGGAACTCCCTCTGTTTACCCTTGTCCCCCCCACTCCTCTGCTGGGGACCCTGCCCACCCTTGGCGGAGTCTCCCACGTGACCCTTGTGGACCCGGGTGCTCACCCAGCGGTCCGCCTCCTCAGCAAGCTGCCTAGGGTTAGTCAGCCTACTGTCAATCAGGTGCTGGCGTAGCTCAGGAAAACAATTACTGGACAAGCGCTCCCATGCAATCAAATCAAAGAGCGCCTGAAAATCATTTGCTTTGCTACCCTTTACCCAACCATCCAAGGCTCTGCAAAAAAGGTCACATATTCAACCCAGGTACTGTTTTCAATCTTCTTACAGTTCCTGAACCTCTGCCTATAGAGTTCAGGAGTCAACCCATACCTGGTCATCAATGCATTTTTCATGTGGCTGTAGGAATTATAGACTTCAGAGGGCAAGTCCAACAAGGTATCCCGTCCCTCACTAAGGAACCGACCCCACAACCCTGCTCCCCAATCCTTCTCAGGGACCCGGTGGGAAGTCATGGCTACCTCATAGGCCTTGAACCATTGCCCAATATCATCATTTTTACAAAACTCCTTAACCACATCTTTAGGAATATACATTCTGGCCTCACCAGGCACTGACGGTGTGCTGCCACCAGAGGGAGTAATCTCTAATTTCTTGGCTCTAAACTCCATCTCCCTCAAACTTTTTTCATGCTCCTGATCCATTCTTTTCTCCTCGAAGGCCAACTTTCTAGATTGCAATTCAAATTCCAATGCCCCTTGAACTTGAGCTTGGTCAGCTCCATTTCATGCATCCTACTCTTTTCTCTGTCCTCCAGCTCTTCTGGGGACAGACCTCTGGAGGAAACACTGCTACCCACGGGGGAAGATTCTCTCCTCTCCCCTGGACCCACTGGCCCATCCAGCTGCTCATTTGCATTCTCAGCCCCCTCCTCATTTTCAGGGGTATTCCTTGCTTCGACCCAGGCCCTCGGCGCCTTTTGGATCTCATCCTTCTTGGAGAGACCGGTCATTGAAACTTTGAATCTTCTGCAGAAATGCTTGAGCTGTTTCAAGTTGTAGCATTCTAGTTTCTCCTCTTCCCAATCATTATCAACAGATGCTATGGATGCTGCTGTATCCATGGTGATTAAACTTGGCAGTTTTTAGCAAAAATAGAAAGTCCCAGAAAAGAATATCTATCAAAAGTATGTGGTTGCGTTATGGTCTGCACTCACTAGGTAGTGTTCACCAATCACTGTACATGAGTCAAAAATGCAAGTCCAGAATCCTCACCGCTGACCACCAATGTTAGAACTGGGGGTCTCTAGTTGGCAGAGGTAGGTACCTTTGTCCAAATAGGGACCCTTGCTTCTAGTCAGGGTAAGGGGTACACTCCTGAAATAACCCCTGCTCACCCTCTTGGTAGCTTGGCACGAGCAGACAGGCTTAGTTCAGAGGCAGTGTGTAAAGCATTTGTGAACACATACAGTAATCCAGTGACAACACTACAAATGGACACCACACAGGTTGTATTATAAAAATAAGTATCTTTTATATAGATTTACCACAAGACCATAAATGACAGAAATAATCCACAATACTGTACTTTAAGGATGGTAGAATTAGCTTGAGTCTCTTAAAATGAAAATGCGACACTTTGAGTTCAATGTACCTTAACATGCGTAACGCAGGGCAACGTAAAGTGTTGCAGGGAAGGTGATGCGATAGTCCCTTACACGCAAGGACAGTGATGCGTTGAAGATCTGGTGCAAAAGAAACAAAGTGGCGTCTTCTTGAGGTTGCGACAACAAAGAGGTGATGCGTGCACGCCCGACGGTGTGCGGCGATTTCGATGAGTCTTTGGAGCCGCGACAGGCCCTGCGACACGCTTCCCTGGCGATGCGACGGCGTCTGATGCGAGGTCGACGATCTTCTCCTGGGATGCGGGGCGCGCCTCGTGTTGCGATGCGTCGGCGTCTGATGCGAGGTCGATGCTCTGCCCCGGGGATGCGACGGCGTCTGATGCGACGGCGACACTTTTCTCCGGTGCTGCGAGGCGCTTCGAAGGATGCGGCGCGCTTCTTCGGGGATGCGCCGGCGTCTGCTGCGACGTCGACACTCTTCTCCGGCGATGCGATACTCAGCGGCTGCGGCGACACGCTTCTTCGTGTTGAGTCGCGCTTCCAGCTCCCAGAGACACGCAAGTGTGTCAGAAGGTCCAATTTCCCAGCAAGGGAACACAGGGGGAGCTGGTGGGTGAAGTCTGTTGTCCCTGAGACTTCTGCAAAAGAAACAATTGATGGACGGAATGCTGGACAATGCAAACATTCACCCCCAGTCACAAGGATCTGGGTTAAATCCATCATTCTTTTGCTCACCACCCCAGTTTGGACCCAGCCATATGCAAATCAGTCTTGACCCTGTTCCTTGTGGGAACAGTCCAGCCCGAACTGCCAAGCCAGGTCCTCCCTGGACCGGAAACAAGCATCCTAGAACCGGTTTCAGGGCATCACCCTTCTTCAGCCAGGCTAGCTTGAATCCTGTTGTTTTTGCATTTGTCACCCCGAGTGGGACAGGCATGCCCAGACGTGGGTCCTGTGCTCTCCATGCCACTGGAATCAAGCTATCCTGGCTGAAGAGGGTGAAACCCCGAAACCGGTCCTAGGATGCTTGTTTCCAGTCCAGGGAGGACCTGGCTTGGCAGTTCGGGCTGGACTGTTCCCATGAGGCACAGGGTCAAGACTGATTTGCATATGGCTAGGTTCAAACTGGAATGGCATGGTGAGCAAAAACGATGGATTTAGGCCCAGATCTCTGCACTGGGGTGAATGTATGACATTGTTCTGCATTCTGTCCATCAACTGTTGTTTTTGCATTTGTCACCCCGAGTGGGACAGGCATGCCCAGACGTGGGTCCTGTGCTCTCCATGCCACTGGAATCAAGCTATCCTGGCTGAAGAGGGGTGAAACCCCGAAACCGGTCCTAGGATGCTTGTTTCCAGTCCAGGGAGGACCTGGCTTGGCAGTTCGGGCTTGACTGTTCCCATGAGGCACAGGGTCAAGACTGATTTGCATATGGCTAGGTTCAAACTGGAATGGCATGGTGAGCAAAAAAACGATGGATTTAGGCCCAGATCTCTGCACTGGGGTGAATGTATGACATTGTTCTGCAATCTGTCCATCAACTGTTGTTTTTGCATTTGTCACCCCGAGTGGGACAGGCATGCCCAGACGTGGGTCCTGTGCTCTCCATGCCACTGGAATCAAGCTATCCTGGCTGAAGAGGGGTGAAACCCCGAAACCGGTCCTAGGATGCTTGTTTCCAGTCCAGGGAGGACCTGGCTTGGCAGTTCGGGCTGGACTGTTCCCATGAGGCACAGGGTCAAGACTGATTTGCATATGGCTAGGTTCAAACTGGAATGGCATGGTGAGCAAAAAACGATGGATTTAGGCCCAGATCTCTGCACTGGGGTGAATGTATGACATTGTTCTGCATTCTGTCCATCAACTGTTGTTTTTGCATTTGTCACCCCGAGTGGGACAGGCATGCCCAGACGTGGGTCCTGTGCTCTCCATGCCACTGGAATCAAGCTATCCTGGCTGAAGAGGGGTGAAACCCCGAAACCGGTCCTAGGATGCTTGTTTCCAGTCCAGGGAGGACCTAGCTTGGCAGTTCGGGCTGGACTGTTCCCATGAGGCACAGGGTCAAGACTGATTTGCATATGGCTAGGTTCAAACTGGAATGGCATGTTGAGCAAAAAACGATGGATTTAGGCCCAGATCTCTGCACTGGGGTGAATGTATGACATTGTTCTGCATTCTGTCCATCAACTGTTGTTTTTGCATTTGTCACCCCGAGTGGGACAGGCATGCCCAGACGTGGGTCCTGTGCTCTCCATGCCACTGGAATCAAGCTATCCTGGCTGAAGAGGGTGAAACCCCGAAACCGGTCCTAGGATGCTTGTTTCCAGTCCAGGGAGGACCTGGCTTGGCAGTTCGGGCTGGACTGTTCCCATGAGGCACAGGGTCAAGACTGATTTGCATATGGCTAGGTTCAAACTGGAATGGCATGGTGAGCAAAAAAACGATGGATTTAGGCCCAGATCTCTGCACTGGGGTGAATGTATGACATTGTTCTGCATTCTGTCCATCAACTGTTGTTTTTGCATTTGTCACCCCGAGTGGGACAGGCATGCCCAGATGTGGGTCCTGTGCTCTCCATGCCACTGGAATCAAGCTATCCTGGCTGAAGAGGGGTGAAACCCCGAAACCGGTCCTAGGATGCTTGTTTCCAGTCCAGGGAGGACCTGGCTTGGCAGTTCGGGCTGGACTGTTCCCATGAGGCACAGGGTCAAGACTGATTTGCATATGGCTAGGTTCAAACTGGAATGGCATGGTGAGCAAAAAACGATGGATTTAGGCCCAGATCTCTGCACTGGGGTGAATGTATGACATTGTTCTGCATTCTGTCCATCAACTGTTGTTTTTGCATTTGTCACCCCGAGTGGGACAGGCATGCCCAGACGTGGGTCCTGTGCTCTCCATGCCACTGGAATCAAGCTATCCTGGCTGAAGAGGGGTGAAACCCCGAAACCGGTCCTAGGATGCTTGTTTCCAGTCCAGGGAGGACCTGGCTTGGCAGTTCGGGCTGGACTGTTCCCATGAGGCACAGGGTCAAGACTGATTTGCATATGGCTAGGTTCAAACTGGAATGGCATGTTGAGCAAAAAAACGATGGATTTAGGCCCAGATCTCTGCACTGGGGTGAATGTATGACATTGTTCTGCATTCTGTCCATCAACTGTTGTTTTTGCATTTGTCACCCTGAGTGGGACAGGCATGCCCAGACGTGGGTCCTGTGCTCTCCATGCCACTGGAATCAAGCTATCCTGGCTGAAGAGGGGTGAAACCCCGAAACCGGTCCTAGGATGCTTGTTTCCAGTCCAGGGAGGACCTGGCTTGGCAGTTCGGGCTGGACTGTTCCCATGATGCACAGGGTCAAGACTGATTTGCATATGGCTAGGTTCAAACTGGAATGGCATGTTGAGCAAAAAACTTTGTTCTGCATTCTGTCCATCAACTGTTATTTTTGCATTTGTCCCTGAGACTTCAGCAGGAGGCAAGCTCTAAAATCAAGCCCTTGGAGATCCTTCACAAGTTGATGAAAGTCACAGCAAAGCAAAAGTTCCTTTCTCCTTTCTTTGGCAGTCAGGCAAACCACTGCAGGCCAATCCCCCAAGCAGCACTTCAGGCTTAGGGATAGTCTCTCCTCAGCTTCTTCTTGGTTCCGCTCCTCAGCAAAGGTTTCTTCTTGTTTCCCAAAAGTGATCTAATTTCCTAGGGGTCTGGGTCCCCTTTTATACACCTTTTCTCTTTGTTCTCTGGAGGCAGAGAGGCCTCTGCCTAGCCCAAAACCAGTTCTGGTCAGTCCTGGAGCACTTTGTTTTTCTGACTCCTTCTTTCCTTTCAGAATGTGGGGCAGAGTGCTCAGCCGCCCGGCAGGAGGTGGAGCCAGCATTGTGGAAGGCAGGCACAGCCCTATTCAGACCCAGGTGCAACTCCTCCCTCCACTCTGGATGCAGATCTTTCTATTCAGCCCTGTGCTGACTCACCCTGTCTCCTGTAGCCACCCCCAGCCCCTGTCACTCAATCTCCAGACAAGGAATACACAACCTAGCAGAGGCAGGCTTGGAAGTTTAGGCAAGAAAATACCCACTTTCTAAAAGTGGTATTTTCAAACACAGAATGTTAAAACCAACTTCACTAAAAGATGTATTTTATCATTCTGAGTTCAGGCATACTAAATTCGTTTTTCTACCATGTTCCCTGGGTCAGTTCTGACTATAAGGTGTAATAGTCAGTCTGCCCATTCTGGCCTATGGGGAGCAGGTAGCCTTGCAATAGTGAAAAACGAAAATGGCTGTAATTCACTATTAGGACATGCCACACACACCAGGGCATGTCCTACCTTGTACTTACAGTGCACCCTGCCCTAGGGCCTACTTTAGGGGTGACCAACATGCAGTAAAGGGAAGGTTTAGGGACTGGTAAGTGGGTGCACTCACCAAGTCGACATGGCAGCCCTAGGCTGCACACAGGCTCTGCGATGGCAGGCCGGAGACACATTTTACAAGCCGCTTCTGTGGGTGGCACAACCAGTGCTGCAAGCCCACCAGCGGTATTGGATTTACAAGCCCTGGGCACACTAAGTGCACTGTACTAGGGACTGACAAGTAAACTAATCATCCAATCATGGAGTCACTAATACATACATCAATTTACAATAGGGAGCACTTGCACTGTGGCACTGAATAGCAGTGGCACAGTGCCCAAAGCATCTAAACCAGCAAAAACAGATCAATAACATTGGAGGCATCATCAAAAAATGGAAGGGAGACCCACGCCAAGGATGCCAGGTCTAACAATAACCCAGTCTCCTGGACACAAATCATGAGCTTGATTCGGCTGTGCTGTGGTTGCATCTTCTCCAACCTGGTGAGACACAGAACGTACCAGCTCAGCTAGTCCTTTACAATAGTCCAATATTAGATCATCAGTTATATTCATCAGTTTGTTTCCAGGTACAAATGCTTGTCACGTTGCTCTTCCCATGAGAATTTCATGAGGACTCAATCCTGTTCTTCTGTCAGGGATGCTTCTAAGACTCATCAAGACAAGGGGCAAAGCATCAGGCCATTTCAGTGAAGTGGATGCACACACCTTTCCTAACCTGGATTTTATAGTGCCATTGAGCTGCTCAACCACTCCAGAAGCTTCTGGTCGATAGGCACAATGTAGTTTCTGCTCAATTTTTAGAGCTGTACAGATTAATCAAATTATCTCATTATTAAAATGAGGTCCTCTATCTGATTCCAAAGTGACTGGAAACCCAAATCTTGGAATGAGCTCCCTCAACAGTAATTTGGCAACTGTGAGGCTGTCATTCCTTCTCGTTGGATAGGCTTCCACCCATCGAGAAAACAGACACACAATGACAAGGACGTACTTCAAACCATTACACGACGGTAGTTCTATAAAGTTGAGCTGCAACCTTGTAAATGGTCCCTCTGCCTTTCCAATTTTTCCTCAACTGACAACTGTCTTTCTACCTCGATTCTGCTGTTGGCATGTCAAACATCGCTGGCAGAGACTCTCTGCAATGAGCCTAAACTTAGGATTATACCATGTTTGCCTGAAGTGTCTAATCATGGCATCCCTCCCAATGTGTGTAGCTCCATGATATACTCTTGCCATTTGTGATAATAAACTGTCTGGCATTATTGGTCTACCATCTGGACACACCCATACTTCATCATCTGCTCTTCTTGTGCGTCCTGATTTGATCCAAAGTTCCTTTTCTTTTGGATTTGCCTCATCCTGTAACTGCCTAACTTCATCCCTTGTTTCAAAAGCAGAGAAAAACATTACTTGGCAATTGGTAGTTTCTTTTTCCAACCCTTTGTTCAAAGACATTGTATTTCGTGCACAAAATTGTGCAACTTGGTCAGCATATTTGTTGCCTTGTGTCACATAATCATTTCCTGACTTATTGGCGGCACACTTGACCACTGCAATTTCTTTTGGCAATTGTAATGCTTCCAACAGTTCTTTGACATTTTTACTGTTTCTGATAGGAGAACCTGAAGAAGTCAGAAATCCCCTTTGCATCCATAGTTGGCCAAAGTCATGCACAACCCCAAAATCATATTGACTATCCGTGAATATGGTTACTCTCAATTTTTTCCCAATTTTGCAGGCTTTTGTTAAAGCTACCAATTCGGCTATTTGTGCAGACTTGGCTCCTCTTAGACAGGATGCTTCTATAATAGCAGATATAGTACATACAGCATAGGCAGCACTCACTTCTCCATTTTGTTTTCGCAAGCACGACCCATCAACAAACAATACATAATCTGATTCTCCCAATGGGACATCAAAGATGTCCGGCCTGGGCTTTGTACACATCTCTGTTAGATCCAAACAATCATGATTAACTTCTTCTTTTACTTCTTCACAGAATGGGTCCGGCAACAAGGTTGCTGGATTCACTGTGGTGCATCTTATCACACTTACATTTTCAGCACCTAGGATCACTCTTTCATACTTAAGCCGACTAGGGGTCAAGTGCTGAGTTCGAGTCCTTGTTAAAAGGATCTCGACAGAATGTGGCACATATACCTTCAAGGGATGTCCCATTACAATAGACTCACTCTGCTCCAGACTCACACAAGTAGCAGCTACTGCTTTTAAGCAGCCAGGCAATACTGCAGCCACAGAATCCAGAGTGGCAGAAAAATATGCCACTGGACGTTGCATCAATCCATGTCTTTGGGTTAACACTGAAAGCGCACATCCTTCCCTCTCACAGCAGAACAAAGCAAATTCTTTCGTATAGTCAGGCATTCCTAATGCTGGTGCTTGACACAAACAATCCTTCAGTTTTATGAATGCATCCTCGCTTTCATCATCCCATTCAATCGGATCTATCACGTCCTTTTGTGTCAATTTTATTAGAGGTTTTGCAAGCAATGGAAATCCACTGATCCACTGACGACAGTATCCAATCACTCCCAAAAACATTTGTACTTCTTTCTTAGTTGTAAGCATATTCATCTGTCGAATCACTTTTATTCTCTCTGGTGTCACTTTTCTAACTCCCTTTTCTATCTTGTGTCCCAAATATTGGACTTCTTGTTGGCAAAACTGTAATTTTTCTGGTGACACTTTGTGTCCACCTTCCGCCAAATGGTTCAGTAAAGCAATTGTGTCTGTGACACAGGCCTCTCTTGCCTTTGATGCCACCAATAGGTCATCAATGTACTGAACCAAAACTGAATTTCCTGGCATAACCAATGTTTCCAAATACTTTTTCAAGATTTGATTGAAAATCGAGGGACTCTCTGTGTACCCTTGAGGAACTCAGCACCATGCCAAAACACGGTCCTCGAACTGAAATGCAAAAAGATATTGGCTATCTATATGCAAAGGAATCGATAACAATGCTTGGCACAAATCAATCACTGTGTACCAATGTGCATCCCAAGGTATCTGATAAAGAATTACTGCTGGATTTGGTACTACTGGACAACAGGGTACTACTATCTTATTGATTTTCCTTAATCTTGCACTATCCTATATTTGCCACTAGGCTTTTTAAGTCCCATAATTGGCGAATTACAAGGACTGCCCATTATTGCTTTCAAAATACCTTGCTCAATCATTTGATCAATTACTGGAGCAACTCCTGCTTTTACTTCTGGACTCATTTTGTACTGTCCTGTGTTTGGATAAATCGCACCTTCTTTCACCATTATTTTAATTGGGTCTACATTTGCCATCAGACCAATTTCTTTTCCTGAAAAATCAGACACATCTGATCTCACTGTGTCTCTCAGCTCATCAGGCAGACTGTTTTCAGTCAGAAGTGAAAACATCTCATCCACTTCTGTTCCTTGTTTTGCTAGCATCATTTTGAAAGCGATATCTTCATCAGGTGTTTGGAAAGCAATACCATCAGGTGTACAATAGATGGTACAGTTCATTTTACACAACAAATCCCTCCCTAACAAGTTATCTGGGCTTGAATCACACACCACAAACCGATGCATGTCTTTGAAATTTCCAATATTCACTTCTATTGGTTTAGTAACCAGGGTTTCTATTTGCTTATTTGAGACTCCTACAACTTGGATAGTTTCTCCCGAGAGGGGTAGGTTTGGAATTTCTGCTGCTCTCACAGTAGAACGGGTAGCACCAGTATCCACTAGGAAAGTGATGTCATTACCTTCCACTTTTCCATCAACAAATGGATCTGACTGATCTACCGCCAAGCATGCATTCTTCCTCCCCCTCAGGCATCGTCATTGAGAAACATCCGAATCACTCTCATTACTTTGCATCCAATATTGTTGAACCGTTTGTGTATTCTTACCACTCTCTCCATGAAATCCGGCGTTCACACTGTATCTCTGCACTTGAGCGTTCATACAGTTGGGCCTAGGGGCTTGTGGCACCTGTAACTGTGGAGTAACTACCTGTTGCTGCGGGTTCACAACCACCTCATTCTGCATCTGTGGATTTAAATTTTGATTTACCCCATTATTCTGTTGAACGTTTCTACACTCATTCTTCCAATGTCCATGCTTTCCGCACGCATGACAAGGATACTTCTTCTTCGCTTCTTCTCTACTCATTCGCCCTTTTCCTTTATTTCCATTCGATCCTTGACTATTCTGATTCTGGTCATTTGACTGGTTATCATTTTGAGAACCAGTACTTGCCTCTTGGTGTTCTGCCAACTTCACTTGTGCCCACATCATCTTTTCTTTCAATTTCTTGTGTTTTGCGTCAATATCATCACTACAATACTTCGCATACTTCAAGATGTCATCAATGGGCTTACTTTGCCAGCAAAGCATATGCTGCTGAATCATCTGACTAATTTCTGATCTCAATCCATACACAAACCTGTACACAAAATGTCCCATATCCTTATCACCAATATTTTCAAATCCACTATACTGTTTAAATACTTGTAACAGCCTTTCGTAATACGCATGCACTGACTCCTTTGGTTCTTGAGTTGTTCTATCTATTTTAACCCAATCTGTTTCCTTTGGAGGAATTTTCCCTTTCAAGAAAGTAATCACTTGCTGATACTTTTTCATCACATCTTCTGAAGGTGCACCTGTCTTTGCATCTCTTGGATACTCTTCAGTTGGTCAATCAACCGTAATCTTACATTCTGTCCACAAATCAGTTGGTACCACTATATCAAACAGGCCATCCAAATCCTTTAATAATACCTTTGAAACTTTCACAAACCTCTCTACCTGCTTGTACCATTCAACTGGTTTCTCCCTTAATCTGGGAAAATCATTCGTAAAAGACAAAATAGCTGTCTAGACCAAGGAACATGAACATATCCACCACCAGGAACTTCTCTCATTGGACACACTCTTTCAACCTGTTCTGTTTCTCTTAATGGGAATGCAGATGCTTCCTTTGTAGCTGCCTCATCCCTTTTCCTTGTCCATCTACCTCTCCATCTGTCTGCATCTCCCCATTTCTTCAAAATATTAATTAATTCTTTGATCTGTAATCTCCTTCCTGACGCATTCAAACTTTCTAAATCCTTTTCAGTAAATTCTGCCCTATATGGTTTCTGTAATAATTTTGATTTTTCTACATCCTTTCCAAATTCTGAAGCAACTTCTACTATTTTCTCATGCACAGTCTTTGCTCTCCATGTTATACTTTTACACAAAAACAACAATTCATTATCTCTGTATGTACCTAATCTATCTGGGCTTATTGTAAAAATGATCATTTCTTCCAAATCCCCTTTCAACTTGGCTACATCTATACTTGGTGTTTGGGGTTTCTTCTTATCTAATACTTTCGCCCACTCCGCTAGGTCTTCTGGCGAAAATCCTTTAGAATTTCCTGCTACTGGAGTGACAATCAGTTCCTTTCTCCTTTTATTCACTGGTGAACCTCTCTTCGGGGTTTCAGTCACTGTTTCAAGATTAGGGAGATCTAGTAACGAGATATTTGAATCACTTTCACTGGTTACATCTTCTGACATTACTACCTCTTTTCTAACATTATTCTGTGGGACTGTCACTGTTTGTAATCTCGGGTGTCTCGTTTATCCCCATATAATGGAATAACCGGACCTATCGTTACTGGTACTGTCAAGGCTTCAGCATTTAAACCTAACTGATTTATTTTCTGAATTATCTCTTCTTTTGTTCTATTCAATGCGTCCCTTTCCTTTTCCTGTAACACTCGGGTGACTGTTGGATCATATAAAACCTGTGGAACTAATGGAGTTCCCATCATTGGTGCACTTGGAGTTGCCTCTCCAGCATTTTCTTGATAAGGTGGAGGTCTTTTAACTAAAATGTCCTCTAATAACTCATCATCAGTTTCATCACATTCTGTTCCTGCCATACCTATGTGTTTCATTTTTTCTTTACATTTACTCCCTACTTGATCCTCAGCCATCAATACTGGATACAAGCCTTACGTTACTACAGCTCTTCTCCATCTTTTCATCTCATCTCCTCGAGTATCAAACGGATATCTTGGAAAAAAATCCTCTATTTATTCTTCTAACTCCTCTGTATTTCTCTCGTTCAAATGCCTCAACTTCCCATTCCTCCAAAGCTTCATTCTGCGTTAACCTAGGGCTGGGTTCTAAGGAATTCCTCCGATTTCTCAAATTCTGAAGAATCCATACATTAAACGTACCATTTTCAGGAAAAGCTGGGACACCATCGCCTTTCGTATACTCTTCCCAATTTTCCAACCAAACACAAGTATGATATCCTCGTTCCAACATCTTAAAGGAAGCAGGCGTATTAGGGGGTGGCATAAGAATTCCTTCTCTGGTTACTACACGCTTATCCTTTTGAAAGAAGTTTTTGATTTTATTAATCAGCTTCATTCTTCCAATCCCTGTAACTAGTTGTTTCAGTAATCAAAACTTAGAAACTCTTCCGTATTTCTCACGTATCCTTTTCCCACACTTGTCCTATACCAGCGCGACTCACACCAACAGTCCAATTGGAGCTCACTACGTATTTTCTTCCACAACCAATACCTGTGCGGCTCTTGTCTGCCAACCAATCAGAGCTTTCAACACACCCACTTATCTGACCAATGCCAGCGCAGCTTTTTATGACATCAGTATTACTCCTACTACTGACCCTCCCTTTACAATCGGCACTTGTTACACGCCCGCTGTCTCAACGTCTGTGACGTCAGTATGACTCCTGCTACTGACCCTCCCTTCACAAGGTAATACGACAATGTATTTTCTAAACTTTCTTAATAAATTTTCTGTTAGTAACAACGTAAAAACAGCGCTACTCTGTCTGCTCCGTTAATTCAAAGATAGTTTATTCACCTGCTTCAAAGAGAAATTACTTCCTTACACTGCGAGTAAAAACCACTGTTTACCCTTCACTTAAGCTCGGGGAGGACCTATTACTCCTCTAGGGATACTCCTCCTTCGGGTAAGGCCAAAGTTTCACAGGTGGACCCTTTGCTATCACTCACTCTCGGCTTTTATACGATATAGTCCCTAATATAACACCTACAGCCCTCCGTAGCTTTTAGGTGTTATGACAACAGATGAGTAACCTTCTGCAGTGTGATTTCCTTACCACACTCTTCAAAATTCCATTCCCGGGATTCCCAGGTATCTCTGTACCTGTACTTCCAGACAACATAGAACAGGTCACTAACTTTTCATGTAAAGAACATTTAGTCAATAATCAATATTCAATAATCACCAACCTAATCAATAATAACCATAACTCTGCTACCAGAAAAACTGATCCAGCACGAAGAGGCCAGGGTTGGATATTTTACACAAAAACTACATTTTTCAATTGGCCCATATACATTTATCCAAATATGTTCATTGGCATTCCCTGGCCAATCCGCTGGGGGGTCAAGTTTTATAATTCACTTAAGTTCTGATTAGTTATTTCCCTGTAACCACAAATCAATTACAGTATCATTTCAATGTCTAACTAATCTTCACGAATCAACACTCTTCCTCTGGTCGATGGACCATTAGTTGAGTTAGTTGATGGTGATATTAACAACTTCTTAACTAAAATTCTTAGCGAAATAACCACAGACTCTGAATAATAATAATAATAAGTTTATCTAAAATTTCAGTCATTAAGTTGAACTCTTATCAATTATAAGTACATAGTGCAAACTCCATCTTTCTTAAATGGGAGAGAGAACAATCATATAGCATAATACATTCAATTACACAAACTCATTCAACAAAATCAAACGCATAAAAGTGGATAGATGTAGAGACAAAAGGCTCATTAAAATACATTTGCAAAGAAATATGCAAAATTTGGTCAGAATGACATTTACCTAATAAAGATGACTGGAAAACCACCCCTCTGGCCAAAGGACTGGTGGGGGTCCCCTGACTTAGGATCAGGAGACAAAGATTATAGGATAGGATCAGGATAGGTCTGATACTTACTGGACTTCTCTACAAAACCGACGCACCAGGGCGATTCCCTCTCTTACACTCTCTCCCCCCTCGATATCCTTCTGCAATCTTCAAATCTAATCAGGCAGTAGTCTGAATCTTCTGAGTCTGCTCTCGTCTTTCTCTCTCTCTCTGCTCTCTCGTGCTCAGCTCCCAGCAGCAGTAGTTCTCTCACAGCTCCATCTAATTTACTAAACTCAAGTCACTCTAGTTATAGTCTTTATTTCTTCATGTCCCACCCTCAAGAGTTGCAAATACGGAATATGATTGGACAGGGTTAGGGAGTCTTCATCACACCAGGCTGACGTATTCATTTTTATTAGTAAAACCTATTGTTTGCTAACCCTTCCCCTTCGACTCATTCATATATTTTGTTTTCACATGCATATTTTGTTGCAAATGCAGTAATTTATATAATACAAGCTTCATAGATGAGCGATACATCTTCTTCTTTTCCCATCCCATCTGTCCTTGGATCTTGGCAGTCATTCAGCTCTCTCTCTGTCACCGGGTCATCTCATGGATTCATTGAGCATGTGTAGCTTTCGCCATTTTCTTTTTCAGTCATGGATTAGCAGGCCCAAATGCACACTATTAATAAAAGAATCATAAACAGATTTTATTTTCTTAAACATGTAATTCTCACTGTTCACCACCCACTTCTATTCTATCCCATGTAATTATTATTACTCTTGGGCAAAAGCGTTAATAACAGCAGCTTTCTTTTAAATCAAGCAAGCATATGCCGGGCATGCGGTACCTCAAGATCGCGTTTTGGTCTTTCTTGCGCATGCGTGAGGTTTTCCCTCGCAAAGCGAGTTAGTCACGTTATTTCTGCGTAATTCGGGTTTGCACTTGCGCAAAGCGTTTTCGCAAGTTAAAGCGGGTTTTAATCGTGTTGCATTTTATTTCTGATTAATTCAAGCATGCGTAAGCTTTTTCTCCCCGTGTATCTGTGTCTGGTGTATATTAGTTTCGTCTCATCTACTAATTTAATGATTAGTGAAAGTTATTGGAGGATTCATTCGAGCAAGTTTAATTTTCTCGAATCCTTGCTCCATCACCACCCATATGCAAATCGGTCTTGACCCTGCTTCTCATGGGAACAGTCCAGCCTGAACTGCCAAGCCAGGTCCTTCCTGCACATATCTTCCTCTTTACATACATCCTCTTCCCTTAAACTATCAACATCTTTTATTACTACAGGACGAAAGAAAGTCCTTTTACAGTAGGAAGCTTTTCTCTAGCCAGAAAGGCTGCCTTTACTGCCTTATTAATTATCTCTGGTCCTGGGTTGCTTGTGTTCCGGTTCAGGGAGGACGTGGCCTTGCAGTCTGGGCTGAACTGCTCCCATTGGAGTGGGGACTAGACTGATTTGCATATGGCTTGGTCAAAATTGTGGTGGCTTAATTATCTCAAGAAGTATTTCAGTGGTTGGTAAATTTGATTACGGCTGACTTGAATGGTGATGAGCTTTGTTACCAGAAGATGCAGATTCAACATGCCCTCTCATGAAAGCACGCTTCCTGGATATCTCCTTGGTGAATTCTATTCTTGTTGGTGAACAGGAGAAGTTCCCTGCATTTCCCTATATCTTTTTGATAAGATATTGGGGCGAGGATGTAGCCTAACCGCTAGGGCGGTCGATCTCAAATCTTGGGAACCGGGTTCGAGTCTCGGCAATGACGCTCAACATCCTGTGATTCTGGGCAAATCACTTAATCTCCCCGTGCCTAACAGAAATGAATGTGTCCTTGTGTAAATGTAAAGCGTTCTGATACCTGATACCTTTGGGTCAAGTTTGCGCTATATAAAACTACTACTACAAAAAAAATTGCAAAATCTTGTGGGATCTCTGCCATTTTAGTATCAGGGCATGATCACGGCCCATAGGAAATCAAGAAATTGGACCCCTGCCATCCTAGGGGTAGGCGTTTGGTCAACAATGTTAACAGATCCATACTCCTTTGGTAAGAAAAGACAATGAGGCATAATCGAGGCGCAAATAACACACACTGTTTACTTAATCAGCAATGAGAGATCGTCTCCAAGCTATATCAAAGGCTTGGATCTAATAACTCACCATGGGACATTGGGACTGCTAATTACTTAGCGAAGCGGCAGAGAAAGGCATGTTTCGAATATGAAGGTAGGCCTTTATAGCAGGTGTTAGACCTGGCATCTTTTGACGTGATTTCCCCTGTCTTTTTGCTTCTGACCTCCTGTTTTTAATCCTGTGCTCAATTTTGTTTTTGCTGGTTTTAGGACTCTGTGCGCTTTACCATTGCAGACCATGGCTAACGTGCACGTGCTCTATGTCTAAAATGTAATGGTATTTGGTTTCTCCATGATTGACCTATTTGATTTACTAATAAGTCCCTAGTACAGTGCATCAGGTGTGCCCAGGGCCTTTAAGTCAAATGCTACTAGTGGCCCTGCAGCACTGATTGTGCCACCCACATGAGTAGCCCTGCCAACATGTCTCAGGCCTGCCACTGCAGAGCCCGTTTGGGCAGTTTTAAACTGCCATGTTGACCTGGCAAGTGTTCCCACTTGCCAGGTCCAAACCTTCCCTTTTATTGCATAGAAGTCACCCCTAAGGTAGGCTCAAGGCATCCCAATGGGCAGGGTGTGGTGTATTTAAAAGGTAGGACATGTACAGTTGAATTTTGCATTTCCTGGTAGTGAAAAAAACGCTAAATTTGTTTTTCACTACATCACTGCCTATCTCTCCCATAGGTAAACATGGAGATTGCCTTGAAACATCTTTTAAGTGTAATTTCCCATTGGGTGCAGATAGGAAATTGGAGTTTGGTGTCTCTGGACTCACAATTTAAAAATACAGCTTGGTAAAGGTGGTTTTTAAATCGCAGGTCTGAAAATGCCACTTTTAGAAAGTGAGAATTTTCTTACTTTAACCATTCTTTGCTTCTGCTTGTCTCTGACTACACGTCTGCGTCAAGGTGACAATTAGGCTCTTGTGCATTCACGCTAGACAGTCACACAAGGGAACTGGGGTGTGCCCTGCATATCCTGATGGCCATCACCAGACTGATGGTCCTTCCTCAGCTAGAGTGGTGGGAGGAGTTGACACTGACACCTGAATAGGGCTGTGCCTGTCCCCACACAAAGAAGTCTCCACCCCCTGTACTGCATCTGGGGGCAGGGCAAAGAAGGGCGGGGTCTTGAACACTACAAAGACCTTTCTTTGATGTTTGCCTACTTCAAAGGCTGAAATGGGTATAAATACTGGACCTCTGACACCATACACTCAGAACACTTCTGGACTGAGGACATTCTGCCCGGAGGAAGAGATGTGTTGCTGTCAGGAGGGACTGCCACTTTGCTGTTTGATTTGCTGTGTTGGCCTGCTGCTTGCTGCTTCTGTACTGGGAGTGAAAGGACTGAACTGTGCTTTCTACATCCTGCTTTCCAAGTTTCTCCAAGGGCTTGAGTTGAGCCTGCTTCCTGTTGGAAATCTAAGAGTCATCAAAGACTTAATCTGCCAGCACCTGGGCTCCTCTGCTGAAAGTCCTGCTCTGCTATGTAGTGCCAATTCCAGTTCTGGGCCTTTGGAAGTGAGTTCTGGTTTTAAGAGAAGAAACCCACACATGAACTCCAAGCATCAATGCTGAATCGGCGCATCCTGCAAGAATTGCCACATCGCCACTGCCTACACCGAATCAATGGTCCCCACTCGCTGAAGGCACGATGCACCGACCACTGTTTACAATGAAAACTCCAGCTTTACCCTAGGTCCCGAGGGATTGCTGCTGCCTGAGTCTCGAGCACCACATCACTGACGTCTGTGTCGCACTGCTCAGACGTCTCGTCAGCGGTTCGACATCAACGCGGGGAATCGACGCATTGCGCTGTGACATTGACGCATTATGGACACCGAGGTATCACAATCGCAATCAACGCATCTCCTCCCCTGCAACTTGCATTGTCACCGGGCGCTAGCAGCTCAACTACCCTGCACCACCTCCAGAAACAGGTGCATCATTTACTAAAAGTGACACATCACCTCCGCTGTGCAACGCACCGTCACCAAGCGTCAACGACGTGCATAGCAGTAAGGAACCGACCCATCACCTGCTTTAATGATGCCTCACCTTCCCAGCGCCGTGCATCACCTTTAATTTTTGATGCATCTAAGGTACCTTGTCACAGGCAATCACAACCATTGATTTCTAAGTGCTATAACTTTATTTAACCTTGAAAATTCATACCTTGACTTGTGTATGTTGGATGTTTGTCGTTTAGGTCTTGTTTTAATCAGATAAATAGTGACTATTTTTCTAAACTGGTGTGGAGTACTTTTGTGGTGTTTTTACTGTGTGTGTGTGTGTGTACAAATACTTTACACATTTCCTCTGGGGATAAGCTTGACTGCTCTTGCCAAGCAACCAAGGGGGTGAGCACGGATTATTCTGAGGGTGTAACTTACTTACCCTGACTAGAGTGGGGTCCCTACTTGGACATGGTGCAAACCACTGTCAGCTCGAGACCCCGGTTCTAACAGCAGGCATATCTGCATCAAACACAATATTAAATAATTTAATGTAATTCTAAGGTAATAAAAAAGATTGTACTTAGGTTAATCCTACCTTTATCATTTAGAAAGGGGAAGTGTAGCCATATTGTCAGTCAGTCAGTCAAATAGCTTTATTTCGATAACAAGTATCATAAAAGCAACTTATTTCAAACAAGCCAGAAATAAAAGATACGAGTTATCATAAAAACGGTAAAAAGGTAAATATATACATCCCATCCAGGGACAATATACAAGGAATTAATCATTTTGTTAATGGATATTAACAACAACACAGTGTTCCCTGGAACATAGTGGGAAATTCATTAGTACATTTGATAAGTTTTAAAATATAATTTGATAAGCAAGTTTGGTTAAGAAGAATAAGAACATACATCTTTTAAAGCTATCTGGTGGCATATTAAAATTAGATAAAAATAAATTCACATTATAATTTCATACCTCCCTACGCAAAAATTTAGACCTGACAAGCCAAATACTGCCGAGATACTTTGCCACGCCACAGACAAAGAGAGCTCTTGGGTCTGATTTCAAAATCCGCAATGCAACACTATGATCCGAAGTGCCCAGTTGTCTGCAGATTGGTTTTAGCCATCTTGATCTGGCCCTAGAATATGCTGGGCATACAAACATGAGATGGGCCACACTCTCTTTTGGTGTCTCGCAGCAGGGGCAATCCGCGATTGTCTGACGAGGTGGGCTCCATTTAGCAGTTAGCTCACGGACCAAAAGGGAGCCAACCCTGAACTGTATATAAAGTGCCCTATCTCTTGGGATCCGAATAAAATCCAAATATGGCTCTAAAAAATTTGCTGTTTGATCTGGTAAAAATCATCTGCCATCCTGCCTGCTCTAGGGTTACTAAGTTCCTGTACGTCAACCCAAGCCCAATATGCCTTTTTAAGTTCATCCTTACTGGGTGGGTTCTGACCCTCCCAAGAGTCCCTGAGGCCTAAAGCAAGTACTAATTTCTTAATGTTGGTAAACCAACTAACCCTGTGATTATAGTCTAAGCTAATTACTTCTTTAAATGCTGCGGCATATTTGGCAAGTTCAGTAGTTCGCAACAAGCGGGCCCAGTAAAGCAGCGGTCTTAATCTGGCAATATCTTTATAAGAGCGTCTTCCCATATCGCTCATCAAGGGCTTAAGTGGGACATTACGGGGAAGGCTCACTAACTCTCTCAGGAACTTATGTTCGGATCTACAGATCTCTTGCACATTATTAAACCCCCACAATTCCGCGCCATAAAGGGAAGAGCTAACTGCCTTTGCAGCGTAGATAGTGAGCGCTGGGGCAACAGGTCTGCTCTGTGAGGAGCGATGTTCTCTGCCTATTGCCCCAGCCACACGTTTATGATTTAAAAACATCTTGTTGATGTGGGGATTCCAGTGCATTGTTTCGGAGAGTCGAATGCCCAGGTAATCAAAAGTGCTGACTCTTTCCAGGCATGTTCCACCCAAGGTAAAAGTGTGCCTAAAGGGCTTATAGGGGTTGAATGTCATTAATTTAGTTTTTGTGGTGTTAATAATCAACCCCTTAAAGTGCAAAAAGCTGGAACCTATCTAAAAGTCTCTGTAGCCCGACCGGGGTCTTGGAAATCAACAGCGTATCATCTGCGAACAGGAGTGTAGGTACCTTGTCTCCTGCCAGGACCGGGGCGTCAGCTGGAATCTCCTGAAGGTAACTAACCACCCCATTCACATATAGAGAGAATAGGGTAGGTGCCATAACGCAGCCCTGGCGTACTCCTCTGTTCACTGCAATCCTATCAGTTTTTTGCTCTTGTGACCCCCACCTCACTTGAGCATAATTACTCTCGTGCAATCGGACAAGCAGATTCAGAATAAACAAAGGAATACCCATCTCACCCAAAACTTTCCATAATTGTTCCCGGGGGACCAAATCGAAGGCAGTCTTCAAGTCAATGAAAGCAAGATAAAGGCTGCCTCCACCTATCATGACTACCTTCCAATAGATAAGGAGCAGCCTGAATGCCTGGTCAACTGTCCCAGTTCTAATCCGAAAAACCCGCCTGGTAATGGGAGAGGATATTCTCATCCTCAACCCAAGAATGAATTCTCTGCAGCAGCACCCTGCCAACTACTTTTTGAATAGCATCAATCGAGCTAATCGGACGGTAGTTGGCAGGGTCCTCCCTAGCCCCCTTTTTAAAGATCGGAACTACCTCAGCACCCTTCCACGATTCGGGTATAGGGCATCCTTTGGAGATGGAATTAATTAGGAGCGTAATATATTTTGCCCAGTCGCTGGAGTTCGCGAGAAGTAAATCCCCGGAAGACCATCCGGTCCAGGCGCTTTTGATGGTACAATTCTCTTAATTGCCCCTTCTACTTCGTTTAAACTAAAGTAGTCACCAGTGTTCCAAGCGGAACAGGGGATTGGCTGAGCACAAAGCCCTCCCTGATGTGATATGTCTATCCCCGTGTATAGTTTTCTGAAATGATCAAACCAGTCTACGCTTGATATATGGTTGGGGATTGAATCAAGATCTTTCCTATTAGCCCCCTAACGAGATTCCAAAATAAGTTAGCATCCTTTGCTAAACTAGCATCTTTGAGGTTCTGCCAGCGGGATTCTTCCCATTGTAATTTTGCGCAATGCAATGCTACTTTATACTCTTTCCTGGCAGTTTGAACACAAGGACTATTTCCACTTTTAATGGCTGAGGCTAGAGCTTTCCTTTTTTGTCTGCAAGTTTTTGTAAACCAAGCCTGCCCACTTTTTGGGCGTGCTTTTGCAGTATTAGGGCCAACAGCTATTTTGAAAAAGGACCCAATCTGCTCTACAGTTCTCGTATAAATATCCAGGGCTATCTCTGGGGCATCGGGATTAAGGGATGCCTCCTGTAAATCAGCTATGCTTTCTACCAGGGTTCGTTTAATCCCAGCCATTTTTGAATCATTAACAGCAACTTTAGGCCATTTGAGATATCTCCTACAGTTAGAGGGGACCACTTCCTTGGTCGCCAAATTATTGATTGCATCAGGGACAGGGCAATAAGTGGACCAAAGGGCCTTCATAGTCAGACAAAGGGGGTTGTGATCGCTGTCAATGGTAGAGACGACTTCCATGTCAATCAAACTTCGCCATAATCTTACATCTATTAAGATGTAGTCAATGCGAGAGGGACAGCTAATTCTGTTGTATGTGCAAGCCCCTTCAGCATCCGACGGTGTTCTACCATTAATAGCCCTCTGCCCAGATTCCAGAGTAAGGGCATTCAGCTGGATTGCAACCCGCGACCATCTTTTAATGGGGGGAATACTTATGGGGGGGATACCCCATCTTATATCATCCTCCTCCAACCCCAGCATGTCCTCTGTACTAAGAGGCTCAAACGTGCAGTTAAAGTCTCCAGCTATCACAAGATGTGAATCCGGATCACAGCTAGATAACTCTTGCTCTAGAGATGAAACAATAGCTGAGGACGCACCCCCTTTTGTCCCCCTTACATATACATTAAACAACTCAAGAGTTATGGCTCCTTTTTTGCCGTTAATGGTGAGCCACATTATATCTGGATTTGCACAGTTTCGTTCAGTAATTCTACAACCCAAAGCAATGTTAACCCATACAATCAGGCCTCCCGAGGGACGTCCTCGACCAGTAGTGACAGCTGGTAGAAAAAAACAGGTATAACCAGATTTGTAGAGGGGAACTAAGCTCCAGGTTTCCTGGAAGAGGCAGATGTCTTGGCCTTCTATAAGCTTGTTCCAGTCGGGCAATAGCAATTTACTGCTAAGTCCGGCTACATTCCAGGAAATGATCTTAAGCTGTGATTGAGGGACCAATCCGGGGGCAACCTCCCGTAAAAGTACTGCTTGTGATTGGGACGATAAGGCTTGGGGGGCATTAGAAACACTCCTATCTGTACCCATATTTACAACTACAAACTGATCCCTCGACTCGTCCATATGACAACTCAAATGATCAGTGTAGGCTGAATTTATCAATAATTGGTCAGAAACAATTGTGAGTTGTGTGCTAGGGGAAAACTTGGGTTGCTACTATGAGGGGTGTCCATAGACTCTAGGTGTAAGACAGGGGCTATTCTCAGTCAATCGTTAGCATCTAGTGTGGACACTCCATCTACTCTCGACTTTAGTGCTTCGCCCTGTTCCCTAGTGTCAGCAATTGCTGGAAACCTTCTAAACTGAATGGCTGAGGACCCAGGAGGGCAAGTCCGATATTCTAGTGCTAACAAGTTTGCAGCCAGATCAGGCTTTGACAGGGTAAGTTCAATGTAATCCAGGGGTTGATCATAGTGCATACATCTCCGTACCCTGACTATGTCATCTCGTATCAAGGATCGACAGCCCCTGACGTGACGAATCCAATGTATAGCCTTATTTTTTAAAGAGTCTTCATTTTCACGGCCACCGTGCATATCAAGCTTGGGGACATTGACCATAAAGACTGTACATGTCTGTGCTGATTGGGGGTTTGAAGGTTTTTCTGGATAGTAGGGATCTTTGGAGCGCTGAAGGGGACTTGCTAATATATTAAGAGGTCTAGTGTACTTTGTGTTGGTTTGCAGAGGAGGATGTTTTGCCTGACCAGTGAAAACAGCGGCTTGAGAGGAAATCGCCTGTTTATGACTCAATGCCTTAAGGGCCTGGGCGGCGGGTGCTGTGGGGAATGAGAGAGAACCTTTGTGGACGATTGTTCGTTCTTTTGGGGCGTTTGTGAGTGCCCGTTGAAGATGGAGATTGGGTGGGCAAATAGCTGCAGACTGATGTAACGTGCGACCCGGAATAATTGAATTGACTACAGCCACTAGCTCCTCAATCATTACCCTCAACGCACCTATTTCCGTCCTAAGCGCGCTGACAATCTGCATGGGATCTTCAGATGTAAGAACACCAAGTTCTGTTTGTTCAGATGAACTTCCAGTAATACTTGGGCTTGAAGTTGAGCATTGGTGCACTAGTTCCTCCGGAGAATCAGGAGCCTCAGCAAGTGCCGCAAAGCGGTTGGAACAAATGATGACAGAGGGCTCTAAATTATTTGCAGAATCAATACACAGTGAATTGTTGTGCTGAGTAGAAGCGATTTCCCCTTGCCCTGATGCAGAGTGGTCAACCTCACTACTAGATAGAGCACGATTATGGGGGGATTTCTGGAACATTGAGGGTATTATGGTTGAACGCGGTTGCCTGCAGCCCCTCTCAAGTGAGGAATTGGTAACACCAGTAGCCGCCGGCAATTCCGCGACTAAAATCCCTTCGCATTCTGTAATAAGGGTCTCAATTCTATCAATCACACAGTTATTAGTTATATTCTTGGTAATTTTCTTTGCCTTTTTCCCCCTACTCGCCCCGCCAGGTGCTCCAATTGCCACCCCGATCCTTCCATGGTTTTCCTTTTACCCATAATAACACTACCAGTAAATTGGATCAACTAAATAAAAATCACAACAAAACAAATGATATCAGAGACAGGGGAGCAACGTAGTCAATACCACATAGCGAGTGTTTTTGCGCTTTAGTGTCTTTCAAAGCCCGGGTTTCACTCAAAGAGTAGTGCGCTTACACGGATCAGCACAATACACTATTTGATGTTTAGCAGTTCCCCTGGGTCAAATAAGAGGCGAAAGGGGGGTGACCCTACCCTGCCTCTTCCTGGCGCAGGACGGGCGCGGCCCGCGCGCGGCCCGCGCCGCGAATGGAGAGGCTGCTCTTTGTAGAGCGGTTGGAACTCCTCCCCCTCATCTGCAACACCTGCGTGAGTGGGGCTGGGCTTCCACGCGTTGCACCCTGGGGCTTGTAGTCCCAGCAGGGTGGATGGCGATCTAAATTAACGCTGTGAGGTGAGTTCTTAGGAGTTCTTGAAAGAACGATGCAGCACCCTGGGCTTTCGCTCCCGCCAGGATCAGCAGAGCAATGCAACAAGCACTATACGGCAACAAGCCCCTTCACTTCCAGCGCGTCCCGCGCCGCGAATGGAGAGGCTGCTCTTTGTAGAGCGGTTGGAACTCCTCCCCTCACCTGCAACACCTGTGTGAGTGGGGCTGGGCTTCCACGCGTTGCACCCTGGGGCTTGTAGTCCCAGCAGGGTGGATGGCGATCTAAATTAACGCTGTGAGGTGAGTTCTTAGGAGTTCTTGAAAGAACGATGCAGCACCCTGGGCTTACGCTCCCGCCAGGATCAGCAGAGCAATGCAACAAGCACTATACGGCAACAAGCCCCCTTCACTTCCAGCGCGTAGCCATATTGGTGGTATTAATCTATATCAATTTTATTAAGTGTAGGTGAATGTAGTGATAAGGTGAGGCAGTGCTCATCTCCTAAGGACAAGGACGATGGACTAGGTAATGCTATCTTTTGCCCACTTAAAGTCATACTTCATGTAGTGTTTAGTGAAAGGTGTGTGTATCCTCATGCTGAATGCTTTTAAAGCTCTCTGCTTGTAGACATACCACCCCAGACATCCAGATGTGTAGCCATTGCAGCTGTGTGCAGTCTACCAGGGCTCAAGCACTATTGTAGGCCATTTAATACATTTCTCATAAAGTGCTTCAAGGGCCCAGTTAGCAAGACAGTTTTTTTCTTGCAGGTGAGAACTTCCCAGGACTTCATTTAGGGGTAGTAAGAGGTCACAGCTCCGACCTCTGCTTTCAACCCCTAGCATGTTGCCTGCAACCCCAGTATTTTTGATGGCCACCAAAATATATTGGTTTAGTGTACTGCAGTATTGCAAAAACGTGCACACTCTGGCTCCTCTTTTTTAATTGCTCTTTTCGTTACTTTTCAGCCAAAGACCTATTCATGATTAAGGGTGGGGTCAGCCTCGCATGCATTGACTGCTTGTCAGGCATGATGTCATGTGCAGTAACCTTGTCTGTTAAGGAACTGTTGTTAAAAGGGAATCCGAGACCAGGGAATCAGAGCCTGCCTGTCATCCTGGGGCCCAGGGGCATAGTTTCAGGGAGGTGTTCGGTGTGTAACACGCCCCATATGAATGCATTTGAGGCCTCATAGTTGGGTCTGGGGGCCCTGAGTCAGGTCTTCTGTCTCTGTGTTGGTTTTTCCCTTCCTGAGCCAAGAATGAAAAATAAAATAGTGTCCTTTGATGTAAAGGAGATATATACTCATCTGATGACGGAGTTTCAAAATGTGAAACCAGATAACATGGAATCAATACCTGCTTGCCTGATTGTCCAAATTATGTGCTCCTAGGCATATTTTTATTTCATAAAGCCTTCTATTTTTTATTATCATATATGAGTGCACTTTTAAATACTTGAGTTCAGGATGTGCACTGTACAAGCACCTCTTATGTTTGATTTTATAGACTATACTGTTGCTCCATTTAAAATAAGAATCTAGGCCACGTTTGGGGTTTACATGACTTCTCACTTGCCTCTTAGTTACATTCTTGGTTTGTAGTTGGGTCTGGGGACACCGAGTGTGAGACATCTTTCAAATACATTCTATGTTTGTAGTTGGGTCTGGGGGCACTGAGTCAGGTCTGCTATGTCTGGGTTGGTTTTTATCATTATTCTCTTTTCAGTAAAATGTTTTAACTTGTTCATTTTTTGGATCGGGATTTTAAATATATATAGGGAACTGTTTACCAAAATGCATTAAATCTGTACCCTGTGCCTTGGTGCAGTCACTTCATTTAAATTAATGAATGTTATGTTCAAGAATGCACCGTTCATTACACTTTTAGAAAATTATTAAAAACTGAATTATTTTAATCTTTTAAGCTCCTTGCCCTGCATTTTTTTGATCCCGCTGCGCCGAGATATCCCTTCGGGGATGATTCATGCGCATTACAAAATAAATAAATAATAATAATAAATAAATAAATAATGTTATATTAGGTGTATTTGTAAAGCGCACTATTATCCTTGAAGGTATTCTCACTCTGTGCAGGTGTGAGGGTAGCCCCGAGGAATTATTTGAAGAGCCACATCTTCAGTTTCTTGCAGAATTCAAGAACAGAGGAGTGGGCTCTAATGTGATGTGGGAGGTCGTTCCATGCTTTGAGGGTGAAGTAGGAGAAGGCTCGAACTCCAGTTCTGCTTCTGTGAATGTGTGGGACGTGTGCTAGTAGAAGTCCAGTTGAGTAGAGGTGCCTAAATAGTAGGTGAAAGAGTATGCTGCTGTTCAGGTAGGCTGGGTCCATTTTCTGTAGTGCTTTGTATGTGTGAGTGAAGAGTTTAAACTGTGCTGCTTGTGTATCAGTAGCCAGTGTTGCTCCCTGAGGTGATGTGTGATGTAGGTTCTCCAGGGGAGGTTGAGTATGAGTCTGGCTGCTGCATTCTGGGCAGGATGCGATCTTAAGTGACAGTCTTTCTGGTGTTGTTTGGTAGCAACTTGTAGATCTTTCTCAGCATCCTCAGAGTGTGGAAGCAGGATGCAATGGCGGCATTGACCTGGGCAGATATGTCTAGCTTGTTATTGATGGTCAGCCGAAGGATTCCTACATCTGAGCAGGGGGTGGGAAAGAGTCCAGGTCTGTGGGGCACCAGGCCAAATCACATGGTGAGGTATCCTTTCCAAAGATCACCACTTCTGTCTGTATTTAGCTTGAGACAGATTGACTTCATCCACGTGAAGGTAGGGGGTTGGCCCCCACTTTCTGGAGAAATGTGCTCAATTGCAACCTCCTTTTACTCTTAAGAAATGACAATCTTTGCTGGGTTTTTTGAATTTCGGGAGGACATACATTCCTGATTATGCCCAGCGTATCAAACCACTTTATTCTTTGATACAACCTTTTTCTTTGCTTCCTGTTGGCTTAGGGAACATACCGCAATTTTACGGGCTTCGCGGTCTGATCTCCTTGCGACCAACTTCTTGTTAACACGTGACAATTCTGCAAATTTGGTCATAAGGATTGTACTAGGTGCGTTAGTTTTCACTTACTTGACGTTCAATGAGGGGGACACGGTCCCCGTTGCATATAAATCTCATTTGTAAACTTACGGCTGAGATGTGTTTCTCTCCTTCAGATAAAAGTTTGACGGCTGTCCAGATGGCGATTCTGAAAGAACGCTCTCTGGCTCAGGGTAAACACATTTTCAAGGTCTCTCCAGTACCTGCTTTAGCGGCAGTTACAAAAGCTAGTGTCCCGAACTCTAAAGCCTTGCATCCATGTTGGACACAATGGGCTAGTTCTTTGACATTGGCTGATGTCATTTTTATCTTTGACCCGTCTCTGCAGACCCAGGAGTTTTTACAATATGAACATGTTCACCCACCTCCTCTGTCATTGCTTCCTCTTGATCAGTATGAATGTATTGTTTACACTGATGGATCTGCGCAGCCGGCCGCTGGATCTAAACATGCTTATTCGGCGGCATGCACGATTGTGGCGGGAAAAATTGTGGATGGGGATTTAAATCCTCCTTGGTGCACACACAGTCTCTTGGTGACTGCATGGCTCAATTGGCAGAGCTATGTGCTTTGGTTTTGGCTCTTGAATTTGCTGATCCAGAGGTTCCTACACTTATAATGTGCGATTTGTTTTACTATGTACAATCCTTCAATGACAACTTATTCTTTTGGAAACAAAAGGATTTCCGTGATTCTAAAGGTAGCACAATTAAGCATAAAACGCTTTGGGTTCGAGTGGCCGCTCTTAAGGAACGTTTGCCACTCACACATGTTATCCATACTTTGGACCATCAACGTGTGGGAGCACACGCTGTTGGTAATTCCCTGGCTGATGAGGCAGCCAAATCTGCAGTAGCCACTTGTTCTGTAGCAGCAGTCACAAGGTCCATGACTAAAATTGATGATGATATCTTAGCTGCTATTGCTGCAATGAAGGAGGGAATAGAATTTCCCCAAGGTTTTCCTTTATGTCATACATACTACTTGTCGTCTGATAAAATTCCATGTGCTACTATTCAGTTCGTTGGGGATCGGCTGATTCCCAATGAGGACAGCAGACTTTCTTTGATCATTGCTGCACATGAAGGTGTGACTTCTGCCCATGCCGGAGTAAATGCAACAGTTTCTCTTTTGCAGCAGCATTTTTGGTGGTGTGGTTTATACCAACAGGCACGTAAATATGTTCTTTCTTGTGACATTTGTCAACAAATTAAGCCTTATACTGTTGCACGCCCACCACATACTCAGCTTTACATCTCTAATCAGATGTTTGGCTGTATTTATCTTGATCATTGCGGTCCTTTGACTTCTGACACTGCTTTTAAACACATCTTAGTTGCAGTGGATTTGTGCACTAGATTCCTTTGGGTTTGGCCTCAACGTAGTGCTGACGCTCGAACTGTCATTAAAGATTTGTGTGTCTTTGTTGGGACGTTTGCTTGTGGCACCTTTCATTCTGACCAAGGTCCTGCATTTGCCTCTAAGGCTTACCGGGATGCGAAGAGGTCTCTGGGGGTGCAGGTGCAATATTCCTCTCCATACCAGCCCGAGGGCAATTCAGTTGTGGAGCAGATGAACCGTGACTTAAAGCAATCTTTGACAGCTAGAGTCTTAGGTACTGGCAGGGATTGGCTGATGAATTTGTATGGAGTCCAACGTGCACTAAATAATCGCCATAGAAGATCTCTGGGTGGGCGGACCCCATACAAAATGCTCTTTGGCATTAAAATGTTTGTGCCAGACTTTGATGGTCTAGACGTTGTGACAGCTGCTGCAACCTTTGATGTAGATAACCATTGTGCTATGTTACAGAATCTAAAAAAAGCTTGTGATTCACAAGCGAGAGCACAGTTGCCCTCTTCAGCAGATCCAGCTGTGCTTATTCCTGCTTCTGGCTGGCTTCCTAAAGTTGGAGATCTAGTCAGTGAAAAGGTGGAGAACAAAAAAGAATTTGGTCCATGCTACCGTGCACCGGTCAGAGTCCTTAGTTTGGAAGGCACCCGCACTGTGATCCTGCCTCCCATACCTGGTCGTAAGGAGAATCGTTACATTTCAATTGAACATGTCAAGTTACACCAAATGGCCAATACTAAATAGTATGCCTCAAAGCGTTCCACGTCGAGACCTTTCACTGAACCCGATGGTTTCTGTTTCTTCAACTACTCCCCAGCAATTACAGTGGGAGATGGAAACTTCAATGGATTTATTACAAGTTTTTCCTTCTGCATCCACATCTGCGAATATTGAGAATGATTCTCCTCCAGTTTTAGTCATAATGGACATTCCTGAGAGTACCATACCTGAAACATCTGATGGAGCACATCCACCGTTGTTTCAGCTGGGGTCCAGTGGTTATTATATGGATCGTAATAGCTTCTCCTCTGGCACATCTTCCTCATCATCTACTATGCAAGAGACACCTACCCATACCAGGGTCTTCATCTCCTGGTTCAATAAGACTTACTTGGTCCCACCCTGGACATATATCTGGATGGTGCTTACGATGATATTCCTCTTCATGTGGATTGGATTTGTGACTGTATTTTTCCAGCTCATTGATGGCCATTATTTACCCGAACGCTCTGCTGTGAACTTTGTTGATGGAGTTCTGGGCCCTCACACACCGTCCCACATAATGAAAAGAGACCAAGCCCTTGTCAATATTTCAGCATTCCCTGTTGTTGATGGTATTGTCTGGGACAAAGTTGCAAACGATATCCATGGCCCGACGGAAATTTTGAACATTCCATACGTCTTCCGCGTTTCCTTGGGAGATATAGTTTTGCCTGACATCCATTCTGATGACTGGGATGTTCATGCCGTTCATTCGTTATGCTCTGATTTAAAATATTATGCTGCATTTGACACTGAAGATTTGTATTTAAATGTGGCTAATTATGCAGATTTATTTTGTTATCAACATTATTGCCATCATTTTTTACACAAGACAAAAACACAGAGACCCTTTTTAATTATACCCAGTGGGAGCATTGCCCAACACCATTACTGGGAAGTTTGAGGACCCAACAAAGTAAATTTGTTTATTATTCGAGTTATAATCTATCTGACCCACAGTCCTATTTTTTTAAATTGAAGATGCCACCCCAAACTAAATTTATGTTAACACAGACTAAATTAGTTTACTCCATGTCCTTCAGAAGCAATTTGACCGTGAAGGGTTATGAGCATTGGAAGGACACAATTGATTTAAAATCCATTTTGGGTACTAAAGATTGGCAAGTAAATGACACGGTACAACAGACTACATGTTTTTGTTTAGCAACTTCCAAAAATCTAAATATTCCCTCCATTCCATCATTAGCTCCATATGATACATGGCAAACGCACACTAATTATACAATTGAAGAATTAGCTGTCTTATTTCAAAATGGCACACTTAACTTGTCCAGTATTGACCCCTTAGGATGGTTAGTGTGGCCGACAACTTCAAATGCTTGTCAATTACGTTTTCTTAATACTCCAAGAGGTTTTACACAAAGTAGACCTGATCCACGCTTTCCACATTCACATACAGTCACCACATATTCAGTGGTTAAATTATGTCAGCAATGGTTGGAACATTCCACATTGTTGTCTGTGAAACAACACCTCTCTCATTTGTCAGGTGACAATGATTTGCCTGATTTTCTTTTAGGTCCAAAGTCCCCTCGAACAAAACGCTTTATTCCGCATATAATGAATTTTGGAAACTGTCACAGATGAAAGCTGCTGTGCGTCTCCGCCAAAATGACCAGGCTAATTTAGAAAAAGTTCTTGCAGTTGTCGATAATAGCATCAATACACTGTCTTCCCGTATATATACTTTAGATAATATTGTATCTTCTGTCATTGACATTGTTCAACGTGAAGTGTCTGTTTTGTATTATGGTCAAAATCAGTTCCGTTCCGTAATGCAGTTTGCTTGGACGTTGCAAACATTCGAAAATGGAAAAGTGCCATGGGATTATTTGAATGCTTCTGAACTGTTTTTACTGTTTAATTTGACTGATAAACAGAAATTAATGTCCATGAAAGATGCCACATACACATTATTGCATATTGAACAATTAGAACAGTTACCGTTTTCGGTATCCGAGATTGATTCAGCTGTGTGGTTAATACATGGGGTTATTTCAGTGCCTATCTCACTTTTTCAGTTCACAGCATATATGAAACATCATCCCGTTGGGAGGTATGAGCCCCTCAGCAATAATTGTATTCATGAATTGTGGTCTTTACCTTTCGCTTACAGATGTCAACGTGCAGAAAAGGATGCTTTCCTTACAGGGGAGGACTGTGATTCCACAGTAGGACATTCCCTAGTTTGTAAACAAGTTAAGCTACATGGAGCCTGTAACGTTTCGGCCCCTAATCTAGCTTGTTTTTTGAAAGGTACTCCTGTACCGGCTATTATTTCCGTATTAACTTTGCTTTCTAACGGTAGTTATCTTATTTTGAATAACCACGATTGCTGCGGCTTGAGAGCTGGCATCCCGTATATAGTAACAGTTTCTCAAAGAGTTACATGTTGCAGCAATGTCCTATTTCCACCCCTGCATGGGATTGTAGATAGTTCGCTTTGGCCTTCCGTTCCAACTTTGAAAACAGATTTCAATAAACTAAGCAGACTCAAAGTGCTATTGTTTCAACAAGAAGTGGCCCTCACATCGGCTCGAGAGACCTTCAAACTGCAGGTGGCAAGAACCGCAAGCGAGATACACTCGCTGCTAAACATGAATCTCCCACTCCATTGTGGAGAATTAATACACCAAATATTTAATGCGTCTGATAAAGAGGGCCTTGCTCACTTTTTAAACTTGTGGGATCTGGCCTTGTTTCTTCCTTTCAGACTATTTTTGGAGTAATTCCGGCCTTTACTCATTCTATTTTTTCCAGCACCTTCGGTGGGTTTCCCCTGGTGCGCCTGTTGGTTTGCGGCGTGCTGGTTCTCCTACTATTGCTTCGCAATGGATGCTCAATCTGTGGAGCTGCCAAACCCGGTCCAGTTGGAACTGTACCGTGATCGTATGTGGCAGCGCTTTGGTGCTATGACAGTAGAATGTTTTGTCATCGACTACTGGCTGACCTTCCGTTATGCCTACTTCACCTGCGTGCAACCTGTGTTTCACTGCCTCCGGTGTCCTTTACAATGGGCCATGGATGTCTGCCTGTCCAATACCACACACGCTACCCTGGATTGCGATCTGCTAATGGGTCCATTAAAGACCCATGGCCGGATATGTGCCAGGGGTATACGTTTGGTGTGCGATCCTCTACTCGGACCAACGGCAGACTTGAGTACCTGTGCTCTTGCGCAGCGCCTCATAGACTGCAGCTTCATCGAGGTTAACGCAGGTTGCCCTGAGATGCTCTTAACGGCTTCTGGATATGAGGAGCATGTGTGCTCATTCGACCTACTAAACTCGATGGCATACATTTTTACGATGGAAGGAATGGACAACGTTCTGGAGTTCATGGCATTCTGCTTTTCCCACAACATTTGTGAAATTGAAGACTAAATACGAATAGTTAGCAGTTTTTGAGCACCCAATTGGCAAAATTTCAAAACATTATACCCTGGCAGTACACATATTTTTTGGCCCCGTAATTACACGAATTGGCACACAAAAACGATGCTTTATCTCTGCTTATCTCTGATTTTTGATTTTGGAATATGGCTAACGCACTGGCCAAGGGGAGGGTGTCATGTGGCCCATAGGGACATTGTCGTTTTTTACTAACTTAGCATGAGCTTGTTGCAGCTTGCCTGCTGCTTTGCACATGTTACTACACGTCTTTATTTTTTGCAATGTTTTCAAAGACTGCTTTCACATGAGAACTCATCGCTGTGTTCGCTCTCTGCATATTCCTAGGATTTTGACTGAACATTATGTGAAAGGTCGAACAACAATGCACCTTCTTATTTTGTTCTGGCCAGTTGTCAGGGTCTAAATCCCTTTTGCTGTCTGAACCACACAGGAGCAGAATGACGCTAGGTCCCAATACCCTTCTCAGAACCAACCCTGCTAGGTCTTTTAGTATTCCATTGCAGGTAAGTTCTAAGGGGGAAAAGGGGTTGGGGACAGAGAAGAGACTGCTCCAATATTCTGCCTGTTCAGCTACGTCTTCTTCTTCTTACTGGACTGCAACATTAACATGTAAAAACCTTTATTTACTGTGCCTTTTAACTTACTGTTTTTTCTATGGTGTATAAATAACTTATCTTACCAGAATGTTTACTGAAGCTTACTTCTCTTCTACTTCTCATGTATTGTTTGCTAGGTTGTATGAGAAGTCTTCACTCAGATCTCTTTCCTTTTCGTTCTCAGGTACAATCTGCACTTGATCCTGCTATTCCTTAATGTAAGAAAGATAAGGTAAGTATTTATTTCTGTATTCCTAATTTATGTATTATTTGGGTTTCTCTTTCTTTCTATTAACTCACTGTTAAGAGACTGGAGTGGGCCTTGAACTGGGGTTTCTGTAGTAGGATGACTGGTTTTCTGTCTTTAATTAGTTTTTTTAAAACAATGCTTCAGAACTTAGGTTAAATGTTAAAAGGAAGCGTTCCTTTTATTCAGGCCTTTGGTTTTAATGTTTGCTGGAAGCACAATTTATTCTGCCATACGTGAGGAGATACTGGAGTTCTTTAACACATGGCATGAGAAAGAAACATGCCGGGCCTTTGACCCTGACTTCACCTTTTAATTAATTCTCAGAAGAGTGAACAAGTTTCAGTCTAAGAAGACACTGCGTGTTGAAAGGTCACGCCTGCGTCTGACAGATTCTGGAACAGCTGAAAAAGACAGCTGATTCAAAAGCTTTTTATTTAATCTTCTCAGCTAAGGAAAGCAATTACTGAAAAAAGTATTTCCAGTTTTCAAACAAAGGAAAATATATTCTGACTTGTTTCCTTTTTTCTCTTTAAATAGAAATTTACCTCTGACACGATAACCTTTTCTCACAGAATGTTTTATATTAGCTACAAGTTTAACACTAACCTGATTAGTGAGGGAATGTAGTTCCGACGAAGCTAACCCCGATTTTATCGCAACTACCCTAACTGACTTCCACGACGCTGGGAAAACAGGTGCTCTTCAAATTATTTCTTCAGTGAAGTGCACAGTGGAATGTTGAAGCACACTTCACCTGATGTCATGAAGCCTAAAAGACTAGACTGCTAACAGTGGTGTGCTGTCGCAGTATGTGCATGTTGGCAGCCATCTTGGAGTTCCATCGGTGACAACAAGCACTCCAGCTTGAGGGATTATCTGACTTTTGGTAAGTTTGTAGGGGGAAAATGGTAGCCAGCATACAGTTAGAAGGAGGAAACCTCCCGTGAGTCCTGACAGTACCCCCTCCCAACGGGGTTTCCTCCGGTCGTGGTTTGGCAGGGAATTTGGCATGAAAGGCTCTAATTAAACGGGGGCATGGACATTAGTACTCTTTTCCCAGGAACGTTCATCAGGTCCATAACCTTGCCAATCAATGAGGTAGAAAATTTCATTGCGGATGAGTTTTGAATCCAAAATTCGTTTAACTTCGTACTCCGCCTCACCATTAACCATCAGAGGATCAGGAGGGGAAACCCTACGCAACCCCGGTTGAATTGGTTTAAGGAGAGAAACATGAAATACTGGATGAATTTTGGTAGAACCAGGAAGAGATAGTTGATAAGTGACTGGATTTATGACCTTCTCAATTGGATAAGGACCCATAAAACGAGGCTGAAATTTACGGGGACCTTTGAGTCTGAGATTTTTGTACTCAACCAGACTAAGTCTCCTACATGAAGCTCAGGTTCTTTTTTACGTTTTCGGTCAGCGAAGTGTTTGTAACGATCCTTCGCGATCGACAAATTCTGGGTTACTGAGTGATGAATTTTAGTTAACTGTCGGGCAATATCTTGAACAGCAGGAACATTAATATCATCAAAATTAGCATGAGAATTGGGATGTCTGCCTGAGTTTATAAAGAAAGGGGAGTGGCGAGTGGATACATTTAGAGCATTATTGTGAGCATACTCCGCAGTCCATAAGTGGTCAGGCCAGTCACCCTCCTCATCTAACAAATAAAGTCTGAGGTGTTGTTCTAGGTCTTGGTTAATGCGTTCAGTCTGACCATCAGTTTCTGGGTGAAAACTGGTGGAATAACGATGGTCAATATTAAGGCCTTTGATGTAAGCCTTCCAAAATCGTGATAGGAACTGAGAGCCCCTGTCTGAAACGAGGACCCTAGGAATCCCATGAAGGCGAATAACATGTTGATTGAAAAGTTGGGACAATTGTTTAGCAGTGGGTGTACCTTTGAAGGGTATATAATGTGCCATCTTACTAAAAGTGTCGACAACTACAAGAATGGTATCATACCCATGGGAAGAAGGTAGATCAACAATCAAATCTAAGGAGACTGTGTGCCAAGGATATGGGGGTTGGCATGGGTTGTAGGAGACCTTTAGGAGCTTGTCTGTCCGATTTTCCCCGTGCACAAATTTCACAGCCTAACACATATTGACGGACGTCTCGGCACATGTATGGCCACCAGAAACGACGTTTGAGTAATTCTTCGGTTTTCACAACACCTTTGTGGCCAGCCAGAGGGTTGTCGTGACATTCCTGCATTGCCTTCAGCTGAAGCTCCTTGGTGGGTAAATACAGGGTGGTACCTAAATAGGGGAGGCCATTGCGAATGAAACGTTGTGGATCTTCTGTGGCCCAGTTCTCCATTTCAAGGTCGGTCATCAAATTTCGAACGTGATGTTCAAAAGGTTCTAAGGAGATAGTTCCAATGAATTTTCCATCAGGTATGATTTGCTGGTTTTCAATGACTGAAGTTTGATTTTCTGTGTCGAGTCTAGAGAGGACATCAGCCTTTCCATTCTTGGATCCGGGACGAAAAGTGATAACAAAATCAAAGTCCGCGAAGTAAAGAGACCAACGCAGCTGACGTGGTGTGAGAGTTCGAGCAGATCGCAAAAATTTTAGGTTGCGGTGGTCCGTAAACACCGTTACAGTGTGTTTTGCCCCCATTAAGTAATGCCTCCAATCTTTGAAGGCATCTTTGATTGCCAAGAGTTCTTTTTCTGTAATCGTATAGTTGCATTCCGCAGGGTTGAGTTTGCGGGACCGATATGCCACCGGGTGTAACTGTCCCGTGTCCTTGTGCCTCTGAGAAAGTATTCCCCCGATGGCTAGGTCTGATGCGTCTGTCTCCAAATAAAAAGGCTCAGAGGGATCTGCATGAAGCAGCACCGGTGCTGTGGTGAAACTGTCCTTCATCAACTGAAAAGCTTCTTCTGCTTCTTCTGACCATTGGAACGGAACTCCTTTCTTCAGAAGACGAGTCAGCGGAAGTATCTTATTGGAGAATCCATTAATGAATCGTCTGTAAAAATTAGAGAATCCGATAAAGCTTTGAACCTCTTTGATACTGGTAGGAGATTTCCAGTCTGTTATCGCCTTCACTTTTTGCTCATCCATTCGAACTCCTGCAGGTGATAACACAAAACCTAGGAATTCTACTGTATCTGTGTTGAAGAGGCATTTCTCCAATTTAACGTATAGAGAGTTCTCTCGTAGACGTTGTAAAACTGCTCTGACCTGGTTGTGATGTTCTTCAACCGTGTTGGAATAAATCAGGATGTCATCTATGTATACTATAGCGCATCGGTCAATGAATTCACTTAAAACATCATTGATAAAGTACTGGAAGGCCGCTGGTGCGTTACAGAGACCATATGGCATCACAAGATACTCATAAAGGCCAAATTTGGTCCTGAACGCAGTCTTCCACTCGTCGCCTTCCCGGAGTCTAATCAAGTGGTACGCTCCTCGTAGGTCTAGGCGAGTGTATATCTTTGCTTCCTTCACTTGATCAATTAGTACCGAAATGAGAGGCAATGGATAACGATTCTTCACAGTTATCCTGTTAATCGCTCTAAAGTCAATACAAGTCCTGAGATCTCCCCTTTTTTCGGCACGAAAAAAGTGGGGAAGAGACAGGGGACTGCGACGGTCGGATAAATCCGTTCTCCAGATTCTTAGCTAGGTATTCCTTCAAATGGATGTTTTCCTTCTCCGTTAATGCGTAAACTCTGCTGCATGGTAGATTAGCCCCTGGTTCTAGATCAATTTTGCAGTCATAGGGCCTGTGGGGGTAACGTCTCTGCCTTTTTCTCATCAAAGACGTCTGCAAAGTCTTGGTATTCATCTGGTATCATGGTAGTTTGGATCGCACATACCGAACCTCCACCTTCACACAATTGGGTGGCAGCGCAGATTACAGAAGAATGTGTCTGGTCGTCGAAACAATTTTTGGTGCAGTAGTCTGAATTTAATTGAATAGTTCGGGCTCCCCAATCAATTAACGGGTTGTGTTCCGTTAGCCATGGTAGACCTAGAATCAGTTGAAATTGGGGGCGTCTATTAAATTAAATTGCAAGGTCTCTTGGTGTCCTTCGACAGTAGTCATGTGTACCAATTCAGTATGACTGGTTATGGGCCCTGAAGTTAAATCCGTACCATCCACCGCTCTGACCTTCTCACTTTTCTCCTTCTTGATAGCTTGTAAACCGATCAGGCTAGCGAATTTGTGGTCGGAGAAATTACCTGTTGCCCCAGAATCTACCATGACGATGATTCCTGTCAAAACCACATCTCTAAACCTTAAGGTCACAGTCATAACCAAATGGGGAGAGGAGACTTGTAGTGTGTTTGCCAATTGGTGATTTGTTGGAGTCGTTTTTCCATTCGCATCCACAGGTCCAACTCCCCTTACCTGTGGTGCCTCTAGTTTTCCTTCTCCTTAGCAGGCAACTTTGGTCTTTTTAAGCAATTCTTGACAAAATGTCCACTTCTTCCACAATATAGGCACAGTTTGTTCAGCCTTCTCTTTTCTTTTTCTTCTTTAGAGAGTGGACCTCTGACTACACCGATTTGCATGGGTTCAATTCCCGAAGAACTCTCTACTGTCCGTGTGGATTCTGTTTTGACACGGTCAAAACGAGGAACACTTGGTCTAAGCTCCTTCCGCCGTTCTCCTTTCCGCTCACTTTGCCGATAATCGATCTCTAAGGTTAAATCCACTAAGGCAGAGATATCGGTGGGTCGATTAGGGATTTGAGATAGAGCGTCCTTCAATTCCTCTCGCAATCCTCTATAGAATACTGCTGCTCTTTTATCCTCGGGCCAGTTGGTCTCGACCACTAGTTTATTAAATTGGGCTAGGTAAGACACGAGTTCTCGGTTTCCTTGCTTTAATTCCAACAGTTCGTTGTCTGAAGCTTGAGATGCTGTTCTTCTATCAAAAATTCGGAGAAATTCCTTCTTGAAGTCATCTAAACTGTACAAAATTGGGTCATCCTTGGTTACTAGTGGCATGGACCATGAGGCGGCGTCCCCACTAAGGTAGGACAAGATAAACGCCACTCGGGATTGAGCATCGGGGAAGATCGTTGGACGGCACATAAAATGCAGAGAGCATTGGGTCAAAAAATTTGCGTTTTCTGCGGGTCTCCATTAAATCGCTCTGGAGGGGCAAGAGGAATTACTGGGGATAATGAGTGGATTACTTGTGTGGGGGCAAAGGATGAAGTGCTGATGTTAGGACTCTGGGTTTCAAAGGATGCGGTGCTTGGCCTAGATCCCAAAGCTGGTGTTCCCGTTTTAAAGGTTATTATCTCCTGTCTTAGTATTTTATTTTCCTCTCTGACTGCCTCCAAGTCCCTTTGTATATTACTCAAAATCTCGCCCACATTTTTTAAATCAAGTCCTTCTGCCATTCTGCTCAGGTGCTTGTACCAACGTGGGCACTTCACTCTGTCAGGGTCTAAATCCCTTTTGCTGTCTGAACCACACAGGAGCAGAATGACGCTAGGTCCCAATACCCTTCTCAGAACCAACCCTGCTAGGTCTTTTAGTATTCCATTGCAGGTAAGTTCTAAGGGGGAAAAGGGGTTGGGGACAGAGAAGAGACTGCTCCAATATTCTGCCTGTTCAGCTACGTCTTCTTCTTCTTACTGGACTGCAACATTAACATGTAAAAACCTTTATTTACTGTGCCTTTTAACTTACTGTTTTTTCTATGGTGTATAAATAACTTATCTTACCAGAATGTTTACTGAAGCTTACTTCTCTTCTACTTCTCATGTATTGTTTGCTAGGTTGTATGAGAAGTCTTCACTCAGATCTCTTTCCTTTTCGTTCTCAGGTACAATCTGCACTTGATCCTGCTATTCCTTAATGTAAGAAAGATAAGGTAAGTATTTATTTCTGTATTCCTAATTTATGTATTATTTGGGTTTCTCTTTCTTTCTATTAACTCACTGTTAAGAGACTGGAGTGGGCCTTGAACTGGGGTTTCTGTAGTAGGATGACTGGTTTTCTGTCTTTAATTAGTTTTTTTTAAAACAATGCTTCAGAACTTAGGTTAAATGTTAAAAGGAAGCGTTCCTTTTATTCAGGCCTTTGGTTTTAATGTTTGCTGGAAGCACAATTTATTCTGCCATACGTGAGGAGATACTGGAGTTCTTTAACACATGGCATGAGAAAGAAACATGCCGGGCCTTTGACCCTGACTTCACCTTTTAATTAATTCTCAGAAGAGTGAACAAGTTTCAGTCTAAGAAGACACTGCGTGTTGAAAGGTCACGCCTGCGTCTGACAGATTCTGGAACAGCTGAAAAAGACAGCTGATTCAAAAAGCTTTTTATTTAATCTTCTCAGCTAAGGAAAGCAATTACTGAAAAAGTATTTCCAGTTTTCAAACGAAGGAAAATATATTCTGACTTGTTTCCTTTTTCTCTTTAAATAGAAATTTACCTCTGACACGATAACCTTTTCTCACAGAATGTTTTATATTAGCTACAAGTTTAACACTAACCTGATTAGTGAGGGAATGTAGTTCCGACGAAGCTAACCCCGATTTTATCGCAACTACCCTAACTGACTTCCACGACGCTGGGAAAACAGGTGCTCTTCAAATTATTTCTTCAGTGAAGTGCACAGTGGAATGTTGAAGCACACTTCACCTGATGTCATGAAGCCTAAAAGACTAGACTGCTAACAGTGGTGTGCTGTCGCAGTATGTGCATGTTGGCAGCCATCTTGGAGTTCCATCGGTGACAACAAGCACTCCAGCTTGAGGGATTATCTGACTTTTGGTAAGTTTGTAGGGGGAAAATGGTAGCCAGCATACAGTTAGAAGGAGGAAACCTCCCGTGAGTCCTGACACCAGTCCTTAGCCCTTAGACAAAACATCCGGATGCAGCTGTTGTTTGGACAGCGTACTTGGGTTTTTAGTGGGGTGCACGAATAGATAACACACACTTGGAGAGGGACCTTTCCAGGGAGATGAGAACCCATGATGTATATCTACTGTCTATAGGCTAAGGTATGGGGTCTGCTGACAAAGCCCAGAGATCTTCTTTTATATAATAATACTTCTTCTTAGCAAGGGAGGGAGGTTAGGCACTATAGTCCTTTCTCCATTGTCTTTTTACGATGACATCTCCCTTCATGATTTATGGTCTGACTGCTATGCTGACAATATTTGTACTATGCATTTTCCTGCTTGTTGTGGCACGTATACTACATGTTAGGGCACGTTAGTTAAAATAAATATTTTAAACTGTTTTGTGACTCCATCAGATCTTATTGTGGACGAGTACAAGAGAGTGAGCGAAAAGGTGTGTCTTGTTACCGTGATTCCTGATAGATCTGGGAGTGTTGTGTTCTGGGGTGTCTAATCATTTGTTTCTCTGTGAGTGAGTAGGAGAGCAAGTGCAACACTATAGCTAGTCGGTCCTGTGTTCGTGGGTACTAAGGTGGTGGGAAGACTCAGTCCCTGTACACAAAGGTCCCATTTCCTGCGCATAGTTCTGTATTTGTGCAGAATCCCTGCAACACTCGGTGCTGTTGGTTTGGGTCTAGTGGTTGTTGGATTGAGGTGCAGGTGAAGACTCCCTCCATGTTGTGTGGTGCGACGTGACAGCAGCACGGCATGTGGGGGACTAAGTTGAGCGCAAGGAGGAGTAGGGTAGGGGTGGGTAGGTGGAGGCCACAGTTCCTGGAGCTGGGTGCGGTCCAGGCATGGGCAACTGCAGATGTGCTTGCCTTTCGTGAGTCACTATTAAATTGGTCCTGGTAAGGGAAAGGAGAGCAGGAGGTGGTGGGCAGGGCTATTTGGGGGAACAGGATGCAGGAGAGTGGTAAAACGGGTAAGGATGGCTGGGGGAGGGAGCCCGGGAAGCCGAGCAAGAGGCAGAAAAACAAACAAAACAGACACAAAGGGTACGAGGCATAAAATCAAATTGAAATGGGCACAACAGAGTGAGTAGAAAAAGCAGAGAGAAAAAGCACAAGAAATGGGTTAGCAACAGAAACAGGCACCACTAATGGGTCAGAACAGAGAACAAAAGGAGAGGAATGGGTCACAAGCGAGAGAAAGGTACAAAGAATGGGTCAGAAACAGAAAGAAAAGCACAGGGAATGGGTAAGAAATGTAGAGAAAGGCACTAGGAAAACGGGTCAAAAACAAAGAGAAAGGAATGAAAAACGAATCAAAAACAGGAGAAAAAGACACAAAAACAAGTGACAAACAGCAGAGGAAAAGAATGCACACACATGGCCCAACCTGTGCAGAGAGAGGGATCATCAAGGCACGGGAGCCGGGTCTGAAAGGGCCTTGACCGATCAGAGAGCTGGTCATAGGTAAGTCCTAGGAAGCTAGGGCCAACCTGCTGCTTAATGCTTATCTCAGTCTCACTCGAACCATTTCAGACATTACACACAGCTCCTTGAAGTTGCAATCCCTATCCCTGTAATCTAACATTAACTAATCTCCGCCAGCCTATCTATCTCACCAACCATTCACCTGAAACCACAGAGCCCCTGCTAATGATCACACTTACCTGGTATTAATATATAACAAAGTAACAGGAGTTATTGGATGCAATTTTTCTTGAGAGCACATTACTAATCACAATAACTAACAATAACCACTGGACTAACCACTAACCTTGGGTTCCGGAGTAGCGTGCTACTCATCATAAAGCGCTTCGACGCCTCGTCCCGGATGTAGTAGGCGCTATATAAATCCAACTACAATTCCAACATGTCACTTTTTTCTTTAAACCTCACGGGATCAAACCTTTTTTATTGAAATGAAGACTAATGTGGTTTCTAATTATGCAGATTTGTATTGCATGCTAAGTTACTGGTGTGCATAACGAATGTTGTGAGTTCTCAGAATTGGACGTAAATGCAAAGCTCTGTTTTGTGCTTGTTTGTACTGCAGTCAACTATTATTGCATAGTCATTTACACTATTAACCCATCTCTGATTTATAGGTCTCTCGTCCATGCTTAAACAAGGACAACTGTGTCTTGCCATGGACAGCGTGAACTTGTTCTCTTTCTCCGCTTCATGTTGATGATAATTGACAGTTGTTCGAGGGGTCCGTGGAAATGTGTGAATGTTACCCACCTGCCTCGCGTAGTGAGGTATCAGATGCTATTAATTAATAACTCATTGGATATGTCATTCAAAATCTATCAGCCTCATTGTTAAAAACCTGATCAAAGTCATCGCACCACGTAAGCCATGCAAAAATAAAAAAGGGGTAATTTCCCTTGCAGTGCTACATGTGAGCATATTATCACGCACTGACAACATATGTAGGAGCAGTTTTTGTAGGTATTGTTTATGTTAAAGACTTTTATAATTCACCCTGCTACAATGATCTGTTCCATTGTTAATTTTCTACTCACTTCCATGATTTCACTTGCTGGGATTTAAAAGGTTACACACCATTGTCGCTTCAAGTAATGTAATCGGGGTAATGGTCATATAATGCCATTTCCTGTGATGCCATTCAAGGGTGAAAGGGCACATGACGTGCCTTCTGCTACCTGTGGCATTTTGGTGAATCGATGCTCACGAGAAATTATTTATAGCACGTGTGACCTATTATTTATTTTCCACTATAAAGAAGGCTGTATCTTTTGGTTTTGGTCTCTGAAAAAAAAAACATTCACTTAACATATAGAATTCAAACTCCAAAAAGCAAAATCAGTTGGCAGGATCTTCACGAAACATATGTTGTTCCCATTGGTTCACAGCATTTAACTGGGCCTTCGCTGTCCATCATAATAATTTGTTTCAAATGTTCACCCCACTTATCTCGCTTTCAAAGAGAGAGAAGCCTGATTCAGATACTTTTCCTGGAAAGAGAGGGGCTTTGCGGTGTTAATTTTTCCATTCAGTTTCACATACTGCATGCCAGCGCAGTCCTGCCAAGTATCACGCATCAGGCGTGACGCTAACGCATTTCAGTGTGGTGTTCCGCATCACCGCACTGAAATGCATTGTCACGCATTTTGCCCACTGAGACTGGCTGCACTCTGCTGACAGCGCTGAAACTGGCTACCATAACGCCAGGGTGCTAGCGCGCGCCCTGGGGCCTCTGACACCTGTGTGCGCCGGTTGCTCTGCTGAGTGCTCGCTCCCCGCAGACTTGCCAGCAGGACTCCAGGAGACAGTAATTGACATGATCGTGCTGCTCTGGGAGTGCTTGCCCAATGCTTGCTACAATGTTGCAAAAACTGTCATCTGCCAGGGCAGGCTGCTGCCTCTGCCTGCATTAATTCCCGCCCGGCGCTGACCACATGACAGACAGGCAGGAAGTGAGGGTCTCTGAGAAGCGGCGGGGGACTCGACCGACTGGAGAGTTGCGATACAATGTCCCCGTCGGCCGTCCCAGAGACTGAAACTAGTTGCGCTGGCTGCCGCAGCCAGCCTGGGCTGAGTGCGCGGTAAATTATTTTACCCGGCCAGCGTTGGACACCGGCGCGGCCGGGACGGCACTGACTGACTGTCAGCATGGACGGTGAGACTCAGAGTCTCACTGAGAGAAAATCATGGCACAGCGCGGCATGAGAGGCCTGGGCTGCATCGGGCGCTGCGTGTGCGGGGAGAGCACACTGCTGCTGTGCGGCCGCCGATGGACAGACTCCCTGTGCGGCTCTAGTCTGGGCTCGCGGCCGCAGACCGGTGCGGTCCGTCACCGACCCCCGCTCGGCTCTGAGACAGCCAGGACTGAGTGCCTGCCACAGCCAGTGGAGTGCCAGCTGCAGCAGTCACTGGACTCGACTCTGTCTGAGGCTAGTAGCAGAAGTTGAAGTCTGTTCACAACAGTAAGTACTACTACGTCGTAATTCTTTCTTCACTGTGAGGCAGCCTGCTGCCACTGAGACTGTGTGTTGTTACGGCGGCCTAACCTTTTGTGTTGTGTGTTGTCTCTTGTCACACACAGCTGCACGCACTGACGGAGTTGAAGTTTTAATACATAGCTGCCAAGGTTTCAGATTTCCATGTGTGACATTTCCATAATTTTTGATATTTATGTGTTTCCCTCATCTTCATTACTTGATTTTGCTCGCAAAAAAGTGTCACTCATATTTGTTGAAATGTCACTCATAATTACACAGAAATTATGAAAATGTCACACATAGCAATCTGAAACCTTGGCAGCTATGCCAGCGATCCTAATCCGTACGGCGGCTCTCTGTATTCTGGTGTCGCATACAGGGTGACTCCGCGCTGAGTCATTGGATTCTCTGCCAATTGGATTCCCTGTGTGTCAGCTCAGCTGTTTAAGGCAGCCTATCAGGGCAATCCATGTAACCACTCCCTCGAAATGAGTCTGCCGACATCCTGTTCACTAGAGTCTGCAGTTGTGTCCCTACCTGCCCTTTTATAATGCACTAGTGTGGGTAAATGACTGCAGGAACAGAGTATCCATAGTGCATGTTTTCTTGTAAAATCTCTCTCTATATATACATATATTTTTGGTATCTGGTACACATAATGTGGCCATACCTCCAACCAGCAGCAAATTGGGGAGAGGATGTGGTCTGACGGCTGTAGTGCATTTGGGCCCTAGGCCCACATGCTGGGTAAATGACCACACTGACACACAGTAATAGGGCACTGGAACTGGCCACGATAATGTGCACCCAGGCCCTTTTATTAACAGGGTCACGTCACTCATGACGCCTGTAATGGATGGGTGTCAGTGCATGTGTGTCCAGTCCTCTGGGGAGTGGCTGGTAAACTCAGTGTCTGCTGAGACACTAGAACATGTCCAGCAGGACACTACATTCCTCCTAAACTTTATTGAAGAACAAAACAAACACCAGTCCAACCTGTGGGGGTAAACCACAATAAAATAACACCACAGGGTCCATCAGCCTCTAGAAGTGTGCAGCGGGAAGACAGCAGACATGGGGCTGGTGACTCAGACTGCAGCAGGACATCTTTGTTTGCACTCATAATTTAACCCAAGTGGCTCAGGACACGAATGCAGGCTTGGAGACATCAACCGCACTCTGGGAGCCTACCAGTGGAAACCTGTCAGTTGGTTTGAAATCGCTCCATCCCGCTGAAGTTGAGGATGATGTGTGGTAAGGCGTAACAGTTCATAAACAGGGTGCATCATGAGCGTGGTTGGAGTCCATGGTAAAAGTTCACAAATGTGTTGCCTGATCAACTGAAGCCTTTGTTAGACGACCTTGCTGCATCCTGCAGTCTGTCAGTGGGGCAATGTCAAGTCCAACTCTCCCGCTATGGGGAGGCCCCTTGTCTGGGTTGCCACAGGACTGCGTGTTGGCTGCGCTGGGGCTGCATGTGTGCCTACATGGGGGCAGCTGCAAGACCACCGAGGAGCCGGTGCCTAGTCGCTCGCACAACCTCAGGGGTGGATGGATCTTGGTTAAAGACATGCTAAATCTGCCGTAGTTTGGATGCCCGCCAGGGTATCGGGTAGTCTCTGGTTCTTCTTGACAGTTGGCATGGCAATGGTGTGGGACTCCGGTCCACGTGTTCGGTACTCTAGGGATGGTGGTGTTTGACGCACTTGACACCGACTGTCGTGTTGGCATGGCCAGCCGTGTGGTGAATCTGGACGACGTTTGGTCACGACTTGCCGTGGTGGTTATAGGCCTTCATTTCTTGAGTTGATCACCTGGAGTGGGGGTGGCCAGGCGCTTCCATTTTCTTTGGGGAGGCATGTGCATCCAAGCGCTTGGATGTTGGGCTGCTGAGACATCGGTGACAGTGGTGTGATGGACACTCTGAGAAATGTGAGCCAGAGACTCTGTTCGCGCATGCTTGCGGCTTACTCTCGGTCTCCCGCTGGGCGGTCGCCAGGTCATTCTTGGGCTGTCATCCACTTCACTTGCTGTTGGTGTGTCGGGATGCGCTCCTTCAGCAGCTTGAGTTTTCTCCAACATCAGGCCCGGCCTCTTACAGCTTCCCCTCCTGACATTGGTCGGTCGTCAGATTCCTAGTGTAGACCATCCGGTCACACTTCCATATCTTCTGCTGGGTGCGGTGTCATGCACGTGGCAATGATGTGGTTGCCATTGAACCTGGACGACAGGTGGTGATGACTTACTGGGAGAGAGGATGTCTGGAGGGACTTTGCAGCCATGTGTCTTCGTCTTGCTGAGGCTGTTCCTTCACCCATGGCATCTGCGGTCAGGAGCAGGGATGCCGTCCGACTTAGACTGCCGACGCTCGGGGATGGACGGTCGCACTGGGAAGCGTTGTGGAGAGACGCGGTTCGTGCTTGCTGCGGCTTACGTTTGGTTCTCCCATGGGGCTGTCTCCAGGGACGTCAGTCCGCCTTGGTGGCTGTCTGGTGTCTCTGGGTGCATTCTTGGCTTGCGGTGGTACGAGTCCTTGTGCTTCTCTTCTTGTTCTCTCCAGTGCACCTGTGTTTGTCCGGTTCTTCATGGTGACAGGATTGTCACTCTCTCCTTTTCGGCTCTTCCTTCTGGTACAGTAGCATGCACCTTCTTTCAAACAGGCCAACGGCCTATCAACTTCAATGGTCTCTGAATGCGAATGTGGCGTCCGGCCACGTGTTGCGTGTCCTTGGAATACATGTTGCGGTGGCAGCTGGCCACGTGGAGTGTGCGACTCTCCTCTTGCCTATCTTGGGTCACTGGCGACTCTGTCCTGAGGCATTGTGAGGGAGGACACACGGTGCTGTCTTCGGCCCACTGCGGGGCTTCGCTGGCATGGTGGAGATGTAGAGGATCTCCCTTCTGTCTTCAGCAGTGCTTCTCTGTGGAGATGTCTCTACCTGCCCGTGCTGTCCCATTCGCTGGGGCGTCTTCCTGCGCACTTCTGGCTTCGTGCGCTCGGTTCTCTTGGGTGCCCTATTCTGGCACTTGTGTGCCCATTCTTATGGCTTGCGGTGGTGGCTACTCACCACTGGGGGTTGATGGTGCACTCTTCTTGCTTGCTGTGGTGTAAGACGGCTACTGGGGTTTGCACGTTCGGCGCGTGTCCCTCTTGCGTCTTCACGGGGTTTGGCTGCCCTCGGTCTCATTGCCTTCTCTGGACCTTGCTTGCTCACTTGATGCTTCTCTTGGCTGGGGCAACTGTGAGCGTCTTGTAGTTCCTTGCGGGGTTTACCAGGTCTTCCCCTCTTGCAGCGAGCAATAGGCAGCCACCATGAGGCATGTGGTGCTCCCTTGGCTAATTTCACTTCCCTTGTTTTGGCATTAAGGGGCTACTGTCCTGGTGCTTGCTGACATTGCAGGCAGTGCTGCTCCTTTTCTTCTTGGGCGCTGCCTTTGATTTGCAGTGTCTCTCCCCTGGCGGGGCACAGGGTGCAGTCCGTTCTTGTTTTGGGTGTGTTTCACAGCTTCAGTCTCTCTCCTCGAAACGGACCTGGAGCCCGCAGCGGGTGTGTGGAACCCTATGGTTTTGTCTTTTGCTGTCACTGTCTGGAGCGCAGGGCACTACAAACTCTCTTTCCTTTCACAGGTAATGGTCCCGGTGTTTGGCAGGGTTCAGGCAGTGATGAAGTGATGGTTCTTCAGGCCAGCTACAGGTGCTGTGCTGCTTCTCCTGTTATGGTGAACTCACCAGGGTAGTGCTTGATGGAGAGCGCTCCCGTTAACGGCCTTGTAGCTTCTGCTAAGATCCTGTCTCTGGAGGCTAGTTGGCAATGTGTGGGAAAAAAAGCGATGAATCCCCTCCACACACAGTGACCTCACCGGTCTTCTGCTTGCTTTGTTCAGGTGCGGTGCTACAAGGGGCTGCTAGTTGGCACTGCAGCCACTCTCCATGTGCTGGTAGCCTTATTCTGGCTGGGACATGTGCGGGATGTCACAGCGGGGGCCTCACTTACATTGGCATTTGGGCCCCTGTGTGGGGTAGAGTTGCGGGGGCATCGTCGCTCCTGTTCAATTGCAGACGGTATGTTTATTTAATTTTTTTTGGTTTCCTCAATTACCTCGTCGTGTGCAGTTGGGCGAGGTGCAGCTAGATGGCACTGCCGGTGCTCGTAGTCTTCACTGCGGCAGTCTCCCTCGAACGCAGGCCGCACGGGGCTGAAACTGCAGGCTGGAGCTCGCCTTGCAGGTGCGGCTAATTTCCTATAGCCCCTGTGCTGCCGCGCTTCTTCCTCATCACATAGCTGCCAAGGTTTGAGATTGCCAAGTGTGACATTTTCATAATTTCAGTGTAATTATGAGTGACATTCCAACGACTATGAGTGACACTTTTTCGCGAGCAAAATCAAGCAATGAAGACAGGGAAAACATAAATATCAGCAATTACACCCATTTGAGCAACATGACACTCTAACAAGATGTTAAAACTGCTGGAAAGCACCAGAAACTGAAGCATCTAGTGCCCTTCTAAGCTGATCGTACTATTAACCAAAACGAGGACTCAGATCTGCACCACTCTCATTGACAGTGCGCACCGTGCCACTAATAACAAAAGGACGTTTCTGTAAATTTCAGCAAAGTCAGTTATTGTAGTAGGGTCAGATTATCTGTTGCGAAAACCGGCGCAGTGTGCCTGCCACTTGATCACCTGGGGTACAGAGAATAACATGACTGCTGTGGGAGTGCGGGGGGAGATAAGGAGGCGGATGAGGACTGTTTTCAAGATTGGGTGTCCTCAATTGAAAGCGCACATCATCGTTTGTTGGGGTACTGAAGGTATCCGAGGTGCAGACTCTCCACTACCAAAATTTTGAGCAGGTGTTCTGCTTTAATTTCTTCTGCTCTGACAAACCGAAAATAAAAAGCTTTACCTAATCACTTTCCTGACTGCTCGACCGCTATAAATCTGGCCAAACAAATGAGCACAGGGACATCCATATCCCCTCGCTCTTCTGCCTTGGCTCTCGTGCTCCTTTCTCCCTTTCTCGTCCCGCGCTCACCACCGATCTGATCACACTGGCATCTCCCTGTGCCCCCCACTTCCCAAATGCGCACTACCGTGCCCAAGGCCAATGACATAATTCGAAAAGGCAGCAAATGCCTTGTGCAAGTAGGCCACATGGACTGTGAATTGCCTCTACCCCGCACAGCACAAAAACCTGAAGCCTCACACCCCTGCCGGCCTTCGACCTTTAATGACTTAGTGGAGCCTCCTATTTACTCCCTCTCTAATCCCATTTATGGCGCAGCGAATGCCCCGGCATCCCCCCTTCAGGGGGGTGAAAGGGGGCATACCCAATGGTGAACAAACCCCATCCCGGCACACCCTCGGTGCTCCTCCACACACCCACTGCGCCCCCTGCTCTTAATACCATTACCACATTGTGCTTCTGAAAAGGGGGGGAGGGTCTCCCCCGGGACCCCACACATAAGGCAAACACCACGGTCCCATCTCCAACATCCCCCGCTTTTTCTTGACCCCAACAATCAGAGTAAACTGGCCACCCGTTTTTTGTTTTTTTTAAGAAACTTTAGGCCTCACACCTATTATTTATCAAGTTAAGTGCTTCCGAACTGGTAAAGAGCGCTTAGCTATGGCCGCCAGAGATTGTCATATATAATTCATTATAGAGCTTGTCAGAGAATCGGATGCCTCATGTCCTATTGCAAGGATAAACGGAAATAACGCTCTCCTGAAAAGCACCGAGGCCAATCGAGTGATCAGTGGAGAGCCGTCTGCGCTGACAGAACATTTGACGTCACAGTTGGCCTGCTGCTGTGCACAAGTCTTCGGCAGGGGCAGGGCACCCGTGCCGCTTCTGAAGAGGTGGGGCCCGTGGGAATGAAACTCTATGGCCCGGGTGGAGGGGTGCAATCACTCTCCCAATTTAAATTGAAACTTACTTCTAGGCTGGGTTTTCACTACCGCCGAATGTCTTTAAACCTGGCAGCCGCTTCTGTCCGACATCCTCCCAAACAGAATAAACATTCAGATAAAGTGCGGAATACCAAACAAGTGAGCTAAAATCACATTAAGTGATTCTGGAGATGTTTCTCACTGACTCGCCCCCCGCCCGGCCGCACTTTGCGCCTGCGATCATCACCACGATGTCGATGCCTCTGATGCGCGGCGTCACCCGCAAGCAAACCACTGACTGAGCCGCTGCTGGCCTTTATACTCCTGGACCCCACGGCGCACAGTCTAGCAGGAGACAGGACGTGATGTCCCCTCGCAGTGCCACCTGATGTCAGTCTGTCTCGGAGCTGCGTAGGTATGCACGGCACCCGTGAAATCTCATTGAATAAGTATAGTACATTGTAGTACTGACAGCGCGGCCTTATCTCTCAGCTGCTGGCAGTCCTACGAAGTATCACAGAGGGTCCCAGGCCTGCGAGAGCAGCGCGCACAGCCACAGACGGCGGGCTGCCTGCTGCTACACACAAGTTTGCAGGTTTCAGTGCCAGCAATCATATCATGCAAATATGCGTGACAATGCATTTCAGTGCGGTGATGCGGAGCACCACACTGAAATGCGTTAGTGTCACGTCTGATGCGTGATACTTGGCAGGACTGCATCAGCCGCCGGAGTCGGGAGTTGTTCTGTGTCGGCTGGGCCCAGACGTTTGCTGGCAGTCAGTATACGGCCACGTGCCTACCTCCGGACCGCATTGACTGCACGATGAAGGTGGGGGGGCATGGCGGGGGATGTGGACATGGACTGGGCGGCTCTCCTTTCCTTTTCTGCCCACTCGGGCACTGCCGGTGCGTCTTCTTACAGCTTGCTGGCAGTGAAAAGAGGTGCCTTGAGCACGGAGCTCGCTGCAGGGATTTCTGTGCGTTACAGCTCTCCAAAGGTGCGGGCTTCCCACCGGGCGAATGCAGCCTCGGTTTTTCTCCCTCGCTGGCAGGGTGTGCACCAAACTGGCGGGTGGCAGCCTTCTCGCTCTCACGCACACTGCAGGCGCCGGGCGCCGCTTCACGCCAGTGCGGCCAGGCAGCTAGTCTTCTAGTGTGGGCTTATTCTTCCCCCTTTTGCAACCGGGGTGCCACCTACATTTGCCTCCCCCACAGACGTTGCGGTATTGCCGTGCCACCCTGCTGAAAGGTGCTCCTAATGCAGGGGCAAACTGGTGACAGGCGAGGGTCACTTACGGATGCCTAATCAGCGGGGGCATGGCGTAGTTGGCGCCTGGTCATACCTGACAGGTAGAGCGCGTTCTCTCCACGATGGCACTGCTTCTCGCCACGTTCTAGTTTCTGCGCTACCTTCTTCACCCAAACCGTCAGCAGGCGGGCAGTAGTGGGAGGGGGGGAGCAGGAGTCACCTTCTATGCGGGGCGATGTACCCGCTTCCTCAGAGCAGGCTGCGGCAGACTCTGAGTCTCCGATCCCCTCCTTCAGGCAGGAGAAAACAGCGGTGCTCCAGCAGAGCTGTCCACCCCTTACCCCATGACTTATATCGCCGATGGCTTGTCTTGTGGGGCAGGGTTTAAACAGGCTAATCGTTGTCTTCGAGGAACGTAAGGGTCGCCCCTTCGCAGGCACGCGGGGTCAGACCCGCCTCGTCGCCATTGTAATGTCTTGGGCCCTAGGCCCACATGCTGGGTAAATGACCACGCCGACACACAGTAATAGGGCACTGGAACTGGCCACGAGCACGTGCACCCGGGCCCTTTTATTAACAGGGTCACGTCACTCGTGACGCCTATGATGGATGGGTGTCAATGCATGTGTGTCCAGCCCTCTGGGGAGTGGCTGGAAAACTCAGTGTCTGCTGAGACACTAGAACGTGTCCAGCAGGACACTACAACGGCTAGACTGACGACTTTGGAGCTGGGAAATAAAGGTTCGAGCCTCAGGGTCGACTCCACATCCTGTGATTCTGGGCAAATCATTTAATCTCCCCATGCCTAACAAAAAAATGAATGTGTCCTTGTGTAACGAAAGCGCTCCAATACCTTTGGGTCGAGTTCGCGCTATATAAATCTGCAAAAAAAAAATATTTCGTTTCACAGACAGTTTCTTTTATTGGCGCAGGAGCATCTTGAACATGTGGTGCCCTAAGCAAAGCATTATGGTTTGTGGGGTTATACGTTGATAGTGAGTGGTTTGTGTGGTTACAAAAATCAGGATGTGATGAGAGGGGAACATGCATTTGTGACCTGACTAGTCGGCGCGCTGTGCAGTTGGCTGATTGTCAAAACTGTCTTTCTATTTTACTGCCTTGCTGTGGCCCGGAGGCGCAACTAGAACCGAACTTCGGGGAGGGGAGGGAGGGGGGGTGGCTAACACTCCCAGCCAGGGCTGGCCCTAGCACTGGTAGCGCACGGTGCAAGTCTTTTTTGGCACCCCTCCCCCATTTCCTCCTTTTTCATGAATTCCCTCACTACCACTCACCAACAATGAACCTTATCTCTCTATAGCACCTTTCTGACAAACATTTCATTTTTTTATAGCGATACTCATACTACACTCACACTCATTTCTGTGATCTGCATGGTACACGTTCTTTGTAGCAGGCACATTAATCCTCTGCACTGTGTGGGTGGCAGGAGTGCCCATGTAAGTGCACGGTGAGCGATGCGACAGTGTGAGAGTAGGGTAAAAGGAGTGACTGCAGGGTGAGTGAGGTGACCATATGGTGTGGATGTAAGTGAAGAGTGGGATGAATGAATGCATGGTTAGTGATGGGCTGTTTGAGTGAGATTGCAGATTAAGCAGTGAGAGGGACAGGTGGGTGAAGTGTCACATGAGTGCAGGTGAGTAGTGTGTTCATGTGACTACAGGTATGAGGTACAGGGTGAACAGCGCAAGCGCATTGTGAGTGCAGAGTGATCGCTGTGAGTGCAGGGTGAGCGGGTGAATGGTGTGAGTGCATGGTGATCAGTGTGAGTGCATTGTGATCGCTGTGAGTGCAGGGTGAGCGTGAAAGTGAAGGATGAGAATGAGGAGTGAGTTGTCTGAATGCAGGGTGCATTCCCGTACACTTGAAGTAACTCAGCATGCTATTGACAGCGGCATCGAGTTTCAGATATAAGTTAAACTATTGCTATTATGCAGGGCTTTAAGTGGGATGAAAAAACTGGGGAGTGTAGGAAGCTGGGTTTCTGTTGCAGTAACCCCCCCACTTTTTGCTAGATTTCTAATGCACTTTGACTTCATGTGCCCTGGTCCCTGCCAATCAGGTTCCCAGGGCCTGTGTTCTTTCCTAAAACTGTACCTTTGTACCCCCAATTGGCACCTCTCTGGCCACATGTAAGTCCCTTGTAAAAGATACCATGGGTACCAAGGGCACTGTGACCAGGGAAGGCCTCTAAGGGCTGCAGCACATATTGTGTCACCCTTAGAGGTCCTGTACGTTAACACACACACACTGCCATTGCAGGCTGCATGTTTTGGTGCAGAGAAAAGTGAAGAGTCGACATGGCACACATTCCTGTGTGCCATGCCTGCAACCCACTGCCTGTGGTATAGGTAAGACTCCCCTCTAGCTGATTGCACAATACCATTGGTGAGGGTGCAGTTGCATAAGCACTGTACCCCTACAGTGTCTAAGTCCATTTTTAGTCATTGTAAGTGCAGTAAAGCCATAAAGAGTATATGGTCTGGGAGTTTGTCATTACGCACTCCACAGCACCATAATGGCATTGCTGAATTCTGGGAAGTTTGGTAGCAAATGTCTAAGCATAATAAACCCACACTGAAGCCAGAGTGGGATTTATTATACAATGCACTCAGAGGGCAACCCTGAAAAACGACCAGCCTCTGGTGGGTTCCATGACTGGTACACACCACCCTGCCACCACGAGACAGGTTTCTGGACCCCTGGGGTGGGAGCCTTCGTTCCCTGAGCCCAGAAACAAAGCCTTTCCTGGGCAGAGGTGGTCACACCTCCCCCAGGCGAGGAAGAGCCATCTGTGGCAGGGGAGCTTCAAAGGCCTTGCTGCCTTTGTAACGCGAACCCCTGCCTCTCCTGCTATTAGGAGCAGGCCATCTTCCTGTCTCCCCTCCTTTTCGGCGGGAAGACAGGTGGGAAAAATTAGCACAGCCCAGAAGGTGTGCCCACCTCTGCCAATCCCACCCCTCTGGTGGGGGAGGCGAGGTGAAGCCCACTCTTCAGTGCTCGCCATCTTGCAGATGGCAGGCACTCTCCAATCAGGATTAGGGATTGTGCCCACTCCCCACGTAGGGTGAACATACCAAGGGTGTAGTCACTCTAAGGTCAGTAGCCCATTGGCTCCTGACCTCGAGACGCCTAAAAAGTCCCTTAAATTCAGTATTTAGGGGGCAGCCCTGAACCAAGAAGACAGATTCCCGCAACCTAAGAAGCAGAAGGACGAAAGATGATGCCCTGCAGAGGAGACTGCAGAGAAGAACTGACTTGGCCCCAGCTCTACCGGCCCGTCTGCAGTTTCCAGAGATCTTGTGCCAAAAGTCACCTTGTCCTGCAGCCAGTGACCTCCAGAACCCTTGGTAGGACTGACTGCCTTCAACAAAGACCAGATCTCCTGTGAACAGCAGCTCTGTTCAAAAGAAACTCCCAAGACAGACTCTGAGCCTGCTGAGGACAAAGAAACCCGACGCCTGGAACCACCACTGCACCCGATGCCTACGGCCCGAATCTGGGTGGCCCACCGGTCCCAGCAAGGTCCCCCAGCACTCTGGGTTGACCCCTCCAGGACTCCCCGACGTCGCCTGCAGCCTCTGCATGGAGACCCCCCCAACTGCGAGTGGCCCGGTAAGGTGAAATCTGATCTCAAAAGACACCCCTGCATCCAATCGTCCAGCGCCCTGGAGAAGAGAACCCGAGCCCTCCAACTTAATTGCCCAGCTGTTGGTTCCTCCCGGAAGTCTTCCTGGACCGAGCCTTCAGCCAAAAACCAAAACCGGCAAACCCAGTTGAAAATAACAGGGCACCCGACGCCAAAACAGCACCCTGCACCCGGCCGCACTTGTGCCGCTGTGGCTGCACCTTGTATGCTAATTTGGACCCCCATTTGCCCTGAGCCTAACACCAGGAGCTTTGCTCCCACAACCTTGTGGCCTGCTTGTGAGCAGCCAGCAACCGGAGGCCCCCTATCCCACATTGGATAACATTGGGCCTCAGCACTCTGCACCCGGCCGCCCTAGTGCCACTGAGGGTCTTCTGAGAGTGCATCCTCGACCCTGGGGGAACCCTGGTTCTAACCCCAGAATACCAACTCCCACAAACCAGTACTTACCTGCAAACCGATAACTTAATTTCCTCCAATAGGATTGCATTGACTGCTTTCCTTGAAAATTCTTTGTGTGTGGAGTTGGTTTGTATGAAACATTGAAAAACTGCATATGTGTAAAAACTGAAGTACTTACTTTTTGTCTAGGAAATGTCTCAGTGTGATATCTAGGCATGTCACACTGATTAGCAAAAGTAACTTAAAAAGTAATCTAAAAAGTAATGTGCACAGTAATCTGTAAAGTAACTGAAAAGTAATTTTAAACGGTTTACTTACCTGTAAATCAACCAACTGCATTTGAACCTACATTCAACTGTAAATCACTGCATATTTTTTTTGCAAAGTATTATTTCACTTACCTGCACCAGGTCTGGCTTGGTTTTAGAAATAAAATAACTAAATAAATGAAGATGTCCTTGTTGGTGCTCATGTAAAGCACTTCAAGTTTAGCAATACAGAACTGCAAAAAAATAAAAGTTACATCAAAACAGTGAACTGCGGTAGAGTTAAGATTTTTTTTTTCCAGTCTGAGTGTGAGGGTGAAAATGGAGAGCCCGATACGGACCCGTCTCAGCGCCTGCTTTTACGAACTGCTGGTGCTGAGCACCGGCAGGACCCGGCCCACTTAAAGCCCTGCTATTATGGCATTAATCAGGGATTGAGGGTGAGGAAATAAATAATGTGCTGATCCTGCAACAAACTTCCAGTCTTATGATTAGGGTTGCCAGCTTATTATTTTGATGTCCCAGACGGTACAAAAATAAGTAGTCACCCAAAGCCGTATTTTCAGCACTTATCTGTGCATACTTCAAACAGCAAATATAAATAGAAAGCACTTTTAATTCTTTTCTAGGGCTGCCTGAATGATCCATCACTTTTAATTAAAGGGAACAAAGACAGAGAAGTCACATTACAAATGAATAGATACTTTTTTATTTATAACCCTATTTAGGGGCACATTACGATGGCGGGCGGACAAAGTCCGCCCGCCACTGCAACGGAATGCGGGACCGTCTTCAAGGGGTGCGGCGGTCCCGCCATGGGTATTAGGATGCCACTGCCACGGTGGCGGCGGCATCCCATATTGTTCACATTGCGGCGGGCGGTGCTGTCACCAGCACCCGCCGCAATGCGAAATACGCATGTTGTGCATTTGAATGCACAACGTGACAGGCACCGCGCGGTGCCTGCCACCTTGTGCATTCAAATGTAGGGGGGTACCATAGGTACCCCCATGTGCACCCCCCACCCCCAAATCCTGGGGGCCCGCAACGTGCCCCCAGAAGCAAAGACCACATGCCTTTCCATGGCGGCAACACCGGCATGGAAAGGCTGCTTCGTCAACATCCTAATATGGATGGCGGTGTCTTGCAGACACCGCCACCATATTAGGGTCCTTTACCGCCCGGTCCCCTGTGGGACCGGCGGAAAACCGGCAGACGGTCTTTCCGTCCGCCGGGTTCCCCCCCGCCATCGTAATATGGCGGGGGGAAATGGCATGCGGGCGGTGGGAAATGGCGGGTGGATCGCCACCGCCATACGGGCGGTGGCGATCCGCCCGTCATTGTAATGACCCCCTTAGTGTCAAGACGAGGTTTTTGCACGCTCTTTAAACAACACATGGCTGGCATTTTTCTTTTGGCAACCCTACTTTATATTTCTTTTCATGAAATGCATTCTCACACTAGGGCAGTAAAAGTAAAATACAGATGTAAGGATAGGCAGAGTGGGGGCCCAGGGGGGTACTGGAACCAGACAAAAAAACTAAGCCTCGGAAACCAGTTTACAAAGATATGTAAATATGCAAATGGTCTTTAATAAAGACCTGTGAAAAAAGTGTGCATGCCGGAGATAAGACTCCAGATACTGCCCAGCCGAGCCCACAGCTGAAGCAGCCCAGGCTGACTCAACGACGGGAGGTGGGGGGCTGAAGCCCTTTCAGCCCAATGGGCGTTGCGCGCCTGCTGTGGCCAGAGGTCAAAAAATAGGGGGTGGGGTGGGGGGGTGCAAGCCAAAGAAGACACTTTCAAATTTGAAAGTGGCACGTCTTATCAACCCGCTAGCAGCTGTGCTTATGATGTGAATACTTTTCCATGTTTATATATATTTTTGGGGAATTTTATATAGCCCTGACTCGACCCGAAGGTATCGAGAGCGCTTTACATGAGCACCAGTTGAGTTACAGATGGACTCATTCATTTTTATTTTGTTAAACACGGGGTGATTAAATGATGTGCCCAGAATCACAGGATGTTGAGCGTCTCTGCTGAGACTGGAACCCGGTTCCCCAGGTTCGAGGTTGGCCGCTCTAGCCCTTAGGCCACCTCCTCTAAGCCACATCTTATGTTACACAATTTACCAATTTGCAGAACAAAAAAGATTAATGGCCAAAAAATGTGCCAACATGCACACAATGTTTTAATATACAAACCTGTTTCCACGCGCAAGTCTAGCTTACACGCGCAAACATCCTTAACAATGCAAAAGAACGTATTTAATTAAAACAAGTAATTTTGCACAAGAAAAATAATTTACTAGCACAGATGTCTCAGTGTGAGTACATTTGCACCTGCATGACGGGAGTGGACCAACAGGATGGTAATTCCATGAAAATTTATGAACACCTTCTTTGTGGTTATTCGCAAACCATTCCCAAGTCTCTTCCAACTCTCGAAGTAGTTGGATATTTAAAGGAAAGGATCTGGGGCCTATTTATCAAAAAGTAACGCAGCGCAGCAAATCACCTTGCTGTGATGCGTTACACGGAAATGGCAGGAATGCCCCGCATTTATCAGAATACAGCTCATTTTTGCCTTTTCCCAGTGCAGGCGCACAAGGGGCTGTCTAGTGCCACCGCAGCCACCCTTGCATCATAATGCAAGGGAGCCTGCGTTGTTAGCAGGATTGTTTTTGTGCAGGAGGGGGGCACCTTCCTGCACAAAAACAATGCTCTGAGGCAGGGCAAAGCAGTGCACTGAGCCCTGCCTACACAACCACTCACAGGAATAAAAATGTTTAACAGAAAATTTGTGTTAAATTCTGGTCTGCATGGGGCCCCTATGCTCGTGGGGCCCACCGGCAACTGCCCAGCATGCCCATGCGATAAGACAGCACTTCCCTGAGGCATTTTCCTCCTTCTATGTGTGCTGCAGAAAGCAGAAAACATTTTTCTGGCGTCACAGTCCGTGCCAATTCGAGAATTGTAATGCGGTATCTCGGCACGCAGTGGGTGCCCTTATGTAAATGTGCACTGTCATGGAAAGCTGCTCTCTTCTCTGGCTCCGAGCTCTTGTTTCTCGCGAGAGATCAGCTGTCACTTAAAGCGTATCCCATGACGCATGGAAGACTCAAGAACACAAGCCATGCCACAAGGAATTCAAGCATTGGTGGAAAAGCATACAAATACAAAGACCAGAGTTGCACCACATATAAATGAGAGAACAATGTTAACACATGACTGTTTCATAATCAATAACAATAATTCTCGAGTGGTCCAGTGATATTCTTCATTTGTTATTGCTTCATATAAAAGTTCATAAAAAACCAGCCAACGCGTTTTGTCCAAAAGACAATGGACTTCTTCAGGGCAGAAATTTACTGGCAACAGATATTTCCAATCCTGTCATCATTATAAGGAAAAAAGTGTTTTCTACATGTAAATCCTTTTCTGATATGGCATCTGTATCAAATATATCAGTGGATGTGCACTCAGCGAGCAAGATTATCAAGTAGCCAACCAAGTGTAGAGCTCGGATAGTCACAGTGGCAAAAACATTTTAATAGGGGAATGTCCACCCTATACTCGGCACTTCGATGGGCGCTGAGTTGTAAAGAAAACGGAGAAGTTCCACTGAGATTCGGCGTACGATAGAAGGACATAAATCTGGAAAAGCAAGCAGTGATTCCTGTTCTGTGGGTCAAATCAGAAAGAGACTTTACTCGGTCCTTTTCTTATTCCCCAATGTTGTTTTACTACAGGTTTGACAGGATGTTGAGGTGGCAGTCAGTCTGGAATTTGAAATATCTAATTAAGTTTGTTTTGGTATAAATCTTTAAGATGGTGACTCTCCACTGTATCATTTCCTTTAGTAGCGGAAGTTGATTTTCTGATCAGCCTGGATCTTCAGAATGCATACTTTTACATCCCCATCAATCCATTGAGTCAACAGTTCCTGAGGTTTGCAGTAAAGAATCAGCATTTTCAATTCCAAGTCCTGACATTTGGTCTGGCCACTTCTCCCCGAGTCTTCACAAAGGTACTAGCTCCTGTTTTTGCGTATCTTCAAATGTGTGTCATGGCTTTTTTTCTTTACATTGACGATTGGTATATCTCTGCTCCTTCTTTCTCTAAGGTTCAAGAGAATGTGGAACTGGCCACTAGAGTGTTACTCCAACTGGGCTTCATCATCAATTATCAGAAGTCCAGCCTTCAACCTTCTCAGGAGAAGATGTTCATTTGAGCTGAGTTCAACACTCTTACGGGAAGGGTGTTCCTTCCTCCATTGAGAATAGCTGTGATTCAGGACACAACATCGATGTAATAAATATCGATGTAAAAAATATTGAGTAAAAAAAATAGACAGCAAAAATATCGACTCCTATACTTAAACAGGTAAGTACAAAAATATTGACTAAAAAATATCGATGTAAAAAATATAGATGTATAAAATATCGACTTTTATATGAATGTAAAATAAAATAATATTTATTAAATATATTAAATATTAAATGTAATTTTAACAAAATAAAATACATTGAATATACATTTCAATAAAATATAACAAATAAACTTAATAATAAAAGATAAACACACAAACATAATTATTTATACATATATATTTACTTGAAAACAATTAATAAACAATTTTTTTAATTTATGTTAAAAATTTAAAATTATATAAAAATAAAAATATATATCAATGATTAAAAATATAAAAAAACAAAAATCTATAATAAATTAAAACAAACTATTAAAAAATATTTAAACTTAAATTTCACAATACAGCAGTCAGTGCAACACTAGGGAAAGTGTTGGGTAGCGGAGGGGTAAAAATAACTATTTCCACTCCAGTGAGTGCAACAGTAGGGAAAGTGTTGTATAGCGGAGGGGTAAACATTTCTATTCCAACTCCAGTGAGTGCAACAGTAGTGAAAGTGCTGGATAGCGGAGGGGCAAAAAATACTATTCCCACTCAAGTGAGTGCAACAGTAGGGAAAGTGTTGGATAGCAGAGGGGTAACATTTACTATTCCCACTACAGAAAGTGCAACAGTAGGGAAAGTGTTGGATAGCTGAGTGGTAACATTTTTTATTCCCACTCCGGTGACTGCAACAGTAGGGAAAGTGTTGGATGAGGGGTAAAAAATTACTATTCCCACTCCAGTGAGTGTAACAGTAGTGAAAGTGTTGGATAGCGGAGGGGCAAAAATACTATTCCCACTCCAGTGAGTGCAACAGTAGGGAAAGTGTTGGATAGCGGAGAGGTAAAATTTACTATTCCCACTCCAGTAAGTGCAACAGTAGGGAAAGTGTTGGATAGCTGAGTGGTAATTTTTTTTATTACCACTCCGGTGACTGCAACAGTAGGGAAAGTGTTGGATAGCGAAGGGGTAAAAAATTACTATTCCCACTCCAGTGAGTGCAACAGTAGGGAAAGTGTTGGATAGCGGAGGGGTAAAAATTACTATTCCAACTCCAGTGAGTGCAACAATAGGGAAAGTATTGGATAGCGGAGGGGTAAAACTTACTATTTCCACTCCAGTGAGTGCAACAGTAGGGAAAGTGTTGGATAACTGAGTGGTAAATTTTTTTATTCCCTCTCCGGTGACTGCAACAGTAGGGAAAGTGTTGGATAGCGGAGGGGTAAAAAATTACTATTCCAACTCCAGTGAGTGCAACAGTAGGGAAAGTGTTGGATAGCGGAGGGGTAAAAATTACTATTCCAACTCCAGTGAGTGCAACAGTAAGGAGAGTATTGGATAGCGGAGCGGTAAAATTTATAGTTTCCACTCCAGTGAGAGCAACAGTAGGGAAAGTGTTGGATAGCGGAGGGGTAAAAATTACTATTCCCACTCCAATGAGTGCAACAGTAGGGAAAGTGTTGGATAGCGGAGAGGTAAAAATTACTATTCACACTAGAACAGTAATATATACATACATATATATATATATATATATATATATATATATAAATTAAGAAAAATTATAAAAATAAATAATATTTAAAAAATTGAAAAGAATATATTAAATATATACAAAGAAAACATATTATAATATTAATTACATATAACAAATACCTACAAATATTATATAAAATTAAATAATAAATACATTAAAAAAAAATCTTTTAAACTAGAAGATATTTACAAACAAAAACATTAATTAATACATAAATGTATTTATTTATTTTATTTCCTACCCTATAACACCATGCAACATTTTTAATTGAATTTACTTCCATATTTAACATAATTAATAATCAATTAAAAATATATATTATTAATAAAGAACTAATAAGCATTAATTAACTACACACACTTTAACACTATCATGTCCACAACACACACCTAAATTAAACTATAAAATAATAAAACACAATTAAAACTTATTTTTAAATTAAAAACTATTACTATTAACAACTAAATATAAAGTAATTAAAATGTATTTAATACCCACCCTTTACCCCTTTAAAAGTAAAAACAACACACAAAAAATAAACAATTACCCAAAATAAATATCAAATAATTAACATTAATTAACAACTATATATTAATTAATTAAACACAAATTACTTCCCATCCATTACCCCTATAAACACCACAACACATACCTAAAATTAATGGCACAATTGCCATAATAATGTTTCAATTAATTTAATTAATATCAATTAACAAATAATTACTAATAAAAAATAAATAAACTACTTAACACCCTTTACTCTTATAAATCCCAAAACACACACCTAAAATTAATTACACAATTACCATAATTAATTACCAATTAATTAAATATAACTAATTAACAACCAATTATTAATTCATCAATTAAAAATAAATTACTTCCCACCCTTTACACCTATAGACACCAAAACACCGCTAAAATTAATTACACAATTACCATAATTAATTACTAATTAAATAATTATTATTAATTAACAGCAAATTAATAATTAATTAATAAATTACTTTACACAGTTAACACTATAACATCTCAATTAAAAAAATATTAATAAATAAAAAGAATCAATTAATTTAATATAATTAAATTACTTCCCACCCTATTCCCCTATAAACCCACAACCTGCTACGGAACTAAAAACGCAAAATTCAATTATTTGTTTTTTTAAATAACTACTAAAAATGTATCACATATATTAAAAATACAAACAATTCTTATACAAAAAAACATACATCACATACATTTAAAACATATACTAAAATACATAACACTAATTAAAAAAATCGATATTTTGAACAACTATATTTTTGCAAAGGATATTGAACACTTCGATATTTTAAATTGATATTACTTACCTTAAGTCGATATTCTTGACCACGATATTCTTGCTGTCGATATTTCTGAACCACAATATTTCTGACTCGATATATGTGCAACTCGATATTTTAAACTCAATATTCTGTCTGCACACCATTCAGGACAGTGTTTCTCAACTCCTTACACACTCGTCAGCAATGGCACAGGTTTGTTTATGGATTCAGGGGCTGTTTGCAGCCACTATGGCTTTGGTCATGTGGGCCCTGCATCCTCTTCAACCCCTACTAAATCATATTTTGACATAGTGGAGCCCTCAGACAAGAAGTTACGAAGTTCTAATACCTGTATCTTCTGAAATCTCAATACAGTTGAATTGCTGGTTGGAGGCGAGGTATCTGTCAATAGGGGTCCCGTTGAGGTATCCAGCTCCAGTTCAGTTGACCACCAATGCCAGTATGTGGGGTTGGTGAGCCACCCTGTGGGACCTGGAGTTGAAAGGTCCATGGGCGGAGTCAAGAGTTGCCGGTCCTCGAATTGGAGGGAGCTGTCAGCAGTATGGCAAGCTCTCCAGGCATTTACTCCCCAGTTAGAAGGAAAGAATGTGTTAGTGAGGACCGACAACCTTGTTGCTTGGTGTTATCTCACTCGACAAGGGGGTACAAGGAGCAGTACAGCAATCAGTTCGCCAACCTGATTTTCTCCAGGGTAGAACGTCATCTTCCAGTATTGAGTACAGTTAACACCCAGGTGTGTTTGAATTTTTGAGCAGACAGCCTGGGTCAGAATCTTCCATCGTCAGTGAACTATCTAAGATCAACCGGATATATCTCCATTACGGAACACCCTGGATGGACATGTTTGCATCACCCCTGAACAACATGCTTTCCTTGTTTTGCTGGGAAGTGAGGTGTCCATAGGCTTTGGTGATAGATGTCCTATCGATACCTTGGTCTCAGGGGGCCTCATTTCCAAGCCCCTGTGCACCGCCAGAACATCACTTTTATTGACGTTCCGCCGGCACACATTGCAGTATCATATCTAAGAGGCTATGTAAAGCCACCTTGCGTGGCTTTTCATGGCCTTGTAGATATGGTGTGAGGCAACGCAGCACAAGTCACTGCATTGCCTCTCACTGCGATGGGGAGGCGTTCCATGGGCTTTATGGTGGGTGTTCCCACGTAACACCCATGGCATTTTACACATTCCCAGATTTACAGCATTCTGTAAACCTGGGAATGCGTCAATAGCCTACGCCTCCCCAGGGAAGGCATAGAGGAGGCACAACGAGGAGAAATAACTTTATTTCTCATCATTCTTTCATCTTTCTATGTGTGATGCATTCAGCAGCACACATAGAATGAGGAAATCACCTTCATTGATTGTTTTTGTGCAGGACGGTGTCTCTTCCTGAACAAAATCAATCATACCCTCAATGCAGACACCCTTGCACGGTTACCTGCATTGTCACATGGCAGCCATTTGAGCACCAGTGCAAGGAAAGATGACAGGAATGCGCCGTATCTGATAAATAGGGCACATTCCTGCCCTTTTCTTTTGCCAAAGGGCAGCGCAGTAGCAAGGCTTGTTGTGCTGCGCTGCGGCAAAATATTGTAAATGAGGCCCAGGGCCTTTTGTATGCCTCCAATTCCCTTTCTGCAAGGGTGCTTCAGAAGATTCAGGAGGAGAAGAGCAAGGTGTTACTGATAGCATCATTTTGGCTACACCGCCCTTGGTTCTCCTTCTTGCTGAGCATGTCCAAGGGAAATATGTTACATCTCTCGGTTCAACCTTTTCCTCTTCAGTTTATACATCTGCCAGTCACTCCGCTTTCAGCATCTCCGGCTGACGGCTTGGTCCTTGAATGCCTAGGTTAAGAACAAATGGGTTGTTCCTGAAGGATAACTTTACACACTCAGGCCTTTAGCAAACCTTCAACTAATCACTAGCACTCATTGTCCTTCTCGTGTAATGCTAAAGGTTTGAAGGCCTCTTCTCTTGATCCTTTTAAGATTTTTGAATTTTTGAATGACGGTTTTGACAAGGGCTTATCCTTTTCTACTCTTGCTGCTCACTGGATGGACTGGACTCTCAGAATGGGAAGATGATTGTGCTAAGATCACACCATTGGTCACTCATTTACTTCATAGTTTTCGTTTGAAATGCCCTTTACTTCACAATACTATGCCTACTTGGGATCTCTCTCTGGTGTTAAAGGATTTTTAAATGCATCCATTTGAGTCCTTGGAACAGTCAGACATTGGGTGGCTTTCAGGAAAAAACAGCGTTTTAGTGGCAATTACATTGGCCAGGAGGTTGGGAGAACTGAGTTTGGTACTAAGCACTTTTCCTTATTTGCGTTTTTGTTCCTGTTCGTGTTGCAGCTTGATCCAAAGTTCATTCCCAAAGTTCACTCATAAGTTCATTTGACACAGGAGGCAGTTCTGCCTGGCTTTGAGCATTTGACATCTGAAATTCCATCATCTTTAGATGTAGAAAGGGCCTTGATCATTTATTTTCTCATGCTAAGGTCTTTCTTTCATCCCCATCTCTTTTCATTTCTTACTGTTATTATTATTATTATTGGAGCTTGTGGAGCGCGCGGCAACCTCCGACGGAGGTGTCCCGGCGCTAGCAGCGCGTCCAACCTGTAGGGAATGAGCCGGACTAGACAGTGAGCTCTAGGGCAGGCCGAACAGCCATGTTTTAAAAGCTTTCCTGAACATGGTTTCGGAATTAATCTTCCTCAGGTGGTCAGGCATAGAATTCCATAATGTGGCGGTTTTCACTGAGAAAGCACGGCCACCGATCCTGGCCTTTGCAAAGCGGGGGATCACCAGTAAATTCTGGTCGTTTGATCTAAGTACTCTGGCCTGGCTGTATTTCTGAAGTCTCTGACTGTTCTATACGCCAAGGTCAGTGCCTTAAACTCTATTCTTCTTTTTACCGGAAGCCAGTGTAAGCTGCGCAAGTGGGGGGTAATATGATGTCGCAGTGGCACATTCCTAATTAGCCTGGCTGCCGCATTTTGAATAGTCTGTAATCTTCTAGCAGATACTCAGGAAGACCAAGGTAGAGGCTATTAGCATAGTCAAGTTGAGAGGTGACTAATGCGTGCAGTACTGACTTCCTGCAGTCCATAGGGAGAAAATGAAGAAATCTCCGCAGAGCCTTCAGTTTCCAGAAACACAGTGAGGAAACATGAGCAATTTGCGCCTTGCCAGTAAGTTGAGAGTCAAACTTAAACCCTAGGTTCCTGGCAGAGGCAACTGGCATCGGAGGTGGAATAAGCTCAGCCGGCCACCAAAGTGCCGACCGAGGGGGAGTGGATTGATTAAAAAACAGAACCTCCGTTTTGTCAGTGTTTAATTTTAAGCAGCTATGCGTCATCCACGATGAAATATTTAAGAGACACTGCTTAAAATTGGCGAAAGCTGTCTCGTTGTGTTCCCAAAAAGAGAACACCAGTTGTGTATCGTCAGCATACGAGACAACTTTCACCCCACATTGCTCAACAATTGCTGCAAGGGGAGTAAGATGGACATTAAAAAGCGTTGGGCTCAGAGCCGAGCCCTGAGGGACACCACACATAAGGGGGCTGGAACTAGAGACATGGGGGTGGAGAAACACTTGTTGAGAGCGACCCTCAAGAAATGAACGGAACCATGCTAGTACTGTTCCCGTCACTCCTAAATGGTTGAGTCTGTGTAGGAGAATCCTATGTGACACCGTATCAAAGGCTGCTGGTCAGCCAATAAAGGGAAAAAGGCTACAGTGCAAATTATCAGTAGGTGGGTCAAACAGGCCATTATAGAGCCATATACGTCAATCATTAAACAGGTACCTTCACTTATTCTGGGTCGCTCTACAAGGTCAGTGTCAGCCTCTGGGTGGAGGTAGGTGCTGCCTTGCTACAGGAGATATGCCCAGCAGGAATCTGGATCTCTCATCTTATATTTGTAAACCATTATAAATTGGATTTATCAGATCACAACTTTGATGCTGCTGTTTTGAAGTCAGCAATGATGTAATTGTTGATATTCACATTAAAGATATTTTTCAACATTGGCTTGTCGGTGCTTTATTCAACTTGGTACATCCTCAATCTATTAGGAATGGTACGAGGAGCATGTCGATGGGGGGAGAGGGTGGGGGTAATGATTCAGTTACATACCGTTAATCTTTGTTACCTGGATTCATTGGAGGTTGGAGAGGTATATATAGCAGACATATTAAAACAAAGATAGGATTTAAAAGTAACGTTGGAATCTTCCTGTTGGAGGCAGGGTTCGCCTCAATCTGTTAGGACTGGTACGAGGAGGACTACAAATCAATCAATCAATCAGTCAGTACTTGTTAAGCGCGACTACTCACCCATGAGGGTCTCAAGGTGCTGGGGTGCGTGGGTGGGGGGGTTGCAGGTCTGACTGGGTGCTGCTGTTCAGTCGAAGAGCCAGGTCTTGGAATCCTTCCTGAATTGGGTCAGCGACGGAGATAGCCTGAGGTGGAGAGGAATGGTGTTCCAAGTTTTGGCGGTGAGGTAGGAAAAGGATCTTCCGCTGGTCCTGGTGTTGCGGATCTGAGGGACAGTGGCTGGTGGGTACCTGGAATGAGAGGCGGTGGTTCAGGTATGCTGGTCCGGCGTTGTGGAGGGCTTTGTAGGTGTGTGTAAGGAGCTTGAAGGTGACTCTTTTGTTGACTGGGAGCCAGTGGAGTTCTCGTAGGTGTTTGGAGATGTGGCTGCAGTGGGGGATGTGGAGAACCAGTCTGGCTGCGGTGTTTTGAACCTTCTGTACTTTCCTGAGGAGTTTTTGGGTGATGCCTGCATAGAATGCGTTGCCGTAGTCGAGTCTGCTGCTGATGAGTGCGTGGGTGACTGTCTTTCTGGCCTCAGTGAGGATCCATTTGAAGGTCTTTTGAAGCAGGCAAAGAGTGTGGCAGCATGATGAGGAGACGCCGTTGATCTGGCGGTTCATGGTGAGCGAGGAGTCCAGTATGATGCCAAGGTTTCGCGCGTGGTCCTTGGGTGTGGGGGGGGGTTCCTAACGCGGCGGGCCACCAGGAGTCTTCCAAAGCAGAGGTGTTGGTCCAGGATAAGGACTTCGTCTTGTCTGAGTTGAGCTTGAGTGAGCTGTCTCTCATACAGGTTGTGACGTCCTTCATCCCGTTGTGGAAGTTGTTTTTGGCGATTGTAGACTTGTTGGTGAGGGAGAGGATCAGCTGGGTGTCGTCAGCATAGGGGTCGATGTTGAGTCCGCTGTTCCTGACTATGGCAGCGAGCAGGGCCATGTAGACATTGAAGAGGGTGGGGCTCAGGGAAGAGCCCTGGCGGACTTCGCTGCCGATCGCTGTGGGTTCTGAGAGAAACGGTGGCAGTCTGTCTCACTGTGTTCTACCGGTGAGAAAGGAACTGTTCCAGTCCAGGGCTTTTTTTTGCAGATGCCGGCGTTGTGGAATCTCTTGCTTAGGGTGCGGTGGGAGATGGTGTCGAAGGCGGCCGAGAAATCCAGGAGGATGAGGGCTGCTATTTCTCCCCGATCGAGGAGGGAGCGGATGTCATCAGTGGCGGTGAGGAGGGTGGTCTCGGTGCTTGGTGGCATCAGAAGCCGGATCAAGAGGATTCCAGGACGTGGTTGGCTTAGATGAACTTGGAGAGCTGGGCATTGATGGCCTTCTCGATGACCTTGGCTAAGAAGGGGAGCAGGGAGATGGGTCTGAAATGCTCGAGGTCTGTCGGGTCGGCGGACAGTTTCTTCAGCAGGGGGTTGATCTTAATGTGTTTCTGGAGCATCGGGGGAGGTGGCGGTCTCGCTGTAATGAGGATTACCAGTAAGTAACTGAATCATTACAAGGACTGTACAGGGTGAAAGGATGGAAAGACATTGCTGGGAATCAAACCTCTGATGTGTAGATGACACATATTTATTGAGTAGCGCTCTCCAGTTGAAAGAAGCAAAATGCTTCTCAAAAATTCCAAGTAAATATCTCACTACCAGGCACCCTAACCCCCTAAAATATCTGGGTGGGATCGAAATCTATGACCTCTAGGGCACCTCCATATCTCTGCAGTGGGGTCTCAACCATATTAGATAACTTATTGTTATGCACAAATAATTGAGAATGTGCTAATCTCATTGAGCAAACTAATCAGTTTTTGGTACGCACCTTTCTTACAGAAAAAGGATCACTCTATATTTTGCTAACACTGTGTGGAATGTTTGCAACTACTTTTATGCACTGCTTTACACAATCACGTGGATAGAATTACTAAAGCAGATTTAAATGAAATTCCTTGAGGTGGGCAATAAGAAAGGGGGATACTTCCCAGTTCCAAGGTACCAATTTTAATGTAAAACCCGGAAGGATGAATCAATAGGTTTGCCCATTCAGTCTATATGCTCTGCAGATCTTAGCAACAGATGCAATGTTACACAAGCGCTTTCACCAGAAAGAGGGAAATTCTGCCTTCTGAAATAGATTTACCTACAAGTATTTTAATTAAGTGCTGTGAGTGATGGCACAAGTACATGTCGACATAGAGGTGAATTGAGAGCTTTGTGGGTGCAATTCATAAGAAGTCAGGTTAATGTGACCCAGATTAAGAAATGATCACTCCTGCCCCAATGATCGTGGTAAATTAGTCCTACAAGAGTGTGCGCTCACTCAAAGAATTATAGGCTGTTAAGGCGCATCAAGAGCACTTACCAATCCCGGACCCTTTCTCCATGATTCCAGAAAAACGGGCAGGGCATGGGTAGCATCTCATGAGAAAAAGAACACTGATAATGGGGCAGATCTTCCATCATGCCTTCATACCATACTACTCTCTGACTTTGCAATTGCTGTCTTACCCATTAGGTGCTGCACTCACTTGATGATGGCCTGGTGTGGCTCGCCCCTCTCATAGACTTTATTTAAATCTGATGTGGCAGTGAATTGCTAACCTATCCCTTCCTGACTTACCTGACGGCATAAGCTGTGCTCCTCCAGCTACACAATTTCTGCTGTGGGGAGTCTCTCTGCTATTCTGTCTTCTGTTGGTTGATCTCCCTCATTCTCCCTGTCTCCTGTCACACTACCCCAGGTGCTAGTTTTTCACTGCCGGAAACTGCTTTGTCATGCATGGTCTTTTGTGGCTTGCCTGTCATGTTCATGTAGCTGTTGATAAGGGGGTGTTGAGGGAGAGTTTAGGGATACATTACATTTTCTTGTGACATTACATTCTATGACACTATTAGTGTGTTTTCTCCTTTTCTGCTGCAAATACCCTCACCCATGCTGATGACATGTTACAAATTATCACTGTGCCAATATTTCCATTTGGCATTTGGTCCTCAACTTCATTCATGTGTCTTGGAGGAGATTATGAGTGATGAGGCTGGAAAAGAATCTGTTGGTCATTAAAGAGATTGATTATGCCACTAAACACTTAGGGCCCCATGCATCAACCTAAAAACCGTTCGCAAACGGGCAGATTCACAGAATCTGCCCCTTTGCGACCGGTATTTTTGCATTTGGGATGCATCATCCCAAATGCAAAAATCGCTATTTAAGGAATCGCTAAATTTGCGATTACTTAAATTGCGATTGCATTTAAGGAATCGCAAATTGCGATTCCTTAAATGCAATGCGTTAAACAAAACAATTTAGCGATTTCGCTAATATGAATCGCAAATTATCATCAATCTAAAGTTGATGGTAATTTTCACATGTTACACACACACATGCCCTTGGGGCATGTGTGTGCGCAACATGTGGTTAAATTGTAATTTCAAGGGTGCAACAGGGTATCCTTTTGGAACCCTTGCGCCCTTGAAATTGCATGCGCAATTTGCGAGTACCTAGTGGGTACTCGCAAATTGCGCATGCAATTCCCATTCATTCCTATGGGCCTCTGGGCCCATAGGAATGAATGGGAATCAATTCCTTAATTGCGACTCGCAATTTGCGAGTCGCAATTAAGGAATTTGTAGGAATCACAAAATTTTATGCGATTCCTACATGCATAAGCAATAGCGATTCTTTAATTGCGATTCCTTAATAATCGCAATTAAAGAATCGCTATTGTCTATGTTGATGCATGTGCCCCTTAGGGCCTGATTCACCAACTGCACTTTGTAGCACGTTTTCTAGTCCTACAAATCGTACTACAAATAACGATTCACAAACTACTTGCAGAGTTTTATACTTCCACATTTCCTATACTAATTTGTGCAGAGTTCTCTGCCCCGACTGTGAAGTCTCCACACACATTCGTATGGGTCTTAGTAGTAAATGTGGGAGGAACACAGGGGAGTGGATTAAAGACGGGAGAGAGTTACTAAAAAAGGGGATAGGGTTAGCGAGAAAGAAGAGGGGATTAGAGAGGGTCAGGGAGAGGTTTAGGGAGGGACGTCGATCACCCACACAAGAGTAAGTCATTTGTAATTTTCAGGGGGTGGAGAAATGTAATTTACACTTTGTGAGTACCTTAAGTAGTAAATGTACTCCAAAGTGTAAACGTACTCAAAAGTGTAAATCATGTTTAAGAATCAGGCCTTCAATACTTTTGTTCTTTGCAGAAAAACACATGCACAAGTGTTTCCTCCTTGTGCCTGCAACACACTAAGTTAATGACTATGACATGGCACTGGCTGCGCTAATGGGCTTTGGGGGCAGCCGACCAGCAGGAGGTGTGCCCCCCGGGGAGTTTGGGGCAGTTGTGCAGCCCGAGCTAGATCGGGCTTCTTTGGGTTTAGTTTGGGCTGGGCTTCTTTGTGCTTCATGCCCATTATATAACTGGACATTTTATGCAGATGACCACCATTTTGGTAGGTGGCCACCTGTCTAGTCAGGAGCTTTTTCAGGAGCGTTTCGCATTAGGTTTTTTAGCGTAAATTGGTAGTGTGGGCATGGAGGATTCCTGAGTTCAAGAAGCCATGAACCTGCTTGCAGAAGCAGGTCACATGGATCTACTTACCCTGGGCGCGTGTATCATGGCGCGTCCGGTGAGACGTGCAGTGGACTGTGTGGCTGCCGCGGTCCTCAAGTGCTCGCCCCACGTCTTGACCAGCTGGGGATCAACGGTTTTCAGGTAAGCTCAAGGGGCTGCTTGGTAGCCAGGAGAGCGGTTCGAGAGGTATGCGTGGCGTGTGCGCAGGGAAAGCCCCAGCGTGCCTGCCCACATTGGTATTTATGGGAGGAGGGCAAGGCCAAATCCCGGCCAGCAGGGGAAGGGAAGGCCGCAGGCATGGAAATTGACGCAGAGCAGCAAAAATTGGCGTCTCGCCCCAAAGTAGAGTGTGGTCACCAGGGGGAGAAATTAAAAGAAGCCAGGGAGAGCTCGAGGGAGGAGGGAGGGGACAGTGAAGTGGATGAACTGTCTGCCACAGGGCAGCAAACTGGGAGTGGGTGGTGAAGGCTGTCAGGCCTGAACCCAGCAGCCGAAAGGGGGCAGAAGGAGCAGGAGGGGCAAGCTTGAGGAGAAAAAAGCGGACAGATAGGGGATCAGTAAATAGCCCCCCAGTGTCATTATCTTTTGGGGGGTGGCTGGAGAGTGCCCCTAGAACACTGCAGGGACTTTGGAGTGAAAAAGGAGGGTGGGGCAGTGGCAACAAAAGGGTGACAGTGAGGGGCAGGGAGAAAGCATGGAGTTGCCAGGGGGGTGCCCAGCAATATGTGGAAGGACCTGCTACTGCGTTAATAGCGGCAGCCCTAGAGTGGAGTGATCAAGATGGAGAGGTGTGGTGCAGCAGCCAGAGCAGCTGACTTCGGAGCACAGGGTTCACGGTTCGATCCCCGGCTCCGGCGGCAGCTCAGCACCATGTGACTCTGGGCAATAGCTCACTTAATTTCCACTACGGCCCCCAGCGCCTTGAGACCCGTAAGGGTGAGAAGCTGCGCTATATAAAAACGGACTTACATTTTTTTTACATATGGCATGGAGGAGGGGGAGGAGGGATGGGCATGGGGTGAGGGGCAGGGGTGTGGGCGAAGCCCCCATGGTGGACTTATGCCAGGCGTGGTTTTGGTGAGGAGGCGGCACCTGCAAGGAGGGGAGGACACTCGGTGGGAGGGGGACAGATGAGGCACGAGGCTTTTGGGTCAGGGTGGCGAGGTCAGGCCAGTGGGCAAGGCAGAGAGGCTAGTTGGGATGGGCTGCGGGGGGGAGTTGGCTCTGGTTGCGAGTTCAGGCCGAGGAGCAGAGAGAGAGGGACCCTAACAACGGTACGCTGGACCTGCCTTTTGTTTTTCAGGGACAGTGTCGAGGAGGACATGCAGACTTGGGAGAGTCTTTTGCGGCTCACAGACCCTGAGAAGAGATGGCAAGGACGGCCAGCCAAATAGTGACGTGGGACGGTGACAACACTGCCACACGAAGGTCTGGGGTGGCCTCAGTAGTACAACAACCAGGATGTGTCAATGCGGCCCCTCGGGCGACGAACAGTGGCGTCAGTCGGGGGTCAAGACAGGAGGGCGTACTACAGCACCCTGTCTTCCCTCTGATAGGGACATCTGTGTGGAACATAAGGTGAATGACAGGTTTGATATGAGTGCCGTGGGGCCCACAGGGAGGGAGGACTTAGGTGAGGAGCAAGAACAGTTGGATTATGATGAAACAAGTATAGAAGAAGGGGAAATAGTGGATGATGCACAGGAGAACAAAGATAGGTGGTGGGCGAGGGGCACTCGAGGGGGTCACATAATGCACTTTTTTCATAGTTTGTTGCAGGAATGTCATGACAGAACAGGGACACATCGGATGGAATCAGCTGGTAGAGCCCCTTCATAACTGGTTGGGTGGCTAGATCCACGGAGGAGGCCGACCTTGACGCCAGGTAAGGGTGCTGGTGAGAAAGGGAACAATACACCACAAAAAGGCAAGGTGTCTGCGGGGGGTGATGAAGGTTGTGGGGACGTCCATTTGCGGAAAGGAGGACGTAAAAAACACAGGGGAAGGCACGGAGTGGAAAGTGGATGACACCAAAGTGGGGTGGGTAAGGTGCAGACGGAAGGTCAGGAGTCAAAGACGTCGGGCACTGTGGCAGAGAGAGTACAGGACATGCAGCAAGGGAAGGCAGAGGCAAAAGTAACTCAGGAGACGGCGAGTGAGGGCAAAAAGGCGAAGGAGAGCAAAGAAATAAAGATGAAGAGACTGCTGTATATGGGATATCTAAGTCGCTTGGAACGCATTTAATACTAGTGACTAAGGAAATAATATGGAAGGTAGAGTATGTAGAGATGCTGAAACTCCTCCACAGGAAATTTCAGGCCAAGGAGGGATTGAAAGAAGAGGAAGTAGAATTGGCTAGACGGCAGAGGGTGTCTACCACAATAGAGAACTGGATGGCGGCTTTTCTAATTTTAGCAAGTGTCTGTTGCGTAAAATACCCGAAGTGGTGTTTATCCCTATTTAAATACATGGTCGTCATACGTAGGGCACACATCACATATAGAGGGTATGCCAGGGCACATTATGACAAAGAGTTTAGGGCAAATATAGCATGGGACATGGAAGCGAAGTGGGGGGAAATTTACACTGACTTATATCAACAGACAATGGGGTCAGTCAAGTTCGGCAAGTCGACATATACACAGTGAGTTGGTTGCAGTTGGTATATCGGCCCTTTCAGCCCTGCCCCACCCGAGGGGGGGCTGGGTCTGCGGCCAAGGCACAGGGGGGAACAATGGGGACTTGTTGGGACTTCAATAAAGGCTCGTGTTCTAGGGACTACTTTAAGTTCTGGCACCAGTGTTCAAAGTGTTCGGGGAGACATTTGCTCGTCCAGTGCTACGGGCGGGAGGAAACATGCAGGGAACACAGGCAGAACAGTGAAACCAACACCAAGGGGGCTATAATAAACAACAGGTACTCCAACAAACGGGGTTACAGTGGACACATGGCAATATGGGCAAAGGCTAATACGCCAACTAAGGGCAACCGGCTTGATGATTAGTTGCTGTGATATCATGACAGACAGGATGCGAAGTTGTTAAGCGACAGTTTCAGGGAGGGGTTTTGTTTGGGGTACAGAGGCCCTAGAATCACATGATGGGCAAACAATCTGAAATCAGTGGCTACATATAAACAAGTCATGAAGGAAAAGTTGGCAAAAGAAGTGCATGAGGGTAGAATGGCAGGACCGTTTGGGCAATGGCCTATGCCCAATTTGTTTATGCCACCGATCGGGGTGGTGCTGAAAAAAGAAATCAGGCAATTCAGGCTAATACAACACTTGTCATGGGCAGAAGGGAGCTCAGCTAATGACTTTATCTCAAGTGAGGATATGCTGGTGTCATATTCCTCAGAGGATGTGGATATGGCACTCATGGAACAGATCGGAAGGGGCACACTCATGGCGAAGTGTGACATTAAGTTGACCTTCCGGCTGATGCCAGTTCCTCCGGAGGATTTTCAGTTGCTAGGCATACAGTTGAGGAACAAAGGTATGTTGATAAGGCTTTACCCGTGGAAGGTGTGATATCTTGTGCGCTATTTGAATGGTTCAGCTCCTTCCTACAGTGGGTTTTCACATCACACATGGGGAAGAGGACTGTAACGCACTATCTGGACGATTTCTTTTATATGGCTGCCTGTTTCTGCAGGCTGTCAACAGCAGTTTACAAGAGCTCATGGGCGATATTAGGGTACCGCTGGCTCCAGAAAAAACGATGGGGCCGGCAACGGTGCTTTCGTTGCTGGGTATCTAACTGGATTCTGCATCCATGGAAGCATGCCTACCGCTGGACAAAAAGGTGCAAATGCAACTGTTATTGGGCGCAATGCTGGACAAACAAAAGGTGACAGTCAAGGAGGTGAAAGTCTTGTTGGGACATTTGAACTTTGCTTGTAGAATAGTCAGGACGGGGAGGACTTTCTGTAGGCATTTGGGCATGTCCTTAGCGGGCTGTCATTGCCTCATCATCACATGCGGCTCTCTGTGGGCACAAGGGGAGGAACTGTGCATGTGGCGTAGGTTCTTGGACATTTTCAATGGGATACCAATGATCACTCCAAAGGAATGCTAGTGGGTCGTGCAGATATACTCAGACGCGGTTTTGGTCTTTACTGGCAGGGCAGGTGGTGCGCAGAAGAATGGATAGCGGCATGGCAGCAGGGGGGTAGGAGCATTGCTTTTCTGGAATTCTTCCCCTTAGTCATGGCGCTATGGGGGCAGGAGCTTGCACACAGAAAGGTTTTATTCAGAGTAGATAATATGTCAGTTGGACATGTGGTGAACAGGTAGTCAGCGAGAGATGAACAGGTAAATAAACTGCTGTGATTTTTTGTGATGTGTTGTTTGAAGCATGATGTTGCCTTCAAGGCAAAGCACGTGCCAGGTGTAGACATTAAAGACGCTTTGTCTCGTTCACAGTGGGAGAGGTTCCATAGGCAGGCCATGGAGGCAGACAAAGACAGGACGATGGTGCCAGCAAACATGTGGTACATATGAGAAAGAGGATGCTGCAGCTGGTGGCAGGGTCATTAGCCGTATCCACCAGAAAAGCGTATGCTCTGTCATGGAAAGAGTTTGAGGTGGGGGGGCAAAACGGAGGTCAGAACAGTAGGACAGGGAAGAAGAGGTCGTACTGTATATTCTCACACTGATTGGAAGAGGGCTCTCGGGAGTCATGATAGCGGGAAAACTGGCAGGAATTGCCTTTATGGGCAAGCTCTAATGAGGATATACACCTTCGGCCGGGGAACTGGGTAGGAGAATGTTGGAGAGATGATCTAGGGAATGGGGTCGCCGGCCTCGGCTGAGAAGGCCTTTATCACGGCAGTTGCTCGGTAAAATGATAGTGGTGCTGCCAGAAATATGCAAGAAAAGGGGAGAATGGGTGTTTTTTTACACTCATGTCCTGGATGTAATTCGGGGCCTTCTGGGTTTCAAAACTGCTGGATAGGAAGGGTATTCTGGACCTGGATTGGATAGACATGGTAGGTGAAGAAGGTGGAATAGAATTCAGATTTTCCTAGTCAAGGACATGTGTCCTGTACAGTGGGGACCAAAGTGGTGGGTGGTTAGCTGGGCATCAAGGGGGGAGGTTTTTTGTCACGTCAACGGGGCACGGGTGACATCATCAGCTGCTTTGGGTCATGCAAAAAGCATTGGAAAGCATTGTGAAAAACCCGGGGGACTTTCGGGACACATTCTTTTAGACTTGGTGCGGCCACACAGGCAGCTCAGAGGGGCAGGGAGAGCATTATGAAGTTGGGGAGCTGGTCCTCAGACTGCTTCTAGCGATATATATGAGCAGGGAACAGAAAGGGGGTTCCTGAATTATGTCAATTCGGTATCTAACAATTGTGTTCTTTACAGGTGCGGTAGCTGGGCCGGAAGCAATTGATTTGTCAATATGGATCGTGGGACATTCATTTATAAAATGGGCTGAAAAGCATGAGCTCTAGAAGGTTCGAGACTGTAACCTTGGTCAGGATGAGAAGCTGTTTACAGTAAAGTGGCATGGAAAAGGTGGTATGAGATGGTGGGAACTTTTGCAATGCTTGAATAAGCTACTGAGGAGGCACAGATGTCCTGACATTATTGTGTTACATCTAGGTGAAAACGATTTAGGGCCTCATTTATGAGAAGTGGCGCATCGCTGCGTGAAAGCAGCGATGCAACACTTCTCAGTGCACCCCCCTTGCGACACCTAGGATGCGTCATATTTACTGTATGATGCATCATGTTGCAAGGAGTTACAGATTCGATAGTATTACTGACGTATCTGTTTGGCAAAAGTGGCGCATTGCTGGAGTTGTGTCGGAAGCGTGACACAACTCCAGCAATGATCCTTTCAAATGGGGAAAGCCCCATGTGAAAGGGCCTGTGTCACCCTTACGCCTGCCATGAGGCAGGCGTAAGGTTTTGACACATTGGCGTCCTAGAAGTGGCGCAGTAGAATCTTATAGATTTCACTGCGCCACTCCTATGACCCTTTCTTGCGGGTGAACGCCCACCCATTATACCTGATGCAGGTATAATGTAGCGCAGGGGTTTATGAAGTGTCGCATCTGCCTAAATGTGTCACTTCGTAAATATGGCGCAACATGGCGCATTATTTACGCCAGAAAGTGACGCAACGGGGGCGCAAATGTGACGCAGAGGCTCATAAATAAGCCCCATAGTGGTTAGAAAAGGCCTTGCCCTGCTTTTTTAGATGAAGAGGGACATGCTAGAGATTAGGAGGCAGTGGTCAGGGACATTTGTCACCTGGATTAAATTTGTTCCATGGCAACAAGGAGAGGGGCGGCCAAGCCGGATATTAGAGTCTTTTATAGGGAGTAAAGGTTTGGAAGATTGGAACATCCAGAGCTGAGATTTGATGCACCATATTTTTTCACAGGAGATGAGGTCCATTAATCAAGGTATGGGATTGAGCTATATTTGTTACAGAGGTGCTCAAGAAAGCATTGACAGGGAGGGTAGAGAGAGGAAATTCCTAAAAAGGGAGGGAGTCAGAAAAACCGGGTGAGGGGGTAGGCCTTTTCTGAGTGGCGGTGAGCAGTTTCACTTGCCATGGTTATACATTAAGATGATAGTTGTGAACATAGGGGAAGCAGGACAATGGATGGGCGGTAATAAAGTTAAACCTGGAGGAAGCAAAGGAAAAGTTAAGAGTTAGGATATTTAGGTGGTTAGATTATAATAGATGTAGGTTAAAGTGTTTATCGATGTAAGGTTGACATTTCAATGCCGCAGGACGAGTTACAGTTTCAAGATAAGGATGTTAAAGGGGGCTGGAAATTTAGGGGTTGGGGTAGGGGAAGTAGGTGAAGTCCTGTGTAGTGAGATCTAGTTTTGTGTATGGTGAAGGCCTAGGGTGATTTTAAGTGATGTGCACCTGTCTTCAATAAAGTGGCCAATTTCACACTAGAAGCGAGTGTGTGGTCTGTGCTGCCCCTTTTGGCCCAAGATGTAATTCTGCAACCTGTCCAGTCTGGACTATGCGACTTATGCTGAGACTGGCAGATCAAGCTGCGAAGGATTCCATCAATGTCCTCCATAGACATCTGCATGAACTAGTAACAACCTATGAGTTCATGAACCGCGAAGAGGAAATTCGTGCTCAGATTATAGAGCGCTTCCTTTTTACAAAACTGAGGTGACAGTTACTGTGGTACCCTGGAATGTCTTTGCAAAATATGTTCACACTGGGGTGTTCACACAAGCTGTTCCCAGGAAGAGAGCCAGTGTGTTTATTGCGGCGATACATTCCTCATGCATTTATCTACTCATTCAGCCAGTTTGCCAAAAACTAGTAAAATTATTACCAGCTGGACCGAAATGAAGGGGAAGGCATATGACACATCAATGCTGCTTCACTAATGGATGATAAGACTATCAACATCACAACGGAAGTGAAAACGGATTGTCCATGGCCAATCAAGCACCAATCTGATTCTCATTGACGTTGATGATTTAGGAGGTTAATGGTATAGAAGAAGTTCAAATTGCTATGTCTTGCTCCTAAACTGATGCTTCTCATCCTAAAGATAAATTTGTAGGGCAGCATTTTGCCTCTTACAGTTGCAAGTGCATTCATCACCGTGTTAACCATGATCAGTACTCCCCTGAACTTGGGCCCATATTTACTAACAGTTCATGCAGCGCAGCATAGCACAGCAAGTGAAGTTGCTGTGCTGAGTTGCATGAATGGGAGAAAGGTGGTTTGCACCATATTTGGAAAGATATTACACTGCTCAGCTCTCTCCCTGTGCTAGCAAACTTGTGGGTACCTAGTGCTAATGCTGGCATCCTTGCCCCATGATGCAATGGTGCCTGTGTAATGGGCAGGATAGTTTTTGTGAAGGAAGGGGTATCTTTCTTCACAAAAACTATACTTAGAGGTGTATTCCTCTTTGTATGTGTGCTGCAAAATGCGGCACTCATGCAAAGAGGAAGTAACATGAAGAAATAAAAATATTTCTCCTCGTTCAGCCAGCCTCAGGTAGGCACACCATTTTGGTGCCAACCCAGGTTTACAGACTTTGGTAAATCTGGGTTTGCATCAGAATATATTGGTGGATGCACAGGAACACCTATGCTCCGCTCATATTACGCCTCCCTGACGTCAGGTTAAACCAGGCAGCACTACAGTGCCTTACATTGCATTTTATTTTACAATTATGCAAAGCTACACAAATTGTTCTTTGCGTGGCTTTGTAAATACCAAAATCAATTTTGTGTCAGGCTGCACCAAAAAAGTGGTGCATCTCTAATGGAAAATCTTAGTACATTGGGCCCTTGGTTGTTTGTCACAAAGGGCCCACTGTCGAGCTGCAAAATGGCTGAAGCTCTCCCACTTATCACAATCTCTCTTGGAAGCTGAAATTATGCTATGTGAGTATAAAGATATATTGCAAGGTATGGGCTGTATAACAGGGGAGAGTGTATGGGCTGTCTGAAAGGGAAGAGTGTCACGCTACACATTGACAGCTCTGTACAGCCAATGGTGCTGCATCACTGCTAAATCCTGTTTCATGTATGCTGCCAAGTGGAGGATGAATTCAACAAGCTAGATTGTGCTGGTGTCAGAAAGGGTGAAAGGCCCGAATCTGTGTTGATATGAGCTTGCTAAAGAAGGTGATCAAAAGAGAGCGATACATCACTTCCACAGTAGATGACCAGAAATCTGAAGTTATGGGTCCAAGTGGTTCTCCAGGATTGATTTGAATGCTAGAAACCCTCAATTGCTGCTCAATGAATCCTCAAAGTACACAACATTTTCTTCTCTCTTCTTACTTTGCCTCTGTCACTGATGGACACCATCCATTGTCTGATGGATGAATTCAGAAAGAACTCAAATGGCGAAGTAGTGCTGTCAACCGCAGATCAAAGTGTCATGCCCAAGCAGGAAAAAATGCTGTCAACCTCGGGCCTTCTTACCAGTCCAGAACTGATAATGGTCCTCCAAAGAAAGTTAATTTATATTGTAACTGCCGACTCTGAAAGACAGCAAAAGAGACATCACACACCTCAGTGGCTCAAATCAATGGAAAAGTTCAGAGGTTCACTAAGACACTAAAGGTCATCAGCCTTGCTGAGATGGAAAGGGACAAAAAAATAGGCTATTTACTGATTCCTAAAAAAGTACCGTAATATGCCCATGCTTTTACCTGCAAAACCTCAGCATGAATTATAATGTGTAGGCAGGTGGGGGTGAGCGGTTAACACTCATCTAACATAAACAGCTAAGATCAAGAGTGCTATAACATTTTGAGGAGTAGTCAGAACAGGAATAACCGAAAGACTGCCAGCAGAAAGATGTCAATGGTTCTGTTATGTGACTGTTATACAGCGAATGATTTTTAAACACCCTACAAATCATAGGCCTGGAGAGTGACCTCCTGCATACATATATCACGTTGCTCTTCAGCAAGATGAGCAGGGGTCCCATAATGATTCCTATTATAAAAAGCCTAAGGCAGCAAATGAGCTCCCTTATGGATTTCCAGAAGCCCAACACCCTAGCCGCGAGAGAATGAGCTGAAGACTTGCATTTTGTAACCCGGTACCAGAAACTGTGGATTTAATATCTTCCTGAAAAAAAATTGTAGCTTAAATATTGACATTCAAAATATCATCAAGGTAACTACACATAAGTATAGGTTTACTATACTTAACTCCACATATATACCTTGTAAATAATATATATTGGTGTACACTACCATATGCCATGCACTGCTTCTACCCTTGCATATTACATCACTCATGGCATGTTAAATGACTGCATTGATAGCATCCCTAAGGACATCAGAAATGACATCATCGATAACATGGCGGGCACACAAGTTATAGTTACTTTAGGGCACAAGTTATAGTGGCTTGAGATAATTATAACAGGTGCATTTTCTGTGGTTTTGTTCATTTAAATCAGCATATTTTAACTGACATTTTCACCTTTCGGTGCATATAACATAATAAAATTGAAAAACAGTGAGGAATTATTATACAAATTGAATATTACAGGAAAAAGTGAAAACATCACTCCAAAGGAAGGTGCTGAAATCTGCATATTTTATAAGAACTATAATGTGGAGCATCACACTATGAAAAAAGATGATACTAAGAAATTGGAATGCATTGGTGCATGATGAAGGTGTGAGGGAATTTTCAGTATCCTACCCACATATAACTTACATGAGAACAAAAAGTCATTTGTACCCAATCAAACAGACAATCACGTGGTTAAACAAGGAGGGTGGTGGGTTTTGGAAATGTGGAACCTGCAAAGCGTGCAAAATTGGGCAAAATATGAAGGAATACACAGCGTTTGTTGAAGGCAAAAACCTACCGATAAAAGAGATAATCACTTGCAATACAGAGTTTGTCATTTATATTCTGGAATGCAGTTTTACTAAACAATATATTGGGAGCACAACTAAGAGAGTGAGAAGAAAAATTTTACAACATCCAAGAGCAATAAATAATTGTGACAACTGTTACCCTCTAGAAGAGGAGTAAGAGTACTGACGTGATGTTGTCTAAGGCAGGGGTCTCCAACCATTAGCTTGTAAGCTAATGCAGCTCTCCAGCTACCTCTGAGTAGCTCACGTGTGTGCAGTCCAGCTTATTAAATTAGAAAGCTTTTGCTTGATTGAATTAATATACACATAACAAAATTGAATTATAAAACACTATTAGTAGCTTTCAATGAGTTTTATTGAACATAAGTAGCTCTCAGTACAGTAACAGTCTGAGACCCCTAGTCTAAGGGCATTGCAAAGCGAGTCCCCAAACGCACTTGATGAGGAGGTGGAATGGCGGAACCTTGGTGTTCATCAGAGTCAGGGCTGGGTTCACTATATAATCCAGAAGGTAGAGCAACATATTTTGCGGTTTGGATGGTTGATGCTAAAGAAATCGGAAAAATTATCTCCCTTTCTTGTTCTATATAAACAATTTGCATTAATTTGGCTCTTAGCTGCAAGCACCTTTTTGAAAGTGTTGGAACTGTATGTATTTCTGAACTACTCCTTTTCTTTTGTGGTAGGCAGGAAAATATTTGCAATACAACATAGTCAGGTTGTGTCTCACAAGAAAACTAGATGAATTCTTCAGTGTGCTCTTAAAAATGGGGGAAATTGCACTCTTTCCAGGTTGATTCTTTCAGACTAGGATCAGCCAGGCCGAGAAGAGTTCTGGTGAACTTGGCTTGTCCCTTGGCTGCCTATTACAATGCTCATTGCTCAAGAACATGAAGGAAATTGTTTTAACATAGGCTGCTTTTTTAATGTGTCCAAGTGCATTGAAACTGCCCTACCCCCTTCTTTCTGCTTCAAGGAGTGTTGTGCATGTTTTCTTTGATCCTTAATTTGGAATGCATAGGCTTCCATTAAAAAAAAAAAATTAACTAAATGAAGTGAAATAGTTTTTAGCCCTATATCAAAACATATTTGGGATGAGCATCAAGGTGATCATACCGGTTTAAAATACTATGGCATCAAACTAGTGAAAATGTATCCAAGAGCGGGTGATCAGGAACTGAGGAGAGAAGAATCCACCCTGATGTTATACTGGGAGCAGAACACCATTGAGGACACAATTTAGATTCTGAGTTGCATGTACACCTATAATCAAACGTAGGTTTTGCAGATGTAACATCAAACTATTCTACGAGATTGAGAATTTTGACATTAGTAAATATTATGATTGAAAAAGCTCCCTTAAAAAAATGTGATAATGCAGGATACAGGACATTGTTTCGATGTAGGAATAGAAAAGGGTTTTGTGAATATCTGATGAGATTGTTAAATTGCATCAAAAATTGATGATAAATCTACATAATGAATGGTAGCGATTAATGTGGTGTAACAGAAAAAAGAATCATGGAATCTTGAGAGGTTCTGGGTATTCTTTTGAAAGAAATTGAAATTTAATTCATAATTTGCTCCCAATCATGTATAAATCTTTGAATTAAATTGATAGCACTCGTTTTAAGTAGTGCTATGCTTAGAGGAGCTACATTATTTATGGACTTTTTGATTTGTTGGTATATTTTACACTATGCACCATGCACTTTTATACCAGGTATCAATGGAAGCCATGTAAAAGTTTAGAATAAGCAGATGCGGCAATAGGATGGAGAACACAAAATTTTGCTGAGGTGGTTGAAGGGTTGCTGTAGGTGATATCAATTCAACTGAATACACAATGTACTGTCAATTTACTGTTCTCTATTATTGTGAAATAGGATAAGAAAATCTATTGTAAATTCTTTGCACATTGCATTAGCACTTTAATCAGTATTGTAATTATCACTTATTTAAGGAGCATGTTTAAACTTATTGTTCATTGTGATTATAATTATTATATGGCTGAAAGTATAATGCACTGAGAAAGGAGGAGGATACTGTTTGTGGTTGTTCGCACAATGAAGCAGCACTTTAAATGAATGAACGTGGAAAAGTTATAAGGAGCAATTTGAAGACAGTCACAAATAGAACAGATTAACATTTTCTAAATTAAGTAAATTAATTTTAAGATCCAAATGAACACATTAGTGAATGTAGTTTAATGTGCTGCAAAGAACAGTTATCATGGTGTTTATATGATATTATGATCTTTATATCATTTGCTATGAACAAGAGAGAGAGCAAGGAAGATAAGGGAGTACGTCCTCTTCCCCTCAATAGCAATGAATACAACAACGTGGACGGACCCGTAGGTTTATCCTAAGAAACTTCCGACTTAGGGCCTGATTCCGATCTCGCTAGGAAAGCCCTCCGTACGACTCGGATCTGGAGGGCTTTCCGAGCAAAAAGTGCTCCGGGAGTCGAACGAGTGAGTACGATGCAGCCGTATGCTTACGCACTTGGTTCGCTCAGTCTCCCATTGAACTCTATGGGGGCCCGTGTACAGACGGGTGCACAGGCTCCCATTGCAGAAAAGGGGTGGGTGGGGAAAAGCGTACACCCTGTGGCGGGCACCCCATGGTGCCAGCCACACTGTGCATGCTTGGATCGGGGGGACCCATGGACACCCCCCGTGATAGATTCGGAGGGCCCCGGGTGAAGAGGGGCCTGGTACGGCCCCCGAAGTATGCATCCGACAGCTGTTTCATCTCGCTGAGACCGAGGCGAAGCGGCTGTCCGAATCGTGCATCGTACTCGCTCGGTAGGAAATCGGCTCCATTGCGCAGCACGATTCGTCTGCAAACGAGACGTACAGAGCGGTTCGGGTCCGGAAACGATTCAGTCGGCGCTTACACGATCTTCGCATCGTACTTGGTCGTTCGGACTTGTGTGCGATTCGGTCGTGAACAAGGGCTATGAATCGGATCCGGTAAAGCCAAATCCGATTCGGAGGCCTTCCGAGCGAGATCGGAATCGGGCCCTTAGTATGAAATACTAGTGCGCAGGAGACCTTTCAGGTTGTTAAAAGAACCCTCACCCACCAACCTGAATGGTGCCATTCTTCATCATAGGGTTCCCAGCTGGGCTGCCGCATGGAACCCAGCTGTGCTACAACGACTCTGCAAACCAGGCCAAGTACAATCATTTGTGCTGTTGACTGTCAGGGGAGATAGGACAAGCAGTCACAGACATCTGAGGGAGGTAGTGTTGGGGGCAAGAGCTCAAAAGTCAACAATCAACCAACAGACAAATTGATACAATGCCTCTAGTAGCAAGCCCAGTGCTTATTTTTATGGAAAAAGAAAGCCTAATTAGAACTAAATGCATCACAAGTCAGAAGGTGTACAGGGTCACCAAAGTGGGATCCTAATATTGAGTAATTGTCTCCCCTCCCGTTAAGATCAGGACTCCTACTATTACTGTCCCTACCCCTCTGTAGAATTAAGCAAGGTTAGGCACAGGTACAAACAGCTCAAAAAATTCTTACTGTTTCAAAGAACAATTCAGTACAATATCTATTATTGTTTCTTTACTCAATAGTCTTGGTCTCTCCATGTAAATTAATTGCAGCAGCCTCGCTTCAAGGCAGGTAATTCTTGGGGGGCATGGAGAGCGGCATGTACAGTAGCTTCTAACTTCAACAGTGTAGCCCTCTGGGGCAGCTGCAGACTGGCACTTGACGATTGTAGTTGCGGCCTCCAGCCTAATTTTATTGTGGTGATGGCTGTGGGTGCAGTTGCAGACCCCATCAAGATTCTCCACTGTGGTGGTGACTCAGCAAACTTCTCATTGTCGGTGATGACAGGACCCACCTCTCAAGTGTGTGCTGGACGGTATGCAGACAGAATATTGAGTTGGAAATGTCAACTTACACAAATATCGAGTTGGAAATATCCTGACACAGAAATATCGACAGCAAAAATATTGTGGTCAAGAATATCGACTTTAAGGTAAGAAATATTGTTTTTAAAAATATCGAAGTCATTAATATCGTTTGCAAAAATATAGTTGTTTAAAATATCGTTTTTTTAATTAGTATTATGTATTTTAGTATGTATTTTAAATGTATGTGATCTATTTTTTTGTATAAGTATTGCTTTTGTTTTTTAATATATGTGTTAAATTTTTAGTAGTTATCAATTTTATTTTAATTACATTTTGCGTTTTTTAGTTCCGTAGCGGGTTGTGGGTTTATAGGGGAATAGGGTGGGAAGTAGTTTAATTATAATAAATTAATGATTCTTTTTTATTTAGTTATATTTATTTAATTTAGATTTTATAGTGTTAATTGTGGGAAGTAATTTATTATTAATTAATTATTAATTGGTTGTTAATTATTATTAATTAATTAATTGGTAATTCATTATGGTAATCATGTTATTTTTTTAGTAGTGGGTTGTGGGGTTTATAGGGGTAAAGGGTGGGAAGTAATTTAATTATCATAAATTAATGATTTTTAAAAATGTATTAATATTTTAATTTAGATTTTATAGTGCTAATTGTAGGAAGTAATTTATTATTAAGTCATTAATTGGTTGTTAATTATTATTAATTAATTGGTAATTAATTATGTTAATTGTCTTTTTTAGGAGCGGGTTGTGGGGTTTATAAGGGGTAAACGATGGGAAGTAATTTATTCTTAATTAATTAATAATTATTTGTTAATTAATTAATTAAAATTTAAATATGGCAATTGTGTAATTAATTTCAGATGTGAGTTGTGGGGTTTATAGTGGTAAAGGGTAGGAAGTAATTTATTTTTAATTAATTATTAAGTAGTTGTTAATTTATATTAATTTATTATTTTAAAATTAATAATGGAAATTGTGTAATGATTTTTAGGTGTGGATTGTGGGGTTTATAGGGGTAGAGGGTGGAAAGTAATTTATGTTTAATTAATTAATAATTAGTTGATCATTAATATCAATTCATCAATTGATAATTAATTAGGGTAATTGTTTATTTTTTTTGTTTGTGAGTTTTGGTTTTATAGGGGTAACGTTTGGGAGTAAATTAATTTTTATCTGTTTAATTTGTTTTTTAATTAATAATCTTTCTTTAATTGATAGTTAATTATGTTAATTATGGAGGTACATTTTTAAAAATTTAGATGTGTTTTGTGAATTGTGCGGTGTTATAGGGTAGGAAATAAAAAAGATTACATTTATGTAATAATTAATGTCTTTGTTTATAAATATTTTCTAATTAAAAATTGTTATTTGTTTGTAAATTATTTTAAAATTTATTTAATATAATATTTCTAGGTATTTGTCATATCTATTTAACATTATAATCTGTTTATATTTTTTAGATATATTTAATATTTGTATATATTTTTCATTTTTTTAAATATTTTGTGTTGGTGATATCTTGTCTGTTTTTAATTTTGAACTGACTGGAGTGGGAATATTAATTTTTACCCCTCTGCTATCCAACACTTTCCCTAGTGTTGCACTAACTAGAGCGGGAATAGTATTTTCTACCCCTCCGCTATCCGACACTTTCCCTACTGTTGCACTCACTGGAGTGGGAATAGTAATTTTTACCCCTCCGCTATCCAACACTTTCCCTAGTGTTGCACTAACTAGAGTGGGAATAGTATTTTCTACCCCTCCGCTATCCAACACTTTCCCTACTGTTGCACTCACTGGAGTGGGAATAGTAATTTTTACCCCTCCGCTATCCAACACTTTCCCTACTGTTGCACTAACTGGAGTGGGAATATTCATTTTTATTCCTCCGCTGTCCAACACTTTCCCTACTGTTGCACTAATTGGAGTGGGACTAGTAATTTCCACCCCTCCGCTATCGAACACTTTCCGTACTGTTGCACTAACCGGAGTGGGATAGTAATTTCTACCCCTCCGCTATCCAACACTTTCTCTACTCTTGCACCAACTGGAGAGGGAATAGTAATTTCTGCCCTTCCGCTATCCAACACTTTCCCTACTGTTGCACTCACTGGAGTGGGAATAGTAATTTTTACCCCTCCGCTATCCAACACTTTTCCTACTGTTACACTAACTGAAGTGGGAATAGTAATTTTTACCCCTTCGCTATCCAACACTTTCCCTACTGTTGCACTCACTGGAGTGGGAATAGTAATTTTTACCCCTCCGCTATCTAACACTTTCCCTACTGTTGCACTCAATGGAGTGGGAATAGTATTTTTTACCCCTCCACTATCCAACACTTTCCCTACTGTTGCACTCACTGGAGTGGGAATAGTAATTTTTACCCCTCTGCTATCCAACACTTTCCCTACTGTTGCACTCACTGGAGTGGAAAATTTAAGTTTAAAGATTTTTAAATAGTTTAACGTTTTAATTTATAATATAATGTTTTTATTAGATTTTATGTTATTGGTGTATGTATATATATATATTTATTTGTAAATTTTCATATATACAATTATAAAATACATTAAAATTAATAGTCTATTATTTTTTTTAAAGTAAATATATATATATATATTATATTTTATATACGTATGTTTACATTTTTAAATTAAATTTATTTGTTATATTTGTTCAAATGTATATTAAATCTAATGTATTTTTAAGTTAATTTTATTATTTAATATATTTAATATTATTGTTTATACATATATTATAATCAATATTTTGTACAACTATATTTTTTACATCAAATTTTTTTCCCGATATTTTTGTACTTATCATTATAAATATAGGATGTCGATATTTTTAACATCGATATTTATAACTCGATATTTGTGTATGGGGATATTTTGGGGGTCGATATTCTGTCAGTGAACCATGCTGGACTGCTGGGTTACATGCTCTGGTACAGGTTTGCTACAGTTCACTACTCTACTACACAGAGAGATTGGGGAACACCCTTTTCAGCACTGGTCACTCCTACACTCCTATATTACTCTCCTGGATTGTCAGGTTCCTCTGGGGCTCTTCAAGTTAGGATTGTGCTCGGTCTATCCTTCTGGACAGTCTCTCCCCCCTCCAGGGTTAGGCACTCTTCTTCCCTTAGCAGGCAAGTAGTCATTTAGGCTCTTTAAGCAAACCATCAGCAGAAAGTGTTGAGTTCAGGTGATGTGCCTGCACCACTGGGAGACTAGCTGTCAGATACTAGCTCTTGCTGCACAGCAGCTCTATGAGTACTCTGCAGACCACTACCTTCCTTGGTCAAAAAGAACTTGGAACTGTAACAAAGTGGGTTGGTTCTCTTTCACATGTAATTTCCAGTGTGCTCTCCAAATGTGATAGTTGTGTAAAAAGTGATGCTCCTCATAGCAGATATCAGTGGAGCTGGATCCAAACAGGAGAACCCAAACATGGACACAATAAGGTGTGAGTTCTTTCCACCTAGTTCCAATCTGCCTTCATTCTCACCTCACGCAACAGAAACTGCAGTCCCAGCCCTTATCCTAACCATCCACCAAATGGCAATGCAAAGGAGCTAATCAGCATCCTCTTGCTAACAAAGGGGCCGATTACGATGGCGGTCGGTGTCAGTACCGCGGTGCCGGCGGTGTGGAAAAATGCCTTTTACCGCCCGTCAGCAGCGGTCCTCACGGCCGCCATATTATGAAGGGCAAATATGCCCCATTTCCCGACCTCCGCGGTGCAACGCCGACCGCCATGAAATTGCGCCCGCCACCGCGCCGGTGGGAGCCAATGGAGACTCACCGCCGTGCGGAATGACGTCCCGTCCGCTCAACAAATTAGGATGCGCCAAACAACCCGTCGAACCGCAGGGGAGAAACCGCCCTTCCAGACACGGCGGAATCTCGACAGCGGAGCGTGAAACGAGACTTCCGGAGCCCTCCACCCGGAGCCGAACGCCATGGATCCAGCACTACACGTCCTCCCGGTGCTGTACGTGATACATCACCAGGCCAACATCGCCCGCCGCGGACGCCGCCGCAGGTACGTAAAAAAAACACAATACAACACAAAACAGAACACAAATTCCACGGGCTGAAACAGGGCACCTGGCCACACCAGACACACTGGTGTGGACAGGAACACATCCATCAGTGTACCCACACATGTCTCAGCTGGCACCAATTCACACCCTGCATCAAGCCCACCAAAGTACCGCGAACATAATGTAATGTGTTGCTGACGACACCGCAGCGGTGAGTATGCGGGAAATCCATCGCACAAAGCAGAATGCATGTACAGCAACGGACAGGCCAGAAAGACCACAGGCCACCACCACCACCCACCACCCACAGCTCCGCCGCACACAGCAAGAAACATGCCAATCCCCCCCTGTGCACCCCCATGTCCAACACCAAGCGAGCTAAATCCACACCCAGCAGCACACAACTAACACCTAGGGAGACAGACACAGCAGCATTGGGTGTAGATTAACACACAGCACAGAGGCACAGGCCCAGGGCAACACACACACACACACACACAACACCACATACATGGCAAGAAAGCAGAATACAAGCACAAAATTAACATACACACAAGGAACATACAGACTACTGGACACACACCCTGCCAACTCACACAGACATACCCCACACCGACACACAGCCACATACACAGACTACATGCCACCAGCAATGGAGCACAACATAGAGGAAAGCAAAAATGATGTGCACACAAATGGGAGGGCAAGGAGACAACCAACAACCAGGTGAACAGACACATGCAGGACAAGGAACCCAGAACAACATCCACACCCCATCCAAGCACATGGCTGGCACAGTGAGTGAAGTCAAACAACAGTCACCTCAGTGCAACAACTCAGGGAGACAGCAAGGTAACCCATGTATAGGGACAGGGATGAAAGGAAGGACCTCAAGTCAAACAGTGAACAGCAAGTACACATGAGTATCACACAGGGCACATTGGCACACTCAATGACTGTCAAACACAAGTAGGAGTCCCCAAACATACCCCCTCATATCTGCAGCACACAACCCCAATGCCAGACACACAGAAGGGCCTACATAATGTCCAGACAAGATACAGACAAACAATCAAACCCCCTGGGGGCATCCACAAACATCACACACACACAGGGATTTCAGTACCAACGTCTGCACCAAAACAAAAATGGCAAACACAATTCAAAACAGAAACACATACAGAACCACAAAAATAACACACAGCACCTGTGCAGCCAAACTAGGGGAAGGCAATGGGAGCACACACACAACAGGAGTGCACCACCTCATCAGTCAGGAAAAATGCATAGGCTACATACCACAACACAGACAAGAAGTGCACCATCACAGAACAACACAGACACATCAAACACACAACAGATGCACAACACCACAAAGCACATAGCAAACACAGCAGTACATCAGGGGATGTACACTAGGACAGCACAAGGCAACATACACCCACAGCACTGAATGCACAACAAGCAGTGTGTGCACACAAACACACAACAGTCCCACACAGCCATGAGTCACACGCCAGTAACACACACATCAACACACACGACAAAGCCACAACCAACACACCGTACAACCCTTGACCACCCAAATGCACACCATGTAAGTAACCGTTGTGACTAGGATGACTGCCCATCACAACATGACTACACATCTACACTGCTAGGCATACATGAAAGCAAGAACGCACATACATGTTGAGCCTGGTCAGCCTGCCTGCAATCCCGTGTATATGACCCCTCTATGTGTTTGCAGTGCCCACATACCAGGATGCAGTAAAACATAGCCAACAGCAACAAGGAAGGAACATGAGTCTGGTATGTCACCGAAAACAACATCAATGACCCCACAAGTATCCGAGTCATGAAGAACTGAAGTCCCCGTCACCCCTGTAAAATAAATGATAAGTCAAACAAGCCAGTGGCACAGTTGAAGTGGCACACAGAGCATGTGGCCCAGTAAATGTGAGACATACAGGAAAAGCCTTATTCAGTAAGGACAATGACACAACTGACAACATGAGCAACTGTTTTTATTCACAAATAGCACTGATAGGCAACAATATCAGACAGGACCAAGGCACAAGATGCAGAGCCTGAACATGAGAAGCTGCACAGGCAGGGGGCAAACTGCAAGGCCAGTGGCCAGTCCAAGGTGCTGACAGAGACAATGAGAAGCTGCACAGGCAGGGGGCAAACTGCAAGGCCAGTGGCCAGTCCAAGGTGCTGACAGAGACAATGAGAAGCTGCACAGGCAGGGGGCAAACTGCAAGGCCAGTGGCCAGTCCAAGGTGCTGACAGAGACAATGAGAAGCTGCACAGGCAGGGGGCAAACTGCAAGGCCAGTGGCCAGTCCAAGGTGCTGACAGAGACAATGAGAAGCTGCACAGGCAGGGGGCAAACTGCAAGGCCAGTGGCCAGTCCAAGGTGCTGACAGAGTCAATGAGAAGCTGCACAGGCAGGGGGCAAACTGCAAGGCCAGTGGCCAGTCCAAGGTGCTGACAGAGTCAATGAGAAGCTGCACAGGCAGGGGGCAAACTGCAAGGCCAGTGGCCAGTCCAAGGTGCTGACAGAGACAATGAGAAGCTGCACAGGCAGGGGGCAAACCTGCAAGGCCAGTGGCCAGTCCAAGGTGCTGACAGAGACAATGAGAAGCTGCACAGGCAGGGGGCAAACTGCAAGGCCAGTGGCCAGTCCAAGGTGCTGACAGAGTCAATGAGAAGCTGCACAGGGAATGTGTGTCACCAAACTCCGCCATGGTCAGCAACACAGTCTGGTGTGTCACGATGGGCAGCACAGGTACCGGTGTGGGAGAGACAGGTCTGTGACATTGATCAACATTCAGACCTGGCTGTCAGTCTGACTGGGAGCTGACTGTGTGTCGGGCACAGTTGGACCACTTGACTGGGGAGTGAGACGCCCAGCTGAGGAAGAGCTATCAGTGGCCTTGGACGCTGGAGGGCTGCTTGGACCAGGTGGTGTAGTGGCACGTGGAGGTGGACTCAGGCCGACGTGGGACACAGTGTGGGAGGGAGACAGTGGAGGGGTGCCTTTCCACTTCTTGGGGATTCTAAATGGCTTGCCTGTCTTGGTATCAATGGGAAGTGGTGTGGACACAAACGGCACACTCATCACCAAGGCTGCCGCAGGTGCACACGCTGGACCTCCCTTTGGGGATGTGCTGGATCCAGAAGGACGCTTAGCCTGGCATTGCCTCTGCCCCTCCATCCCCTCTTTACCCTGTGTGCCCCCTACAGTGCCCTCCTGTCCCTGCTTCACTGGACTTGGAATGGGAGTAGAGGTAGTTGGTGAAACAGCCTTGGATACCTTACTATGTGTAGCCTTGCCAGGCCCCACCTTCACAGTGGGCATGGAGAGTGTCTGCATGCCTTTGCGAGACGTTTTTGGGACCACAGAGTCTGTGGCCGGGGATTGCTCTGAGGCTTGTGACCCTGAGTACTTCCTCCTTGAATCATGTGCCTTTGCAACGCCTGACGGGCTCTTCCCTTTGCGCTCTGGGGTTGTTTTTCTCTTTGTAGGGGAAGGTGTCTGTGACCTTGACCGCTTGGGCTGCTGCTGCTGTGTGCTACGTGTGCAGTATCGTGACGTTGAGGTGTGTGAAGCGTGGTCACCGTCGTCAGACGTCGCCACTGGCATGGGGGTGGACAAAGGGACTGGAATTGGACTACGAGATTGAGCCAGTTGAAGTGCAGCCGCCATTGTGGAGGACATTGTCTGGACAGTGCGGTGCAGCCCACCCACGTCTGAATGGATGCCCTCCATGAAAGCTAACACCTGTGCCAATTTGCGGTCGTGGTCTGACAATGCATTGAGGAGCCCTGTCTGCCCCACACACAGCTGGCGCATAAGGTCCACACACTCTGCACTGATGGCAGCAGGGGGCACAGGGGCAGGGGCAGCGGTGCCTGGAATGAAGGACACTCTTCCCCTCTTTGTGGTGCGAACACGGGCAGCAACAGAGGAAGTGGCTGGGAGGGTGGGCACTGCACGCTGTGTGCTGGAAGATGTAGCAGACTCTCCGTTCCCTGTGTCCTCCAAGATGTCTGCACCACCGCCGTCATCAGATGATGTTGAACTTTGCGTCTCGGGCTGTGATTCCTCCAGCATACTCCTATCCCCCTCCGAGGCGCTGGTCACATCTGTGTCACTGGGATCCTGTGCAGCTGTTGTGCTTGTTTCACCACCACTGGTGTCCGTCCCCTGTCCCTCCGTGCCCACGGGAGATGCTGCATAACAGAGAGACATGTAGGGTCAGCAAAGTGACAGCAACAGGACAAACATATTCAAGCAAAGCAACACTGAGGATGACAAAGTCTACATGTTGCAGGCCACCCCGTGCAATCTCACCATGCAGACACACATCACTACCTCAAACAGTGCGTACAAACATCTAAACACGGCACAGCTGAGCCATGTGATGGGCAGACAGCACAACATCATGCATGTTGGGGCGTACAAACACTAACACCAATGGACCAGGCCTGCAGCACACCACCCACAATGCCATTGAAATTCCCAGGATTGGAAAAACATCAGTAAGTGCATGTATGTAATATCCGTGACTGCCACACCCAGCACAGGGGCCACTTACAACCCACTGCATCACAGTAACCACATCACGTACACCAGCGCAGGTACAGGCTTGGTACACATGCAGCCACTCACAGACAAAATCAACCTTCACAGAATACTCACCCCTAGCTTGCTGTTGATGCTCCTTCAAACGTGTGTCCAGCTCAGGCTGTGTCACAGCCAAGATGCGGCACATCAGTGGTGTCAAGCTGCGTCGTGACAACCTGCCACTGCGAGGGAGTATCCCCAGTGTCATCTCGGCAACGTTCTTTGCCAGTCGTGATATGTCGTCCCACCTCTTGTGGCAGTGGGTGCGCCGGCGGTTTGACACTCCCAGAGCCCGCACCTTGGTTGCAATGGACCTCCACACGGCCTTACGCTGGTGTACCTTGAGCTGCAGGTGTGGGAGACAAGAGGGGGAAAACATCAGTGACACACTCTCATGGTAAAACCTCTCTCTCTGAACAGTGGCATGACACAGACTCATCTCCACACGGCAGATATGGGTCATTGATGTACACTCATGCCAACCACACACGTATCACACTCTGTACAGTCAGTGATGTGTCCTTGTCACATTGGGCGTGGACAGTCCATGCCAGGTAGAATCACACAGAGATGGACAACGAGGACCCACACAAACAGTCACATGAACAATAACTGTCCAGAAACATGCATCACCAGATAGCTGTCACACCATATGGATGTGTACACAACACATGTCCATCCACCCTTCATGTCCATGCATTTAATGTGTGGGTTGCATACACCCCCTTAACAACTAGGAAACAGCATGTCAGCCAGTGCATTACACAACCCCACACTCTCAGGCACATACACCATCTGATCGACTACATGTGTGCCCCCCTTGCACTCACACCCCCACTGTTGGAGACTTACCACAACATTTGGGCCACCATATAGCCGTGGGTACTGTGTCAGCACCTCGTCCACCAGGACATCCAGCTCCTCGCTTGTAAATGGACTGGCACGGATCTTCTCCGTCCTAGCCATCACTGTGGACATGAGACGTCAGCGGCGGCAGTGGGCGGTGAGGGGTCCCAGGCAGCAGTCCCTGGAGGCAGCAGCAGGTGAGGGGTCTCAGGCAGCAGTCCCTGGAGGCAGCAGCAGGTGAGGGGTCCCAGGCAGCAGTCCCTGGAGGCAGCAGCAGGTGAGGGGTCTCAGGCAGCAGTCCCTGGAGGCAGCAGCAGGTGAGGGGTCCCAGGCAGCAGTCCCTGGAGGCAGCAGCAGGTGAGGGGTCCCAGGCAGCAGTCCCTGGAGGCAGCAGCAGGTGAGGGGTCCCAGGCAGCAGTCCCTGGAGGCAGCAGCAGGTGAGGGGTCTCAGGCAGCAGTCCCTGGAGGCAGCAGCAGGTGAGGGGTCCCAGGCAGCAGGCTCTGTGAGCAGTGGAAATGTGGTGCTCCCTTCCACACATATATAGGGCCCTGGACTCGTTTCAGTGGTCATAGTCTTCTGCCATTGGTGTTCCAGGTCAGCCTTCTTCAAAAGCATCCAATGACCGCCTCCGCGGGGGCGGAGCACGCCTACCGCGATTTTTGAATCTGCAACATGCCACCGCGATAGCGGTCCCCATTGGCTGCAAGGGCATGGTTCATGGCGGTGACACACCGCGTGGTCCTGGCCGGCGCTACCGCGGTGGTGCATCTTACAAATGCATCCTATCTCCGCATCCGCTGGGGGCGGAGCACGCCTACCGCGATTTTTGAATCTGCATCATGCCACCGCGATAGCGGTCCCCATTGGCTGCAAGGGCATGGTTCATGGCGGTGACACACCGCGGGGTCCTGGCCGGCGCTACCGCGGTGGTGCATCTTACAAATGCATCCTATCTCCGCATCCGCTGGGGGCGGAGCACGCCTACCGCGATTTTTGAATCTGCATCATGCCACCGCGATAGCGGTCCCCATTGGCTGCAAGGGCATGGTTCATGGCGGTGACACACCGCGGGGTCCTGGCCGGCGCTACCGCGGTGGTGCATCTTACAAATGCATCCTATCTCCGCATCCGCTGGGGGCGGAGCACGCCTACCGCGATTTTTGAATCTGCATCATGCCACCGCGATAGCGGTCCCCATTGGCTGCAAGGGCATGGTTCATGGCGGTGACACACCGCGGGGTCCTGGCCGGCGCTACCGCGGTGGTGCATCTTACAAATGCATCCTATCTCCGCATCCGCTGGGGGCGGAGCACGCCTACCGCGATTTTTGAATCTGCATCATGCCACCGCGATAGCGGTCCCCATTGGCTGCAAGGGCATGGTTCATGGCGGTGACACACCGCGGGGTCCTGGCCGGCGCTACCGCGGTGGTGCATCTTACAAATGCATCCTATCTCCGCATCCGCTGGGGGCGGAGCACGCCTACCGCGATTTTTGAATCTGCATCATGCCACCGCGATAGCGGTCCCCATTGGCTGCAAGGGCATGGTTCATGGCGGTGACACACCGTGGGGTCCTGGCCGGCGCTACCGCTGTTTGATTGCCATAGAGTGACATGGGTGACCGGGATGTGGCTGGTGGAGCATGACAAACGCCATCTGCAGCTATGTGGAGGGCCATCACTAACACCAATGTGTCATGTGCAGCACATGACACACTTGCGTCAGTGGTGGGCATCGACACAGGTACAAATGGTGGTTGGCATGCTCCGCCACCCAATTCACGGACAGTATGTGCGTCCGCTATGGGGAATATGCAGCACCACATCGTACACTCTGTGCGTCATTGTGTTTATGGGGCACGTTTAAGGCACCTACGGACAGTTCTTGTTGTGTGTGGATCAATGGTCATTACTGTACTACACACAGTGGATACGTACAGTGGCACATGGCACTGGATAACATTGATATGGTCTCCTGTCACAAATGTCAGCCACTGTGTAACGTCTCACACCAAATGGAACACTGTACTCCATTATGTTGATCAATATTTACACACAATGTCGTATCTGCCACCCATGCTGACCACTATCTCACACCTGAGCCCATGTGTTACACTGAAAACCCAGATGAACTCATTCATTCAGCATGACTGTCATCATTGGAAACAGATGTCACCCTGTTGTGTTATTGCTAAGACCAATTACATGCCGCATGTTATGTCTTTGTACACACTGGCAACTCCTGCAGTGTATGTCCACATGTACAGGGGGGCTCGACCTGCTAAAGGATGACGAGTACTTCAGCACCACACCTGGCATCCGTTGCATTATTATTGTTTGTCACTTGGGTAGACGGCCAGAGCAGATGTCTTTGCTACATGTCTGCCACCTGTAACCACAGGGACCTATGTGGTAGTGTCAGGTCTGTGCTCATGTTGTTTGGACTGTTGTATGTGAATCAGTGACATGTACATTTCAACAATGGTGCTTAGCTACACTATGTTTTTGAGTGTTGTGCTGTGTTCCGGTGCTACTCACCTGCCACCAGTGCATGTCCATTGTTCACATCAGGAATGTTGCGTTGGCAGATGGACTGCATGCACGGTTGTGGATTGTGCTAACTGTATGGAATATAGTATGCGACATTTGTCCACAGGCTATGGGTGTCCAGTTTTGCCCGTGCAATGTGTGTGCACTGATTAGCGGGAATTGTCTGCAATGTTGGATGGTCAGCACAAGTGGCACACGTGTGCAGTGTGTTGCCACCAACACTAGTGTATGTGCATGCTATGGGGTGCTAGCCATCCTTGCTCACCATCTATTCCAGCACTGTGTGGGTGGATCACATCTGCTGGTGTATCAGGATGGTGTGGGCACCCAAGACAGGTGAGATGTACCTTGACTGTTGTGCCTGTGACACTCATCCAACTCCGACATTTGGTCAATGTGAGGTACCAGTGTCCCACTACTCATGCACAGCCAGCATGTTTGTTAGATGTGGGATGTTGATTGTATGCTGTGTTGGGCCTGACAGCCTGTGTGGAATGAGGGTCAGGATGCATGTCCTTTGGGACATGTGGTGTAAAATTACATCCACTGGTGTCAGGTGTCTGAGCCAGTAGTCCATATGTCATGCATACAGTATGTTCATGCGTGGACTTGTTGGCATACTGGCTTGGCATTGTCCATGTAGTGTTGTATGTATGTGTTGTGGCACTGTTGTGTCTTGAAACAGCTGGATGTGTATCACCATGGTATGTGTTGTGGTGCACATGTGTCCTTGGGCAGTCCCTCCTTGATGCTGCATGTAAATGTCCAAAATGGGGGAAGATTAAGGGTGCATACAGGCCCTGCTGATCACGTCCCTCATCTATTGTTAATGTGTGCCACATTGGCTATCTGTGTGCTTGTAGAGAGTATTGGGCAGTGGGGTAATGGTGGCCTGTTACAGTGGTACACATACTCTGCACAGGCGTGACATCATCTGTCACTGTCCGACTTTGTATTCAAGTCAGCAGCAGATATGGCCTGTGTACTGATGACATTGGCACATGTATGGGTTTGGGATGTGAATGTCATTGAATTTGAGTGTGTTCGAAGTGGCACTGAGTACAAAGACAATCCCAATGATCTATCCACATTGTGTTGTTGATGTGTCCCCTGCAATTATTGGCCAAGGAGGTGTGGCAGGTACAGCAGCAACGTGGAAGCCAGCAGTGTCTCTGCTTCACACATGTCCTGTGTCATGTACACCCAAGGCTGAGTCCACCTCAGCTCGATATGTGACTCTTGGCATTCACATAGACAGTGTTCGTATTGTGTCTACTGACTGTGCACATCCATGACAGTTGTACAATTAATCTGTCTCATGTTGGGACAACACTGAATTGCACTGTGTGCTTTCAGGGATGACAGTCAATGTTAGCGCCGTGACAGGACAGACTTTATGAATTTGTGCACATCCTAATTTATGTTGCTATGACGTGTCCCCTTTCATCTCACCTAGGAGGCGACCTAATGTGTTTCGTACCTTCACCCTGCTGGCTAACATGGAGGATACCGACATCATAAGGCGATTCCGTCTGGATCGGACAAACCTCCTGGAACTTTGTGCACTATTGGAGCCACACCTGCTTCCACGCAGGACATACCCAACAGCACTCACGCCAACGGCAAAGGTGATGGCATTCCTACATTTCGTGGCTACGGGATCCTTCCAGCAAACTGTGGGCATTGCAGGGGGGATGTCCCAACCAACATTCAGCATGGTGCTACGTGATGTCCTGTTGGCTATGATGCAACACAGGGACCAATTCATACATTTCCCCAGGCGGCATGAGTTGGCGGATGTGAAGGGCGAATTTTATGCACTTGGACACGTTCCTAATGTAGTTGGTGCAATAGATGGCACACATGTTTCCCTGATTCCACCCCAAGCACGGGAGCATATTTACCGAAATAGGAAACATTATCATTCCATCAATGTGCAGGTGGTGTGCCAGGCAGATATGGTCATCTCACACGTATGTGCAAAGTTTCCAGGATCAGCCCACGATTCACACATAATGCGCAACAGCATTTTACCACAGCTGATGGCCAATCTGGCGCCGGAGCGGGCATGGATTGTGGGTGAGTACAAAGGGTCGAGTCGTGTGCTGTTTGTGTGCCATGCTGTCCTCGGACACATGTCAGACACTCAATCTGTATGTGTCTTTCACACTTAGGTGACTCTGCATATCCCAACGGACCTTGGTTGCTGAGTCCACTTCGCAATCCCAGGACACCAGCTGAAGTGCGCTACAACAATGCCCATGGGAGGACACGTCGGGTCATTGAGCGAACATTTGGACTCCTGAAATCGCGTTTTCGATGCCTCGACAAGACCGGAGGGGCTCTGCAGTACTCACCCGTCAAGGTGTGTCAGATAGTGGTAGCATGCTGCATGCTACACAACCTGGCCGTGCGGAAGGGGATCCCCTTAATCCAGGATGATGATGACCAGCCACAGCCCCCACCTGCAAACACCCAAACGTCAAGTGACGAGGATAGTGGAGAGGAGGAAGGTGTTGGACAGCGTCAGCAGCTCATCAACAACTACTTCACTTGATGGTCAGTGGCAATGTCAATACTGGCTGTTGTCTGATGATGTTGTGCTTGGTGAATATGTGTATGTGAGTTTTGTGACTACAGCATGTTGCAGAGTCAGTGCTGGCTGCAGATGTGTATGGCAAGGGATCTTTTGACACAGCTACTTGATGTCTATGTTGGTACAGTTGCTCCTTGTGACATGTGCAGATTGTCGTACCTTGATGTGCTGTGTTGTGTGATGGTTGTTAGTCCACCACCTGAGTAGCAACTGATGTTCTGTTGTGTTTTCCTAGGTCCCTTCAGCCTCTACTTGCCTGCGGAGTATCCCTGCTCCTGTGACATTGTAATCATGGGTGTGAGTTAACATACTGTGATGAACATGGAACAGTGACAACTACATTGGTGCGTTATTAGTGTTTATTTACAGTGGATACATGTGATGTAGATGTGGATATTGACAGATTTGTGAATGGTGAATAACAGATTTGTCAGTGATGGTAGATGAGACAATAGAGTATACACTAGATCAGTATGGCAACACAGTCCAACAGTCATTTGCCATTCCCACGCCATTGTGTGTGGGGACAGTCTGCAGGGTACACAGCAGGGTGAAGAGGGGTGCCATCATGGCTGGCTACTTGACTGGCTTTTGCCAGGTGCTTTGCCACGGGATGCTCCCAATGATTTTTTCGGGCGGCTCCTTGCTGTTTTGGCAGGGGGGGACACAGGTGCATGGCCAGTGGTGTCTGATGAGTCCCCATTCTCGCTGGACGCAGGGGAGGGTGGGGGTCTGTCATCCTGCGGCACAACGGAGGGAGCTGTAGGTGTTGGCGGTGCCGCATGCCTGTCCCTGAGGACCCCCACTAGCTGGCCCAGGAGGTCCCTGATTTGGCCCATGCAGGCCACGAGTTGGCCCATGCGGTTGTCAATTGAGCGCAGCATCTGTTGTTGCTCATGGGCATCCTGCTGAGCCTGCCTCAACTGTCCCTGGGCGTGTTCATAGGCCCCCACAACTCTGTGAATGTGTGCCAGTGATTCAGTGGCAGGGTCTTCTTCCCTTTGGGTCAGCCTTGTCCTCACACCTGGCCTGCTGTCACGGCCCTGTTGCCTCCCTCCTGTGGGCACCTGCCTACTCTCCCGTACCTCCGCAGTTGTTGTAGTCTGGTTGGCCTGTGGAGCAGGGCGAGTGTTGCAGGCAGCAGTGGTAGTGGTAGTGGTGGTGGAGGTGGTGGTGGTGACACAGGTCGTTGCAGCAGGGCTCTGCGTTGATGTTGTTGCTGAGGGTGGTGGGGCTGTGGGGTCCTGGGACACATTACGCCCTGCCACACCAGATGGTCCGGGTTGGTCCTCCTCCTGCTCATTATCCAGGGAGTCTGCATCCGAGGGGAGATGTTCGGGAGCTGGTGACTGGCTGTGCTGGTTGAGGTTGTCGTCCTCTGCAGTCAGTTGTTGGTCACCTGTGGGACAGGAAGTAGATGGTAATTGCCTTACACACCTCAGGGTTGCTGTGTTTGATGTCTCTTATTTACATGTTATGCTACACACAGTTGCCTTTTTCACACATTGTATGTCTGCACAGTGATGTGCCTCATGCCATGAAGTGGAGTTACATTCATCATTTCACAATGGTGTGACCTGTGATTGGTTAGCATGCCACACGTCTAGTATTGGTGATTTCAATGTGAGGTTGTCATCTGACAACTGGCATGACTACAAGTTGATGTTCAGCATCTTTGCTGATCACTCTGCCTGGCAGACATTACCTGTGTGCATGGACTAGCCATTGTCATCACATGCATACCGTTGACATGTCCTGTGCTTGTATTTCTTTATACAGCAGACCATGCTAGTTTGGTTTTCCCATGGTCCTTCATGATCAGCACCCATGTACGCTACATAGGGAAGTCTGGGTGATACATGTCAGAGGCCCGTTTGCTTGGACATATTTGTTGAGAGTCACAGTTCTGTTTCTGTCACAGTTACGTACGCTGAGCTGTCTGCATCCTGTCCATGGCTGTGCTTTACTTTTCTATTTTTGGGTGATGTAGAGCCTCATGTTGTCATGTCTCCCAATGCTTTTGTTGAGTGATGGTGGTGTGCATGCACTGTCTGATTACCTGTGCAGTGTCACTTTGGTTTTTACTTACAGACACATGCTTCTGGGTGGGGTGCCCCAACCTGCTGAGGGGTGTGAGAGGGGGGCCTGTTGGGAGTTGTAGTGCTGCCTCCAGATACACATTCCCCATCCCTGTGAAGATGGCTACCTACCTGTTAGGTGGTGGGGGAGCGTTCAATGGCTGACACATGCTTCTGGGTGGGGTGCTCCATCCTGCTGAGGGGTGGGAGAGGGGGCCTGTTGGGAGTTGTAGTGCTGCCTCCAGATACACATTCCCCAACCCTGTGAAGATGGCTACCTACCTGTTAGGTGGTGGGGGAGCGTTCAATGGCTGACACATGCTTCTGGGTGGGGTGCTCCATCCTGCTGAGGGGTGGGAGAGGGGGCCTGTTGGGAGTTGTAGTGCTGCCTCCAGATACACATTCCCCAACCCTGTGAAGATGGCTACCTACCTGTTAGGTGGTGGGGGAGCGTTCAATGGCTGACACATGCTTCTGGGTGGGGTGCTCCATCCTGCTGAGGGGTGGGAGAGGGGGCCTGTTGGGAGTTGTAGTGCTGCCTCCAGATACACATTCCCCAACCCTGTGAAGATGGCTACCTACCTGTTAGGTGGTGGGGGAGCGTTCAATGGCTGACACATGCTTCTGGGTGGGGTGCTCCATCCTGCTGAGGGGTGGGAGAGGGGGCCTGTTGGGAGTTGTAGTGCTGCCTCCAGATACACATTCCCCAACCCTGTGAAGATGGCTACCTACCTGTTAGGTGGTGGGGGAGCGTTCAATGGCTGACACATGATTCTGGGTGGGGTGCTCCATCCTGCTGAGGGGTGGGAGAGGGGGCCTGTTGGAAGTTGTAGTGCTGCCTCCAGATACACATTCCCCAACCCTGTGAAGATGGCTACCTACCTGTTAGGTGGTGGGGGAGAGTTCAATGGCTGACACATGCTTCTGGGTGGGGTGCTCCATTCTGCTGAGGGGTGGGAGAGGGGGGCCTGTTGGGAGTTGTAGTGCTGCCTCCAGATACACATTCCCCATCCCTGTGAAGATGTCTACCTACCTGTTAGGTGGTGGGGGAGCGTTCACTGGCTGACACATGCTTCTGGGTGGGGTGCTCCATCCTGCTGAGGGGTGGGAGAGGGGGCCTGTTGTGTGTTGTAGTGCTGCCTCCAGATACACATTCCCCATCCCTGTGAAGATGGCTACCTACCTGTTAGGTGGTGGGGGAGCGTTCAATGGCTGACACATGCTTCTGGGTGGGGTGCTCCATCCTGCTGAGGGGTGGGAGAGGGGGGCCTGTTGGGAGTTGTAGTGCCCCCTCCAGATACACATTCCCCAACCCTGTGAAGATGGCTACCTACCTGTTAGGTGGTGGGGGAGCGTTCAATGGCTGACACATGCTTCTGGGTGGGGTGCTCCATCCTGCTGAGGGGTGGGAGAGGGGGGCCTGTTGGGAGTTGTAGTGCTGCCTCCAGATACACATTCTCCATCCCTGTGAAGATGGCTACCTACCTGTTAGGTGGTGGGGGAGCGTTCAATGGCTGACACATGCTTCTGGGTGGGGTGCTCCATCCTGCTGAGGGGTGGGAGAGGGGGCCTGTTGTGTGTTGTAGTGCTGCCTCCAGATACACATTCCCCATCCCTGTGAAGATGGCTACCTACCTGTTAGGTGGTGGGGGAGCGTTCAATGGCTGACACATGCTTCTGGGTGGGGTGCTCCATCCTGCTGAGGGGTGGGAGAGGGGGGCCTGTTGGGTGTTGTAGTGCTGCCTCCAGATACACATTCCCCATCCCTGTGAAGATGGCTACCTACCTGTTAGGTGGTGGGGGAGCGTTCAATGGCTGACACATGCTTCTGGGTGGGGTGCTCCATCCTGCTGAGGGGTGGGAGAGGGGGCCTGTTGGGAGTTGTAGTGCTGCCTCCAGATACACATTCCCCAACCCTGTGAAGATGGCTACCTACCTGTTAGGTGGTGGGGGAGCGTTCAATGGCTGACACATGCTTCTGGGTGTGGTGCTCCATCCTGCTGAGGGGTGGGAGATGGGGGCCTGGTGTGTGTTGTAGTGCTTTTTGTCTGTACACATGCATCCCAGTTGGTTTTGTTTAGCTTTGTGCTTTTTCAGGTTGAGTGGTGGTTACATCTGTGTGACCTGTTTTGGGTATTGTGGGTCAGACGAATGTCCTTTGGCCTAGGGGTTGTAGGTTTGAATTTGTGCAAGACGGTACATGGCAATGTGAGGATATACATTGGTTTGTACTTACCAGCTTCCAGTCCCCCGCGGATTCCTTCAAGACTCTCTGGATGTAGGATTCCAAGGACCTTCTCCTCCCACGGACTGTATGGTTTGGGTGGGATGGGAGTGCCTCCACCAGTCCCGTCAGCCAGCTGACGGTTCTTGGCCCTCTTCCTCTTCACCACAGTCTTCAGGTCATGCCACCGCTTCTGTATTTCCTGCTTGTTGCGGGGGGTGGTCCCTACTGCATTGACCTTATTGACTATCCTCACCCACATTTGGGTTCTTGTGGCTAATGGGGTGTGTTGGACCATGTTGCCATAGAGTTGTGGTTTAACTCTTATTATCTCATCTACCATGACTGCAAGCTCTGCATCAGTGAATTTTGGCATTTTGTGTGGTGCCATGGTGTGTGCTGTGCAGATGTTCTGTGGTGCAGTTGTGTGGGTGTTGTGGGTGTTGTGGGTGGTGTGGGTGGTGTGTGTGTTGTGGTGGTGCTGTGTGCAGGTTTGCCTCTCCTTTGTTCTCTGGGGTTGGGACCTTCAGTTGTGGAGTGTAGCAAAGGATTGTGGTCAGGGAGGGGCTGGTTTTATGCTCGGCTATGGGGGGTGTGGCAAGCTGGTATGTTGCTGTCAGGTGTGTTGTGTGTGTTGTCCTGTGATTGGTTATTTTGAAATTTCTGGGGCTGTTGTCATTGGGCACTTTTGGTTTGTGTTGGGACAGGTCTACTTCAGTGTGTGCATTGTTTGTTTTTTTTTCGTTTTTTTTCAACGTCCGCCATTTTTTTTGCGGTTCCTCGGCAGCGGTTCCTCGGCAGCGGTGGCTATGCCTCAGCCCTTCCGCCGCCTATCGGATTCATCACTGTTCGCGCACGATGCGGTCGGATTCATAGGTGGGTACCATGGTGGTAGCGGGGATGTCATAATGTCACGGGCGGTTACTCCGTGTGCATGGCGGCGGTTCTTGGCTTTTCCGCTGAGTATCCGGCCGTTGCGGTCGGATTTTCAGCTGGTCCGGCGTGTGCGGGCGGTTTTTCGTTGTCTCACGCCGCCGCGGACGGATTATTGTGCCGGTTCATCGTAATGTGTCCGGCGTTTTTCCCGGTGGCCATGCGGGCGTTTTTTTGCCGCTACCATGGCGGTCGGTATGTTTTTCCGACCGCCATCGTAATCGACCCCAAAGTCACAATCCTATTCCCTTCAGTGTCTGCATGTCCACGCTCTAGCCACAGTAATGCAGGCAATACACTTCCACTGACTGAGGAAGCTATCTTCACCCTCAGTCTTGGGCCATGCTAAAACCAGGTGGCATCCAAATTGGTTCCTGCTTGCTTCTGTATGCATACTCACACATACATACACTGAGTCCTACTACCTTTTGTGTATCACTTGCTGATTGGGCGCACATGCACGCAACATGCACACAGAATGCCAACACCAGCTTCTGCTTTCACAAAGTAACAGAAATTTACCTTAGAGGGATTAGTAGACCACCTTTCACTTACACAGAGAAAAAGTTCGTCACACTATAAAACACAAACACAGTATGCTGCCACCACCACCACCTTACAAGATACATTAACGATAGACATAGTAGTCCACCGTTTGCTATGAGGGAATACCTGATGTGCCCCTTCAGGTCACAGGACTCTAGGGTTGTATTCAAGATAGGGACCCCAGTTCCACATGCAGTTGAGTACTCAGGGCAGAGGTAAATGGCTGTTTACCATGCTGGACACTCCCATCCTAACTCGATAATATTTTGATATTTGATATTTTTCCTCATCATCATAATCTTTATTTCGGCTGAGAGCCATAAAAGAACAAATACAGATAAAAAGGCATAATTAATTATATTATTTTTTGCTATGATATTCTTGTAGTTCAATATTAACGTTCATAATATTTTCAGACACAGCCTTTGCAACTGCATCTCAATATTATCATTGTATTGGCTGTAGTCAATGCCAATTGTTTCTGTGATGTTGGACTATTTGAGGGCCTGTTGCCTTCAATGCCTGGACTTGTTGGTGAACTCTATTACAAGGGGATTCAGGTCATAGTATGCCCTACAACCTCAGGGGCTTCTCTCCAGACGTTAAAAGAGTTTGGGCCAGATGTAGGTAAATCTGAAATACCGATTCCTTAATAGCGAATTTTACTGAATCGCTATTAAGAACTCGGTATTTCTGATGTAGGTAATAATTCGGTAAATATTACTGAATCGGTAATATTCGGTAAAAGTCTACCGAATCGGTAACAATCGGTAATATTTTACCGAATCGGTAATAATCCCTTAAAAAATAACGAATCAGAATGAGTCTGCAAATTAATTACCGATTCGTTATTACCGATTCGGTAATTAGCGAATCGGTAATTCAAAAACGGTAATTGTAGAATCAGCCAATCCTGTGCTACCTCATTACCCCACAACCAGGAAGTGGCCACACCCATGCACCTGCACTGAACCTGAAGCTGTTTGAGAGGCAGGGAGCACAGCAAACAAGCCAGGAGCAACCATTCAAAGAATCTGCTGCCAAGACAGAGCAAATATGGACAACCAGGAGAGGGAGAAGGATGCAGCTGAAAGAAAGAGGAAGCATAAATTTAGTGAGGGGGAGCTGGAGGTCCTTATTGAGGATGTCACAAAGGACCATGACAAACTGTTTGGGAAACAGTCACTGCACGTGCCTGAATCCCAGAAAAGGCAGATTTGGCTGGTCATACAGGAGAGAATCAATGCCATTGGAGTCACCCAGCGCTCCATTGACGACCTAAAGAAGCGCTGGTATGACCTGAGGAAGCGTGCCAAGGAGAGGCTGGCAGACAGGAAGCAGCAAGCCAACCTCACAGGTGGAGGGAGAAATACAGCACCTGCACCAACTGCCCTGGATCTCCTGGTCGAGTCCACCCTCCAGCCGGAGAGTGTGAGTGGGATTGGGGATGCAGACAGCTCAGCCAGAGCTGGCAACAGACAAGGTAAGATGCATGCACTGCATGCTGTGCCCCCACTCCCCAACCCCAATCCCCAATGAGGCATTGTGAATCCCACTCCAGTACATGTTTTACTGAAAACCAGCAATGCATTATGGGAGATGTAGTCAGAAGTAACACATGTCAGAACACTCAGTCCACTGAACCCAAAGGGAAGTGACACACATCAGCAATTAGCAAGCAGAGGACAGTCAGTTTGATTGGCAGGCATGAGATTTATTATCACGCAAATGCTGCCAGATGAGTGAGCAAATGTACATTCTGTCTTCACAGGCGAGCCAAGGTGCAGGGCTGCAGAGGGAGCAGACGAAAGGCACCCAGCACAGAGAGGACACAAGAGGAGGAGGTCCTGACGCCTGCAGGGCACACCACCCCACCACCACCACCTCCACCATCACCACCAGCATCACCAGCGCCACCATCAACACCACCACCACCAAGATCCAGGAGGAATGCAGTGGCCAGCCTCCAGCAAATGGAGTTGTCCGAGGAGGACAGCAAAGGGGGCCAACAGTCCACAGTGGCTGAGGATGGCAACGGTGCTGGCTCACAGTCCCCCACAGAGCGCGCCCACACACGTGCCAGACGCCGCAGGGCAAGGGCAGCCAGTCCAGCATCACAGGGCGAGGATGAGAGTGTGTTCGCCGGTCTTGAGGGGAACATGCTCAAGGTGCAGCGCCTGCAAGGCAAAGCCATAAGGTCAGTTCAGCGACAGATGGTTCAGATGAATGGGCACATGCTGCGCATAGAGAAGGGCATCTGTTCCATGAACAATACTGTGGCTGAGGGCATGAGGGACATGTCCGAGGCAGTGAGGCTGCTGTGCAGCAAATTAGATGAGGTCCGTCTGGCAAGGCGCAGGGAGAGGCAGAAAATGGACAACTACACCAAGGCGGTGAACCGCCTCTCCACTGCCGCTTCTCTGCTCTGCAGGCGCTCGGTGGCCATGCAGGAGGAGATGGCCCACAGCAGCCGTGATGTGGCAAGGGGGCTGGTCACAGTGACCAGTGCACTAGAAGTGCTACAGACCACCCAGGTAGCCACCACAGGTGATGGGGGGGATAGCGAAGAGGCTACTAGCCGCAGTAGCATCACGCCACCTATCACAGAGTCCAGGAGGCGCAGCGAACGGCACAGCGCTGCCACAGGACAGACTGGCAGTGAGGACAGTGTGCCCAAGGGACGCAGCAGTGCAGCGCGTGGGCGCAGGTAGTAACGCCAGCCATGACATGGTTTACCTAAATGGGTGGTGTAACCCATTTTTGTTTGGGAAACTGCATTTGAATAAGGCCTGGCATGTGACGCCCTTTATGTTGTGGTGGTGTGCTATGCTAATTAAACACCGTCACTCACTTACAGTAACTGGCTGTGTCTCCTTACTTACTCAGAAATAGTTGCGTGTTATCTCTGCCCGTCTGTGTCTCCCATCTGGTGCTGCTGCCACACCTGCTGCGCTGTGCTCTGGCTGTGGACAGTCCTCATCCTCGTCCTCAGAGTCTGTTAGTTCCACTGCTGTTCCTTTCTTTGTGGCAAGGTTGTGCAGCATGGCACAAGTTGCTATTATTTTACAGCAGATGATGGGGCGGTACTGACGTGCACCTCCACTTTTGTGGAGGCAGCGGAACCTGCTTTTTAGTAGTCCGAAGGTGCGCTCCACAACGTTGCGCGTGCTTTTATGTGCCACATTGTATCTTCTCTCACTTGGTGTGGATGGGTTGAGGAATGGCGTCAGGATAAATGCCCGCACGGCATATGCGCTGTCACCTAAGTGAGAAAGGAAATGCCATTAATATGAGTCACCCACACATTCATCCAAGGTATACATCAGGGTGTGTCACATTGATTTACCTAGCAGGTATCCTTCTCCAAATTCACCCCCAGCCAGACGTGTGTAGATCCCACTGTTCCGGAATATGTAGGAGTCATGGGTACTCCCTGGGAATCTGGCCACAATGTCAGTGATGATGTGGACCGCATCGCATATCACCTGCACGTTGATGGAATGCGTAGATTTGCGGTTGCGGTATATATACTCTGTTGCTGCAGGTGGGCAGATTGGTATGTGTGTCCCATCAATGCACCCTATTACATGTGGGAACTGTGCCTTTTGGTAAAAATCCTGCTTTGTCTTGTGCAGTTCCGCCTGTGTGCTGGGGAAGCGTATGTAGTGATGCATTCTTTGCATCATGGCATCCAAGAAAGAGTTGAAGAAACGGGACAGGCAACTCTGTGACACACCACCTGCCACAGCTATCACCCCTGGTAACTTCCTGATGCAAGTAGGTGCAGGCTACAGAGCACCTGAACATGTGTTGGTATTGCGTGCGCCCTTGGTGTCTGATGCTCCAGGAGTGGGTGCAGGTCCCGTATCAGGTCTAGGATGGTTTGGGGGTGTAGCCTGTACCTCTCATGGATTTCAGCCTCAGTCAGTTGGAAGAGTGTAATGCGCAGTCTATACACGCGCTCCTCCCGTCTCCAGATCCTCAGTCCTGCTGCTTGCAAACGTAGCCGCCTTGCAATTACGTAGAGGGCCGCCATTGTGTTCACTCTGTTGCATTTTGGGGCTGTTTATATGCAGTGCACCTGATTACCACCTGCTTTGAGTCAGTGGTAATTAGCGACTCCTAAATACCGAATTTCCTGGAAATTCGGTATTACCGATTTTTGGTACATCGTATTTGCGAATTTTTAAGGATTTCTTATTTACCGATTCGGTATTTAGGGGTTTCGGTGTCTGCTAATCGCTAATTAAGGAATCGGTAACTGGTTTCCCTTATTTTTACCGATTCCTTATTTGCGATGGCGTTCGGTGTTTCCTACATTGCACATGGCTAAATACCGGTCGGTAACGCTGAAATTCTGCAAGTTTCGGCGTTACCGACCGGTATTTAGCCACCTACATCTGGCCCTTTGTTACTTAAGACTTTATTATGCATTTACAATTTCTGTCAGCTTCACCTGATGCCTTTATTCTGAGTTTATTTTTAAGCATTAGTACTTATATTTAAGTAGGGATGTAATGAGATTAGAGTGTCCGAACGAGGCATCGATCACACTTTACCCTGTTGATCAGTGTGAGAGTGGTCTCACTGATGTGTAATTTCAACGGAATAATAGAAGGATGGTGAGATGTATAGAAAGTACTTCCTAGTACAGAGCCTAAATATGTATATGCCTCTCCATGAACCCAAGGAACCTGCCACAGTTTGTATTACTGTATTTGGATAATATTCTAGTGTTTTCAAAGACTCTTGCAGAACATCAAGTACATATGAGTTTGTATTGAAAAGATATGGGAGTTTGGTATTATTAAGACTTCAGGATTATCATTTGTCTTGCAAACCAGAAATATGTGAATTTGAGAAGTAAGATGCGAAGTGCCTTGGATATAGATTGAATGCCTCTGAGTTCAGCTGTTCTTGATTGGCCTTCACTTTCAATGTTAAAGAGACTCAAAGGTTCTTGAATTTAAAATACATATCTTCACTCCATAAAGAATATTTCAAAGATAATCAGTTATATTACTCATGTTTCCAAAAAGGAAAATATGAATAGAGGGGGTTACTGGGATGATCGAGCTGAAAGTGATTTTAGTAAATTCAAACAGATGTTTACTCAAGCACCAATTTTAAGTCATCCTGATTCTTCTGAGAATTTTGTTTAGGAAACATATGCATCTGAGAGAGCAGTTGGTGCAGTTCTGTTACAAGAACAAGAATTTGATAATCAAGAACATCCTGTCTTTTATCACAGTCTGAATGGAACCACTCAGTACTAGAACGTTAAATGTAGATATCATGTTTTGAATGGAGACATATTTTGATTAGAACCAGAGAACCATTTGAAATGTGCACTGATCATTGAACTTTCCACTGTCTGATAAATGTTCAATGCAGGAATTAACCAGTAAGCTAGTTAGGCATTTTTCTATGCACAGCATGCTTTTACTATCACTGAAAGCCCTGGTTCAAAACAGTTGTTGGCAAATTCTCTGGCCCAACTTTATCCTGAGTCATCACTTATTTAAGATCAGCCTGTAATTCCCTCATAACATATTGTTAGAAAATTCCACTCTTTTGTAGACCAGAAGATGGCTCAAAAACAAATGGATCTAAAGGAATTATGGGATAATCATCTAAAGACCCTCCAGTTTGATTAAATGACCTGCTTATCAGTCAGCAATCTATTTTTGTGTCACTTATAGAATTACAAATGAATAGTATAAAAATGTGACATGATTCAGTAATTTCTGGACATGTAGGGTTGTGACTGCATTGAATATGGTTTTATGATCATTTTAGTGGCTAACTGTTCCTTTTGATATTCAAGAATATGTTCTTGTTTGTCGTATGTGTGACCGGAATAAGTCCTTATAGTCTAAGCTTTCTGGATACCACCTGTTCTTGAACCTTGGCATCCAATTTCTATAGATTTGAGCAGACATCACCCACCTTCAGAAGGATCCAAAGAAAGCTGAGGTAGGTCCCCGAAATCTGGAGGGTTAAAGATTCACTTTCTTTTCCATAATCTTCACCTTGAGTAACAGGGGTGAAATTGCCCTGTAGCTAGAAAGGACTGTGGGATTCACTGTCAGGGTTACAGTAGATCCATTTTTCTTCTTTAAGGGGTCGATTACGATGGCGGACGGACAACCCTTCCCCCCGCCGTGCTTGCGGTAAAAAAACGCCTGCATGTACCGCGGCATTTCCGCTGGTCACATTACGATGCAACACACGTAAAATCCTACCGCGGCAGACGGAATTCCCAAAAGACCGTCCGTAACGGTCGGAAAAGCTGTAAATCCGACCGTGGCGGACGGGGAAAGCTGTTCACTGGACTTAAAAGGCCGCTACTGCCGTGGAATGACCGCACGGCCAATTAACATGAGATAGCGGAGCTGGCATAACGATCATTGCTGTCCCGACCTCCGCGGTCGCGCTCAGGCAAAATGAATGGCGGTCGGAACAAACTTCACTACAATGCTCAAAGTGTGACTGTACTCTCCACAGCCCTCAATAACATCAGACACGCACCAATGATACACCACAAATGTATTCCTGAAATGAAAGCCATGGTCAGCATGGAAGAGACACCTGGTGGTCATCACTCATGTGGACATACCCACATACCACAGTATAAAACCAACCCCTTCCTGGACCAGCATCCTTTGCAAAGCAGGCGCTGAGACAGAGAGACAGAGAGAGACAGGACACCATTTTGGCACACAGCCCACAGCACAGCATCACACCCACCCAACTCCACACACCACCACTTCTCATCCACACACCTGACACACCTCACACATCTTCATCACCACCTTGCACCCTGCACCTTTCATTCATTTGCACCATGCCCAATCAAAAAATGCCCAAATTCTCAGACACAGAGTTGAAAGTGCTGGTAGACGAGGTAATTAGGGTAGAACCACATTTGTATGGGAACCTGGTCCAACAGACCCCAATTGTGCAGAAAAATCAGATGTGGGCAAGGATCTACAACAAAGTCAATGCAGTAGGGACCACCCTACACACACTGCGTGACATCAAAAGGCGGTGGAACGACCTCAAAGCCCCGGGTCAAGGCTCGGGCCCAGAGGAACCACGAGGCGGTCCAAAGAACTAGTGGCGGCCCTCCCATTCCACCACTAACCTTAAATGAATGGGAGGAGAAGGTGCTTGCCATACAGTATCCAGAGAGTCTCACAGGAATCGAGGGGGGAGTGGAGGCTGGTAAGTACAAACAAAATGATCACATCCCACTGTAATGTACTGTTGTGTACAGCAAGTGAGCCTCAATTGCCAGACCAAACCAAACTCATGTAGAATGCACGCTTTCAATATGAATGTCTCACAAGGCTAGCATTTCCTTCCTCTGCTTCACCTCACAGGTAGGTAGTCAGCTCATGCACCCTGGCCTCCCTTCCAAACAGCATGGAGCACCCTCCCCACCCCAGAGCCATGTGGCAGCAATCACCGTCGACAGTGCTTCCTAACAGGTAGGTAGCCATCTTACTGGGGAGGGGGTTGTTGAGACCTAACAGCAAGACCACCACTTCCACAAGGCCATCTGGCCTCCCTCCCAAACAGCATGGAGCACCCTCCCCACCCCAGAGCCATGTGGCAGCCATCTCCGTCGACAGTGCTACCTAACAGGTAGGTAGCCATCTTACTGGGGAAGGGGTTGTTGAGACCTGACAGCAAGACCACCACTCCCACTAGGCCCTCTGTACTCCCTCCCAAACAGCATGGAGCTATATGACCACCACATCCCGTACCTGTAAGCCAACTCTGTAAAGCTCCATAAATTGTGGCCAGTGCACACACAGCTAATCCCATTTAGAGGTCACATTAATCACAGTGTCATTGATGAAGTCACATGTAACTGCAAAGCAAAACCCAAGAACGCAATGGCCAAAATCCAAAGTGCAAGTCCCATTGTCTCAAAGCATAAAGGCTCACATCAACACAACACATGCATGGAGACTCAGTCAAACATCACAAACCACAGGAGGTCAGTACAAAAAGCACAACAGAAATCATGAAGTTGCGGCATAGTAGACAGATACTCATAGAAAAGTCACAAATATCCTAGCATCAACTGAAGTGGATGAGCAACAAGTTGGTACCAGAGGACATGTCCTTGGAAATACAATATCTGTACATATGAAATTGTTGCTTCAGCCATGTCACATCGCTAACGAGCAATGTATGTACCTCTACATCATTTTCGACTGCTGACAAACTGTTACGAATGCCAAGTAATGCCAATGTCAAAAGTCAGGTAATCTCAAATGAAATGTGCAAAACATGATCATCAAAGTTGTGCTGTGTACTGAACATGCTGACAATCTAACCTCTGTCCAACAGGTGACTCGCTAGCAACAGCAGGCGACCGTGACATGAATGAGCCAAGCCAGTCTACCCCCCAGGAAGGTGAACACGCGGATGCAGATTCCCTGGTTTTTTCGGATGAGGAGGACCGACCTGGCCCCTCCGGCGTTGCCAGGCAAGCTCAGTCCCAGAACCTCACTGCCCCCACCACCTCCACCACCACGACTCCCACAACAACAACGCTGACCCCTACAACAATGACCTGTGTGGCAGCCACCTCCACAATCACCACCGCTGCCTCCAACACTGTCCCTGTGGCAGTTGTTGCCAATACCACCAGGCAGCCTGGGGACGCTGGAGACAGTGTGCGGCGGCGGCGACAGGCAACGCCACAGGTCCGTGTCTGCAGGGCAGGTGGGAGGTCAACTGGGGGACAGTCACAGGAGGACACTGAGAGTGAGGCCCTGGCCACCGTGAACACAGTCCTTGGTGCATACCAACAAAACCAGGGACAGATGGGCCAGGTTGTGGGAGAACTGCATGAACTCCGCCTGCTGCAAAGGTCCATGGACACACGTTTGGGACAACTTGTGGAGTACATGGGCCAGCTTGTGGGTGTTCTGAGGGACATCCATGCAGATCAAATAGCAGCACCCCCACCCAGTGGCTAGCCTGATGATACTCACAACACCTCAGCAGCGGCCACAGGGAGGGGTGAGGCAGAAGACACAGACTCCTCAGATACCTCTGAGCATGCAATAGGTTCCCCCCTGCCAAACGGCAGAGGGGACGTCCGAGAAACACCAGGGGAGGATCACATGGCAAAGTACCTTGCAAAACCAGTTCTAGGAGCCACCGTTGATGTCACCAGTGTTGCATAGAGCATTGACTTTGTTGTACATCCGATCCCACATTGCCACAATGATGAGAGTGTTCTGTTGGACTGTGGAATTCCACCATTGTGTGTACTACCCTAAGTATCCATGTACCAGCACTTTCAACTTCACCACTCACCTGTCACTCATGTCAAAATAAATACAATTCACACCCCTATGCCTTTGTGTCAGTAACATGTTTATCATAGTAAGTAGCATGTTAACTCACATTGCAATGTATCACAAGATTTGAATGCGACAATCCATTGAGAGAGCGGAGGAACCTAGAACGACACAAGAAAATAACAGTGAGTTGACATATGATGGCATGACAGCTAAAGCACGCCACTAGGCAACACTGTACAAGATGCATTCCAGATAACACTGGCCAACACCATCAACATGGACAGAAGGGGGATGGGAGCACACTACATCACCTCCCAGCACAGTTCACCCCTTAGCATCCTGGTAAAAGCACTTCTGTTTAAATGCTTACTTGAATTTCCGTTGAAGTGTTTCACCAAGGTTGTTAAAGGTTAGTGCTATGAATCTCTAGTCACATGTGTACCTGGATATTATCCTTCATCAGTAGAGATAAAAAATGAAATTCTGTGTTTGCTGAGAAAGCTGCCACAATACTCTCAGGTCTCTGTACCTCTCCCTGACCAACTTTGGTGAAACACTTCAGCTACATTTCAAGTAAGTATTTGAACTGAACTGCATTTACCAGGATGCTAAGGGGTGAACTGTGCTGGGAGGTGAAGCAGTGTCCTCCCATCCCCCTACTACCATCAACATGGACATGACGTAAATTGTAAAACTCACACAGCGCTGCACAATGTAACCCTTAGCAGTGTGCCAACAAGAGCAAGCATCCAAACACATCCTGTTAAATGGCCGTTGGGGACATTGTCGCCTTCACTAACTCAAGTACAGTTACACAGGGCTTGTAATGCATCATGCAAGATTTTTGCATGTTTTAAAAAAGGAACACCAGTCCCTGCCAACATTCCCACGCCAAAGCTCCTTTTTAAGGGAAGTTATCTTATCCTGAATAACCACAACCGCTGCGGTTTACGGGCAGGCGTCCCGTATATAGTAACAGTTTCACAACTTGTAACTTGCTGTAGCAATGTTCTTTTTACTCCCCCATATGGGATTGTAGATAGTTAGTTGTGGCCTCACATTCCCACTATGAAAGCAGGCTTCAATGAGTTAAGCAGGCTCAAAGCGCTTTTGTTTCAACAAGAAGTCGCTCTCACATCAGCCCGTGAGACCTTCGAATTGCAGGTGGCTCGAACGTCCAGTGAGATTCAGTCACTGCTAGACACGACTCTCCCACTCCATTTTGGGGAACTGATACACCAAATATCAAAAGCGTCTGATACTGAAGGCCTTGCACATATTCTATTAACTTGTGGGCTATGGCCTTGTTACTTCGTATCAGACTATTTTTGGAGTACTACCGGGTGTCATTCATTCAATTTTTCAAGTGCATCACTCTTTTGGCTGTTCTGCAGAGTGCAGGTTCTCCTATTGCTAATACGCAATGGCTGCCCGTCCTGTGGTCTTGGCCAACCCCGGTCAGTTGCAACTGTACCGTGAATGAATGCAGCTTATTTTTGGATGTCTGCCATTAGCTGTGCTTCGCATCAGTTATAGGCTAACCTTCAGCTATGCCTATTTCATCTGTGTGCAACCTGTGTTCTACTGTCGCCGATGCCCCTTTTAATGGGCCATGGATGTCTGCCTTTCCAACACATCTCTTGCTGATCTGGATTATGACCTGTGGGTGAGTCCTTTGTTGGCCCACGACCAGGACTGTTCCGGTGATAGCCGTTTATGGGATGCCTTACAACGTGGCAGACGGGCTGCCAGCTGCGCCTGTGCGTTTGCACAACATCTCCTGTGCCATGCCTACATCGAACCTCTTCCAGGTTGCCCTGAAATGCTCCTTTCGTCCATGGGGTGCGAGGAGCACATCTGTTCCTTCATACTACTGGATTGGATGGCAGTCCTTTTTGCTGAAGCTGATTCTGATCGTCTTATGGAACTGCTTGCCTTCGAAGCAGCAAGTGCTTTCTTGGATTCGTAACTACTTACCAGCATCCGCAACTGTTTGGAACTAATTCAATATTGTTTTACCTTTTCTAGCCTCCTTCAGAAATTTCATTTGATTTATCTCAAACCTTGGCCCTGTCTGCATTCGCTTTGACTCTGCTTACCTTTGCAGGCTGTTTCACTTGATACCACGGACCTGAGCAAGGGGAGGCTGTTAAATGGCCGTTGTGGACATTGTCGCCTAGTATGAGCCCGGCTTACTTTATGCAGCTTTAGCGCACGTTAATCCATGGCTTTGTTGTTTTGCAAGTAGCTTCGTTTATGTCTTTTACATGAGAACTGTCCGCAGAGCTTGTTCTCTGTGCGGTCCTGGAGTACAGTCTGTACATCATGTCCAAGGTCGTAAAACAATGTCCCTTGATATTCTGTTCTGGTCAGGCCCTAGCACCCAGACTCAACAAGCTCTCGCAGCTGCTAGAGCCCACGGGTGCCTTTTTGATAATATGGGGAGGCGGGCTAGGTGACCCACACCTGGAGAGGGATTCTTCCAGAGAAAAGAGCGACACAGCACATGTGATGTACATTTCACCATCTATAGGCTGAGGAATGGGGTCTGCTGACAAAGCCCAGAGATCTTGGGATACATAATAAGACTTCTTCTAGCAAGGGGAGGGGGGATAGGCTCGTAGGTCTTCCTCCTGAGGACTTATTAATATGACATCTCCCTTCATGAGATATGGACATGTTTCTATGCTGACTGTTTTTGTATTATGCATTATTCTGCTTGTTGTGGCACGTATACTGCATGTTAGGACACGTTAGTTGAAATAAACATTGAAGTGGACTTCCCCGGGCGTAGTTGGATTCCTCAGTGGGGTCAGCAACCACGGACGATTGGGATACCCTGAGTCAAATAGTTGTGAGAAACACAGACAAACAATGTAATGGTAATATGTGAGGAGAGCAGCATGTCACACATACATCACACTCATTGACACAGCCCACTCACCAACAAGCCAGGCACGCTCTGGGTGAAGATTTGCCATCAATTGTGTTCCGCAGAATGTATGAGTCATGTGCCGAACCTGGATACTTTGCACACACGTGTGATATTATCTGATCCGCTTGGCATACCACTTGCACATTAATGGAGTGGTGATATTTTCGGTTACGATAGATGTGTTCATGTGCCTGTGGTGGAACTAGGTCAATGTGGGTACCGTCAATGGCTCCTTAACATTTGGGATACGTCCAAGATCATAAAAATCCCCCTTCACAGCTGGCAATTCATTTCTCCTTGGAAAGTGTATATAGCTGTCCTTGTAGGTCATCAATGCAGACAGGACATCATGCAACACCATGCTGAACATAGGCTGTGACATCCCACCGGCGCTGGCCACAGTGCACTGGAAAGACCCAGTCGCAAAGTAATGCAGTGCAGCCATCACTTTTACTGTAGCAGACAATGCTACATCTTAATGTGAGCAGCCCTGTGGGTAGATGGCACAGCACATGTGGTTAACAGCATCAATGCTGAGTTGCATGTATCTGCTGTCACTGCACAACCTCAAACTTCAGTCCCACAATCCACAACAACATTACGAAATGAGGCCAGTGAGTGTCAGCTGGACAACAATACATGAATATGCAGCACAGTGGACAGACAAATATGAACATTAAGGGGTCAGTCCATCGTGACTGTGTGAGGATTTTGCGTGACAGACATTGCCATGTTCACCAAAATGATACACAATTACACATGGATTGTGTATACATGCACACATGGCTGAAAATGACCGGTGATGTCAGCCAGAGCGATGTTTGTTTGTTACACATGTGCACTCCTCTGACGTGTGTGAAAACATATGCAGGCAATGGCAGCTAGGCACACTGTATGCCACAGCAGTACGTGTGTTGAAAGTGCTAGAGCTTACAAGTATGTCTAATTTCCATACAATGGACACATCTAAATGTCAGCCAACATCACTTGCCCTTCATAAGACAACCCATGGCCGAGAAATCGACAGTCAAATAGCAAGGGATATTCAAACAGTGTTCACAGGTTGAATGTTTCAATACACAACATTAGTACAGTGCGAGAGGCCTTTGTCCTTTTTGACTCCTTAACTCATTTCATTCCATGCTGGCCACAAGACATGACAATGAATGTTATTTCACTCTCCTTTTCTTGGACATACCATGTGTGTGAAGAATTAACTGAAAGGTCACAATCGATAATACCTTAGACAGGGTGCACAAATCACTTTAGGCAAATGTGTTGGGATGAGTGATGTAATTAACAAAGCGAGAATGGAAATGCAAAAGGCGCGGTAGCTGGCATCCACAGCGGTGACACGCATTGGCCCCAATTGAATGATGCAGGATAGCAGGTGGACGCTTCCTGACCTCCGCGGTGCGTCACCGCCTATGAGAAATAGCCATCAGCCAATGGGAACCGCCAGCGGCTTATATTTTTTAAACTCGCGGTAGGCGTGCTCCACCACTGCGGGGCCCAGCATTGGCCCCAATTGAATGATGCAGGATAGCGGTGAACGCTTCCTGGCCTCCGCGATGCGTCACCGCCTATGAGAAATAGCCATCAGCCAATAGGAACCGCCAGCAGCTTACATTTTTGAAACTCGCGGTAGGCGTGCTCCACCACTGCGGGGCCCGGCATTGGCCCCAATTGTATGATGCAGGATTGCGGTCGCAGCTTCCAGACCTCCATGGTGCGCCACCGCCTATGAGAAATAGCCATCAGCCAATGGGAACCGCCAGCGGCTTACATTTTTGAAACTCGCAGTAGACGTGCTCTGCCACTGCGGGGCCCGGCATTGGCCCCAATTGAATGATGCAAACCAGGCTGGCCAATGGTATCAGCAGAGCAACACTGGAATGAGCCTAGGGCCCTATATATATGCCTGTGAAATGTCCACACCTGTCACTTGCCTAGAGACACTGCTGCCTGCCATTCCTCACCACGAACTGCTGCTGTACCTCATCTCTGGAACCAGTCATGGCTCGTACTGAGAACCTGAGGGCCCGTCCCTTCACCACAGAGGAGCTGGAGGTCCTGGTGGACGAGGTCCTTGGACAGTACGGCCGGCTCTGTGGTGCTCCAGAGGTACTGGTAAGTGAATGCTAAACTTACTGAGGATGCTCCGAAGGCTCACAACATGTTACTGTACAGTACTCTGTGCCTCAGACTGCAAGCCAATATTGGTGATTTCTGATTTTGTCGTCTGCATTTCCCAATCATGACGTACTACTTGATGCACTTGAGTATGTGGGGAGGATGGCACACTCGTCAATTTTGCAGCTCCATAAGTGCAAAACATCACACATGTGAATCTCAGAAAGGTTGATGTATACGTGTTGGAGTCTGTGTAGCCAAACGAGTTCAAGTGCATGGTGTTGAGCCTTGTTCCCCCTGAGCCCTGAGTGCATGCAATGACGATTTTGCCAGAACGTGGTTTATCAGTAGTACAGTTACAATGATGACTTCATGATATCTCTTTTTGGACACACATTCCCTGTGCCATGTCCTCTATGAGTTCATTACGTGTACATATGTACATTAGTGAGATGGTAAGTGTTGATTGGGCAGAGGTTAGTGATTATGGGGTGTGCTCATTCTACAGGGATACTATGGAGATGAGCCCAGTATGCACAAGAGTACAGGGCCTGTTACTGTCTAGATTAGTGTGAAATTACCTCTCGCATCTGATAAATGTACAGTGGACATGCCATCCTTCTTTTGGTGTCATTATGTGTAGACTCGCTCATGTGTATGCACTGTGTACTGACACACAATGCACCACTACAAAGTGTTACAAATGTCTCCTCTTATCTCCCATACCTACAGCTTAAGGTCCATCAGCGGAAGGCAATATGGAGGGCCATCGCCCGGAAGGTGCGGGCCCTAGGGGTCTCTAACCGTCAACACAACCCCTGCCACAAGAGGTGGGATGACATCTGCCGTCTTCGCAAAAACATCGCCGAAATGACGCTGGGCCTGGTTCCTCAGACTGGTCGGTTGGCGCGCCGGAGCATGACCCCACTATTGACCCGCATCCTGGCAGTGGCACAGCCAGAGCTGAATGGACGCCTGAGGGCCCAGCAGCAGCAAGTTGGGGGTGAGTATAGTACAAAGTGTGATGTTGCTCATGAAAGACTGCACGAATCCCAGCCCAGAGCAAGGCAGTAACCTATGAGTTGTCTCTAGTGTGCTGTAATTGCCTCTCAGTTGACTCAGTGGTGAGTGCAGATATTCTTGGCCTGTACAACATCTGGATTGTCATGTGTTCAGGTAACATCAGCATAAGTGTAAGTCTCTGTGGCATCAACTGGAAGTGAACATCAGTGAGCATCATGTCAGGGTGATTTTAGAGATTGATGTTGTGCATTTCCATGTAACTGATACATCTACAGATTGCTTACCAATGTTCAACAGTAGTTGTGTTGTAGGACATAAATTAGTGGATGTAAGGATGTCATGTCACTTAACAATAGTTTCCTTTAACTTACTATGTGTGGGGTTCTATCACCTCAAACTTCCAGGGTGACACACACAGTGAATTCAGATGTGTAGCTCTCTTAGCTGAAGGCATGTAGTTGTGCCTACAAACAATAGGATGTGATGTTGAGATGCCAACACATGCCTAGCAATTTGGCAGTATGAACGCAACATGGAGCATGACTGTCCAGTAAGCATCTTGACATGCTTCAGATGATCATAGAAATATTTTGACTTATGCAGACAGTACATGGAGAGTCAAATGTGTGCCTTGAGATCAAGCATTTCGGTTATTATTGCCTAACATGTTTGTGATCCGGCCTCTTCACTGAACAGTGTCTCTGTCTCCTACAGAATCCACCGAGGTCAGAGAAGGAGAGGGGCCCGAAACCATTGGTGAAGCTGCTGGCATCACTGCTCCCCGGGAGTACAGCGACACTGATGGGACCAGCGCATCGGAGGGGGACAGGAGTGCCCTAGAGGAGTCAGCTCCAGAAACGCCTACCTCCACTTCCTCACACTCCAGCGGTGACTCCTCGGTGTTGTCGGGCAAAGGAGGATCGGCCTCTGCTTCATCGTCTGCCACACCCCGTCCTGTGTCCACCCTCGCTGATGCTCCCCCAACTGGTATCCGGGCCCGCTGCCCTAAGAAGTGTAGGGTATCTTTCCCTCAGGCACCGCTGCCCCAGCCCCTGTGTCCCCTGCTGCCCTCAGTGTGGAGCCCATAGACATCTTGCAGCAAGTGTCTGTGGATCAGACTTTGCTCCTGAATGCCCTCCAGGATCATGGCAACAAGTTGTCACAAGTTGTTGCGTTCATGGAGGGCATTCATTCAGACGTCAGTGGCCAGCATAGGACTGTCCAGTCTTTGGCCTCCACACTGACGGCAGCCATTCTGCAATCACAGGCTCACAGTCCGGCTCCTGTCCCTTCTGCAACCACCCTGCCAGTGACCCCACCTGACCAGAGAACACACACACCAGAGCACTCAGGCACCAAGTCATCCCCACGCAGCACACGACAACTGCAGTCCAAGCGACAAAGACACAAGACATCATCCCCAAGGCACACAAGGAGCCCACATGCCAGCCCCACCGCAAGCACATCACAGGACGCAGAGAAGCCGAAACACATTAAACATGCATCCACATTGCAGACCTCACATTCCTCGCCCTCCAAGAGCCCTCCAAGATCTAAAGCTGATCCTGAATCAGCTCAGGAAGTTGCCCTGGCTGCCGTGGGCCTGTTGCCTGCCACAACTGCCCCCCCAAGTTCAGAGGGCTGTTGTGCCCAAGACTTCCACTCCCACCCACCCACCCCTAGGAAGCATGGACAGAGAAGCAGTGAGGTAGTGGTAGCTCCAAAACAGGGGAGGCAGGGTAAAAGCCCACCCCCAAGCATACAAACAGATCCGAAGGTTTTTCCCAGAAGGATCCACAAGCACCTGCTCCACTTTCTGGGAAGAAGGAAGCTGTTGTGGCCACCTCACCTATCCCTTGGCCCAAGACACTTGGGGGCTATCGTATCCCCAAGCAAGTGAGGCCCAGCCCTCCACATGCAACATCAGCCACTGAGCCTCCCCACTGCATTTCACCACCTCCCCGTGCAACGACTCCACCAGATCCAGCCAGCCCTGAGGCTCCCACATCCAAGGATCCCTCTACCTCAACCAGTTCTCCCCCTCCCAGGTCCAGTCCTCCGACTACCCCAGACAGTCATCCCCCACCCAGTTCCAGTTCTCCACAAATTTGAGGCAGAGTCCCCCTTCCCACCCCATTCCTCCCTGAGCGGTGCCTGAGCTGCCCATTTGCTGGCCCTATCCTGGTGATATTCCCTTGGATGTGGCCTGTGTTTCAATCATCTGTGTGGAATTTCAAAGCACACATGTGCGGACTTGAGTTTGGACTGGCCGTTGCCCTTAATGTTTTGCACTTTACATGCTGATACTGAGTTTATGTAATAACAAAAATATATTTATGTTCTGAGCGTTGTCGCTGGCCTTACTAATGATGCTGTGCAATGTATGTGTATATGTTCATCGGTTCCATCCTCTGAATTCACACTTTCCCATTGGCATGTACTTAAGTTGATATTGCAGGTGTTACTAGGGGTTCCGGCAACTAATGTCCAGTTTGGACTCTGAGGATTGATGGGAGCGAGCTGCTTGTCTGTGATGGTCCACTCTGGTCCTATTCATTATGTTGGCTGAGCTCTACTTATTCACACATGTCAGATTTGTTTGATCTCCATCATGAGAATCTATTCCAATTTACATGATGACTTGAGGGGTGGACAGGGTACAATATTTCTGTGTGATCTATCTTGATGTGTACACACCAGTGTAGGTGTGTTGTCATCTTGGCCAGGTATGGCTTCATAGTCAAATGGATCGATGTACATGTGCTTACTGAAGTCATCAGACAGTGTGAGTGTCCTATCATTAGCAGAGGTGTTCATGTGTATGTGCCCTTGAACATTGCCCTTTCACACATGTATGATCCAGTTGATGAGTGCATGTTTGTTTCCATGATCAGACACCTTGTGGAGTGTTTGTGGACATGTTGGGGTTGTTGCCGGAGCAGTGTGCAGTGTGTCATTGTAACCTCTCAGTCCTAGGGTACACCTACATCTTATCCACATCAATTGTGAGTATGCTGAATGTGTCACTGCAATGTCTGTGTTGTGAGTCTTGGGACCCGGCCTGGCTCCTGCTTACCTTTGTTTTCACTGTGCTGCATGTCTCTGGGATACAAACATGATATGTGAGTTTTCACATGCATTGCTGTCACTTTCCACTTTATGGGCTCCAATATGTGTTGGTCTGATTCATGACAGTCACAGTCATACCATTGAGGCATACACAATGTGAGATACTCCACTATGGCTTTTTGCTCTGTACAATCCTCACCTGTAGAATTCACGTGTATACACCACTTCAGTCAAAACATGTGCCACTGCATGCCATGCACATGTTTGACCCTCCCCACCACTCCATGGTGTGACACTCTGCTGTGTGCAAATGATTTGTATCCAGAAGCATTGTGGCCCTCAGCACTGTTACAGTAAATGATATGTGCTATTTGAGCCTACTTGATTTCAGTCATGGTTGCTGATGTACAGTACAGATGGATTTCCAGCACAGTCCTCTTGTCTTGTTGCAGCATGGATGTTTGCCTGGGTTGTGTAGCAGTAGGTGATAGCAAAAGTGTGTAGCTGTTTGCTGCGACACTGCTACCCATTCTGGGCACGCATCTTCCTCACTTTGCAGTGTGCAGTGTATACACTCCCAGCCCCCAGGCAAATCTGCCACCTTGTGCCCGATCGGAGCTGTGTGAGTGGTGCTTGTAGGTGGGGGAGAGGGGAGCAGCGCGCCAGGAGGAGTCAGCACAAGGCAGCCTTCGGGAGCCCTGAGGGTGTCACTCATGTAAATTGAGGGAGCCTCGCACATTGCATTTCGCATGTTTCCCTAAACATCGTAGAGCCGGCCCTGCCTGCATGCTTGCTAGGAGTTGTTGTTGTACAGGGGTTGCATGCATGGAGATGTTTTGGACGTACCTCTGCTGTAGAGCGCGGCGGCGTCTTATCTGATGGTGATGCATCAGGTAGAGCAGCGGAAAGGCCTGTAGAGCAGGATCCATGGCGGCTATGGTCGTATGCAGGTGTTCTGGTTCGACTTTTCCTCTCCGTAGTTGTGCTTCCGCCATCCGCGATGAGGTGGTTTTTCCTCCGCGAGGGGATTGGCTATTTGATACATCGTAATCTGGTTGGTGGACGGGACGTGATTCCGCACGCAGTTCTTGCTCTATCGGCTCCGTCCGCCACCCTTGCGAAACGAAAAAACGTGCAGAGCCTGAAACACCGCGACGGTCGGAATATGGCCTATGTTGGCCCATTGTAGTATGGCGGTCGCAATGACCGCATCAGGAGCGGAAAAATCTACGTTTTCTGCCACCGCCACCACTGCGAATGCACTTCCGTCCGCCATTGTAATTACCCCCTAAGTTACCAACAGCTGAAATGACCCTTTTATTGACTGATATTATTGTCTTCATGGATTGCCATTTACTGTCTTTTCTAATAGAGGTATTCAAAACATTCACATGTGTAGAGAACTTTATGAAAAGTTTTGGGAGTTTAACAAGCTCTTTCTTGTGGTTATCATCCTCAGTCAAAAGGGCAAAAAGAGAGAACTAAGCAATGCTTGGAGCAATATTTGTGGTGCTACTGTAATGCAACTCAAGACAATTGGGTTTCCTAATTTACCAGTCATGGACTTTTATTATTATAATGCACCTCATGGTGCCAACAAAGGATCACAATTCTTTTTTATTGATTCTTTAGTTCCAACAGATATCATTAGTTGACAGCTTGTTTCTGATAGCTTACACCATTCTAAAGTCAAAATGAAAGAATATGCTGATAAATCAAGAACAAATTATGCTTCTAGAGAGAAAGTCTGGATGTCATCTCATTTCTTTCTTTCGATACATTGTCAGTTAAAGTTTGACCACCTTTTTTGATCTATTTGTGATAACTCATCATTTCAATCCTCTGGTATTTCGGTTGAAGTCAACTCACACTTGGAAGAAACATTTTGTCTTCAATTTTCCCAATTAAAAGTCATTTTTCCAGATCATTTACTTCTTTCTGAACCTTTCCCAGTTCTGGCAAAATATGAGTTCAAGAATTTTGTGATTCTTTGAAGTTTCATGGTTGGTTTGAATTTCTGGTTCACTGGAAAGATTATATTTCTTTTGAGCGTTCTTGGGAAGATGATTCTTCAGTTCATACTCCAGTGTTAGTTTTGAAGTTTCTTTCAGCAGCACCATGATCATCCTAGAGCTTTTGGAGGGCAGTATACTGTTGCATCTGGTCCAGGAGCAGTGCTAAAAGTAGTAGAGACAGCTAACTAGAGACTGCATGCATTCAGAGTAGGAAGGAGCACTTCACACACTTCCTGACAGTACCATGTTGGACACCGTATTCAGGGCATGGCTGGGCATCCTCCCCACTGGGTTTGTTCTCATGTCTTCATGCTCATGGTCATCCGGTGGGGTGTTCCGCAAGCCACCTAATATTTCAGATGTAAACGGCAGCAGCAAACTGGGCAGATCATGTCGAACTTGGGCTTCTTCTTCATTTGACAAGTCAACACCATGAAATCCAGGAAAAGGGCATGGACAAAACTTGTAAACAGCCCTTTCTAAGATGGTGGTCTCTTTCCAAGAGTGTGTTATCTGAGAGTCCCAAACCAATATGAAATCAATTTTTGGATGTGATGTTAGTTCCTGTTCTGTTTGAATCATATTTGATGAGACTATTCTAAGTGCATCACAACACATTTGTTCACTTATTTTTTGTCATATTGTTTGTCCCTTTGATACTATGTTTGACCCTGAATTTTGCTTCTAGCACCTTGACCTTCTATTGGATTCTAATTATGAATATTATGTCTGGCTTTTTTATTTTCCCTGATGTCAGGGGATGTTTGGTAGATTGCTAATCAGTTCAGATAAATCTTCATCTACAATGAAGCTCTACAACTTTGTCAAGGAGGATTTCTTTTGCTTTTTCACTCCTAACAGGGACCCTCTTAAGGGAACACTTAACAACTTTCATATATACTAATCTGTGCAGTGTAGTACTACAGCTCTCTGGTATTGGGTTGTGTCACTCTTTCCTTTGGCAATCAAAAGAGGAGCTCAACAGACCTTCTCGGTGTCCAGTCCTTGACACAAGCTGGTCTTCATGAATTTTCCAGCCTTCCAAGAGGCTACAAACATCATGAAGGATTGAAAATTAGAGATAGGTCTAGACATCCAGATCGCTAGTTGGGTGTTTTCAATATATGTAGAAATAAGGTGAATTGAAATTTGGCTACAGGGGCCGCTGAGCTTTTGAAGACTTTGTGGCTAGTGAAAAGCCCAGAAGGGCAGCCATCACATAGAAGTAGAAGGTAATGGGGGAAGTGTATGGCTTGTTGTCTGTTGGACAAAAAAAGAGAAAAAGTCCTCTAATGCAACATGCTTATTGTTTATTTCATAGGGTCTTTCTGTCAGGATGAGGTAATCACAACATCAAAGGCTAGAGTGAGAGATAATAGAATCAAGGATTCAGTGTTGCCTTGTGCCACTGTTATTCTGCCATTGTCAATGTTGTCAATGTTCAAACTATGAGGCTTTTGTGCATTTATAGAGATGAAGATTCACTGACAGTTCCAAAATCAGCCCAAAGAGGCAGGAGTGAAATTTGGCCTAAAGTTAGAAAAGATTATGGGATTGGTGTTAGAGTTTTTCAGCAAAGGGACACATCTAGCATGTTTAGGCATAGTAAGAACCACGACGGAGGCAAGTGAAAGGTGTGAGTTATGACATATGACATGTTCTGTTACTTTCAGAGCTTTTGTAACTTGGCGGGTGGCACAGATCAAGTGGTGATATGCATTTGATGATACGGTTCAATTAGTAACATTGTCAGTCATGAAAGGAAGGAAATTATTCAACATGTGCTTAAACCTGAGTCTTGGGAACTCTGACTGAAATGGAATGCAATGAGTTGGCTATGGTGAAAGAGTGGTGAATGGATTCATTTTTAATGTGGAAGAAATAGATCTTACCAAAGATGGAGCGCAGAGATCTTTGACGTTCTGCTACAGGCAAGGTCAACAAATTCTTTGGTGATGTCAAAAATGTCTTTAAGTGCGTGAGAGACAGAGCAGATGTGTTATTGGAAATATGTACTGCAAGCTCAAAAATGGCTATTTGTTTTTTAAATGAGAAGAACGGTGTTCAATTGTATCCCGCGCATCACAGTTTTTGCTCAATGTGTACTCTGCATGTTTGCAGGAGGTTCTGAGGGTGTCATGTTTCGAAGACAACCACTGTACAGAACAGTGTTGTTTACTATTTTCTATAGAGCAATTCATGGGACTACCACATGCATATGTGAAACATTCTGTTATTTGGTTATTGAAGCCCAAAAAGAGATCCTCAGAGGGCAGTGTTAGGGTAAAATTATCCTTGAAGACTGTTAGGGAAAACTTAGACCAGGGACAGTGGGGCCGATTCCGATCTCGGCCGGTAGGGCTCCGAATCGGATTCGGCTTAACCGGATCCGATTCGGAGCCCTATTTCCCGACCAATTCGTACGTGCGTCCGGACGAGCGAGTACGATGCGAAATCGCCGACCGACTCGTTCGGGCGTCCCAACCGCTCCGACCGACACGTTCCCGGGTCGAACCGCACCGACCAACTCGCTCGGACAAGACTCGCACCGCGCAATGGAGACGTTCCCCGGCCGGGTAAGTACGATGCGCGCCGCGAACAGTCCGACCGACACGCGCCGCCCGGCTCGAAAGAGCAGTCGGAGCCATACTTCGGGGGTCCGTGTCAGACCCCCCTGTACGCGTAGCCGCGCGAGTCGCACACAGGGGGGACCCATGGGTCCCCCCTACCTGTGCATGTACGGCGCGAGTCGCTTCACCGCGTACACGCTGTAGGGGGCGCCCTTGTTCACCTCGCACCCATTGAGGCAATGGGAGCCCGCGTACACGTTGTACGACCGGCTCCCATTGACTTGAATAGCATACGGATGAAATGAAATGAAATGAAAAAGGCTTTTGTATAGCGCATGGCTACCCGGAGGCATCCCAGCGCTGCGGAGGCGACTAGAGGAAAAAAGAGAGATTAAGGGAATAGCCAAGTTTTCAAGCGTTTCCGGAAAGTCAGGTGATTAACCTCCTTGCGGATAGGAAGAGGAAGGGCATTCCAAAGCCTAGAAGTGATATAGGGGAAACGGCGGCCGCCTGCTCTGGCCTTCTTGATTCTAGGATGCATCGTACTCATTCGGTCGGGCTGCACGGGTCCGATTCGGTCGGAAATCTCTCCGGGTCTGGCTCGGTCAGAGAGATTTCCGGCCCGAATCGGAATCGGCCCCTAAATTGGAGTGAAAATGGTTTAATTTGGGGGAGTGTTTTGAGTTATAGGGACCTAATGATGGCATGGTTAATCAAAGGGAAAACATAGTGCCTTTGAATATTGAATAGGCCTACCTCTGAGAAAAAAACAAGTCGAGTGTATGCCTCACTAGGCGATCTGTGGATTAAAGAGGGGCTGGCCAGAGAGCTTCCACTTCTGGTCTCGTAAGGCAATTGGCCCAATTAATGAAGTCTCCAAGGATAAGATATATGGAAGCTTTGTGATTACTGGTGCTATATAATGACTGATCTTTGCCAAAATTTCTGCCCAAACTAGGTGGGGGGGGCTAGGTATAACTAATTTCAGAACAAAAGAAAAATGAGGAGAGGGAATAGTATAAGAGAAAGTGTATATCTGTCGAGAGAAAAGGGGAAGTGCAAAGCATTATTAGACTGATTACGATGTTGGTGGGTCCGACACTGTCTGGCGTTCACCAAGAAGGGCATCTTGCCGCTAAATAACAGATGTTCATTGTTACCAAACTCAATGGTATGCATTTTATCGACCTCGGAAGGATGAGTGGAGCTGCCAGGATTTGAACCTGTGACCATGCGGTCATACACAGGCCCCTACAGTGGAGGTATTAGTCCAATAAGCCACTGTCCCCTTTTAGTGTCCAGCACCTTCTCCAAAATGGTTTATAGCAGGGCAGGGGTGGATGGAATATCCAGCTTTGATTCCATCACATCTGTGGAATTACATTAAAATTCCCCAACACTCTGCAGATTTCTGCAATGGGACGGAGTGGGCCCTTGATGCTATTTTCTTAGCCCAAAATGCACCCTCAGGTCTTAAAAACGATGCGAGGATGCATTTTGCGCTAAGAAAATAGAGCAGCCAAATATTACTCGAGGCCCTGCTTACTCTGCAGTGATTAAAACTGCAGAGCATGCAAGGGCGCAGAGTGATATGCAGTGGTTTCTAAAGTTTAGAAACCACTGCATTTCACCCTTACACCCTCTGCAGTGATTAAAACATTAATTCACTGCAGAGAATGGGTGCTGGGTGGCATGTAGTGGTTTCTAAACTTTAGAAACCCCTGCATATCACTAAGCGCTCTTCTTACATATTCTGCAGTGATTAAAACATTTAATCACTGCAGAATATTGTTATTCAGTGGTTTCTAAACTTTAGAAACCACTGAATAATTTAAAATTCTGCCAGCGGAGCAGCAGAATTTTAATTTAACAATAATTCTGCATTACAAGAGTAACACAGAATTACTAAAATTCCTCCGATTCCACCAGCGGATTCCACCAGTGGAATTGAAAATTCTGCCCAGGCCTAGTTTATAGTTTGTAGTTGTGTCTGTTTTAAAAATAAGAAATACATATCAATGTTTTGACATGTTTCTTATTCATGTATTTTATTTATTTTATGTACATTTTTATTCTTTGTTTTTGATCTATACATTTTACATAATGTTTACATGTTATAGTGATGCAGTATTTTTATTTACTTTTTTGGTATAGAACCACATGTATTGAATGTTTAATATATTTTTCAGTCATGTATAGTTTGATACGTTTTTGCACAAATGGTACATAATTATATTTTCATAAATGTATTTATGTTTTTTTAATACCTAGCACATTGTGTTCTTGCATTTTTAGAATACATTTTGATACATATTAATTAGCACTATTTTATATATAAATATATTGTTAGTGTACTACTTAATGTATACTTTACATATAGATTTGTATTTGTCCAGTCCATTGTTTAAAACATTTTTATACACCTTTACAAATGTTTTACATAAATCTTTTAACACGTTTTAATAATTGACAACAGGATGTGGGAGCACACCGCTGACCTCTCAGGCAAGGTTCGACCCTGGCATTCTGGTAAATGCAGTTTCTTGTAGCTCGATCCGATATTTTCGAGTATTTCGCCAAGGTTGGCGCAGATAGTGCTGATCTCTAGACACGTGTTTCTGGTTTATTAACCGTCATCAGTAGAGAATACAGTCTTGTATTTTGGGGTTTGCTGAGTAGGCTGCCAAACACTATATCAGGTCCGGTACCTCTCACTGGCGCGCAGGTGCTTCATCCACGAGCTCGTCAGCTCAATGACTCACAGGAGTACTTTATAAAGACAACAGGATGTGGGAGCACACCGCTGACCTCTCAGGCAAGGTTCGCCCTGGCATTCTGGTAAATGCAGTTTCTTGTAGCTCGCTCCGATATTTTCGAGTATTTCACCAAGGTTGGCGCAGATAGTGCTGATCTCTAGACACGTGTTTCTGGTTTATTAACCGTCATCAGTAGAGAATACAGTCTTGTATTTTGGGGTTTGCTGAGTAGGATGCCAAACATTATATCAGGTCCGGTACCTCTCACTGGCGCGCAGGTGCTTCATCCACGAGCTCGTCAGCTCAATGACACACGGGAGTACTTTAAATAGACAACAGGATGTGGGAGCATGTTAATAAACCAGAAACACTTGCCTAGAGATCAGCACTATCTGCGCCAACCTTGGTGAAATACTCGAAAATATCGGAGCGAGCTACAAGAAACTGCATTTACCAGAATGCCAGGGGCGAACCTTGCCTGAGAGGTCAGCGGTGTGCTCCCACATCCTGTTGTCTATTTAAAGTACTCCTGTGAGTCATTGAGCTGACGAGCTCGTGGATGAAGCACCTGCGCGCCAGTGAGAGGTACCGGACCTGATATAACGTTTGGCAGCCTACTCAGCAAACCCCAAAATACAAGACTGTATTCTCTACTGATGACGGTTAATAAACCAGAAACACGTGCCTAGAGATCAGCACTATCTGCGCCAACCTTGGTGAAATACTCGAAAATATCGGAGCGAGCTACAAGAAACTGCATTTACCAGAATGCCAGGGGCGAACCTTGCCTGAGAGGTCAGCGGTGTGCTCCCACATCCTGTTGTCTATTTAAAGTACTCCCGTGAGTCATTGAGCTGACGAGCTCGTGGATGAAGCACCTGCGCGCCAGTGAGAGGTACCGGACCTGATATAATGTTTGGCAGCCTACTCAGCAAACCCCAAAATACAAGACTGTATTCTCTGCTGATGACGGTTAATAAACCAGAAACACGTGTCTAGAGATCAGCACTATCTGCGCCAACCTTGGCGAAATATTCGAAAATATCGGAGCGAGCTACAAGAAACTGCATTTACCAGAATGCCTGGGGCGAACCTTGCCTGAGAGGTCAGCGGTGTGCTCCCACATCCTGTTGTCTATTTAAAGTACTCCCGTGAGTCATTGAGCTGACGAGCTCGTGGATGAAGCACCTGCGCGCCAGTGAGAGATACCGGACCTGATATAATGTTTGGCAGCCTACTCAGCAAACCCCAAAATACAAGACTGTATTCTCTACTGATGACGGTTAATAAACCAGAAACACGTGTCTAGAGATCAGCACTATCTGCGCCAACCTTGGCGAAATACTCGAAAATATCGGAGCGAGCTACAAGAAACTGCATTTACCAGAATGCCAGGGGCGAACCTTGCCTGAGTGGTCAGCGGTGTGCTCCCAAATCCTGTTGTCTATTTAAAGTACTCCCGTGAGTCATTGAGCTGACGAGCTCGTGGATGAAGCACCTGCGTGCCAGGGAGAGGTACCGGACCTGATATAATGTTTGGCAGCCTACTCAGCAAACCCCAAAATACAAGACTGTATTCTCTACTGATGACGGTTAATAAACCAGAAACACTTGCCTAGAGATCAGCACTATCTGCGCCAACCTTGGTGAAATACTCGAAAATATCGGAGCGAGCTACAAGAAACTGCATTTACCAGAATGCCAGGGGCGAACCTTGCCTGAGAGGTCAGCGGTGTGCTCCCACATCCTGTTGTCTATTTAAAGTACTCCCGTGAGTCATTGAGCTGACGAGCTCGTGGATGAAGCACCTGCGCGCCAGTGAGAGGTACCGGACCTGATATAACGTTTGGCAGCCTACTCAGCAAACCCCAAAATACAAGACTGTATTCTCTACTGATGACGGTTAATAAACCAGAAACACGTGCCTAGAGATCAGCACTATCTGCGCCAACCTTGGTGAAATACTCGAAAATATCGGAGCGAGCTACAAGAAACTGCATTTACCAGAATGCCAGGGGCGAACCTTGCCTGAGAGGTCAGCGGTGTGCTCCCACATCCTGTTGTCTATTTAAAGTACTCCCGTGAGTCATTGAGCTGACGAGCTCGTGGATGAAGCACCTGCGCGCCAGTGAGAGGTACCGGACCTGATATAATGTTTGGCAGCCTACTCAGCAAACCCCAAAATACAAGACTGTATTCTCTACTGATGACGGTTAATAAACCAGAAACACGTGTCTAGAGATCAGCACTATCTGCGCCAACCTTGGCGAAATACTCGAAAATATCTGAGCGAGCTACAAGAAACTGCATTTACCAGAATGCCAGGGGCGAACCTTGCCTGAGTGGTCAGCGGTGTGCTCCCAAATCCTGTTGTCTATTTAAAGTACTCCCGTGAGTCATTGAGCTGACGAGCTCGTGGATGAAGCACCTGCGCGCCAGGGAGAGGTACCGGACCTGATATAATGTTTGGCAGCCTACTCAGCAAACCCCAAAATACAAGACTGTATTCTCTACTGATGACGGTTAATAAACCAGAAACACGTGTCTAGAGATCAGCACTATCTGCGACAACCTTGGCAAAATACTCGAAAATATCGGAGCGAGCTACAAGAAACTGCATTTACCAGAATGCCAGGGGCGAACCTTGCCTGAGAGGTCAGCGGTGTGCTCCCACATCCTGATGTCTATTTAAAGTACTCCCGTGAGTCATTGAGCTGACGAGCTCGTGGATGAAGCACCTGCGCGCCAGTGAGAGGTACCGGACCTAATATAATGTTTGGCAGCCTACTCAGCAAACCCCAAAATACAAGACTGTATTCTCTACTGATGACGGTTAATAAACCAGAAACACGTGTCTAGAGATCAGCACTATCTGCGGCAACCTTGGCGAAATAGTCGAAAATATCGGAGCGAGCTACAAGAAACTGCATTTACCAGAATGCCAGGGGCGAATCTTGCCTGAGAGGTCAGCGGTGTGCTCCCACATCCTGTTGTCTATTTAAAGTACTCCCGTGAGTCATTGAGCTGACGAGCTCGTGGATGAAGCACCTGCGCGCCAGTTAGAGGTACCGGACCTAATATAATGTTTGGCAGCCTACTCAGCAAACCCCAAAATACAAGACTGTATTCTCTACTGATGACGGTTAATAAACCAGAAACACGTGTCTAGAGATCAGCACTATCTGCGCCAACCTTGGCGAAATACTCGAAAATATCGGAGCGAGCTACAAGAAACTGCATTTACCAGAATGCCAGGGGCGAACCTTGCCTGAGAGGTCAGCGGTGTGCTCCCACATCCTGTTGTCTATTTAAAGTACTCCCGTGAGTCATTGAGCTGACGAGCTCGTGGATGAAGCACCTGCGCGCCAGTGAGAGGTACCGGACCTGATATAACGTTTGGCAGCGTACTCCGCAAACCCCAAAATACAAGACTGTATTCTCTACTGATGTCGGTTAATAAACCAGAAACACGTGCCTAGAGATCAGCACTATCTGCGCCAACCTTGGTGAAATACTCGAAAATATCGGAGCGAGCCACAAGAAACTGCATTTACCAGAATGCCTGGGGCGAACCTTGCCTGAGAGGTCAGCGGTGTGCTCCCACATCCTGTTGTCTATTTAAATTACTCCTGTGAGTCATTGAGCTGACGAGCTCGTGGATGAAGCACCTGCGCGCCAGTGAGACGTACCGGACCTGATATAATGTCTGGCAGCCTACTCAGCAAACCCCAAAATACAAGACTGTATTCTCTACTGATGACGGTTAATAAACCAGAAACACGTGTCTAGAGATCAGCACTATCTGCGCCAACCTTGACGAAATACTCGAAAATATCGGAGAGAGCTACAAGAAACTGCATTTACCAGAATGCCAGGGGCGAACCTTGCCTGAGAGGTCAGCGGTGTGCTCCCACATCCTGTTGTCTATTTAAAGTACTCCCGTGAGTCATTGAGCTGACGAGCTCGTGGATGAAGCACCTGCACGCCAGTGAGATACCGTAACCTGATATAATGTTTGGCAGCCTACTCAGCAAACCCCAAAATACAAGACTGTATTCTCTACTGATGACGGTTAATAAACCAGAAACACGTGTCTAGAGATCAGCACTATCTGCGCCAACCTTGGCGAAACACTCGAAAATATCGGAGCGAGCTACAAGAAACTGCATTTACCAGAATGCCAGGGGCGAACCTTGCCTGAGTGGTCAGCGGTGTGCTCCCACATCCTGTTGTCTATTTAAAGTACTCCCGTGAGTCATTGAGCTGACGAGCTCGTGGATGAAGCACCTGCGTGCCAGTGAGAGGTACCGGACCTGATATAATGTTTGGCAGCCTACTCAGCAAACCCCAAAATACAAGACTGTATTCTCTACTGATGACGGTTAATAAACCAGAAACACTTGCCTAGAGATCAGCACTATCTGCGCCAACCTTGGTGAAACACTCGAAAATATCGGAGCGAGCTACAAGAAACTGCATTTACCAGAATGCCAGGGGCGAACCTTGCCTGAGAGGTCAGCGGTGTGCTCCCACATCCTGTTGTCTATTTAAAGTACTCCCGTGAGTCATTGAGCTGACGAGCTCGTGGATGAAGCACCTGCGCGCCAGTGAGAGGTACCGGACCTGATATAACGTTTGGCAGCCTACTCAGCAAACCCCAAAATACAAGACTGTATTCTCTACTGATGACGGTTAATAAACCAGAAACACGTGTCTAGAGATCAGCACTATCTGCGCCAACCTTGGTGAAATACTCGAAAATATCGGAGCGAGCTACAAGAAACTGCATTTACCAGAATGCCAGGGGCGAACCTTGCCTGAGAGGTCAGCGGTGTGCTCCCACATCCTGTTGTCTATTTAAAGTACTCCCGTGAGTCATTGAGCTGACGAGCTCGTGGATGAAGAACCTGCGCGCCAGTGAGAGGTACCGGACCTGATATAATGTTTGGCAGCCTACTCAGCAAACCCCAAAATACAAGACTGTATTCTCTACTGATGACGGTTAATAAACCAGAAACACGTGTCTAGAGATCAGCACTATCTGCGCCAACCTTGGCGAAACACTCGAAAATATCGGAGCGAGCTACAAGAAACTGCATTTACCAGAATGCCAGGGGCGAACCTTGCCTGAGAGGTCAGCGGTGTGCTCCCACATCCTGTTGTCTATTTAAAGTACTCCCGTGAGTCATTGAGCTGACGAGCTCGTGGATGAAGCACCTGCGCGCCAGTGAGAGGTACCGGACCTGATATAATGTTTGGCAGCCTACTCAGCAAACCCCAAAATACAAGACTGTATTCTCTACTGATGACGGTTAATAAACCAGAAACACGTGTCTAGAGATCAGCACTATCTGCGCCAACCTTGGCGAAACACTCGAAAATATCGGAGCGAGCTACAAGAAACTGCATTTACCAGAATGCCAGGGGCGAACCTTGCCTGAGAGGTCAGCGGTGTGCTCCCACATCCTGTTGTCTATTTAAAGTACTCCCGTGAGTCATTGAGCTGACGAGCTCGTGGATGAAGCACCTGCGCGCCAGTGAGAGGTACCGGACCTGATATAATGTTTGGCAGCCTACTCAGCAAACCCCAAAATACAAGACTGTATTCTCTACTGATGACGGTTAATAAACCAGAAACACGTGTCTAGAGATCAGCACTATCTGCGCCAACCTTGGCGAAACACTCGAAAATATCGGAGCGAGCTACAAGAAACTGCATTTACCAGAATGCCAGGGGCGAACCTTGCCTGAGAGGTCAGCGGTGTGCTCCCACATCCTGTTGTCTATTTAAAGTACTCCCGTGAGTCATTGAGCTGACGAGCTCGTGGATGAAGCACCTGCGCGCCAGTGAGAGGTACCGGACCTGATATAATGTTTGGCAGCCTACTCAGCAAACCCCAAAATACAAGACTGTATTCTCTACTGATGACGGTTAATAAACCAGAAACACGTGTCTAGAGATCAGCACTATCTGCGCCAACCTTGGCGAAACACTCGAAAATATCGGAGCGAGCTACAAGAAACTGCATTTACCAGAATGCCAGGGGCGAACCTTGCCTGAGAGGTCAGCGGTGTGCTCCCACATCCTGTTGTCTATTTAAAGTACTCCCGTGAGTCATTGAGCTGACGAGCTCGTGGATGAAGCACCTGCGCGCCAGTGAGAGGTACCGGACCTGATATAATGTTTGGCAGCCTACTCGGCAAACCCCAAAATACAAGACTGTATTCTCTACTGATGACGGTTAATAAACCAGAAACACGTGTCTAGAGATCAGCACTATCTGCGCCAACCTTGGTGAAACACTCGAAAATATCGGAGCGAGCCACAAGAAACTGCATTTACCAGAATGCCAGGGGCGAACCTTGCCTGAGAGGTCAGCGGTGTGCTCCCACATCCTGTTGTCTATTTAAAGTACTCCTGTGAGTCATTGAGCTGACGAGCTCGTGGATGAAGCACCTGCGCGCCAGTGAGAGGTACCGGACCTGATATAATGTTTGGCAGCCTACTCAGCAAACCCCAAAATACAAGACTGTATTCTCTACTGATGACGGTTAATAAACCAGAAACACGTGTCTAGAGATCAGCACTATCTGCGCCAACCTTGGCGAAACACTCGAAAATATCGGAGAGAGCTACAAGAAACTGCATTTACCAGAATGCCAGGGGCGAACCTTGCCTGAGAGGTCAGCGGTGTGCTCCCACATCCTGTTGTCTATTTAAAGTACTCCCGTGAGTCATTGAGCTGACGAGCTCGTGGATGAAGCACCTGCGCGCCAGTGAGAGGTACCGTAACCTGATATAATGTTTGGCAGCCTACTCAGCAAACCCCAAAATACAAGACTGTATTCTCTACTGATGACGGTTAATAAACCAGAAACACGTGTCTAGAGATCAGCACTATCTGCGCCAACCTTGGCGAAACACTCGAAAATATCGGAGCGAGCTACAAGAAACTGCATTTACCAGAATGCCAGGGGCGAACCTTGCCTGAGAGGTCAGCGGTGTGCTCCCACATCCTGTTGTCTATTTAAAGTACTCCCGTGAGTCATTGAGCTGACGAGCTCGTGGATGAAGCACCTGCGCGCCAGTGAGAGGTACCGGACCTGATATAATGTTTGGCAGCCTACTCAGCAAACCCCAAAATACAAGACTGTATTCTCTACTGATGACGGTTAATAAACCAGAAACACGTGTCTAGAGATCAGCACTATCTGCGCCAACCTTGGCGAAACACTCGAAAATATCGGAGCGAGCTACAAGAAACTGCATTTACCAGAATGCCAGGGGCGAACCTTGCCTGAGAGGTCACCGGTGTGCTCCCACATCCTGTTGTCTATTTAAAGTACTCCCGTGAGTCATTGAGCTGACGAGCTCGTGGATGAAGCACCTGAGCGCCAGTGAGAGGTACCGGACCTGATATAATGTTTGACAGCCTACTCAGCAAACCCCAAAATACAAGACTGTATTCTCTACTGATGACGGTTAATAAACCAGAAACACGTGTCTAGAGATCAGCACTATCTGCGCCAACCTTGGCGAAACACTCGAAAATATCGGAGCGAGCTACAAGAAACTGCATTTACCAGAATGCCAGGGGCGAACCTTGCCTGAGAGGTCAGCGGTGTGCTCCCACATCCTGTTGTCTATTTAAAGTACTCCCGTGAGTCATTGAGCTGACGAGCTCGTGGATGAAGCACCTGCGCGCCAGTGAGAGGTACCGGACCTGATATAATGTTTGGCAGCCTACTCAGCAAACCCCAAAATACAAGACTGTATTCTCTACTGATGACGGTTAATAAACCAGAAACACGTGTCTAGAGATCAGCACTATCTGCGCCAACCTTGGCGAAACACTCGAAAATATCGGAGCGTGCTACAAGAAACTGCATTTACCAGAATGCCAGGGGCAAACCTTTTCCTGAGAGGTCAGCGGTGTGCTCCCACATCCAGTTGTCTATTTAAAGTACTCCCGTGAGTCATTGAGCTGACGAGCTCGTGGATGAAGCACCTGCGCGCCAGTGAGAGGTACCGGACCTGATATAATGTTTGGCAGCCTACTCAGCAAACCCCAAAATACAAGACTGTATTCTCTACTGATGACGGTTAATAAACCAGAAACACGTGTCTAGAGATCAGCACTATCTGCGCCAACCTTGGCAAAACACTCGAAAATATCGGAGCGTGCTACAAGAAACTGCATTTACCAGAATGCCAGGGGCGAACCTTGCCTGAGAGGTCAGCGGTGTGCTCCCACATCCTGTTGTCTATTTAAAGTACTCCCGTGAGTCATTGAGCTGACGAGCTCGTGGATGAAGCACCTGCGCGCCAGTGAGAGGTACCGGACCTGATATAATGTTTGGCAGCCTACTCAGCAAACCCCAAAATACAAGACTGTATTCTCTACTGATGACGGTTAATAAACCAGAAACACGTGTCTAGAGATCAGCACTATCTGCGCCAACCTTGGCGAAACACTCGAAAATATCGGAGCGAGCTACAAGAAACTGCATTTACCAGAATGCCAGGGGCGAACCTTGCCTGAGAGGTCAGCGGTGTGCTCCCACATCCTGTTGTCTATTTAAAGTACTCCCGTGAGTCATTGAGCTGACGAGCTCGTGGATGAAGCACCTGCGCGCCAGTGAGAGGTACCGGACCTGATATAATGTTTGGCAGCCTACTCAGCAAACCCCAAAATACAAGACTGTATTCTCTACTGATGACGGTTAATAAACCAGAAACACGTGTCTAGAGATCAGCACTATCTGCGCCAACCTTGGCGAAACACTCGAAAATATCGGAGCGAGCTACAAGAAACTGCATTTACCAGAATGCCAGGGGCGAACCTTGCCTGAGAGGTCAGCGGTGTGCTCCCACATCCTGTTGTCTATTTAAAGTACTCCCGTGAGTCATTGAGCTGACGAGCTCGTGGATGAAGCACCTGCGCGCCAGTGAGAGGTACCGGACCTGATATAATGTTTGGCAGCCTACTCAGCAAACCCCAAAATACAAGACTGTATTCTCTACTGATGACGGTTAATAAACCAGAAACACGTGTCTAGAGATCAGCACTATCTGCGCCAACCTTGGCGAAACACTCGAAAATATCGGAGCGAGCTACAAGAAACTGCATTTACCAGAATGCCAGGGGCGAACCTTGCCTGAGAGGTCAGCGGTGTGCTCCCACATCCTGTTGTCTATTTAAAGTACTCCCGTGAGTCATTGAGCTGACGAGCTCGTGGATGAAGCACCTGCGCGCCAGTGAGAGGTACCGGACCTGATATAATGTTTGGCAGCCTACTCAGCAAACCCCAAAATACAAGACTGTATTCTCTACTGATGACGGTTAATAAACCAGAAACACGTGTCTAGAGATCAGCACTATCTGCGCCAACCTTGGCGAAACACTCGAAAATATCGGAGCGTGCTACAAGAAACTGCATTTACCAGAATGCCAGGGGCGAACCTTGCCTGAGAGGTCAGCGGTGTGCTCCCACATCCTGTTGTCTATTTAAAGTACTCCCGTGAGTCATTGAGCTGACGAGCTCGTGGATGAAGCACCTGCGCGCCAGTGAGAGGTACCGGACCTGATATAATGTTTGGCAGCCTACTCAGCAAACCCCAAAATACAAGACTGTATTCTCTACTGATGACGGTTAATAAACCAGAAACACGTGTCTAGAGATCAGCACTATCTGCGCCAACCTTGGCGAAACACTCGAAAATATCGGAGCGTGCTACAAGAAACTGCATTTACCAGAATGCCAGGGGCGAACCTTGCCTGAGAGGTCAGCGGTGTGCTCCCACATCCTGTTGTCTATTTAAAGTACTCCCGTGAGTCATTGAGCTGACGAGCTCGTGGATGAAGCACCTGCGCGCCAGTGAGAGGTACCGGACCTGATATAATGTTTGGCAGCCTACTCAGCAAACCCCAAAATACAAGACTGTATTCTCTACTGATGACGGTTAATAAACCAGAAACACGTGTCTAGAGATCAGCACTATCTGCGCCAACCTTGGCGAAACACTCGAAAATATCGGAGCGAGCTACAAGAAACTGCATTTACCAGAATGCCAGGGGCGAACCTTGCCTGAGAGGTCAGCGGTGTGCTCCCACATCCTGTTGTCTATTTAAAGTACTCCCGTGAGTCATTGAGCTGACGAGCTCGTGGATGAAGCACCTGCGCGCCAGTGAGAGGTACCGGACCTGATATAATGTTTGGCAGCCTACTCAGCAAACCCCAAAATACAAGACTGTATTCTCTACTGATGACGGTTAATAAACCAGAAACACGTGTCTAGAGATCAGCACTATCTGCGCCAACCTTGGCGAAACACTCGAAAATATCGGAGCGTGCTACAAGAAACTGCATTTACCAGAATGCCAGGGGCGAACCTTGCCTGAGAGGTCAGCGGTGTGCTCCCACATCCTGTTGTCTATTTAAAGTACTCCCGTGAGTCATTGAGCTGACGAGCTCGTGGATGAAGCACCTGCGCGCCAGTGAGAGGTACCGGACCTGATATAATGTTTGGCAGCCTACTCAGCAAACCCCAAAATACAAGACTGTATTCTCTACTGATGACGGTTAATAAACCAGAAACACGTGTCTAGAGATCAGCACTATCTGCGCCAACCTTGGCGAAACACTCGAAAATATCGGAGCGAGCTACAAGAAACTGCATTTACCAGAATGCCAGGGGCGAACCTTGCCTGAGAGGTCAGCGGTGTGCTCCCACATCCTGTTGTCTATTTAAAGTACTCCCGTGAGTCATTGAGCTGACGAGCTCGTGGATGAAGCACCTGCGCGCCAGTGAGAGGTACCGGACCTGATATAATGTTTGGCAGCCTACTCAGCAAACCCCAAAATACAAGACTGTATTCTCTACTGATGACGGTTAATAAACCAGAAACACGTGTCTAGAGATCAGCACTATCTGCGCCAACCTTGGCGAAACACTCGAAAATATCGGAGCGAGCTACAAGAAACTGCATTTACCAGAATGCCAGGGGCGAACCTTGCCTGAGAGGTCAGCGGTGTGCTCCCACATCCTGTTGTCTATTTAAAGTACTCCCGTGAGTCATTGAGCTGACGAGCTCGTGGATGAAGCACCTGCGCGCCAGTGAGAGGTACCGGACCTGATATAATGTTTGGCAGCCTACTCAGCAAACCCCAAAATACAAGACTGTATTCTCTACTGATGACGGTTAATAAACCAGAAACACGTGTCTAGAGATCAGCACTATCTGCGCCAACCTTGGCGAAACACTCGAAAATATCGGAGCGAGCTACAAGAAACTGCATTTACCAGAATGCCAGGGGCGAACCTTGCCTGAGAGGTCAGCGGTGTGCTCCCACATCCTGTTGTCTATTTAAAGTACTCCCGTGAGTCATTGAGCTGACGAGCTCGTGGATGAAGCACCTGCGCGCCAGTGAGAGGTACCGGACCTGATATAATGTTTGGCAGCCTACTCAGCAAACCCCAAAATACAAGACTGTATTCTCTACTGATGACGGTTAATAAACCAGAAACACGTGTCTAGAGATCAGCACTATCTGCGCCAACCTTGGCGAAACACTCGAAAATATCGGAGCGTGCTACAAGAAACTGCATTTACCAGAATGCCAGGGGCGAACCTTGCCTGAGAGGTCAGCGGTGTGCTCCCACATCCTGTTGTCTATTTAAAGTACTCCCGTGAGTCATTGAGCGGACGAGCTCGTGGATGAAGCACCTGCGCGCCAGTGAGAGGTACCGGACCTGATATAATGTTTGGCAGCCTACTCAGCAAACCCCAAAATACAAGACTGTATTCTCTACTGATGACGGTTAATAAACCAGTAACACGTGTCTAAAGATCAGCACTATCTGCGCCAACCTTGGTGAAACACTCGAAAATATCGGAGCGAGCTACAAGAAACTGCATTTACCAGAATGCCAGGGGCGAACCTTGCCTGAGAGGTCAGCGGTGTGCTCCCACATCCTGTTGTCTATTTAAAGTACTCCCGTGAGTCATTGAGCTGACGAGCTCGTGGATGAAGCACCTGCGCGCCAGTGAGAGGTACCGGACCTGATATAATGTTTGGCAGCCTACTCAGCAAACCCCAAAATACAAGACTGTATTCTCTACTGATGACGGTTAATAAACCAGAAACACGTGTCTAGAGATCAGCACTATCTGCGCCAACCTTGGCGAAACACTCGAAAATATCGGAGCGAGCTACAAGAAACTGCATTTACCAGAATGCCAGGGGCGAACCTTGCCTGAGAGGTCAGCGGTGTGCTCCCACATCCTGTTGTCTATTTAAAGTACTCCCGTGAGTCATTGAGCTGACGAGCTCGTGGATGAAGCACCTGCGCGCCAGTGAGAGGTACCGGACCTGATATAATGTTTGGCAGCCTACTCAGCAAACCCCAAAATACAAGACTGTATTCTCTACTGATGACGGTTAATAAACCAGAAACACGTGTCTAGAGATCAGCACTATCTGCGCCAACCTTGGTGAAACACTCGAAAATATCGGAGCGAGCTACAAGAAACTGCATTTACCAGAATGCCAGGGGCGAACCTTGCCTGAGAGGTCAGCGGTGTGCTCCCACATCCTGTTGTCTATTTAAAGTACTCCTGTGAGTCATTGAGCTGACGAGCTCGTGGATGAAGCACCTGCGCGCCAGTGAGAGGTACCGGACCTGATATAATGTTTGGCAGCCTACTCAGCAAACCCCAAAATACAAGACTGTATTCTCTACTGATGACGGTTAATAAACCAGAAACACGTGTCTAGAGATCAGCACTATCTGCGCCAACCTTGGCGAAACACTCGAAAATATCGGAGCGAGCTACAAGAAACTGCATTTACCAGAATGCCAGGGGCGAACCTTGCCTGAGAGGTCAGCGGTGTGCTCCCACATCCTGTTGTCTATTTAAAGTACTCCCGTGAGTCATTGAGCTGACGAGCTCGTGGATGAAGCACCTGCGCGCCAGTGAGAGGTACCGTGACCTGATATAATGTTTGGCAGCCTACTCAGCAAACCCCAAAATACAAGACTGTATTCTCTACTGATGATGGTTAATAAACCAGAAACACGTGTCTAGAGATCAGCACTATCTGCGCCAACCTTGGCGAAACACTCGAAAATATCGGAGCGAGCTACAAGAAACTGCATTTACCAGAATGCCAGGGGCGAACCTTGCCTGAGAGGTCAGCGGTGTGCTCCCACATCCTGTTGTCTATTTAAAGTACTCCCGTGAGTCATTGAGCTGACGAGCTCGTGGATGAAGCACCTGCGCGCCAGTGAGAGGTACCGGACCTGATATAATGTTTGGCAGCCTACTCAGCAAACCCCAAAATACAAGACTGTATTCTCTACTGATGACGGTTAATAAACCAGAAACACGTGTCTAGAGATCAGCACTATCTGCGCCAACCTTGGCGAAACACTCGAAAATATCGGAGCGAGCTACAAGAAACTGCATTTACCAGAATGCCAGGGGCGAACCTTGCCTGAGAGGTCAGCGGTGTGCTCCCACATCCTGTTGTCTATTTAAAGTACTCCCGTGAGTCATTGAGCTGACGAGCTCGTGGATGAAGCACCTGCGCGCCAGTGAGAGGTACCGGACCTGATATAATGTTTGGCAGCCTACTCAGCAAACCCCAAAATACAAGACTGTATTCTCTACTGATGACGGTTAATAAACCAGAAACACGTGTCTAGAGATCAGCACTATCTGCGCCAACCTTGGCGAAACACTCGAAAATATCGGAGCGAGCTACAAGAAACTGCATTTACCAGAATGCCAGGGGCGAACCTTGCCTGAGAGGTCAGCGGTGTGCTCCCACATCCTGTTGTCTATTTAAAGTACTCCCGTGAGTCATTGAGCTGACGAGCTCGTGGATGAAGCACCTGCGCGCCAGTGAGAGGTACCGGACCTGATATAATGTTTGGCAGCCTACTCAGCAAACCCCAAAATACAAGACTGTATTCTCTACTGATGACGGTTAATAAACCAGAAACACGTGTCTAGAGATCAGCACTATCTGCGCCAACCTTGGCGAAACACTCGAAAATATCGGAGCGAGCTACAAGAAACTGCATTTACCAGAATGCCAGGGGCGAACCTTGCCTGAGAGGTCAGCGGTGTGCTCCCACATCCTGTTGTCTATTTAAAGTACTCCCGTGAGTCATTGAGCTGACGAGCTCGTGGATGAAGCACCTGCGCGCCAGTGAGAGGTACCGGACCTGATATAATGTTTGGCAGCCTACTCAGCAAACCCCAAAATACAAGACTGTATTCTCTACTGATGACGGTTAATAAACCAGAAACACGTGTCTAGAGATCAGCACTATCTGCGCCAACCTTGGCGAAACACTCGAAAATATCGGAGCGTGCTACAAGAAACTGCATTTACCAGAATGCCAGGGGCGAACCTTTGCCTGAGAGGTCAGCGGTGTGCTCCCACATCCTGTTGTCTATTTAAAGTACTCCCGTGAGTCATTGAGCTGACGAGCTCGTGGATGAAGCACCTGCGCGCCAGTGAGAGGTACCGGACCTGATATAATGTTTGGCAGCCTACTCAGCAAACCCCAAAATACAAGACTGTATTCTCTACTGATGACGGTTAATAAACCAGAAACACGTGTCTAGAGATCAGCACTATCTGCGCCAACCTTGGTGAAACACTCGAAAATATCGGAGCGAGCTACAAGAAACTGCATTTACCAGAATGCCAGGGGCGAACCTTGCCTGAGAGGTCAGCGGTGTGCTCCCACATCCTGTTGTCTATTTAAAGTACTCCCGTGAGTCATTGAGCTGACGAGCTCGTGGATGAAGCACCTGCGCGCCAGTGAGAGGTACCGGACCTGATATAATGTTTGGCAGCCTACTCAGCAAACCCCAAAATACAAGACTGTATTCTCTACTGATGACGGTTAATAAACCAGAAACACGTGTCTAGAGATCAGCACTATCTGCGCCAACCTTGGCGAAACACTCGAAAATATCGGAGCGAGCTACAAGAAACTGCATTTACCAGAATGCCAGGGGCGAACCTTGCCTGAGAGGTCAGCGGTGTGCTCCCACATCCTGTTGTCTATTTAAAGTACTCCCGTGAGTCATTGAGCTGACGAGCTCGTGGATGAAGCACCTGCGCGCCAGTGAGAGGTACCGGACCTGATATAATGTTTGGCAGCCTACTCAGCAAACCCCAAAATACAAGACTGTATTCTCTACTGATGACGGTTAATAAACCAGAAACACGTGTCTAGAGATCAGCACTATCTGCGCCAACCTTGGCGAAACACTCGAAAATATCGGAGCGAGCTACAAGAAACTGCATTTACCAGAATGCCAGGGGCGAACCTTGCCTGAGAGGTCAGCGGTGTGCTCCCACATCCTGTTGTCTATTTAAAGTACTCCCGTGAGTCATTGAGCTGACGAGCTCGTGGATGAAGCACCTGCGCGCCAGTGAGAGGTACCGGACCTGATATAATGTTTGGCAGCCTACTCAGCAAACCCCAAAATACAAGACTGTATTCTCTACTGATGACGGTTAATAAACCAGAAACACGTGTCTAGAGATCAGCACTATCTGCGCCAACCTTGGCGAAACACTCGAAAATATCGGAGCGTGCTACAAGAAACTGCATTTACCAGAATGCCAGGGGCGAACCTTGCCTGAGAGGTCAGCGGTGTGCTCCCACATCCTGTTGTCTATTTAAAGTACTCCCGTGAGTCATTGAGCTGACGAGCTCGTGGATGAAGCACCTGCGCGCCAGTGAGAGGTACCGGACCTGATATAATGTTTGGCAGCCTACTCAGCAAACCCCAAAATACAAGACTGTATTCTCTACTGATGACGGTTAATAAACCAGAAACACGTGTCTAGAGATCAGCACTATCTGCGCCAACCTTGGCGAAACACTCGAAAATATCGGAGCGTGCTACAAGAAACTGCATTTACCAGAATGCCAGGGGCGAACCTTGCCTGAGAGGTCAGCGGTGTGCTCCCACATCCTGTTGTCTATTTAAAGTACTCCCGTGAGTCATTGAGCTGACGAGCTCGTGGATGAAGCACCTGCGCGCCAGTGAGAGGTACCGGACCTGATATAATGTTTGGCAGCCTACTCAGCAAACCCCAAAATACAAGACTGTATTCTCTACTGATGACGGTTAATAAACCAGAAACACGTGTCTAGAGATCAGCACTATCTGCGCCAACCTTGGCGAAACACTCGAAAATATCGGAGCGAGCTACAAGAAACTGCATTTACCAGAATGCCAGGGGCGAACCTTGCCTGAGAGGTCAGCGGTGTGCTCCCACATCCTGTTGTCTATTTAAAGTACTCCCGTGAGTCATTGAGCTGACGAGCTCGTGGATGAAGCACCTGCGCGCCAGTGAGAGGTACCGGACCTGATATAATGTTTGGCAGCCTACTCAGCAAACCCCAAAATACAAGACTGTATTCTCTACTGATGACGGTTAATAAACCAGAAACACGTGTCTAGAGATCAGCACTATCTGCGCCAACCTTGGCGAAACACTCGAAAATATCGGAGCGAGCTACAAGAAACTGCATTTACCAGAATGCCAGGGGCGAACCTTGCCTGAGAGGTCAGCGGTGTGCTCCCACATCCTGTTGTCTATTTAAAGTACTCCCGTGAGTCATTGAGCTGACGAGCTCGTGGATGAAGCACCTGCGCGCCAGTGAGAGGTACCGGACCTGATATAATGTTTGGCAGCCTACTCAGCAAACCCCAAAATACAAGACTGTATTCTCTACTGATGACGGTTAATAAACCAGAAACACGTGTCTAGAGATCAGCACTATCTGCGCCAACCTTGGCGAAACACTCGAAAATATCGGAGCGTGCTACAAGAAACTGCATTTACCAGAATGCCAGGGGCGAACCTTGCCTGAGAGGTCAGCGGTGTGCTCCCACATCCTGTTGTCTATTTAAAGTACTCCCGTGAGTCATTGAGCTGACGAGCTCGTGGATGAAGCACCTGCGCGCCAGTGAGAGGTACCGGACCTGATATAATGTTTGGCAGCCTACTCAGCAAACCCCAAAATACAAGACTGTATTCTCTACTGATGACGGTTAATAAACCAGAAACACGTGTCTAGAGATCAGCACTATCTGCGCCAACCTTGGCGAAACACTCGAAAATATCGGAGCGTGCTACAAGAAACTGCATTTACCAGAATGCCAGGGGCGAACCTTGCCTGAGAGGTCAGCGGTGTGCTCCCACATCCTGTTGTCTATTTAAAGTACTCCCGTGAGTCATTGAGCTGACGAGCTCGTGGATGAAGCACCTGCGCGCCAGTGAGAGGTACCGGACCTGATATAATGTTTGGCAGCCTACTCAGCAAACCCCAAAATACAAGACTGTATTCTCTACTGATGACGGTTAATAAACCAGAAACACGTGTCTAGAGATCAGCACTATCTGCGCCAACCTTGGCGAAACACTCGAAAATATCGGAGCGAGCTACAAGAAACTGCATTTACCAGAATGCCAGGGGCGAACCTTGCCTGAGAGGTCAGCGGTGTGCTCCCACATCCTGTTGTCTATTTAAAGTACTCCCGTGAGTCATTGAGCTGACGAGCTCGTGGATGAAGCACCTGCGCGCCAGTGAGAGGTACCGGACCTGATATAATGTTTGGCAGCCTACTCAGCAAACCCCAAAATACAAGACTGTATTCTCTACTGATGACGGTTAATAAACCAGAAACACGTGTCTAGAGATCAGCACTATCTGCGCCAACCTTGGCGAAACACTCGAAAATATCGGAGCGAGCTACAAGAAACTGCATTTACCAGAATGCCAGGGGCGAACCTTGCCTGAGAGGTCAGCGGTGTGCTCCCACATCCTGTTGTCTATTTAAAGTACTCCCGTGAGTCATTGAGCTGACGAGCTCGTGGATGAAGCACCTGCGCGCCAGTGAGAGGTACCGGACCTGATATAATGTTTGGCAGCCTACTCAGCAAACCCCAAAATACAAGACTGTATTCTCTACTGATGACGGTTAATAAACCAGAAACACGTGTCTAGAGATCAGCACTATCTGCGCCAACCTTGGCGAAACACTCGAAAATATCGGAGCGAGCTACAAGAAACTGCATTTACCAGAATGCCAGGGGCGAACCTTGCCTGAGAGGTCAGCGGTGTGCTCCCACATCCTGTTGTCTATTTAAAGTACTCCCGTGAGTCATTGAGCTGACGAGCTCGTGGATGAAGCACCTGCGCGCCAGTGAGAGGTACCGGACCTGATATAATGTTTGGCAGCCTACTCAGCAAACCCCAAAATACAAGACTGTATTCTCTACTGATGACGGTTAATAAACCAGAAACACGTGTCTAGAGATCAGCACTATCTGCGCCAACCTTGGCGAAACACTCGAAAATATCGGAGCGTGCTACAAGAAACTGCATTTACCAGAATGCCAGGGGCGAACCTTGCCTGAGAGGTCAGCGGTGTGCTCCCACATCCTGTTGTCTATTTAAAGTACTCCCGTGAGTCATTGAGCTGACGAGCTCGTGGATGAAGCACCTGCGCGCCAGTGAGAGGTACCGGACCTGATATAATGTTTGGCAGCCTACTCAGCAAACCCCAAAATACAAGACTGTATTCTCTACTGATGACGGTTAATAAACCAGAAACACGTGTCTAGAGATCAGCACTATCTGCGCCAACCTTGGTGAAACACTCGAAAATATCGGAGCGAGCTACAAGAAACTGCATTTACCAGAATGCCAGGGGCGAACCTTGCCTGAGAGGTCAGCGGTGTGCTCCCACATCCTGTTGTCTATTTAAAGTACTCCCGTGAGTCATTGAGCTGACGAGCTCGTGGATGAAGCACCTGCGCGCCAGTGAGAGGTACCGGACCTGATATAATGTTTGGCAGCCTACTCAGCAAACCCCAAAATACAAGACTGTATTCTCTACTGATGACGGTTAATAAACCAGAAACACGTGTCTAGAGATCAGCACTATCTGCGCCAACCTTGGCGAAACACTCGAAAATATCGGAGCGAGCTACAAGAAACTGCATTTACCAGAATGCCAGGGGCGAACCTTGCCTGAGAGGTCAGCGGTGTGCTCCCACATCCTGTTGTCTATTTAAAGTACTCCCGTGAGTCATTGAGCTGACGAGCTCGTGGATGAAGCACCTGCGCGCCAGTGAGAGGTACCGGACCTGATATAATGTTTGGCAGCCTACTCAGCAAACCCCAAAATACAAGACTGTATTCTCTACTGATGACGGTTAATAAACCAGAAACACGTGTCTAGAGATCAGCACTATCTGCGCCAACCTTGGCGAAACACTCGAAAATATCGGAGCGAGCTACAAGAAACTGCATTTACCAGAATGCCAGGGGCGAACCTTGCCTGAGAGGTCAGCGGTGTGCTCCCACATCCTGTTGTCTATTTAAAGTACTCCCGTGAGTCATTGAGCTGACGAGCTCGTGGATGAAGCACCTGCGCGCCAGTGAGAGGTACCGGACCTGATATAATGTTTGGCAGCCTACTCAGCAAACCCCAAAATACAAGACTGTATTCTCTACTGATGACGGTTAATAAACCAGAAACACGTGTCTAGAGATCAGCACTATCTGCGCCAACCTTGGCGAAACACTCGAAAATATCGGAGCGTGCTACAAGAAACTGCATTTACCAGAATGCCAGGGGCGAACCTTGCCTGAGAGGTCAGCGGTGTGCTCCCACATCCTGTTGTCTATTTAAAGTACTCCCGTGAGTCATTGAGCTGACGAGCTCGTGGATGAAGCACCTGCGCGCCAGTGAGAGGTACCGGACCTGATATAATGTTTGGCAGCCTACTCAGCAAACCCCAAAATACAAGACTGTATTCTCTACTGATGACGGTTAATAAACCAGAAACACGTGTCTAGAGATCAGCACTATCTGCGCCAACCTTGGCGAAACACTCGAAAATATCGGAGCGTGCTACAAGAAACTGCATTTACCAGAATGCCAGGGGCGAACCTTGCCTGAGAGGTCAGCGGTGTGCTCCCACATCCTGTTGTCTATTTAAAGTACTCCCGTGAGTCATTGAGCTGACGAGCTCGTGGATGAAGCACCTGCGCGCCAGTGAGAGGTACCGGACCTGATATAATGTTTGGCAGCCTACTCAGCAAACCCCAAAATACAAGACTGTATTCTCTACTGATGACGGTTAATAAACCAGAAACACGTGTCTAGAGATCAGCACTATCTGCGCCAACCTTGGCGAAACACTCGAAAATATCGGAGCGAGCTACAAGAAACTGCATTTACCAGAATGCCAGGGGCGAACCTTGCCTGAGAGGTCAGCGGTGTGCTCCCACATCCTGTTGTCTATTTAAAGTACTCCCGTGAGTCATTGAGCTGACGAGCTCGTGGATGAAGCACCTGCGCGCCAGTGAGAGGTACCGGACCTGATATAATGTTTGGCAGCCTACTCAGCAAACCCCAAAATACAAGACTGTATTCTCTACTGATGACGGTTAATAAACCAGAAACACGTGTCTAGAGATCAGCACTATCTGCGCCAACCTTGGCGAAACACTCGAAAATATCGGAGCGTGCTACAAGAAACTGCATTTACCAGAATGCCAGGGGCGAACCTTGCCTGAGAGGTCAGCGGTGTGCTCCCACATCCTGTTGTCTATTTAAAGTACTCCCGTGAGTCATTGAGCTGACGAGCTCGTGGATGAAGCACCTGCGCGCCAGTGAGAGGTACCGGACCTGATATAATGTTTGGCAGCCTACTCAGCAAACCCCAAAATACAAGACTGTATTCTCTACTGATGACGGTTAATAAACCAGAAACACGTGTCTAGAGATCAGCACTATCTGCGCCAACCTTGGCAAAACACTCGAAAATATCGGAGCGTGCTACAAGAAACTGCATTTACCAGAATGCCAGGGGCGAACCTTGCCTGAGAGGTCAGCGGTGTGCTCCCACATCCTGTTGTCTATTTAAAGTACTCCCGTGAGTCATTGAGCTGACGAGCTCGTGGATGAAGCACCTGCGCGCCAGTGAGAGGTACCGGACCTGATATAATGTTTGGCAGCCTACTCAGCAAACCCCAAAATACAAGACTGTATTCTCTACTGATGACGGTTAATAAACCAGAAACACGTGTCTAGAGATCAGCACTATCTGCGCCAACCTTGGCGAAACACTCGAAAATATCGGAGCGAGCTACAAGAAACTGCATTTACCAGAATGCCAGGGGCGAACCTTGCCTGAGAGGTCAGCGGTGTGCTCCCACATCCTGTTGTCTATTTAAAGTACTCCCGTGAGTCATTGAGCTGACGAGCTCGTGGATGAAGCACCTGCGCGCCAGTGAGAGGTACCGGACCTGATATAATGTTTGGCAGCCTACTCAGCAAACCCCAAAATACAAGACTGTATTCTCTACTGATGACGGTTAATAAACCAGAAACACGTGTCTAGAGATCAGCACTATCTGCGCCAACCTTGGCGAAACACTCGAAAATATCGGAGCGAGCTACAAGAAACTGCATTTACCAGAATGCCAGGGGCGAACCTTGCCTGAGAGGTCAGCGGTGTGCTCCCACATCCTGTTGTCTATTTAAAGTACTCCCGTGAGTCATTGAGCTGACGAGCTCGTGGATGAAGCACCTGCGCGCCAGTGAGAGGTACCGGACCTGATATAATGTTTGGCAGCCTACTCAGCAAACCCCAAAATACAAGACTGTATTCTCTACTGATGACGGTTAATAAACCAGAAACACGTGTCTAGAGATCAGCACTATCTGCGCCAACCTTGGCGAAACACTCGAAAATATCGGAGCGAGCTACAAGAAACTGCATTTACCAGAATGCCAGGGGCGAACCTTGCCTGAGAGGTCAGCGGTGTGCTCCCACATCCTGTTGTCTATTTAAAGTACTCCCGTGAGTCATTGAGCTGACGAGCTCGTGGATGAAGCACCTGCACGCCAGTGAGAGGTACCGGACCTGATATAATGTTTGGCAGCCTACTCAGCAAACCCCAAAATACAAGACTGTATTCTCTACTGATGACGGTTAATAAACCAGAAACACGTGTCCGCCAACTTTGGCGAAACACTCGAAAATATCGGAGCGTGCTACAAGAAACTGCATTTACCAGAATGCCAGGGGCGAACCTTGCCTGAGAGGTCAGCGGTGTGCTCCCACATCCTGTTGTCTATTTAAAGTACTCCCGTGAGTCATTGAGCTGACGACCTCGTGGATGAAGCATCTGCGCGCCAGTGAGAGGTACCGGACCTGATATAATGTTTGGCAGCCTACTCAGCAAAACCCAAAATACAAGACTGTATTCTCTATTGATGACGGTTAATAAACCAGAAACACGTGTCTAGAGATCAGCACTATCTGCGCCAACCTTGGCAAAATACTCGAAAATATCGGAGCGTGCTACAAGAAACTGCATTTACCAGAATGCCAGGGGCGAACCTTGCCTGAGAGGTCAGCGGTGTGCTCCCACATCCTGTTGTCTATTTAAAGTACTCCCGTGAGTCATTGAGCTGACGAGCTCGTGGATGAAGCACCTGCGCGCCAGTGAGAGGTACCGGACCTGATATAATGTTTGGCAGCCTACTCAGCAAACCCCAAAATACAAGACTGTATTCTCTACTGATGACGGTTAATAAACCAGAAACACGTGTCTAGAGATCAGCACTATCTGCGCCAACCTTGGCGAAACACTCGAAAATATCGGAGCGAGCTACAAGAAACTGCATTTACCAGAATGCCAGGGGCGAACCTTGCCTGAGAGGTCAGCGGTGTGCTCCCACATCCTGTTGTCTATTTAAAGTACTCCCGTGAGTCATTGAGCTGACGAGCTCGTGGATGAAGCACCTGCGCGCCAGTGAGAGGTACCGGACCTGATATAATGTTTGGCAGCCTACTCAGCAAACCCCAAAATACAAGACTGTATTCTCTACTGATGACGGTTAATAAACCAGAAACACGTGTCTAGAGATCAGCACTATCTGCGCCAACCTTGGCAAAACACTCGAAAATATCGGAGCGTGCTACAAGAAACTGCATTTACCAGAATGCCAGGGGCGAACCTTGCCTGAGAGGTCAGCGGTGTGCTCCCACATCCTGTTGTCTATTTAAAGTACTCCCGTGAGTCATTGAGCTGACGACCTCGTGGATGAAGCACCTGCGCACCAGTGAGAGGTACCGGACCTGATATAATGTTTGGCAGCCTACTCAGCAAACCCCAAAATACAAGACTGTATTCTCTACTGATGACGGTTAATAAACCAGAAACACGTGTCTAGAGATCAGCACTATCTGCGCCAACCTTGGCGAAATACTCGAAAATATCGGAGCGTGCTACAAGAAACTGCATTTACCAGAATGCCAGGGGCGAACCTTGCCTGAGAGGTCAGCGGTGTGCTCCCACATCCTGTTGTCTATTTAAAGTACTCCTGTGAGTCATTGAGCTGACGAGCTCGTGGATGAAGCACCTGCGCGCCAGTGAGAGGTACCGGACCTGATATAATGTTTGGCAGCCTACTCAGCAAACCCCAAAATACAAGACTGTATTCTCTACTGATGACGGTTAATAAACCAGAAACACGTGTCTAGAGATCAGCACTATCTGCGCCAACCTTGGCAAAATACTCGAAAATATCGGAGCGTGCTACAAGAAACTGCATTTACCAGAATGCCAGGGGCGAACCTTGCCTGAGAGGTCAGTGGTGTGCTCCCACATCCTGTTGTCTATTTAAAGTACTCCCGTGAGTCATTGAGCTGACAAGCTCGTGGATGAAGCACCTGCGCGCCAGTGAGAGGTACCGGACCTGATATAATGTTTGGCAGCCTACTCAGCAAACCCCAAAATACAAGACTGTATTCTCTACTGATGACGGTTAATAAACCAGAAACACGTGTCTAGAGATCAGCACTATCTGCGCCAACCTTGGCGAAATACTTGAAAATATCGGAGCGAGCTACAAGAAACTGCATTTACCAGAATGCCAGGGGCGAACCTTGCCTGAGAGGTCACCGGTGTGCTCCCACATCCTGTTGTCTATTTAAAGTACTCCCGTGAGTCATTGAGCTGACGAGCTCGTGGATGAATCACCTGAGCGCCAGTGAGAGGTACCGGACCTGATATAATGTTTGGCAGCCTACTCAGCAAACCCCAAAATACAAGACTGTTTTCTCTACTGATGACGGTTAATAAACCAGAAACACGTGTCTAGAGATCAGCACTATCTGCGCCAACCTTGGCGAAATACTCGAAAATATCGGAGCGAGCTACAAGAAACTGCATTTACCAGAATGCCAGGGGCGAACCTTGCCTGAGAGGTCACCGGTGTGCTCCCACATCCTGTTGTCTATTTAAAGTACTCCCGTGAGTCATTGAGCTGACGAGCTCGTGGATGAATCACCTGAGCGCCAGTGAGAGGTACCGGACCTGATATAATGTTTGGCAGCCTACTCAGCAAACCCCAAAATACAAGACTGTTTTCTCTACTGATGACGGTTAATAAACCAGAAAAACGTGTCTAGAGATCAGCACTATCTGCGCCAACCTTGGCGAAATACTCGAAAATATCGGAGCGAGCTACAAGAAACTGCATTTACCAGAATGCCAGGGGCGAACCTTGCCTGAGAGGTCAGTGGTGTGCTCCCACATCCTGTTGTCTATTTAAAGTACTCCCGTGAGTCATTGAGCTGACGAGCTCGTGGATGAAGCACCTGCGCGCCAGTGAGAGGTACCGGACCTGATATAATGTTTGGCAGCCTACTCAGCAAACCCCAAAAAACAAGACTGTATTATCTACTGATGACGGTTAATAAACCAGAAACACGTGTCTAGAGATCAGCACTATCTGCGCCAACCTTGGCGAAATACTCGAAAATATCGGAGCGAGCTACAAGAAACTGCATTTACCAGAATGCCAGGGGCGAACCTTGCCTGAGAGGTCAGCGGTGTGCTCCCACATCCTGTTGTCTATTTAAAGTACTCCCGTGAGTCATTGAGCTGACGAGCTTGTGGATGAAGCACCTGCGCGCCAGTGAGAGGTACCGGACCTGATATAACGTTTGGCAGCGTACTCAGAAAACCCCAAAATACAAGACTGTATTCTCTACTGATGTCGGTTAATAAACCAGAAACACGTGCCTAGAGATCAGCACTATCTGCGCCAACCTTGGTGAAATACTCGAAAATATCGGAGCGAGCTACAAGAAACTGCATTTACCAGAATGCCAGGGGCGAACCTTGCCTGAGAGGTCAGCGGTGTGCTCCCACATCCTGTTGTCTATTTAAAGTACTCCTGTGAGTCATTGAGCTGACGAGCTCGTGGATGAAGCACCTGCGCGCCAGTGAGAGGTACCAGACCTGATATAATGTTTGGCAGCCTACTCAGCAAACCCCAAAATAGAAGACTGTTTTCTCTACTGATGACGGTTAATAAACCAGAAACACGTGTCTAGAGATCAGCACTATCTGCGCCAACCTTGGCGAAATACTCGAAAATATCGGAGCGAGCTACAAGAAACTGCATTTACCAGAATGCCAGGGGCGAACCTTGCCTGAGAGGTCAGTGGTGTGCTCCCACATACTGTTGTCTATTTAAAGTACTCCTGTGAGTCATTGAGCTGACGAGCTCGTGGATGAAGCACCTGCGCGCCAGTGAGAGGTACCGGGCCTGATATAATGTTTGGCAGCCTACTCAGCAAACCCCAAAATACAAGACTGTATTCTCTACTGATGACGGTTAATAAACCAGAAACACGTGTCTAGAGATCAGCACTATCTGAGCCAACCTTGGCGAAATACTCGAAAATATCGGAGCGAGCTACAAGAAACTGCATTTACCAGAATGCCAGGGGCGAACCTTGCCTGAGAGGTCAGCGGTGTGCTCCCACATCCTGTTGTCTATGTAAAGTACTCCCGTCAGTCATTGAGCTGACGAGCTCGTGGATGAAGCACCTGCGCGCCAGTGAGAGGTACCGGACCTGATATAACGTTTGGCAGCCTACTCAGCAAACCCCAAAATACAAGACTGTATTCTCTATTGATGACGGTTAATAAACCAGAAACACGTGCCTAGAGATCAGCACTATCTGCGCCAACCTTGGTGAAATACTCGAAAATATCGGAGCGAGCTACAAGAAACTGCATTTACCAGAATGCCTGGGGCGAACCTTGCCTGAGAGGTCAGCGGTGTGCTCCCACATCCTGTTGTCTATTTAAATTACTCCTGTGAGTCATTGAGCTGACGAGCTCGTGGATGAAGCACCTGCGCGCCAGTGAGAGGTACCGGACCTGATATAATGTTTGGCAGCCTACTCAGCAAACCCCAAAATACAAGACTGTATTCTCTACTGATGACGGTTAATAAACCAGAAACATGTGTCTAGAGATCAGCACTATCTGCGCCAACCTTGGCGAAACACTCGAAAATATCGGAGCGAGCTACAAGAAACTACATTTACCAGAATGCCAGGGGCGAACCTTGCCTGAGAGGTCAGCGGTGTGCTCCCACATCCTGTTGTCTATTTAAAGTACTCCCGTGAGTCATTGAGCTGACGAGCTCGTGGATGAAGCACCTGCGCGCCAGTGAGAGGTACCGGACCTGATACAATGTTTGGCAGCCTACTCAGCAAACCCCAAAATACAAGACTGTATTCTCTACTGATGACGGTTAATAAACAAGAAACACGTGTCTAGAGATCAGCACTATCTGCGCCAACCTTGGCGAAATACTCGAAAATATCGGAGCGAGCTACAAGAAACTGCATTTACCAGAATGCCAGGGGCGAATCTTGCCTGAGAGGTCAGCGGTGTGCTCCCACATCCTGTTGTCTATTTAAAGTACTCCCGTGTGTCATTGAGCTGACGAGCTCGTGGATGAAGCACCTGCGCGCCAGTGAGAGGTACCGGACCTGATATAATGTTTGGCAGCCTACTCAGCAAACCCCAAAATACAAGACTGTATTCTCTACTGATGACGGTTAATAAACCAGAAACACGTGTCTAGAGATCAGCACTATCTGCGCCAACCTTGGCAAAATACTCGAAAATATCGGAGCGAGCTACAAGAAACTGCCTTTACCAGAATGCCAGGGGCGAACCTTGCCTGAGAGGTCAGCGGTGTGCTCCCACATCCTGTTGTCAATTTAAAGTACTCCCGTGAGTCATTGAGCTGACGAGCTCGTGGATGAAGCACCTGCGCGCCAGTGAGAGGTACCGGACCTGATATAATGTTTGGCAGCCTACTCAGCAAACCCCAAAATACAAGACTGTATTCTCTACTGATGACGGTTAATAAACCAGAAACACGTGTCTAGAGATCAGCACTATCTGCGCCAACCTTGGCGAAATACTCGAAAATATCGGAGCAAGCTACAAGAAACTGCATTTACCAGAATGCCAGGGGCGAACCTTGCCTGAGAGGTCAGCGGTGTGCTCCCACATCCTGTTGTCTATTTAAAGTACTCCCGTGAGTCATTGAGCTGACGAGCTCGTGGATGAAGCACCTGCGCGCCAGTCAGAGGTACCGGACCTGATATAATGTTTGGCAGCCTACTCAGCAAACCCCAAAATACAAGACTGTATTCTCTACTAATGACGGTTAATAAACCAGAAACACGTCTCTAGAGATCAGCACTATCTGCGCCAACCTTGGCGAAATACTCGAGAATATCGGAGCGAGCTACAAGAAACTGCATTTACCAGAATGCCAGGGGCGAACCTTGCCTGAGAGGTCAGCGGTGTGCTCCCACATCCTGTTGTCTATTTAAAGTACTCCCGTGAGTCATTGAGCTGACGAGCTCGTGGATGAAGCACCTGCGCGCCAGTGAGAGGTACCGGACCTGATATAATGTTTGGCAGCCTACTCAGCAAACCCCAAAATACAAGACTGTATTCTCTACTGATGACGGTTAATAAACCAGAAACACGTGTCTAGAGATCAGCACTATCTGCGCCAACCTTGGCGAAATACTCGAAAATATCGGAGCGAGCTACAAGAAACTGCATTTACCAGAATGCCAGGGGCGAACCTTGCCTGAGAGGTCAGCGGTGTGCTCCCACATCCTGTTGTCGTTTTAATAATTGTTTTTGACATTTCAAATGCTTGCTATAGGAAAATGGTCTTTTTTCATTTTTATTTAGTGGCGATTCTTTTACAGCTACCTGTATTTTGTACACTATTAGCATCATTTTGAGGTGGATTTTGTTTGTGTCGGTAGCAGTTCTTTTTTGCTGTTCAATGGACAAAGTCAGACCCTTTTTATCCTTTTAATTAGGGTTTTTGGGCTAGAGGGATATGGGTAGATGCAGTTATTCTGGGTCATGGTATTAGTTTGATTTGGGAAGCTTATTTAGTGGTAGTTTTTCTTTTGGCTTTATGCAGTGTAGTGCGGTAGGTCTAACTGTACTCTGTTAGTAGTACTTTGTTATTATAAATATTGTCATATTTTCTATAATATTTGTAGAGGTATAATGTTACATTTAAGTTGTATTTGGCGTGTATGTTTTGTGAGGCTGGGTAGTTATGTTTTGTTACAGGTTTGGAGGTCGGAGTGCAAGGTTTGATCTATTTTTAATGCTTTTTTATTAAAGGAAATGAATTTGGTTTGACTTAAACCAACACATTTCTTTAATTTCTTTTAATTTTTCTAATTTTCTTGGAACAGTTTTTGCTTTGAATATTTTGGGCTCGTTAATAACTGGATTGCTTTGGTGGATTTAATTTATTTGGAGATTTAATTCCTGCATCTTTTGGGTGTTTCTTTGTTTTTATTTTTCACTTGTTTGTGAATTGGATTTTTTGGAAGTGGAGTTGTATCAAGCACATAAGCTACACAACTGTAAGTAGAAATGCTTTATGCACCTTTGGATGGAAAATATTATATTATATTATCTATTTGTATTTTGATTTTACTGTCATTGCAATGTTTTATTTTATATGTGTGTGTGTTTACTCTTGAGTTGCATTGTATATGTTTTAAATCTAATATTTGTGGTTTTGTTATGAGTATTGTAAATTAAATATTACATTTGTTTTTATTTATCAGCCTTATTATGTAGTTTTTAAATATATTTTAGCACAGACTGATTTATAAAAATAATTATTTTTATATTTACTTGTTCAGCTTTTGCTGGTGTTGTTTTTTGTTTTGTTTTAGTTGTGAGTATATTGATAGGTGTGTTATATCAGTGATTATTTCCAGATAGTTTACTCCTTTCTATTTAAAATACCCTGACTTTGAAATGTAGCATTTTGTTTATTTCTCTGGTATGTTTATTATTAAAGGATTTATTTGGTTTACTAACTGTTCTATCCTTAGCTGTTGGTGGTTTTGTACTTTTCAGAGAGCTTCTATGAATATGTAGAGTGTTTGTTGAGCTTTTCCTATTGTGCCTTGGAAGGCATTGTGCCATCCTTCGACTGCGTTGTAGGTTTTAGCTTGTAGAGCCATGGTGCTGTTGTAGATCTTCCAGGAAGGTATTTGGAATTTAGGTTGGTGTCTGTGCTCAGAATGGTGCAGTCTGCCAACCCAAGTGTCTTCAAAGTAGTCCCTCAGTGGGGTATGTTAGTGTTATGACATTCATCATGTAAGGTGTATATCTGTGTGAATGGTGAAGGGCACATTTTAAACGTTCTGTCCATTATCCATGCTAACATTGGGTTAGTCTTAGGAGGTTAATTTCAGTTGCAAGCATGATTATTTTTATGTCATTACTGTGATTGTCATGTTAGAACAAGGGTTCATCGTTATGTGAAGTGGTAAGGTGTACTGGAATCTGCATGTCTTGGTATCATGGGTTTGACTTGTGGTTTTTTAGTACGTGATATTAGTCTTTTTACAGTACGAATTGCTGGTTTCTTTCCTGTAATACTCTCGGAAACTTTAGGAAGTATGGGCCTGATTATGAGTTTGGCGGTCTTACCGCCATACCACTGCAGTCCCAAGAAGACCACGGTGGCGGCGGTCTACCACCCGCCATATTACGATGTCACTGCTGGGCCAGTCGCCGTGTTTCTGATGGCAGGGAATATTTTTTTTATATGTGTCAATGTGGGTGTGTATATTTTGACTTCACAAGTGTTAAATGTACACATATGCATAACACATGTGAAAAAATACCAATTACCAGTGCTTTCCCATTGCTGGAGTCCAGAGCATCTTTGCCTAGTGCAGTCAATGGGTAAATACTGCAAAACTGACTTACCAATAATTTTGGCGCCAATAGGGTAATTTTCTTCGGGGTTAAGCTGCTGCTGTGAAGGGAGGGCCTGGAAGAAGGAATCCACAAGTGCGACTGGAGGGATGAAAAGGAAATGGGTGAGTATGCACCCCAATTCCTTCGATTCCGCTGACTCGAAGCAGGCGGTCTTCCCGCCATGGTCAGCTCGACAGAAAGCCAACTCGTAATTCCAATGGCAGTGAACTTATCTGTACCACCCTCTGACAGTTGCTTTTCCCCATGCCGCCGTCAAGGTGGATGACGAATGGCTGGTGGTGGAGGCGGTTCGTTCTGCAAACCACCAACATTGTAATACTGCAGGCGGACCACCAACGAGGCGGCAGGGTTTCCGACTCAGTTTCAACAGCAGTTCCATTACCGCCAAACTCATAATCAGGCCCTATGTCATTTAAAATTTTAATAGTAGGCTATGAGGAACTAGTGCTTGCCTCTTTTAAATCTTGAAGTACATCTTACTTCGATTTCAGTTTCTTCTAAGGGTGGGTTTGTTCAATGACTTTAACCAAAATATAATTTTTCATTGTAGCCCTCCCACAATAAGCATTTGCATAATATTTAGTACATTTCCAATTTACATTTTTGGTGCTTGTGCTTTCCTAGCAATATGTGTATCCCATGTGTGAAAGCAATTGTTTGTCTTTCTGTAATGTGGTATACATGGCTCCTTCTGCCATTCTTTCTGAAAGCGGTATCATTTTATTATTAATACTTTTGTTAAAATCTTGTTAATATTTACACACACATTGAAATGTTTTACATTTTATATTTACATCTGTAGTGTTGCTTCAAGTTGCACTTGATTTTCTTCTGTTTGTCTTTGATGCAGTCGAGATTTGAGTCAGGTGAGGTTTCCTTTTCTGTTGGTGAAAAAATGTTTGTTTTAGTTTTGTGGTAAAAATACAGGTTTGGGTAGTTTTGGGGGTGGTGGGGTTTTACATTTAAGTTTAATGTACAGGGTTTGTTGTACTGTTAGAACTGTATTTTTTAGTGCTTACTTTTGAAGTGTATTTGTCCCAGTCTACCAGTGTGGAGTTTGAGTTTTTGGTTTGCAGTACTTCGTTTTTGGTGAAAAATTTCTTTAGTATCTAAGGATTGAGGTAGATTAAAAAAAGAGACTGTTTAGTATTGATTTTTACATTTATGTTAGGTTACATTGCAGTTTAGTTAATTTGTAAATTTACTTGTGAAGGTGGCTTGTTATTTTGTTGAAGTCTTCCTTCTGACTTTTCTTCACGCAGTCTGACAGTGTCCCTTTCTTGTTGTTAAACTTTTCCTGTGAAAATTAATGAGGTTTTGTGGTCTTTGTATATTGTTCATTTAATTAGGTAGGTTTATATTTCTATTGGCAGCTTTGTGTGTGGTTTGAATAATTTTCCAGTTAGCTCCTTTTTTGGTGGATGTTAATTAGCATTTTTGTTTTAATTTTGAATAGATGTGTTTGTTGTGTTATTAATATATTGCAATTGTTAAATGTATTTTTAGTATTTTTCATGTGTGGTGTAATATTTATTTTCTTGTAATACTGTTTGATTTTTTAAAATGTGTTTCTTTTTAATAATATATGTATTGTGACTAGGTATGGTTTGATATATGAATAGTTTTATGTTTGTGCTTTAATGTATTATTATTTTTGTGTACTGGGTTTATTTATTAATATTTTATATATTTATCTCACTTAAAAAGGAATTTATGATTTTTGTTTTTTGGGATCTTTTTCATAATATTTTTGTAGTGGCTATTGTGTGTTTCAATATTTTTGACATTTTATATATTTCAATAGTAGAATATATTTTGTGTTTCAATATTTGTGTGTTTGATATTGTTAAATTTAGATATGTTTCAAGGGGATACTGTTGTCATCGATATTATGGGTGTTTTTTCGGTTAAGTATAAGATGACAATATTTTTCGAATCAATATTATTTTAATGATATTTTTGTGAATCGATAATGTTTTCTACGATATTATGTCATGGAACCATAGTCTGAAGGTCTGTTCTTGTTTCTTAACAGAATTGCCTCCAACTTGCTGTTACTGAGTTGCAGACCCCTTTTTCCAACCCTGCGTTATCTTTGAAGGTATAATGTCAAACCATCAAGTACTTTGAGATATTTGCATTCTGAGGGACTGATTACGATGTTGGGTGGACATCGCCGCAGTCTCGGGACCGACCGACTTCCGGTTGGCGGTCCCGACACCGCCATTACAATGCGACCGCACATGGTGCGGTCGCATATTCCCATTTCGCTTTGGGAGCTTGAGCTGCTGCCATAAATCAGCCATAGCACAAGCTCCCATGGAGAAATGGGAGCCTGTGTAAATCCCTGCACCATGTGGCAGGCACCTCATGGTGCCTGCCACGCAGTGCAGGGATTTACAGGGGGCACCATAGGTGCCCCCCAGTCCCCAATCGGAGGCAGCGGAGACATGGGAGCCCTTCTAGGGGCCCCAAAAGTCACTTTCCGACAGGCTTTTCATGTCGGAAAGCCCGACATGAAAACCCTGTCAGAAACGGACATCATAATCCCCACGGCGTAAACGCCTTACAGAGCGGATTATGAGTGGCCTCCGACTGGCCGACGGGCTCCTTGAGCCCATTGTAAGCCAGTCAGTCTGACCAGCCGGTTTCAAATCAGACAGCCTTTATCATAATAATGCTGTCGAATTTGAAACCTACGATGTGAGTCGGAAAGCCTTGATTGAAGATAACGATTATCGGATATCCATCTATTCTGCGTGGTCACTCCATATTTTTCCTTTGCTGGACCCTATATTTTTGCTGGATTTAGAACTCTGTGCACTTTAACCCAGCAAACCAGCTGTAAAGTGCTTGTGCTCTCCTTTAAACATGGTCTAAGAGGCATACCCCTAACTGGTATATTTAACTGCCCTATAGGTCTCTAGTATATGGTACATGATGTAATCATGGTTTAGAAGGTAAATGCCACTGGCGGACTGCAGGAACTATTGTGCCATCCGCTACAGTAGTAGTGCAAATATGGCTTCAGGCCTAACCTGTTTAGCCAGACTGTAGCAGTGTAAAAACTGCAGTATGACCTGTAAAAGTAAAGCCTTTTGACTGTTCAAAACTCCCTTTTAAATATTAATAAATGACCCCTATATAGGCCTTGTAGTTGACATGTCCTTATAGCGACTAGCACCCAAAAGCTAACTTTCACTGAGGCAGACCTAGCTGTCCTATGTAGAAAACCTGAGTACAGACTAAAAATCTGATACTGAATATTGGAAATGGGACTAGCTATCAAAATAATTAAACAACTATTTATAATAGTTGTTAAAAATCCAATTCAATGGTAAAGTTGGATTTATAATAGATATTAATGAAAACTAACTTCAAGAAAGTTACCTTTTTCTCTGCCTGAAGTTCCTGGAGACAAAATTTGCCAGCCAGTAATGAGAGTTTGAAAAGGTGTGAAAAAGGTGTGAAATGCATCCCAGAAGCAAACAATAGGCTGACCGAAATGGGCAATGATGACTCCTCTGAACATCTCAGAATATGCAGGGTGGGGGCTGTGAGTATCATTGTTGACATTACTTTGTCAAATCCTGCTTAATCGTCAACTCCTGCTTGACAGGCCTGCTGGGTTTTTACATATAACACTGGGGGCACACTTAAAATGAAGGGTAAAAGGATGGCAAAATAATTCTTGTGTACCCACTGCCAGGTTGTTGGAAAAAGCTACATTTTTCTTCCAAACCTCTGTCTCTGGGTTGATTGGGGGTATAGTGGCTGCCTCAAACTGCAATTTGGTATTAGATGTGGGTGGACATTAGGGTTACCATAGTACACTCCCCACACACACAACCAGGTCTCAAAGCCCAAATTTAGTGTGGCCAAAGACGTTCTCCATCTTGAAAATGCCCAAAGTGGGTAGGCTTGGCCTCAAGAACTTTTACCTCATTGGTTAAGGCATGCCCAGGAGTTATTCCCACCCACTATCTCATGACAGGCACTCACTGCAGAACAAGACTGTGCCTGAGGAAGAACAGAAGAGGACTGGACCTACTGTCTTTGATCTGAGAGAAGCCTTGAAGAACTGAACTTGCGCTGTCTTGTATCCAGGACAAACAAGTGGACTCCAAAGGTCATAAGGCTGACCTCCTGTCAAAGGTACAGTAACGCAACAAGCTACAAGAGGCATTTTCCTGCAATTTTTCTAATTCAGTTTGGGATTATTATTATATTACATTTTTGATTTACTACTGTTTTGGTGCAGCATAAATACTTTACTCATTGCCTTAAGTGAAACCTGTCAACTCAGTGCCACAGATGCCAGGGGGTTGTGCTCAGGTTTATTAGCGAACTTTGAGGATTCACCCTGACAAGGTTGTGATTATTTCTTGAGGTGTGTAGTCACACCTCAAATAATAATCCAATTTCTTACTGTTGGACCTGGCCCTTTTTGCAGGGTTATCCCCAAAGTTTTTACCTTCTTCCTCCGATTTTTTCTCACCTGTTTCTGTTGGCTTCAGGACTATAGCACTTTACCACCTCTAAACAAGGCTAAAGTACAGATGCTCTCTTTCTAAATTGTATTGGTGAGTGGTTTATCCATGATTGGCATATTTGATTTACTAGTAAGTCCCTAGTAAAGTGCACCAGGTGTGCCCAGGACCTGTAAATCAAATGCTGCTCGTGGGCCCACAGCACTGTTTGTGCCACCTGCATGAGTAGGCCTGCAAACATGTTTCAAATCTGCCACTGCAGTGTCTGTGAGTGCAGTTTTAAACTGCCATTTCGGCCTGGTAACTGTACCCACTCGCCCGGCCCAAACCTTCCCTTTTATTATATGTAAGGCACCCCCCGTGGGCAGGGTGCTGTGTATTTAAAAGTTAGGCCATGTACTGGTGTGTTTTACATCTCCTAATAGTGAAATACTGCTAATTTAGTTTCTCACTATTGCAAGGCCTATCTCTCCCACATGGTAACATGGGGATTGCCTTGAAATAGCTTTTAAGTGTAATTTCCCATTGGGAGCAGACATAGATTTGGAGTTTGTGGTCTCTGAACCCACAGGTTAAAAATACATCATTTGGTTAAGTTGGTTTTTAAATTGCCTGTTTGAAGATTCCATTTTTAGAAAGTGGGCAGTGTCTTGCTTAACCATTCTGTGCCTCTGCCTGTCTATGGAATATATGTTTGGGTTGACTGACAGATGGGCTCTTGTGTATTCACTCTAGACAGTCACACAAAGGGAGCTGAGGTGTGCCTTGCATATCCTGATGGACCATCACCAGGCTGATGGGCCTTCCTGAACTAGAGTGGTAGAGTTGTCACTGACACCTTAACAGGGCTGTGCCTGTTCTCACACAAAGCTGTCTCCACCCCCCTGTAGTGTGTTTGGAGCCAGGTCAGGGAAAGGCAGGGTCTTGTGCACTACAAAGACTTTCCTTTAAAGTTTGCCTACTTCAAAGGCAGAAAGGGGTATAAGCATTTGACCTCTGACATCCCAAAATCATAAAACTTCTGGACTGAGGACATTCTGCCAGGAAGAAGAGCTGGATGCTGTAGGAGTGACCGTTACTCTTACTATTGCTTTGTTGTGCTGGCCTGTGCTTTCTGCTTCTGTCCTGGGAGTGAAATGACTGGACTTTGCTTTCTACATCCTGCTTCCAAGATTCTCCATGGGCTTGTGTGTGCTTGCCTCCTGTTAAGAAGTCTCAGGGCCATCAAAGACTTCACCTGCCAGTGCCTGGGCTCTTCTGCTGGGAGTTCCGACTTTTCCAAGTGGTGCCAAAACCAGTTCCTGGACCCTTGGAAATGTAACCTTGTGATCCTAAGGAGAAAATCCACGAATCGACTCCCATCGTCTGTTTTATCGATGCATCGCTGCAAAAGATCACCACATCGCCGCTGCCTTCCCCAAAGAGTGGTCCCCGCTTTCGGGCATAGAATGCAGTGTTCACTGCAGGCCTCAGCGTGCCATCGCAGCACGCCAGAAAAGAAAACGCAACGTGAGTCTCGAGCACCATGTCACCGATGTCCGTGTTACCCGCTCCCACTCCAATGCAGCACCTGCTTCGTGGCTGAGGAATCGAAGCATTGCCTGCTTTGTGGCTGTGAAAGCGATGCAGTGCCTGCTTCGCAACTATTGCATCGACATAACGTGTCTGGATTTTCGACGCATCGTCCCAGGGTGCCGATTCTTCATCAACACTGCACCACAGTAAGGAACCAATGCTGCGTGTCTGGAAACCAGCTCATCAGCTCCCCTGCCATTAAGGAACCAATGCATCATCTCCCCTATTTAGTAAGGAACTGACGCATCACTTTGCTTTTCCGGCGCCTCACCTCCCCTGCGCCTTGCACAGTCTTTGATTTTTGATGCATCTAAGGTACTTTGTGCTAAAACGAATGCATGCATTCATTTCTATGGACTAAAACTTGTTTAATCTTTTAAAAGTGATATTTTGACTTGTGTATGTTGGATTTTTGTTGTTTTGGTCTTGTTTTATTCAGATAAATATTGGCTATTTTTCTAAACTGGTGTGGACTCCTTTCGTAGTATTTTCACTGTTACTGTGTGTGTGTAAAGATACTTTAGACATTGCCTCTGAGATAAGCCTGACTACTCGTACCAAGCTACCAAGGGGGTGAGCAGGGGTTATCTTAGCTGTGTAACTCCTTTACCATGACTAAAGTTAGGGTCCCTACTTGGACAAGGTGCAAACCACTGCCAACTAGAGATATCATTTCTAACACTTACGAAGATTAATATAGGAGTGATTAGCAAGGTGCTAAGCTTGCCCTGATATTAGGAAAGAGGAAAGACTCAAGCAAGAATATCCCAAAGTAGAGCCAGTAGAAGTTTCTAAAGAAGCAAAAGTCAGGGACAAAAACAGTAGCAAGCGGGGTAAAGAATGTGACAAAAAATAAGGCAACAAATGCGTTGTGATGCATGCATGACTTAGAAATGCCTCCTTACATATGCTTAAAACAGGAACTGCCATCACAAGAAAAGACTGCACTCCGTCTTGCATTGGTAACCTCCAACAGAATTCCAGAATAGGGCACCATCTCGGTAGGAGCAGTCTATTATGGTTGTCCACACCCCCTTCATGAAACTCCTGCCATAAGTTTGATTCACAATGAAGAAGCTGAAGTTTTACATCCTCTGAATAGTGTTCTACTCAGTAGTCCCTCTACCGTCCTCTTCCTCTGACACCTCATGCAGCTTGCAGAATGGGTGGCCATTTTCAGAGAATGCCAGTGCAATCTCGACAGTGGGGTCGCTTAGCCATGTGCTGAGCAAGGCATCCAGCAACATGCTGCCTGATTGCACGAGGAATGGGCCATCTTCTTCTGATTGCATGCAACCTCTGGTAAGCTCTCTTAACAGATGTCACAAAGATGTCATGAATGGCTTATGTTTTTTCCTGGATAGCCAGAATGTAGCCAATAGAACCCACAATATGTCAAGGTTGGACAACTATTATTCCATGGATAGCTAGAATGTTGCAAACAAGCTCAGAATGTGCCAAGATGTCCCCACACCCCACATCATCACAGATCACCGACCACAGTCATCCTCATATCAGTCACTCAGGCAGACACATACAGACATAAAAAGTCCCACTCTTCCACAATGAACTTCCACCACAAATTCACAACAACTGGCACAAGCCACACTTCATCTGTGAGTACACACAAGCCCCATGACGTCTGTTGAAGTAAGGCTTCCTGAAGCTGTCTCTCTCTCTGCATGAGGTATTTTCTGACAGTCCTATCAGATGTTGTGATAGGGCTTGGATTTGACCCTCTTTTGTTGATAGGACAGCTTCCACTCTGCCTTATTTTCTGGTAGTGCAGAGGGCAACTATAAAAAACAGCCCAAGCTTCCAATCTGACTCATAAGCTGGGAGTGATATGCTGCACAGTGCATGCTCAGGATGTCAATTATAAATTGCACTTGTATGAGGAGAGAAATATAAAATAGTTCCTTCATTCATGGACAATCCAGTGGAAGGTTCAAAGGAACAGCCCTGGTCTCCGCTCTCCTCTTCAACTGATATGAGCACTTTTTGTCATCAGGTCACAGGACATAGAGTTGAAAATACATTTATACTGACAGTATGTCAGTAGTGTTTACTTTAATTTCTGCAGCTCAAAGGTATGATCAGCAGATTCACATTGTGATGATAATGGACTGCTCATGGGGTGCAGCCCTACTGTCCCTTTGCATCATCCTGCCACATGCAGGCATTCAGGAAGGTGCATTGCTACATGATAAAGTTATTTTGCAACAGTACAACTTTGCAAAGTGCCACCTTTGCCTATTACAAGCTTTATAGTATTCTGAAAATGTCCGTCTACCCAACATTTCAACAATCCAACATTTCAACTGTGATTACCTCCATAATTCCCCCCATAATTCACTAAATTCCCCAGGATTATGCCTAGCAATTTATAAAAGTTGTAGAATACCATGCAAATTGCTATTCCTTTACACTTATTTCTGTGGTTTGCCAGCTGCGAGGATGTTGCACAGAAGTGACTATTGGTCAAATATGTGTTTATATATTGTAATTTTTTTAATCAAATGAAAAAAAAATCTGTTTAGAATAAAAGCCATCCCCAATACATTCAGAAAATATGGGGGTGTTTAGGGACCTATACACATTTAAGCACTTAATTCTGCATTTTTAGATCTAACGTTGACTTTGTTTTTGAAAAGCCAGCAGGAATGGTTGTGAAAACCCAGAATAGTCTGTGGCCTAGTTGCAAAGGCATTTTGGAGTATGTAAAGTAGTGCTTCTGTTGTTATTGGCCCGGAAACATCTAAAATGGGAATAACATGGGAATATTCAGGGAATACTCATACAGTTAGCACAAATATAAAGGGCTGTGGGGCATATTATCAAGCCCTCTATCGCCGCGTTAGCGGCACTTCTGCCGCTAATGCGGCAATATTTTTATCACACTATTAACAAGCTGCAGCTAACGGGCCTTAGCGTGAGTTTTTTAGCGATAGCGGCCGTTTTTTCACCTCTAAGCATGTCAGCGATATATATCGCTAATGACATGCAAAGTAGGCGTTCCTGACTAAAACTCCATTGAAACAGTCGCAAACACAACTTCCCCCTATTATCAATGCCCGCGAGGCGATAGGAAAATTTGCGCTAATTGCGCTTATCGCTGGAATTTAACACCTGGAATAAACTTGCCTTAACCATCTTGTCAATGGGGGGTGGATTGTTAGGTTAAGTACACACTTGCCTATTAGCAAGCTTTTCATTTGCGCAGTGAATTTAGAGCTGGAATTCTCACGCTATTGCTGGGTTAACTCGCTATCGCTGGATTTCCTATCGCCTTTGCGATACGCGTTGATAATACCGCGCTATCACGGCGAGGAAATCCAGCGATAGCCGGCGATAAAAAAAACAGCGCTAAGCGCACTTTGCGATAAACATCGCAGATCCTTGATAATATGCCCCTGTGTCTTCTTTGCACTTTTACTAATAGGAAGTTGGACGCTTCAGGCCCATTCACAAAGGCGTGAAAGAGTACATAAAGGCATAGTCATAAATGCTTTTGGGAATCGTCCCCATTGTTTTATCAGGCCTAACCATCTTGCCAGTGGCCACCTTCCCACACCTTTCACTCCGCAACGCCCATTTTCCCACCCAAATACATACGGATGATCTTCCACATTTAGGTGGATGTTTTTGCAGTTAAAAGTGGGATTTAGGTTTGTAAAAGTCCTCGGATATTGATTCTGTGAATCGAGACTTAAGAATTTCAGCTATAAATCCCTCATGTTGCTGTTGTACGTGAAACTGAACAAGATTCCCAGCCAATGCCAGCATAAGAACCATGATCATCAGGGTCTGAGCCCACATGTCGATAGTTTAATTAGGCAAACGTTCTCTTTCCTAATTGCCACGCACGTCATTTCAGGAATGTACTGTCTCCCAATCAAATCGATGACCTGAAAGTGTGTGAGGGGCATGGGTGGACCCTGCTCACCTGTACCCTCGCGCAGAGCCCCTTTTGTTCTAAGCTTATCTCTGCTACAAGCCCATGAATACGCCTTGGCACAGGGCTCCACCAGCAGTGACGCACATCAGCTCTGCACTTGGCACGCTGTCCTGGCACGGTATGGCATTTACAGAGTATTTCCTGCTAATGTTTGAAATCTGATTTGTGTCCTTTATTGTGACCTTTAAACAAATGACTTTTCTAAAATGCTCACGTTGCCTTATTCCTAAAGTCTCCTCCCTTTCCCATGCTTCCATTCCATTAAGTAAGTGTTGTACCCATGTTGTAACCTTTTAAACTTCACATAATCCTACCCGAGCTGTCCTGCGCACAAGAGGGCTAGAAAAAAATTGCTAAAATGTTTCAAAGGGAAGCTGGCTATTTACTATTAAACTATCCTATCCCAACGAAGGCTTCCGTCGATGTCTGGAACATGAGCCTGGCGCTCATGAAGAAGAAACGCTTTGAAAGAAGTTGCACTCAATGTCCATGATAGGCAGCCATGGAATCAATTAATTTCTCAGACATATCATGATGACAGGATCATTATTAAGACAGCAGAAAATTCAAGGCTTCGACAGCAGAGGTAATCCTCAGAATCTAATCATGTTTTAGTATGTTGACACTTTACTTTGTTTCAACAAGAAGAAGATGTCTCCTTGCTGAGTATCAGAAGGAAGAGGATGACTCGTTGCTGTGTTTCAGTAAACAGGCGATGCTTCACTGAGTCAGAAAGGTAACCTGATTTCTGCAGCAGGTAGGGGTAGTTGCTGCGCTGTTTGGCAGAAGGCTTGGATGCTGATTTACTGTTTAGCATCAGATGGCAACCTGTCCTGCTGATTTAGACATACCTAAGAAGTGACACCAATGTCCTTTAATAATAGTCACTCTACTTACCCCTACTAATGCCTCCAACATAGCACTCTACACACTCACTCCTCCACATTAACCTCTTCACTGCTCATCTCTAGGCTAAACATCTCATCACCTCTACTGCCACCAAATCATTCACTTACCTAAAAGTTTAATACCAGAACATCATGGAAAAATATTGTGCTACAAAAATATCATAGACAAAATATGAACTAACAAAATATTGTTAAGGTAAGTACATATATATGTATTGACTGGTTTACTGTACACCCTTTCACATATCTGTGGTACATTGACGATACATATATTAAAAAAACAATACATTTCACTGGAAACAACAAACGTAATAGTGACGTTATAGTTAGATATGGTTAGAATATCTTACTTTACATTAAAAAAACTTGAGAAATTCCCTGAAGAAACCAAAGTTTAAAGTGAGGTTTTAGCTAGGTGAAAATGTCAGTTAAAACGTTACATTTTATTCTCCAAAAACAACTGCACTTCGCCAGTTATAGTTAACTTAAGTAACTATAACTCACGCCCCCGCTATGCATTACTTATTACTTCACACATTACATTACTCATGACATGTTCAATGACATCATTGATAGACATCAATGCGACATCTGAAATGACATCATTGATGACAACAATGTGCATGGCGAGGGCTGCTCACGTCCTCAATGGCACAGAGGATAGAACATCTTTTACAGGGGACTATTGATGTGGTCATAAAGACTGAAGAGGTGCGGAGGGAGTGTGCGTGTCCCTGCAAGAGAGCTGGGAAACAGGGGCAGACCTTGCAACCAAAGAGAAAAGTGAATAATACCCACTAAATTTGTATAATTATGTTATATATCATGTAGCTCCAAGAAAGCTGCATTACATCCTCTATGGACTACTCTGGAATACCGAAAAATACATAAATTGTGAGATATGTTTGAAGGGTGAATGATTGGCATCATCTTATACCATGCCTACTCATTGTCACATTAGTTATTCAAAAATACAAGCAGATTTCACCCCAAATGCACCCCCTCAAGAACTGTTATAATTTCACCCACATTATTCAATTTGTGAACGATATCAACAGTGGATCAAGGGAACCAGCCATTACCAATGAAAACAAAAGGAGTTACCAAATGAAGAATTGTTTATAAAAGGGCCAAACGCTGTGTTGTAAATCACATTTTTCTACTATATTAGGTATAAAGCCAAAGATTGAAATAATCCAATATGACAGTCAATACCATAATTCTCTTGAACCTTATTTCTCAGCAGCTTCAGATATATGCATTCATCAAAAATGTTTGTGCTTGGTAGAACCAGTAGCTACATAGACAGTGGATTTCTGATAAATTATGCACCCAAAGGAAAAGAAATCTCTGCCTAAGTCCTGTGCCAGGCAAAATACTGTCATGTGTAAGTGCCATCGCAGAAGCTTTAATACTCTATACATTTCTCAGGACTAGTGTGTACTCCAGCATGTCCGGGACCAGGTATCTTCCCTCATATATGACTTGAAATTCCATGTTCACATTACACCTACGCTGATGTCCTTACACTGGCCCACTATTATGTAAACATCTTGTTTCTGAAGTCTCTGCTTCATATAGAATGCATTACAGTGCCACTTACCAGACTAGCTCTAAATCTATTTGTTCCATACTTTCCAGCCATAAACTTACAATCAGCTATTTAAAACCAGCCAACTAGTGCAAGACATTTAGGGGCCGATTCCGATCTTGGCCGGTAGGGCTCCGAATCGGATTCGGCTTAACCGGATCCAATTCGGAGCCCTATTTCCCGACCGATTCGTACGTGCGTCCGGGCGAGCGAGTACGATGCGAAATCGCCGACCGACTCATCCGGGCGTCCCGACCGCTCCGACCGACTCGTTCCCGGGTCGAACCGCACCGACCGACTCGCTCGGACTTGACTCGCACCGCGCAATGGAGACGTTCCCCGGCCGGGTAAGTACGATGCGCGCTGCGAACAGTCCGACCGAGCCGCGCACTCCGGCTCGAAAGAGCAGTCGGAGCCGTACTTTGGGGGTCCGTGTCGGACCCCCCTGTACGCGTAGCCGCGCGAGTCGCACACAGGGGGGACCCATGGGTCCCCCCTACTTGTGCGTGTACGGCGCGAATCGCCTCGCCGCGTACACGCTGTAGGGGGCGCCCTTGTCCGCCTCGCACCCATTGAGTCAATGGGAGCCCGCGTACGCGTTGTACGACAGGCTCCCATTGACTTCAATGGGAGTCCGACCGACTCGAGTCCAATGGCATACGTGCGCATCGTACTCGTTCGGTCGGGCTGCTAGGGTCCGATTCGGTCGGAAATCTCTCCGGGTCCGGCTCGGTCGGAGAGATTTCCGACCCGAATCGGAATCGGCCCCTTAGTTGAAAATCACTTCATGTTCAGGGTTCTTCCCATTAAACACTTTATGGAGCTACCTCAGACTTGGAAATAGTTTGCTTGAATTCTGAAAGTTGCTAAAAAACATGTTTGACCTCAGATATTAATCCATCTGATTTAATACCACTTCATCAGCTCTACTGTTTCGTCTGACCATCACATCTCCCCTACTACATCAAAAGAAGAGCTACAACCTGGTCAATATATCATTGACAACCTTTGGCCAAAGGTAATTTTAATAATATTTTTTCTGGTCTGGGTTAAAAGTAATTATATTAGTAATTATATTGCTTAAATGTAAATTAGATGTCATCATGTTGGGGTCGTATTGTGAGAAAGTTCCTCTTTTTACGTAGTCTTGCCCATGTTTTGTGGACTGATGCCTCTGGTTTTTAAACTGATTCTCTTTCTTTGATTTAGGACAAGCTACCAAAATGATTCAACGATTATTTTGAATGTTTATTAAAACTCCAATGCACTGGTGAAGTTGTATTTTTAATAAATATTTATAGAAAGTAATATTTAAAATGTTACACTTTCTCTGCCTGAACTACCAGTATGCTCATCATTAGCATTATCCTGCCTGCAGTTGGGCGCTGAATGTGCTTCCCCTTAATGAAGGTAAAAAGTGCTCTCAGAGAAGAAAAAATGGTTTGGGCCTTTTGGCAGGAGGACCTGCATCTGAGGTATGTGACTCCGCTCTGCTCAGGAAGGGCATTTGGGGAGAGTTGAGGAACTTCATTAACTTTAAAGGGACCATGGTGAAGCTTGTCCATTGATAGTTACATATAAAGGGGAAGATATGTCGTTGTTCCCTCGGGCCATCTGAGCCAGATTGTCATTAGTCCAGTGTTAGAGGGACCTGGTCCCAGAACCCACGTTGGTATTGTTTAGGAAAAGGGAACTGCTCATTTCCCTAAACAAACGCCTGGTTGGCACACCAGCATCCTCCAAGGGCAGAAAGGTGCTGTTTGGATTTTACTCAGAATAGTGTACTATGGGATAGTTTTCAGTAAGGGAATCAGAATGTGCTACTAAATTGGGAGGTCTTGCCCCTGGGAAAAAAGGTTCTCATTGGTTAGGCAGTGTCCAGGAGTCGGCCCCACCTACTGGCTAGTGAAACGTACAAAAGGGGCAGCTCACCTACAACTCACCAGAACACATCTGACCCTGAGGAAAAACAGAAACGGACTGGACCTGCTGTCTGTGATCTGTATGAAGACCTGACGGGTCTCTTCCCACTTGTACCCAGGACTGAGAAGTGGTCTCCAGGGCTCAGTTGGCAGGCCTCCTGTGTTGCAACAGGGATACAACAAGCTGCAAAAGGCACTTTTCCTTCCTGGAGTGACCAAATAACCAGTAGCAACTGGACCTTGCTGGTGGCCTTTACTAGATTGAGTACTGTCCCCTAAATGCTGTCCTGTAGAGCCTCAGAGCCTTAGAAGAGACTAAAGTGAAATGCTTCAGAATGTCTGAAACAGTTGGGACTCTCAAGCCCTGCAGGGCGTCAGCGGGAGTTCGCAGCCAAGGTGACCGATTTTGAGAGGACTTTGCTGAATACAGCTTTACACTTGCCCCGTTGGAGAATTTTGAGCTCTTTAGGCCTACGGACCTGATTATGAGTTTGGCAGTCCGTAGACCTCCAAACTCACGGTGGCGGCGAACCGGCGGTCCGACCGCGTATTACAATTTTGGTGGTCGGACTGCCATGGAACCCCTGCAACCGCCGGGGATCTGCGATCCTTCGGTGGTGGCACAGCGGACTGAGGCCGCAATATGCTTGGCAGTGCTGCTGTGGCACTGCCATGCATATTACGAGTTTCCTCACCCCCAGCGGTCTCATAGCAGTGCTCACGCCATTGAAAATGCTGGCGGTGAGGAAACTAAGCGGGCTCTACAGACCCACTGTTGCCTCAGGGCCTGGGGATACATGCGGGGGGCACATGTTCGCCCCCCTCTGTGCATGCACCCCAATTTCAGCACAGCATAGACTTCATAGTCAATGCCATGCAGGAACTTGCTATGGAGCACCAACGGCGCTGCAGTTCAAAGGCTCACATATGAGCCTTAGAACTGAACTGCCGCAGGACCTCCCTGCCGCTCTGCCCGCCCGCCAGACCACAAAGTGACTAGGAATCTGGCAAGCAAGTGATGAGTGGCGCTGGCGTGGCAGCCCGCTCCCCCACCACCAAAGTCGCAATGAGGCCCTAAGTCCAAAGGTAGAAATCTTGGGCGGGCGAAGGCGTGAAAAGTACTTGAACAGCAAAAGGACTTTGCTGAATACAGTCTGCAGCCTTGCCCGCTGGAGGATTCTGACTTCCATTTCAGACTAAGGGCCTGATTATGAGTTTGGCAGTCCGTGGACCGCCAAACTCATGGTGGCACAGCGGTGGTGTTGTGGCTACCGCTGCACCAGCAGTCCGACCGTGATCCTTCGGTGGTGGTGTGGTGGTCTGAGGCCACAATATGCTTGGCGGTGCTTCTGCAGCACCACCAAGCATATTACGTGTTTATTCACCCACAGTGGCCTCATGGCGGTGCTCACACCATGAAAATGCTGGCAGTTAGGAAACTAAGGGAGCCCTACAGGGCCCCTCACATATGAGTGTTAGAACTGTATCACCGCAGGACCGCCGCTCCGCCCGCCTGTCAGACCACGAAATGACACGTAATGTGGCGTCTTTTGACCTAAAACCTTGAAAATCCAGATCTCTGGTACCCATTATTGGACTTTAGGTGTTATGTTTATTATTACATTTTTCTCAATTTGTTTAAATTGGTTGCAAGACTCTTTTTGTGTTGTGTTTTAACCTTTTTAATTTCTTTGATGCTGTTCAATACTTTACACACTTTTCCTTAGATTAAGCCTGTCTCCTCTGTGCCATAACAATCAGGGTTTGAGCCCTGATTTATTTATTGACCTTGCATGTTGAAATTTACAGGATTTTAGGAGTGATTACCTGGAAAGTATTCACATCCTCCCCAACTACTAACCCATTTTCTTATAGGGATATTACTGGAAAAACAATACATTACTTCAAATAGAATTAAAAAAATAAAGTAAGAAAGAAAAGGGATCGGGCAGTTTCCTCTAAGATATATTAATTTCATATACATATTAAAAGCAAAATGGTTAAAATGTATTTAAAAAATGTAAGAACAAATGTAAAGTATTGTAAAAAAAAACGAGATACCTTAATTGAAAAGCATACATTAAGCAAAAAAAAAGAAGTTAAAAAATATATTTTTTATAAGCTTGAGAATAAATAGATAAATTATTTCTAAAGGTTAGGTGTTTGTAAATATTTACAATACAAATTAAATAAGTATATTACTTAAATGTTCAGAGACCAAATCAAATTAATTAAAACATAGGTAAATATATTTAGAAGTTAAGGTATGTGATCCACAATAATTAAATATGTAAATTGCACACAGTATAATGGGGTTGCTATTACAATTCTGAAAATAATTAAGAATTAAAAAAGGTTGATGTAACAAAATAAGGTTGGGGTAGAATCCATTTAGTGCAGGTTGATGTAGTGGTAAAATACATATAAATCTTAACATAGGAGATCTAGTGGTAGGAAATAGAGTGGTGGGTATGTGGTGGTAGTCCATCTCCTATGAGTATGTAAAAGCCCACCAACAAAGCTGGTGACCTGGTCAAATTGCCTCTTCAGTCAGATGCCTAGGGTTAGCCCCTTGCCTTCAACATATGGGGTCTCTACTCCAGACTCTGAGCATACTGACAATACTGAGTCATAAATAATATTTAGTCACTTAGGGGCTTACATATGAGAGCCCTGCATCACGTTTGCACCACATAAAGTGATACATGTGTTACGCAGGGCCCTCAATCAGATTTATGAAGCCACGCAATGCCACCCTGGGTGGCTTTGAATAGCCTCATAAATCTTAAGCAAGGCAACGCAGCCCAAATCGCTGTGTCTCCTTACTCTGTTCCCAGGAGGCATTCCATGGGCATTGCGGTGGGTTTTCAACGTGCTGTGATGGTGTGTTCCCAAAGATTAGGAATGACTCCAGTGGATTCTGTTCTAATACGAGATTACAGGTTTCTAAAAGGCTGTTTGATGTTACACTTAATTATTGTCTCTTCATGGTACAGTGCTCACTGCTCATGTTCATTATCCTTTTAGATACAATCCCCGATCGCATGAAGGTGTTCGATATGGTAACATTCTACAATCACGGTGACAGACAAAGTTGATACAAAAATCATATAACAGATCAAAACAAAGTAGAAGAGAAGAGCTACTAATTACTAAGAAACAAAGCATGTTACTAACAGAAACAGATGACAAAATTAGACTGATTATTGGATACAGTAAAGAAAATAAGAAGATATGCAACATTTTCTCTGAACACTGACATCTCATAAAGGGTGATCCTAATATTAGGACCAAACTCAGAAGTAACCCCTCAATCATGTACAGAAGAGCACCATCCATTGCAGAGATGGTAACACATAGCATGTATGTATGGATGTATATGGTATTTCTATAGTGCAAACCTAGCCAAAAGGCAACGGAGGCTGTACATTTTCAAAGACAACCATAAAGTCAACGAGTAGGAGAGGAAGCTGGGATGTGGATTGGATTGTTAATGCACTGTGATGTAGTGTTCTCTAAAGAGGCGAGTCTTCAACTCTTTCCTAAATTGAAGTAGCATTGGTGTGGCCCTGATGGGTACATGGATGTTGTTCCACTTCCTTGGTGCATAGTTTTTTTTATTTTTACACTTCTTACAGCCTTATTTTTTACTTCGCTGTAGTGCAGGAAAAAATGGGAAAAACATGATGAAAAGTGCGTTCTTCATATGTAAATTATTTCTGCACTAGTGCAGAAACGGTGTAGAAATCTGCATTTAAAATGCGCAGGAGTAGCGTAGAAGTTGGGGAAAAAATACAATAAAAAAGTGGTTTATTGTCCTGCTTTCTTATCGCACTTTTTCCTCCTGAATTTCATTTATAGATTTCTCGTTTTTGTGGCAGGAAGGTGGGGGAGCAACTTAAAGACAGCCAGGATTGACTTGGTGGTTTTGGTTCGGACATATTGTTTTAATATGTAAACAAGCCTTTTTAGGTCGAGCCTGTAACAGCGCTGTTCTGGCGAAGACTTTATGTAGGGGGTTTCAAAACTAACCTAAGAATCGCACACGCTTGTGCGTGTGCTTTTTGTTTTGGCCCACGCTATTGGCCTTTGCGTGCGTCTTTTTAACAAAGACAGCACGCAATTGGCCAAAGGCGGGCGCATTGCTCTGCCCATGGCCTATTGGTGTCGGTTACCCGCACGGCCGCCATGTGGTTTCAATTATCGTGCCCAGACACTGGCACGATAATTGAAACCAGATGTCTCGCTGTGGCGCGCGCACCACTCGCGGGCTTGTTTACAAAGTTTCTCACGTCTTTTTGCGTACAGTGTTCACACAGACTTGGGAGAATGGAGCTGTTTAAATTGTGCATGTACATCCCATGTTTAGTGTCGGAGACGTGCATGTTTCGGCCCAGCCGTCGCCCTCTCTCTCGGCCCCCAGATTCCCTTTGTGGCGCTGTATGACTGGGACAGAAGTGTGTTTATTCCAGGTGAAGGATGGGCCTGTTGAGACATGCCGCTCGCCTTTGGTCTGCTTTCATGTCGAGGAGACAGCAGAGTAGAAACATACCCGGGAAGCAGGAACCTACTGACTCATCCTTCGCCTGTCTAGAGTTCTGCAGCTCGCCGGGCTACAAGGTGCATTATTCACGTCTTCCAATAGCCTTTTCTGTTTGTTTTGAGATTTTTGGACGGTGATGCGTATGTTGCTGATGGACATCCTTCCCGCGAAGCAACAGCCACTGTTTTTATTTCACCCGGATCCAGGTCAGGGACGGGCACGCCCAGATGGGTTATAAAGAGGCCTTTGCCCATGCACATAGTCAAAATGTAGACGAGAGGTTCGACTTTAAGGACAGAGGGGGCATCCCAGCTTAAATCTGCTGGGACTACGTGGGCAAAGACAGCACGCTCTAAGGGGCTCGTGGCCCGTCTGCAGGCTAAATAAAGATGCTCGTTTGCAAAGCGAGCCTGGCTTCCTCTCGGACCCCCTTCAAGAACCGGCGCGAAATGCAACGTAAAATAAGCATTGGCAAAGTCCAAAGGTCTAGTCTTGGCAAGCTGGTGCGATGGTTACACTGATTTTATTTCCGATTGCAGCAAATGCCACCGAAATAAATAGAAGGGGGCATATACTTTGTATAAAGATTTTATGTTTATAAAAATATATACATTAAACAATATGGGTGCTTGACAGCTTGTAGGTGTTCTTAGAACACCATACAAAACCCTTCTTAGTATTAATATTCACCACAGGAAAATTATTCTTGTTGTCTAAGCTTTAGCCGCGCTGCTCTGCAACATGACTGAAAGACATTGGCAAAGCTAACGCCTCTGGCATAGCCAAGAGGTATTGACTTTGTCAGTGCTTGTTCTTTAATATGTGTGTCACAGTGTAAGTGGTAAAACGTGAGGATGCAGTAGCGAGCCCAACAGAATTGCATTCAGTCCTGAACTGAGAGCTGACGGACACAGGGTCATCCCCCCACAGCATGCTGTAAACATACACCGCATTGTGACAATTTGAAACAATATATATGCATTGTGCCCTCTATTGGAGACAACTCACCCCTCAAGTGTAGTTGTGGAGTGACAACTACACCAGTGCCTACACAAGTCACCCAACAGACAAGTAGACCCTGACTACTTTGTGTTCTGGTGCTAGATTTGGGAAGAGTCTTGCCTTCACTTGCTGCTCCCTGGGAAACACACAATGCCCGTGCTCTGGCTACAACTCAGCGATGCCCTCGTGTGGCAATGAACCCCTGGTCAAATAAGAGTGCCACTCCAACTAATAAAACTTACACCTTGACCATGGGTGGGTGGAGTCTAGCTCTCCCCAAACTTCTGCTGTTGAAACCCACGGACACGCCTCCTGTCAGTTCAAATTAGTCACTGACCACCACAAGGGGCTCCTACTGGGCTGTGTAAGTGAGGCCCAGGGTGACCTTGACGATCGGCTTGGTGTGGATGGGTGCTAACATTACCTGGCTGAAGTGCAATCCCTTTGACAAACACTCCTGCCAAGATGTGCCAACGCAGGTAGAAGCAAGAGTTATCCAGCCCCACCTTACTTCCTGTCCCAGTTATCTGAGTAAATTGTGAAAGATGCACATTTGAAATGGTAGCGGATACTGTAACTTACGCCTGCAAATGCTCTGCTCAGAGCAGCCCGCTAGACCATGGCTTCCATTGAAAGGCGGTGCCAACAGACCTCCTAGCACTAAAGTAGGGCTCTACTCTAACAAGTGCCCCGTGCATCGGATACCGCCTCTGGCTGCAAGCCGCTCAGTGCTACGGATGACTTGGCGCTAATGCCCCACAGCCAGCTCGCCCTGATACAATGCACTCGTGACTGTGCCTCCACAGTGCGGCAAAAGCTCGAGACATCCTAGCTTGACCGTGGCTCTTCGCCAGGCTCCCACGCAAGAGCCATCCACAACCTTGTGGCCTAAAACATTTGCCCTGTGGGGCGGTTGCGAATTGACTGAAAACCCCTCCTAGGCATTCTCTACCCATGTTGAAAATGGAGTTTCAGGTAGGCTAGGGTAAGCACCTAAGCCTGGCCAAAGCCACCCCTCTAGTCAGGAGAAGGGTGGTGCACACTTACGCTGACTCCTGCCCACCCCCTAGGTGGCTAGGCAGGGACTGGCTTATCCCAGAGGCAGTGTAAAATTAATGTGCCATCCGCACTCCCACAGTGGCACCTACAGCAGAGACTCCATACCAGGCAATTTTAAATACCCTGCGTATCGTCCACCCAAGAGAGACTTAGTACCATCTGCCCCTATTACCCTGTGCTACCAAACCTCATCATGACATCACAGGTATTACATAACTCACTAGGTCAATCGGGCCACCGTCCTACAGCTCAGATAGCACAACCCCGTAGTTGTTGGCCGGAACTGTAATTAGCATAACACAGCACAGAGTGAATACAATTGTGCTTTAAAAGTCTTTCTAACGTAGCCAACCGACGGTTTATACGTGTGAGTGACTGGCCCCCAATATGGTGTGACCAAACCAAGGCTGAAGCAATAGGAGCATGAGGCCTTAAGGAACGGGTGTCGTTGTGTACCTGAAACATTACTTAGCCCCGCCAACAACCATGGACATCCCCTAAATGCGTGTCACCAGATCGTAAAAGAAATATTGATGGATTTGAGACATATGCACCATCCAAACTGCCGAATTAAAATTGGCGAGAATAGTTCTATGAAAGAAAAGCATTGAATGACCTGCTCAAAGTCAAAGGACATATCAAACCGCTGAGGCCTACTTAGCTGAGAAGGATGGAGCAATGCCCATTATCGGTATTAGTGAATGAAGGCATTATTCATTCATGTACACCAAAGAGGGGGACCCAGCCCCCAAGTGGCCTTCCCACTTTGGGCACCCTGGCAGTATAAAGTGGTATAAGGGCCTGCCCGTGACTATTGTCTATATTGGGACCAAGATGGATATTATCACGATCAAAGTCTGATGTCACTCGCAACATCTGGCATAATTTCATACATAGCCCTGACTGGCACCACACTCTCTCATCCTATGCTCTGTGTGATATAGGCCCACTATAGTGTGAGCAGAGCCCCACGCTGAATACCTGGCTACAAGTTTGCTAATGCACAAGTAAAATACCCCCCCTTTCCTAACAGATTGGGTTGCACCTTACATAAACAAGAATCTAGTGGGCTAGTAACTCTCCTGGGGCCCAAATGCCACTGCACTATGCGGCACTAATGAAACGTTGTCAATTTGGCCGCCAACTTTACTGCCTGTGCCACCCTTCAGCCCCATGGAAATTGTGCTGGGCTCTCGCTTACCCTGCTGAGTGAGCCCACTGTATTAACAAATTCATTAACAATTTCTGCTTCTGCCTGTACTTGGTAACACGTTCACCCCATGGTATCTTGGCGCTGCATAACACGTTTATTGTTACTCAGCTCCATGGTACTCGTTTTATCGACCTCAGAAGGATGAAATGCTTTGTTGACTGCAACCTTGTTTGCCACCCAGCGAAGTATTAGATCAATGCGCCTCTACGCTACCGCTCATGCTTCACTAACCCTGCCGCATGTGCACCATCCCGCAAAAGGAATGGCTCCTGTACTAACTTAAAAGGCAAAGTGCACCGCACGAGCATCTACAATGAGCCTCTGCACTATAGCTCATGCAGTTCTATCTAGCACATACTCCAGCTGAAGGTATCGAGGCACCTTGCATGAGCACCCGTCACGTAATACCATGACATATGCCACATTACAGGCACAGATAGCTCTACGTCGCAGTGGGCCCCGCCAAATATTACACAATCTACAAGGCCGCAATGACAATCAATCATCGAGGGGTGTTCACCACAGGGGAACTAGCAAACTGCTGTGCACTCCCTGCTCCGTACATACATAGAAGAGCAGACTAGACACCAGAGTAAGAATTACTCTTGTGCAACGTACTGCTTTATTAAATTAAGCCCCTGCTCTCAAACTGGGAGAGGGATAGTGCAGTGGGCACAGTTAACAATGCTTCCATCAGGGACAAACAGCTTGCTAACCCGGATTGAAGAGCAAGCACGCTGATGCTGATCATGGGCGGGCCCTTGAAATCCTTTACACTTGACCAAACCGTGGGGGTAGGGGCCCCCTAGTTTAGAAGATGCTGTAGACAATCAACCAGCGCAAGATCCTTGCACAGGTTTGGCACCACACTCCTTTAAACTTTTGAGCAATGAAGCTACGCCAAGGTATAAAACGCTATACTTGAGCGCCAGTTACATACATATTCAGCACAACTATCCTTGTGCTCACAGCGAATGAAAAGCAAGGCCTTCAGTGGAAATGTGCTACGCTCACCAGTCCAGGTGCGTCCCTCCTAATTAATGTTTTGCAGCATGTACGGAATCATGGGCTGAGTGGAAATAGCACCCTATCTGGCTCATGGCTTAATAATGACCAGACTTCCCCCCGGGTCTGGTTGCTGGCACACAGTTCTACCCCGAACCACCGTCCGGAAATTATCAGGAAGAGCAACCCCTAGGGGTATTGTGGTTTCCCACTATCTTGATGGAACGGAAGGAAAACCTGGTACTCCGTCCCTACCCCAGCCACATTCACCAAACTGAACTCAGCCTACCTCATTCTTAACTGAATCAAAACTGTAACCTTGTGTCTGGCATTCCTTTCTAGCACAGCGAAGCCAGCGAGGACAAACTGCCGCGCCCGACGCCGCAACACAACCTATGCTGCAACAAACCAACGCATGCATCAACAGGGCCCAAGGCCAGACTGACTTTGGGCGAAAGGAACCTGCATTTGTGTGCCCCAAAAGCGGCTAACCGGCGCCGGGACTCGACATGGTCCCCACCCATCATTACAGCTCGATCCGCGGGCCACTTACACCCTCCTGAGAGGTCCCATTCTTGACGATGGCACACCATCAACCTCAACGGAGCAACCAGCTTGACGGGCTGTACTTTAAATAAACAATGTCAGTCTAGAATAAGTGTTGCTCCCCAAGAATGCACCACTTTCAAAACACGTATCAAAACCAGTGCTTGGCTGATGTCGGGAAGGGCGCTGAGGACAGGGCAGCTATCATCGTGCCTTGCCACCAAGACCCCTCCCACTGCAAGCTCCAAGGCGTGGGCACCATGACAAGGTTAACTCGCACCCAGGAGGCGTGTAGGAGAACTCCTGCCTATAGGCTCCCAACTCAGCAACACGACGCACCGCCCGCAGTACTGAACACGGATATGTTCGTAGCAATGCACGGAAGCCACAAGCACCCGCCCACACCGGGCATAGTGGTGATTCTGGAGACGGTGCAATAATGCGCAAGTCGCCAGCCCCTATAAATCCGGGCAGCAACTCCGCACCCTCCTACATGCACTGCTTGCTGCGTGGGAATCCGGGCCCAGATACATGTAGAGGACAAACAGCAGAAATGCTGCCGACCACATAAATAGAGGCCTTTGTCCTCGGACAGGGCAGCGGCACGCCACCTCCTATTAAGGTGTGAAGTGTGGGGGGCGCCCCGCACCATCCACTCTTGCCGCCAACTGCTTTTATTTATTTTATTAAATTAGGACAAGCCTCAGTGGCGACGCACGAGGGTGACCTTTCAGTATGACATGGGGATTCACCCCCCCGGCCCGCCAGGGACTGGTGATCCCAAATTGCTGGGCCCCTTCGCCCAGAGGAACCGAACTAATAAGGAGCTCGCCCCTTAATTTTACTCAAAATGTAGCCCCTCAGCACCACCCCCCCCACTGCGTGGTGGGGTTAGAGAGGAGAGGGAGTGTCCCGGTAAAGACGCTGCTCATGCGCAAACTATAAAAGCGTCGGGCCTGGCGACGGACACTACGGCCCAGGCCCGGACCCCAACGGGGATACACGAACCGGTAGGATCGGCATGCACAGCAAGACTGAGGCACAACAAACGAAGACCCCACCACCACCGCTGGAGCCAGACCCTTTATCCCAGCCTAGGGCGGTGAGACCAGCCTTGAAAGCACTGCCCGTGAGCCCGGATGGCCCTCCCACAAGGGCCAGAGGCGGGGCACTCCGACACACACCTCTGTGACCACAGCAGAGCCTCCGACACACACCTCCATGACCACAGCAGAGCCTCCGAGCCACACCAACGCGACCCAGTCACCCGTGATCGAGGTGAGCGTTGGGACACAAACCCACACACCAGGCATGCAGCGACTCAATCACAGCTCCTGGGCCGCGCCGCATACGCAAGCGAAGCCCCTTTGATGCATTCACATAACGCCCAGATAGAGAGCAGCCCTGCCCGCTCCTTGGGGTACATGTCATTTATGAACCTTGAACCGGATCAAAGTCGGTAACTTAGTTAATTATGCCACCCGCGCACGGCCCAAATTGTGACAAGTAAGCGCTCCCTCCTGACGTCCTCATGGAAACGGAGGGGACACGACTGATTGCAGCTGCTCCACGCCCGCTACTGCAGGCACGCACTCGCACCCGAGATGCCACGTAACGGAGGAGCAGAGGCAGCAATAAACACCGCTATGGCCAAGCGCATGTACAGAACCAAATGAGCTTCTCCAATTCCAGCTATTTAAACGTGGTCATCGGCATCCAGGCTACCTCCCCGAAGCAAAACTGGACCCGACGTTTCACTGCTCTGCCCGACCCTACGGTCAAATCCCAGGACACGGCCATCTGCCACTCAAGTCGGGACCCCGGCCTAGCAAATGTATCACCGGCGGGGACCGATCTCCTGCCCCAGCAACCAGATCCCAACAACCAAGGGGACACATGGCGCCACACGGTGAGTGCACAGTTCGAGCGCCTGGGGGGTGGGCATCTAGCCCGAAAAGATGGTGCCGCAATCAAACTGCCTGCCCCTCCACACCCCTGGTGTCCTCGATTAAGAACGGCGAGGGGGGGGGCAGCGGTGAACACCGATTACAACGCCGGGCGGAGGCAGGGGCACCCAGCCCCACCATACAGCCTCAGGGGTGAGAGAACTTTCCCCCACACTCACCGCAAGAAAGCCGACTCTGCCTCTCGACCACAGAAAACGACACGGAACAAAGAGCCGACCCAACGACGGCGTGTCCGGCGCAAAGAGAGGGCAGAGTCGGTGTCTCCCCCGTAGAGCATGGCGAGGCACACCCCCATGGTGCCCGGAGGCAGGAGCCATTGGCCATATTGTCACTGCCCGGGTCCTATGGGAGGAAAACAAAGCAACGTTATTCCCTTCTGGGGGGGGAGGTGTGCCACAGGCCTCTGCAGGCCTATCGCCCCCATCGGTCAACAATACGAATTCAACAAACACCGTGTGACCTGCCGCAGACCCGAGTATCTGCCCCTAACTTCGGAGAGCAGCCCGCTCCCCCCCTCCACACCAACCGGGGTCGGGCCGCACGAAAACGGTAAATGCAGCGACAACCAATCTGCTTGCCCCCGGGGGGGGGGGGGCGGAACAAAATCACTGCAACAAGGCATAAGCCTGCCTGGCTCACAAATCCCAGGCCGAGCCGCTCGCATTGTCCCCCATAATTGCCTGACCAGGCCTGCAATAAGCCCGGGGTAACAACCGGCCCAACTGGCGCCGTCAATGCATATCGGGTACTGGACCCTCACCTCTATTCACCAAACGTTCCTGGTGTAAACCCACGTTCCAGGACTCACCGCGCAAAGATCACGGACGCAGCTCCCTGGTCAAACGGCGCGACGGCAACACTACTGGACATCGTGTCCAGCGGGGGGACAAAGGGCCAAGCCCTGCCGACGGCGTGTCCGGCGCAAAGAGGACGCCAAGATGGCCGGGGGGAGGCATAAATACCTCCCCACCTCCTCTGCGTGCCGGAAGTGACGCGTCTGGTAGGGGGACTCCTCCTTGAGTCCCGCACATCATTGGGGGGTGGGGAAGTGCCCAAATGGCACTAAAGGGGCCGCCCGTTTAGGGTGGCCCCCTGCGGGGGCCGCGGGCAGCCGCATACACCGCATTGTGCTGTGATGACAAGCCCCCTCCAGTCGCCACCTCTCTCGCCTCTTCTGCTCGCCGAAGGTCTCTCCCCTCACTGCCACTGCCAGGACTGCTGCAGAGCAATAGGCACGGAAGGGGGGCAGCCGGGCAACTTTAGCACCACCCTAATCTCACATGTTTACTGCGTTATTCCGTTGTGTGGTGGGTGAAAAAACCAGTCGCGGTCCGTGTAGGAGTGCCGGCCGGGCAGTGACGTGGGGCGGGGGAGGGGCAGGGTGGGGGGTAGTAAAGTACGGATTACGGACCAATACAGGTAAGTAAACATTTAAATCAATAAAACGAATTTCGTTGTGAGCGCTGCATCGCCAAATGCGATGCAGTGCGCGCAACGAAATTCGTTTAATTGATTTAAATGTTTACTTACCTGTATTGGTCCGTAATCCGTACTTTACTACCCCCTCCCCAGCCCCACGTCACCGCCCGGCCGGCACTCCTACACAGACCGCGACTGGAAAAAACTCTCTCCTATCGGCATGTGTCCTTTCAATTAGCCCACATACATATATACTTTTGCTTCGTGAGAATCACAGCTAAAGGCACAAATCCATTTGTATTCTGAGGGGTGTCTGGCTTTACATGCTGCCTAAAACTAAAAGCAACGTAACTCGACATGAAAAGCGTACTTTAGTAGAAAATGGGGAGGGAAATTGTATTTCGATTACATAGCCACATGGCAATGCATTCAGAGGCAAAATATCGTTGTTAAGAAGAAAATAATTTGAGAAGCGGCATACCGAGATTTATATTCAAGAAAATAACATTTGTAACAAAAAAAATGTTGCTTTATAGTGTTTTTGACAGGAATCCTCTTTTTCTTTTCCATACCTAAAACAAACATAACATGGACTTCTATCCTGCATTGTAGAAAGCATGGTCCTTTGCACATTAACTGGACGCTTTGCATTTACATTTTTCCATTTTCTCGGAAACTGCTTGGTTGACTCACGGCCCACATGCCAAGTCTGTCTCCTCCGTGCGGGAGGATATTTTATCAGAGATTTAGGTGTTTTAAACAGTGACCAGGGACGAGAGGGTCGGCGCTGGGACATCCCACAGCATGAAAGTGCAAGGCCTGGTAAAATGGTCAGCCACCCAGTGATAGTTAAAAGTTAGAAAGGGATACGTCATAAGGTACGCTGCTGACTGCCACTAGATTGACCCTGTAATTATGGGCTTCCTCTTCTGAGAGTGAGTCACTCAGGCCATACCATAGCATGCCATAACATACTGTACAATGACAAACCTTACTATTCCATAATACAGAATAACAGGAATACCATTTCATGACAACCAACACCATACCACACCATACCATATCATACTATTTAATGACAGATCCTACCATAGTCTACATGACAGCCCATACCATAGCATACAATGGCAAACCACACCATACCATAGAATAATATACTACAACAGGCATACTATACCATAGCATATTATACAATAACAGGCACTCCATACTATCCTATACACTGACAGGTTATACCATACCATACAATGAAAGGCATACTATACCATAGCATATTATACAATAACAGGCACCCCATGTCCGTTTGAGTCCATCTTTTGTCTTTTGTGAAACAAGCACTGGCATAGCCAATAGGTCTCGCCTTCTGGACCTTATAAGTGTTTAGTTATCCAGCACAATATCCTTGGTGCAACAACATCAAGTGTTGCATGGCTAAACACTTATAAGGTCCCAAAGGCGAGACCTATTGGCTATGCCAATGCTTGTTTAAATTAAACTTGAAACAGTGAAGCACTGCAAAATGATCGACCGGTCGACCAAACAGCAAAATCATCCCACAAAGGCAGTGTGCTAGACTGGCATGACAGGAGGAAACCCATGCTGGTAATTAATGAGGATGGGAGAGTTTAAAGAGTAGTACCCCGCTGTGAAAAAAGGCGTACTTGAAGTGAAAGCAATAAAATCCCAGCACTTGTGGCAAAGATAAGCTCCAGATATACCGACACAAAAGGGAAGTGTCTTCCTGTGCTCTGAAAAGTGTAAAAAAATCAAATAAAATACATAAACGAATACATGTGCCCGTGCACTTGCTTTATCCAGCACTGGATACGGAAACTATTGGCAAAACAGCGCATTTCTTTAAACCACCAGGAAACCGTATCTGTTTGTGAAGATGTGGTTTCTTTAAATACAGTATAAATTAGAAGGTTACTTACCTTCGGTAGCGCTTATCTGGTAGAGACTCTATCTAGCCACAGATTCCTTACTTTAGAATTATCCCCAGGCATCAGACTGGGTCCGGAAACTTTCCATGAGCAGTACCCCTGCACAGCGGTAGGTGGCGCAGTCGGCTCTGTGTGGTATCATTGGCTTCGTCCACATCAGAAATGACGTTCGCAGTGACTTTATAGGCGCCACCCAGGTACGCTGGCGTGTTACTTTTCGTGTCTTCCATGCCAGAAGTACGGAGCCATGCAAGCAATACCTCCCCAGAGGTAGGTCTGCGAACCATTTTTACATGAGAAAGTCCTGAGGACCAAATGGGCAAAATGCCCATCTCCAGTGGTGGCTCGCAGAGGGAATGCTGCGGGGTGGTGGGGCGGGGTGGGGGAGGGGCAGGGTGGGGGGGTAGTGGAGTCAGACATATACGACGGCAAGGAGTAAAGTAAGTAAATAAATAAATAAAACTATTTACCTTGCGCTTGCTGCATCGCCAACTCTGCGATGCAGCGAGCACAAGGTAAATAGTTTTATTTATTTATTTACTTACTTTACTCCTGCCGTCGTATGTCCAACTCCACTACCCCCCACCCTGCCCCACCCCACCCCACTGCCCCGCCCCCACCCCACCGCCCCGCAGCACTCCCTCTGCGAGCCGCCACTGACCATCTCTTCAGACCTGATTGTCCAGGCAGTAGTGTTTGGCAAACGTGCAAGGAAGCCCACGTTGCCGCCTGACAGATGTCCAGGATCGTAACTCTGCGTGTTAAAGGTTAAAGCAGTGTTGGCAGCTTTAGTTCTGGTGAAATGAGCACGTGAACCCTCTGGGGATTGCTTCATAGCCAATGCATAGCGATCTGTCTACAGAGCACGATCCATCAGGAGATGGTCCGCTTCTGGACTGACCATCCTTCCTTCGCTCTGACATACCCCACAAAGAGTTGGTTGTCCACCCGGAACTCTTGTGTGCGGTCATGGTAGAAAGACACCACTCTTTTTGGGTCCAGATGGTGAAGTTGCTCCTCATCTTTGGAGGGATGAGGCAGAGCCTAAAAAGTAGGTAGAGTGATGGTTTGACCTAAATGAAATAGAGTGACCACTTCTCATACGAAGCATCAGTTTGTCTTGGTAGATGTTCAGGCAAGGAGGCTTGGATGACGAGGCCTAAAGCTCACTGACCCTCCGGGCAGATGTTTTAGACACTAGGAAGGCTGTCTTGATGGTAAGGAGCATGAGAGGACAGTTATGTAAGGGCTCAAATGGAGCGTACATCAGGAACGTCAGGACCAGATTAATGTCCCACTGAGGCATAATGAAGGGAAAAGGAGGAAACATATGTTGCAAACCTTTCAAAAGCCTATGTACAATAGGGGATTATAAGGGAAGGTTAGTCAGGCAACTGCAGAAAAGCAAATATTGCAGAAAGATATCCCTTAACAGTGATGGGCAAGGAAATAACAAACAGAAGAACATGAGATAGGGGAGCAGAAAGAGGGTCAACTTGTTTCTCTGCACACCATGCCATGATTTCCCCCAACTGCAGGTGTACACCGTCTTGGTGAAGGGACGCCTGGCTGCCAAAATAGCATTGCAGACTTCTGTCAGAAGATCAAAAGCTGTCAAGCATTGGCAGTTTCGGATGGAGAACCTTCCCCCGTTTCTGTGACAGAAGATCCTACTGAAGGGGCAGCCTGATCGGAGGACCAGTGGCCATGCTTAACAGCTTGAGATACTAGACTTTCCATGCCCAATCCAGAGCCACAAGAATGGCTTGGACCCAGTCGTTCCTGATCTTCTTGAGAACTCTGGGCAGGAGAGATATAGGCGAAAAGGCGTACAGAAAGCCTGAGAACCACCTTGTAATCTCCAGCCGCACATAACTGCTGACATTGTGCACTCTAATCAGTGGCGACCATATCTAACCAAAGCTCTCCCCATTGCTGAAAGATACCCTGCACCACCTCTGGATTGAGATACTATTCGTGATCTGAGAGGCATCTTCGGGTGAGTTTGTCCGTGCTGGTTTTCAGAGAACTCGCTGGATGTTGACCCTGCTGTTCAATCCATGTCCAGAGATGCCAGGCCTCTTGAAAAAGGGTCCACAACCCCACACCACCCTTCTTGGGTTCCAGATAGCTACCCCATCTGTCACTACTGTCAGATCGGGTTGGGGAAGGGAGAGGAGTCTGCCGCTGACCCAATCACAGTTTGTTAAACACCCCTGCATATCTTTCACAGTTCCCTCTGAGATCTAGACCATGTCAGAGAGATTCCCCTGATGCTGTACCCACTGGAACTTCAGGTCCCAGTGCAGAGCCCGCACATGCCAATGGACATATGTCACCAGCAGGATGCATGAGGCCTAGCAGCCTCAGTCAGTCTCCCCGAAATCCAGCATAGAGGCTGAAACATCAGTATCATAGTCTGAATATCCTGGACCCGCCGTTCGGGATGATAGGCTCGAAACTGCACCGTGTCTAGATCAACTCTGATGAAAGGGAGTGTCTGAGAGGGAGTCAGGTGGGACTTCGGAATGTTGATAGTGAACACCAGCGAATGCCGGAGGTCTACCGTAGTCTGGAGGTGGGAGACGACAGCCTGGGGCGAGCCCACCTTCAACAGACAATCATTGATATAGGGGAAGACTAGCACCTTTACTGTCTGCAGATAAGCTGCAACCACAAACATCACCTTGGTGAACACCTGAGGAGTGGTGGTAAGGCCAAAGGGGAACACAGCGAACTGAAAGTGCTCGGTGTGAACTGCAAGTGGCACCAGGACGGGAATGTGGAAATATGCATTCTACAATTCCAACGCTACCATCCAGTCTCCTGGGTCCAAGGCAGATAGGACCTGAGCTAAAGTGAACATTTTGAACTTCTCCTTCTTGAGGAGGAAGTTGAGAGGGTGCAGGTCTAAGATAGGATCCGTTTTGGGCACCAGAAAGTAACGGGAATAACAACATGACCTACTTCTGGCATTGGCACTCTCTCTATTTCCCCTATGGCCAAAAGAGCCATCACTTCCTGGTGGAGAAGAGATAGGTGGCCCTCCGTCAGGCTGTCATAAGTAGGTGGCATGGAGGGAGGGGTAGTGTTGAAGGAAGGAGAGTAGCCCCATCGGACAATCTGTAAAACCCACCTGTCCAATGTTATGGGCTGTCAGTGGCACAGGTGATGGTGAATCTTGCCACCTACTGAGTGCCCATGATGATAACCGGGCAGACTAGGGGGGCTTGGAGGCTGCGGTGGTGACGGGCAATCATCCTATTCACAGGAACCCCTGTGTTGGGCTTGGATCAGGTCCCAAGTAGGACGTCCGTGAGGACTTTGTTGAAAGGGAGATATGGAAACTCCTGATTGCAGCACCTCTGTCAAGATGTTTGTTTTGATTACCACTGAGGGTAGACTAAGATCAAGGACCTCAGCTGCCCTACGCACACCCACAGCAACGAATGCTCCCTTCTCTGTACCCACGGTAGGGGGAGAAAGTATTGCCAGTCCACAGGCTTTACCCAGATCCTCACACCAGTCCATGTTTCCTTCATCATAAGGCTGATATTCCTCAAGGTCTAGCGACCCCTCCCATTTCTTCCCAAGTCCTAGCCCGTAAGAGTAGGGCTCAGGCTCCGGCCTGGACAGCATGGCGCCGGTGTCGGATGACACCCCTCCGGCTCCATGTCGGAGTTTGGGATGAGAATGGGGATGGCACCACTGGTGGATGGCGTCGGCATCAGGAGCATCCAAATATCTGAGAAAGCCGGGAGCCAGACGTGCGTAAAGTCTCATACTAAACAAACAAAATTTAAAGTTACTAGTATGAGGAGTAACTAAGTCAACCAGACTGGACCAATACAATCATATTGACCAGACAGAGCAGTACTCCTGCACATTATAAGGAGTTGAATACCGTTGCACCACAAATCAAACTCCACTGCAGACCAATAAGGAGCCATTTGACTCGCAACTTATGACACTCAGAATAAGTGTTGCCGCATTTGTCTGCAAGCCATAGCCATAGGGAGAACCCCAGTCCACTCACCTGCAAGCTCCCCATTACGAGTGGTCCTGATGAAGGTGGTAGTAATATACATCCACCGAAACGCACGCTGACCAGTTTTGGGAAACTTCGCAAAGACAACACAATAGTGGGAGATTATGAGATTGAGTCAGCCCACTAGGTCATCTATAGTGTATGTCATATAATTGGATAGAAGTTTCCCCAGGATTGTTGTCTGAGTGTGATATGTTGCTTGTGAGAGATTCTGGTTGGTGAGATTGAATGTTTTATGGTGTGTTTTGGGGTCAGTTGTATGAATTACTAGAAAGATTTTTTATGTCTTTCCGTGTATTTTATCTGTAAATAATATGTTTGTGGCTATGTGAATCATAAAATATTTTCTATGAACTTGGATGTATTTTCATACCTTGACATTTGAAAATGATTGTATATATTTGTATTGATTGATATTTTGAACAAAAAAACGATAAAATTGTATAAAAAGTTGAGAAAATGTTGAATATATATAAAATGAAAAAATATTTTAATAAATATCAATGAATTTTGGACAACTTGGAATGGAAAGACTTATTGCTGTGGAACAGCCTGCGTGTTGAGCCCTAGGCAGGCCACTAGTAAAAGTACATAGGTCTGACAAGAGTTTTCATAAAAGTATTTGTGTCTTCTTTCCCCCTTACTCTTGGACCTCAAAGCATTATCAGGGGGTACCTTCTTTGATATATAGCATCCAAATATGAGGTGCATGGCCTCATAAAACTCTTGGAGTTTGACGGGGGTCACTCCGGCTCTCGGAAACTCGGGGAGGCGTGGAGTTGGGCCAGGCACTGTCTCAACCACAGAGTCAGGCCTCAAGTGGCGACTCTCCCTCGGCTCGTCGGCCAACGGACGAGGTGAAGTCGAAGACTGCCTCAACTTCTTGCTCTTCTTCTTTTTTGTCGGACTTACCTGAATGGCTCAATTACTTTGAATGCAATGACAACCTCGAGCTCGGGGACCACTCCTGGGACCTTTCTCTCTATTGAGTCTCTATTGAGATCTTGATTGCTGCGGCGTCGAACGTCAGGCTGCCAGGAGCTTGAAGGGTTGCTCCCTCAAGGCCTTCAGGTGCATGCGTGGCAGTCGGAACATGCCTTCGAGTCATGGTCCCGCTCAAGGCACCACAGGCAGACAAGGTACAGATTTGTCACCAACATCTATCAGTGATAGGCACCGCAGGGCTTGAAGCTGCCCTTCTTGGAGGACATAGCTACCACACCGGGAAGACTTCGACAAAAAAACGATAAAGCTTAGTCAAAAAGCGATTAAGGAGTAGCTGCTCATGAAAATTTTCTGGATTCAGTCTGATGCCTGGGGATGATTCTAAGATAAGGAATCTGCTGCTAGAAGTCCCTATCAGATCAGTTGTCCACCCATGCGAATCGTTAATTCCACGTGTGTGGATAATTGCTGGAATATAACCGCAAATGCGGCCAAGTTCAAATGAGACTTTTAGTCTGCAATCTGATGGTGTCCTATCTGCAAGTGTGTCAAGAACCACCAGAGATGGTGAGCTTGTGTGCAAGATAAGCGGGATGCTGGTAGTGGTGGCTTTGTAAATGATGCAGCTGGTTTTGAAGATGGTGCGGCTTGGCAATGGGAGCTAATAGAGTTCTATCAGGATGGTGGTGATGCGATCATATTTCTTTTTTCATTGGCTACGTGTAAATATTTTCAGTACTTTTTGAGATATTAGTGTTTAGAAAAGTTTCTGAGTAGTCTTGAAAGGGTTAACACTTTGGTTTATCTTTGATGTATAAATTGCAAGTTATGACTCGTAACTCCTGTCACTCACATTTTGAATTGTTTTCCAAATGTTTTTGACAAAAGTACAGATTTTTAAATTCTTTTTGGCCATCTTGAAACTTGCAAATCAGACCTGAGACGTGAGTTTCATGCCATTGAAAACATTTTTACACAGCCACAATTTCACACAGGTGCATCAGGCGTGGTGCCCAACCCAAAGGACCTGTTAGAAGGCCCTCAGATATGTGGAAAAATTTGCTATAAACACTGAAAAAAAAAGCAGGTTCAAAGCACGAGAATCTTAGGAAAATTGTGATCCACCAGTGGAGGAAAAAGCCAGCATTTTACTTTCAGGTAAAAGTTTTAAAAAAAAGAAAAATATGAGAAAAATATTATTTCCCATTTTTAAAAAAATGGGGAAATTATTTTCCCTACGTAAAAAAGACAGCACTTTCTGCAGTGAGAGTTGGCTACCAATGATAGGCTGTAGGGTGGGTCTGTCCAGGCCTTGCAGGCAACCCTCCCTAAGCATGGCCGAAAGCTGAGCAGAATGGGGCTTGGCCGCCCGTGGCATGTTGGGGACAGAGTCAACACTTGCTGCACATAGCAGAAGGCCGGGTGCAGTGGAGGTTGAACACCACCAGTGGGTAGGGTGCAGGGTCTAGCCAGAGGATCTCTAGGTACCGTGGTACTGGCTCGGGTACTGTTGTACCAATTTCGTTGACAGAAGAAAAGGCTACCGCAGCCAATGAGAATCAAGTATTTTTAAATTTCTGGTACTGCAGGATTCCCATGGAAAGCCTGTAGTAATTAACGATCGAGATATAAGTACGAAAATTAAATTCTTCATGATCACCCCGAGCACCTCTTTAAATGCAAATTTCTCAAAAACCACTTAACAAATTTACACCAAATATTGAAAAGCATGCTTTCTGAGTAAAGTTCTAACTTTCTACCAAATTTCTGTTCAGATGTTTTGTTCTGTATTGGAGAGAAAAGGTTTCCCTGGAAATTAACATTGAAAATCAATGTTTTGTGACCCCCCTTTTTCTTGGCCTGCAGATAACTTTCCATGAAGGAGTCAAAGTAAGTAAATTCATTTTTTTAGAACGTTTAGTGCAGATTCAACAAACAGTGCCAAAATTAATAAAGAAACAAAAAAGGCCTTTCATACAGAAAGTCAGATCTTACCATAACTACATTGGCATTAGCACCACTAGTGTAAAATATATAGAATGACCAGAAGAAAGAGTGTATGAACTAATGTGAGTCTTTCATCCATTTCACAGGTGTGGTCACTTTTGAAAAGTTGAAGGTGGGAATGAGAATTCCCATCCATGAACAAGGCTCGTTAAGAGAGCCGAAATGTGTTAGACTGGGGCGACCTGCCAAGCACCAAGATCGCTAATAATAAAGTGCCTATGTTTGTAAACTCCTGGAATCAGGCAAATGGCTTTCTTCTGTCTTGGAGAGTGTTTTAATAAATAGCGGGTTGACGTTTCCCGCCACTGATGCCACCCTTCTAGCGTTGTGGGCTTCCAGACACAGAGAAGTTGTTTTGGAATATATATATCGCCAGTAGGTAGTTATAGTTAGGACCTAGTTTCCATAGGAAAAGCATTTTTTGTACTTGCCTATAACTTTGGCATCGTTTGACCAATCTTCATGAAAGTTTCCAAAATAAGTGTCAAAGTAGGTTCCATGTGTCATGGAAAGTTTGGGGGTGATCAGTGCAGTGGGGACTGAGAAATGGGGGTGCGTTTGTAATGTTAATTCCCATAGGAACGCATTGTGGAACCTACAGCCCAAACCGGTGGACACAATTACACCAAATTTGGCAGAAAGGTAGATGTTGTTACACAGATTGTGCTTTTTGTTATTTGGTACAAATCCATTTAGTAGTTTTTGAGAAATTAAAACCGAACAATATAGTGATATCTCTGGCTGTGGATATTTCACAGAGGTTTCGTATTGATCGTGGTTAAATTGCGATGTCTTTGAGGTAAATCACGAATGCGCGCGCCAATGGGAATGCTCTGTTTGGCTGGACAAAACCTGAACAGAAAGTTGCGGCCGACATTTTATTGATTGGGAACGGTTCCCGGGTCTGGAAATTTGTGTCAAAGTCAACATAAGGGGTCAGTGTGGAGATACTCTGACCCCATGTTTGAGAAATGGGGGTACTAGTGACACAAGTTATGTGTGCAAAATGTATTTTTTTAATCGCCTGCTATATTCGTGACAACACCGCGATCGCCAGTGCAGCCCCTCCCCCGTGCACCGTCGCAGGGAAATCGTGAATATCGCGATGACATCGCGGATATTGGTGAAAATATAAAAAATATATATATATTTGTACACACTCACTGGTCACTGTCACAAACTCATGTACGCACTCACAAACTCACTCAAACCTTATACACCCATTCACATACTCAGTCAAATACTCATGCACACACTCACATACTCATTCAGGTACTCATGCACCCACTTACACATTCACTCAGAGTGATGCACCCATGTACAGACCCACTCAGAGACTCATGCACCTACTTAGAGACCTACTCATAGATTTATGTGCACAGTCCATACCCACTTAGAGACTCTTACACCCTCTCAGAGACCTACCTGGGTACTCATACACCCACTCACAGACTCACTCAGATACTCATGCACTCACTTACAGACTCATTCGGAGACTCACACACCCATGTACAGACCCACTGAGAGACTCACACACCCACTTACAGACCCACTCACACACTAGCGTATACTCACATACCCAGTGTGACACTCACACACCCACTGACAGACCCACTGAGACACTCATACACCTACTCACAGATCTACTCAGACACTCATATACCGACTCACACACTCATAGTCACTCACACACTCAGTCACAGACACTCTCAGAGACTTATGCACTAGGTCATTCACTCATACACTCAGAGATTCATACACCCACTCACAGCCTCACTCAGATATACATGCACACACTCACTCACCCACTTAAAGACTCATGCATCCACTCACAGACCCACCAAGACTCTCGCCCTCCCAGTCACAGATCCACTCAGACATTCATGCATGCACCCATTCACTCAGAGACTTATGCTCTCACTCACAGACCCATTGAGACACTCAAATACCCACTCACAGATCCACTCAGATACTCATACACCCACTCACAGACCCACTCAGACACTCACACACCCACTCACAGAACCACTCAGAGACTCATGCACCCAGTCACTGATACACTCAGAGACTCACACACCCACTCACAGAACCACTCAGACACTCACGCTCCCAGTCATAGACCCACTGAGAGACTCATGAACTCACTCACAGACCCATTCAGACACTCATTTACCCACTCACTCAGACACCCACTTAGACACTCATGTATCCACTCACAGATGCAGTCACACAGTCATATACTTACTTACAAATGCCCAAAGGCACTCATGCAACTACTCACAGATCAACTGACAGACTCATTCAACCAATCACAGACCCTTTGAGACACTGATCACCTACTCATAGATCCACTGAGACAGTCACTCAGTTCATTACAGAACCATTGATAGGCTGATGTAATGATGCATTCAGTCACAGATTCCCCTGAAAGAGTCATACACTGTGTTATAGAAATATTAAGGGAGTAATACATGCTATTATAGAGTCATTTAGATAGTAATGTGTTTACTGTGTTGGTTATAATCCATTTTGCAGTTATAAGTTTTGAATGTGGTGGTGGCTGAAATTCACTTAAAAAACCAAAGGTTAGAGGGATGTTACAGTTAGGAATTAGCATTTAAAAAACCTTAGAAATTCACAGAAAAAAACTAAAGTTACAGGGACGTTATAGTTAGGAAATAGAATTTAAAAAAACCATAGAAAATTACTGAAAAAACAAAGGTTACTGAGATGTTATAGCTAGGCTGACATTTCAATCATACAAAACCAGAGAAATTCAGCAGTTATAGTTAACTGAGCTAACTATAACTAGCGCCCTCACATTGCACTGCTTATGACCTCACATATTACATCACTCATGACATGGTCAGTGACATCACTGATGACATCACTGATGACATCTCAAATGACATCACTGATAACATCACTAATGACTTCATCTAGAGAAACACTGACACACCCTTACACCTGCATAAAACATGCCATTCAATAAGTTCCGCACAATCAGTAACAAACTCATTCACAGAACCTACACAGACACTCACACATCTCGTCACTCATCCATACAGCCAGTAATACATCAGCTCACCCATAGAGCCACTAAGGGAACCACTAACTCACATATATAGCAACTCATACACCTACTCACTTACCAATACAGCCAGTCACAGATTCAGTTATAGAGACATAGACACACTTACACACCCACTCATACACCCATACAGCTACTGACACAGTAAATCAGTTAACCATGCACCTACTCACACACCTAATCACTCACCCATACACACTCACAGAGCCACTAACTCACCCATACAATTACTCTCTCAGCCACTCAGTTACTTATGCATATACTAATACATAAACTTACTCACCTATACAGTGACTGAGACAACCACATTCTTTCCCATATACCCTCTCTCACACTCACTTACTCACCCATACAACCACTCAAACATCCATTCACTGACACATACAGACACTCATACACCCACTCCCCCACCCATGCACCCAGTTGCACACCCATTGATGCACCGAGGCATCCAATCATGCACTCTGTCATTCACCTATACAGACGCTTATGTATCTGCTCAAACACCTATTCAGCCACTCATGCACCCTCTGATTCACCATTTGCAACCCCTGACACATCAACTCAGTCAACTGTACAGATACTCTCACAACCACTGATTTACTCATACACGCACAGATACACCCACTCGCTTACCTATACAAAAACTCACACACCCACTATCTCATGTAGACAGTCTCTAATATACCCATTCACTCTTCTATACACAACTTACACATCCACTCACTCACCCATACAGGCACTTCCACAGTGAGTTATCTCAGTATATATGTTTAACACTCAGCAACTTCTAGAAAACACTCACAATCCCTGGATGATGTCATCAGTAATGTAATTTCAGATGTCATCAGTGATGTAATCAGTGATGTCATTTGAGATGTCATCAGTGATGTCATCAGTGATGTCACTGACCATGTCATGCGTGGTGTAATATGTGAGGTCATTCACAGTGCATTGCGGGGGCGCGAGTTATAGTTAGCTCAGTTAAATATAACTGCTGGGGGGCGCTAGAGGGCGCCAAGCAAGATGGCCGCACCTCTGTGAGGCTCCTGCTGCTCGGGACAAGATCCGTTAGCCATCCTCTTCCGATCCAGCCCCACATGCCCGAAAGCGCACTGATGTGGTAGATCTTACCTTCTGCCGCCTTCCACAATAGCTATTTTGCCGCAAATTGTCCGGAAACTCCAACAACAGCCTCCGTCCTTGCCACACTGGGCTACATCAAAATGGCGGCCGCGACGGTCGCAGCCGCTTAAAAAGCCTTCCAGTGTGATGCGATCAGCCGAGGGACTGCGCAACATATATCGCCTCGCATGCCAGGGTCGAGGTGATTGCATAGCCAGCTGCAGCGTGACGAGGCCCCCAGTACCGACGCTCCGCTCGGCTCCCGCTACGGCCTGGAGGACCCGAGCTGGTGCTGCCCGAGGGGACGCCTGTGACCCGTGTTGCTGCCGCGACACCTTCTCACCCCGGGGATCCCGGACGGCGGACCTGCTGGCGGAGGGGCGCGGTGAGTGCTGACGCTACTCCCAGGTCTAGGGGCGGGCGCTCTCTCCCAGATCTGGCGCAGCCCTACCTGGGCCCTGCGAGGCCGCGCCGCATGATAGAGCGCCCTCGACCCGAAGACGAGCCTACCGAGGAGGGGACGCCCTACCTCCGGAGCCCTGGTGAGTCTGCCGCGTTACCCTGCTGGCCCTGCCTGCCGCCCCGCGCCCCTCCAACATTCCCCGCGGGAGTGGTGCGTCCTGTTAAACTCCCCTGGAGCAGGCTGAGAGCATTAGGCCGCTGCCGGCCTGTGACCCCCTCCATTGACTGCGCTGATTGACTGCCGGCTGGCAGCGCTGCCTCGAGCAGCCCTACTGATATTCTGCCCGGCTCCTGTTGCACATATCGCTGACCATGTAGGCTGCTGGGAGAAGATCTGGATAGCCACTGTTTGCGGGTGCTTCTGAGTCCTGCGAAGCGCTGGAGGCGATACTCGCCCGTAACGCTGCACGCCGCCTGAATAACATCCACACTGCTGGATTGCTCCCCCGCCTGCCCGCAGCTCTGCCGCCACCACTGTGTGCTCTCCCCACCGACCTGCCCAGCCGTGCCTGCCTGGAAATCAGAGCAAGAAGAGAGGTGGCCTGACCCCTCAGATTTCGGAGGCTGCAGACCCCTCCGGCCCACATAGTGCTGCGCCGTTGGGCCCGCTGATACAGGGGGGGGCACTGTGTGCGACAACCAATGCCCTTTCTTCTGGGGTAACCCATGGCTACCTCTTCAACCCGGTCCAGCTCTTCTGCCCCCCCGCGGAGCAACTACCCCGACATGGGCCGCACAGACGCTAAACAACCCAAGCTGAACTTCGAAGCCAGGAAGTCTTCACGATCCCAGGTAGAAATGGAAGGCGAACAATCCAAAGCCCCTGATCAACCCACGTCCACAGATGATCTGAAAGCCCTCCTTCTCGCCATACAATCCAGCCTCACCTCCATCGAAACGAAAATGGACACCATGAATGCGCGCATCGACACCCTAGCGCACAAAAGTGACCAACATGAAGAGAGGCTCAAGGAAACTGAACAACGTATTTCTGACTTAGACGATGCCTCCGCTACCACCATCACTAAAACGCTGGACATGGAGAAAGTATTGAAGCTCATAGCCGCAAAAAATGAGGACTTGGAATCGCGCTCCAGGCGCAACAAATTACGAATCTTAGGTGTACCAGAATCCACCGCCACTGGCAAAATGGAGGACTATGTGGAACGTATGCTCGTGGCTGCTTTTGGCAGGGAGGCGTTCTCCTCTGTGTTTATCGTAGAGAGGGCACATCGATCACTGGCCCCCCGCCCAGTGCCTGGAGCCCCTCCTAGCCCCATTATCGCGAGGATTCTCAACTACCAGGACCGGGACACTGCCCTTCGACTCGCCAGGGAACCCAAAAAGGTATTCTTCGATGGCACAGAAGTCTCAATATACCCTGATTTCACACTGGCTGTTCAAGAAAGTCTCAGAAAATTCCTCCCAGTGAAGAAAAAACTCCAGCAAATGAACGTCGAATATGCCATGCTCTTCCCTGCTCGCCTTAAGATCACTCATCAGGGGAAACAGCACTTCTTTACAACCCCACAACACGTCTATGACTTCCTAAAAACTCTGCCAGGACTGTCGAGGGACCGGTCCTCCCCTTCCAGGCGCTCCCAAGAAGATGGAGACACGTCAGACGTGGAATGACAACTTGGTCCGGACCCATGGCACTTATGTCCATCCCAACGGGGCACATTCTAAGATGGCGAGTCTTTCCCCTTGTCTTCCTCATACTAACTGAAGGCACGCATGCCCCGCGATGAACTGCGACACATACTCCGCTGCTTGCGGAGACACTCGCTATGGACTGGAGAAGATCACCACTCATACCCCCCGAGCACCCTTGCTAACGCAAGGGGTTAATGGCTGCCCTCTCTCTACCACCCACTCAGGTGAACCCTAAACTGAATTGGTTTGAAATGGTTAACATGTTGGTCTCAATCTCCCCTGTTGGGAGTGCGGCTCATAGGGACTTTGGGGGGGGGGGGCATATCACAGCAGGGTTGGGCTGCTGATGTGGGAGGGGGGAGGACATTGGGAATGTTTTACAACACTTACTGTCGCACTAATTTGCCCATATATGCCCTTACTGACTATTCAGGTTAGACTACACGCGCTCTCCACCATTATCAATATGCACAACAGCTATGGAGAACCGACCTAGTCCCCCCAAATATAATTTCCTGACATGGGATGTGCGTGGCCTGGGTGACCCCCGCAAGCGCAGACATATCCTGTCTTATCTGGACCGCCACAATATTCACTGTGCTATGCTCCAGGAAACGCATCTTGCCTCCACCACACCCACCACATTCGCATCCCGTTGGGCGACCTGCAGATGCTTCTCATCCTACTCCTCCTATGCCCGAGGCACGGTTATCCTAGTAAAACGCACGCTTCCCTACACCCCCATCGGATCTTACGGAGACCCACTAGGCCGATACAGTATCCTGTGGGGGCGACTATCCGCCCAATCTATAACCCTTGTCTCTTGCTATGGGCCTAACACTGATGATCCGGAATTCTTCCGGATCCTTTGGGGCAAAATACTCGACATTGGTTCCACACACCTGGTATAGGGGGGAGATTTTAATGTCCCTTTAGATCCGACAATAGACAGATCGCACCCACAACCCCATCACTATTCTAACGCACATTACACTCTCAACCGCATTGTGGGAGATCATGATCTAATTGACGCCTGGCGCACCCTTCACCCACAAACTCGGGAGGGCTCCTGCTTCTCCACAGTACACTCCTCCTGGTCGCGCATAGATGGGTGGATACTTACTAAAGGGTTAGCACCCTGGCTATCACACGCTTCTCACCTCTCGTGCATATATTCCGATCACTCGCCTGTCCTCCTTACCCTCACGCCACCTCATGAGGAGTCACCTTATATCTCCTGGCGCCTTACCCCACAGGCCCTCCTAGACCCCGTTTATAAGGAGGAACTAGAGCAAGAAATATCAGATTTTTTTCCCCGAAATGATAACTCTGTCCCACATTATTCCACGGTGTGGGAGGCCTTTAAGGTCACCAAACGCGGAGTCTGCATCGCCAAAAGCGGTGGTGTCCTGAAGGATATCCGCCCCACACTTCAGAAATTAGAGCTTGAGCTTAAACAAACAGAATTACTGATACAAGCTACGCCCACCTCTGAACTGAAGGCACGCCTGCGGGACCTCCTTACGGATTACCAGGAGACGGCTGAACGGGAATGCAAATTTAGGGGAAAATACCACCAAGCGCGCCGCTATAGAGAGGGAGAGAGGCCGGGCAAAGCGTTGGCCTCCGTGATTCGCCCCCCTAGCTTCTCCAATACCGTTCTAGAAATCGAGGATGAAGCTGGCCAACTACATGGAAATACCCCAGACATAGTAAACGTCTTCCAACGCTTTTATAAAACTTTATACAAGACGCACAGAACGCAGCCAGTAGACTTCACCCCTTTCTTCGAGGACACTGCCATTGCTTGGCTGGGGGACAACCAAAGAGAATTCCTTCTTGCGCACCATGAGGACGAGGAGATCACATCCGCTATAATGCAACTACAATATGGAAAGGCCCCAGGGCCTGATGGCCTCCCGGCCGAATTTTACAAAACATACCGTCTCCTTCTTATCCCTGTGCTCCGGCATGTCTTCGAAGAAGCCCTCGAGTCGGGCATACTACCCCAAACAATGCGTATCTCCCTACCAAAACCGGGAAAGTCACCATCGCAGTGCGACTCATACAGACCCCTATCCCTCATTAACGTCGACGCCAAGATCCTGGCCAAGCTGATCGCGAATCGCATCAGTCCCCTTATGCCCGTATTGGTCCTCCCCGACCAGTCGGGGTTTGTACCGAGCCGAGGCACATCTCACAACTTGCGTACCCTGTTTGCGGTCCTTCATGATATTGACCCTGACATGAATGCAGCGGCCATCTTTCTGGACGCCACTAAGGCGTTCGATTCCCTGGAATGGGACTATCTTGCCTTTGTCCTACACCGTACGGGATTCCCCACTCCTTTTTTGGCCTGGATACATTTGTTATACACTGGCCTGCGAGCCACAGTGATGGTCAACGGCGCTCGATCCTCCCCCTTCACGATAGCCAGAGGCACCCGACAGGGGTGCCCCCTCTCGCCCCTTCTTTTTGCCCTGGCTATTGAACCCCTAGCCGCTAAGGTCCGCCAACACTTCCGGGATCATGCCCTCATTTATCCAGAGAGACAAATACTAATCTCCCTATATGCGGATGACCTCACCCTTTATTTAAGGAACCCAGGTGAAAGTCTTAACCCCATTCTCAGGTTACTTATCCTATTCAGTCGTCTCTCCGGGGTCAATATTAATTGGGGGAAGTCCCAGATATATCCCCTCACCGACGCCACTCCGCGCTTTGCGCCTGACTATCCCCTTACGTGGTGCGACGATACACTTACCTACCTTGGTATAGTCATCTCTCGCAATCGAGAGGAGCTGATGAGGGCCAACTATGGTCGTGCACTTGATCTAATAACTGAGAAAATTACCAGATGGATTGCGCTGCCCCTCTCCCTGGCTGGGAGAGCCGCCCTTATAAAAATGGTAGTCCTTCCCAAGCTGCTCTACCTATTCACTAATATCCCTCATGCCCCCAGTCGACACTTTTTCAACTCTGTTAAAACTCAACTCATACGCCTCATTTGGGGTGGGAAACAAGCCAGGTTATGCTGGGACACTCTCACATGGCCCTTTGATGCCGGTGGCTTTGAAGTACCGGATCTGGAGTTATACTTCATATGTGCTCAAGCTCACTTTGCGTCATATTGGATAAACCCCCCCTACATGCCTCATCTTGCGATAGAGGACGGATACATGACTCCGATCCCGTGCACTGCCTATCTGAGCACCCCTGCAGTCCCGCGGCGCTTTGCCTCCACCACTGTACAATGCACTACCAGCGCCTGGCACGATCTAGCTAAACTGCTGCAATGCACCCTGATATATTCCCCCCTCCTTCCTATTCTCGGTAGACATGATCTCCCGGTCACACAAGAGGGAGGCTGTCGCCGGCTCCTTCGTAAACTGTCTGTCCAGACCTGGGGGCAACTCTACATTGGGGGCAAGTTCTGCACCAGCGAAGACTTCTTCGGCTCCACATCTCCTACCCCATTGGAGCGATTTTACTATGTCAGACTGCATCAAGATATGAAGGCCCTCACTCCCTGCCTTCCACAGGAGCCCCTCATCATGTCTCCCCTGCACGCCCTCCTACAGCGAACTGCTCCCACACACGTGGTGTCACTACTCTATCGCTCCGTACAGAGAGACAGGACATACGATCCCCCCTTAGCCAGAGGTAGATGGGAAGAAGAACTGCGTTCCCCCTTCACTGACGACCAATGGTCCTTCTGCTGCAGACAAACTGGAGGCATTTCTGCCAGCAGTAGATTGCGCATCATCCACTACAAATACATTCACCGTCTTTACTACACGCCTGCGCGCTTACACCACCTACGCCTCCGAGATAGTGACCGATGTGATCGCTGCGGGAGCGAAGGAGCAGACTTTAGACAAGTTGCCTGGGACTGCCCGCCCATTCGCCGTTTCTGGACGGAGGTGCTGGCAGCGCTGGACCACATGACAGGGCTACATATTCCCTGATGACCCCCTAATCACGCTTTTAGGATACACTGAGACACTGGCTGTCAAAGTACGGAGGTACGCCTCCCTGGCACTCCTCCTTGCCAAAAGACGGATTGCTTGTAGATGGGGAAGAGGGAGGGCAGCCAAATTCAAAGATTGGCTACAAGATCTTATCTACTGTCAAGAACAATTACACATATATGCGAAACTTCTACCCCCCTCCTCCCGCCCACGTGACATATGGGCCCCCCTCCAAATGTATTTATTGGAACACACCACCGCCACGGACCCAGCTGCTGCCCCCTGCACCAATGAAGATGGATCACACCCCAGGGAGGTGAACTGATGCATTAGGGACCCCTCCCAGGCCAGGAGACACAGCCCAAAGGGGGCGACAGGTTACCAGGCGACATCATTCCATAACTCACCCGTCAGAATATGTCAACACACACTGGCATCTTCCACCTGCAAATGTGTACAAGTGGTACTGTTATGTTCTTGTTTGTTGTTTTAAGGCAAAATGCTTATGATCTTATGCTGATACTAACTCAACCTGACCCACCTGACGCGGCCGGCCCGAAGTGGTTGTAGGCGGCTTGCTGTGTATCCCTTCCCCGTCTATAATGCTTTGAAATACGTTGCTTTGCGATGCCGGCCCGCCTAGGGATGTAGGCACTATGCTGTGGTCAATGCCTCTTGCCTTTAATAAAGGTTTTTTGAAAATTAAAAAAAAAAATATATATATATAACTGCTGAATTTCTCTGGTTTTGTACGAGTGAAATGTTAGCCTAACTGTAACGTCTCTGTAATCTTTGTTTTTTAGTGAATATATATATATATGTGTGTGTGTGTATATATATATATATATATATATATATATATATATATATATTCACTGAAAAAACCATAGGTTTCAGGGGCGTTATAGTTAGTTGGACATTTCACTCGTACAAAACCATAGAAATTCCCCCGTTATAGTTAGTTCAGCTAACTATAACTCGTGCGCCCGCAATGCACTGCTGATGACGTCACATATTACATCACTCATGACATGGTCAGTGACATCACTCATGACATCACTGATGACATCTCAAATGACATCACTGATGACATCACTGATGACATCATCCTTGTGATAGAGTGGCAGACCTCCTCTCACCCTAATATAACCTTTGATACACACACTCAAAAATACAAACTAACATTTTCAAAACAATGGACATACCAATACCAGTTACAACACACCTATTCAGTAATTCCAAGATCCACTCATTCACAAGATCCACTCATTCACCAACAGTCCCTATACAGTCACTCATACATGTACTCACTCATCATATGTACTCATACACCTATACATCCTGTTACACACCGCCACTCATCCATAGAGTTACTCACACACATAGTCACACATGCAAACAAAGTATCAAACATCCATTTACTTGCATATACAGTTATACACACACTACCACACTTACTTCTACAGAAACTTACACATACTTACTCTCTTAAACAATCACTTATAGAAACACCTACTTATTTGTACAGGAACTCTTCCAATCTCTCACTCTCACATATACTCACTTATATACACCAATACTCACATATACTAGTTTAAAACATATGTAGTTACTCATAAAGACACTATTGAGACAGTCATTCACTCACTAACACACCCATACACATACTCATCCACCTATACAGTCCTGCACACATGCTGTCTTCAACACATACAAACAGTGAGTCACTCATTCATGCATCTATGCACTAAGTAATACCCCCACCGAACCATACAGACACTCAGACACTCATACTGATACTCAAAAAACCAACTAATAACCCATATAGACACTCATGTAGCTACTCACCAACCCATGCAGCCACTTATACACAAAGTGAGAGACTGATACAGATATTTTCATATTTAAACATTACTCACTAACCCATGTATTCACTAAGATACACTTAGTCAGTTATACAATCAATTTTACAAAACAAAATCATCCATTTAGACACTTATATACCCATTTATTCTTCCATCGACCTTGAGATATACATATATAAAACATATTTAATTTTCAGAAAAACACACATTCACTGGATGATGTCATCAGTGATGTCATCAGTGATGTCATTTGAGATGTCATCAGTGATGTCATGAGTGATGTCACTGACCATGTCATGAGTGATGTAATATGTGACGTCATCAGCAGTGCATTGCGGGCGCGCGAGTTATAGTTAGCTGAACTAACTATAACGGGGGAATTTCTATGGTTTTGTACGAGTGAAATGTCCAACTAACTATAACGCCCCTGAAACCTATGGTTTTTTCAGTGAATTTCTAAGGTTTTTTAAATGCTAATTTCTAACTATAACGTGCCTGAAACCTATGGTTTTTTCAGTGAATTTCTAAGGTTTTTTAAATGCTAATTTCTAACTATAACGTGCCTGAAACCTATGGTTTTTTCAGTGAATATATATATATTTATTATACTATGTATACATGTGAAAATGTCTCGGTCCCCTGTTTGCCTCGGTGGCACGGAAAAAATGGGTGGAACTGACGTCAGCACGCCGACGAGGTTCTCTTATGGCTCCGATGACGTCATACGGTGTCGCGAGCGGAGCCGTGCTATTATGACGTCCTCGTTGATGTGGGAGAGCTAGGAAAGAATTTCCGTGGAATTCTGGTGCAGGGGATATTCACCTAAGTGTTCAGGCTAGTCCTTTGGGAGCAACTGTTTATGTTGCCACTCCAGAAACCGAAACCAGTGATCCGAGGGCATAGGCCCTGCAGATGGCACACGAGATGGGGTGCCCAGTCGTGTGCACCGGCGGGGCAGCGAAGTGACAAGCACCACAACCCACTAAAAAGGTAACGAGGGCACTGAATAACACAGGATCTTCTCTTTGTATCTGGCAGGAACAACGAAGTTAAAATGCCCTAGTACCAAAATGTAGAATTAGTGCTACAACGGTCTTCAAGAGGACCTGCGATGCCGCTTCTGCCTCCCGTACCCTGGAGGTGGCACATGGGTCACGCGGTACGGTCATACTGCGGTGGGACGCACACTCGTTGACCTCTCATGGCACTGCTCCACACTTCAGGGAGGACGCTTTCCATTAGCTATGTTTTCCGATGACATGTCGCGCCGGCCCCGTCCAACAACAGAACTCCTTTAGATCCAAACAGACTCTTCCACTCTCTCACCGGAAGTGAAACCAGGCCACGCGGACACTTTCACAATACAACAGCCGGGAATGCACTTTTCGGTAAAAAAACACATTCCTTCCTCCTAATTAATCAAATAAACGTTTCACTGAAGAACAGGGGCCAGCTTCGATCGGTAAACAGCCGTTACAACGACTTTTTACTTTGCGATACCATTACAACGCATGCATTACCACGCATGCGTTGTACATCACGAAGTCGTCATTACGCATTTTTTAGAATGCATGGTCATTTACCACGCATGCCTTTACAACGAATTTTGTTGTAAAGGTATGTATGGTAAATGACCATGCGTTCTAAAAACATGTAGACGATCCATGTCGTTGTAAGGAAACAGAGGCTGTTCCGTTTCCTCACAACGATGTGCACCGCCCCTCAGAGACGACGTGAAGCAGGAACCACGAGGAGAGAGGAACCACGAGGAGTGAGAGGTAAGGGGGATTGGGCATGGGGTGGGGGTTTCTTTTCTAGGGTTTAGGGTAGTGCAGTGGTGTTTGGGTGGTGTAGGGGTCGTGCTGGGGGTAGTGTTTTAGGGTTTAGGGTAGTGCAGTGGTGTTTGGGTAGTGTAGGGGGTCGTGCTGGGGGTAGTGTTTTAGGGTTTAGGGTAGTGCAGTAGTGTAGGGGGTCGTGCTGGGGGTAGTGTTTTAGGCTTTAGGGTAGTGCAGTGGTGTATGGGTAGTGTAGGGGGTCGTGCTGGGTTAGTGTTTTAGGGTTTAGGGTAGTGCAGTGGTGTTTGAGTAGTGTAGGGGGTCATGCTGGTGGTAGTGTTTTAGGGTTTAGGGTAGTGCCGTGGTGTTTGTGTAGTGTAGGGGGTCATGCTGGGGGTAGTGTTTTATGGTTTAGGGTAGTGCAGTGGTATTTGGGTAGTGTAGGGGGTCGTGCTGGGGGTAGATTTAGGGTTTAGGGTAGTGCAGTGGTGTTTGGGTAGTGTAGGGAGTCATGCTGGGGGTAGTGTTTTAGGGTTTAGGGTAGTGCAGTGGTGTTTGTGTAGTGTAGGGGTTGTGCTGGGGGTAGTGTTTTAGGGTTTATGTTAGTGCAGTGGTGTTTGGGTAGTGTAGGGGTAGTGCTGGGATAGTGTTTTAGGGTTTAGGGTAGTGCAGTGGTGTTTGTGTAGTGTAGGGGGTAGTGCTGGGGGTAGTGTTTTAAGGTTTAGGGTAGTGCAGTGGTGTTTGGGTAGTGTAGGGGTTCATGCTGGTGGTAGTGTTTTAGGGTTTAGGGTATGGCAGTGGTGTTTGGGTAGTGTAGGGGGTCATGCTGGGGGTCGATTTAGGGTTTAGGGTAGTGCAGTGGTGTTTGTGTTGTGAGGGGGTCGTGCTGGGGGTAGTGTTTTAGGGTTTAGAGTAATGCAGTGGTGTTTGTATAGTGTAGGGGAGTTTAGGGTAGTGCAGTGGTGTTTGTGCAGTATAGGGGTCATGCTGGGGGTTGTGTTTTAGGGTTTAGGGTAGGGCAGTGGTGTTTGTGTAGTGTAGGGGGTAGTGTTTTAGGGTTTAGGGTAGTGCAGTGGTGTTTGTGTAGTGTAGGGGGTCATGCTGTGGGTAGTGTTTTAGGGTTTAGGGTAGTGCAGTTGTGTTTGTGTAGTGTACGGGGTCGTGTTTTAGGGTATAGGGTAGTGCAATGGTGTTTGGGTAGTGTAGGGGGTCATGCTGGGGTTAGTGTTTTAGGGTTTAGGGTAGTGCAGTGGTGTTTGGGTAGTGTAGGGGGTCGTGCTGGGGGTAGTGTTTTAGGGTTTAGGGTAGTCCAGTGGTGTTTGTGTAGTGTGGGAGGTCATGCTGGGGGTAGATTTAGGGTTTAGTGTAGTGCAGTGGTGTTTAGGTAGTGTAGGGAGTCGTGCTGGGGGTAGTGTTTTAGGGTTTAGGGTAGTCCAGTGGTGTTTGTGTAGTGTAGGGAGTCGTGCTGGGGGTCGTGTTTTAGGGTTTAGGGTAGTGCAGTGGTGTTTGGGTAGTGTAGGGGGTCGTGCTGGGGTAGTGTTTTAGGGTTTAGGGTAGTGCAGTGGTGTTTGTGTAGTGTAGGGGGTCATGCTGGGGGTAGTGTTTTAGGGTTTAGGGTAGTGCAATGGTGTTTGTGTAGTATAGGGGGTAGTGTTTTAGGGTTTAGGGTAGTGCAGTGGTGTTTGTGTACTGTAGGGGGTCGTGCTGGGTTCTAGTGTTTTAGGGTTATGGGTAGTGCAGTGGTATTTGTGTAGTGTAGGGGGTAGATTTAGGGTTTAGGGTAGTGCAGTTGTGTTTGGGTAGTGAAGGGGGTCGTGCTGGGGGTAGTGTTTTAGGGTTTAGGGTAGTGCAGTGGTGTTTGGGTAGTGTAGGGGTCAACCCACATGAATTTGTCCTTGTGTGATGTAACCAATGCTCATGTAAAGCACTCCAATACCTGACCAGTCTGCACTATATAAAACTGCAAAAAAACAAAAAATAAAAAGTGTTTTGCACACTTCTGTCATTGGGCTATACGTGGGCCACCTCTGGGTGATATTTGTGCTACATTTGGGCTCTTTTTTCTCTGGTGGCCATCTTGGGAGACTTATTTGTTATGAAGTTTCCTAATTTCCTCATTTACTACAGTCTCCTCAGTAGGAAATGCTTTCAGTTTTTTACTTTGATTCCATCAAGAAGGCATTCAGATGTGTCACACATTTGCCATAAATTCAGAATGTTAGCACTCTAGTTGTTCATTAGATCACTGTAGTAAAGCTACTGCTCACCAAGGAGTTAACTGGAAGTCTACTGCTGGTATTGAAAGTGATTGTTTCAGTCTGCATGTCAGAATTTTCTAATGAAATAGAAGAGGATTTGAGATCTCACTTAAAACATGCCCTAAATTTTCTTTTGCAGCACTAACCATAATTTCTATGGCAAAATGAACCCCCTCATTTTGTTCCTTTTTAAATTAAATGTTTTAAGTGTTACCAGTTTATTCCAATCAAGATGGCTTCAGGTGTGCCATACTTTTGTCATAAGTAAGGCTGTTAGCACTCTAGTTGTTCTTTAGAACACTCTGGGAAGCTGCAGTGGAACACAAAGGCATCAACTGACAGGCTGCTCCTGTTGAAATATAACAGGAAGATATTTGAGATCACACTTGAAACATGTCCTAATTTTTCTTTCTACAGCACTAACCATAATTTCTGTGACAAAATGAACCCCATCATTTTGTTCCTTTTTAAATTAAATGTTTTAAGTGTTACCAGTTTATTCCAATCAAGATGGCTTCAGGTGTGCCAGACTTTTGTCATAAGTAAGGCTGTTAGCACTCTAGTTGTTCTTTAGAACACTCTGGGAAGCTGCAGTAGAACACAAAGGAATCAACTGACAGTCTCTGCCATTGTTGGATGTACATGTTTTACTGAGAATGTCAGACTTCATTCTCACATGACTGAGAAAGATAATGTGAATTTACAGAAAATATGCTCTCATTTTAGCTTCTGGAGCACCTTCCAAAACTGTATGGGACAAGCATGTGAAAATAGTTTTCTCTCAAACATGATTCATGATATCCCAGCAGAAGGTTTTTCACAGGGTAAAATCACCTTAGAACACACCACAATTCCTGAAATTAGTATGGTACCATCAACAAATGAAATCTAATGTAACTAAAGTCTGTTATCACCCTTTATAGTTCTCCTTTTGGTAACCCTCAAAATCTTCGATTCACTACAATGCATTTCAATGGGGTACTATCATTTATATTGGTCCCAAGATGGCTGCCAGCAATTCCAGGATGAAGTGCTGACAGCCAATCAGATCTCACGATGACATGTGTGGTTAGGCTCCGCCCAGATATATATGTGTTTTTACTTTTGATTTTCTCAGCAACTTCTGAACGGATTTACACCATTTAACAAAAGGGTTCTTTCTGAACCAAGAACTACCTCTTTGCCAAATTTGGTGTAATTCCGTTCAGCAGTTCCTTGCATAAAGTTTCCTATGGGAAATTGATTTTTGACTCTTATTTTTTAATTTCTCATGCAACTACTGAACGGATTTACACCATTTAACAAAAAGGGTTCTTTCTGAACCAAGAACTACCTCTTTGCCAAATTTTGTGTAATTCCGTTCAGCAGTTCGGGCTGTAGCCGTGGCTAAAGTTTCCTATGGGAAAATGAATGGGGAAAACACGTTTTGGGACCCCCCTTTTTTCTCGGCCCCCGCTTTACGAATCACCCTGAAACTTTCAGGGTAGGAGCGGACCGGAGCGGGCCATAAACTTTGAAAATTTCGTGAAGATTCGTCAACCGACGCAAGAGTTATGTCAAATAGAATGTTGCGGATTTCCTATGGAAAATAGGTCCTAACTATAACTATCTACTGGCGACCGCCAGTAGATAATATATATATATATATATATATATATATATATATATATATATATATTCACTGAAAAAACCATAGGTTTTAGGGACAGTTATAGTTAGTTGGACATTTCACTCGTACAAAACCATAGAAATTCCCCGTTATAGTTAGTTCAGCTAACTATAACTCGCGCCCCGCAATGCACTGCTGATGACGTCACATATTACATCACTCATGACATGGTCAGTGACATCACTGATGACATCACTGATGACATCTCAAATGACATCACTGATGACATCACTGATGACATCATCCAGTGACTGTGTTTTTCTGTAAAGTTTAAATATGTTTAATATATATAGGGAAAGGCGTATTGAAGAATGAGTGGGTGTATAAGTGTCTGAATGGATGATTTAGTACGTGAGTGACTGACTCTACAAGTGAGTGATTAAATGTATCTTACTGAATGCATGGGTTAGTGACTAAACTGTGTGAATGTCTGTATCCGTCTGTCTGTTGGTTTGTAAGCGGCTGCATGGCTTTCTGAATAGCTACATGAGTGTCTACATGGGTTATTGATTGATTGTCTGAGTATCTGTATGGGTGCCTGAGTGTTTGTGTGGGTGGGGTGTGTGTGACTCTGTGCATAGATGTGTGAGTTGGTGATTCACTGGGTGCATGGTTTCAAGAGTGCATCTGTGATGGACTGTATGGGTGGGTGAGTGTGTGTATGGGTGTGTTAGTGATTGAATGTATATCTCAGTGGTACATGTGTGAGTAACTACATATGTGAAAGGCAGTATATATGTGTGTTGGAGTATATAAATGGCTATAAGTGAGAGTGTGTGATTGTGAGAGTGGCTGTATGGATGAGTGTGTACTTGTATCAGTGATTGTATAAGAGCGTAAGAATGTGCTAGTATTTGTATGAGTAAGTGAGCTGGTGTGTGTATAACTGTATAGGTGAGTAAATGGGTGTGTGATTAAGTTTTTTGCATGACTGACTAGGTGTGTGAGTACCTCTATGGATGAGTGGCGGTGTGTGAGTGTTTATATAGGTGTATGAGTGCATATGATAGTCCTGTACTGAGTGACTAAGTATGAGTGACTGTACGGGTGAGTGAGTGGATGTGTGTGTAGACCTAAGAATCAGTGAGTGGGTATGTAGTTTTTGGTGTTGGAGTGTCTATGGTTTTGAGAATGGCAGTCTGTAATTTAGAGTGGGTGTATCAAAAGTTATATTAGGGTGTGAGAAGATGCATGAAATTATCACATGGATGATGCCATCAGTGATGTCATTTGAGATGTCATCAGTGATGTCATCAGTGATGTCACTGACCATGTCATGAGTGATGTAATATGTGACGTCATCAGCAGTGCATTGCGGGGCGCGAGTTATAGTTAGCTGAACTAACTATAACGGGGAATTTCTATGGTTTTGTACGAGTGAAATGTCCAACTAACTATAACTGTCCCTAAAACCTATGGTTTTTTCAGTGAATTTCAAAGGTTTTTTAAATGCTAATTTCTAAATATAACGTGTCTGAAACCTATGTTTTTTTCAGTGAATTTCAAAGGTTTTTTAAATGCTAATTTCTAACTATAACGTGCCTGAAACCTATGATTTTTTAAGTGAATTTCAAAGGTTTTTTTAAATGCTAGTTTCTAACTATGCCTACAGAGGTAGGACATGTGAAGAAAGAAGAAAAAACGCACAGAAAGAAGCAAAAGATGTGCAGAAAGAACCAACAGAGGAGCAGAAAGAGGCCTTGTTGCAAAATCATCCTGTGCCCACAACTTTTTCAGACGGGTACTGGTGGTAACTGACTCTGACTAACCAGAGCCAGTGCTATGCTAAAAGACACTTAGAATACAGTGAAAACACCTACATACACTAGGGAACACTATGCGTTGGGGTACCCCTGTGATTAGCATGACCTCCTCTGCAAGTCCCTAGTACATAATGGGGCAGGGGGATTAAAACTACCTCTTAAAACGCGCTACAGGGCGCGTTTGCACAGTGGTGAAGGGAGGGGGGGGCCTGAGGTGACAAGTGTGCAAACGCACCCCGTGGCGCGTTTTAAGTTGCGGGATTAAGTCCCCTTGAATTCTGAGGGTCCCTGGGGCCCAACTAGCCCCCCAGGTACCTACAGTTAGGACCACAGAGCTGAGTTGCAGAGAGGCGTTCCGAGGCCACGCACCTTTTTCACCTCTCTGCAACGCAACTCTGTTGTGCTTACTGAAGGTACCTGGTGGGCTAGTTGGCCCCCAGGGTCCCTCAGGATTCAAAGGGAATTAATTCCCCAACTTAAAACGCACCACAGGGCGTGTTTGCGCACATGTCACCTGAGGCCCCGCCCCCTCCCTCCACCACTGTGCAAACGCGCCCCGTGGTGCGTTTTAAGTTGGGGGATTAGGTCACCTTGAATCCTGAGGGTCCCTGGGGCCCAACTAGCCCACTAGGTACTTCCAGTAAGCACCACAGGCCTGCGTTGCAACACCTGTAACAAATTGTGCAGTTGTGTTTAGGTAGTGAAGAGGGTCGTGCTGGGGGTAGTGTTTTAGGGTTTAGGGTAGTGCAGTGGTGTTTGGGTAGTGTAGGGAGTCGTGCTGGGGGAGTGTTTTAGGGTTTAGGGTAGTGCAGTGGTGTTTGGGTAGTGTAGGGGGTTGTGCTGGGGGTAGTGTTTTAGGGTTTAGGGTAGTGCAGTGGTGTTTGGGTAGTGTAGGGGGTCATGCTGGGGGTAGTGATTTAGGGTAGTGCAGTGGTGTTTGGGTAGTGTAGGGGGTACTGCTGGGGGTAGTGTTTTAGGGTTTAGGTTAGTGCAGTGGTGTTTGGGTAGTGTAGGGGTACTGCTGGGGGTAGTGTTTTAGGGTTTAGGGTAGTGCAGTGGTGTTTGTGTAGTGTAGGGGGTAGTGTTTTAGGGTTTAGGGTAGTGCAGTGGTGTTTGTGTAGTGTAGGAGGTCGTGTTTTAGGGTTTAGGGTAGTGCAGTGGTCTTTGGGTAGTGTAGGGAGTCGTGCGGGGGTAGTGTTTTAGGGTTTAGGGTAGTGTAGGGGGTCATGCGGGGGTAGTGTTTTAGGGATTAGGGTAGTGCATTGGTGTTTGGGTAGTGTAGGGGGTCATGCGGGGGTAGTGTTTTAGGGTTTAGGGCAGTGCAGTGGTGTTTGGGTAGTGTAGGGGGTCGTGCTGGGGGAGTGTTTTAGGGTTTAGGGCAGTGCAGTGGTGTTCGGGTAGTGTAGGGGGTCGTGCTGGGGGAGTGTATTAGGGTTTAGGGCAGTGCAGTGGTGTTCGGGTAGTGTAGGGGGTCGTGCTGGGGGAGTGTTTGAGGGTTTAGGGCAGTGCAGTCGTGTTCGGGTAGTGTAGGGGGTTTTGCTGGGGGTAGTATTTTAGGGTTTAGGGCAGTGCAGTGGTGTTCGGGTAGTGTAGGGGGTCATGCTGGGGGTGGTGTTTCAGGGTTTAGGGCAGTGCAGTGGTGTTCGGGCAGTGTAGGGGGTGGTGTTTAAGGGTTTAGGGCAGTGCAGTGGTGTTCGGGCAGTGTAGGGGGTAGTTTAGGGGTGGTGTTTCAGGGTTTAGGGCAGTGGTGTTCGGGCAGTGTAGGGGGTCGTGCTGGGGGTGGTGTTTCAGGGTTTGTGGCAGTGCAGTGGTGTTCCAGCAGTAAAGGGGGTCGTGCTGGGGGTGGTGTTTCAGGGTTTAGGGCAGTGCAGTGGTGTTCGGGCAGTGTAGGGGCGGTGCAGGGGGTGGTGTTTCAGGGTTTAGGGCAGTGCAGTGGTGTTCGGGCAGTGTAGGGGGTGCTGCAGGGGGTGGTGTTTCAGGGTTTAGGGCAGTGCAGTGGTGTTCGGGCAGTGTAGGGGGTCGTGCTGGGGCTGGTGTTTCAGGGTTTAGGGCAGTGCAGTGGTGTTCGGGCAGTGTAGGGGGTTGTGCTGGGGCTGGTGTTTCAGGGTTTAGGGCAGTGCAGTGGTGTTCGGGCAGTGTAGGTGGTTGTGCTGGGGCTGGTGTTTCAGGGTTTAGGGCAGGGCAGTGGTGTTCGGGCAGTGTAGGGGGTCATGCTGGGGCTGGTGTTTCAGGGTTTAGGGCAGTGCAGTGGTGTTCGGGCAGTGTAGGGGTCTTGCTGGGGCTGGTGTTTCAGAGTCTAGGGCAGTGCAGTGGTGTTGGGGCAGTGTAGGGGGTCTTGCTGGGGCTGGTGTTTCAGGGTTTAGGGCAGTGCAGTGGTGTTCGGGCAGTGTAGGGGGTCGTGCTGGGGGTGTTGTTTCAGGGTTTAGGGCAGTGCAGTGGTGTTTGGGCAGTGTAGGGGGTCATGCTGGGGCTAGTGTTTCAGGATTTAGGGCAGAGCAATGGTGTTCAGGCAGTGTAGGGGTTTTGCTGGAGGTGGTGTTTCAGGGTTTAGGGCAGTGCAGTGGTGTTCGTGCAGTGTAGGGGTGGTGTTTCAGGGTTTAGGGCAGTGGTGTTCAGGCAGTGTAGGGGTCTTGCTGGGGTTGATGTTTCAGGGTTTAGGGCAGTGGTGTTCGGGCAGTGTAGGGGGTCATGCTGGGGGTGGTGTTTCAGGGTTTAGGGCAGTGCAGTGGTGTTCCGGCAGTGTAGGAGGTCGTGCAGGGGGTGGTGTTTCAGGGTTTAGGGCAGTGCAGTGGTGTTCGGGCAGTGTAGGGGTCGTGCTGGGGGTGGTGTTTCAGGGTTTAGGGCAGTGCAGTGGTGTTCGGGCAGTGTAGGGTGTCGTGCTGAGGGGTGGTGTTTCAGGGTTTAGGGCAGTGCAGTGGTGTTCGGGCAGCGTAGGGGGTCGTGCAGGGGGTGGTGTTTCAGGGTTTAGGGCAGTGCAGTGGTGTTTGGGCAGTGTAGGGGGTCGTGCAGGGGGTGGTGTTTCAGGGTTTAGGGCAGTGCAGTGGTGTTCGGGCAGTGTAGGGGTCTTGCTTGGGCTGGTGTTTCAGGGTTTAGGGCAGTGCAGTGGTGTTCGGGCAGTGTAGGGGGTCGTGCTGGGGCTGGTGTTTGAGGGTTTAGGGTAGTGCAGTGGTGTTCGGGCAGTGTAGGGGGTCGTGCTGGGGCTGGTGTTTCAGGGTTTAGGGCAGTGCAGTGGTTTTAGGGCAGTGTAGGCGGTCGTGCTGGGGCTGGTGTTTCAGGGTTTAGGGCAGAGCAGTGGTGTTCGGGCAGTGTACGGGGTTGTGCTGGGGCTGGTGTTTCAGGGTTTAGGGCAGTGCAGTGGTGTTCGGGCAGTGTAGGGGGACGTGCTGGGGGTGGTGTTTCAGGGTTTAGGGCAGTGCAGTGGTGTTCGGGCAGTGTAGGGGGTCATGCTGGGGCTGGTGTTTCATGGTTTTGGGCAGTGCAGTGGTGTTCGGGCAGTGTAGGGGGTCGTGATGGGGGTGGTGTTTCAGGGTTTAGGGCAGTGCAGTGGCTTTCGGGCAGTGTAGGGGGTCATGCTGGGGGTGGTGTTTCAGGGTTTAGGGCAGTGCAGTGGTGTACGGGCAGTGTAGGGGGTCTTGCTGGGGGTGGTGTTTCAGGGTTTAGGGCAGTGGTGTTCGGGCAGTGTAGGGGGTCTTGCTGGGGGTAGTGTTTCGGGGTTTAGGGCAGTGCAGTGGTGTTTGTGCAGTGTAGGGGGTCGTGCTGGGGGTGGTGTTTCAGGGTTTAGGGCAGTGCAGTAGTGTTCGGGCAGTGTAGGGGATCGTGCAGGGGGTGGTGTTTCAGGGTTTAGGGCAGTGCAGTGGTGTTCGGGCAGTGTAGGGGGTCGTGCTGGGGGTGGTGTTTCAGGGTTTAGGGCAGTGCAGTGGTGTTCGGGCAGTGTAGGGGGTCGTGCAGGGGGTGGTGTTTCAGGGTTTAGGGCAGTGCAGTGGTGTTCGGGCAGTGTAGGGGTCATGCTGGGGCTGGTGTTTCAGGGTTTAGGGCAGTGCAGTGGTGTTCGGGCAGTGTAGGGGGTCTTGATGGGGGTGGTGTTTCAGGGTTTAGGGCAGTGGTGTTAGGCAGTGTAGGGGGTCTTGCTGGGGGTGGTGTTTCAGGGTTTAGGGCAGTGCAGTGGTATTCGGGCAGTGTAGGGGGTCATGCTGGGGGTAGTGTTTCAGGGTTTAGGGCAGTGCAGTGGTGTTCATGCAGTGTAGGGGGTCGTGCTGGGGATGGTGTTTCAGGGTTTAGGGCAGTGCAGTAGTGTTCGGGCAGTGTAGGGGGTCGTGCAGGGGGTGGTGTTTCAGGGTTTAGGGCAGTGCAGTGGTGTTCGGGCAGTGTAGGGGGTCGTGCTGGGGGTTGTGTTTCAGGGTTTAGGGCAGTGCAGTGGTGTTCGGGCAGTGTAGGGGGTTGTGCTGGGGGTGGTGTTTCAGGGTTTAGGGCAGTGGTTTTCGGGCAGTGTACGGGGTCTTGCTGGGGGTGATGTTTCAGGGTTTAGGGCAGTGCAGTGGTGTTCGGGCAGTGTAGGAGGTCTTGCTGGGGGTAGTGTTTCAGGGTTTAGGGCAGTGCAGTGGTGTTCGGGTCATGCTGGGGGTGGTGTTTCAGGGTTTAGGGCAGTGCAGTGGTGTTCGGGCAGTGTAGGGGGTCGTGAAGGGGTGGTGTTTCAGGGTTTAAGGCAGTGCAGTGGTGTTCGGGCAGTGTAGGGGGTCGTGCTAGGGTATGTGTTTCAGGGTTTAGGGCAGTGTAGTGGTGTTCGGGCACTGTAGGGGGTCGTGCAGGGGCTGGTGTTTCAGGGTTTAGGGCAGTGCAGTGGTGTTCGGGCAGTGTAGGGGGTCGTGCTGGGGGTAGTGTTTTAGGGTTTAGGGTAGTGCAGTGGTGCTTGTGTAGTGTAGGGGGTCGTGCTGGGGGTAGTGTTTTAGGGTTTAGGGTAGTGCAGTGGTGTTTGTGTAGTGTAGGGGGTCATGTTTTAGGGCAGTGCAGTGGTGTTTGGGTATTGTAGGGGGTCGTGCTGGGGGTAGTGTTTTAGGATTTAGGTTAGTGCAGTGGTGTTTGGGTAGTGTAGGGGGTCGTGATGGGGGTAGTGTTTTAGGGTTTAAGGTAGTGCAGTGGTGTTTGTGTAGTGTAGGGGGTCGTGCTGGGGGTAGTGTTTTAGGGTTTAGGGTAGTGCAGTGGTGCTTGTGTAGTGTAGGGGGTCATGCTGGGGGTAGTGTTTTAGGGTTTAGGGTAGTGCAGTGGTGTTTGTGTAGTGTAGGGGGTCATGTTTTAGGGTAGTGCAGTGGTGTTTGGGTAGTGTAGGGGTCGTGCTGAGGGTAGTGTTTTTGGATTTAGGTTAGTGCAGTGGTGTTGGGGTAGTGTTTTAGGGTTTAGGGTAGTGCAGTGGTGTTTGTGTAGTGTAGGGGGTCATGCTGGGGGTAGTGTTTTAGGGTTTAGGATAGTGCAGTGGTGCTTGTGTAGTGTAGGGGGTCGTGCTGGGGTAGTGTTTTAGGGTTTAGGATAGTGCAGTGGTGTTTTTGTAGTGTAGGGGGTCATGTTTTAAGATGCAACGCTCCAATACCTGACCAGTCTGCACTACATAAAACTGCAAAAAAACTAAAAATAAAAAGTGTTTTGCACACTTTTGTCATTGGGCTATATGTGGGGTACATCTGGGTAATATTTGTGCTACATTTGGGCTCTTTTTTCACTGGTGGCCATCTTGGAAGACTTCTTTGTTATGAAGTTTCCTAATTTCCTCATTTACTGCAGTCTCCTCAGTAGGAAATGCTTTCAGTTTTTTACTTTGATTCCATCAAGAAGGCATTCAGATGTGTCACACATTTGCCATAAATTCAGAATGTTATTACTCTAGTTGTTCATTAGATCACTGTAGTAAAGCTACTGCTCACCAAGGAGTTAACTGGAAGTCTACTGCTGGTATTGAAAGTGATTGTTTCAGTCTGCATGTCAGAATTTTCTAATGAAATAGAAGAGGATTTGAGATCTCACTTAAAACATGCCCTAAATTTTCTTTTTGCAGCACTAACCATAATTTCTATGGCAAAATGAACCCCTCATTTTGTTCCTTTTTAAATTAAATGTTTTAAGTGTTACCAGTTTATTCCAATCAAGATGGCTTCAGGTGTGCCATACTTTTGTCATAAGTAAGGCTGTTAGCACTCTAGTTGTTCTTTAGAACACTCTGGGAAGCTGCAGTAGAACACAAAGGCATCAACTGACAGGCTGCTCCTGTTGAAATATAACAGGAAGATATTTGAGATCACACTTGAAACATGTCCTAATTTTTCTTTCTACAGCACTAACCATAATTTCTGTGACAAAATGAACCCCATCATTTTGTTCCTTTTTAAATTAAATGTTTTAAGTGTTACCAGTTTATTCCAATCAAGATGGCTTCAGGTGTGCCAGACTTTTGTCATAAGTAAGGCTGTTAGCACTCTAGTTGTTCTTTAGAACACTCTGGGAAGCTGCAGTAGAACACAAAGGAATCAACTGACAGTCTCTGCCATTGTTGGATGTACATGTTTTACTGAGAATGTCAGACTTCATTCTCACATGACTGAGAAAGATAATGTGAATTTACAGAAAATATGCTCTCATTTTAGCTTCTGGAGCACCTTCCAAAACTGTATGGGACAAGCATGTGAAAATAGTTTTCTCTCAAACATGATTCATGATATCCCAGCAGAAGGTTTTTCACAGGGTAAAATCACCTTAGAACACACCACAATTCCTGAAATTAGTATGGTACCATCAACAAATGAAATCTAATGTAACTAAAGTCTGTTATCACCCTTTATAGTTCTCCTTTTGGTAACCCTCAAAATCTTCGATTCACTACAATGCATTTCAATGGGGTACTATCATTTATATTGGTCCCAAGATGGCTGCCAGCAATTCCAGGATGAAGTGCTGACAGCCAATCAGATCTCACGATGACATGTGTGGTTAGGCTCCGCCCAGATATATATGTGTTTTTACTTTTGATTTTCTCAGCAACTTCTGAACGGATTTACACCATTTAACAAAAGGGTTCTTTCTGAACCAAGAACTACCTCTTTGCCAAATTTGGTGTAATTCCGTTCAGCAGTTCCTTGCATAAAGTTTCCTATGGGAAATAGATTTTTTGACTCTTATTTTTTAATTTCTCCATAACTACTGAACGGATTTACACCATTTAACAAAAGGGTTCTTTCTGAACCAAGAACTACCTCTTTGCCAAATTTTGTGTAATTCCGTTCAGCAGTTCGGGCTGTAGCCGTGGCTAAAGTTTCCTATGGGAAAATGAATGGGGAAAACACGTTTTGGGACCCCCTTTTTCTCGGCCCCCGCTTACGAATCACCCTGAAACTTTCAGGGTAGGAGCGGACCGGAGCGGGCCATAAACTTTGAAAATTTCGTGAAGATTCGTCAACCGACGCAAGAGTTATGTCAAATAGAATGTTGCGGATTTCCTATGGAAAATAGGTCCTAACTATAACTATCTACTGGCGACCGCCAGTAGATAATATATATATATATATATATATATATATATATATATATATATATTCACTGAAAAAACCATAGGTTTTAGGGACAGTTATAGTTAGTTGGACATTTCACTCGTACAAAACCATAGAAATTCCCCCGTTATAGTTAGTTCAGCTAACTATAACTCGCGCCCCGCAATGCACTGCTGATGACGTCACATATTACATCACTCATGACATGGTCAGTGACATCACTGATGACATCACTGATGACATCTCAAATGACATCACTGATGACATCACTGATGACATCATCCAGTGACTGTGTTTTTCTGTAAAGTTTAAATATGTTTAATATATATAGGGAAAGGCGTATTGAAGAATGAGTGGGTGTATAAGTGTCTGAATGGATGATTTAGTACGTGAGTGACTGACTCTACAAGTGAGTGATTAAATGTATCTTACTGAATGCATGGGTTAGTGACTAAACTGTGTGAATGTCTGTATCCGTCTGTCTGTTGGTTTGTAAGCGGCTGCATGGCTTTCTGAATAGCTACATGAGTGTCTACATGGGTTATTGATTGATTGTCTGAGTATCTGTATGGGTGCCTGAGTGTTTGTGTGGGTGGGGTGTGTGCGACTCTGTGCATAGATGTGTGAGTTGGTGATTCACTGGGTGCATGGTTTCAAGAGTGCATCTGTGATGGACTGTATGGGTGGGTGAGTGTGTGTATGGGTGTGTTAGTGATTGAATGTATATCTCAGTGGTACATGTGTGAGTAACTACATATGTGAAAGGCAGTATATATGTGTGTTGGAGTATATAAATGGCTATAAGTGAGAGTGTGTGATTGTGAGAGTGGCTGTATGGATGAGTGTGTACTTGTATCAGTGATTGTATAAGAGCGTAAGAATGTGCTAGTATTTGTATGAGTAAGTGAGCTGGTGTGTGTATAACTGTATAGGTGAGTAAATGGGTGTGTGATTAAGTTTTTTGCATGACTGACTAGGTGTGTGAGTACCTCTATGGATGAGTGGCGGTGTGTGAGTGTTTATATAGGTGTATGAGTGCATATGATAGTCCTGTACTGAGTGACTAAGTATGAGTGACTGTACGGGTGAGTGAGTGGATGTGTGTGTAGACCTAAGAATCAGTGAGTGGGTATGTAGTTTTTGGTGTTGGAGTGTCTATGGTTTTGAGAATGGCAGTCTGTAATTTAGAGTGGGTGTATCAAAAGTTATATTAGGGTGTGAGAAGATGCATGAAATTATCACATGGATGATGCCATCAGTGATGTCATTTGAGATGTCATCAGTGATGTCATCAGTGATGTCACTGACCATGTCATGAGTGATGTAATATGTGACGTCATCAGCAGTGCATTGCGGGGCGCGAGTTATAGTTAGCTGAACTAACTATAACGGGGAATTTCTATGGTTTTGTACGAGTGAAATGTCCAACTAACTATAACTGTCCCTAAAACCTATGGTTTTTTCAGTGAAATTCAAAGGTTTTTTAAATGCTAATTTCTAAATATAACGTGTCTGAAACCTATGGTTTTTTCAGTGAATTTCAAAGGTTTTTTAAATGCTAATTTCTAACTATAACGTGCCTGAAACCTATGATTTTTAAGTGAATTTCAAAGGTTTTTTTAAATGCTAGTTTCTAACTATGCCTACAGAGGTAGGACATGTGAAGAAAGAAGAAAAAACGCACAGAAAGAAGCAAAAGATGTGCAGAAAGAACCAACAGAGGAGCAGAAAGAGGCCTTGTTGCAAAATCATCCTGTGCCCACAACTTTTTCAGACGGGTACTGGTGGTAACTGACTCTGACTAACCAGAGCCAGTGCTATGCTAAAAGACACTTAGAATACAGTGAAAACACCTACATACACTAGGGAACACTATGCGTTGGGGTACCCCTGTGATTAGCATGACCTCCTCTGCAAGTCCCTAGTACATAATGGGGCAGGGGGATTAAAACTACCTCTTAAAACGCGCTACAGGGCGCGTTTGCACAGTGGTGAAGGGAAGGGGGCCTGAGGTGACAAGTGTGCAAACGCACCCCGTGGCGCGTTTTAAGTTGCGGGATTAAGTCCCCTTGAATTCTGAGGGTCCCTGGGGCCCAACTAGCCCCCAGGTACCTACAGTTAGGACCACAGAGCTGAGTTGCAGAGAGGCGTTCCGAGGCCACGCACCTTTTTCACCTCTCTGCAACGCAACTCTGTTGTGCTTACTGAAGGTACCTGGTGGGCTAGTTGGCCCCCAGGGTCCCTCAGGATTCAAAGGGAATTAATTCCCCAACTTAAAACGCACCACAGGGCGTGTTTGCGCACATGTCACCTGAGGCCCCGCCCCTCCCTTCACCACTGTGCAAACGCGCCCCGTGGTGCGTTTTAAGTTGGGGGATTAGGTCACCTTGAATTCTGAGGGTCCCTGGGGCCCAACTAGCCCACTAGGTACTTCCAGTAAGCACCACAGGCCTGCGTTGCAACACCTGTAACAAATTGTGCAGTTGTGTTTAGGTAGTGAAGAGGGTCGTGCTGGGGGTAGTGTTTTAGGGTTTAGGGTAGTGCAGTGGTGTTTGGGTAGTGTAGGGAGTCGTGCTGGGGGAGTGTTTTAGGGTTTAGGGTAGTGCAGTGGTGTTTGGGTAGTGTAGGGGGTTGTGCTGGGGGTAGTGTTTTAGGGTTTAGGGTAGTGCAGTGGTGTTTGGGTAGTGTAGGGGGTCATGCTGGGGGTAGTGATTTAGGGTAGTGCAGTGGTGTTTGGGTAGTGTAGGGGGTACTGCTGGGGGTAGTGTTTTAGGGTTTAGGTTAGTGCAGTGGTGTTTGGGTAGTGTAGGGGTACTGCTGGGGGTAGTGTTTTAGGGTTTAGGGTAGTGCAGTGGTGTTTGTGTAGTGTAGGGGGTAGTGTTTTAGGGTTTAGGGTAGTGCAGTGGTGTTTGTGTAGTGTAGGAGGTCGTGTTTTAGGGTTTAGGGTAGTGCAGTGGTCTTTGGGTAGTGTAGGGAGTCGTGCGGGGGTAGTGTTTTAGGGTTTAGGGTAGTGTAGGGGGTCATGCGGGGGTAGTGTTTTAGGGATTAGGGTAGTGCATTGGTGTTTGGGTAGTGTAGGGGGTCATGCGGGGGGTAGTGTTTTAGGGTTTAGGGCAGTGCAGTGGTGTTTGGGTAGTGTAGGGGGTCGTGCTGGGGGGAGTGTTTTAGGGTTTAGGGCAGTGCAGTGGTGTTCGGGTAGTGTAGGGGGTCGTGCTGGGGGGAGTGTATTAGGGTTTAGGGCAGTGCAGTGGTGTTCGGGTAGTGTAGGGGGTCGTGCTGGGGGGAGTGTTTGAGGGTTTAGGGCAGTGCAGTCGTGTTCGGGTAGTGTAGGGGGTTTTGCTGGGGGTAGTATTTTAGGGTTTAGGGCAGTGCAGTGGTGTTCGGGTAGTGTAGGGGGTCATGCTGGGGGTGGTGTTTCAGGGTTTAGGGCAGTGCAGTGGTGTTCGGGCAGTGTAGGGGTGGTGTTTAAGGGTTTAGGGCAGTGCAGTGGTGTTCGGGCAGTGTAGGGGGTAGTTTAGGGGTGGTGTTTCAGGGTTTAGGGCAGTGGTGTTCGGGCAGTGTAGGGGGTCGTGCTGGGGGTGGTGTTTCAGGGTTTGTGGCAGTGCAGTGGTGTTCCAGCAGTAAAGGGGGTCGTGCTGGGGGTGGTGTTTCAGGGTTTAGGGCAGTGCAGTGGTGTTCGGGCAGTGTAGGGGCGGTGCAGGGGGTGGTGTTTCAGGGTTTAGGGCAGTGCAGTGGTGTTCGGGCAGTGTAGGGGGTGCTGCAGGGGGTGGTGTTTCAGGGTTTAGGGCAGTGCAGTGGTGTTCGGGCAGTGTAGGGGGTCGTGCTGGGGTTGGTGTTTCAGGGTTTAGGGCAGTGCAGTGGTGTTCGGGCAGTGTAGGGGGTTGTGCTGGGGCTGGTGTTTCAGGGTTTAGGGCAGTGCAGTGGTGTTCGGGCAGTGTAGGTGGTTGTGCTGGGGCTGGTGTTTCAGGGTTTAGGGCAGGGCAGTGGTGTTCGGGCAGTGTAGGGGATCATGCTGGGGCTGGTGTTTCAGGGTTTAGGGCAGTGCAGTGGTGTTCGGGCAGTGTAGGGGGTCTTGCTGGGGCTGGTGTTTCAGAGTCTAGGGCAGTGCAGTGGTGTTCGGGCAGTGTAGGGGGTCTTGCTGGGGCTGGTGTTTCAGGGTTTAGGGCAGTGCAGTGGTGTTCGGGCAGTGTAGGGGGTCGTGCTGGGGGTGTTGTTTCAGGGTTTAGGGCAGTGCAGTGGTGTTTGGGCAGTGTAGGGGGTCATGCTGGGGCTAGTGTTTCAGGATTTAGGGCAGAGCAATGGTGTTCAGGCAGTGTAGGGGGTTTTGCTGGAGGTGGTGTTTCAGGGTTTAGGGCAGTGCAGTGGTGTTCGTGCAGTGTAGGGGGTGGTGTTTCAGGGTTTAGGGCAGTGGTGTTCAGGCAGTGTAGGGGTCTTGCTGGGGTTGATGTTTCAGGGTTTAGGGCAGTGGTGTTCGGGCAGTGTAGGGGGTCATGCTGGGGGTGGTGTTTCAGGGTTTAGGGCAGTGCAGTGGTGTTCCGGCAGTGTAGGAGGTCGTGCAGGGGGTGGTGTTTCAGGGTTTAGGGCAGTGCAGTGGTGTTCGGGCAGTGTAGGGGGTCGTGCTGGGGGTGGTGTTTCAGGGTTTAGGGCAGTGCAGTGGTGTTCGGGCAGTGTAGGGTGTCGTGCTGAGGGGTGGTGTTTCAGGGTTTAGGGCAGTGCAGTGGTGTTCGGGCAGCGTAGGGGGTCGTGCAGGGGGTGGTGTTTCAGGGTTTAGGGCAGTGCAGTGGTGTTTGGGCAGTGTAGGGGGTCGTGCAGGGGGTGGTGTTTCAGGGTTTAGGGCAGTGCAGTGGTGTTCGGGCAGTGTAGGGGGTCTTGCTTGGGCTGGTGTTTCAGGGTTTAGGGCAGTGCAGTGGTGTTCGGGCAGTGTAGGGGGTCGTGCTGGGGCTGGTGTTTGAGGGTTTAGGGTAGTGCAGTGGTGTTCGGGCAGTGTAGGGGGTCGTGCTGGGGCTGGTGTTTCAGGGTTTAGGGCAGTGCAGTGGTTTTAGGGCAGTGTAGGCGGTCGTGCTGGGGCTGGTGTTTCAGGGTTTAGGGCAGAGCAGTGGTGTTCGGGCAGTGTACGGGGTTGTGCTGGGGCTGGTGTTTCAGGGTTTAGGGCAGTGCAGTGGTGTTCGGGCAGTGTAGGGGGACGTGCTGGGGGTGGTGTTTCAGGGTTTAGGGCAGTGCAGTGGTGTTCGGGCAGTGTAGGGGGTCATGCTGGGGCTGGTGTTTCATGGTTTTGGGCAGTGCAGTGGTGTTCGGGCAGTGTAGGGGGTCGTGATGGGGGTGGTGTTTCAGGGTTTAGGGCAGTGCAGTGGCTTTCGGGCAGTGTAGGGGGTCATGCTGGGGGTGGTGTTTCAGGGTTTAGGGCAGTGCAGTGGTGTACGGGCAGTGTAGGGGGTCTTGCTGGGGGTGGTGTTTCAGGGTTTAGGGCAGTGGTGTTCGGGCAGTGTAGGGGGTCTTGCTGGGGGTAGTGTTTCGGGGTTTAGGGCAGTGCAGTGGTGTTCGTGCAGTGTAGGGGGTCGTGCTGGGGGTGGTGTTTCAGGGTTTAGGGCAGTGCAGTAGTGTTCGGGCAGTGTAGGGGATCGTGCAGGGGGTGGTGTTTCAGGGTTTAGGGCAGTGCAGTGGTGTTCGGGCAGTGTAGGGGGTCGTGCTGGGGGTGGTGTTTCAGGGTTTAGGGCAGTGCAGTGGTGTTCGGGCAGTGTAGGGGGTCGTGCAGGGGTGGTGTTTCAGGGTTTAGGGCAGTGCAGTGGTGTTCGGGCAGTGTAGGGGTCATGCTGGGGCTGGTGTTTCAGGGTTTAGGGCAGTGCAGTGGTGTTCGGGCAGTGTAGGGGGTCTTGATGGGGGTGGTGTTTCAGGGTTTAGGGCAGTGGTGTTAGGCAGTGTAGGGGGTCTTGCTGGGGGTGGTGTTTCAGGGTTTAGGGCAGTGCAGTGGTGTTCGGGCAGTGTAGGGGGTCATGCTGGGGGTAGTGTTTCAGGGTTTAGGGCAGTGCAGTGGTGTTCATGCAGTGTAGGGGTCGTGCTGGGGATGGTGTTTCAGGGTTTAGGGCAGTGCAGTGGTGTTCGGGCAGTGTAGGGGGTCGTGCAGGGGGTGGTGTTTCAGGGTTTAGGGCAGTGCAGTGGTGTTCGGGGAGTGTAGGGGGTTGTGCTGGGGGTTGTGTTTCAGGGTTTAGGGCAGTGCAGTGGTGTTCGGGCAGTGTAGGGGGTTGTGCTGGGGGTGGTGTTTCAGGGTTTAGGACTGTGGTTTTCGGGCAGTGTACGGGGTCTTGCTGGGGGTGATGTTTCAGGGTTTAGGGCAGTGCAGTGGTGTTCGGGCAGTGTAGGAGGTCTTGCTGGGGGTAGTGTTTCAGGGTTTAGGGCAGTGCAGTGGTGTTCGGGTCATGCTGGGGGTGGTGTTTCAGGGTTTAGGGCAGTGCAGTGGTGTTCGGGCAGTGTAGGGGTCGTGAAGGGGTGGTGTTTCAGGGTTTAAGGCAGTGCAGTGGTGTTCGGGCAGTGTAGGGGGTCGTGCTAGGGTATGTGTTTCAGGGTTTAGGGCAGTGTAGTGGTGTTCGGGCACTGTAGGGGGTCGTGCAGGGGCTGGTGTTTCAGGGTTTAGGGCAGTGCAGTGGTGTTCGGGCAGTGTAGGGGGTCGTGCTGGGGGTAGTGTTTTAGGGTTTAGGGTAGTGCAGTGGTGCTTGTGTAGTGTAGGGGGTCGTGCTGGGGGTAGTGTTTTAGGGTTTAGGGTAGTGCAGTGGTGTTTGTGTAGTGTAGGGGGTCATGTTTTAGGGCAGTGCAGTGGTGTTTGGGTATTGTAGGGGGTCGTGCTGGGGGTAGTGTTTTAGGGTTTAAGGTAGTGCAGTGGTGTTTGTGTAGTGTAGGGGGTCGTGCTGGGGGTAGTGTTTTAGGGTTTAGGGTAGTGCAGTGGTGCTTGTGTAGTGTAGGGGGTCATGCTGGGGGTAGTGTTTTAGGGTTTAGGGTAGTGCAGTGGTGTTTGTGTAGTGTAGGGGGTCATGTTTTAGGGTAGTGCAGTGGTGTTTGGGTAGTGTAGGGGGTCGTGCTGAGGGTAGTGTTTTTGGATTTAGGTTAGTGCAGTGGTGTTGGGGTAGTGTTTTAGGGTTTAGGGTAGTGCAGTGGTGTTTGTGTAGTGTAGGGGGTCATGCTGGGGGTAGTGTTTTAGGGTTTAGGATAGTGCAGTGGTGCTTGTGTAGTGTAGGGGGTCGTGCTGGGGTAGTGTTTTAGGGTTTAGGATAGTGCAGTGGTGTTTTTGTAGTGTAGGGGGTCATGTTTTAAGATGCAACGCTCCAATACCTGACCAGTCTGCACTACATAAAACTGCAAAAAAACTAAAAATAAAAAGTGTTTTGCACACTTTTGTCATTGGGCTATATGTGGGGTACATCTGGGTAATATTTGTGCTACATTTGGGCTCTTTTTTCACTGGTGGCCATCTTGGAAGACTTCTTTGTTATGAAGTTTCCTAATTTCCTCATTTACTGCAGTCTCCTCAGTAGGAAATGCTTTCAGTTTTTACTTTGATTCCATCAAGAAGGCATTCAGATGTGTCACACATTTGCCATAAATTCAGAATGTTATTACTCTAGTTGTTCATTAGATCACTGTAGTAAAGCTACTGCTCACCAAGGAGTTAACTGGAAGTCTACTGCTGGTATTGAAAGTGATTGTTTCAGTCTGCATGTCAGAATTTTCTAATGAAATAGAAGAGGATTTGAGATCTCACTTAAAACATGCCCTAAATTTTCTTTTTGCAGCACTAACCATAATTTCTATGGCAAAATGAACCCCCTCATTTTGTTCCTTTTTAAATTAAATGTTTTAAGTGTTACCAGTTTATTCCAATCAAGATGGCTTCAGGTGTGCCATACTTTTGTCATAAGTAAGGCTGTTAGCACTCTAGTTGTTCTTTAGAACACTCTGGGAAGCTGCAGTAGAACACAAAGGCATCAACTGACAGGCTGCTCCTGTTGAAATATAACAGGAAGATATTTGAGATCACACTTGAAACATGTCCTAATTTTTCTTTCTACAGCACTAACCATAATTTCTGTGACAAAATGAACCCCATCATTTTGTTCCTTTTTAAATTAAATGTTTTAAGTGTTACCAGTTTATTCCAATCAAGATGGCTTCAGGTGTGCCAGACTTTTGTCATAAGTAAGGCTGTTAGCACTCTAGTTGTTCTTTAGAACACTCTGGGAAGCTGCAGTAGAACACAAAGGAATCAACTGACAGTCTCTGCCATTGTTGGATGTACATGTTTTACTGAGAATGTCAGACTTCATTCTCACATGACTGAGAAAGATAATGTGAATTTACAGAAAATATGCTCTCATTTTAGCTTCTGGAGCACCTTCCAAAACTGTATGGGACAAGCATGTGAAAATAGTTTTCTCTCAAACATGATTCATGATATCCCAGCAGAAGGTTTTTCACAGGGTAAAATCACCTTAGAACACACCACAATTCCTGAAATTAGTATGGTACCATCAACAAATGAAATCTAATGTAACTAAAGTCTGTTATCACCCTTTATAGTTCTCCTTTTGGTAACCCTCAAAATCTTCGATTCACTACAATGCATTTCAATGGGGTACTATCATTTATATTGGTCCCAAGATGGCTGCCAGCAATTCCAGGATGAAGTGCTGACAGCCAATCAGATCTCACGATGACATGTGTGGTTAGGCTCCGCCCAGATATATATGTGTTTTTACTTTTGATTTTCTCAGCAACTTCTGAACGGATTTACACCATTTAACAAAAGGGTTCTTTCTGAACCAAGAACTACCTCTTTGCCAAATTTGGTGTAATTCCGTTCAGCAGTTCCTTGCATAAAGTTTCCTATGGGAAATTGATTTTTTGACTCTTATTTTTTAATTTCTCCGCAACTACTGAACGGATTTACACCATTTAACAAAAGGGTTCTTTCTGAACCAAGAACTACCTCTTTGCCAAATTTTGTGTAATTCCGTTCAGCAGTTCGGGCTGTAGCCGTGGCTAAAGTTTCCTATGGGAAAATGAATGGGGAAAACACGTTTTGGGACCCCCCTTTTTTCTCGGCCCCCGCTTTACGAATCACCCTGAAACTTTCAGGGTAGGAGCGGACCGGAGCGGGCCATAAACTTTGAAAATTTCGTGAAGATTCGTCAACCGACGCAAGAGTTATGTCAAATAGAATGTTGCGGATTTCCTATGGAAAATAGGTCCTAACTATAACTATCTACTGGCGACCCGCCAGTAGATAATATATATATATATATATATATATATATATATATATATATATATATATATATATATATATATATATATATATATATATATATTCACTGAAAAAACCATAGGTTTTAGGGACAGTTATAGTTAGTTGGACATTTCACTCGTACAAAACCATAGAAATTCCCCCGTTATAGTTAGTTCAGCTAACTATAACTCGCGCCCCGCAATGCACTGCTGATGACGTCACATATTACATCACTCATGACATGGTCAGTGACATCACTGATGACATCACTGATGACATCTCAAATGACATCACTGATGACATCACTGATGACATGATCCAGTGACTGTGTTTTTCTGTAAAGTTTAAATATGTTTAATATATATAGGGAAAGGCGTATTGAAGAATGAGTGGGTGTATAAGTGTCTGAATGGATGATTTAGTACGTGAGTGACTGACTCTACAAGTGAGTGATTAAATGTATCTTACTGAATGCATGGGTTAGTGACTAAACTGTGTGAATGTCTGTATCCGTCTGTCTGTTGGTTTGTAAGCGGCTGCATGGCTTTCTGAATAGCTACATGAGTGTCTACATGGGTTATTGATTGATTGTCTGAGTATCTGTATGGGTGCCTGAGTGTTTGTGTGGGTGGGGTGTGTGTGACTCTGTGCATAGATGTGTGAGTTGGTGATTCACTGGGTGCATGGTTTCAAGAGTGCATCTGTGATGGACTGTATGGGTGGGTGAGTGTGTGTATGGGTGTGTTAGTGATTGAATGTATATCTCAGTGGTACATGTGTGAGTAACTACATATGTGAAAGGCAGTATATATGTGTGTTGGAGTATATAAATGGCTATAAGTGAGAGTGTGTGATTGTGAGAGTGGCTGTATGGATGAGTGTGTACTTGTATCAGTGATTGTATAAGAGCGTAAGAATGTGCTAGTATTTGTATGAGTAAGTGAGCTGGTGTGTGTATAACTGTATAGGTGAGTAAATGGGTGTGTGATTAAGTTTTTTGCATGACTGACTAGGTGTGTGAGTACCTCTATGGATGAGTGGCGGTGTGTGAGTGTTTATATAGGTGTATGAGTGCATATGATAGTCCTGTACTGAGTGACTAAGTATGAGTGACTGTACGGGTGAGTGAGTGGATGTGTGTGTAGACCTAAGAATCAGTGAGTGGGTATGTAGTTTTTGGTGTTGGAGTGTCTATGGTTTTGAGAATGGCAGTCTGTAATTTAGAGTGGGTGTATCAAAAGTTATATTAGGGTGTGAGAAGATGCATGAAATTATCACATGGATGATGCCATCAGTGATGTCATTTGAGATGTCATCAGTGATGTCATCAGTGATGTCACTGACCATGTCATGAGTGATGTAATATGTGACGTCATCAGCAGTGCATTGCGGGGCGCGAGTTATAGTTAGCTGAACTAACTATAACGGGGAATTTCTATGGTTTTGTACGAGTGAAATGTCCAACTAACTATAACTGTCCCTAAAACCTATGGTTTTTTCAGTGAATTTCAAAGGTTTTTTAAATGCTAATTTCTAACTATAACGTGCCTGAAACCTATGATTTTTTAAGTGAATTTCAAAGGTTTTTAAATGCTAATTTCTAAATATAACGTGTCTGAAACCTATGGTTTTTTCAGTGAATTTCAAAGGTTTTTAAATGCTAATTTCTAACTATAACGTGCCTGAAACCTATGATTTTTTAAGTGAATTTCAAAGGTTTTTTTAAATGCTAGTTTCTAACTATGCCTACAGAGGTAGGACATGTGAAGAAAGAAGAAAAAACGCACAGAAAGAAGCAAAAGATGTGCAGAAAGAACCAACAGAGGAGCAGAAAGAGGCCTTGTTGCAAAATCATCCTGTGCCCACAACTTTTTCAGACGGGTACTGGTGGTAACTGACTCTGACTAACCAGAGCCAGTGCTATGCTAAAAGACACTTAGAATACAGTGAAAACACCTACATACACTAGGGAACACTATGCGTTGGGGTACCCCTGTGATTAGCATGACCTCCTCTGCAAGTCCCTAGTACATAATGGGGCAGGGGGATTAAAACTACCTCTTAAAACGCGCTACAGGGCGCGTTTGCACAGTGGTGAAGGGAAGGGGGCCTGAGGTGACAAGTGTGCAAACGCACCCCGTGGCGCGTTTTAAGTTGCGGGATTAAGTCCCCTTGAATTCTGAGGGTTCCTGGGGCCCAACTAGCCCCCAGGTACCTACAGTTAGGACCACAGAGCTGAGTTGCAGAGAGGCGTTCCGAGGCCACGCACCTTTTTCACCTCTCTGCAACGCAACTCTGTTGTGCTTACTGAAGGTACCTGGTGGGCTAGTTGGCCCCAGGGTCCCTCAGGATTCAAAGGGAATTAATTCCCCAACTTAAAACGCACCACAGGGCGTGTTTGCGCACATGTCACCTGAGGCCCCGCCCCCTCCCTTCACCACTGTGCAAACGCGCCCGTGGTGCGTTTTAAGTTGGGGGATTAGGTCACCTTGAATTCTGAGGGTCCCTGGGGCCCAACTAGCCCACTAGGTACTTCCAGTAACCACCACAGGCCTGCGTTGCAACACCTGTAACAAATTGTGCAGTTGTGTTTAGGTAGTGAAGAGGGTCGTGCTGGGGGTAGTGTTTTAGGGTTTAGGGTAGTGCAGTGGTGTTTGGGTAGTGTAGGGAGTCGTGCTGGGGGAGTGTTTTAGGGTTTAGGGTAGTGCAGTGGTGTTTGGGTAGTGTAGGGGGTTGTGCTGGGGGTAGTGTTTTAGGGTTTAGGGTAGTGCAGTGGTGTTTGGGTAGTGTAGGGGGTCATGCTGGGGGTAGTGATTTAGGGTAGTGCAGTGGTGTTTGGGTAGTGTAGGGGGTACTGCTGGGGGTAGTGTTTTAGGGTTTAGGTTAGTGCAGTGGTGTTTGGGTAGTGTAGGGGTACTGCTGGGGGTAGTGTTTTAGGGTTTAGGGTAGTGCAGTGGTGTTTGTGTAGTGTAGGGGGTAGTGTTTTAGGGTTTAGGGTAGTGCAGTGGTGTTTGTGTAGTGTAGGAGGTCGTGTTTTAGGGTTTAGGGTAGTGCAGTGGTCTTTGGGTAGTGTAGGGAGTCGTGCGGGGGTAGTGTTTTAGGGTTTAGGGTAGTGTAGGGGGTCATGCGGGGGGTAGTGTTTTAGGGATTAGGGTAGTGCATTGGTGTTTGGGTAGTGTAGGGGGTCATGCGGGGGTAGTGTTTTAGGGTTTAGGGCAGTGCAGTGGTGTTTGGGTAGTGTAGGGGTCGTGCTGGGGGAGTGTTTTAGGGTTTAGGGCAGTGCAGTGGTGTTCGGGTAGTGTGAGGGTCGTGCTGGGGGAGTGTATTAGGGTTTAGGGCAGTGCAGTGGTGTTCGGGTAGTGTAGGGGGTCGTGCTGGGGGAGTGTTTGAGGGTTTAGGGCAGTGCAGTCGTGTTCGGGTAGTGTAGGGGGTTTTGCTGGGGGTAGTATTTTAGGGTTTAGGGCAGTGCAGTGGTGTTCGGGTAGTGTAGGGGGTCATGCTGGGGGTGGTGTTTCAGGGTTTAGGGCAGTGCAGTGGTGTTCGGGCAGTGTAGGGGGTGGTGTTTAAGGGTTTAGGGCAGTGCAGTGGTGTTCGGGCAGTGTAGGGGGTAGTTTAGGGGTGGTGTTTCAGGGTTTAGGGCAGTGGTGTTCGGGCAGTGTAGGGGGTCGTGCTGGGGGTGGTGTTTCAGGGTTTGTGGCAGTGCAGTGGTGTTCCAGCAGTAAAGGGGTCGTGCTGGGGGTGGTGTTTCAGGGTTTAGGGCAGTGCAGTGGTGTTCGGGCAGTGTAGGGGCGGTGCAGGGGGTGGTGTTTCAGGGTTTAGGGCAGTGCAGTGGTGTTCGGGCAGTGTAGGGGGTGCTGCAGGGGGTGGTGTTTCAGGGTTTAGGGCAGTGCAGTGGTGTTCGGGCAGTGTAGGGGGTCGTGCTGGGGCTGGTGTTTCAGGGTTTAGGGCAGTGCAGTGGTGTTCGGGCAGTGTAGGGGGTTGTGCTGGGGCTGGTGTTTCAGGGTTTAGGGCAGTGCAGTGGTGTTCGGGCAGTGTAGGTGGTTGTGCTGGGGCTGGTGTTTCAGGGTTTAGGGCAGGGCAGTGGTGTTCGGGCAGTGTAGGGGATCATGCTGGGGCTGGTGTTTCAGGGTTTAGGGCAGTGCAGTGGTGTTCGGGCAGTGTAGGGGGTCTTGCTGGGGCTGGTGTTTCAGAGTCTAGGGCAGTGCAGTGGTGTTCGGGCAGTGTAGGGGGTCTTGCTGGGGCTGGTGTTTCAGGGTTTAGGGCAGTGCAGTGGTGTTCGGGCAGTGTAGGGGGTCGTGCTGGGGGTGTTGTTTCAGGGTTTAGGGCAGTGCAGTGGTGTTTGGGCAGTGTAGGGGGTCATGCTGGGGCTAGTGTTTCAGGATTTAGGGCAGAGCAATGGTGTTCAGGCAGTGTAGGGGGTTTTGCTGGAGGTGGTGTTTCAGGGTTTAGGGCAGTGCAGTGGTGTTCGTGCAGTGTAGGGGGTGGTGTTTCAGGGTTTAGGGCAGTGGTGTTCAGGCAGTGTAGGGGTCTTGCTGGGGTTGATGTTTCAGGGTTTAGGGCAGTGGTGTTCGGGCAGTGTAGGGGGTCATGCTGGGGGTGGTGTTTCAGGGTTTAGGGCAGTGCAGTGGTGTTCCGGCAGTGTAGGAGGTCGTGCAGGGGTGGTGTTTCAGGGTTTAGGGCAGTGCAGTGGTGTTCGGGCAGTGTAGGGGGTCGTGCTGGGGGTGGTGTTTCAGGGTTTAGGGCAGTGCAGTGGTGTTCGGGCAGTGTAGGGTGTCGTGCTGAGGGGTGGTGTTTCAGGGTTTAGGGCAGTGCAGTGGTGTTCGGGCAGCGTAGGGGGTCGTGCAGGGGTGGTGTTTCAGGGTTTAGGGCAGTGCAGTGGTGTTTGGGCAGTGTAGGGGGTCGTGCAGGGGGTGGTGTTTCAGGGTTTAGGGCAGTGCAGTGGTGTTCGGGCAGTGTAGGGGGTCATGCTGGGGCTGGTGTTTCATGGTTTTGGGCAGTGCAGTGGTGTTCGGGCAGTGTAGGGGGTCGTGATGGGGGTGGTGTTTCAGGGTTTAGGGCAGTGCAGTGGCTTTCGGGCAGTGTAGGGGGTCATGCTGGGGGTGGTGTTTCAGGGTTTAGGGCAGTGCAGTGGTGTACGGGCAGTGTAGGGGGTCTTGCTGGGGGTGGTGTTTCAGGGTTTAGGGCAGTGGTGTTCGGGCAGTGTAGGGGGTCTTGCTGGGGGTAGTGTTTCGGGGTTTAGGGCAGTGCAGTGGTGTTCGTGCAGTGTAGGGGGTCGTGCTGGGGGTGGTGTTTCAGGGTTTAGGGCAGTGCAGTAGTGTTCGGGCAGTGTAGGGGATCGTGCAGGGGGTGGTGTTTCAGGGTTTAGGGCAGTGCAGTGGTGTTCGGGCAGTGTAGGGGGTCGTGCTGGGGGTGGTGTTTCAGGGTTTAGGGCAGTGCAGTGGTGTTCGGGCAGTGTAGGGGGTCGTGCAGGGGGTGGTGTTTCAGGGTTTAGGGCAGTGCAGTGGTGTTCGGGCAGTGTAGGGGTCATGCTGGGGCTGGTGTTTCAGGGTTTAGGGCAGTGCAGTGGTGTTCGGGCAGTGTAGGGGTCTTGATGGGGGTGGTGTTTCAGGGTTTAGGGCAGTGGTGTTAGGCAGTGTAGGGGGTCTTGCTGGGGGTGGTGTTTCAGGGTTTAGGGCAGTGCAGTGGTGTTCGGGCAGTGTAGGGGGTCATGCTGGGGGTAGTGTTTCAGGGTTTAGGGCAGTGCAGTGGTGTTCATGCAGTGTAGGGGTCGTGCTGGGGATGGTGTTTCAGGGTTTAGGGCAGTGCAGTAGTGTTCGGGCAGTGTAGGGGGTCGTGCAGGGGGTGGTGTTTCAGGGTTTAGGGCAGTGCAGTGGTGTTCGGGCAGTGTAGGGGGTCGTGCTGGGGGTTGTGTTTCAGGGTTTAGGGCAGTGCAGTGGTGTTCGGGCAGTGTAGGGGGTTGTGCTGGGGGTGGTGTTTCAGGGTTTAGGACTGTGGTTTTCGGGCAGTGTACGGGGTCTTGCTGGGGGTGATGTTTCAGGGTTTAGGGCAGTGCAGTGGTGTTCGGGCAGTGTAGGAGGTCTTGCTGGGGGTAGTGTTTCAGGGTTTAGGGCAGTGCAGTGGTGTTCAGGTCATGCTGGGGGTGGTGTTTCAGGGTTTAGGGCAGTGCAGTGGTGTTCGGGCAGTGTAGGGGTCGTGAAGGGGTGGTGTTTCAGGGTTTAAGGCAGTGCAGTGGTGTTCGGGCAGTGTAGGGGGTCGTGCTAGGGTATGTGTTTCAGGGTTTAGGGCAGTGTAGTGGTGTTCGGGCACTGTAGGGGGTCGTGCAGGGGCTGGTGTTTCAGGGTTTAGGGCAGTGCAGTGGTGTTCGGGCAGTGTAGGGGGTCGTGCTGGGGGTAGTGTTTTAGGGTTTAGGGTAGTGCAGTGGTGCTTGTGTAGTGTAGGGGGTCGTGCTGGGGGTAGTGTTTTAGGGTTTAGGGTAGTGCAGTGGTGTTTGTGTAGTGTAGGGGGTCATGTTTTAGGGCAGTGCAGTGGTGTTTGGGTATTGTAGGGGGTCGTGCTGGGGGTAGTGTTTTAGGATTTAGGTTAGTGCAGTGGTGTTTGGGTAGTGTAGGGGTCGTGATGGGGGTAGTGTTTTAGGTTTAAGGTAGTGCAGTGGTGTTTGTGTAGTGTAGGGGTCGTGCTGGGGGTAGTGTTTTAGGGTTTAGGGTAGTGCAGTGGTGCTTGTGTAGTGTAGGGGGTCATGCTGGGGGTAGTGTTTTAGGGTTTAGGGTAGTGCAGTGGTGTTTGTGTAGTGTAGGGGGTCATGTTTTAGGGTAGTGCAGTGGTGTTTGGGTAGTGTAGGGGTCGTGCTGAGGGTAGTGTTTTTGGATTTAGGTTAGTGCAGTGGTGTTGGGGTAGTGTTTTAGGGTTTAGGGTAGTGCAGTGGTGTTTGTGTAGTGTAGGGGGTCATGCTGGGGGTAGTGTTTTAGGGTTTAGGATAGTGCAGTGGTGCTTGTGTAGTGTAGGGGGTCGTGCTGGGGTAGTGTTTTAGGGTTTAGGATAGTGCAGTGGTGTTTTTGTAGTGTAGGGGGTCATGTTTTAAGATGCAACGCTCCAATACCTGACCAGTCTGCACTACATAAAACTGCAAAAACTAAAAATAAAAAGTGTTTTGCACACTTTTGTCATTGGGCTATATGTGGGGTACATCTGGGTAATATTTGTGCTACATTTGGGCTCTTTTTTCACTGGTGGCCATCTTGGAAGACTTCTTTGTTATGAAGTTTCCTAATTTCCTCATTTACTGCAGTCTCCTCAGTAGGAAATGCTTTCAGTTTTTTACTTTGATTCCATCAAGAAGTCATTCAGATGTGTCACACATTTGCCATAAATTCAGAATGTTATTACTCTAGTTGTTCATTAGATCACTGTAGTAAAGCTACTGCTCACCAAGGAGTTAACTGGAAGTCTACTGCTGGTATTGAAAGTGATTGTTTCAGTCTGCATGTCAGAATTTTCTAATGAAATAGAAGAGGATTTGAGATCTCACTTAAAACATGCACTAAATTTTCTTTTGCAGCACTAACCATAATTTCTATGGCAAAATGAACCCCCTCATTTTGTTCCTTTTTAAATTAAATGTTTTAAGTGTTACCAGTTTATTCCAATCAAGATGGCTTCAGGTGTGCCATACTTTGTCATAAGTAAGGCTGTTAGCACTCTAGTTGTTCTTTAGAACACTCTGGGAAGCTGCAGTAGAACACAAAGGCATCAACTGACAGGCTGCTCCTGTTGAAATATAACAGGAAGATATTTGAGATCTAACTTAAAACATGTCCTAATTTTTCTTTCTACAGCACTAACCATAATTTCTATGACAAAATGAACCCCATCATTTTGTTCCTTTTTAAATTAAATGTTTTTTCAGTGTTACCAGTTTATTCCAATCAAGATGGCTTCAGGTGTGCCATACTTTTGTCATAAGTAAGACTGTTAGCGCTCTAGTTGTTCTTTAGAACACTCTGGGACGCTGCAGTAGAACACAAAGGCATCAACTGACAGGCTGCTCCTGTTGAAATATAACAGGAAGATATTTGAGATCACACTTGAAACATGTCCTAATTTTTCTTTCCAGAGCACTAACCATAATTTCTATGACAAGATGAACCCCATCATTTTGTTCCTTTTTAAATTAAATGTTTTAAGTGTTACCAGTTTATTCCAATCAAGATGGCTTCAGGTGTGCCATACTTTTGTCATAAGTAAGACTGTTAGCGCTCTAGTTGTTCTTTAGAACACTCTGGGAAGCTGCAGTAGAACACAAAGGAATCAACTGACAGTCTCTGCCCTTGTTGGATGTACATGTTTTACTGAGAATGTCAGACTTCATTCTCACATGACTGAGAAAGATAATGTGAATTTACAGAAAATATGCTCTCATTTTAGCTTCTGGGGCACCTTCCAAAACTGTATGGGACAAGCATGTGAAAATAGTTTTCTCTCAAACATGATTCATGATATCCCAGCAGAAGGTTTTTCACAGGGTAAAATCACCTTAGAACACACCACAATTCCTGAAATTAGTATGGTACCATCAACAAATGAATTCTAATGTAACTAAAGTCTGTTATCACCCTTTATAGTTCTCCTTTTGGTAACCCTCAAAATCTTCGATTCACTACAATGCATTTCAATGGGGTACTATCATTTATATTGGTCCCAAGATGGCTGCCAGCAATTCCAGGATGAAGTGCTGACAGCCAATCAGATCTCACGATGACATGTGTGGTTAGGCTCCGCCCAGATATATATGTGTTTTTACTTTTGATTTTCTCAGCAACTACTGAACGGATTTACACCATTTAACAAAAGGGTTATTTTTGAACCAAGAACTACCTCTTTGCCAAATTTGGTGTAATTCCGTTCAGCAGTTCGGGCTGTAGCCTTGCATAAAGTTTCCTATGGGAAATTGATTTTTTGACTCTTATTTTTTAATTTCTCCGCAACTACTGAACGGATTTACACCATTTAACAAAAAGGGTTCTTTCTGAACCAAGAACTACCTCTTTGCCAAATTTGGTGTAATTCCGTTCAGCAGTTCGGGCTGTAGCCGTGTCTAAAGTTTCCTATGGGAAAATGAATGGGGAAAACATGTTTTGGGACCCCCTTTTTCTCGGCCCCCGCTTGACGAATCACCCTGAGACTTTCAGGGTAGGAGCGGACCGGAGCGGGCCATAAAGTTTGAAAATTTCGCGAAGATTCGTCAACCGACGCAAGAGTTATTTCAAATAGAATGTCGCGTGATTTCCTATGGAAAATAGGTCCTAACTATAACTATCTACTGGCGACCGCCAGTAGTAATATATATATATATATATATATATATATATATATATATATATATATATATATATATATATATATATATATATATATTATATATACATATATATATATATATATATATATACATATATGTGTGTGCGTGGTTGTGTGTGTGTGGGTATACATATATATTACTTACTGGCAGTCGCCAGAATGTAGTTATAGTTAGGACCATGTTTCCATAGCAAAAGCATTTTTTGACTTGCCTATATCTTTGGTGCCGTTTGACGAATCTTCACCAACTTTTTTCAAAAACGTGTCTTGGTGAGTCTTGTTGTGCATGGAAAGTTTCAGGGTGATCCATCAAGCAGGGCTGAGAGAAAGGGAGGGGTCAAAAAATGGGTGTTTCCATGTTAATTCCTACAAACTCTTAGACACGCCTGTAGTCCGAACCACTGAATGGAATTGCACCAAATTTGGAAGACAGCTAGCTTTTGGTCCGCTGGATTGTGCTTTTTGTTATTTGGTGTAAATCTGTTCAGTAGTTTGTGAGATATTAAAGTAAATTCCAATTTGTATATCTACGATCTATGCTAATTCCTGAATAATAACAAGGTCATGCAGAGATCTACAGAGCTCTGATTGGCTGCCAACACTTCAACCAGGAACAGTTGGCTGTCCTCCTAGGACTCTCCTTCTGCCAAGTCCAAAAAGAAAGTAAAAAAAAAAAAGAAAAGGGGGCAGGGTGCGAATACCCTTGACCCTCTAGCTCTGGGACCACACCAGGGCAAAAAGTTATTTTAAAAAAACATTGCAGTAAATTCGCAAATTTTTAAATTTGTGGCAAAAAACGTGTTTTGGAAAGGGGCCCTGGGGGGCCAGGTCCCGAGGGCATTTAAAAAAAGAAGGGGGCGCACAAGGCCCCCTCCTGAGCCCCAGGGACCACCACCTCCCCGGGCTTCATTTAAATTAACGGAAGGAGGCCCCGTGGACCCCCATCCTTGGGCTCAAATGAACCCCATGGACCACCACCTCCCCGGGCATTCATTTAACTAATTTATTTAATTAATGGAGTAGGGTCGCACTGACCCTCCCCCCCCACCTCCTGTTATAAGCCCCAGGGACCACCACATCCACAGTACCAAAATAACATTTTAAAGTGGGAGGGGGGCCAGGTGGCCACCCTCCTGGGCCATATACGGCCATGGGGACCACCACCTCCCTGGGCCCGGCCCTGCAGAACAAAGGAGGGGGGCCATACTGCCCCTCCTGGAGCCATATATGGCCCTAGGGACCACCACCCCCCAGGGTCATGTCCTGCTAGCGGTTTGCTTGGTGGGAGCTGACAGCTCCCACCAAGCAAAAGCAAACACTTTGCTTCCAGCGGACTGGAGCTGTCAAAGTGCTCCCACCCACTGGAAGCAGAGGTTTCATGTCTTTCCCTGCCTGCAGACATGCAGTCAGGGTAAGAGATGAACCTATTGCTCCTCAACGCAAGGAGCTGCATTTTCAGCAGCTCCCTGCATGCAGCAGCAATGCCGGCTCCCGCAGGAGACAGGTCGACGACTGGACCACGGGGCCTTGAGGCTTCCCCAGCGGCCCCAGGGGAAAAGATCAGAAAAAGGTAAAATAAAGATGAGAAACGAGCAGGAAGAGGCAGAATAAAGGTCAGCAACAAGCAGAAAGAGGCAAGATAAAGGTGAGAAATGAGCAGAAAGAGGCAGAAAAAGCTCAGAAATGAGCAGAAAGAGGCAAAATATAGGTCAGCAACGAGCAGGAAGAGGCAGAATAAAGGACAGAAATGAGCAGAGAGAGGCAGAATGAAGATCAACAACAAGCAGAAAGAGGCAAGATAAAGGTGAGAAACGAGCAGAAAGAGGCAGAGTAAAAGTTTAAAACATACAGAAAGAGGCAGAATAAAGGTCAGTAACGAACAGAAAGAGGCAAAATAAAGGTGAGACTGGGCAAAAAGAGGCAGAATAAAGATCAGAAATGAGCAGAAACAGGCAAAATAAAGGTGAGAAATGAGCAGAAAGAGACAGAATAAAGGTCAGAAAAGAGCAGCAAGTGGCAAAATAAAAGTGAGAAACGAGCAGAACGAGGCAAAATAAATGTGGGAAACAAGCAGAAAGAGGCAAAATAAAGGTCAGCAATGAAGCAGAAACAGGCAGAATAAAGGTCAGAAACGAGCTGAAAGAGGCAGCATAAAGGTCAGAAATGAGCAGAAACAGGCAAAATAAAGGTGAGAAATGAGCAGAAAGAGACAGAATAAAGGTCAGAAAAGAGCAGCAAGTGGCAAAATAAAGGTGAGAAACGAGCAGAAAGAGGCAAAATAAAGGTGGGAAACAAGCAGAAAGAGGCAAAATAGAAATCCGAAACCTGCAGCAAGAGGGAAAATAAAGGAGAGAAACAAGCAGCAAGAGGCAGAATAAAGGTCAGCAATGAGCAGAAAGAGGCAAAATAAAGGTGATCAACAAGCAGAAAGAGGCAGAATAAAGGTCAGAAACGAGCAGTAAGAGGCAAAATAGAGGTTAGAAACCAGCAGCAAGAGTGAGCCACCCAGGATACCACACATCCCCTTATCCCAATGTATCAGATGATGTAATTTTACTGCGAGCACCAAACTGAGGCACCTGCCGCTCCCAAGGTGCGACCAGAGGGACAAACAGAATCCAAAATACACAGATGGTGGTGCACCGCAAAGTTAAAGTTCATTCATATACAAGTCCAACTCCAAGTTTTATGTAGTCCAGTACATCTTTATTTTTCATTGATGATAGCAAAAGACAGCCAGCGTGTTTCGTTCACAACACATGAACTTCATTAGGGCTGCAAGAAAATACATTAAATCACATAGTCATATATATATATACATATATATATATATATATATATATATATATATATATATATATATATATATATATATATATATATATATATATATATATATTCACTTAAAGACAGACTACGTTGTACATATTACAAAGACACATAATCTATTAACAAACATCTAACACAACAACTAAAATAGCTATGTGAGGACCATACAAAGACAGAAGGAATTATCACAAAAGAAAAGACAACTCCCTAAGACATCTCCCATACACTGAAAATAAACATATAGTGACTTAGAGAGATTACAAATCAATTGAACATCTCATGGCACACAAAAGTAAGGTGGTTGTAAAGAAATCTCTGTAATTAAAGCTGTGCATATAATATACATATTATGATATGATGCAAAGATAACCCAATATCCATGTGTGCCCTATCATTCAACAAGATCCTACATCGTGGATAATACCCAGTGTGAAAAACCTAAACATCAAGTTGTATACCATACTGGAAAGGAGCATTGGAGTAAGATGATTCTAAGAATAATATGGAACGTTCAGCTTAGAGATTGGCCCCACCTCTCAATGACACAATCTTCATGAGATGACACATGTCAAATCACCACGTCCACCAACTACATTGCCTTTCTCCCAAGCAGATTTGTTTTATAGATTATTATTACTAGCATCGCCACATTGCTACCTCTCAATGATCCATACCCCACACAATATCCCACATCTGTTTATGTTGATCAAAGTACATAAAGCACATACCATGTACTAAGTAGAGATGCGCATCGGTCAAATGTGGTATTCAGTTTCCTAATTTCATTTGATGCGAACCTGGTACCTCTATAATCTTAGATCCTTGTATCTCCTAATGGTATACATAATCCAGCCAGGATTGGCTATTATGCACCCATCGTTGACTCTATGACCCCTGCCTGAACAGAACTCATGACTGGTTAAGGATTGTCCTCCTTGACATCATAACTTTGTAACCTTTGTCTTACCCAAGGTCTGGTATTGCCAGAGGCTGCCGACATCAGATTTTCTAGACCAACCTCCCGCAGTGAAACTGTGAGGAAGGCTGTCAGAGCTGTTCAGAAACAAAATCTGCTCCACAGCATATCAAGAGCAGGTAGCAGCAAGCACTAGCTTTTCCAGACTCTCCATCCCGTCTGTGGCTTTCCTTTATATGCTAAGAGCCCTCAGGGGTCAGATAACCTATGAGTACTGGTACCCCAGAAGCAGGAGATGTTGTGGGGTGAAGCGAGTTTCAGGTTGAAGGAACTGGCAGGTCTACATCCCAAAGATGACAACAAAAACAGCTATATCTTTTGACCATGACAAGTATAAAATAGATAATGGAATAATCCTTACAACATACTAATGTTTTGCAATAAACATAGCAGGATAGAGAATGACAACTCAGCAAAATTGTGTTCCAAAAATGTATGCAGTAAAAGTAGATCATTCGTAGAAACTACTGTATTCTTTTTTTGCTGCAGCTTTCCCCAATAAAGCGGTGATACTGGCCTCCAGTGTGTGGCTTCCTTCATGGGGATAACTTTTGTTGGAATATATATATATATATATATAACCTACTGGCGGTTACCAGTAGGTAGTTATAGTTAGGACCTAGTTTCCATAGGAAAAGCGTTTTTTGTTTTCCCAATAACTTTGGCGCCGGATGACGAATCTTCGCGAAATATTCAAAACTCGTGGGGCGCTCCGGTCAGCTCCTATCCTGAAAGTTTCGGGGTGATTCAGTAAGCGGGGGCCGAGAAAAAAGGGGGGTCCCTGAACGTGTTTTCTCCATGTTATTTTCCATAGGAAACTTTAGACACGGCTACAGCCCGAACTGCTGAACTGAATTACACCAAATTTGGCAAAAAGGTAGCCCTTGTTTCAGAAAGAACTCTTTTTGTTAAATGGTGTAACTCCGTTCAGTAGTTCCTGAGAAATTAAAAAAAAAGAGGTCGGAAAATGATTTTCCCATAGGAAACTTTAGACACGACTGCAGCTCGAACTGCTGAACGGAATTACACCAAATTTGGCAAAAAGGTAGTGCTTGGCTCAGAAAGCACCCTTTTTTTTACATGGTGTAAATCTGTTCAGTAGTTGCTGAGAAAATCAAAAAAAAAGTTTCGATATATAGAGGCGCGGTGGATCCGCGGATCCTCCCGACCACGAGCTTTATTCTAATTGGCTGTCAACACTCCAAACCAGGAAGTGTTAGCAAGCCATCTTGTGCTCTCGGCACCCGAGGCACAAGAAAACAGGGAAAGAAAGGTGAAAAAAAAGAAAGGGGGCAGGGTAGAAACACCCTGACCCCCTAGGCCTGCTCAGGGGGTCCCACAAGGACCCCCAGGGCCAAAAAAAGCATTTTTTTTTTTTAATCGGCGAGATTCGCGCACCCAGCGCGAACTTCGGCTGAAAACTTTAAAAACGAAGCGCGGGCTCCCACGCTCGTTATTATTTAGCCCCCGGGTGGGCCAACTCCCGGGGCATTCAATACGTAATTGCGGGGCCCAGGGAGGCCTCGCAGCCCCGGGACCGCCACCCCCGGGTCTTTCCATAAATATTTGCGGGGCACATGGCCTCCCGCAGCCCCGGGGACCGCCACCCTCGGGGCTTCTTATTTTTAATGTGTGGGGGCCTCCAAGACCCTCCAAGCCCCGGGGACCGCCACCCCCGGGGCTTTTATTAATTATAATCGCGGGGGCACACGGCCCCCGCTGCCCCGGGGACCACCACCTCCCCGGGCTGTGCAATAGGTGGGAGGGGGCCACGCGGCCCCCTCCTGGAGCCCTTGATGGCCTCTGGGGACTGCCACCCCCAGGGCTGGCTCCTGCAGTGTCCCGGGTGCCCACCCCCGGGACACTGCTGTTTGCAATGACGGTGCGGAGCCGCGCGGCTCCGCCTCTGTCATTGCAGACTTGCTTAGCTCATTGAAGCGAGAGCAGGAAACCTGCTCTCGCTTCAATGAAGCTAGCAGATTGCTTTTTCCACAAGGGAGCTGCATGTTAGCAGCTCCCCATGTGGAAAGCAATGCCGGCTCCCGCAGGACGCGGGAGCCGGCGGGACCGTGGGGGCATTGGGGCTCCCCCACGGTCCCCAACAGATAGGGCCTGCCCCGGGGGATGGGGTCCCCGGCTCTAGAAGGGCTCGGGAGGGGGCCACGCGCCCCCTCCCCAAAAATAAAAATAAAAGCCGGCCCCGGGGGATGGGGTCCCCGGGGCCAATAGAGGCCTCAGGAGGGGGGCCACGCAGCCCCCTTCCATAAAAAAAAAATATATTTGGCCATGCCCCGGGGGATGGGGTCCTCGGGCCGGTATTGGCCAGGGTAGGGGCCCACGCGGCCCCCTTCCCGTTAATATATATATATATTTTTTAAATGAGGGTCAGGCCCTGGGGGATGGGGTCCCCAGGGCCCAAAAAGTAAAGAGAAGGGGGCCACACAGCCCCCTTCCCCAAAAATAATTTAAAAAAAAATGCGATCGTGGCCGAGGCCCCGCCCTCCTCAGCAACACTCTGCAAACGCGCCCTGTGGCGCATTTTAAGTTGGGGAATTAATTTCCCTTCAATACTGGGGGTCCCTGGGGGCCAACTAGCCCACCAGGTACCTCCAGTAAGCGGCACAGGGCTGCGTTGCAGAGAGGTGGTCCAGGCCACGCCCCTTTTTACACCTCTCTGCAACGCAGCTCTGTGGCGATTACTGGAGGTACCTGGTGGGCTAGTTGGACCCCAGGGACCCTCAGGATTCAAGGGGACTTTATCCCCCAACTTAAAACACGCCACGGGGCGCATTTGCACAGTGGTGAAGGGAGGGGGCAGGGCCTGAGGTGATATGTGTGCAAACACGCCCTGTGGCGCTTTTAAGTTGGGGAATTCATTCCCTTCAATCCTGAGGGCCCCTGGGGGCCAACTAGCCCACCAGGTACCTCCAGTAAGCGCCACAGGCCTGCGTTGCAGAGAGGTGGTCCAGGCCACGCCTCTTTACACCTCTCTGCAACGCAGCTCTGTGGCGCTTACTGAGGTACCTTGTGGGCTAGTTGGACCCCAGGGACCCTCAGGATTCAAGGGGACTTTATCCTCCAACTTAAAACGCGCCACGGGGCGCGTTTGCACAATGGTGAAGGGAGGGGCGGGGCCTGGAGGTGGATATGTGTGCAAACACGCCCTGTGGCGCATTTTAAGTTGGGGAATTAATTCCCTTCAATCCTGATGGCCCCTGGGGCCAACTAGCCCACCAGGTACCTCCAGTAAGCGCCACAGGCCTGCGTTGCAGAGAGGTGGTCCAGGCCACGCCCCTTTTTACACCTCTCTGCAACGCAGCTCTGTGGCGCATACTTGAGGTACCTTGTGGGCTAGTTGGACCCCAGGGACCCTCAGGATTCAAGGGGAATTTATCCCCCAACTTAAAACGCGCCACGGGGCGCGTTTGCACAGTGGTGAAGGGAGGGGGCGGGACCTGAGGTGACATGTGTGCAAACACGCCTGTGGCGCGCTTTAAGTTGGGGAATTAATTCCCTTCAATCCTGAGGGTCCCTGGTGGCAACTAGCCCACCAGGTACCTCCAGTAAGCGCCACAGGGCTGCTTTGCAGAGAGGTGGTCCAGGCCTCGCCCCTTTTTACACCTCTCTGCAATGTAGCGCTGTGGCGCTTACTGGAGGTACCTGGTGGGCTAGTTGGACCCCAGGGACCCTCAGGATTCAAGGGGACTTTATCCCGCAACTTAAAACATGCCACGGGGTGTGTTTGCACAGTGGTGAAGGGAGGGGGCGGGGCATGAGGTGACATGTGTGCAAACATGCCCTGTGGCGCCTTTTAAGTTGGGGAATTAATTCCCTTTCAATCCTGAGGGCCCCTGGGGGCCAACTAGCCCACCAGGTGCTTCCAGTAAGCGCCACTGCGCTGCGTTGCAGAGAGGTGGTCCAGGTCATGCCCCTTTTTACACCTCTGTGCAATGCAGCTCTGTGGCGCTTACTGGAGGTACCTGGTGGGCTAGTTGGACCCCAGGGACCCTCAGGATTCAAGGGGACTTAATCCCCCAACTTACAACGCGCACAGGGGTGCATTTGCAGAGTGGTGGAGAAAGGGGCATGGCCTTTGTCTGCCTCTCACCAATCAGCACTGCGTGGGGCTTACTGGAGGTAAAAGGTAGGCTAGTTGGCCCCTAAAGGACCCCCAGCAGTGAAGGGGACTTCAATCCCCATCCAAGAGTGCGCCAGGGAGTGCGTTTGTAGAGTGGTGGCAAAGTGGGCGTGGCCTGGTACGAGTACTTACCAGTGCTGCTATGTGGGACTGACTGGAGGTAATAGTTTGGGAGTTGGCCCCCAAGGATGTCCTTGGGGGCCAACTACCCTCTTGTTACCTTCCAGTAAGTCCCACACAGTGGGATTGCTAAGACGACTTTGGAGGCCATGGCTCCCTTTCTCTACCACTCTGCAAACGTGCCTCGTGGCAGACTACGGGATGGGGATGAAGTCCAATTTTGTCCTGAGGGAGTTTGGGGCCAAGAATCCCTCCTGGTACCTCCTGTAAGTCCTACACAGTGGAATTCCTGAGCGTTGGTTGGACGCCCAGCACCCTTTCTCCACCTCTCTGCAAACGCGACTACTAGTTAAAGTAGCATATTTCTGCACCTCTGACTTAGAGGTAGTTTTAATCCCCCAACGCATAGTGTTCCCTAGTGTATGTAGGTGTTTTCACTGTATTCTAAGTGTCTTTTAGCATACCACTGGCTCTAGGCCTCGTTAGTCAGACTCAGTTACCACCAGTACCCGTCTGAAAAAGTTGTGGGCACAGGATGATTTTGCAACAAGGCCTCTTTCTGCTCCTCTGTTGGTTCTTTCTGCACATGTCTTGCTTCTTCCTGCACTTTTCTTCGTCTTTGTGGACTTCTGTTGCTTCTTTCTGCATTTCTTTGCTTCTTTCTGTGCGTTTTTTCTTCTTTCTTCACATGTCCTACCTCTGTAGGCATAGTTAGAAACTAGCATTTAAAAAACCTTTGAAATTCACTTAAAAACCGTAGGTTTCAGGCACGTTATAGTTAGAAATTAGCATTTAAAAACCTTTGAAATTCACTGAAAAACCATAGGTTTCAGGCACGTTATATTTAGAAATTAGCATTTAAAAAACATTAGAAATTCACTGAAAAAACAATAGGTTTTAGGGAAAGTTATAGTTAGTTGGACATTTCACTCGTACAAAACCAGAGAAATTCTCCGCTATAGTTAGTTCAGCTAACTATAACTCGCGCCCGCAATGCACTGCTGATGACGTCACATATTACATCACTCATGACATGGTCAGTGACATCACTGATGACATCTCAAATGACATCACTGATGACATCACTGATGACATCATCCATGTGATAATTTGATGCATCTTCTCACAGCCTAATATAACCTTTGATACACCCACTCTAAATTACAGACTGCCATTCTCAAAACCACAGACACTCCAACACCAATAACTACATACCCACTCACTGATTCTTAGGTTTACACACACATCCACTCACTCACCCGTACAGTCACTCATACTTATGGTCACTCAGTACAGGACTATCATATGCACTCATACCCCTATATAGACACTCACACACCGCCACTCATCCATAGAGGTACTCATACACCTAGTCAGTCATGCAAATAATTAATCACACTGCCATTTACTCACCTATACAGTTATACACACACCAGCTCAATTACTCATACAAATACTAGCACATTCTTACGCTCTTATACAATCACTGATACAAGCACACACTCATCCATACAGCCACTCTCACAATCACACACTCTCACTTATAGCCATTTATATACTCTAACACACATATATACTGCCTTTCACATATGTAGTTACTCACACATGTACCACTGAGATATACATTCACTCACTAACACACCCATACACACACTCACCCACCCATACAGTCCATCACAGATGCAATCTTGATACCATGCACCCTGTGAATCACCCACTCACACATCTATGCACAGAGTCACACACAGCCCACCCACACAAACACTCAGGCACCCATACAGATACTCAGACAACCAATCAATAACTCATATAGACACTCATGTAGCTATTCACAAACCCATGCAGCCGCTTACACACCAACAGACAGATGGATACAAACATTCACACAGTTTAGTCACTAACCCATGCATTCAGTAAGATACGTTTAATCACTCACTTATAGACTCAGTCAGGCACCTACTAAATCATCCATTCAGACACTTATACACCCACTCATTCTTCAATACGCCTTTCCCTAAATATATTAAACATATTTAAACTTTACAGAAACACACAGTCGCTGGATGATGTAATCAGTGATGTCATCAGTGATGTCATTTGAGATGTCATCAGTGATGTCATCAGTGATGTCACTGACCATGTCATGAGTGATGTAATATGTGACGTCATCAGCAGTGCATTGCGGGGGCGCGAGTTATAATTAGCTGAACTAACTATAACGGGGGAATTTCTCTGGTTTTGTACGAGTGAAATGTCCAACTAACTATAACTTTCCCTAAAACCTATGGTTTTTTCAGTGAATTTCTAAGGTTTTTTAAATGCTAATTTCTAACTATAACGTGGCTGAAACCTATGGTTTTTTCAGTGAATATATATATATATATATATATATATATATATATATATATATATAAATATTCAAGATCAAGATCTAAGTTCATATCTACGGGACACCACATACCTTCTTCAAAAATTAGAAGGAATTGCATGGCAGCCAAATTTCAAACTCGTCACCATGGACGTGATTTCCTTATACACCAACATAGAGCACTCAATAGGAATTACAGCATGCAAACACTTCTTAGGGAAAAGGAATATCCAGTACCAACATCACAATGACATGCTAATTGAAATGATCAAGCTCTGTTTAAGCAACAACGTTTTCTTGTTTAACAAACACATTTTCAAACAAACGAAAGGCTGTGCCATGGGCTTTTCTTTCTCCCCCAACTATGCTAATTTAGTAATGGGGTGGTTCGAACAGAAAATTGCATGGGCATCTGAGCATGATCACTTTATGGAGAAAACAATCTTATGGCTCCGTTTCATAGACGATCTTTTTATCATATGGGATGGCACTGAGATAGAGTTTGCAACATATTTTGAAAAACTCAACAATACTGATGCAAAGCTAAAATTCACCTATGAGATCAGTTCCAAGAAAGTGGCATTCTTGGATACCAGCATATATGTAGAGAACAATTCACTGCAAACAACTCTACACAGGAAGAAAACGGCAAGCAATGCCATCCTTCATGGTGAAAGTTTTCATCAAGAAACTCTAAAGTGGAGCATCCCGTATGGGGAATTCTTAAGACTGAGGAGAAATTGCTCCTCAGACACAGAATTCACTAAACACAGTGGAGCTGCGCAATTGCGTTTTCAAAGAAGACAATACCCAAAAAAAGTCATTGAGAAAAGTTTACAGAGGGTGTCAAAACAAAAACGTAATGAAATCCTGACAAAACAAAAGAAATCTGCATTGAGTGAACAGAATGATCCTCCAAAAATAAGACTAATAACAACATATAGTGCTGAAACTAAGAGCCTCACGAAAATAATCAAGAAACATTGGGGCATTTTACAATTGGATCCTGTAATATCTGGATTAATAGGAGATCACCCCAATATTACATACAAACGAGCGGCCAATATAGGGGACAAAATAACACACAGTCACTTTAAGGAGTCGCAAATGCCAACATGGATGAAGAGGGAAGGCTTTTGGCCTTGTAAACAATGCAAAGCATGTAAGATCGCGGTACAACGACAAGAAATCGACATCAAGAAGGGAACAAAGTGGAAAATCCAACAACACATCACCTGTAAGAGCAAATTTGTCGTATATGCTGTGGAATGTCCCTGCAAATTAAAGTACATTGGAAGCACGACCTGTGAGGTTCGGAAAAGAATCTTGGAGCACATACGAGCAACAAAAAACAATGAACGCTCGAATGCCATTGCCAAACACATGGAAAAGACCCATAACAGCAATTGGGAGGCCCTAAGATTCTATGCCATCGAACATGTTCCACAATCAGAAAGGGGTGGAAACAGGGAAAAACTTCTGCGACAAAAAGAGTCTAAGCATATAGTAACCTTCAGGACCTTGAATCCGAGAGGTCTTAACCAGGATGAAGAGCTTTATGTACATCTGTAACCGCAAATCCTCAAGAAACCCCTTGTAAATAGTGTAATTCTCAGAAATTTTTGACAAGAATAGCATTAAATACTCACCAGTGAGTGAAAAATGAAACAAGAGTCAAAAAGAAAGAAGATTGATATCATTTGGAGTCAAGTAATAGTGCATCAAAAGATGAAGAGTAACATCACATGACAAGAACCGAAAATAACATCAAAAATATTCCGCAAAAACTTGTGCACAATAACTTGAAAATAAAATAAAATGGATAATGAAATGAAAAATTGAAACTGATGTTCATTCCGCATAAAATATATCCACTAGCGGATCTTCAAAACAACAAAAAATAAAAAACACAACAAAGACACCGCTAAAATAAACTCACTAGAGAGACTTAAAAGGACAAATTAAAACTAATCACTGTGATTATAAAATAATTATTTGCCTCTGATAAAATAGAAATGAATTGATTTTAAATCACTGGAAAGGGCACGTACTAATGATTCACTGTTTATTATATATAAAAAAAAACACTAGGCACTTTTATAAAATTGTAACTACACGTACCACAATGCATTGTGAAAAAAACCAGGAAGTAGTTGTGAGTCATGGAAATAAATAATGCCCCTAACGAGTGTAACATCATCCCGTGATCAAGGTCCGAGTGGGGGGACCGAAACGCGTTGGGCATGGCAGAGTTTTAGTTGCTTGAATAAACCGCCATAAAACCTGAAGACCGAGTGTGTGCGACCATTATTGCCGAGAGGTGAAAGCTGTTATATATATATATATATATATATATATATATATATATATATATATATATATATATATATATATATATATATATATATCAACAAGGTGCCCTTGAGCTTTCGGGAGGGCACACGACTCGAAGTCCACCATCCGGTCTGCATTTCTGGCTCCCCACAGTGTCCCTCAGTTACCTATTGTGCCTGACTCGTTTCGATGCATGGCGCATCTCATCAGAGGCTTGCTTGTCACATTGGCAGTGGAATCGGCCCTTTTTTATTTCTATTATCGGCACGCAGGTGGTTTCATCTACCCTGAGTGGGTGTATGCTTAATGCAAAGTTTCTGTTGCATGCTGGGAACTGGAGTTCCTTTGAAGGGACACTGAAGTTCCTTAGAGAACCAAAACAATATTCCCTAAGTGGGTTTCCACTGAAAATGTCATTAAAAAGCTTTCAGTTGTCCTTGGTAGGATTCGGGACACCGTGGAGAGTTGTATAATCTGGACTTCAACCGCTGTCATGCCAAAGACCAGTTCGATGGCACAGCCTCTCTTTAACCCATCGTAGAGATGGTGCTCCTCCCACGACGAGGCCGCCGCTAGAAATACAAATCAACAAGGTGCCCTTGAGCTTTCGGGAGGGCACACGACTCGAAGTCCACCATCCGGTCTGCATTTCTGGCTCCCCACAGTGTCCCTCAGTTACCTATTGTGCCTGACGCGTTTCGATGCATGGCGCATTTCATCAGAGGCTTGCTTGTCACATTGGCAGTGGAATCAGCCCTCTTTTATTTCTATTATCGGCACGCAGGTGGTTTCATCTACCCTGAGTGGGTGTATGCTTAATGCAAAGTTTCTGTTGCATGCTGGGTACTGGAGTTCCTTTGAAGGGACACTGAAGTTCCTTAGAGAACCAAAACAATATTCCCTAAGTGGGTTTCCACTGAAAATGTCATTAAAAAGCTTTGTACTGGCGGTACCTGGTGGGCTAGTTGGCCCCCAGGGACCCTCCGGATTGAAGAGGAATTAATTCCCCAACTTAAAACGCTCCACAGGGCGTGTTTGCACACATGTCACCTCAGGCCCCGCCCCCTCCCTTCACCACATTGCAAACGCTCCCCGTGACACGTTTTAAGTTGGGTGATTAAGTCTCCTTGAATCCTGAGGGTCCCTGGGGTCCAACTAGCCCACTAGGTACCTCCAGTAAGTGCCACAGAGCTGCATTGCAGAGAGGTGTAAAAAGGGGCGTGGCCTCTGAACACCTCTCTGCAACGCAGCTCCCTGGCGCATACTGGAGATTCCTGGTGGGCTAGTTGGCCCCCAGGGACCCCCAGTATTCAAGGGGAATTAGTTCCCCATCTTACAACGCGCCAGGGGGCGCGTTTGCAGAGGGCTGCAGGGAGGGGGCGGGGCCTCCGCGCGATGCCGGTCTTTTTTAAAATTTATTTTTTTAGAAGGGGGGCTGTGTGGCCCCCCTTCTTTTCCTATTTTTGGGCTCTGGGGACCCCCTCCCCCAGGGCCTGACCCCTACTTGGTTCCTTTTTAAAAAAAACTGAAGGGGGGCCACGTGGTTCCCCTCCTGAGGCCATTTTCGGCCCCGGGGACCCCATCCCCCGGGGCAGGGCCTTTTTTTTTTTATTTTAAATAATTGGAGGGGGGCTGCGTGCCCCCCCTCCTCAGGCCATTTATGGCCCCGGGGACCCCATCCCCCGGGGCCGGCCTTTGCGTTTTAACAAAAAAAAAATCTATTATGGGGATGGGGGCCGCGTGGCCCCCCTCCCGAGCCCCCCCACACATGTTTTTTTTTTTTTTTAAATGAAGCCCCGGGGGGTGGCGGTCCCCGGGCTGCGGGGGGCAGTGTGCCCCCGCTATTACAAATAATGAAAGCCCCAGGGGGTGGCGGTCCCGGGCTTGGGGGCCTTAGAGGCCCCCAAACTTTAAAAAACAAGCCCCGGGGGTGGCGGTCCCTGGGGCTGTGGGGGCTGCGTGCCTCCCGCAACTCATTATTCAAGTCCCGGGGAGGTGGCGGTCCCCGGGGCAGTGTGGGGGGATTGAGGGCCCCCCCACACTTTTTTTTTCACTGCCCCCGGGACTTGGCTCACCCGGGGGCTAATTAGTAACGAAGCGCGGGAGCCCGCGCTTTGTTTTTTTTTTTTTGGCGGCTGGATCCGCGGATCCGGCGCGCATTTTGCCGATTTGTCTTTTTAAAAAATGCTCTTTTGGGCCCTGGGGGTCCTTGTGGGACCCCGTAAGCAGGCCTAGGGGGTCAGGGTGTTTCTACCCTGCCCCCTTTCCTTTTGTTTCACGTTTGTTTTACTCTTTTCTTGTGCCTCGGTTCTACCGAGTCACAAGATGGCTGCCAACACTTCCTGGTTTGGAGTGTTGACAGCCAATTAGCATGCAGCTCGTGGTCGGGAGGGTGCGCGGATCCACCGCGGCCATAAATATCGAAACTTTTATTTTTGATTTTCTCAGCAACTACTGAACGGATTTACACCATTTTAAAAAAGGGTGCTTTCTGAACCAAGCACTACCTTTTGCCAAATTTGGTGTAAATCCGTTCAGCAGTTTTGGCTGTAGCCTTGCATAAAGTTTCCTATGGGAAATTGATTTTTTGACTTATTTTTTGATTTTCTCAGCAACTACTGAACGGATTTACACCATTTTAAAAAAGGGTGCTTTCTGAACCAAGCGCTACCTTTTGCCAAATTTGGTGTAATTCCGTTCAGCAGTTCGGGCTGTAGCCGTGTCTAAAATTTCCTTGGGAATTTACATAGAGAAAACACGTTTTGGGACCCCCCTTTTTTCTCGGCCCCCGCTTGATTAATCACCCCGAAACTTTCAAGATAGGAGCTGACCGGAGCGCCCCACTAGTTTTGAAAATTTCGCGATGATTCGTCATCCGGCGCCAAAGTTATTTGGAAAAAAATGTTACGAATTTCCTATGGATAATGGGTCCTAACTATAACTATCTACTGGCGACCGCCAGTAGATAATATCTATATATATATATATATATATATATATATATATATATATATATATATATATATATATATATATATATATATATACATATACATATATATAGATCGTGAGCAAGGTATTTGTAATACCGAAACGCGTAGATCTTGTTTCACCTGTATTCTTGTTTATACATATGAACATCAAATGAAGGAGATAGAAAAATTAAAAAATCGCAAAACCTGCAAGAGTGCGGACCGTTTTTCCTCTCGAAAGAGGATTTGGAAGATGTGTTGAGCGGCGTTGTTCAGCCGCGGGAGCTCGCACCCATACTGAGCGTTATCGAGTCTGGCGAAAGGAGGAACCAAACTGGGGACTGGCGGCAGTCCCCAGAATATATAGGTCTAGGAGTGGTGGTAGACAATTCTCCTATATAGCCTCCAAGAGCTGGAATGCCCTTCCAAATCACATTCGCTTGGAGGACGATTATATGTCCTTTCGTAGACAACTGAAAACATTCTTGTTCCCGGTTGTTTAAACCCGGTTCATCTGAGTTGGCTCTATTCCTAGCGCTGGGAGGCCTTCTGGTAGCCATGCGCTCTATAAATGCCAATTCATTCATTCATTCATATATCCCGCTTTCCCACTGACACCATCAACTTATGTCTTTGAATAAAGCGCAACTACATCCAGGCGCAGACATCATTTAAAACTTCCCAATTGAGACATTACTCGATTCTCACAGATATAAACCCTTTGGGTATGGATTCATATAATAATGACATTTACATATGAGTATTATATATCATATGCTGTAATTTTTATTTGTCTATATATGACTTAGCCTAATTTTAGCGTTATTTTGCTATCTCTCCTTGCTTGCTGTTAGTGAATAAGTTAAACACTCACTTATTTGTAATTAAATATATAAATATTTATTTGAGTGTTATGTTAAATGTGAAGGTAAATTACCATTTCGTTATTGACAGTGTTTATGCTTTTTCTAAAAAATATGGAAAGGGTTTTCTTTTGGTTGTTGCACCGTTATTGCATTTAGAGAATATGTTTTCTGTTTCTACTACACAGAAGTGGTTTCTATGGCAACTGCCTTAAGTGTGCTTTACCAATCAGTGTATGTGTGTGTATATATAAGTGTAATCATTTGTTACCTGGCGTAGTGAGCAAGGCGGTCCGCCGCCGAAACGCGTCTTGGTCTTCAATTGGAATAAATCGTTCCGTGATATACTCCCACGGTGTCAGCGCCTGTGTTTTTGTCGACATACAGGATTGGAACTATATGTAAGATTCATCCGGGAATCTTCACCCTGACCCTCCTCGATCTGGAGCTCTGCGCTGCCGGTACACACAGTGGAAGCAGCTTTGAAAAAGAAAGCGCGGAGCCCCCCGCAGCGGATATCTTGGACTAGCGTACCCTGACACCCACACGGAGAAGAGTCTCCTGATTCTCGAGGTAGCTGAGGACGATCTGAGTCCCAGGTAAGACCTTCAAGTGTGTTCTGTGTTGTGGCATAGCCGGTCCTACTGGTGGCTGATGGGAGAGGTAGTCCCGTGTATTGAGTGACGGGCAGTGGGTATCACGGAACTCGAATTTGATTCCAGAGATGGCCGCGGAGTGGGAGAGAGAGCGGGAATAGGCGGCATTAGACATTTTCTGCGATGCCGAAACGAGTACCAGCACAGGCTCGGCACACACAGGAGCACGCTCTGAACCGGCAGTTAATGATACACGGAGACTTACCCAAGATTTGGAGAGACTCCGTAAAACAGAAGTGTCAAAATGGTGGGAGTGTAAATCGCTGAAAAGGTACTTAGATGTGGGACGCGTGCCTAGAGGTCTAAGGATACTAACAGCACCAACTTATGACAACCCTGACCCTGCGATGCTACAAGAATGGGCCGATAATAACGCACAATCATCTGCACGTATGTTACAAATATTGATTAAGTACGCTACCAGTGACCGAGAGAAAGTGCTTGCGCAAATTGAAGAAATAAACAATGAATTACATAAACTGAGCAATCAAGATGAAGTAAAGAAATTAGTCCACGAAATCCAGACAAGATTAACTAAATATGAACAAACGATTAAAGAGAGAAAGGCAACTAAGTTTCAGAGAGACAGGAATGATTATCTAAATGGGAGAATCTATACTTTCTCAAGAAAGTTCGACAATATTCGCCGACAACAACTTTCCTCTGTTAAGGACAGAACAATGCAAAATGTCACACCAAGCGAATCAGATCTCAGTTCTGAAATAGAGTCAGACCTTGAAGGCGCCTCAAGCAGTAACCCGACCCTCACGGTACCAACACTAGTGCAGGAATTTGGTTTTTTACGGCTAGAACGGGTAATGAGCCTTCGTCCCCGGCCAAATCGGCAAGAATATATAAGCAAAAAACAAAATCAAACAGAAGAAGGCGCAAAGACAGGCGCTGGGGCAAAAGAGGCGCCAAAATCGACAAATACAGCTTACAGACGGAACAGACGGAGGTAGAAATACCTATGGACACTGAAAACACAGTTATAAATCTTTCTTCAATGGAGCTGACTTCAGAAGAGCAATGTATTTTATCGCGTGGACTGACATTCTGTACTAAATCTAATTTTGACTATACTCAAACCCGTATAGATTTTTACCAATTCATGCGGAAGCTTAAATTGCAAAAATATTATTTTTACACAAACAAATTTGGGTGCGTCCAGCCTGAGGAGCAGGATAATGTGGGAGACCTATGTGTGGCAGACATGAGTCTTCTGACAGACCTGGTGCAATTAGAATGTGATACAAACCAACTTCCTATATCTGTACAAGATGCTGCACTTAGATCAGATCTAGACATTTATCAAAGCGTCAGGACACCATTCAGACCTAAGTCAGTGTTTACACCTATGATGCCTAAAGATAATTTAGACATTTTTGTGGAGAACGTGATTAAGGACCTTAAAAGATTGGCGACTTTCAGCAGCTTTGATTATGTCAAAAACAATTCAAATCAAAGGGTGGCATATGACAAACTGATTCATAAACTACAACAACGTCAAGACATTGTAGTAAGATGGTCTGATAAGGGGGCAATATAGTTCTGTGGCCCCTAGATAAATATAACCAGGAAGCACTTTTACAGCTTCAAGACAGAGATTGCTACACACGTATCAGTAACACCACTATCTTGGGAATAAAAGAACGTTTCCATGCGGAACTGTACAAATGGCGAGGACTTGGACTCATCTCCAAATATGAACTGGGTTTCCTTAAAAATGATTATCCGATGATACCGCAATTATACCTCATCCCTAAGATTCACAAAAATCCTGTATGCCCGCCGGGCAGACCAATCATATCTGCTATTGGGGGTCTTTTTGAACACACGTCCAGCTACATAGATTATTTTTTACAGCCTTTTGTACAAGAACTCCTGGCTTATTTAAAAGATACTGGGGACTTTTTGAGGAAGATCTACAATTGTAATTGGAGTGATAATTGTGTACTAATGACACTTGATGTACAGACTCTTTATACCAGTATCAGGCATAGGGATGGTCTCAATGCACTTAGACACTATTTGGGTAAACGACCGATCAGCTTACATCAACATACCATGATGCTGCTCCAAATGTCGGAATGGTGTCTTGAAAACAATATATTCTTGTTTGATAGACTACATTATAAACAGATACAGGGGACAGCCATGGGTACTTGCTTCGCCCCCAGCTATGCTAATTTGCATATGGGCTGGTGGGAGGAGCAGGTACTCATGATGGAACATAAGGAAATTATGACAAATAGTGTGAATCTGTATGTGAGGTATATTGATGATATCTTTATCTTGTGGCAAGGGTCCGAGGTAAATGCAGAAGAATTTGTCAAAGTAATCAATAATAACAACCTTAATTTAACCTTCACATGTACTACCAGTAAAAAATCTATCCACTTTCTTGATCTTGAGATCTACATTGAGGGCAATAACATCCAATCCCGCACATATAGAAAGCCTACATCTGGAAATGCCATCCTTCATGCTAGCAGCTTCCATCCCACTAATCTTAAGGAGAGCATACCATATGCAGAATGCCTCAGAATGATGCGTAATTGTAGCACTCAAGAGGGGCTGCGAGACTCTAAAAATGCCTCTTTGATAGACTTAGATGCAGAGGTTATAACGAAAAAACATTATCTAATGCTGAGAAAAAGTGTGTGAGTACTAACAGGGAGGATCTATTATTCTCCATTAAAAAGGACCCCAAATGTAAGAAACGTTTCCACAATGGTACCCCAAGATTAATAACAGGGTATAATGCATACCACACTAATCTCAGGAAAATACTACACAGACACTGGCGTATTGTCAGTTGTGACCCAGTTATTGGCTCAACTAGTAAAAAACTCCCACAGATTACATATAGACGAGCCAAATCCATGCGCCAGGAACTTGTGAAAAGTGCCCCAGCTCTTGAAAAAGTACTAACTGGCTGAAACCCCAGAAGGGATTTTTCAAATGCTATAAATGTAAAGCGTGCAAGCACGGGATTAACACCAAGTCTGTTCCACTGCCTTTCAGGAAAACTCCTTTGAAATCCGTGGTTGTTTCACATGCAAAACGGATTTTGCTGTGTATGTTTTACAGTGTACATGTGCCAAGCAATATGTAGGGAGTACTATACACCCTGTGCATGTGAGAATACTGCAGCATCTTAGAGCTATTTCTAATGATGACCATACATACCCCGTGGCACGACATATTAACACCTGCCACGCAGGGAAATCGCAAGAACTTTCCTTTTTGTGATAGACAGTGTCCCCAAAAACATCAGAGGGGGCAATAGACAGCTATCACTCAGAAGATTGGAGTCCAAATATATCATTTTGTTGGACTCCAAAATTCCTCAAGGGTTGAATGCTGATGAAGCCTTAAATGTGCAACTGTAATTCATATATGCCGCTTGTCCCGCTCTTTTCTGTTTTCCCTCCTGTAACGTTAGGTTTTTGCACTTTTTATTTTCTATATTTAATTTTATTTTCTTAATTTTTTAGTTATTTAGCACACCCCTTCTGTTACTACAGCGAGCTCGGAGCGATGCCCCCCTTGCTTTAATTGCCATTAGTAGATATTGCCCACTTGGGCGTTATATCATAGTAAATACCCTTTTCTGTGCTATAATTATAATGAGTCCGGGTCTAGGAAGTAGCGTGTATGGGCATTATTCTTTATTGGAATAACAACATAAGTGGATTATTTTGATCCATGTGGGTGTTACTCCTTAGTGTTTATGACTTGTTGCATTATATTTATAGGGAGTATAGGTTTAGGATCTAAGCCCACTTGGGCAGTATCCCGCTTTCCCACTGACACCATCAACTTATGTCTTTGAATAAAGCGCAACTACATCCAGGCGCAGACATCATTTAAAACTTCCCAATTGAGACATTACTCGATTCTCACAGATATAAACCCTTTGGGTATGGATTCATATAATAATGACATTTACATATGAGTATTATATATCATATGCTGTAATTTTTATTTGTCTATATAAGACTTAGCCTAATTTTAGAGTTATTTTGCTATCTCTCCTTGCTTGCTGTTAGTGAATAAGTTAAACACTCACTTATTTGTAATTAAATATATAAATATTTATTTGAGTGTTATGTTAAATGTGAAGGTAAATTACCATTTCGTTATTGACAGTGTTTATGCTTTTTCTAAAAAAATATGGAAAGGGTTTTCTTTTTGGTTGTTGCACCGTTATTGCATTTAGAAAATATGTTTTCTGTTTCTACTACACAGAAGTGGTTTCTATGGCAACTGCCTTAAGTGTGCTTTACCAATCAGTGTATGTGTGTGTATATATAAGTGTAATCATTTGTTACCTGGCTTTTTGAGCAAGGCGGTCCGCCGCCGAAACGCGTCTTGGTCTTCAATTGGAATAAATCGTTCCGTGATATACTCCCACGGTGTCAGCGCCTGTGTTTTTGTCGACATACAGGATTGGAACTATATATATATATATTCACTGAAAAAACCATAGGTTTTAGGGACAGTTATAGTTAGTTGGACATTACACTCGTACAAAACCCGTGAAATTCCCCGTTATAGTTAGTCCAGCTAACTATAACTCGCGCCCCGCAATGCACTGCTGATGACGTCACATATTACATCACTCATGACATGGTCAGTGACATCACTGATGACATCACTGATGACATCTCAAATGACATCACTGATGACATCACTGATGACATCATCCAGTGACTGTGTGTTTCTGTAAAGTTTAAATATTTGTTAATATATATAGGAAAAGACGTATTGAAGAATGAGTGGGTGTGTAAGTGTCTGTATTGTTGATTTAGTAGGTGCGTGACTGACTGTATAAGTGAGTGATTTAACGTATCTTACTGAATGCATGGGTTAGTGACAAAACTGGGTGAATGTCTGTATGGCTGCCTGAGTGTTTGTGTGGGTGGGGTGTGTGAGTCTCTGTAGATAGATGTGAGAGTGGGTCATTCACTGGGTGCATGATTACAAGAGTGCATCTGTGATGGACTGCTTGGGTGGGTGAGTGTGTGTATGGGTGTGTTAGTGAGTGAATGTATATCTCAGTGGTACATGTGCGAGTAACAACATATGTAAAAGGCAGTATATATGTGTGTTAGAGTATTTAAATGGCTATAAGTGAGAGTGTGTGATTGTGAGAGCGGCTGTATGGATGCGTGTGTGCTTGTATCAGTGATTGTATAAGAGTAAGTATGTGTTTGTTTCTGTTTGAATAAGTGATGTGGTGTGTGTATAACTGTATAGGTGAGTAAATGGTAGTGTGTTTAATTATTTGCATGACTGACTAGGTGTGTGAGTACCTCTATGGATGAGTGGCGGTGCTTGATTGTCTATATAGGAGTATGAGTGCATATGATAGTCCTGTACTGAGTGACCGTAAGTATGAGTGACTGTACGGGTGAGTGAGTGGATATGTGCGTAGACCTAAGAATCAGTGAGTGGGTATGTAGTTATTGGTGTTGGAGTGTCTATGATTTTTCGAATGACAGTCTGTAATTTAGAGTGGGTGTATGAAAGGTTATATTAGGGTGTGAGAAGATGCATGAAATTATCACATGGATGATGTCATCAGTGATGTCATCAGTGATGTCATTTGAGATGTCATCAGTGATGTCATCAGTGATGTCACTGACCATGTCATGAGTGATGTAATATGTGACGTCATCAGCAGTGCATTGCGGGGCGCGAGTTATAGTTAGCTGGACTAACTATAACGGGGGAATTTCTACGGGTTTTGTACGAGTGCAATGTCCAACTAACTATAACTGTCCCTAAAACCTATGGTTTTTTCAGTGAATTTCAAAGGTTTTTTAAATGCTAATTTGTAACTATAACGTCCCTGAAACCTATGGTTTTTTCAGTGAATTTCAAAGGTTTTTTAAATGCTAATTTGTAACTATAACATGTCTGAAACCTACGGTTTTTTCAGTGAATTTCAAAGGTTTTGTAAATGACAATTTTTAAATGTATTAATTGTTATATACATTTTTTTAATACTGATTTACTACATTTTTAGAAACAATTTTTTTTTACATATTTTATTTTTTAAATTACATTGTAATTACATTATACATTACATTACAAAAAATACTTTCTCAGAATGAATTACTTTAGTTTAAATACTTTGCACATAGGCAATAGACTTTTAAGTACAGTAGTTACAGTTGTTGCAATGGGCAACACATTTTCAAACACAATGCAACATTCAGCTCAATGTGAATTTCTAGTTAAATGCAATTAGTTACTTTATGGATTACTTTTCTAACCAAAGGACTGGATCCTAGATTCAGTCCTGGTACATCTCCTGTAAACAGTTGAGTAAAAGCGTTTTGGTTACAGTCGTGATTTTTAAGGAATATTATTGTATTTTAAAAGTTGACACTTAGAAACTTTTTCTCATAGAATCACCAATGTTATCCTATGGAAGGAAATTCACTTAGCAGGTAAAAACTGTTATCGTTACTTTTTCTTACTCAGTGTTGGATCCTGGATTAAGCACTGGTGCATCTCCTGTAAACAGTTGAAAGAATGCGTTTAAGTCATACAGGCGATTTTTTAGGAATATTTGTAGTTTGTGAAAATCGACACTTTGAAACTTTTCTGCTGAAAAGCAGACAATGGATTCCTATGGAAGAAAATATAAGTTACTGGTAAGTACGGTTAAATCTACTTTTCAGGGTCAGTGCTGGGCTAAAAGATGCAGCACTGGGTTCTCTCCTGATAACAGGTGAGTAAATTGGTATTCGTACTTTGGTTGATTTTAGAGGAATATTATAAAGTTCCAAAACTCCACACTTAGAAGAATTTCCAAGTGAAACCAGTCAATGTTAGCCTATGTAGGAAATTCAAGTTACTGGTAAGTACGGTTAAAATTACTTTTCAGGACCAGTACTGGGCTGAAAGATGCAGCACTGAGGTCTCTCCTGATAACAGGTGAGTAAATCGGAATTCGTATTTCGGCTGATTTTAGAGGAATACTTGTATGTATCAAAAATCAACACTTAGAAACTTTTTCAGCAAAAAGCAGGCAATGATATCCTATGGAAGGAAATTCAAGTTACTGGTAAGTACGGTTAAAATTACTTTTGAGGATCAGTACTGTGCTGAAAGATGCAGCACTGAGGTCTCTCCTGATAACAGGTGAGTAAATCGGAATTCGTACTTTGGTTGATTTTAGAGGAATATTATAAAGTTCAAAAACTCCACACTTAGAAGAATTTCCAAGTGAAACCAGTCAATGTTCGCCTATGTAGGAAATTCAAGTTACTGGTAAGTACGGTTAAAATTACTTTTCAGGATTAGTACTGGGCTGAAAGATGCAGCACTGAGGTCTCTCCTGATAACAGGTGAGTAAATCGGAATTTGTATTTCGGCTGATTTTAGAGGAATATTTTAAAGTTCCAAAACTCCACACTTAGAAGAATTTCCAAGTGAAACCAGTCAATGTTAGCCTATGGAAGGAAATTCAAGTTACTGGTAAGTACGGTTAAAATTACTTTTCAGGACCAGTACTGGGCTGAAAGATACAGCACTGAGGTCTCTCCTTATAACAGGTGAGTAAATCGGAATTCGTATTTCGGCTGATTTTAGAGGAATATTTGTATATTTCAAAAATCAACACTTAGAAACTTTTTCAGCAAAAAGCAGGCAATGATATCCTATGGAAGGAAATTCAAGTTACTGGTAAGTACGGTTAAAATTACTTTTCAGGACCAGTACTGGGCTGAAAGATGCAGCACTGAGGTCTCTCCTTATAACAGGTGAGTAAATCGGAATTCGTATTTCGGATGATTTTTGAAGAATATTTGCACAATGGTGAAGGGAGGGGGCGGGGCCTGAGGTGACATCTGTGCAAACGCTCCCCGTGGCGCGTTTTAAGTTGGGGGATTAAGTCCCCTTGAATCCTGAGGGTCCCTAGGGGCCAACTAGCCCACCAGGAACCTCCAATATGCGCCAGGGGGCTGCATTGCAGAGATGTGTAGAGAGGCCACACCCCTTTACACCTCTCTGCAACGCAACTCTGTGGCGCTTTCTGGATGTACCTGTTGGGCTAGTTGGCCCCCAGGGACCCTCAGGATTGAAGGGGATTTAATTCCCCATCTTAAAACGCGCCACGGGGCCTGTTTGCACACATGTCACCTGAAGCCCCGCCCCTCCCTTCACCACTGTGCAAACGCGCCCCGTGGCGCGTTTTAAGTTGGGGGATTAAGTCCCCTTGAATCCTGAGGGTCCCCGGAGTCCAACTAGCCCACCATATACCTCCAAAAGCGCCACAGAGCTGCGTTGCAGAGAGGTGTAAAAGGGGCGTGGCCTCTGTACACCTCTCTGCAAGGCAGCCCCCTGGCGCATACTGGAGGTTCCTGGTGGGCTAGTTGGCCCCCAGGGACCCCCAGTATTCAAGGGGAATTGCTCTCTCTGCAAACGCGCCAGGGGCGCGTTTGCAGAGTGGTGAAGGAAGGGGCGGGGCCTGCGGGCCCGATCGTTTTGTTTTTTGTTTTTTTGTCCCTGAAGGGGGGCTGTGTGGCCCCCTTCCTTTTTTCTGTTTTTGGGCCCTGGGGACCCCATCCCCCAGGGCCTTACCCCTTTTTAAATTTCAAAATAAAAATAAAGGGGAAGGGGGCCACGTGGCCCCCTTCCCCGGGCCTGTATTGGCCCCGGGGACCCCATCCCCGGGGCATGGCCTCTATTTTTATTTTTAATATTTTGAGGGGGCTGCGTGGCCCCCTCCTCTGGCCATTTAAGGCCCCGGGGACCCCATCCCCCGGGGCCGGCCATACCCTTTTTTTTAATTTTTATTATTTTTCAAAACTTTGGGGAGGGGGCCGCGTGGCCCCCTCCCGGGCCACTACTTGCCCCGGGGACCCCATCCCCCGGGGCCTGACCTCTCGTTGGGGACTGTGGGGGTCCCCAAGCCCCCCACAGTCCCGCCGGCTCCCCGTGTCCTACGGGAGCCGGCATTGCTTTTACACATGGGGAGCAGCTAACATGCTGCTCCCCATGTGGAAAGCAATCGGCTTTGGATATTGGAAGAGAGAGCAGGTTTCCTGCCTCTCTTCCAATATCCAAGCAAGTTTGCAATGACAGAACGGGAGCCGCGAGGCTCCCGTCCTGTCATTGCAAACAGCAGTGTCCCGGGGTAGGCACCCCGGGACACTGCAGGAGCCGGCCCTGGGGGTGGCGGTCCCCAGGGCCACCACAGGCTCCAGGAGGGGGCCGCGCGGCCCCCTCCCATCGTGTGCACAGCCCCGGGGAGGTGGTGGGCCCCGGGCTCTGGGGGTCCATAACGGACCCCCATATTTAAATGTTTAGTGCCCCGGGAGGTGGTGGTCCCGGGCGTGTGGGGGCCTGGAGCCCCCCACACAGGTTTTTCATTTAAAAAAGAAGCCCCGGGGAGGTGGTGGTCCTCGGGGCTGCGGGAGGGCTCAGAGCCCTCCCGCACCATTATGCATAAAGCCCCGGGGGTGGCGGTCCCCGGGCTTGGGGGCCCTTAGAGGCCCCCACACATAAAATTAACCCCCCCAGCATGCCCCCGGGACTTGGCCCACCCGGGGCCACTAACATCGAAGCGCGGGAGACCGCGCTTCGATTTTTTTCGGCAGGATTCGCGCACCCTGAGCGCATCCTGCCGATTTGTTTTTTTAAAAAAATGCTTTTTGCCCAGGGGGTCCTTGTGGGACCCCCTGAGCAGGCCTAGGGGTTAGGGTGTTTCTACCCTGCCCCCTTTGTGCGTTTGCGCACTTGTTTCTTTTTTTCTCGGCGGGATACGCGCACCCTAAGCGCATCCCGCCGATTTAAAAAAATAAAAATCTTTTTCTGCCCATGGGGTCCTTGTGGGACCCCTGAGCAGACCTAGGGGGTCAGGGTGTTTCTACCCTGCCCCCTTTTGCGCTTTGCGCACTTGTTTCTGTCCCTCGGTTCTACCGAGGGATAAAATGGCTGCCAACACTTCTTGATTTGGAGTGTTGACAGCCAATTAGCATGCAGCTCGTGATCGGGAGGGTACGCGGATCCGACGCGCCCATAGATATATATGTGATTTTAATTGTGAATTTCTCAGGAACCACTGAACGGATTTACACCATTTTAGCAAAAGGCACCAGTCTGAACCAAGGGCTACCTCTTTGCCAAATTTGGGGTAATTCCGTTCAGCAGTTCGGGCTGTAGCTGCGACTAAAGGTTCCTATGGAAAAATGAATGGGGAAAACGCGTTTTGGGACCCCCTTTTTCTCGGCCCCCGCTGACGTATCACCCCGAGACTTTCAGGGTAGGAGCGGACCGGAGCGCCCCAACAAGTTGGAAGCTTTGCGAAGATTCGTCAACCGGCGCCAACGTTATTGCAAATAGAATGTCGCGGATTTCCTATGGATAATAGGTTGTAACTATAACTATCTACTGGCGACCGCCAGTAGATAATATATATATATATATATATATATATATCGAACAGACCAATCCAAGTGCTGTCGTGCACAAACGAGGACACGGACTCTTGCTTCGCTGGTGCCAGTTCTTCAAATTTTATTTATCATAACGTGCTGTCTCTGACACGTTTCGGCCACATCCAGTGGCCTTGATCACATGAGAAACGCTACTCAAAAACGGGATTTCTTTGGGGGCAGCCACTCACCAGTGATGGGGACCGTGGGGGGACCCTGAAGTCCCCCACAATCCCTGCCGGCTCCCTGCCTCCTGCAGGAGCGACATTGCTTTTACAGAGAGGGAGCTACTGACCATGCAGCTCCCTCTCTGTGAAAGCAATTTTGTTCCGCTTCTAAAAAGCAGTAGCATTTTTTTAGCTCTTACTTGTTAGAAGCAGAGCACAGTTTGAAATGGCTTGGCGGGAGCTGTAAAGCTCCCACCAAGCCATAGCAAACAGTTATGTCCTGAGGGGGGCACCCCAGGGCATAGCAGGAGCTGGCCCTGGGGCGGAGGGGGTCCCCAGGGCCATGTATGGCTCCAGGAGGGGAGCCGCACAGCTCCCCTCCTTTCTTAGAATTTGCCCTTGGGAGGTGGTGGTCCCCGGGGCTGCGGGGGGATCTCCATGGCCCCTCCCATTTATTCAAATTAAAGCCCCGGGGAGGTGGCAGCCCCCGGGGCTGTGAGGTGGTCTGCGCACCCCCGCATTGTTTTCAAATAAAGCCCCGGTGAAGTGGCTTTCCCCGGGGCTGGGGGGGATCTGAGAGGCTTCACCAATTAAAAACAAATAAGTCCCGGGAGGTGGTGGTCCCCAGGACAGCAGCGGCGGCCGTTCGGTCTGTTCTTTATCTTCGGTTGTTTTCATTATCTTTCTTCTAGAATCATCTGGAGATTTCATACCATCATAGTATTTTCTCCGTCTATCTTCTAGTTCCATATCTGCTCTCTTTCTCTTCATTTCTTTCTTCAATTGTGCACATTTGTATCCCTTATAGATTACAAACAAGAATAATCTACAAAGAATAATTATCACTAAGGGTTTCAAAATGCTTCCAACAAATCCACTACCTAGATTTCCAAACCATCTGCCTATAGCTGGAAATCCATTCCCTATTGCTTTCCAAGCACATGTTGCTGTTAACCCTTTTGAATCCTTTTTTAAGTCAGTAATGCTCTGTGTGTATTTATTCAAGTCCTTACTCTTGTCTGGAATATAAGTGCAACGTTGTTGATCTTTTAACACCTGGCAGACTCCGCCCTCTTTTTCGAGAAGGACATTTAATGCAAGTCGATTCTGCAAAACCAGTGATCTGATCGCAACCATTTCTGTATCTATAACTAAAAAATCCTCCAGCTGCGTTAGTGGATAACTTATCAGCTACAGTAGAAAGCTTTCTAATCTTATGTGAGTTGAGTATCATTCCTACAGATGGCATCAAAGCACCAAAAATGTCACCTACAATTTTTACTAGCACTAGCCCTTTTTTTGTCCTCACATGTTGTTCCCTTGTGGAATCAGCAAGTTGTCACAAATGATTAATCTTTAGAAAAAATATTCCCATGTAACATGTTCCATACCATCTCTTGGGTAACCTGTAAAAGGCATTTTCCCCACAAATGTAATGGAGTCCAGGAAAAACAGGATCTGCTCCATATGAGTATAATCCCCAATATCCTCAAACTTCAAAAGTATGATCACATTCACTATTATCTAAGAAATTTGTGTCTGTTGTAGATTTTCTAATGAATATGCATAATCTCCCTTTGTGGTACGGTTTCCACTTTCTCAGTAGGAACTGTTTGTTTGTTGGACAACATAAACGTTGGGATGGTGCCAGACTGATTCTATGCACCCCCTTGGGATATGTTGGGGTGCATAGAATCAGCTAGCTCACAGTGCCACCATAAGTACCCCTAAACCTAGTAAAGTAACACATGATTCGGGCAACCTCAGAACATGACAACTCTGATCCCCCTGGAATCGTGGTAATAGATCTAGAACCTTTTCACTCAGTCACTTGTGCTCACTCAGAGAGATACACAAGAAATACTCAAAAGGGCGTTTTCAATATTTATTGAACCATTGTGATTCTTGTGGGAAATATATGCGCTGCAATAGTCAATAGACAGAAGCAGATAAAAGTGATTAGCAAAAAGAGGACAGTGAAAAGAATGAACAATTCCACATTTGTGCTAAAACAGTATATATATGCTGGCATATAAGTACTGGGTATACTGTACTCCTACTATGCGTTCCCTAACCTAGTTGCCTAGGGTGAGTGTTTTGCCAAGAATCCCCTATTGGATGATCTAAGTCCCCATTACCTGAAGGCAAGGTACATAGGTCTCCGTCTTGGTCACAAGTTGAACATCCCTCCTCACAATGAGTAAACAGGAATTAGCTGGGCTGAGACTCTGACACAGTGACGACCTTGCAATAACATGAGAGTGCTCCTCTAATTTGAGCACGGAAATTCATGTGTATTTATAATACCATCATCTGTGCTCCTGTGTTTAGGCTTTAGCCAGGCTAACATTTGTTTATTGTCTTGTGATAGTCATGCCGCCTCATGGATGAATAACAAACATCAACATTTGCACAATGTGTATCTAGACCTTGTACGAAATGTTCAAGGTGTCATGATAGTTTACTTATGAAGTGGATTTGTAAGCAGTGTGGTTTCAGGGAATCTAATCCTGCACTGTCAGGCAAGCAAATGTGTGGCAAAAGTCATTTTGTAGAAAAGAAGGTAACTTAAGAAACGTGTGCATGTAAAAATAGCAGTCTTTCTTTCCGGGCCTAACCCAGCCACGCAACACCTTTATGTTGCCAATCTAAAGCTAATGCTGTCATATTTACCACTAATCTATGCTCAATTTCATCTTTAGCCACTGTCATTGAACAGCCAGGTCAATCGCACAGTGTCAACTTGCTTTTGGACAATCAAAATGTTGAGGAAAATCTTTCCCTACATGACCCTTCCTGTTCGGAAACAGGTTGTGCTTGCGCTGGTTATCTCTAGGATAGATCACTGTAATGCACTCTACCTCCAGGCCAACGTACGACCGTTGCAAAGTTGCAATAGGTGCAGAATGCGGCAGCCAGACTCATGCTGGATATACCTAAGCGGCAGTTGACATGAAAGGGTCTAGGTGATCTGCACTGGCTCTCGGTAGAAAAGCACATATCGTTTAAGGCACTCTGCATTTTTCATAAAGCCCTCTACTCGGCAAGTCCAGCTGATATTAAAGCCATGTCCCAAAGGTATGTACCAGCCATAAATCTCCACTCTGCAGCTTGCAATCAGTTGATCATTCCCAAAGTCCGCAGGGAGAAATGTGGAGGCAGAGCCTTTTCAGTCGCGGCTGCAAGGCTGTGGAACAGTCTACCCCTCTATCTTACCTCCATAAAGCCTCATCTTCCTTTTAGAAAGGCGTTAAAAATGTGCCTCTTCACCCACTTTCAGACATAGGAGATTCTGTGAATCTTTTCTCATCTCTTTCCCTTTTTCAGCTCTGCACTTTGGCGCCCATGAGCATTTGTTGCGCTCTAGAAATTTCAAATCAATCATTGTGGCACCTTTGAATGATTGGTTGCTTTAGCCAATATGTCTCTTCATGTGTCTTCTACTGAATCTGTGAATTTCTTTTCTACACCTGTTAAGAAACAAGTTATGTCTATATGCATAAGCTGTATCTAATGTCATGGTGGGTCTAAAGAAATGTCCCATTATCTCAGAGTTTTTAGCATCAGGCTGTCGATTCAAGTGCTTCAGCACTGCAACTTCTGAAAAAAACAAATCATGATTCGAGTAGTAGTATTGAAAATGACCCTTTCCATAGAACAAGCTGAACAATTAGCTACAAGTAACTCCATATGTCAAGGGAAGATGATATGTAATGCCCTCAGCAATGGATGCAGGCAATTGTATACACACGTAGTAGTCCCTAGAATCCATAGTGTCAACATATTCATAAAGCAATTTTGAATAATCTCCTCTAGAAGCATCTACATGTACGTCTTTCTCATCTATTGCTGTTAACTATGTCAGTAGGAAGTGGTGTTTGAAGGGCACTTGTAGACTTAAGCTCCTCTACCTGTCAAAAATGGGGTAAACCCAAAATTACAAGCAAACCAATTAGTACTAATGTCACAATGACAAATACTCCTACACATAATTGTCTGTGTCTTCTAGTGTTTGGGTTAGACTCCATGAGTTCTTCTGATGTCAGACCTTTTAACTAGAAGATTGCAGCATAGTCATTTTAGTTAGTTTCCACTTTCGCAAACACCAAACCAAGTTCTAACGTCTTTTGCAATAAAAGTATGTACAATGATCTTCATGAGACTTCCTTAGCTCTACTCTGTGTCCTTCTAAGCGACAACCTTATGCTCCTCCAGCAGTCTTGGGCCTTGGTACTCTTTTTTGTAGTTTGTGAAAATCTATAAAGTTCTCTCTCTAATAAATTCTCAGTTCAAACTCACTAATCATCGTTTCCAGAATAAATTGACCTAGTCTATTTAGTGGCAATGCAATGTTGGAACTCAGTTCTGCCACAAAGTTCAGTTCAAGGAGGCTCAATTGGATGCATATTGTTATAGCAAAAGGTGCAAAATGCTCTCTCCCAGTCATTTACAGCTAGATATGTCCATTCAGGTGAGGAATACCTCCAACAAGGTACTCTAGCCCTCTTTGATCTCCTTACTGTTGGCCCATCTTCATCACTGTCACTTAGACCAGATCCTTCAGTATCTTCTGGGATAGTGTGTGGCACATGCACTTCAGACCAACAGCGTCTCTCTCTCTCTCTCTCCCTCTTTCTCCCTCCTGTCTTCTTGGCCATCGGTCTCCAGGTACAACTCACGTTACCAGTGCAATAGGCCCTTCGCCAGGGTCTGAATCTGGCTCAGTCAACACTACAGTGTTGGAATGGGTCAATATGATGTCAGTGAATACCATGATATGTGCAGCCCCGACAACGACAATACCAATAAATGCAATATCAACGTATGCCATAACCTATGCCCGCATGACCATGCCAATATCTGTCAATGCAATTTCAATGTATGTCATAACCTGTACCCGCACAGTAGCACCGACACCGGCAATTACGATATCAATGTATGTCATAATCCATGCACAAATGATAATACTGTTACTAGTAAGAACAATGTTGATGTACGTTATGACCTAGGCAAACATAACCGTGTCAATACCAGTAAGAACAATATCAATGTATGCCATGACAATTGTATGCACAATGTTAAGGATGTCAATATAAATGATACCAGTGACTGCCATATTATATTCAGGAGTTCTAATGAACTCACATCATTGCTGCCAAGCTGACCTCCCCATCAACCATATGTGGTTAGACAATTCCTACGAGCCATACCCACGCCTATCGAATACCAGGTCGGAGGTGGGGTCTCTCTTAACCTAAAGCCAAATGCGTGCCTAGGGAAAACCCGGATCGATCCCACAGATAGATAGGTGCACCACAAACAGGTCCGAGGAAATTGCCTCAAATAAAACACGTTTGGCCAAAGGCTCACATTCCCCAAAAATACCACCAAGCTACACATGTAGATAGAAATGCTCAACCAATCAGAACACGACATGCACACCACACGTAGTGATCACATGCTCCTCATGCCGGACATCTGGACACATACACACTGGCCCACACTAGCTCTCCCCGAGTTCGAGAGCCATCAGTGTCTTTATCAGATGACCGTACTTGTTTATTTATGACTGAGATGCTTGTTTGGGATGTAGAAATTGCTTTATTGTACCTCATGAACTGTATATAACAACGGCCAAAACTTTGCGCGCCATGAGATTTTGAGCAGACGCACTCTGTCAAGACACTCCCGGCCACAGTGTACAATTAAACCAACTTGTTCCAGCTTTGCCAAACTTCTCTTGACTTTTCATTGATTTAAGGCAAATTCATATTGGAGCAACGTTTTGGCGAGCCAGATAGGAGTGATTGGTTCATCGAACCCGGCTGCTGTTGGAGGAAGGACCCCAGCCCGAACGGGTTCACATATGCTCAAAAAGATCGGTGAGCAGATGCCATAATTGATTAGAAGTTCTGCTGATTCCACGTGGCGGAGGTCCATCTGGAGACAGCCGTCATAGGGTAAGAGACTACATCTGATCCTTAGTCCCTGCATGTGGCTTATGGCAAACTAGGACAAATGCGTAGATCACTTTTGTTTTTCCCCTTGTCAGCATGCTAGAAGAAGGCGAATGTAGCTACGGTTTTTGTACCTGACCTTGGGAGTGGAGCACAGGGTACACCTCATCCCTGGGTGTTAGTAAGGGATCGCTTGTATCACTGGGCGTGGAACAGAGGATGCTCTCTGTCCCTGGGTGACAGTAAGGGATTGTAAGAGAGTAGGATCTGCCTCTTATGTTGCCCCCACTTTTTTTCTGATGTTTACACTGGTTTCTGGCTATAGTCAGGCTGGGACCCTGCCAATCAGGGCCCCAGCCTCTCTGTTCTCTCTAAACAACTTGGAGTGCACTCTAGGTGCACTAGTGATTGGATACTGTGGTACCTTATGAGTCCCTAGTATATGGTACCTTAGGTGCCAAGGGCATAGGTACTTCACAGGCCTACCAGGGGCTGGAGCATGTATTATGCCACCTCTGGGAAGCAGACTAAATCTGACACCACAGGTCTGCCACTGCAGCCTGGGTAAGGTTGTGCATGCACCCCTTACTGTGATATAGGCTACCTATATCACTACATAGATACACACATATAAACCTATAAGTCACTCCTATGGCAGGCCTTATCAATCCTGAAGGCAGAGTGCTTGGTTCCTATGTGAGAGGGTGCCCCTGCATGAGCAGAGCCCCTCTGCAGCCTTCGGAGACCCTTCTCTGATGCTGTTTGTAGTGCAGCCTGACCATATACTCTTAAGCGCATTATAACCTCGCGTTAAATGCTAACTTTGGGATGGCTGCACGGAAACATGTCGTGTTTGGTGTCAAACATCTTGGAATACTACCCCCCCCGCCAGTTCTGGCGGCGGGGGTAGCATTCCACCCTTCTAGAGGGATAGACAAGTACCTACTGTGGAAACGCGGTAGAATCCTGAAGAGCCCTGGCATCACAAAATGGATGCCACCAGTCACAGACACTGGGCTTCCCTCCTGCTGATGACCGAAACTCGCAGTGGAGGAAGCCCAATAATAGGTATCCTGTCACAGGGAGGTGTGACCACCTCCCAGACAGGGTTTAGTGTATTGGAGCTGGGTGGGTGCACTCCTAGAGTGCTTTGAAGTCCTGCACTGGGGGAGCAGAAGGCTCCTCTGTGCATACCCCAGTTCAAACCGGCTCAGGGGCTACCTGCCCCTGCTCTGGCGCGAAACTGGACAAAGGGAAGTGGGTGTAGCCACCCACTCCCCTGACCCTCCCATAGGTGGGGTCTTAGAGCTAGTCCCTCCCTTCCTTTTAGTATAAGGTAGGGAACCCTTGCCATTGCAAACTAGATATCCCTGGACGACGCTCTGAAGAAGAATCCTGGACCTTCGACGTTCCACTACCTCTGGAAGACTGAAGAATCTCCCTTGGAGTCAAGGAGTGACTCCCTTGCTTGGCAGGCACCAAAAACTGAAACAACGGTCAAAAACTATGCCGCTCCCGCTGGAGCCCGAGGTCCCTGCAGCCCAAGATGAGGATTTCCTGACTTTCCTTAGGCCATCGTGAGTCCCCAGTGAAGCTGAAGCAAGTGGACCCCATGAGTGACGAGGAACCTCAGTCCCTGGGTACCGTGCACTATTGTCGAGTGCAACCCTTTCACGAGGTTCTACGAACCTATGCTTCGGACCACGTGTGGTCCCAACCTCTAGCAAGAATCCCTTTGAAGATCAGAGGCCTACCCCGTTTCGAGTGACCGTGGGCCCCTGTTGAAGGAATCCTCCCGAGGTGTCTTTGCGATCCCTTGCCAGCCGGCTAGTGGGTCCCCTGAAGACTTTTCTACAGAACCAAAGGGCTCCCCTGGTTGCTCCAGGCCTGCCCTGACTTACCCTTGCTGGGTGAGTTCCCCAGACCTTGCTGGTCTGCACCATTGACTTTTTACGCTTTCCACAAGACTTGCTGCTACCAAGGCTTGTTGGCTCCAATCGGGTCGCCGACACTGCAGTCAGCTGCAGACTTTGTGGGACACGCTGAATCCAGCTCCTGGTTGTCCTCGACGCCTCCTGGACCTTGTGGCCGAAGAGTCAAGACACCAGTGAACGACCTGAATCTGTCGACGACGGTGGGCATTCATCTTCCTTGCCCCGGGTCACTGCCTAGTGACTTTGAACACTGTCCCCTCTGCTTTCAGGTCTCCCTTCTTCCGAATCCAGGCTTGGATTCCACCGGACACTTCTTCTGGCTTCACAAGCAGCAAGTCTTCATTGGCTCCCATTGAAAACGACGCCGCGACCCGACACCAAAGGACACCTATGCACCCGGCTTCCCTGGGTGAGGTAACTCCAGCACTACAGTGCTCCTGTGGGTGTTGGCCCTAGAACTACTTACCCTGTAAGTGACTTGCTTGTAGCTACTCCCGAAGTGCCCTTAAACTCTTAATTTCCAACCACGACTTGCCCCATTGAAGTCTACGGCGATCCGCGCCTGTGTTCACGCACTGCACGCGTCCCCTGTGGGTCCTTTACTTACCTGCCTTGGGTGGTTTCGTGAGGCCCCAGCACTTCTGAAGGCCCTGGGCCTTGTCTCCTTGCAAGTCGTTGTTCTTAAGTCTCTTTTTTAGTATATGGTCTGGTTCGCCCCTAGGGCCCCAGCCATATTTGTGCTTAATTTATTGTGAAACGTTGATTTATGCATATGTTCCTGTCTTCTAATCTCACAAGAGATTAGTAGAGAGTTGTTTAGTAATAAATACATATATATTTGATATATATACCTGTGTGGTGTCTTTTCATTTGGTGATTCAAGAGATTGTGTGGTAAAACAAACTGCTTTACATTCCTCCAAGACTTAGCCTGAAGGCTGCTCTCCACAGCTTCCACTAGGATAGCTTTCTATAAAGGTTGTCTTAAACCTACCTACCATAAGAGTCGAATTGTACTGGTGCAAGGTGTCCACTTTAACTAGTGAACAGCATATACCAGGCCAACTTCTCACATTGGTGGCAGCGTGTGGGATTCCAGCTTGCTATTGTTTTACCAGAAAATCTCTATTTGAATTACTAACTGAAAACCACTATAGGTACTCAAGGTACATATAAAGTCAAGCTTAGTATCAATAAGTTCTACTGAACTTAGAGCTGTGTGCCAAGGGATAGCACACCCTTTCTACAGCTCAAGCTAGTATCAGTAGGCCACAAACTAGTGTAGGTAGTACAACACTACACAACACTAGAATGTCCTTAAAGGGTGGACCCAGTGGATCCACTCAGCCTCAGTATAAGGACATGGCTTTCTCTGACTTGAGAGCCATGTGTGCTGCAAGGCACCTGAAGCTAGGACAGAGTCCCTCCACACTACACCTGATAGATCTGCTGACAGCAGATGATCTTAGATTAGCTCTAGGAGCTAATGGGTCTGAATCAGTGGGTGGGTCAATTACAGTGTCTGGGTCAGATGATGAACATCTGGATGACCAAGACTCTGTGATTGTAGGGCCAGGTCCCAAGGGGTCTGAACAGGACATAGGAATTCTCCCTAAGAGAACTGACATAGTGGAGGAGAGGCCTAGGTCCCTTTCTAGGGAATCCGAACACTCCTATCACTCTGGCAGAGAATCTGTCTACCAGAGGAACTCCTACTTCTCAAGAAGAGAGACCTCCTCTGACAGAATGTACAAACTGCTGCAGTATGAGGAAGCAAGGTTTGCCCTCAAAACCAAGCAGTTGGCATTAGATAAGGAAGCCCTGGAGCTCCAGAGAGCTTCTAGAAAAGAGGGGTTAGAACCCCCTGGTGGCAGCAACAGTGTCCCTAGAGGCAGAGAATATATTCCAGACCATAGGAACCTGAGCAAGGTTGTTCCTCCCTATCAGAGTGGGGATGATATCCATAAGTGGGTAACTGCTATGGAAAGGGCCTGTAGAGTACAACAGGTCCCCCAAAAGCAGTGGGCAGCAATCTTGTGGCTCTCCTTTTCAGATAAAGGTAGAGACAAGCTCCTCACTGTTAGAGAAGAGGATGCTGATGACTATGAAGTCCTGAAGAGTGCACTAATAGATGGGTTTGGCTTAACCACTGAGCAGTACAGGTTTAAGTTCAGAGACACCCAAAAGGCACAGACCCAGGACTGGACTGACTTTGTAGATTGTACAACCAAGGCTCTGGAGGGTTGGCTGGTTGGCAGTAGGGTTACTGATTTCAAGGGATTGTATAATCTAATGATGAGAGAACACATATAATACATACAATACATATAATACATCAAGATTTGAATAAGTAAGTTCTACTGAACTTTGAGTTGGGTAAGTCAAGGGTCTAGCACACCCTTTCTGCAACTCAAGAGAATTTAGTCTCCACTAGGTTAGGCAGGTGCCTACACCACATAACACTAGTATGTCTTCTAGAGGAGAAGCCAGTGGCTCTCTGCCAACTAGGTACAATGGCCTCTCATTCCAGGAATTGAAAGCCATGTGTGTGTATAGGAGGTTGAGGACAGGGAGAGGTGCAAACACCCAACGTCTCAAAATGATTTTGCTCTTGGGTGACCTTAGAAAGACCCCAGGGTCTGATGAGGTAGATAGAGTGGGTGGGGCAGGGAATGAGGAAAGGCCAGGAAGTGAAACCTTGTTTGACCTGGATTCAAACCCTGACCAGGAGAATCAAGATGATTCTAACCTGGGCAACATACAACTTCCTTCAGGTGGGGGAGAAGGCCCCAGTGGCCCTCTCTTTACTCCACCAGGAAGGGTACAGAGTTTACCTAGGAGATCTAGATCTCCCTCTGTAGAATCTCAGCACTCAGGAACTTCTGTAGGGACTTCCATATCAAATAAGAGGGAATCCTCTTATGAGAGACAGTGCCAACTTCTGGAGCTTGAGAAAATCAAGCTTAGGCTCAAGAAGGAACAGTTGGCCCTAGACAGGGAATCCCTAGAGCTCCAGAGAGCTACAAAGAGATTGGGACTAGAGTCCCGTGGTGGCAGCAACAGTGTCCCTAGGGTTAAGGAGTATACTCATGATCATAGGAACCTGAACAAGATAGTCCCTCTCTACCAGAGTGGGGATGACATCCACAAATGGATAACTGCACTAGAGAGGGCCTGTAAGGTACAGAGGGTCCCTCAAGAGCAGTGGGCAGCTATCTTGTGGCTCTCTTTGCTGACAAAGGTAGAGATAAGCTCCTCACTGTTAGAGAAGAGGATGCTGACAATTATTCAGTCCTGAAGAGTGCTCTCATTGATGGGTTTGGCTTAACCACTGAACAGTACAGGATTAAGTTCAGAGACACCCAGAAGACACAGACTCAGGACTGGGTAGACTTTGTAGATTGTGCTATTAAGGCTCTGGAAGGCTGGTTACTTGGCAGTAAAGTGAATGATTTTAAAGGATTGTATAATTTAATTATGAGGGAGCAGATCCTTAATAATTGCCAGAACCAGTTGTTGCATCAATACCTGGTGGACTCAGATCTGACCTCTCCCCAAGAATTGGGAAAGAAGGCAGACAAGTGGGTCAGAACCAGGGTGAGGCAGAAAACCCAGAACCAAGGGGGTGACACAAAGAAGCAGGATTCTAAGGGCTCTGAGAAAAGTGGGGATAAGTCAAAAGACCAGAAGTCTTCACAAGGGCCCCAAAAATCTGCATCTGGTGGGGAGTCACAATCCAACAAGGGAAAAGGCCAAAAGAAGCCGTGGTGCAAATTCTGTAAACAGAAAGGGCACTGGACTTCTGATTGTAACAAGTCCAAAGACCAAACCACCACCACTCCTGCCCCTAAGGCAACTGTTCCCCCTAGTTCAGCTACTGGTGGAGGTGGTACTCAGAATAAGGGTGTAGTAGGGTTGACCCTGGGTTCTGAAGTGGACTCTGGCATAGTCAGAGTACCCACTCAGGCAATGCTGATTTGTGATGGAGACATTGACATGTCCTTCCTGGTTAGCCCCAGTAATCTGGGCAAATACAAACAGCAGCCTGTAATAAATGGCAAACAGGCTTTGGCATTTAGGGACACAGGTGCTAGTGTCACCATGGTGGCAGAGGATCTTGTGGACCCTGGACAGATCATCCTGGGCGAAATGTACCAGGTGACCAATGCAAGCAATGTCAGGACCAACCATAGCCTGGCAGTTGTGAATTTCTCCTGGGGAGGGGTAACTGGCCTCAAGAAGGTTGTAGTCAGTGCAGACCTCCCTGTAGAATGTCTATTGGGCAATGATCTAGAAACTTCAGCCTGGTCTGAAGTAGAGTTATGGACTCATGCTGAGATGCTGGGCATCCCTGCAAAGGTATTTGCTGTGACCAGGTCACAGGCCAAAATGCATGACATTGAACCAGCTCTGGATCCTGAAACTATGGACCAGATGCTTCCCAAGAAGAGGAGCAGTAGGGTTAAGGCAGTGCCTTCCCCTCTGTCTCAGATTACTGATTCCCCTCTTGAGGGAGGAGGAGCCGATCCTGAAGAAGGAACTGCCCCAGAGGAACTTGAGCCTGATCAGGTTGAGTTCTTGGGGGCAGGGGGCCCTTCTAGGGAAGATCTGAGTAAGAAGCAACAGTGCTGCCCCTCTCTTGAACCCCTCAGACAGCAGGCTGCTGCTGAGGCTGCTGGGAGTGCTAGTGGGTCCCATAAAGTTTATTGGGATGAGGGACTCCTATATTCTGAGTTTAGAGATCCAGCCCCTGGAGCCACCAGGAGGTTGGTAATACCTCAGAAGTTTAGGGGGTTCCTCTTGACCCTAGCACATGATATCCCTTTAGCAGGTCACTTGGGCCAAAACAAGACCTGGGACAGGCTTGTTCCACATTTTCAATATCCACATATGTCAGAGGACACAAAGGAGTTTTGTCGCTCCTGTGTCACATGCCAAGCCAGTGGCAAGGCAGGTGGCAACACAAAGGCCCCCCTGATACCACTACCTGTGGTGGGGGTACCCTTTGAAAGGGTAGGGATTGACATTGTTGGTCCCCTTGACCCTCAAACTGCATCTGGGCACAGATTTATCCTGGTGGTAGTGGATCATGCCACCAGGTACCCAGAGGCAATTCCCTGAGGACCACCACAGCCCCTGTGGTGGCAAGAGCCCTCATTGGAGTTTTCTCCAGAGTGGGTTTCCCAAAGGAGGTCATCTCTGACAGAGGTACAAACTTCATGTCAGGATATTTGAAAGCAATGTGGAAGGAGTGTGGTGTAACTTATAAGTTCACCACCCCTATCACCCACAATGCAATGGGTTGGTTGAACGTTTCAACAAAACCCTGAAGTGAATGATTAAAGGACTCCCAGAGAAGCTTAGGCGGAAATGGGACCTTCTTCTTCCCTGCCTGTTGTTTGCATACAGAGAGGTTCCACAGAAGGGGGTTGGTTACAGCCCATTTGAGCTTCTGTTTGGGCATCCTGTAAGAGGTCCATTATGTTTAGTAAAAGAGGGCTGGGAGTTACCTCTCAAACCCCTAAACAAGATGTGATGGACTATGTACTTGGTCTCCGCTCCAGGATGGCCGAATACATGAAAAAGGCAACCAAAACCTGGAGGCCAGCCAAGAATTACAAAAAGCTTGACATGACCAAAGGCTGTGCTGACTGTGTACCAGCCAGGACAGAAAGTGTGGGTGTTGGAGCCTGTGGCCCCAGCAGCCCTCCAAGACAAATGGAGTGGCCCCCATACAATAGTTGAGCAAAGGGAGAAGTCACCTATCTGGTGAATCTTGGAACTCCCAGGAGCCCCCTGAGGGTGCTCCATGTCAACAGATTAAAGCCATATGTTGACAGGGCTGACTTGGGCTTGCTCATGGCAACTGATGAGGAACAGGAGGAGGAGAGTGACCCTCTCCCTGACCTGCTCTCACAGAACCCTGATGATGGGTCAGTAGATGGTGTTGCTTGGCAAGCAGCCTCACTGACCATCAGCAAACTGAGTGCAGACAAGTTCTGCAGCAGTACAGACATATGTTTAGCCTGACCCCTAGTCAGACTACCTGGTGCACCCATGAGGTGGACACTGGGGACAGTCTGCCTGTCAAGATTAAAATCTACAGGCAACCTGACCATGTCAGGGACTGTATCAGGACTGAAGTCCAGAAAATGTTGGAGTTAGGTGTGATTGAGCCTTCAGATAGCCCTTGGGCTAGCCCAGTAGTCCTAGTACCCAAGCCTCATACCCAGGGTGGTAAGAAAGAAATGAGGTTTTGTGTAGACTACAGAGGCCTCAATGCAGTCACCAGGACTGATGCCTATCCCATACCAAGGGCAGATGAACTGATTGATACTTTGGCCTCAGCCAAATATCTGAGTACATTTGACCTAACAGCTGGCTACTGGCAGATCAGGTTAACTGATGATGCAAAAGCCAAAACAGCATTTTCGACCCCTGGTGGGCACTACCACTTTGTGGTGATGCCCTTTGAATTGAAAAATGCAACTGCCACTTTTCAGAGGTTGGTGAACAAAGTTATGGCAGGGATGGAAACTTATTGCTCAGCTTATCTAGATGATATTGCTTCTTTAGTTCCTCCTGGCAGGATCACCTGGTCCACCTCAGAAATGTTTTGGAGGCTCTGCAGAAAGCAGGCCTCACTAGCAAGGCCACTAAGTGCCAGATAGGGCAGGGTCAGGTTGTGTACCTGGGCCACCTTGTGGGTGGAGGCCAGGTTCAGCCTTTACAGAGTAAAATCCAAACCATAATGGAATGGGTTGCTCCAACCACCCAGACACAGGTGAGAGCCTTCTTAGGCCTGACAGGGTACTATAGGAGGTTTGTGAAGGGATATGGATCTATAGTGACCCCCTTGAATGATCTGACCTCAAAGAAAATGCCAAAAAGGTTCAGTGGACAGCTAGCTGTCTGAATGCATTTGAAGACCTAAAGCAGGCCATGTGCACTGCCCCCATCTTACAGAGTCCAGACTACACCAAAAAGTTCATTGTCCAAACAGATGCTTCTGAGCTGGGTGTGGGAGCTGTACTGTCTCAACTGAATGATGAAGGTCAAGACCAGCCAGTAGCTTTTATTAGCAGGAGGCTGACCCCTAGAGAGAAACATTGGTCAGCTATAGAGAGGGAGGCCTTTGCTGTGGTGTGGGCCCTGAAGAAGCTGAGGCCATACTTGTTTGGCACTCACTTCATAGTTCAGACTGACCACAAGCCCCTCCTATGGCTTAAACAGATGAAAGGTGAAAACCCAAATCTTTTGAGGTGGTCCATTTCCCTACAGGGGATGGACTATACAGTGGAACATAGGCCTGGGACCCAACATGCCAATGCAGATGGACTCTCAAGGTATTTCCACTTAGAGCACGAAGACTCAACTGGTCAAGGTTAGTTTAGTGTCCCTGCGTTTGGGGGGTTGTGTAGGAGAGTAGGATCTGCCTCTTATGTTGCCCCCACTTTTTTTCTGATGTTTACACTGGTTTCTGGCTATAGTCAGGCTGGGACCCTGCCAATCAGGGCCCCAGCCTCTCTGTTCTCTCTAAGCGACTTGGAGTGCACTCTAGGTGCACTAGTGATTGGATACTGTGGTACCTTATGAGTCCCTAGTATATGGTACCTTAGGTGCCAAGGGCATAGGTACTTCACAGGCCTACCAGGGGCTGAAGCATGTATTATGCCACCCCTGGGAAGCAGAGTAAATCTGACACCACAGGTCTGCTACTGCAGCCTGGGTAAGGTGGTGCATGCACCCCTTACTGTGATATAGGCTACCTATATCACTACATAGATACACACATATAAACCTATAAGTCACTCCTATGGCAGGCCTTATCAATCCTGAAGGCAGAGTGCTTGGTTCCTATGTGAGAGGGTACCCCTGCATGAGCAGAGCCCCTCTGCAGCCTTCAGAGACCCTTCTCTGATGCTGTTTGTAGTGCAGCCTGACCATATACTCTTAAGCGCATTATAACCTCGCGTTAAATGCTAACTTTGGGATGGCTGCACGGAAACATGTCGTGTTTGGTGTCAAACATCTTGGAATACTACCCCCGCCAGTTCTGGCGGCGGGGGTAGCATTCCACCCTTCTAGAGGGATAGACATGTACCTACTGTGGAAACGCGGTAGAATCCTGAAGAGCCCTGGCATCACAAAATGGATGCCACCAGTCACAGACACTGGGCTGCCCTCCTGCTGATGACCGAAACTCGCAGTGGAGGAAGCCCAACAATAGGTATCCTGTCACAGGGAGGTGTGACCACCTCCCAGACAGGGTTTAGTGTATTGGGGCTAGGTGGGTGCACTCCTAGAGTGCTTTGAAGTCCTGCACTGGGGAGCAGAAGGCTCCTCTGTGCATACCCCAGTTCAAACCGGCTCAGGGGCTACCTGCCCCTGCTCTGGCACGAAACTGGACAAAGGGAAGTGGGTGTAGCCACCCACTCCCCTGACCCTCCCATAGGTGGGGTCTTAGAGCTAGTTCCTCCCTTCCTTTTTAGTATAAGGTAGGGAACCCTTGCCATTGCAAACTAGATATCCCTGGACGACGCTCTGAAGAAGAATCCTGGACCTTCGACGTTCCACTACCTCTGGAAGACTGAAGAATCTCCCTTGGAGTCAAGGAGTAACTCCCCTGCTTGGCAGGCACCAAAAACTGAAACAATGGTCACAAACTATGCCGCTCCCGCCGGAGCCCGAGGACCCTGCAGCCCAAGATGATGATTTCCTGACTTCTCGCAGGCCATCGTGAGTCCCCAGCAAAGCTGAGGCAAGTGGACCCCACGAGTGATGAGGAACCGCAGTCCCTGGGTACCGTGCACTATTGTCAAGTGCAACCCCTTCACGATGTTCTACGAATCTGTGCTTTGGACCACGTGTGGTCCTAGCCTGTAGCAAGAATCCCTCCGAAGATCAGAGGCCTACTCCATCCCGAGTGATTGTGGGCCCCTGTTGAAGGAATCCTCCCAAGGCATCTTTGCGATCCCTTGCCAGCCGGCTTGTGGGTCCCCTGAAGACTTTTCTACAGAACCAAAGGGCTCCCCTGGTTGCTCCAGGCCTGCCCTGACTTACCCTTGCTGGGTGAGTTCCCCAGACCTTGCTGGTCTGCACCATTGACTTTTTACGCTTTCCACGAGACTTGCTGCTACCAAGGCTTGTTGGCTCCAATCGGGTCGCCGACACCGCACTCAGCTGAAAACTTCGTGGGGCACGCTGAATACAGCTCCTGGTCGTCCTCGATGCCTCCTGGACCTCGTGGCCGAAGAGTCAAGACACCTGTGAATGACCTGAATCTGTCGACGACGGTGGGCATTCATCTTCCTTGCCCCGGGTCACTGCCCAGTGACTTTGAACACTGTCCCCTCTGCTTTCAGGTCTCCTTCTTCCGAATCCAGGCTTGGATTCCACCGGACACTTCTTCTGGCTTCACAAGCAGCAAGTCTTCATTGGCTCCCATTGAAAACGACGCCGCGACCCGACACCAAAGGACACCTATGCACCCGGCTTCCCTGGGTGAGGTAACTCCAGCACTACGGTGCTCCTGTGGGTGTTGGCCCTAGAACTACTTACCCTGTAAGTGACTTGCTTGTAGCTACTCCCGAAGTGCCCTTAAACTCTTAGTTTCCAACCGCGACTTGCCCCATTGAAGTCTACGGCGATCCGCGCCTGTGTTCACGCACTGCACGCGTCCCCCGTGGGTCCTTTACTTACCTGCCTTGGGTGGTTTCGTGAGGCCCCAGCACTTCTGAAGGCCCTGGGCCTTGTCTCCTTGCAAGTCGTTGTTCTTAAGTCTCTTTTTAGTATATGGTCTGGTACGCCCCTAGGGCCCCAGCCATATTTGTGCTTAATTTATTGTGAAACGTTGATTTATGCATATGTTCCTGTCTTCTAATCTCACAAGAGATTAGTAGAAAGTTGTTTAGTAATAAATACATATATATTTGATATATATACTTGTGTGGTGTCTTTTCATTTGGTGATTCAAGAGATTGTGTGGTAAAACAAGCTGCTTTACATTCCTCCAAGACTTAGCCTGAAGGCTGCTCTCCACAGCTACCACTAGGATAGCTTTCTATAAAGGTTGTCTTAAACCTACCTACCATAAGAGTCGAATTGTACTGGTGCAAGGTGTCCACTTTAACTAGTGAACAGCATATACCAGGCCAACTTCTCACAGGGATAGCTTGGACCGTTGGGCGTGGAGGCAAGTCGGTATGCATAGGCTCTGGATGTGATATAAAGCTAACATCTCAACCTTATTTTTTTTTGTCTCAAAAGTTTTCTTAGTGCTATTGATTCCACACTGTTAGCTTCTAAGAGAAGTGAGAGGTGTTCCCTTTTTTCTCTCCGCTTGAATTGATGGGCATTAGGCAGTGATAGACACAACCCCTGGGTGTGATATAGGGTGAAACTCAGAAATTAGGGAAAATCCGGACCTTGGTGAATCAGGTGTAGCTTTTGTCAGGCCACAGGGGGCCGATAGTTATCAAGTTATTCCTTTTTCTCTGCTTAAATCGTTGCTAAGTTTTGTTCGCTGATAGTGACAGACTATCAGACTCATCTAGCTCTGCATACTATGCAGAGCATCCCCTCTCCACGGGCTATAGTATCTAGTAGAGGGCCCAGTTTTTTTGACAAAATAAAAAATACAATTCTGTCAACATTTTTAGTCTCTATTAGATTTTTTCCATTTTATGCATTTATTGATGTTGTGACGCTGTTAAAAATGTGCAAATCATGCTGCATGTTTAAATGTTACGTCATGTTAGTAAGTCTATGCTTTAGGTAATAATAACCCTTTTTCAAATAAAAGGTTTATGATTGCTAGATTAAACTACAAATCAACTCGTACTGCTTTGAACTAACAATTGCACTTTTGTTACAGGTTGTTATTATTTGATTGCATTTTTTGTCTCTATTTAATGTTAATGAATTCTTTTGATGCATCAATATGTTTTTTAACTCATGACCAATTAGATTGGTTTTCGGTACCACAGTGTGTACACAGATCCCCAAATTTAGAGTAGAATTTGTGATTATTTAAAAATCTCGAGACAATCAAAATTTTGCAAAGACCTTAAAAAAAAGCTTTCCAATCTATCATGGAGACTCCACTAGACCACATGCAAGCAAGGTTCCCCACCCAGGCCAGAAAACTAGAGAAACACTGTTGCGAGTGGCACACCCACACCAAAGCTCATGCATTTCTTTGACGTGAGGGGGCACATTCGACAACTACACCATAGAACACACAAAGCCTCACATACAGACCAGGTATATAGGACATAAGAAGGCTAAGCTGGAGGCCCTACTAGAACTGTAGGCCATCTTCGAGGTGCCCCAGCCTACAAGACAATACCTGAACCCATGGGTAGGGCGTCTACACCTCTCCCACCATACAAGGGCAGGGATGTGCTCTCACTAATGCCGGCCATCCCAGTTGCCGCTGTGCTGGGTTACGCCAATCCACCGGTCGAGGAGGCTGCTGCTGCCGGGTGGGGAAAAGGATCCCAGGTTCCACTAGCCCGGGTACCATTAGCCCCAGCTCAGACCAGTAGCAAGCCCCCTTGGGGTTCGACCCCTCACCCATCGGCCGCGTCCCAGCGGGTCCGAACCGAACAAGAAGCACATACTCCTGAAAGCCACACTGAGTGCCATAAGGTCAGAGGGAGGTTTGTGGCCCTCCTAGAAAGTGATTCCATCAGGGAGTGAGACTGAGGCCAAGGCATTGCCTAGAAGAACAGCGTGTAGCACTGAGAGAAGGAGGCAACCCAGGTGGGAGTTAGAGGAAAGGCGAGAGTTAAGGATGGAGAGAGAGAGCTCTCGCCTGGGAAGCCCAGCAAGGAGGGGGAACATCGTCCTACCCCGGACGGAACAGGAGCTCGGCCTCAGCCTAATGTAGAGATGAGCCCTGGGATGAGTCGGGAAGAAGAAGGCCCCTAACCGTGGCCCATACATCAATGGGCCGTCCACGTAGGAGAGGGTCCGACCAGGAAATATTTATCCAGAAAAGCCTGACATAGACCAATTGAGATGCAGAAGGAGCAGCATGGCACCTTTGCGCGTGAACGAGGAGAGTGACGACCAACCCCTAGAGAGATAATATCCAGAGAAGAGGGCGAGGCCTTCACACGGCCCTTTTGTCATCTACTGACCTGCTGCACCGAAAGGAAGGGCCACCAGTATGATCATCCTTGGCCAGAGTAGGGATCCTTCAAACTCGAGGACATGGCCATTGTGGAAGACTGCATTCAGCATGGAGGGTGAGATCCAAAATGGAACTACCCCTACTTGCAGGAGTGCTTGATACTATGGGAGTGCTACATCGGGGAGAAACCAACAGAGCTGCCCCGAGCCAGGATTTGTCTGCTACTCCATGAAGGTGCGGCAGGAACCATCTATGTGCCTTGGGCACAGATGGACAAAGAAGGGCTCAGGAATAAACTGGCCCTATTGATGGATGGGGCCGGAAAATGGATCTCCTGCTTTGAAAAGAACACTGTGGGGATAAACTTAACTATAGGTGACATCACAAAGTCTGCTCGGCAGCCTCATTGGTGGGCAGACCGACACAGTGCTCTCCCGAGTCCAGATCCCCACAGTCACACTCATGAACACTGAGCATGACGGGCTGCATTTAATTAATTCAGACATCCAATCTGGACGGCCCTGAGGGAGTTGCTTCCTGACTGCCCAGAAGTAGGAGGATTAATGGCAGAGAGCTTGTAGCCTGGGGAGACCGTGACTGAGTATCTAGACAGAATGAGAGAATGGAGGGGGCAGGAGACAGGACAGCCCTGGACTGACATGGGTCCCCAGGTTGCATTCTTCTACAACATACTCAAGAGGGGACTACCCACGGAGATCCAGACAGGGCTAGATAGCGTAGTAGGGCTAGACACCAAACCATGGAGGGAAATACAGGTACACATACTACATTATTACCGGAAGAGACAGGAGAAGGACAGGGAGAAGCATAAGCAGGCCCAGAGAGACACCTCCAAGCTGGTCCATCAGAAGTTGAAAAAGACCACCCTCGTGTCCACATGGCAGCCGTCTCAAGGTGAGCACTACATATGGACCCCCAGAGGGTATCCGCCCAGTCCTAGTGGCAGAGGTCAGGGAGGCTGGGCCCAAGCCGGCTTCGTAGAGTGCCACTTCTGTCACAGCATGGGCCACATGACCAACCAGTACCGCCTAAAAATATACCATGACCAGAATGGAATAGTACAGGGACAGCTCCCACAAAGCATTCACCCCCAAAGCCAAGCTCAGAATGCTGCACCTTCATCACCCAATCAGCTTCAAGAAAATCAGGCTGCACCCACCCCACCGGGTGGGTGGCCGAGCACACGGCAATCGCTGCAACAAACAGGAAGTTCAGTCCAGCAGGGGCCGGACCCCCAGTTATGGCAAGGTGGGGTAACTGTCTGGGGCGGCAAGGCCCTAGCACAATCACAGGGTACAAACATGCCACTAGTCCAAACCATTGCCCGAAATGACCTACCCCCTTCAAATCACTCCTAGTCACACTTCCTTACCTGCCTCCACAGCTGGTCTTCAGGACAGCCATGATATGTCAACCGGGAACCAAGCTAGAATTCGCCATCCGGGTGCCCGCAGGGGGCACAGGTCCACCTCTGCTGATGGTCCCAAAGGGAAGGGTTGGCTGACCAAGCTCCTGGGGGGAGGATAGTCTAATGTGGGAGCAGGTCAGGCCCCCACTGGTGCATAAAAACTGCCTCCCAGGACCACTCACCCAAGTCCAACTTTGGGCGGGCTATGTAAGTCTCAACCGCCTCAGTGTTTATCGCCAAACGGAGGCCCTCCTATAGTTCCAAAACAAGGCAACTGCTCCAGTGGCGGAAGCCAGGCTTCCCAGATGTTTGGCGGAAGGAGTTTTTGAGAAGGCCAGAGAACTCCGTCAGACATGTGCAAATCTGGCATCAAGTCAGTGGGAAAAATTCTACCAGGCGAGTAGCCAGTTCGGTTCACTTACTCACACCACGTAAAGCACTGGCTGCCCACCTGACTCCCATCGTGGGCAAAACATTCGGCCTCCTACTCCTCTTCCCTAAAAGCTTCCAAAAACATCCAAGGTCTGCCCATTAGATAGGCCGGTAGGAAGCCTCTGTTTACTGCCAAGTGCGGCAAAACCAGAACATCCTGGGTCCGAGGGAGAGGGGGGTGATGGGGAAGGTAATGGTCTCCACAAATGACTTTTGCAGCCCGCGCCTGTGGTGCAGGGATAGGTTCACTATCCATGCCCAGCTGGTCAAAATGACATTCACTGGACCTCATGACCATCCGACACCAGCCATGGCCACATCCAAGCCATAGTGACCACAGCCCAGTGATGGCCACGACGGCAGCAGTATCCCATAGGAAAAATCTATCAAATTCAGTAGCACCACCTCCATCAGGCCGAGCACATAAAAGCCCCAACGAGACCCCTGGCTCTTGCCTGAAAAAACACCGCAAACCAACATAGTCCCAGCCATTTTCCCTGCAGGTTCCAATGTGGATCCACACACAACCTCCAGTATCCCTTAGTTAGCAACGCCGAAAACCTCCGGAGCCAAAAGTATGCCTAATCTCATGAGCTCTGCTTCTACATTCTTGCAACGCATGTGCAGAGACCTCTCTCACCTCATGTTAGAAATGGGGGTCTCTAGTTGGCAATGGCTGGCCACTGTCCAAGTAGGGACCCTTCTTCCTAAGTCAGAGTGAGAGGGTTCCACCTTTGATAACCCCTGCTCCAACCCTGTGGTAACGTAGCACGAGCAGTTAGGCTTATCTCAGAGGCAGTGTGTGAAGCATTTATGACCATACACAGTAACACAGTGAGGAACACTACAAAGGGACACCACACAAGTAGTTATCAAAAATAAGTATCTTTATATATAGACTTAACACAAGACCAATAACGATAAAAAGCCACAATACTGTAAAATAGGATTACTCTTGAAATGCTGCAAAAATAGTTCAAGTGTGCAAAGAGGAGTTCAGTTCAAAGCAGTGGTCTCTGTGACCCTTTTACCTACAAAGTACCTGGATTTCGTAGCAAAAACCAACAAAGTATCGCAAAGAAGCTGTAGCGATGAATTTCTGCACGCGAGGCCGGCGATGCGTTAAATCCTTGCCGCGAGGGAGGATGATGCGCCGATCTGCTGATGCGTGTAGAGACGATGCGACAAACTTCTGCACGCTAGACCGTTGAATGCGATGACTCCCTGCTGCAAGGGAGGAGGCGAGGCGACGATCTTGTTGCGTGTGCGATCGGGTTGCGATGCGAAGAAATGGCGCTCCGCGAGGGAGCGACAATCCTGATGCGATGCGATGAAAATGGCGGACGCTCGACGTCCGCGCTGCGATGTCGTTAAGCGATGATCTCGGTGCGATGACTCGAACTTTGGTTGCGAGCACTCGGCGGCAGCAGCACGATGATTTTTCGGGTGCTCTCGGCTGCGGCGGCTCGCAAACGTGCGTTAGCGACGATTTCAGCACTCTCTTCTCCGTAGTAGAACTAGAGGCCCTGGAACTCACAGGAGCCTCACCTGCAGATAGAAATCCTCGCTGGGAGGAATCAGGAGGCTGGTGGTGAAGTCTGATGTGCCTGAGACTTCAACAGGAGGCTAGCTCTCTCCTAGCCCTTGGGTGATTGCTTTAGCAAGATTGATAAAAGTTCTCTCAAAAGTCCTTTTCCCTCTTCTTCCAAGTCCAATGGTAACCACTGCAGGCCAATCCAAGAAACAGCACACAAACACAAGGATAGTCACCTCCTGCAGATTCCTTCAGTTACACGGACAGAGGTTCGTCTTGACAGCCAGGAGCAATACAAATTGTAGGGGTTTCAGCACAGATATTTATACCCCAAAAGTCTTTGTTCTCAAAAGCTACAAGTCACTGAGCCTAGCCAGAACCAGTTCTGGTCAGTCCTGGGGCACTTTGTTTACCAGGCTGCATCCTTCCTTTCAGAAAGAGGGGGTCTGCTATCAGACACACAGTAGGAGGTGGAGCCAGCATACACCTTGCCAGGCACAGCCCTATTCAGGTCAAGGAGCCACCCCTCCCCATACTCTAAATGCAGATCTCTCTATTCAACCCAGGTCTGACTCAGCCTGCCCTGTCCCTCCAAAACCAGACAGCCAATACACATAACAGCAGAGCACACTGGAAGGCTTAGGCAAGAAAATACCTACTTTCTAAAAGGGGGTATTTTCAAACACAGAATATAAAAATAAACTTCACTAAAAGATGTATTTTAATATTCTGAGCTCAGGCATACTAAATTCGTTTTTCTACCATGTTCCTGGGGTCAGTTAGGACTATAGAATGTAATAGTCAAACTGCCCATTCTAGCCTATGGGGAACAGGTAGCCTTACAGTAGTGAAAAACGAAATTGGGTGTAATTCACTACCAGGACATGCTACACACACCAAGGCATGTCCTACCTTACACACACAATGCACCCTACCATAGGGGTGACTTACATGATGCCAAGGGAAGGTTCAGGGGCTGGGAAGTGGGTGCACTTCACAGCCAAGATGGCAGTTCTGGACTGCACACAGACTCTGCAGTGGCAGGTCTGAGACACACTTTTCAAGCTGCTTCTGTGGGTGGCGCAACCCAGCGCTGCAGGCCCAACAGCAGCATTTAGTTTACCAGCCCTGGGCACACACAGGCCACACTACTAGGGACTAACAGGTAAACCAAAGAAGCCAATCATGGATATACCAATTCACATGTCATATTTACACAGGGAGCATTCGCGCTGTGGCACTGAATGGCAGTGGCACAGCGCCCAGAGCATCTAACACCAGCAAAAACAAAGGAGACAACAGCGAAAAAAAAAAGGAAGGGAGACCCACGCCAATGGTGCCAGGTCTAACACGTGTCCCCTCCAGCTGAAATGTGGGGAGAACTACCCATCCCCTTGGAAGTTCTCATCACTAAGGCGGAAAAATCTGGACAGACCATCAGCATTGGCGTGTTCTGTACCAGGGCGGTGTTCCACCGTGAAGTCCATACCCTGTAGGGAAATGGACCACCTCAACAACTTGGGATTCTCACCCCTCATCTGCATCAACCATCTGAGGGGCCTGTGGTCTGTCTGAACCCGGAAGTGAGTCCCAAACAGGTATGGTCTCAGCTTCTTCAGTGCCCAGACCACAGCAAATGCCTCACGCTCAATTGCACTTCACCTCTGTTCCCGTGGAAGTAACCTCCTCCTTATGAAGGCTACAGGTTGGTCTAGTCCCTCCTCATTTATCTGTGACAGAACGGCCCCCACCCCATGCTCTGAAGCGTCTGTCTGGACAACAAATTCCTTAGCAAAATTGGGCGCCTGGAGTACGGGTGCTGTACACATGGCAGTTTTGAGGGCATCAAAGGCTTTCTGACAGGTGTCAGTCCAATTCACAATCTTTGGCCGCTTCTTGGAAGTCAGCTCAGTCAAGGGTGCAACAATGTTGCCATACCCCTTGACAAACCTCCTGTAGTAACCCGTGAGTCCTAAGAAGGCCCTCACCTGGGTCTGGGTCCTTGGGGGCTCCCAAGCCAGGATGGTTTCAATCTTGGGCTGCAGGGGTGCCACCTGGCCACTCCCCACCTGGTGTCCCAAGTACACCACAGAACCCTGCCCAATCTGGCACTTACTGGCCTTGATTGTGAGGCCTGCTCTGCGCAGCGCCATCAACACTTCCCAGAGGTGGCGCAAGTGGTCCTCCCAGGAGGAACTGAACACTGCAATGTCAATCAGGTAGGCGGCACTGAAATCCTCCAGCCCAACCAACACCTGGTTGACCAACCTCTGAAAGGTGGCAGGGGCATTCTTCATCCCAAAGGGCATCACACGGAACTGGTAGTGCCCATCTGGTGTGGAGAATGCTGACCTCTCCTTTGCCCCATCAGTTAAGGCGATCTGCCAGTACCCGGACGTCAGATCAAACGTGCTGAGGTACCGGGCAGCCCCTAACCGATCTATGAGCTCATCAGCTCTGGGGATGGGGTGCGCGTCGGTCTTCGTGACCGAATTGAGACCTCGGTAGTCCACACAGAACCTAAGTTCAGGAGTGGCACCAGGCGTCGCAGCTTTTGGTACCAAGACCACGGGGCTGGACCTGGGGCTGCTAGAGGACTCAATCACCCCTAGGGCAAACATTTTGGAGACCTCCTCCTTAATGCAAGCCCTGACCCTGTCAGTCACTCTGTAAGCCTTGTGCTTGACAGGAGGACTGTCCCCGGTATCCACCTCATGGACGCACCAATCAGTGACACCAGGCACCAGGGAGAACAAATCAGAAAATTGCCCCAACAGTTGGTGACAATCTCTCTGCTGCTCAGGTGTCAGTGTGGTGGAGAGGATCACACCCTCCACTGACCCATCCTTCTCTCCTGCACACAGGAGGTCGGGAAGAGGCTCACTCTCCTCCTCCATCCCATCATCTGTGGCAAGAAGCATGCCCACTTCAGTCCTCTCAAAGTGGGGCTTCAGGCGGTTCACATGCAGGACCCGCAAGGGGTTCCTGGGAGACTGAAAGTCCACCAAGTAGGTAACTGGACTTTTGCGCTCCACCACCTCAAATGGACCGGTCCACTTATCTTGGAGCGCACAAGGCTCCACTGGGGCCAGTACCCAAACCTTCTGACCAGGTTGAAATTCGACCAGAGTGGCATTCTGGTCGTGCCAACATTTCATTTCCTCCTGGCTGGCTTCCAGATTTGCCTCAGCAATCTTTCTGAAACGCCGAGTCTGGTTCCTGAAGGCCATCATGTAGCTAAATACATCTTGGGGAGGTTTCTTGGGAGATTGCTCCCAGCCTTCCTTGACCAGACTCAGAGGTCCTCTAACCGGATGGCCATAGAGGAGTTCAAAGGGACTGAACCCTAAGGACTTCTGTGGCACCTCACGGTAGGCAAACAGCAGGCGTGGCAAGAGGACGTCCCACTTACGCCTCAGGGGCTCTTCTAGGCCCATGATCATGCCCTTCAAGGTCCGGTTGGACCTTTCAACCAGACCATTACCTTGGGGGTGGTAAAGAGTGGTGAACTTATAAGTTACCCCACACTCCTTCCACAGAGACTTCATGTACTGGGAGATGAAGTTGGTCCACCTGTCAGACACCACCTCTCTGGGGAATCCCACACGGGAGAAAATCCCCATCAGTGCACGTCCCACCACGGGGGCCGTCACTGTCCTGAGCGGGATGGCTTCAGGGTACCGGGTGGCATGGTCCACCAAGACCAGGATGAACCTGTTGCCCATGGCTGTCTTGGGGTCCAGAGGCCCCACAATGTCAATGCCCACTCGCTCGAATGGGGTACTCACAACTGGAAAGGGCTGGAGTGGGGCCTTGATCTTCCCCCCACTCTTCCCACTTGCCTGGCAGGTCTCACATGTCCTGCAATGAGTGTCTGAACTCTTGCGCATCTGGGGCCAATAAAAGTGGGGGGCCAGCCTTCAAAGGTCTTGGTCTGCCCCAGATGTCCTGCCAATGGAATGTCGTGAGCCAACCCCAGTAGGAAGGCTCTGAAGCACTCGGGTACCACCAGCACACGGGCTGACCCCGGCTCAGCAGCCTTAGGCTCGCTATACAGGAGACTGTTCTCCCAATAAATCAGATGTGAACCAGACATGTCACCTTCTGCCTGGGCTGCAGCCTGTCGCCGCATACCCTCAAGAGAGGGGCAAACTCTCTGCTGCTCACAAAATTCCTCCCTGGTGGGTCCCCCTTCCTGCTGCCAATGGGTCAGCTCAGGCAGGTCCCCCAGTTCGGCGATCTGCTCCCCGGTAGGCTCCAGGGCATCCCCTCAGGGTCTGCTCCCTCCTGGGCCGTGGGAACCAAGGGGGCCGGCTCCCGTGCCCCCTGCCCCTTCTCTCTAAGGCAGGGATCTGGGCCATACTCTCAGGCTCCAGGTCCTTCTCAACACCCTCCTTGGCTGCCATGGACCGAGTGGTGGCACACGCCCACCAGGCAGACCCAACATCTCTAAGTGAGATTTCCTCTCCACCGTAGCCCACGGGGAGTTCTCTAAATCATTGCCCAACAGACAGTCTACAGGCATGGCGGGCCTCACAGCCACCTGAAGAGTTCCTGAGACCCCCCCCATTCAAAGGGAACCTGAGTCACCTCACATTGGCTCTCTGAGTTGTCTGCGGACACTACTGGGTAGAATGCATGGGGGACAACCTGCTCTTTGGACACCAACCGGGAGCGGACAGCAGTTACACTGGCTCCTGGTCTCTTAGAGCCTCCACTCTATGGTCATTGATGGTCACCCACTGACTGTACTTTTTAGTGTTATCAGGCAGTGCAGGCTTAGGGACCATCTCAAAGTCTCCTAATGAGACAAGGGTCAATTCTACGGGATCCCACCCCTCTTGGGCACCCATCTCCCCCCCCCCAGGGCTACACTTGCAAGCTGGCGGGGCGGTGCACGGGGTGGTGCACTAGTATCCCTCTGAGGACACTGGGGATCATAGTATCTGTGGCCCACTTGACCACACTTATAACAAGTAAGGGGCCCCTCTGAACAGGCCTACCTGTCGGGGGCACTGGCTTCTTTTCTTGGGGAGGCTGGGACACCACTGCTTGGTTCCCTTGGGAATTACTTTGGGGCCCTCTTTGGAACTCCCTCGGTTTACCCCTGTCCCCCCCACTTCTCTGCTGGGGACCCTGCCCACTTTTGGCGAAGTCTCCCACTGGACCCTTGCGAACCCGGGTGCTCACCCAGCGGTCCGCCTCCTCAGCAAGCTTCCTAGGGTTAATCAGGTGCTGGCGTAGCTCGGGAAAACAGTTACTAGATAAATGCTCCCATGCAATCAAATCATAAAGTTGCTCAAAAGTTTCTACTTTGCTACCTTTTACCCAGCGTTCCATTGCTCTGCAAAAAAAGACACATTTTCAACCCACGTGGTACCCTCTAGCTTCTTGCAGGTCCTAAACCTCTGCCTATACATCTCAGGGGTCAAACCATAGCGGGTCATCAACGCTTCCTTCATGTGGGCATAAACCATCCTACTTTCTGGGGGCAGGTCCAACAAGGTATCCCTCCCCTCACTCACAAAGCGTCCCCACAACCCCGCTCCCCAATCCTTCTCAGGGACCCGGTGGGACACCATGGCTAATTCATAAGCGGCAAACCATTGCCCAATATCTTCACTTTTGTGGAAATCCTTAATAACCTCCTTGGGTATATACACTCTATGCTCAGTATGCACTACAGGTATGCTGCCACCAGAGGGGGAGATCTCTACACTCTTTGCTTTAATCTCCAACTCCCTCAATATTCTCTCATGCTCAAGTTTCATTTTCATAATCTCAAATTCTAACTTCTTGTTCTCTAGGTCCCTGTGACCATCCATTTTAAGCTTAGCCATCTCCATATTATGCCGCCTATCTCTCTCCCTGTCCTCCATCTCTTCTGGGGACAGACCCTTAGCGGACACACTAGTGCCCGGCCTGGAAATTGCTTTATCTCCTACTAAGTCTACTACTTCGCCCTGCTGCTCTCCTGCATTCTCTTCCCCCTCCACAAGCTTTCCCATATTCTTAGGGGCATCCCTGGCTTCTAGCCAGGCCTCCAGCGCCTTGTAATACTCCTCCCTTCTAGTGAGACCTGTGATAGGGACTGTGAATTGTTTGCAAAAAATATTTGAGCTGCTTGGCATTGTAGGTTTCTAATTTCTCTTCTTCCCAGGAGAGATCCTCCGAGGCATTGGATCTGGGCTTGCCCATTGTGGCAATAACTGGCAATATTAATCAAAAATAGAATCAAAAAACCTCAAAACGTATGTGGTTGCGTTATGGTCTGCACTCACTAGTAGTGTACACTATAATTACTGTATGCGATCATAAATGCAAGTCAAGATCCTCACCGCTGACCACCAATGTTAGAAATGGGGGTCTCTAGTTGGCAATGGCTGGCCACTGTCCAAGTAGGGATCCTTCTTCCTAAGTCAGAGTGAGAGGGTTCCACCTTTGATAACCCCTGCTCAACCCTGTGGTAACGTAGCACGAGCAGTTAGGCTTATCTCAGAGGCAGTGTGTGAAGCATTTATGACCATACACAGTAACACAGTGAGGAACACTACAAAGGGACACCACACAAGTAGTTATCAAAAATAAGTATCTTTATATATAGACTTAACACAAGACCAATAACGATAAAAAGCCACAATACTGTAAAATAGGATTACTCTTGAAATGCTGCAAAAATAGTTCAAGTGTGCAAAGAGGAGTTCAGTTCAAAGCAGTGGTCTCTGCGACCCTTTTACCTACAAAGTACCTGGATTTCGTAGCAAAACCAACAAAGTATCGCAAAGAAGCTGTAGCGATGAATTTCGGCACGCGAGGCCGGCGATGCGTTAAATCCTTGCCGCGAGGGAGGATGATGCGCCGATCTGCTGATGCGTGTAGAGACGATGCGACAAACTTCTGCACGCTAGACCGTTGATGCGATGACTCCCTGCTGCAAGGGAGGAGGCGAGGCGACGATCTTGTTGCGTGTGCGATCGGGTTGCGATGCGAAGAGATCGGCGCTCCGCGAGGGAGCGACGATCCTGATGCGATGCGATGAAAATGGCGGACGCTCGACGTCCGCGCTGCGATGTCGTGAAGCGATGATCTCGGTGCGATGACTCGATCTTTGGTTGAGAGCACTCGGCGGCAGCAGCGCAATGATTTTTCGGGCGCTCTCGGCTGCGGCGGCTCGCAAACGTGCGTTAGCGACGATTTCAGCACTCTCTTCTCCGTAGTAGAACTAGAGGCGCTGGAACTCACAGGAGCCTCACCTGCAGATAGAAATCCTCGTTGGGAGGAATCAGGAGGCTGGTGGTGAAGTCTGATGTGCCTGAGACTTCAACAGGAGGCTAGCTCTCTCCTAGCCCTTGGGTGATTGCTTTAGCAAGATTGATAAAAGTTCTCTCAAAAGTCCTTTTCCTCTTCTTCCAAGTCCAATGGTAACCACTGCAGGCCAATCCAAGAAACAGCACACAAGCACAAGGATAGTCACCTCCTGCAGATTCCTTCAGTTACACGGACAGAGGTTCGCCTTGACATCCAGGAGCAATACAAATTGTAGGGGTTTCAGCACAGATATTTATACCCCAAAAGTCTTTGTTCTCAAAAGCTACAAGTCACTGAGCCTAGCCAGAACCAGTTCTGGTCAGTCCTGGAGCACTTTGTTTACCAGGCTGCATCCTTCCTTTCAGAAAGAGGGGTCTGCTATCAGACACACAGTAGGAGGTGGAGCCAGCATTCACCTTGCCAGGCACAGTCCTATTCAGGTCAAGGAGCCATCCCTCCCCATACTCTAAATGCAGATCTCTCTATTCAACCCAGGTCTGACTCAGCCTGCCCTGTCCCTCCAAAACCAGACAGCCAATACACATAACAGCAGAGCAACACTGGAAGGCTTAGGCAAGAAAATACCTACTTTCTAAAAGGGGTATTTTCAAACACAGAATATAAAAATAAACTTCACTAAAAGATGTATTTTAATATTCTGAGCTCAGGCATACTAAATTCGTTTTTCTACCATGTTCCTGGGGTCAGTTAGGACTATAGAATGTAATAGTCAAACTGCCCATTCTAGCCTATGGGGAACAGGTAGCCTTACAGTAGTGAAAAACGAAATTGGGTGTAATTCACTACCAGGACATGCTACACACACCAAGGCATGTCCTACCTTACACACACAATGCACCCTACCATAGGGGTGACTTACATGATGCCAAGGGAAGGTTCAGGGGCTGGGAAGTGGGTGCACTTCACAGCCAAGATGGCAGTCCTGTACTGCACACAGACTCTGCAGTGGCAGGTCTGAGACACACTTTACAAGCTGCTTCTGTGGGTGGCGCAACCCAGCGCTGCAGGCCCACCAGCAGCATTTGGTTTACCAGCCCTGGGCACACACAGGCCACACTACTAGGGACTAACAGGTAAACCAAACAAGCCAATCATGGATATACCAATTCACATGTCATGTTTACACAGGGAGCATTCGTACTGTGGCACTGAATGGCAGTGGCACAGCGCCCAGAGCATCTAACACCAGCAAAAACAGAGGAGACAACAGTGAAAAAAAAAAGGAAGGGAGACCCACGCCAATGGTGCCAGGTCTAACACCTCACATACACATACACCTACACTGAACCAAACACTAGTATTCCTCATGCACTACACAGCGCACTCTTACACAACACCTGGTATCAATACATGACCGATGTAGGCACATAATAAACGAACAGGTCATGTTATATCTGTTCACTGATACCTCACGACGTAGGCGCGGACAGGCTTTACTTATCACAAGAGATAGCCCCTGAAAAAGCACAGTCCCTCGTCAATCTCTACCTAGGCAGAATCAGGGCAAAAATCCAACCCAATAGAGAAGAGCCCTGTATGACACTAGTAAATGAGACCAACCTCACTGCACTGTATCTCTTCACCAAGCCTAGAGACAGGATGGGCAGAAGGGGCACCATAGGGGAGGGCACTGTTTGGCCCTGGGACTTTGTAGAAAAGCGGTTCCTGGAGGTAGCAAAACCATGGCACCAGTGCACAAACACTTCTGCTCCTGCCTCCGTCTTTGGTCCCAGGGCAGCCCTTAACTTCTTTGAGGCTACCTTATTTAATGACAAATGGACCCCGGACATGAAATTCCAGTGCAGGGCCGCTCATCTTGATCACACGGGGGAAATAAATCCCATGGGAGGGGGTCGGAACGGATCAAACGCCAGAATAGACACCAAATGCCAGGAAATCTGGGATAGCGAGATCAATAGGTACACATCGTTGGAGGGGAGCGGGCAACCCTTACATGTACGGAAACTTACATTGTACTCTTTATGCTTCAGAGGCAAAAGAACCATACCATTGGGCAACAATGAGAATTGAAACATGGTAATGCACATACCGGACCTGCAATGGGGCACCTCCACATTGATGGATTATTATTGGCAGTGTGGGGACCTTGCCTACATCCAGCCCGTCCCCAGATGGCAGGGCCTCTGCACCCTTGTGACCATACACACCCCAACCTGGTTAATCCTGGAGAAGATCTGTCTGAGTTGTCTCAACATTCGTTACAGAAGAAAACAACTCTGTTGCAACAGGCTTGAAGGAGAAGAAAACAACTCTGTTGCAACAGGCTTGAAGGAGAAGAACTGCTGATTGTTTTGGCTGGGCTCTGTACAAATCTCTTGAAAAAACGAGAGGGACCCTTTGTGCACCAAAGGACTAGGGTTCAAACTAGAAAAATAACAATATATTCTTTGGTTGGCAAATACTGAGAGAACTCTTACTCATTCACTCACCTAAATCATACACATTCAATCATGGGGGATATAGTACCAATTGAAAAAGCAGTGTGCCAGTACACCAGAAAAATATTGGAAATGCTATGTATCAATTTATTAAAAGCATATAAAACAATTGTAGCAACAAAAAAAAACGGGTAATCATACATAGTATATTTATGTTCAAAATCAAAAAACATCACACTATAAATAAACAAATGAACAAACTCAATAACAAAGACAATTAGACAAGAGTATTAAAAAGACACTACACTTTGTCATAAAGTGACCATATCCGTATGAGGTACGGTGGGGCTGGACCCTGATGTACAAAAGACAATCAATATCTAGTGTGGCAGCCCACTGTGCGGATTATGGTTCAATGGCGTCGACGCGTTTCGATGGTATTATCTTGATTTAAACCATCTTTATCAAGACTAAAGATATTACTCTCTGATGATATCTATAATTAAAAACATACAATTATTACACATAGACAATAACCAAAACGGGCAATACAAACAGAACATTTCAATCACATGATTAATCTGTTAAATTATTAAAATGTACATCTAAAACTACAAAAAGTCGATTACAAAGTTCATGACATCACTGCTTTAACAATTACCTCCAACTCCCTCCATACATATCACATAACACATTAATAAATTCACACTCTGTTCCACCCAATTGGCAGAACACTACGAACCCATACATGAGCGGGCATTTTCTCACCTTAAAAAGTAGCTTGACCAAAGTGCAGAAGTCACTTCTATCCTGAAACTCCTTGTCGGGGAATATAAAAGGCTTCTCCCAACACCAGAGAATGTTTTAAAAAAAAAAACTAAATAAAGACCAGAAATAGTGTCTCAGAACCAGCATATTGCATCTTATTATGCCTCTTATATCCTAATTCGGTGTTAGAGGCTCTAGTCACTTGTAAATAAGATCCTATCTCACCTTGTATAAGGATCAATACGAAATGCAGATTTGAACAACAGCTAGCCTCACTGTCCTTCTTTCGTCGTGGAATCTAAAACAAGGGGATATTATACTGTTTATAATGCAACTCTCAAAAGGTCTATTCTTGCCAGAATGATACAAATATCAACATACCTCCAGCACCAATAGGGGATAACCTCCAATGCTGGTATAATACTGCCTACTTAGGCCTGATTGATATATCACACGGTTCCTTTAAGCCCTTCATTTAATAGGGTCTGCAGCCAGTAAATAATAAAAACAGAACTCAGTTAGTTAGGAGTACCTTTCACTTAATAGAGCCTAAGCAAAGAATATCTTACATATATTCAGGACAGGACTCCAATATTAGGGGGGTAGTCCTATCTAGCCATACTAATCAACTGGAAGTTTATTTTGTGGGGGTGTATAGGAGCATGTCTAGATTAGTATGGCTAGATAGGACTATCCCCCTAACATTAGAGTCCTGTCCTGAATATGTGTAAGATATTCTTTGCTTAGGATCTATTAAGTCAAGGGTACTCCCTAACTAACTGAGTTCTGTTTTTATTATTTCCTGCAGACCCTATCAAATGAAGGGCATATAGGAACCCTGTGATATATAATTCAGGCCTAAGTAGGCAGCATTATAACAGCATTGGAGGTTATCCCCTATTGGTGCTGGAGGTATGCTGATATTTGGATCATTCTGGCAAGAATAGACCTTTTAGGTTTTGCATTGTAAACAGTACAATATCCCCTTGTTTTAGATTCCACGACGAAAGAAGGACAGTGAGGCTAGCTGTTGTTCAAATCTGCATTTCGTATTGATCCTTGTACAAGGTGAGATAGGATCTTATTTACAAGTGACTAGGGCCTCTAACACCGAATTCGGATATAAGAGGCATAATAAGATGCAATATGCTGGTTCTGAGACACTATTTCTGGTCTTTATTTAGTTAAAAAAAAAAAACATTCTCTGGTGTTGGGAGAAGCATTTTATATTCCCTGACAAGGAGTTTCAGGATAGAAGTGACTTCTGCACTTCGGTCAAGCTACTTTTTGAGGTGAGAAAATGCCCACTCATGTATGGGTTCGTAGTGTTCTGCCAATTGGGTGGAACAGAGTGTGAATTTATGAATGTGTTATGTGATACGTATGGAGGGAGTTGGAGGTAATTGTTAAAGCAGTGATGTCATGAACTTTGTAATCGACTTGTTGTAGTTTTAGATGTACATTTTAATAATTTAACAGATTAATCATGTGATTGAAATGTTCTGTTTGTATTGCCCGTTTTGGTTATTGTCTATGTGTAATAATTGTATGTTTTTAATTATAGATATCATCAGAGAGTAATATCTTTAGTCTTGATAAAGATGGTTTAAATCAAGATAATACCATCGAAACGCGTCGACGCCATTGAACCATAATCCGCACAGTGGGCTGCCACACTAGATATTGATTGTCTTTTGTACATCAGGGTCCAGCCCCACCGTTACCTCATACGGATATGGTCACTTTATGACAAAGTGTAGTGTCTTTTTAATACTCTTGTCTAATTGTCTTTGTTATTGAGTTTGTTCATTTGTTTATTTATAGTGTGATTTTTTTTGATTTTGAACATAAATATACTATGTATAATTAACTGTTTTTTAATTTGCTACAATTGTTTTATATGCGTTTAATAAATTGATACATAACATTTCCAATAATTTTCTGGTGTACTGGCACATTGCCTTTTCAATTGATACTGTATCCCCATGATTGAATATGTGTGATTTAGGTGAGTGAATGAGTAAGAGTTCTCTCAGTATTTGCCAACCAAAGGATATATTGTTATTTTCCTGGGCTCTGTACAAGGACATTCCAGAAGAATTAAGACTGTTCACAGAGACTCAAGTAAACGCTGGAGGATCAATACTCTTTTTCATCATGCAAACAAAAGCGAATGCCCGCTGGTATCAAATAACCAGATGGGAGATGATGAATATGATAAATAATACTGAGCTCGGCCTAAACGCTATCAAGGAGGAACTGAGAGCCATCCACCTCATGGTGATGCAACATCGGTACGAGTTGGACTTGATGACAACAATAGAGGGTGGGGTGTGTGCCAAGATTGGTGCTTCCTGTTGTACTTTTATTCCTGGTAATAATATGAAAAACGGGACATTATCTCCTGCCATCCAAGAACTGCATCATCTGCAAGCCGGCATGAAGAAGGAGGGAGGTGCCCGGAGCAGGATTGGTTGCATAGTATCTTTTCATGGATCCCTTATGGGTATCCCAAAACTTCACATCACTAATGCTGATTCTCTTTGTTGTACTTCCTTTATGTGGTTTCCTGCAAGTGGGGGTTTCCTGCTGTAAAAAACCTGTCCTCAAATTAGGTAGTATGCACACAGCTAGGGAAAAGGTAACAGACACTACACACACACTTTCTAATAATATAACTGTCATGACATATGAGGAGAATAGAGTAGAATCAACAAGAGGGGGGAATGTTGGAATGGGTGAATAAGATGTCAATGAATAACATGATATGTGCAGGCCCGACAACGGCAATACCAATAAATGCAATATCAGCGTATGCCTTAACCTGTGCCCGCATGACCATGCCAATACCAGTCAATGCAATGTCAATGTATGTCATTACCTGTCCCGGCACAGTAGCGCTGACACTGGCAATGACGATATCAATGATTGTCATAATCCATGCACCATACAGTTACTAGTGAGAACAATGTTGATGCACGTTATGACCTAAGCAAACAGAACTGTGTCAATACCAGTAAGAACAATGCCAGTGTATGCAATAACAACTGTATGCACAATGTTAAGGTTGTCGATAAAAATGATACCAATGACTGCCATATTATTTTCAGGATTTCTAATGAACTCACATCATTGCTGTCGGATTCACCCAAGGTAACCTCCCCATCAACCCCAAGTCAGACATACGTGGTTAGACAAGTCCTACGACCCACACCCACGCATATTGAAAACAAAGTCGCAGGTGGGGTCTCTCTTAACCTAAAGAAAATGCGCGCCCAGGGAAAACCCTGATCGAACCCACAGATAGATAGTTGCACCACATACAGGTGCGAGGAAATTGGCCCCAATAAAACATGTTTGGCCAAAGGCTTGCATTGCCCAAAAATACCACAAAGCTAGATACCACATGTAGATAGAAACACACAACCAATCAGGATAGGACATGCACACCACACGTATTGATCATGCACTCTTCATGCCAGACATCTGGACACATACACACTGGCCCACACTAGCTCTTCTTGAGAGAGCCCTCTGTGTCCTTATCAGATGCCAGCACTTATTGATTTATGACTGAGATGCTTTTTTGGAATGTAGAAATTGCTTTATTGTACCTCATGAACTGCATATAACAACGGCCAAAACTTTGTACACCGAGAGACTTTTAGAAGACACAGTCTGTCGAGGCTCTCCCGGCCGCAGTGTTTAATTAAACCAACTTGTTCCTTTTTTGACAAACGCCTCTTGTCTTTTCATTTATTTAAGGTAAATTCACATTCGAGCAACAATAGGATGGGATCCTTCTGTACCGACTTCAACTGTTGATACTCTGTTGTCTCCTGCCTACATTCTACTGTTGGCACACAACACATCTGTGACACAATCCTTTAGCCATCAGTCTAAATCTTGGGTTAAACCAAGTTTGCCTAAACAGGCACACCATGGCGTCTCTCCCTACATGGGCAGGTCCATGATAATGTCTTGCCAATGGAGATAGCAAGCTATCTGACAACACAGGTCTTCCATCTCCTGAAACCCAAATGTCATTCTCATTCTGTTTGGCACAACCTGCTCTATACCAGCCTTGCTGTTCTGTTTCTGGCACTTCTTCCTATAATCTCTTAACCCCCTCCCAAGGATCAACTGCGGTCAACAACAGATTGCAATTTGTAGCATCCCATTTCTGATTGTGATACTCCCCGTTAAAGGTGTAAGTATTTAGTGCGCAATATCTCGCTGTTTCATCAGTGTACCAATTGCCCACTGTCACATAGTGTGCGGCACACTTCACAACTGCAATCTTGACAGGTAGCTGAAAGCCTGCTAAGGATAATGAATGCTTTTGCCATTCCTAATCGGGGACCCAGATGAGGTCATAAATTACATTTGTTACCATAACTGTCCAAAGTAATAATGACATCAAAGTCATACTGACTGTCAGTGAAAATTGTCACTCTCAGCTGGTCTGAAACACAGCATGCTCTCGTAAGAGCAATCAATTTGGCCACTTGTGCTGAAAATACTCCTTGAAGTTAGGAGGCTTTGATCCCGCCTGAGACAGTACAAACTGCATAGGTAGCTATCAGGTTTCCATCATGGTCTCGTAAGCAGGAGCAGTCAACAAAGATCACATAATCTGATTCAGGTAGTGGCATATCTTGTATGTCAGGTCTTGGCGCATAGTTCAGTAACATCAAGACAGTCATGCTCAACTACACCATCACCATATTCATTACCAGGGATGGGCAAAAGGGTAGCAGGATTTAGTACAGTACATCTCCTCAATGCTACATTTTCCACACCAAGTATGACTTGTTCATGCTTGGTGAGACGACTATTAGCTATTGGGTTCTGGTACGACTTAAAAGGACTTCTACAGAACGAGGGTCAAAAACTGTTAAAGGGTGACCTATGACAATGCTCTTGTACTGCTCAATACTGACACCTGTTGAGCCCACAGCTTTGAGACAGTCAGGCAAAGCAGCAGCTACAGGATCAAGTCTGCCAGAAAAATATGCAATGGGTCTGCGAGCATTCCCGTGCATCTTGGATAGAACTGAGAGACCGCTGCCCTCTCTCTCACTGCAAAACAAAGCAATACATGTATTATAATCAGGCATTCCCAGCGCCAGGGTACAGCAGAGACATTCTCTCAGCTCTAATAAGGCATGCATGCAGCAGTCATCCCATGGTACCGGATCTGACATGTCTTTGTGTGTCAGCCTCTGTATTGGGCTTGGCCGTTAGGGAAAAGTTGGGAATCCACTGTTGACAGTAGCCCACCATTCCCAATAACATTCTGACTTATTTCTGAGTTGTTGGCAGATTAATTTTCAAAATCGCTCAGATTCTCTCTTGCGACACCTTCCTTGCTCCTTTCTCAATGTGATGTCCTAGATACAGGACTTCTTTCTTACAGTACAGCAACTTGGTCGGAGACACTTTATGTCCATTCTCAGCTAAATGGTTCAACAAGGCAATTATGTCTCTCTTGCAAGTCTCCTGCGTATTTGACGCCACCAATAGGTCGTCAATGTACTGGACTAGGACTGAGTGATAGGGCATCACCAGCGACTCCAGATTATTTTTGAGTATCTGATTGAAAATGGACGGGCTTCCTGATCTCTGTCAACTAAGTTTAAAGGCAATGTCCTTATCATGAGTATGAAACCCAATTCGTTTGGGGTACAGCAAATGGAACAATTCAGCTTGCACAAGAGATCTTGTCCAAGCAGATTGACAGGTCTCGAATCACACACCACAAATCTGATATTCTCCTCAAAGGACCATATTTTGACAGGTACCACTTCTGAAACTGGATTAGCCATTTGCTTATATGCAACTCCTTCAACATGAATTCTTTGTCCTGATGAAGCAGATCAACTGCTGAATCCTTCTAGCTGACACATAAAACTGATTTCGGCACCTTTGAGAGAAAATGACAAACGTGCACAAATTGTGCTAAATATACGATGGAAAATTATGAGAAACCATTCATGAAAATACTTATTTACTGCATCATAAAAGCATGCAGAAGAGAATAGGTTAGCTAAAACCATTTATTTGAACAAAATAGGTTCATGATTTACTAAATTGCGTTGGTATATTTAACGTGTAGTAGAAAATTGAAAGTGATGACTCCCGTATTATAAAAGATTCATAAATCATCTTCATTAAATAACATTGTGCGTGAAGAATTAATTAAACTAATGTAATTTAGATGACATTATGTGTTTATTTTAGTAGTCTCATTTTAAAACTCCATGTTTTGCATACGTGAAAATGTGCACCAAGTGGTGAAAGAGAAAAGGATGCTGCAGGTTTATAAGATTAAGGGGCCGATTCCGATCTCGGTCGGAGGCGCACCCAATACCATTCGGTCGGGAAAAAAGCCATGCGAAAGCCTGTTTCCCGACCGATCCGTACAGCACACCGAACGAGTAAGTACGATGCGCACAACAGCAAAGAATCCGGCCGAGCCGTACTCACCCAAACCAGGTCCTGTTCTCCGACCGAGGCGAATCCGGAAACGCCGAATCGAGTCGCACGGAAGGAAAAATGCAGCCCCGTCCGGCCGGACAAGTACGATGCGCTTCAATACGCGCCGAACCCGTCGCTACGCACGGCACGTCAAAGCATCCGGGAGAGGCGCACATAAGCTCCGATTCGCGCCACAACACGATCCACGGCTCCGAGACGAACACGGCAGCGACGAGGACGACGCGAGGCGACGAGGACGAGGCGAGCGACGAGGACGAGGCGAAGCGACGAGGACGACGCGAAGCAACGAGAAGGACGAACGACACGAACCAACCATGAATCCCTTCGTCCCGATCATACCAATATTCTACATATACTACCGGAACAGGCACGGACGCGTACGGCGCAGAAGGTAAGCCAGACACCAACCACAAAACACATACAACACGTACACGACACATCACACACACACACAGGGATGCAGAATATACTTACACCAGCAACAGCAGCACCATAGGGGAGGGATGCCCATCACCAATGCCACATATGCACACAGGGGCCTGAATGCGCACCACCACCCCTACCCAGGGGGCAGGATGCCTACCACCACTACCACCCTTACCCAGGGGGCAGGATGCCTACCACTACTACCACCCTTAGCCAGGGGGGCAGGATGCCTACCACTACTACCACCCTCACCCAGGGGGGCAGGATGCCTACCACTACTACCACCCTTAGCCAGGGGGGCAGGATGCCTACCACTACTACCACCCTCACCCAGGGGGGCAGGATGCCTACCACTACTACTACCACCCTTAGCCAGGGGGGCAGGATGCCTACCACTACTACCACCCTCACCCAGGGGGCAGGATGCCTACCACTACTACCACCCTTAGCCAGGGGGGCAGCATGCCTACCACTACTACCACCCTCACCCAGGGGGCAGGATGCCTACCACTACTACCACCCTCACCCAGGGGGGCAGGATGCCTACCACTACTACCACCCTTAGCCAGGGGGCAGGATGCCTACCACTACTACCACCCTCACCCAGGGGGGCAGAATGCCTACCACTACCACCACCCTTAGCCAGGGGGCAGGATGCCTACCACTATTACCACCCTCACCCAGGGGGGGCAGGATGCCTACCACTACTACCACCCTTAGCCAGGGGTGGCAGGATGCATACCACTACTACCACCCTCACCCAGGGGGGCAGGATGCCTACCACTACTACCACCCTCACCCAGGGGGCAGGATGCCTACCACTACTACCACCCTCACCCAGGGTGGGCTGGATGCCTACCACTAGTACCACCCTCACCCAGGGGGGCAGGATGCCTACCACTACTACCACCCTCACCCAGGGTGGGCTGGATGCCTACCACTAGTACCACCCTCACCCAGGGGGCAGGATGCCTACCACTACTACCACCCTCACCCAGGGGGGCAGGATGCCTACCACTACTACCACCCTCACCCAGGGGGGCAGGATGCCTACCACTACTACCACCCTCACCCAGGGTGGGCTGGATGCCTACCACTACTACCACCCTCACCCAGCGGGGCAGGATGCCTACCACTACTACCACCCTCACCCAGGGGGGCAGGATGCCTACCACTACTACCACCCTCACCCAGGGGGCAGGATGCCTACCACTACTACCACCCTCACCCAGGGTGGGCTGGATGCCTACCACTAGTACCACCCTCACCCAGGGGGGCAGGATGCCTACCACTACTACCACCCTCACCCAGGGGGGCAGGATGCCTACCACTACTACCACCCTCACCCAGGGGGGCAGGATGCCTACCACTACTACCACCCTCACCCAGGGTGGGCTGGATGCCCACCACTACTACCACCCTCACCCAGGGGGCAGGATGCCTACCACTGCTACCACCCTTAGCCAGGGGGGCAGGATGCCTACCACTACTACCACCCTCACCCAGGGGGGCAGGATGCCTACCACTACTACCACCCTCACCCAGGGGGGCAGGATGCCTACCACTAGTACCACCCTCACCCAGGGGGGCAGGATGCCTACCACTACTACCACCCTCACCCAGGGTGGGCTGGATGCCTACCACTAGTACCACCCTCACCCAGGGGGGCAGGATGCCTACCACTACTACCACCCTCACCCAGGGGGGCAGGATGCCTACCACTACTACCACCCTCACCCAGGGGGCAGGATGCCTACCACTACTACCACCCTCACCCAGGGTGGGCTGGATGCCTACCACTACTACCACCCTCACCCAGGGGGCAGGATGCCTACCACTACTACCACCCTTAGCCAGGGGGGCAGGATGCCTACCACTACTACCACCCTCACCCAGGGGGGCAGGATGCCTACCACTACTACCACCCTCACCCAGGGGGGCAGGATGCCTACCACTACTACCACCCTCACCCAGGGGGGCAGGATGCCTACCACTACTACCACCCTTAGCCAGGGGGGCAGGATGCCTACCACTACTACCACCCTCACCCAGGGGGCAGAATGCCTACCACTACCACCACCCTTAGCCAGGGGGCAGGATGCCTACCACTATTACCACCCTCACCCAGGGGGGCAGGATGCCTACCACTACTACCACCCTTAGCCAGGGGGGCAGGATGCCTACCACTACTACCACCCTCACCCAGGGGGGCAGGATGCCTACCACTACTACCACCCTCACCCAGGGGGGCAGGATGCCTACCACTATTACCACCCTCACCCAGGGGGGCAGAATGCCTACCACTACTACCACCCTCACCCAGGGGGCAGGATGCCTACCACCACTACCACCCCCACCCATAGGATGGACAATGCATGACACAACCAGCACACCACAACCTAGGGAATGCAGGAAGAAGACATCCCCCAACACCATGACAAGCGTGTGTAGACTGTGTCAAATGCCTACAACACCGAACATGACTTCGAACATACAATGTGACCCCCTAGCACATGTGCCACACAGATATGTGTGTGGCACACACAACGCAAGCAGGCCATGACCATTGTGGCAATGGGGTCCAAACCCCCATCATCACAGTGACCAAAAGGCAAGTGTGGGGTCCATAGCTGCAGCACATTTTGAACATTGTGGCAATGGGGTCCAAACCCCCATCATCACAGTGACCAAAAGGTAAGTGTGGGGTCCATAGCTGCAGCACATTTTGAACATTGTGGCAATGGGGTCCAAACCCCCATCATCACAGTGACCAAAAGGCAAGTGTGGGGTCCATAGCTGCAGCACATTTTGAACATTGTGGCAATGGGGTCCAAACCCTCATCATCATAGTGACCAAAAGGTAAGTGTGGGGTCCATAGCTGCAGCACATTTTGAACATTGTGGCAATGGGGTCCAAACACCCATCATCACAGTGACCAAAAGGTAAGTGTGGGGTCCATAGCTGCAGCACATTTTGAACATTGTGGCAATGGGGTCCAAACCCCCATCATCACAGTGACCAAAAGGTAAGTGTGGGGTCCATAGCTGCAGCACATTTTGAACATTGTGGCAATGGGGTCCAAACCCCCATCATCACAGTGACCAAAAGGTAAGTGTTGACAAAGCAAGAGGTGCAACTGCCAAACTGCATGGATGATTCCTGGTCACAGAACAACAAACACATCAGTGGCAAAGTAGTGTATGTGTCCCATTGCAACATAAATTGGGGGAGCCAAATCCTGCAGTGCAAATAAGACATAACTTTGGCCATGTGCAGACAAACAACACCCATGGGGGCTGACACCGTCAACAATCATCAATGACACAATGACAGAAGTGACCATCCGAATGCAGACCCATATATTTGCACCAATGGGCACACACATGCAGATACCCTGTGGAGACTGCAGATGTGAGGCGAACAGATACCATACCATGGCAGCAATGGGACACACAATCAACAATTAGCACCAAATGAGGGCTCCCGTCCCATCAGCCTGGTCATCGAAGTGCCAACGGAATCATCAGCACAGATCCAACACACTTGTATAGCAATGTTGCACTAACAACACAGATGAGTCCTTCCCCATTGATGCCCAAACCAGCATGTTCACTGGAGATGGCCACACGGTCAGGGAAGTAGACGAATAGAACAATGGCAGGCACAACAGATGTGCAGGGGTGGAAGCCACAGATGTGAAATTGCCAATCTAAGTAGGAAATCCCATTGCCAAATACTGAACACATGACACCCTCAGATGCTGCTATGGATGACATGGATACACCACAGGATAGGACACATTCCCCTGGACCACATGGGTTCCTGCACAGTAACACTTCATTATCATGAGACCAAATATCACCATCACTGCAGCAAGGGCATGGTTAGCATCATCAACATCATGTACATCAGAAGCAAAAGCACTAGAGAACAGAAAGTTGCTTTATTCAGCATATGTGGCATTAAAAGTAGAAGTCCGGTAGAACATAAACAAAGGCCAATGGCCAGTCCATCAACAAAGTCACAAGTGGGTGACAGTGGCAGATGCCACCCTACACATGCCTGCACAAAACCAGGGACAATCCACTAGGAGGGGCAACCGGGGGGTAGGCCAGGCACCGCAGGGACAGGATCAGGGCTCACCAGGAGGAAGCAGGGAAGGGTTGGTGGGTGCTGAAGAGCCACTGACAACTGCAGTGGAGGTGTCTGACATGGTGTGTGCCGGCACAACTGGGGGGCATGGCTCAGATGTTGTGGGTGCCGGCACGACTGCAGTGGACCCTGCAGATGGAGTGGACAGGTCCGCCACTGCAGTGCCCAAGTCAGAGAGGGTGGTAGTGGACTCCACTGCAGTGCCTACCACCAGGGGAGGAGAATGGGGAACAGGCAAGGTGGGCTGGACAGAGGGGGAGGACACCCTCACCACATCAGTGGCACAGACAAGCGCAGCGGGGGTGTGGTGCCGGGAGAGCAAGTGGCAGGGGGAGAAGGCCGGAGCCTCTTGGGGATGGTATATCTGTGGGTGGGGGAACCTGGGGCAGGGTGTGGTGGGGGCACCTGTGGAGTGGGGGCCTGAGGGATAGAGGAAGGAGACCTGGTGCTTGAGCTGCAGGGCGGCGGCGGGGTCTTGCTCTTAGCACTCCGGGGGACTTGCGGGTGGGGGCCTCAGTCTGTCTGCGCCTGGGGGAGGGTGTCCAGGGTCGAGGGCACTCTGCTCCGTGTGGGGGCTTCCTCTTCCCCTGGATGCTGGGGCAGCTGGATCGGAGGGGAAGAGGCCGAGGTCACTGAGGAAGAGGCGCTGGGTCTTTGGGGTTGCAGGTGAGGCAAGGGAGGGTGCTTTGGAGGGAGAGGCAAATGAGGACTGTGCAGTGCCCGTGGATGCGTGTGTGTGTACCAGGGCCCCATCCCCTGTGAGTCTGGTTTCAGTCCCCTGACTGTGCGTGCGTGTGCGTTTAGTTTGTGGCGTGTGTGTCTGTGTGCTGGATGTGTGTGTGCTGGTGTGTGCCTGTGCCGGTGTGTGTGTGCTTGGGACGGGTAAGGTGCTGGGGAGTGTGGATGGAGCAGAGGCAGGAGGGGTGAGGGACTGTCTGAGGAGGGACACTGCTGCCGTCAGGGAGGAGTCCATGGACCTGTTGCCCCTTTGTAGGTCAGACATGCCCGATGAGATGCCCTCCATGAACGACACCAGCTGAGTCAACAGTGCGGTGTGCGCATGGAGGACACTCAGCATGGCTGTCTGCCCTACATGGAGCTGGCGAAGGAGGTACACAGACTCCTCACTCAGGGCAGCAGGGGACACAGGGGCAGGGGGTGCGGTGCCTGGGCCAAAGGAGACACGTTCCCGAACATGGGAGCCTCCACGGACCTTGGGAATGGGAGCCGATGGGAGGGCGGTGGTGGTGCTGGTGGTGGCGGGGACAGCAACACTAGCTGGGGTGTGGTGGCTGCTGACACCCGCCTCCACAACGGAGTCATCCTCCGAGTTGCTCTGGTCCTCAGCTGAGGTGGATGGTGCTGAGGACTCCTCGGTGTGGCTCCCCTCGCCCTCCGTGCCACTGGGTCCCTCCGACCACTCCTCGGCTGCTGACCCAGTCTGGCTCTCTGGCTCCTCCTGGTCCGTGGAGCTGTCCCCTTCCGTGGCCGTGGATGTATCTGCAAACAATGGGGAAACAGACAGACATCAGTCACCTGCACCAAATGCACACACCACTGTGAGCACAGCACATTACAGAGCAAGCCCTGGCATCATTAGTTGTACATTGCTAAAAGTGCCCTAACTGAACAGGAGAAGCCAATTGTCAGTCTGATGCCAAGCATGGCACTCACATCCCACATGGCCTTGCACCCATCTGTCTGGTGTCTGTTGGATTGCAACACCCCAGTGTGGACACATGCACCAAGTACACAGTAGTTGGACAGTGCAGAGGACACGGTGTGGACACATCACAGCTCTTGCCACTGAGTCAGTACAGGTTTCCGGATGAAAGGGATGCCCAGAGTCAAATAGGAAATGCATGTGATGCATACCAGCGACAGACACCATGATGCACCCATGTCCTGATAGCCAGCGCCACTATGGTGTGCATGTAGCACATGTCACTCCCCTGCAGGACCACCAATAAGTTGACACATGCCATGGCAGAGGCATGACTGCTAAGTCACACATCACTGTCTCAGTGATGTATGACTTGGCAGCCAGACAACAACACTATGCACTGTGTCACAATAGTAGGTCATGGGGAATGCAAGTCCTGGAGCTGCACAAGTGCACATGTACATCCCCCACACAACACATCATCTTAACCCTCATCTGTCCAGGTCACACCTATTGGACATATGGGAGACCTGTGACACTACCCTCGGAACCTGAGCCCCTCACAATTTGCTGTGAATGGGGAACAGCTGCCTGAACTTCACATTCGCATACCCCAGTCTGCACTGGCAGCTGATCAAACACCTATGTGACACACAAGTATCGTCTCCTATGGTCACATCTCCAGGGGCATGCTGAGCCCCTACCAAGAAACACCCCAGCAGTCCTGGCAACTAATCCACAACACACTGACACAGAGGCAGACACCTGAGGGGTCAAATCACTGTGCACAATGTGTCAGCTGATACACGGGAGTGGGAGTACAGAGTGCATTGCATGGCCTGGAGTAGGCATGACTGTCCTGCTCCACATGAATGAGGGATGTGCCCTGGACAGTGGATAGCTGGCTATGTATGTGTGACACACGTAATCTGCACACTCCTGGGGCCCAAACATTGTTCCCACCCACTGCATGGGCGTGTGCCACATACCCCAGGCACATGTGGTGGCTCAGCTCAGCAAGTGGACCGCATATCAAAGCAACACGCAGATCACATGTCCAAACCCAGGCGTTGTGTGAACAATGGACCCACCCATGATGCCCACAACAGAGTTAGGGAAACAGATGCTGTCCCCCACCTTTAGTGAAGCAAACTGCAAGGACACAGTCCCAAGTGACACAATTCCCTGAATGTAAGGGCCACACCTGGGTATCAGATGAGCAGTGGGCAGTGCACAATAGAGGGACATGGCTCCTGGACAACATGACTGCTGCACTGTGACAGTTGAACCAGGCCAGAGGAGGGCACAAAGCATGTAATACAGAGTTCACAGTGCAGTCTTTGACTCACCCCTCCTTGCTGCTGTCTGGCCTTCAGCTGCCCATCCAGGTCTGGAAACACCACCGCCAGGATCTGGAGCATGTGGGGGTCAGGGTCCGTGTTCCGCCCCTCCTGCGAGGAGGCGACAGCTTCAGCTGGACCCGTGCAATCCTCCGGGTCCAGCCCCGAAGGTCCTGCCACCTCTTCTGGCAGTTGCGGATCCGGCGCTTGTAGACCCCCACGGACCGGACAGCCCGGACGATGTCCTTCCAGATTTCCTGCTTCCGATGGGCATTAACCTGTCAGGATGACAAAGTGAAAAGGCCATTACCACACATGCAACATATCCGTGCATGACACAGTTGTATATACATGTCTCAATCACAGGGGCACATGATGTACACAGGCAGTGCAAAGCTGACCATGGACAGTTTGCCAGACGTCACTACATGGTATCATTGCATGGGAAGTAAAACCTTGTTCAAATGCACTGTCACTGCACCATACCTGTCCAGTGCAAGTCACTACACACTATGGGGGTGACAACTACTCAGTGAGCCTGCTAGCCAGTGGCGTGCAGACTCTCAGCCTTGCTAGTCACACAAAATGCACATTCAGAAAGGGAGTGCACAGAACACTCACCTGCTCCCCTGGTGTCCCATACAGCTTGCTGTACTGTGGAAGTAGGCTGTCCAGCAGGGCCTGGTTCTCTTCAAGGCTGAAGGCTGGGGCTCTCTCCACAGTACGTGCCATTGCAGGGTCCAGAGGGGCAGAGACAGCAGCAGTGCAGTGGCAGATGTCGTCCTGGAGCATGTAGTGCAGGCAAGTGAGCTCTCAGGGGAACAGCCAGCAATATATATGTGCTGGAGAGGCAGTTACTGTCTCTTGTGTCCAAAGTGATAGGTCCAAGTCGTTTGCATCTTCTGAATCTGGCCAATCCATGGAATAGCAGCACCAAAACACGCCCACAGCATCCTTCAAATCCTCAACTTCATGACATACATGATTTTGCAACATTGTTGTGGGTGACCAACTGAATTTCCAGCAACCGACTCGTTCGAAATTCGAAAACGCGTCCGTTGCCAGGCAAGCCCATTGTCAATGGGTGCGCACCGATCGGTCCATTGCGGTACAACGCGCACAGGGGTACAACGGGTACCCGCACACATTGAATGCAATGGGCCGGCGGCACCGATCGGTCCATTGCGGTACAACGCGCACAGGGGTACAACGCGTACCCGCACACATTGAATGCAATGGGCCGGCCGGAGGCACCGATCGGTCCATTGCGGTACAACGCGCACAGGGGTACAACGCGTACCCGCACACATTGAATGCAATGGGTCGGCCGGCGGCACCGATCGGTCCATTGCGGTACAACGCATCACTGTACATGTGACTGGCATATGTCAGCATGCCTGTCTCAGATGGACATATGCCAGCCACAGATAGCTCCGAGGGAGTGAGGGGCACACCTACATCACGACAGCCTGTCCAAACTTTATCATGTAAATGTAAATGTAAATGTAGTAGTATTTGTATAGCGCCCGAATCGACCCCCGAAGGGGTATCTCAGGCGCTTGTACGCATACCGCTGTGGAACCCTTCCTGGCCTTTCCCTGTGAGATGCCCACTCCTGGGCACCCCCAAGGTGAAGCCAGACATCCTAGCGTTGTGGGGGCCGTTGTGGAGATTAAGCAAGCTATTGCCCAGAGTTGCAGAGTGGGACCCATGATCAGAATAGGCACCGAGGCGAGAATTATCAGGTCCGAGGAAATTGAGCCCAAGACCCACCGAGGCGGGAATTGAACCCTGGTCCCGGGCTAGACCTCTGCATCAGGGTCTGCCGCTCTAACCATTGAGCCACACTTCTCCACAAGGCATGTAAGGATGCATTTCCTATTGTGTGTATGTTGGTGTACATGTTGTCCTGTGGGTGTCACCTGTGGGCAGCCACCCCCAGGCTGTGCAAGTGTTCATGGGGACAGGATCCTGGGTGTTACGTGTACATGACCACTGTGATGTGCAACTGTTCATATCTGTGCATGTGCCATGGTCACATTTCACAGTGGTGTATGTGTATGTCATGTCACATACCCCGTGAGTCCCATGTGGGACGGTATGTTTGAGCCAGGGTGTCCCAGTGGCACAATAGTGATGGTCCTCCACAGTCTTTGTGCATGTAGTGTTTACAATGTCTCTGATTTCATGTGCACAATGGGAGACAGTCTCCACATCCACGTTGTGTGTGCATGGACTCTGATGTTGTGCGTGTGTGTCACAGACGTCCATGTCTGTCCTGCCGTGGCAAGTGGGGCCACTACCTGTGGGGGTCATGGTTGTTTTGCTGTGGTGTATACATGATACTCCATGTAATGCCAGTGTCCATGTGGCATTACAGGGTCCCTGGGAATGTACCTGTCATTGAGCTGTGGTGCCTGGGGCACATCTGTCCTCACATGTCACTGTGGGGGGTTATTGTGACACGGCAGCAGGAGATGGGAACTGTGACACGGCCTCATGATATCCAATGGGCCAACCTGGGACTAATTGATGCCACCTGTTGGACCGTGTTGACAGATGTTGGCCATGTATGTACCATACATGTCCTTCCGGTACTGCACACTTCATGTAGTTGTGCCTCATAATGATGTATGTTGGGATCTTGAGTGTGTTCAATGCCGCATATGTGGGGTGACTGACAATCTTGCTTACTTCTCCTCTGCACTGCAGGGCTCCTGCTGTCCATCGGCCATTCCCAGACCTGGCAACGATGGTGGAACGGGACAGCATCCGACGGTACCGCTTCACCAGGCAGCTGATTGAGGATTTGGCAGTGCAGTTGTCCCCACATTTGCAGCCTGGCCGGCCGTATCCTACAGCGCTGACCCCCAAGGTGAAGGTGATGGCAGCTCTACACTTCTTTGCCACTGGTACCTTCCAACATACTGTGGCGACTGCTGGTGGGATGTCACAGACCATGTTCAGCCGTGTGCTCCGCGATGTTTTGGCGGCAATGTTGCTCTTCCTGAACCGGTACATCTATTTCCCTAGACTGCGACGACTCACTGACGTGAAGAGTGACTTTTATGCCCTGGGGAGGATGCCGCATGTAATTGGCTCCATTGATGGGACACATGTGGCTTTGGTACCACCACAGGCCCAGGAGCAGGCCTACAGGAACCGCAAGCACTACCACTCGGTCAATGCACTGGTGGTGTGTCTTGCAGACATGACCATCACACACGTGTGTGCCCGTTTCCCTGGTTCAGCACATGATGCCTTTGTGATGAGGAGTAGTCGCATCCCCAGGATGATGGCACAGATGCAGAACCAGCGTGCCTGGCTTGTCGGTGTGTACTGACTTTGTGCCATTGTGTGTGATCTGATCTGTAGTATTCCGCCCACTTTTCCAAGTCAGCTAATGTGCACTTGTCTGTCCGTAGGAGACTCGGGATACCCCAACATGCCGTGGTTGCTGACACCCCTCAGGAACCCTGTGACACCAGCCCAGATGCGCTACAATGAGGCACATGGTCGGACCAGGAGAGTGATTGAGTGGACCTTTGGTCTCCTGAAGAGCCGCTTCCGCTGCCTGGACAAGACCGGAGGGTCCCTCCCATATGCCCCTGCGAAAGTGTGCAAGATTATCATCGTCTGCTGCATGCTCCACAACCTGGCAGTGCGGAAGGAGTTGCCTCTCATCCAGGATGACAATGACCAACATCCGCCACCTGTGGAGGATCCTGGCCTGGACCACGATGCCAGTGACGATGATGATGGTGATGGTGATGTCCGCACACAGCTCATCACCAACTTCTTTAGCTGAATGTGAGTATCCTGAGGTGTCATGTCAATGATGTGAGTTGGCATGATGTGTGGGTGGTGCTCTGGTGCTGTTGGAGTGTGTCCATGGGCTACTTGACTGGATGTGTGTTGCGATGTGTGGTGACAGGTGGGCTGTACTCCCCAACAGTGTTGACATGCTAACTTGGTTCTGGGTGGGTATCTTGTAACATGTATTGTGCATGAGTTTTGCTGTTCTGTCCTGTACTCCATTGCTTTTGACTGTGTGTCATTTCTGTCCTTCACAGGGTACTTTCAGATTTGTTTGGTCAACTGTGTCCACCGACGACGTGATTGCACATCCAGGCTGGTAGCTGTTGTGTCCCTACAGGTGATGTGCGCCACACCCATGGACTTCCTTCCGTCTACAGTTGTTGACTGTGTGCCCGCTGCCAGGTGGGGTTACCTTGCATCTGTAGTGGTTACGGCATGTTGCAACTGTGTAATAAACCTGTGCTTCACTTTGTGATGTGCGTTGTCTGTGGTCACACATTTGACTGCCATTTGCTTACTGCACCTGTGGGCTACTTGACTACAACTGGGAATGGGTGTGGTGTCTGTGCATTGCACCGTCTTCCCTGGCAACATCAGTGTAGGCAATGAGTCAGATGGCCTAGGTGTGTATGTGTTGTGTAGCCCTGGTGGTGTGTCTCCCTCATGTGTGTCACGTTGCCTGTACTCACATGCCTGTGTTGTCCTTGCTGTTGCAGTTCGCATACACAGTGTAATTTTGCAGTTCATCATCCCCATAACAGCACCCACGTTGGAATCACGACAGAGGCAAGTATGGTGTATTAGTGTGTTTATTGTGATACATTTGTGTTAATAGTGCATAGGATGGGTTGTGCTGTACATAAATCTTGCAATCCCAAGTTCCTAGGTGAATTGAAAGTCCTGGTAGACAGGATCCCCAGTATCGGGGCCACAGTTGTCTGACACATTGGTCCAACTTGTACTCCCCATGCAATGTGTGGGAGTAGTGTTGCCGTCAACAGGGTGAACAGTCTGTGCACAAAGGCGAACATCCAGAACAGGTTCAGGCTTCCTGGGAGTTGCGCTTGGCCATCGGCCTCTCACTTTTCCCTCCTTGGACGACCCCTCTTCTTGGGGGGCCCTCAAGTACAGGCTGCTGCGGTGCAGGGGACTCTCCGCCAGAGTCCTCCTCCCTCCCTGTGGCAGTTGCAGTTTGTTCGGCACCAGATGTTGTTGGCACACAGGGAGGTGTGGACTGGTTGCTGTTCATCTGGCGGAGGCATTGTAAAATGTCCCTGTGCACCGCCGTCATCTCATGCAGTGCATCCCACTTGGACTCCACGCGGGACATGTGTGAGTCCACACGGGACATGTGTGACTCCACGTGGGACATGTGGGAGTCCAAGCGGGCATGATGGGCAGCCTGCTGCTGTTTAATGTCTCTGAGGAGCCCCACTACCTGGCTGAGCTCTCCGGTGCTGGACTGGTACGCATCAGCTATGCGTACCAGTTGTGGGTCATCATGCACACCAGCAACGTCTGCAAGCAGCGACCTCTGTCTCCCACCCCTCCCACCACCCCTGCTGACATGTGCAGTGTGTGCAGTGGCACGCACAGATAACCCTGGTCCACCTTGGGGGTTGGTGGTGGTGGTGGTGTCCATGGCCCCAGGTTGGTCCAGGGTCACTGTGCTGGTGTTGCTCCTTGTTCTGTCCATGTCGGCAGGGATGGTATTCGTGGTGACTGTCGTTGGAGGGGTGGGTGCAGGGGGTGCAGCTGGTGGTCCTGCTGGTGCTGCAGCTTGTGGTCCTGCTGGTGCTGCATGTTGACTTGCACCGGATGTGCCAGGTTGTTCTTCATCGTCCGAGGAGGACAGAGGCTGTACGACGCCAGTGAGCTCGGCATCCTCTTGAGCCTGGGACTGGGACTCCTCAGCGTCTGCTGCTGTGTCCCCATCATCACCTGTTTTTGGGAGACACAAACAATGTATGTTATGTTTCTGCAGGCATCAATGGTTGACACACATGACAGTTGTGACTGTGCCTCTGGGTGCGGGCCTGTACATTGCATTGTCCTAAATCGTCACAGTCAGGGGTTGATATTGGTGTGGCACATTGTCCTGCATTATTTGGGCATTTCTATGTATTTTCTGGGGTGTTTACATGGTCTGCATTGGTTGTGTTTGGTTGACAGCCGGCCCTCCTTCCCACCCACCCAGCCAGTCAGTTATCCCACCATGGAACGTGCTTGCGTTGCAGGGAGTGTAAGTTGTCTCTCAGGATGTCAGTCAGTGGTGTCCTGCTGTTTGTTGGTGCACATTTGCCAGCAGGGCCTTGTGCTCCCCACAGCAGTAGCCAGTGTCAGCCATCTTGTGAGTCCTTCTCCACTCCCTGTGATGTGAGCATGGTTCAGGGTGGTGTTGATGGGACAGTTGTGGGGGTGAGCTATGTCTGTGACTACGACTCCCATCATGCCATTGCCTCCACCCCACTTCCCAGCATTCCCATACTTACTTGCATTTGTGTGGAGTTCAGTGTGTGTGGGTGTGAGAGCAATGGCAAGATGGCTGACAGTGGTGTCCTGCTGTTGGTTGGTGTGCAGTACCCAGCATGCCCTTGTGCTCCCCACGACACAGCAACAGTGTCAGACATCTTTGATGGGCCTTTCCACTCTCTGTGGGATGTGCATGCGTGAGTGTGAGCTTGCTGGGCCATGTGGTGGGGGATGTAGAGCTGTGACTACGACTCCCATCATGCTATTGCCTCCTCCCCCTTCCCAGCATGCCCATGCTTCCTTCCTTTTGACTCTGCTTCCCTGTGGGGTGGGCTGGCTGTGCTGACAGGATGGCTGGGAGTGTTGTCCTGGCAGTTGTTTGGCTAGAGGTCCCAAGAGTGTCCCTGTGCTTCACACAACATAACCCAGGGTGGTGGTTATTTGTGGGATCTTGTGTTAGGATGGGGGGCATTGCATTCTACCAGGTGGGTTCTGTGGAGTTTGTGTTGGGGGGGGGGTGTGAGGGGAGGTGCTTGTGACTATGGTCAGTGCTGCAAGTCCCCCTTCCCACCCAGCTAGCCAGATATCCCACCATGGAACGTGCTTGCATTGTAGGGAGTGTAAGTTGTCTCTCAGGATGTCAGTCAGTGGTGTCCTGCTGTTTGTTGGTGCACAGTTGCCAGCAGGGCCTTGTGCGCCCCACAGCAGTAGCCAGTGTCAGCCATCTTGTGAGTCCTTCTCCACTTCCTGTGATGTGAGCATGGTTCAGGGTGGTGTTGATGGGCCAGTTGTGGGGGTGACCAATATCAGTGACTACGACTCCCATCATGCTATTGCCTCCACCCCCTTCCCAGCATGCCCATGCTTCCTTCCTTTTGATTCTGCTTCCCTGTGGGGTGGGCTAGCTGTGCTGACAGGATGGCTGGGAGTGTTGTCCTGGCAGTTGTTTGGCTAAGAGTCCCAAGAGTGTCCCTGTGCTTCACACAACATAACCCAGGGTGGTGGTTCTTTGTGGGATCTTGTGTTAGGATGGGGGCATTGCATTCTACCAGGTGGGTTCTGTGGAGTTTGTGTTGGGGGGGTGTGAGGGGAGGTGCTTGTGACTATGGTCAGTGCTGCAAGTCCCCCTTCCCACCCAGCTAGCCAGATATCCCACCATGGAACGTGCTTGCATTGCAGGGAGTGTAAGTTGTCTCTCAGGATGTCAGTCAGTGGTGTCCTGCTGTTTGTTGGTGCACAGTTGCCAGCAGGGCCTTGTGCTCCCCACAGCAGTAGCCAGTATCAGCCATCTTGTGAGTCCTTCTCCACTTCCTGTGATGTGAGCATGGTTCAGGGTGGTGTTGATGGGCCAGTTGTGGGGGTGACCAATATCAGTGACTACGACTCCCATCATGCTATTGCCTCCACCCCCCTTCCCAGCAAGCCCATGCTTCCTTCCTTTTGATTCTGCTTCCCTGTGGGGTGGGCTGGCTGTGCTGACAGGATGGCTGGGAGTGTTGTCCTGGCAGTTGTTTGGCTAAGAGTCCCAAGAGTGTCCCTGTGCTTCACACAACATAACCCAGGGTGGTGGTTCTTTGTGGGATCTTGTGTTAGGATGGGGGCATTGCATTCTACCAGGTGGGTTCTGTGGAGTTTGTGTTGGGGGGGTGTGAGGGGAGGTGCTTGTGACTATGGTCAGTGCTGCAAGTCCCCCTTCCCACCCAGCTAGCCAGATATCCCACCATGGAACGTGCTTGCATTGCAGGGAGTGTAAGTTGTCTCTCAGGATGTCAGTCAGTGGTGTCCTGCTGTTTGTTGGTGCACAGTTGCCAGCAGGGCCTTGTGCTCCCCACAGCAGTAGCCAGTGTCAGCCATCTTGTGAGTCCTTCTCCACTTCCTGTGATGTGAGCATGGTTCAGGGTGGTGTTGATGGGCCAGTTGTGGGGGTGACCAATATCAGTGACTACGACTCCCATCATGCTATTGCCTCCACCCCCTTCCCAGCATGCCCATGCTTCCTTCCTTTGATTCTGCTTCCCTGTGGGGTGGGCTGGCTGTGCTGACAGGATGGCTGGGAGTGTTGTCCTGGCAGTTGTTTGGCTAAGAGTCCCAAGAGTGTCCCTGTGCTTCACACAACATAACCCAGGGTGGTGGTTCTTTGTGGGATCTTGTGTTAGGATGGGGGGCATTGCATTCTACCAGGTGGGTTCTGTGGAGTTTGTGTTGGGGGGTGTGAGGGGAGGTGCTTGTGACTATGGTCAGTGCTGCAAGTCCCCCTTCCCACCCAGCTAGCCAGATATCCCACCATGGAACGTGCTTGCATTGCAGGGAGTGTAAGTTGTCTCTCAGGATGTCAGTCAGTGGTGTCCTGCTGTTTGTTGGTGCACAGTTGCCAGCAGGGCCTTGTGCTCCCCACAGCAGTAGCCAGTATCAGCCATCTTGTGAGTCCTTCTCCACTTCCTGTGATGTGAGCATGGTTCAGGGTGGTGTTGATGGGCCAGTTGTGGGGGTGACCAATATCAGTGACTACGACACCCATCATGCTATTGCCTCCACCCCCTTCCCAGCATGCCCATGCTTCCTTCCTTTTGATTCTGCTTCCCTGTGGGGTGGGCTGGCTGTGCTGACAGGATGGCTGGGAGTGTTGTCCTGGCAGTTGTTTGGCTAAGAGTCCCAAGAGTGTCCCTGTGCTTCACACAACATAACCCAGGGTGGTGGTTCTTTGTGGGATCTTGTGTTAGGATGGGGGCATTGCATTCTACCAGGTGGGTTCTGTGGAGTTTGTGTTGGGGGGTGTGAGGGGAGATGCTTGTGACTATGGTCAGTGCTGCAAGTCCCCCTTCCCACCCAGCTAGCCAGATATCCCACCATGGAACGTGCTTGCATTGCAGGGAGTGTAAGTTGTCTCTCAGGATGTCAGTCAGTGGTGTCCTGCTGTTTGTTGGTGCACAGTTGCCAGCAGGGCCTTGTGCTCCCCACAGCAGTAGCCAGTGTCAGCCATCTTGTGAGTCCTTCTCCACTTCCTGTGATGTGAGCATGGTTCAGGGTGGTGTTGATGGGCCAGTTGTGGGGGTGACCAATATCAGTGACTACGACTCCCATCATGCTATTGCCTCCACCCCCCTTCCCAGCATGCCCATGCTTCCTTCCTTTTGATTCTGCTTCCCTGTGGGGTGGGCTGGCTGTGCTGACAGGATGGCTGGGAGTGTTGTCCTGGCAGTTGTTTGGCTAAGAGTCCCAAGAGTGTCCCTGTGCTTCACACAACATAACCCAGGGTGGTGGTTCTTTGTGGGATCTTGTGTTAGGATGGGGGGCATTGCATTCTACCAGGTGGGTTCTGTGGAGTTTGTGTTGGGGGGTGTGAGGGGAGGTGCTTGTGACTATGGTCAGTGCTGCAAGTCCCCCTTCCCACCCAGCTAGCCAGATATCCCACCATGGAACGTGCTTGCATTGCAGGGAGTGTAAGTTGTCTCTCAGGATGTCAGTCAGTGGTGTCCTGCTGTTTGTTGGTGCACAGTTGCCAGCAGGGCCTTGTGCTCCCCACAGCAGTAGCCAGTGTCAGCCATCTTGTGAGTCCTTCTCCACTCCCTGTGATGTGCGCATGGTTCATGGTGGTGTTGATGGGACAGTTGTGGGGGGGCAATATGTGTGACTGCGACTCCCATGATGCTATTGGCTACACTGACTTGGCCAGCATACACAGAATTCCTTCCTTTGAGTGGTCTTCACTGTGTGTTGGTGTTGTTGTGGTGGCTACATGTGTGGATGTGTTTGTTAGTTCTATTTGTGCCACTGCCTAGCTGTAGTTGTAGTTGTGTTTGTACATGTGTTGGCACAGTTGGATGTGGCTTTTTTGATGGCATGTGTTGTGTTTATCTGACTGACATACACATTTTGGGATGATTCTGTTCTGGTTGCTGTGTAATTGCTATGAGTGCATGGTTTGACTCTCCCCTTGACAGTGATGTGTGTGTTTTGTGGCAGTATATTGTGTACATTTGTTGTGTACTCACCAGGCTCTGGGATGTCCTCTAGTCCATATACGCTCACTTGCGGAAGGATGGCCCGCACCTTCTCCTCCCAGGGCCTGAGGTATATTGGCTTGGCAGGAGGGCCACTGCCGGTGTGTTGGCTGTTGATGTAGTCTTTCGTCAGCATTTTCCGTACCCTCCTGCGCACGTCATACCACCTGTTCTGGATGTCGGTCTTTGTGCGCCGACATGGTGATTGGGCGTTCACCCTGTTGATGATCCTCTCCCACATCTTGGTTTTCTGCGACATGGGGGTCTGTTGGACCAGTGTGCCAAACAGCTGTGGCTCCACCCTGAGGATCTCGTCTACCATGACTTCCAATTCACTATCTAGGAACTTGGGATTCTTCTTGGGGGCATGGTGATGGGTGGTGATGGTGGGTGATGTGTGTGTTGGTGTGCAGGTGAGGGTGTGTGAGTGTGTGTTTTGCTGGGTGTATGTGAGGTAGGTATTTGTTGGTGTGCTGATGGTGTGTGGCTTGTGTGAGGGATGAGCTGTGGGTGTGTGGTTGCTTTCTCTTGGGTGCTGGCAGTGGAATGGCATTTGCAAAGGCTCATGGTAGTGATTTGTGTCCTTTATATAGGTGGAGTTGTGGGTGTGTCTTTGTTCTCTGTCCCCACCCCCCAGTATTTATTGGCTTGGTAATTGCTTGTTTGGCCTTTTTTGGGTGATTTTTCCTTTGTGCTGTTTGTGTATGTTGGAAACGTTCTTGTGACCGAGTCGGACCCTGCATTGGTCTCGTACGGTGTTCTCCGTTTCGTTCACGCTGTGTTTGTGCAGTTTTCTATGCTGCGTACGCGTCGGTCGCGGTGTTTTGTGTTACTTCGGCTCGGTTTTGTATGCGTGTCGGTCGTACGGCTTGTCCTCCGTCCGACTCGGTCGTGGTTTTCGCGCCTTGCATCGTACTTTGCGGTTTGGAGTTCGCGTGTACGTTTCGGTCGGATTTGTTCCGGGTGCGTGTCGGTCGGTTGGATTCGCGTGTTTTTCCAGCCGGATTGCTGTTTTCCGTGCGGCTCGGTCGGTCGACTTGGTTTCGGTACGTGTCGGTCGGATTTTTCACGCCTTGCATCGTACTTGGCGTGTCGTGCGCCACGGGTACGTGTCGGTCGGTATTTTTTCCGGATCCGAGTCGGTCGGTGCTTTTTCCGGCCCGAATCGGAATCGACCCCTAAATGTTTTGAAACTTTCAGAGAATAATCTTCATATATGTACTAATAGGAATTACTAGAATCAACATTAATATTCTATGTTTTGAAATGTTTTTATACGTTGATACTTTGAAAATGTAGTAATACGTCATAGTTACACATGCTAATTGCAATGAAACTAAATTGCTTTATGAGTGTAAATGAGTTTAAAGAACTATATAGTGATCCTAAGATTCTAGAATGAAATGTATATTTCCATTATTTTATGTTCTATATTTCATGAACCGAATTCAATTTAGGCCTGCAATTTCCTTACTTGCTTGCATTCTGTTCTCATTGAAAGGCTTTGTAGACTTTTAATGTGGAATAAAACTATGTTTCATAGAAAGAGTTCCCATCCGCATTCTAGGACTACTTGCAACCTTTTTTGTTACTTTGGGAACATCTACTGTGGGAAGCTGTCCTCTTGAACTCACTCATGTTCTTCTGCAAAGGACCATTGTTAAAATCATATACACTGGTTGGTTTGAGGGCTTACGTGATGATCACCACCTTTTTGCTATAATATGTGTATTCTTTATGCTGCATGACAATCACCCTATACGAACTAACCAATAGACTGAGTGATCTGACCAGGTGAGGAGACCCACGAGGTGTCACCCTGGAACTTGTGGATTAATATATGCTGTGTGACGGAGCGACTATGGTTGGAGACCCTTTTCTTCTTTATTTGGAGATCTTGCTATTTTGCAGACTAAGAGACATCTTTCGTTCCTTGCGGACTTTATTGGCTGGCGCATACGCTGTGTGCGCTATTCCCGGACTCCTTTCCCTCATGAGAGAGAACCTTTGAGCTGGCATGATTCATGCCCTTTCCTGAACTATGACCTTGGTAATTGATGGCCCACGACAGAATACATTTGATTATTCTGCACTCCTAAATTTAATGCCTGATATTGATATATTAACTCTTCTTAAATTTGCTGATAAAACTAAAACCATCCTCAAATCCTGTTTCTGTCTCTCTGTGTCTCGTCTTCAATTATTGATTGTGCATTCCAATTGATTATTAATGAGGGACGGGAATCTAAATAGAGAGATCTCTGGACAGCAGATTCTAATGTTACTATTCTGCATAGCTCTGAGTTGATGGTTTGTATGATTTTAGTCTGACTGAATTTCTTCAGGAGATTTGGACTAGCTGTGATAATTCTGTATTTGTATAGCGTAGTGTTGAAGGTTATACATATGAATCTAAATACTAGTTTGTAGGTCAGTTATTCAATTCCTGGTCCTCATTGGATAACTGGATTGGATCCCCTTTATCTGACACCTCTCGGCACGATTCAAGATCCGTCGGAGGACCAAGTAAATTAAACCTAAGGTGTTGTGCTAAGAGACAAGGTGAGACAAACGTAAATGGGCCCAGTCGCGCTACAACAGTCCTGAGAGGGGTAGGTTGGGAACCTCTGCTGTTCTCACAGTAGAGCGGGTAGTACCAGTGTAGATGAGGAATGAGACGGGATTCCCATTTACCTCACCATCCATGAAGGGGCCACTCTGGTCTACCTCTAAGGTTGCGCCAAGTACACAATCCTCCTCCCCTTTGAGGACCCGTCATTGCGACAGGTCTGAGCTGTAATTTTCACCTGCTTGTATCATAGAGTACTGTAGAGAAGTACCCTGATTCACAAAAGGATTTGTGTTCTCATTAGGAATTTGATTCGCATTGTATCTCTGGACATTTTTATTTTGTTGTGGCATTGAGGCTTGTGGAACCTGCATCACCTGATCTTGGGGCACATTGGGATGATGAACTCTCTGTCTCTGTACTTGCTGTGTCTGATTATTTCCTTGTAATTGCACAAACCCACCATTCTGAACCTGATTCCCGTTAGCCATGTTACCAGTATTAAATCAACATTTGTGCTTCCAATGCCCTAGCCTACTGCAGACGTGGCAGGGATTTGTCTTCTTCGAAGTCGGTACATCAACACCTGTACTCTGATCAATCGAAACACCTCGTCCTCACCCTTGCTCTTGAAATCCATTTCCACCTTGCATCATCTGGACTCCCTGTTGATACATTCCCTGAATGGGACCAGTATTCCAAAGAAACTGTTGATTTTGACCTCACTGTGCAGCTTACATTTATGCTACCATTAACCTTTCCTTCAACTTCTTGGGGCAGATTTACAAGCCCCTTGCACCTTCTTGCGTCACTTTTTTTGACGCAACAGCGGTGCAAAAAATGCAGCCTATTTACAATGTGACGCATCTAGGGAGATGCGTCACGTTGTAAAGCCCTGCGTCACATTATACCTGCATCAGGTATAATGTATGCAGGGTGGGCGTTCCCACGCAGGAAGGCCTCGTAAAAGTGATGCAGTGAAATCTACAAGATTTCACTGCGCCACTTTTAGGACGCCACTGCGTCAAAACAGTTGGCCTGCTTGAAGCAGGCGTAAGTAGTGATGCAGTGTAGTAGGAATAGGCCTCAACACGCATTGCTGGAGTTGCGCCGTGCTTGCGACACAACTCCATCAATGTGTGACTTTTGCCCCAACAGATGCGTCAGAATTTCTGACGCATCTGTCAATCCTTGCGCCATGGTGCGCCGTATTGTAAATACGGCGCATCCATGGTGGCGCAAGGGTTTCTCAGAGTGGCGCAGGGAAAGTGACGCATCTCTACAGATGCGTCACTTTCTTGTAAATCTGCCCCCTTGTGTTTCATTTCGAATTCGTCACAGCAATATTTGGCATATCTCAGTATTTCGTCAATAGCCTTATACTCTGCCAACAGATCAAATGCTGCTGAAACATGAAACTAACCTCTGGTTTCAATCCATCCACAAATCTATAAACAAAATGTTCCATACCCTTTGCATCAATAGTCTCTGTCCCACTGAACTGTTTAAATGTCTGCAACAGTTTCTCATAGAAAGTGTGTACTGACTCTTTGGACTCTCGGGTCGTTCTGTCAGTCTTGACCCAATCAAACGCTTTAGGAGAGATTTTTGATTTAAAAAATGTAATCACTGTATTATACATTTTCATCACCAATAGAGACGGAGCATGTGATACAGGATGTCTTGTTGGCTTCACATCAGGCCAACCCACAGCAATTTTCATTCAACCCACAAGTCACCTGGAACCACAATTTCGAATAAGGTGTTAAAATCCTCCCATAAACTTTAGATAGTTTTACAGATCGATCAGCCTGTCTATACCTTTCTACTGGGTTTTCTCCTAGTTGTCGGAAAATCATTTGTGATGGATGCAAGATCAGCCCTGCTCCAAGGTATATGGACATACCCTACACCAGGCACTTCTCTCATGGGAAGCATGTGTATATCCTCGTCTTCCTCCTCTGTTCCAGACGGAGGCAATTGTAACCTGACTTTCTTTGGTTCCTTTTTAGGTCGAGCCTAGAGTAGCGCGCAAGCGCTGCTTCTGGCGAAGACTTTATGTAGTGGGCATTTCAAAGCTGACCACACGCTCGTGCACAATGGCCTTTTCCGTGCGGTTACCCGCACGTTTCAGGCACGATGCACGAGCGTGTGGTCAGCTCAGCAGGCTGCCGTGCTCGCTCGCCCCCGCTTCTCTTTTCTTACTGCAGGCAGGACGACGTGCGCAGCCGAGACAAAGGCGAGCGCTTGTTTTCAGTGTCGCGCTCATTCTGCTCCCCTTTCTCTCCTCTACTGCCTCGCCCTCCCTGCACCCGTCCCTTCCGCTCCTGACGCACCCGTGTGATCCTGGAAAGGGTGCGCGTTGCCTGGAGGATGGTCTCCTTGGGAGTCGGTAATGTTCGAGCTGACTGAAACGCCGTTGCCGGGGCCGTCTTCCGCTTGGTAAAGGTTGCTCAATCTCCTGCTACTTTACCAACCAGGGAGGTGGGCTGCCGGAAGCGGGGGGCTGCTGGAAGTGAGGGGTTTACTGGTAGCTAGGGAGGCGGAGGTCGGGTATTTTATCAGATAATGATTTATGGAAATGGCGGGACGTTGAGTAGAAAAACCCAAGCTCGCGCCACGATTCGTTTCCCTGACATTTGCAGTACGGGGCACCCACTGACTCGGTGCCAATGATATTTGCAGAGATTATCCGTTTATCAGTCTTTCATTTTTGTTGCAGCAAGGCAGCTTTAACAAGTTCCGTATTTTGCCAAAACAGCGTGCCTGCAAAAAATGGCGGTTTTACGCAGGGCACAAGTCCTAAACAAGCATTGGCATAGCCAATAGGTCTCGCTTTTGGGACCTTTTAAGTGTTTAACCATGCAACAGTTAATGTTGTTGCACCAAAGATATTGTGCTGCATAACTAAATACTTATAAGGTCCCAAAAGCGAGACCTATTGGCTATGCCAATGCTTGTTCTTTGACCATCTACCTTCCCATTTATCTAACTCACTCCATTTTCAAACATGGGCAATTAATTCCTTGATCTGTAATTTCATTCCTGGCGGCCTCATGTTTGCGAGATCTCTGTCACTAAAGCTTAACCTGTAACTTTTTTGTAAGGCTTTGGATTTCTGCAAATCAATTCCATATCTGTGAGACAATGCAGATAATCTCTCATACGCCTGTCCTGCACATCTGGTACTATCTTTACACAGAAACAATCGTTGATCATCCTGGTAAGCATTCAATTGTGACATGTCAAGAGTTCTAATTATCACTTCTTCTAATTCTACCTTCAACATTGCCACATACATGAACTTTTCTCTCTCCGGGACCTGACTATCCTTCCACTAGTTCCAGGATTTCCATTTCCAGTTGGTGTGTCTATGCCTCTAAGCCAATCGTCAAATTCTCGGGCGTTAAGATCTGGTTGTTCTGCTGGGGTATTAAGAATTATCTCTCCATTATAGGTACTACCACTTGCATTCGGCGGGGAATTCAAGAGAGGCATGTCAGAAGTTAGCGATCCCATAGGAATCACTTTCTTAGGGGTACTCTAACTTACATTTGGAAGCTCATTTGTTCTAGGCAGGAAAAAAGGTGACGATCTCTGAGAGAATCTTCTAGTTAGGTCAAACCCTGTCTGACTTAATGTAGGGTCTGCACTTACAGCACATTGGATATTCCCTTGTGTCGGAACCATAGGAGTCTGAGGAATCGGTCTTTTGTCGAGCCCACTGAATTGCTAGCTATAGCTTTCATTCCAGTAGGAACAGCCAAAGTATGTGTAGTGTTTCCTACTGATCCAGGCTTATACAAAGGAACTACAGGGCCGATAGTGACAGGAATGGTCAATGAATCTGGAGCATTTAGAGCACGTGAAGTTGAAGGGGCTGTCATTCCTGCATTCTCTCCCATCAGATTTGGATTCATATTTACTGATGCCCTAGACACTTCAAAAGTCTCATTCATAGGTACATTACTCGCTCTGTAACACACTAACCCTAGCAGATACCAGGGGAGGGAAAAAGAGGCACGGGGCACTTGGAGACAGCTAGCCTCCAACCTAACGTGTAAACACAACAGAAGCTGCTCCAAGTAATGTGACTGAAACCTAGCAACTGCTAGGTGAAGCGAGTGATGGCATCTCACAAAAAGTTAAGGACTGTCCTCACACACCACCTGGTGTCATGCTTCATCATCGGCAGTCCTCGCTCTCCAAAAACTTGGTTTGATGGAGAGAGGGCCTACACCTGGAGACAGGGAGGCACTTCTACAACTAAGTGGGGGCCCATAAAGTGAGTGAGTTTAAAAATCAGTATAATCCCCAGAATTAAATTTATTCTGAGGAGGGTATATGACATTAAAATACAAGACCGGTGAGCGTAGGGAACTTATTGCTCCATCACCGTAGTGGTAAGTGTTGTCGACATGTTTCTGCCTATCTGGCCTAAGGGGTCCGTGGCATTCATCAGGACAAAGAATAAAGAAAAAGGGCTCATTAGCTTACCACACACGTTGGTAGGATGACACCACTGCGTAGGCTGACCTATGTCAAAGCTCTACCTAATGTACACTTCATGAAGTCTGTATAGGAAACAAATTAAAAGAAGATTGCCATCAAGGTAAAACAGTCACGAAAATAACCCTAAATGCATCAATAATACAGTTAATGGGAATTTGTGTAGCACGTGACACTGCAAGCGTGATTCACATGCAAAAACAGAAGAACAATTACCCTATTAGGGGAGCCTACACGCCCCATGGGAGGAGAGAGAGGGAGAGACCCCTGTAGTCACACTCTAAAATTAAAAAAAGAAGGAAAATGCCAATGTTTTAATAATTAAGTGAAGGAATGGAGATGCTCCTCAAAAAGTGGTGCTGCCGCTTTTCTGGAGGTTGACTTATACACAAACATTCAAACCGACACTCATACCCTTACTTCGTCAAGGTGCGTCTCTCGCCGTAACCTGTGTGCATCTGGTCTCCGTCCCCGATGACTAGTGAGTCAAAAGTGGCAACGGGGCTTAAATACTTGCAATAGGTAGGCATTGAGCTCAGGTGGGCCCCAATTTGAAGCCAGAAGTTGTATCCGGGGTCCCGGCAGAGCTCGTCTAAACCTATGCGCGGGTGCCTGACCTGAGCGTAGAGGTGCGGAAAAGCCAATCTGAGCCCTTTCATAAGGAAATCAGGTGTCTCACTGGGAGTTGCCTGACCACGCCTGACATGCGTGTCAGTGCGTAACGCGGTCGGCACCAGTGCCGGATCGGGTTCGTGGGCGTGCCTCCGATCAAAGTGTGATCAATTTTTGGGCATGCGCAACTCACTTGCTTTTGCTGCAGGAGGCTTTTTGAAGCACCGGTGGTCCCGTGTATGTGCTAAACACAGTGGGTGTGTGAACAACGAGAACGCATGCCCGGGTGTTCAGTGCACCTATTGATGTGCACACAAGTGGTAAAAACATTGTATTTAAACCAAAACGCAGCCTCAAAGAATTAGTGTATACAGATGGGCAGTAGGCAAACCGTATTGCACAAAGTTAGAAACAAACACAATGGAAGCGGGGCTAGTGTCTCCATCTGACAAAATGGCAGTTGTTATTACACCAGTGTTAAAAAGCAGGACATTAAAAGCTGTTACGGTCTTATAAAAACCAGGCTGGAGTATTGATGTGCACGTAAGTGGGGCACATTGTCATTAAACTAAATGGTGCTACACAGGTAAAGTAGTTCAGGAGCGCAGTAAGTAAAGTGGAAAGCACTGCGTTTGACAGGTGCTTGATAAATAACACAATGGAAGAGGGGCTAGTATCTCCATACGCAAATGTGGCAAATGGTGTTGTCACGGATACCACGTTCCCACAAAACTCGAAACCAGGCTAGAAGTGGTAAGTAGCTATTGTTTAAACGTAGGTTTTTGGAAACTCTATATTTCTCTTATTTACCCAACTGTAGCCAAGGTATTTCATCATTGAGACCTGTGTCCCATGTCCGTAAGCAAAAAACCCATTGTTGTTCTTTTATGTGAAGGGTTTTTTGGATGTCCGGGCTAGTTCTCCTAATTACTTCAAGGACCCACCATCTGAGATCTGTGTCTCTGTGGTCGTTTTCTAAGAAATGTCTGGTCAACTTAGTATTCGTCTTTTTGCATATTACTCGCTCTACCAATCTGTGTTACATTGTATGTAGATGGATTTTAACAATAATTTAGTTTTAAATCCTCATTCGAATTGCTGTCACTTTCCTCAGCTATATCCTCTGTATGTTCTGTCTCTTTCTTCTTTTTCGTATCCTTGCATTTGCCTTTCCTTTCTCCCTCACTTGTTAATGCAGGCTATGATCTAGCTCCTTCAATCAGTCAGTTCTCCAGGATTTCTGCACTGCATCTCACCTAGCATCCGCACAACTATGTATGGCTTTCTTGACCCTTCCTTGAAATCTCTCTCTTTGTCTAAGATGGGCTGTATGTTCCCAAGTATTAAGGGCTTTGTATTGTGTAGGTCTAGGGGGCAGTTTTATATTATACAGCGTCCTCCTTAAATGTTCAATGATTCTCATATTAAATGTCCCATAATGAGTGTTAGAAATGGGGGTCTCTAGTTGGCAAGGGCTTGCACCTTTATCCAAGTAGGGACCCTTCTTCCTAGTCAGGGTAAGGGAGTTACACTCCTAAAATAACCCCTGCTCACCCCCTTGGTAGCTTGGCACGAGCAGTCAGGCTTATTCTAGAGGCAGTGTGTAAAGCATTTGCACATAACCAACAGTAATACAATGTAAGCACTACAAACTGACACCACACCAGTTTAGAAAAATATCCAATATTTTTATATACTTTAAAACAAGACCAAATACGATAAAAATCCACAGTGCAGTACTTTAAAAATCTTCTGTTATCAAAATGTCCTTAAAAACAGTTCCTTGATGTCGATAGCTCCGTCCGGGGCTATCACGGCGTCATGAACAAACAAATCCAAAAAGTTCTGGCTGACCGAGGCGTCGCGGGTCAGCTACGGTGTCGGGAAGACCCGCAAACAGTACCTTTCAGAAATGCAGGGCGTCGATGACCTCGCGGTGAGCTTCCGAACACGCGGCGTCCGCAGGCGTCGGTTCCGGAAGTCGGTGCGGCGGCGTCGGGGCCCTCGAAGTCACACGCGTTGCAGATCGATCTCCTCTCTGTTGAAGTCAGGAGCGCTGGCGTCGGCCGGCGTCGGGTGCTGCGGTGCGAAGTGCAGCGGTGCGGCGTGCGTTGCCCTCAGGTCGCGGTGCGAGCAGCGGCTCGGTGGCGTCGTCGGATGGCGTCGTCGGTGAGACCAGGCTCGCGGTGTGAGATGAAGGTGGTGCTCGTCACGGTGCTGGCAGGTCACGGTGCAGCAGCGGCGTCGTCGTAGCTGCAGCGCTGTCGTCGGCTGACGAACTTGGAGTCGATGGCACTGGCGTCGGTGGGCCAAGGCTGCGGTGCAGGATGAGGGCGGTGCGTCGTGTAACTTACGAGCGGTGACCCCGAACCACGGTGCAAGCAGCGGCGTCGAGTCCGGCGTGGAGCGTCGTCGTCGGGGATACCATGGCGTCGTCGTGAAGCGAGGCGGTGCGGAGTGCGGTGCCCACAGGTCGCGGTGCGAGCAGCGGCTCGGTGGCAGCATCAGCAGGCGTCGTCGGTGAGACCAGGGTCGCTGTGCGGCGTTGCGGCGGTGCCCTCTGCGGTGCCTTCAGGACACGGAGTCGGCAGCGGCATCGTAGACGGCGTCGGGCTTGAAGTCTTTGCTGTTCCTGAGACTTCTTGAACAGGGGGCAAGCTCTACCTCAAGCCCTTGGAGACACTCACAAAGTAGATTGCAGAAAGTTCAGTTCCAGTCCTTTCACTGCCCAAGACAGAAGCAGGCACTGCAGGCCATCACAGCAAAGCACACAGCAAAGTGGTAGTTCCTCCTCACAGCTTCTCCAGCTCTTCTTCTTGGCAGTCTTCTTGATCCCAAAGAGTTCCAATTTTCTGGGGTTTGGGTCCCCTTTTTATCCTCAATTTCTCTTTGTCCTCTGAAGGCAGAGAGGCCTTTGCCTAGTCCAAACCAGTTCTGGTCAGTCCTGGAGCACTTTGTTGACAAGTCTCCTTCTCTCCTTTCACAGTGCAGGCCAGGGACATCAGACGCACCACAGGAGGTGGAGCCAGCATTGTGGAGGGAAGGCCCAGCCCTATTCAGGTCCCAGGTGCATCTCCTCCCACCCATCTACATGTAGATCTTGCTATTCAGCCCTGTGCTGACTCACCCTGTCTCCTGGCATCCCCCAGCCCCTGTCACTCACACTCCAGACAAGGAATACACAACCTAGCAGAGGCAGGCTTGGATGGTTAGACAAGAAAATACCCACTTTCTAAAAGTGGTATTTTCAAACACAGAATGTTAAAACCAACTTCACTAAAAGATGCATTTTATCATTCTGAGTCCAGGCATACTAAACTCGAATTTCTACCATGTTCCCTGGGTCAGTTAGGATTATAAGCTGTAATAATCAGAACTGCCCATTCTGGCCTATGGGGAACAGGTAGCCTTGCAATAGTGAAAAACGAAATAGGCTGTAATTCACTATCAGGACATGCCACACACACCAGGGCATGTCCTACCTTTCACATACAATGCACCCTGCCCACAGGGGTACCTTGGGCCTACCTTAGGGGTGACTAACATGTAGAAAAGGGAAGGTTTAGGGACTTGCAAGTGTGTGCACTTGACAAGTCGACATGGCAGCCCCAGGCTGCACACAGGCTCTGCAATGGCAGGCCAGAGTTACACTTTATGGGCTGTTTGCGTGGGTGGCACAATCCAGTGCTGCAGCCCACCAACAGCATTTGATCTATAGGCCCTGGCACTCTCAGTGCACTTTACAAGGGACTGACACATAAATCAAATAGGCCAATTATGGAAACACCAATCCATAACACATTTTATACAGGAGCACTTGCACTTTCCCACTGGACCGCAGTCAAAACCAGGAGGTCAGAAAGCAAAAAGTCAGGGGAAACACACCAAAAGATGCCAAGTCTAACACATGTCCCCTCCAACTGAAAGTAGGGAGAACTACCCTACCCCATTGGAGTTCTCTTCACTAAGGCGGAAGAACCTGGACAGACCATCTGCGTTGGCGTGTTCTGTACCAGGACGGTGTTCCACCGTAAAGTCCATTCCCTGTAGGGAGATGGACCACCTCAGCAGTTTTGGATTCTCACCCCTCATTTGCATCAACCATCTGAGGGGCCTGTGGTCCGTCTGAACCCGGAAGTGAGTCCCAAACAGGTATGGTCTCAGCTTCTTCAGTGCCCAGACCACAGAAAAAGCTTCCCTTTCTATGGCACTCCACCTCTGTTCCCTGGGGAGTAGTCTCCTGCTAAGGAAGACTACAGGCTGATCCAGGCCCTCTTCGTTCAGTTGTGAGAGCACCGCTCCCACACCATGCTCTGAAGCGTCAGTCTGCACGACGAATTCCTTGGAGAAGTCAGGTGCCTTGAGCACGGGCGCCGTGCACATGGCTGCCTTCAGGGCATCAAAAGCTTTCTGGCAGGACTCAGTCAGATCACTTTCCTGGGCTGCTTCTTAGAAGTCAGCTCTGTTAAGGGGGCAACGATGGTGCCATAGCCCTTAACAAATCTCCTATAGTAGCCAGTGAGACCTAAGAAGGCTCTCACCTCCGTCTGGGTCTTGGGGGCTCCCAAGCCAGAATGGTGTCAATCTTGGGTTGTAGGGGCGCCACCTGGCCGCTTCCTACCTGGTGTCCCAAGTACACCACAGAACCCTGCCTGATCTGGCACTTACTGGCCTTGATCGTGAGGCCTGCACCTTGCAGAGCCCTCAACACTTTCTCAAGGTGCTGTAAATGTTCTTCCCAGCTGGAACTGAACACAGCAATGTCATCCAGGTAGGCGGCACTGAAATCCTCCAGCCCAGCCAACACCTGATTGACCAACCTCTGAAAGGTGGCAGGGGCATTCTTCAACCCAAAGGGCATTACCCGGAATTGGTAATGACCTTCTGGGGTTGAGAATGCTGATCTCTCCTTGGCCCCATCGGTTAAGGCAATCTGCCAGTACCCAGACGTTAAATCAAACGTGCTGAGGAACCGGGCAGCTCCCAACCGATCAATGAGCTCATCAGCTCTGGGGATGGGGTGCGCGTCAGTCCTGGTGACGGCATTGAGCCCACGGTAGTCCACACAAAACCGTAGTTCTGGAGTGGCACCGGGTGCAGCAGCCCTTGGGACCAAAACCACTGGGCTGGCCCAAGGACTGTTGGAGGGCTCAATCACCCCTAACGCCAACATCTTAGAGACCTCCTCCTTGATGCTGGCCCTGACCCGGTCAGTCAACCTGTAAATTTTGTGCTTCACAGCAGGGCTGTCACCAGTGTCCACGTCATGGGTACACCAGTGAATGACACCGGGGGTCAGAGAGAACAGTGGGGCGAACTGTCCCAACAACTGGTGACAGTCCCCCTGCTGCTCCTGAGTCAGAGTAGGGGAGAGGATCACACCCTCTACTGACCCATCATGCTCCTTGGTAGTTAGGAGGTCAGGGAGAGGCTCACTCTCCTCTTCCACCCCATCATCTGTCGCCAAGAGCATACTCACTTCGGACCTCTCGAAGTGGGGCTTGAGGCGGTTCACGTGAAGGACCCTCAAAGGGTTCCTTGGAGCCTGCAAATCCACCAGGTAGGTGACGTCACTTTTGCGCTCCACCACCTCATATGGCCCAGTCCACTTGTCCTGCAAGGCACAAGGTTCCACTGGGGCCTTGACCCACACTTTTGCCCAGGTTGAAATTCGACCAGAGTGGCATTCTGGTCATACCATCTTTTCATTTCTTCCTGGCTTGCTTCTAGGTTCGCCTGAGCGAGTTTCCTGAAGCGGGCAGTTTGGTTTCTAAAGGCCAGCATGTAACTAAACACATCCTGGGGAGTTTTCCTGGGAGCTGCCTCCCAGCCTTCCTTTACCAAACTCAGAGGTCCTCTGACAGGGTGGCCATACAGGAGCTCAAAGGGGCTGTACCCAAGAGACTTCTGAGGCACCTCCCTGTATGCGAAGAGCAGGCATGGCAAGAGGATGTCCCACTTACGCCTCATGGGTTCTGTTAGACCCTTGATCATGCCTTTCAAGGTCTGGTTGAATCTCTCCACCAAACCGTTTCCTTGTGGGTGGTAAGGAGTGGTGAACTTGTAGGTTACACCACACTCCTTCCACAGGGATGTTATATACTTGGATATGAAATTGGTCCCCCTGTCAGAAACCACCTCTCTGGGGAATCCCACACGGGAAAAGATCCCCATTAACGCCCGGCCCACCACTGGCGCCGTCGTTGTCCTGAGAGGGATTGCCTCCGGGTACCAGGTGGCATGGGCCACCAAGACCAGGATGTACCTGTTGCCCATGGCTGTCTTGGGATCCAGTGGCCCCACAATATCCATCCCTACCCTTTCAAAGGGTGTTCCAACAACCGGAAAAGGTTGGAGAGGAGCTTTGACCTTCCTCCCACTCTTACCACTTGCCTGGCAAGTTTGGCAAGACCTACAGTGTGCATCTGACTGCCTTCGCATTTGGGGCCAAAAGAAGTGGGTGACAAGCCTGTCAAAGGTCTTGTCCTGCCCCAAATGTCCTGCCAAAGGCACGTCATGAGCCAGACCCAGTAGGAAGGTCCTGAAGCGCTGGGGTACCACCAGCACACAGGCTGACCCAGGCTCAGCAACCTTAGGCTCACTGTATAGGAGACCATTCTCCCAGTAGATCAGATGTGACCCGGGCTGATTACCAGCTGCCTGGTCTGCAGCCTGCCGCCGCAGACCCTCCAGAGTAAGGCACTCATTCTGCTCCCTGCAGAACTCCTCCCTGGTGGGACCCCCTTCTTGCTGCCAATGGGTCAGCTCAGAGATGTCTCCCAGTTCGGCTACCTGCTCCCCTGTAGGCACCGGGGCGTCCCCCTCGAGGTCCACCTCCTCCCGGTCCGTGGGAACTTCGGGGGCCGGTTTCCCGCGCCCCCTGCCCTTCCTCTTGGCAGGGACTTGGGCTACTGTTCCAGGCTCCAAGTCCTCTTGATCATCCTTCCTGGCTGCCATTGACCGAGTAGACACGCATGCCTACTCTGGCAACCCAAGCATCTCCAAGTGAGACCTGAGCTCAACATCCTTCCATAAGGACTGCTCCAGGTCGTTACCTAGCAGACAATCTAGAGGCATGGTGGGGCTCACAACCACCCTCAAGGAACCTGAGACCCCCCCCCATTCAAAGGGAACCTGCGCCACCATACACTGGCGCTCAGAGTTATCTACAGCAACTACTTGGTGGAATGCCCCTGGGACTACCTGCTTCTCAGAGACCAGGTGACACCGGACTGAGGTCACACTGGCTCCAGTATCTCTGAGAGCCTCTACCCTGTTCCCATTAATGGTCACCCAGGTGCTATATTTCTTTGTGTTAGGGGGCACCTGGTTTCCTGGGACCATCTCACTGTCCCCTAGTGAGACAAGGGTCATTTCTGCTGGATCCCCACCCTCCTGTGGGCACCCCTCCTCCCCAAGCGCTACACTAGCCAACACTTTGGACTGTCCATCGGTGGGTGGCTGTGTCCCCTTTGGGCACTTGGGGTCCCCCTTAAAGTGACCTACCTGGTCACATGCATAACACTTGCGGGGGCCAGTCTCAACAGGCTTCCCTGTAGAGACCCCTTTCTTCTTATCACCGGTGGGCTGGGAACCTTTACCCTGGGTACTAGTTTGGGGCCCTTTAGAGAACTCCTGTGCTTTACCCTTGTCCCCCCACCTTTCTGCTGGGGACCCTGCCCACCTTTGGCTGAGTCTCCCCAAACGCTTTCTTGTGGACCCTGGTACTCACCCAGCGGTCCGCCTCCATAGCAAGCTTCCTGGGGTCAGTTAGCTTACTATCAACTAGGTGCTGGCGCAGATCTGCAAAACATAGACTAGACAAGTGCTCCCATGCAATCAAATTGTAGAGCCCCTGAAAATCTGTTACATTCCTGCCCTTCACCCAACCACCCAGCGACCTACAGAACATATCCACACATTCCAACCAAGTGTTGGCCTCAGACTTTTTACTGGACCTGAACTGATCCCTGTACTTCTCAGGAGTGAGCCCATACCTAGTGAGGAGAGCGTCTCTCATGTCAGCATAGGTGAGGTCCTGCCCCTTACCCAAAGCTATCAGAGTATCCCTAGCTTCCTCTGGAAAGAGAGGCCACAACCCCGCTCCCCAGTTCCTCTCAGGGACCCCATTCATATGAATAGACGACTCGTACCCTTGAAACCACCTTTGTATGTCATCACCCTTTTTGTACTCTTTACCTACATTCTTGGGGATGTGTACAATCCTGTCTGTGTGTGCTGAAGAATTGCTGCCACCATCTGAACCGGATCTACTCTTTAGCTCCAGCTCCTTAATCATTCTCTCATGATCTAGTATCATTTTTCTTTCCTCCATGGCTATTCTTTTCTCTTCCCTCTCACTTTCTATTCTGAGTTTCTCCAATTCAAACCTCCTTACTTCCCGCCTGTCCTCCAGCTCCTCTGGGGACAAACTACTGCTGCCTGGCCTGGAGGGTTCCCCCCCTCCCAAAAGCACATCCACCATAGGAACAGGCTCCTCCACCTCTCCATTGAGATCACCATTTGCCCACTGGCACCTCTGGCTCCTACCCAGGCCCTCAGCACCTTTTGTAGCTCATCCTTCCTGGTGAGGCCTCTGACCTGGACTTTCAGGTTCTTGCAAATCGATTTTAACTCCTTGACATTGTAGGCTTCCAATCGATCCTCCTCAAAGGCAATTTCTACTGATGCAATTGATGATACTATTGATTCAGGCATGTTGAAGTAGCAAGTTCAAACTGGCAAGATCAAAAATAGGCCAAAAAGAAAAAGAACCTGTAAGTGGTACGTAATGGTCTCACGATATGGTAGTAGTGCACACCAATCACTGTAAGTCAAGTGCAAACACAAGTCCTATCCTCACCGCTGACAACCAATGTTAGAATTGGGGGTCTCTACTTGGCAAGGGCTTGCACCTTTGTCCAAGTAGGGACTCTTCTTCCTAGTCAGGGTAAGGGAGTTACACTCCTAAAATAACCCCTGCTCACCCCCTTGGTAGCTTGGCACGAGCAGTCAGGCTTATTCTAGAGGCAGTGTGTAAAGCATTTGCACATAACCAACAGTAATACAATGTAAGCACTACAAACTGACACCACACCAGTTTAGAAAAATATCCAATGTTTTTATATACTTTAAAACAAGACCAAATACGATAAAAATCCACAGTGCAGTACTTTAAAAATCTTCTGTTATCAAAATGTCCTTAAAAACAGTTCCTTGATGTCGATAGCTCCGTCCGGGGCTATCACGGCGTCATGAACAAACAAATCCAAACAGTTTTGGTTGACCGCGGCGTTGCGGGTTAGCTACGGTGTCGGGAAGACCCGCAAACAGTACCTTTCAGAAATGCAGGGTGTCGATGACCTCGCGGTGAGCTTCCGAACACACGGCGTCCGCAGGCGTTGGTTCCGGAGGTCGGTGTGGCGTCGTCGGGGCCCTCGAAGTCACACGCGTTGCAGATCGATCTCCTCTCTGTTGAAGTCAGGAGCGCTGGCGTCGGCCGGCGTCGGGTGCTGCGGTGCGAAGTGCAGCGGTGCGGCGCCCTCAGGTCGCGGTGCGAGCAGCGGCTCGGTGGTGGCGTCGGATGGCGTCGTCGGTGAGACCAGAGTCGCGGTGTGAGATGAAGGCGGTGCTCGTCACGGTGCTGGCAGGTCACGGTGCAGCAGCGGCGTCGTCGTAGCTGCAGCGCTGTCGTCGGCTGACGAACTTGGAGTCGATGGCACCGGCGTCGGTGGGCCAAGGCTGCGGTGCGGGATGAGGGCGGTGCGTCGTGTAACTTACGAGCGGTGCCCCCGAACCACGGTGCAAGCAGCGGCGTCGAGTCCGGCGTGGAGCGGCGTCGTCGGGGATACCACGGCGTCGTCGTGAAGCGAGGCGGTGCCCACAGGTCGCGGTGCAAGCAGCGGCTCGGTGGCGGCATCAGCAGGCGTCGTCGGTGAGACCAGGGTTGCGGCGGTGCCCTCTGCGGTGCCTTCAGGACACGGAGTCGGCAGCGGCATCGTAGACGGCGTCGGGCTTGAAGTCTTTGCTGTTCCTGAGACTTCTTGAACAGGGGGCAAGCTCTACCTCAAGCCCTTGGAGACACTCACAAAGTAGATTGCAGAAAGTTCAGTTCCAGTCCTTTCACTGTCCAAGACAGAAGCAGCCACTGCAGGCCAACACAGCAAAGCACACAGCAAAGTGGTAGTTCCTCCTCACAGCTTCTCCAGCTCTTCTTCTTGGCAGTCTTCTTGATCCCAAAGAGTTCCAATTTTCTGGGGTTTGGGTCCCCCTTTTATCCTCAATTTCTCTTTGTCCTCTGAAGGCAGAGAGGCCTTTGCCTAGTCCAAACCAGTTCTGGTCAGTCCTGGAGCACTTTGTTGACAAGTCTCCTTCTCTCCTTTCACAGTGCAGGCCAGGGACATCAGACGCACCACAGGAGGTGGAGCCAGCATTGTGGAGTGAAGGCCCAGCCCTATTCAGGTCCCAGGTGCATCTCCTCCCACCCATCTACATGTAGATCTTGCTATTCAGCCCTGTGCTGACTCACCCTGTCTCCTGGCATCCCCCAGCCCCTGTCACTCACACTCCAGACAAGGAATACACAACCTAGCAGAGGCAGGCTTGGATGGTTAGACAAGAAAATACCCACTTTCTAAAAGTGGTATTTTCAAACACAGAATGTTAAAACCAACTTCACTAAAAGATGCATTTTATCATTCTGAGTCCAGGCATACTAAACTCGAATTTCTACCATGTTCCCTGGGTCAGTTAGGATTATAAACTGTAATAATCAGAACTGCCCATTCTGGCCTATGGGGAACAGGTAGCCTTGCAATAGTGAAAAACGAAATAGGCTGTAATTCACTATCAGGACATGCCACACACACCAGGGCATGTCCTACCTTTCACATACAATGCACCCTGCCCACAGGGGTACCTTGGGCCTACCTTAGGGGTGACTAACATGTAGAAAAGGGAAGGTTTAGGGACTTGCAAGTGTGTGCACTTAACAAGTCGACATGGCAGCCCCAGGCTGCACACAGGCTCTGCAATGGCAGGCCAGAGTTACACTTTATGGGCTGTTTGCGTGGGTGGCACAATCCAGTGCTGCAGCCCACCAACAGCATTTGATCTATAGGCCCTGGCACTCTCAGTGCACTTTACAAGGGACTGACACATAAATCAAATAGGCCAATTATGGAAACACCAATCCATAACACATTTTATACAGGAGCACTTGCACTTTCCCACTGGACCGCAGTGAGGAAAGTGCGCAGAATCATTACACCAGCAAAAACAGAGTCAAAATCAGGAGGTCAGAAAGCAAAAAGTCAGGGGAAACACGCCAAAAGATGCCAAGTCTAACAATGAGGAAATGTCAATGCACCTTATTTCTCAGTGATCTTATGCCATTGTGCGAGCCAAACAAATGTGAAGACCCACGTCTATCTCCATAATTTGACGTGGCATACCTTCGGGTGGTGCCTCTTCCCCCTTTCTAACCGGCACTGTCACATATCCCTTCACTAGGCTTTGTAATGCTTTAAAGAATTTCATTTTCAATCAACAATATACAGTATTCACAAATGACTTTTTGTTGAAACCAGGAAATGATCTTCACCCACAATTCAATATTCAGCGATCACAGCCAATGCCAGTGCCAGTGCGGCTCTCTATGATGTATTCAACCCATACCAGCGGGTCTCTACACCAACCGACCTATGCCAGCGCCGCACACTGTGATGCCAATCTCACTCCTTGCAGCAGCTAACCCTGCTTTACAATTTCCTCTCAAGCGCGTTCTCTTAAGCACTTTACGCAAAACAGATGCAAGCAATTTCAATAACTAACTTTGTCTGCTCCTCCTAAAGAAATTACAGATACAAGAAACAGTTTGGTGCAACACGTTCAAATCTACACTAATATTTACTTAAAATGAAACCTCAACCAGCGGGATCTCACTTGGATTGATGGAGTTCCTTCATGTGCACTGAGATCAACTATACCAACCACATCTCACAATCACACAAAGATAAAGTCCCTATCTCAATAAGGCTGTCGACGACGTCTAACGATCAGCACAACAACACAGCAGACAACTACACCCAGTGTCTTCTACACAGGAACTTGGCTTTCGCCTATTTAACCACTTCAACTTCTCTGCATTAAGTGACACATTCACACATCAACTTAAATCATCCCCGCAGAACACCATACAGCCACTGCAAAATACCGCAGTCTAAGCAAAGCAATTGCAATGCACAACTCTGTTAGTATTCACACTCCTCCACTGCTACAATTTGTTTCCGAACCGCTGGAAGCCCGTCAATCCTTCAATTGAACCATGGGCTTTTGTGTTTGGACTGGGCTTGGGTAATTTCTAAATAGGACACCCTAACTCCCCCTTGTCAGTGGAAAACCATCTGACATGCTATCAGATTTGATACAGCATTTCCTGGGCCCACTCACTTAGCATTGGTCCTCGGATGAACCTTTCTATCCGACTGAGAGTTGATGGGAGTTAACATTTACATCAATCAAATTCAAATAACAGTGCAACCCATTTGACTACACGATGAGGACTTGGAATTGGTAGCTAGGGGTAAGAAGGTTTATTACAAATTGAGAATCAAGTTAAGATACACAGCTCCTAACACCATGCTATAAAAGTACAAAATAGCAATAGGCAGGCCCAACCTATGAAAGACATTGAGCAGACCAATATTAGGCAAACAAGCAGTTCAGTCACAGCAATACAGAAGATCAGTAAAAGTATCTGATGCTCTGAGAAAAATCTCAGATGTGGCTGTCTATACATGGGTAAATCTATTTGCCTAAAGTAAGTCCCCTCTATAATGATGGTTCTAAAATCCTAATGTATCTAAAGAAATCAGGAATTTCCACAAAGGAAATAAGAACAAGGCAAGGAAAAAAAAGTAGGAAAGGTGTCAGCATTTCAGAAGTTTGGTCAGGAGTCTTCTTGGGTCAGGTAAGTAATTGTTGGCCTAAGCCTCACTCAGCAAAGAATCAAGTTAAGCATAGAGGTCTAAACCTCTCAAAGTCCAGGGAAAAATGCTATAAGCATTCAGGGGAAAGTCTCTGAAAGGATCTACAAGGAATCCAAAAGGCGTCTAAAGGGCATCTGAATCTCCAACGGTGTGAACAGATTGTTATAACACACAAGAGTCTTCTTGGGCAACACCCCTTTGCACACATCATCAGGGGTCTATTGTCTTTCTCCACTTTTCACATTGTAGACTGCAACAATTTCCAAATATCCCAACCGAACAATGGAATGACATTGTAAAGGTCTTCTTCTCAGGCCTTTTCTCTCTATCACTAGTACATTAATGTATCTATTCTTCAACTAACAATGTGTTTGAATAACTGCAAGTAATGTCACGTTAGCAGAAAATGAAAACCAGTATTTATGCAGCCTGAAGAATTATAAGCCTAAATTGTCAACTTAATGTTTTAGCAAGAATTAACATTTACTATGCGTGTGCACATTTAAACAATAACTAATATGAATAATCAGTACATTAGGTTCATGTTACATAAAACATACAGTAAATCCTTTGAATAATCATGTGTAAGTATGGCTAAGAATTACAATTAAATCAAATATATGAAATATTATTGCACACATTACATAAACTATTTGTCGTTTCTAGTGTAATCACATTCTACAGATATGAGGATTGTTCTTATCCATTTATCCTAACAGTAAATGTTATTCAATGTATTAAGGCATACATTATGAAAGTCAAATTTAATCTTTATAGTGTATACATATCTACTAAGTGCGGGGTTTATTAATTCTCATGTAATAGAGTTAAACACATAGTTTGAGTAAATTCACTAGTCCTACAGTAAATGCACTTTAATAATAATGTCAAATGTAACACTTATTTTTTAATATTGTTAGACCATATAAGAATCATGTGCTAAATGCACATTCATTTCATGTATCTGTTATGAAGTTGTGACGTATTTGTGACGTGTAAAGGATGGGCAAATGTGCGCTGCACCAGTGTTGACTGATATTACACTCTGTTAATGCTTGTAGACAAGCATATTTACAAGTAATCTAGAGCCTAGTAAGTGTATTTGTCTGTCAGGCCCTTGTAACAAAAAACATAAAAATATATACATATAAATACATACATAGAGGGTCTTCGGGTCTTCTGTCTGTTCAAGTGTCATTCACATTCTGCATATTCCCAAGACATAGTACTGCATAGGACAATGGTTTAGCCCATTTCTGCCTTGGCTATCTATTGCCTTGTAAGTAATGGCACTTTGCCTAATCACATGCACATCGGCCTAAAATGAGTGTGCTTCAGGTATCTGGGCAGTCTTTTAGTTTTCATTTTTCTATTTATAGGTCCTTTCATTTCTTTAGTTTCTTCTCCTTTTTTTCAAGAGTATTCTGCAGTTCCCAAGACAGTTCTACTTGGACGCTTGCTTGCTGCTCTTTTCATCCGCAGGGTGCAGCATCATGTGTAGACACTATTTCTAAACTGTATGGCCATCTTTGATTGGTATTGTCCATAGTGTGTCATTTTACAATTCCGAGATGGCCATCATTTTTCGAAGCATTACGATGGCCACCTTGCATGAGTACAACAGTGACACTATACACTTTAGCATTCAAAGATGGTCACCAGTGCCTTATTTACATCTTGGAATGATATTGTATGTAGTGTATCATTGTTTTTCTATTTCAAGACGTCCAAGACGTTGCAACTAAGTATGGCTGCTATGCTGGAAATGTAACACAATGATACACTGTGCATCATACCATTGCAAGGCAGCCGTCCACTGCTATGTTTAACTTTATTTTTGCATTGCAAGCTACTACTTTTATTTTCTTAATTTATCATCCATATGCCTCTTGAGTTTATGTGTCTAATTTATTGCAGAAGGGTAAGTGGGAGAAAGCAAGAATAAGTCAGTAGGTGGATAAATGGATGTGTGAGGTCAAGGATGAGTGACAGACCGCATGTATGATAACTTATCGAGTTCCTATATTTATTAGTGACTAAAGAGGCCATACCTATTGGCATTTCCAATGGCTGAGTATATTTAAATGAACATACGGAAACAAGTTGTGATCTGTATTTATTCTGCCCGGTTGGAATACAAACTGCTGTCAACATTGTGGATTGTGGACAGGAGAATTTTGCTGTATTTTATGAGTCCCCTGAAAACCATGCCAGTAATTTTCATTTTGGCCTTGGGCAGAAGGAATCCCCTCTGACATTGTTGTGTCATGAAAGAAAATAGCTTCCTGTGTTAATTATCCTTTGCTGCCTTAGCACATTTAGAGCTTGCAGAGCTCATCAGAGATACATACACTCTCATTCAACGGACCCTATCCATCTCAGCACCATGACATAGTTTATGCACAATGTATTGGGTTTAATAAACATGTTCATAAGTAAGAATTATAATTATTTGCATTCCCTAATCACCCATTGTAAGAGTTTGTCATCTCGTTTTTCCCCAGTACAGAGGAGGGAGGAATAGAGCGATGTATTCGTTTACGCAATGTGACGCGCGCGGAAGCTTTCACCTTCACTTCACATTCCATTCTACCACCAGTATCACAAACTGCCTCCGAGCTGAAATATGTCTCGGGAGTTGCTGCATAGACGCATTGAAGGTTTGTGAAATGCGTGCATTGTCACACGACATGCCCTGCTTAAGCATTCATGCATAAATGTGTGTTAAAAAAGAACGCGGGCGCCCAGGAGCATTCACACTGGTACAAAGGGAAGAGGTCTGTTTGACTTAAATGGACCTATTCAGAAAGCTCTAATGATATGTAACGTCCTGACTTAAGCTCATCGCAGCGGACAAGGCCGTGCTTTGTCTTCGTCTTACAATGATTCTTTGTGCCCCAAAGGGACGATTGGTTCCACATCTGACGTTGTCTGCAAGATGGCCGGGCAGGCAAATCAGACTTCTGTCGCTTAGGAGTGCACAATTCTACTGTGTGCTTTGCATTACCAGAAACGCAGAGCCAAAACGTATGTGTTGTCAAAATCTGCCGCCACTGTTCACACAGAGCAGCCCACTTATGTCGTTATGTGAAATGAGTGATTGAAGACGATTGACAAATTAACCCTTTACAGGTTGTGTCAGAGTAATCGTCACAGGTCCCAGAGGGGGATTTGGTGTCCGAGACAGTTATCAGTTCATGAATAGTCATATTTTTAATGCCTCATTATGGAATCAAAGGCTAGTTAATAGAACATAAGATTAAGAAGCATCTTTGCAGGAGCACGTGCTGCCTAGCCTATCATTTTCTCAGCTAACCCGATTGGAGACTTTGTGAAAAGGAAATAGTTCATTTGTTCAAAAAAGCTAATCAAAGTCTCTTTGTATGTAGTTTATTTTCGGGTTAAATAGATGCCTGAAAACTGTACTTCGATTATAAAAGCTTTTTTTCGATCTGTGTAGGAAATTCGGTTACTAGTTACCTGTGCTCAACCCTCATGTAGCTCGCAACAAAGCAGTCAGGCTTAACTTAGAGGCAATGTATGAAGTATTTATGCAGCACTAAAAACAATAATAAAGCGGAAACACAACACAAGGATAATCCCACACCGAATTAGAAAAAATAGAGTACATTTTAATAAATGATCTAAGACCAAAACGACAAAAATCCAATCAGTAGAACTGGAGGTATGCATTTTTAAAGATTTAAGTGAAAATAGTTCCAAAAAGGTAAAAGCGCCAAATGTGGACCGGGACAAAGTCCCAAGTTCAAGCCGACTGTGATGGAGCACGGGCCGGCTACTGGGACCTAATCAGGACAGCTGACCAAGAGTACCATAAATCCCAGTTGCCGAGTGATGTGAAGTCCTTGCGTTAAGTTGCACTGGCCGGCGTCAGGAAACTGCTGATGTGGAGCTTGCAATGCAAGGTCCTGCGCCAACATGCGTCACACAACAAAGTCAGTGACTGTCATCGGGAGCTTGTGATGCGATGCCCTGCGTAGTCATCAAGGAAGCAGTTGGGCTTGCGAAGACTTACATAACAATGCGTTGGTGCTGAGGTCGACATGCGTCACACCAGGCCAGTTCTGGAGAAGCCGATGGGGCTTATGAGAACCTGCGTCGAGATGTGCCACACTGCATCAAGCTGGGCTGGTTGTCGGCATCAAGATGCGCCACATTGGGTTGCAAAGCAGCTTTGCATTGGAGCAGCGGGCACTGGGCCGGTTGTCAGTGTCGAGATGTGTCACACTGGACCAAGCTTGCGCAGGTGTTGAGGTGATGCGCGGACCTGCATCGAAGATGTGTGGTGCAGAGAAGCCCGTTGTGTCCCTGTGGCTTGAGAACAGGAGGCCAACAGACTGACCACTAGAGATCTTGGAGTCCTAAGACACACAGGCAAGTGGGCTTAAGCAGGGCAGCTCACAGCAGAAGAGTCCTGGCGCAGCAACAGCAGTTCTTGGGCAGACGAGCAGTCCTTAGGCAACAAAGCAGGTCAGCACTGCAGTCTTGAAAGCTGGGCAGTCCTTCTTTCTAGCAAAGTCCACAGATCCAGAAGTGATCTGAAGAGCTGTGGTCTGAGGTCCAATATTTATACCTGCTTCCCACTTTGAAGTAGGAGAAACTTCCAGAGGTTTCCACCCCCCAGAGGTGCTTGGAATTTCCTGCCTACTTGCTCTGGCCCCAGTTTTCTGGGGTAACAATAAACTGGTTGCCAAACCCCTTTTTTGAAATGCAAGTGTGGTAGGTGACAGCTTTTCCCCCTCATGAACTCAGAGTGGCCCATCCTGCCAAAAATCTAGCTTCCCTTTGTCTCAATGCCTGGGAGCAACACACAAAGACCAATTGCCCACTACACCTAGTCATGTGACCCAGATTGCAGCCAGCAGACACCAAATGATTGGGCCAGGAAAATGCCAAGTTTCTAAAAGTAGCATGTTCAGAATTGTGATTAAGAATCCAACTTTATCCTGGAACAGCAATTGGGTTCACTCGCAGCGGAAGTAGCCTTAAGCAGAGATGACCACAGAAAACTATCATACAAAGTAAATACCAATAAAGCGTCTCTGCAGGAATTAATTCCGAAGCAGAAAGAGCACTCTGCAGAGTTAGAACGCCTGCAACAACAGATCCCGATACTGCAAGACCGCGTTGAAGACGCAGAGGGGTGATCACGCCGTAATAACATTCGAATTATAGGAATGCTTGAAAATGCTGAAGGGCAAAATGCTACGTCATTTATTGAAACATGGTTAAGCTCACTGCTGCCGCCAGAAAAAACGACGACCACCTTTTGCATTGAGAGAGCTCACAGAGTCCCCACCAGGCGGAGAGTACCTGGAGCACTGCCTCACCCAATTGTTGCCAGAGTGCTCAATTGTAGAGCTCGAGATCTCATATTACAGGTGGCACGCGAGAAGGCCCGATTATGAAGGACAATGTGCGAATATCACTGTTCCCAGATTACACACTCCAGGTTCAAAAACAAAGAGCAGCATACCTGGGGGTTAAGAAGCACATGCAAAGCATAAATCTGAAATATGCCCTACTATACCTCGCCAAAATCAAACTTTTACATGATCAAAAGAGTCACTTTTTTGACACCCCGGATGAAGCGTGGGAATGACTGGAGCATACTTTCCCTAATCTCCCTATTGACTCAGCGCATCGACAAAATGAAGATCTACCGCCCAGACGACGGACACAACAACAACGGTGCAGGAGAACTAAAAAACCGGAGGAGGATCCAACACCAACACCTGCCCAGGTACTGGAAGGTCAACGACAAGCCATAATCTCAGCGGCCACATTCCATGAATACAGAACAATAACAGATGAGGAACTTTCCACTGTCCACTCGGAACCAGTCAACAGTCTCTTTTCATCCATATCTTCACAAACGATCACTGATCTGCTTAATTGAAAACCGAGTCTTCACAAATCTCTTAGTTTATGGCAGTCGTCTCCTGTGACCACTAATTGGGAACACAGGAACAGGTGATTGACCGGGACATCAACGATTATCCATGATGCAATGAGGTATCCACTTACAGATGCGAAGGAAAGGAGAGGCCCAACCGGGCTGCATAACAAGCCATACCGGAACAACCAGACGTCCACCATAGACTGAGGTAAGACTGTTGCCATTATAGGTCACGGGACACTTACGATCGGAAGGAACACTGCATAGGCCCCTTGAGGGATAAACTGTAGCTCATGGACTATATATTTGAACTCTGACAAATGGCTGGAACCGGACGGGTGCCCGGGGGCTGACACTCCTAATGCACGAGCAAATGGGACTTTTTGAGAACCCTGTACATCATGACATTACCATGACCCCCATTGCAATAGCAAACTGTTTGATTGTAGAATTGTTAGGATTTGTTTCGGCAGTTTGGTCGAACACAGGTTTGAAGTTGGACCGAGTATTGGGTAGTTTAATGGGGAAGCTGACGAGCACCACTTGTTCTATTTGTGGGTTGGATGAGTCCAAAATAGGGTATGACAGCAATGCACATGTACTCAATACAGCACTATAACTGCTTTACCTGGAATATAAGGGGAATGGGATCGCCACATAAAAGACACAGAATACATGCCCAGTTAGTGAGATGTAAGACACAAATAGCGCTGCTACAAGAGACGCACCTAAACACAGCAGAAATTACAAAATTGCAAAAAAAGTGGAGAGGACAAATATATAGTACGGCTTACTGAGCTTTTGCCCGAGGAGTAACAGTGTGGATACGTTCGGGAGTGCCCTTTGTATTGCAAGAAAAATGAATAGACAAAGAAGGCAGATATGTTTTGCTGTGGGGCTTACTAGATGGTAGTCCAGTGGTGATAGGAAGCTAATATGCCCCCAACTCAGACCAAGAACCATTCTACAATCAGGTGAACTCTGTACTTGCAGGCTGGACAGAATACCCATGGATCCTGGGAGGCGACTATAATGCAGTCCTGGATATCACACTGGACCGATCCCATCCCCCCCTAGTCGGGGCGCACACGAAACGACAATCCACTTCACTGCAAAACTGGGCACAGGGTTGGTCCCTCATAGAGACATGGGGCAGTCATAATAAGGGGATGCAGGAATACTCTTATTACTCACCCGTACATGATTTGTATACCAGGATAGACCATATATTTTGTAGCGCATCATTTATAACGCAAACCACACGCTCCTCATATGTGGGCAAAACACTCTCAGATCATAGTGCATTAGAGATGACATTTACGTGGGGACATATCCCAACCCCAGTGCCCACATGGAGATTGAATCCACAACACCTTGATGATGGAGTATTCAAAGAAACAATAACTAATACTATTACAAATTATTTTACCGAAAACTCAGGCACGGCCACTACAATTGGAACAGAATGGGAGACATTCAAAGTGGTACTGCGGGGTGCTGCCATTAATGCCATCACAGGAGCCCGGCATCAGACCAATAGGGATTTGAAACAAGTAGAGGATAAATTAGGTACTTTGGAGGCGATAGCGAACCTAGACCCCGCTGCAAAACCGGCACTGCAAGAAGCCTGCATACACTACGCAGAGTTATTAGAACAATTGCGTGTTATAGATTATCGTTCTTTTACACAAAGAATACACACAGAAGCGGACAGACCTGGCACGGATTATTAGAGATGCCCTGCCTCCTAAACCAATAGTAGAAATTACAACACTGCACAATACTCGAGCAACCACACAGGCAGACATTAATGTCGCCATTTACAATCATTATCAAACATTATACAAGGCTCCGCGGCGAGCAGACCCGCAGAAACTCCACTCATTTTTAGACACAGTAAAACTACCCCAAATTACTGAAGATGCTCAGAAAAACCTAGCCAGTCCCATTACGGCAGGGGAAATAAACGCAGCGATAAAAAGCCTTCCCAAAAATAAGACTCCTGGATTAGATGGCCTACCAGCGGAGTTTTATGTCACTTACATGCAACAATTGACTCCTCAACTTAAGAAACTGTATAAAGCAACATATGAAACAGGCACACTACCTCCCTCAACCGCGCAGGCTCTAATAACTTTGTTACCCAAACCAAGCCGCGATCCCACCACTCTACATGCATATAGCCCACTATCGTTACTGAATACTGAATATAAAATACTTAGCAAAATCTTAGCAAATCGACTAAAGCCTCTCCTAACAGCCCTAGTTCATATCGATCAATGTGGATTCATCAATCAATCAGAGGTTTATAAAGTGCGCTACTCACCTGTGAGGGTCTCAAGGCGCTGCGGGGGGGGGGGTGCAGCTCTGGATCAGTCAAAGAGCCAGGTCTTGAGGCTCTTCCTGAAGGTGTGCAGAGTGGTTGAGCGTCTGATGTTGACTGGGAGCTCGTACCAGGTCTTTGCTGTGACGTAGGAGAGGCTCTTCCGCCTGCTCTGGTTCTGCGGATGCGTGTGGTCTCTGCCAGGGCAAGGTCGGCAGAGCGGAGGTTCCTTTTGGGTACGTGGAAGGAGACTCTTTCGTTGAGGTATTTGGGTCTGATGTTGTGGAGGGATTTGTAGGCGTGGGTGAGTAGCTTGAAGGTTACTCTCTTCTCCATGGGGAGCCAGTGGAGGTCTCGTAGGTGCTGGGTCATGTGCTCGTGTCGTGGGGTTCCGAGGATGAGTCTGGCTGCGGTGTTCTGGATGGCTTGGAGCTTGTGTAGCAGGGTTTTGTTGATTACAGCGTAGAGGGCGTTACCGTAGTCCAGTCTGCTGGTTATGAGTGCGTGGGTGACAGTCTTTCTGCATTCGGGGGGGATCCACTTGAAGGTCTTGCGGAGGATGCGGATGGAGTTGAAGCAGGTGAAGGCAACGGCGTTGATCTGGCGGGTCATGGTGAGGGTGGAGTCTAGAATGATGCCGAGGTTTCAGGCGTGGTCTGATGGAGTGGGTGGGTTTCCGAGGGCAGAAGGCCACCAGGTGTTGTCCCAGGCGGTGGAGGAGGGTCCAAGGACCTCTGTCTTCTCCGAGTTGAGCTTAAGGCAGCTGTTGTTCATCCAGGCTGCGACGTCTTTGATTCCTTCCTGGAAGCTGAGTCTGGTGTCTTCGGGGTTCTTCATGAGGGAGAGGATGAGCTGGGTGTCGTCAGCATAGGATATTATGCTGAGCCCATGCTGTCTAGCGATGGCGGCGAGGGGGGCCATGTAGATGTTGAAGAGCGTGGGGCTGAGCGAGGATCCTTGGGGTACTCCGCAGTTGATCTCTGTGGGTTCGGAGAGGAAGGGTGGGAGGCTGATCCTTTGGGTTCTGCGGGGAGAAGGGTGCAGATCCAGTCGAGGATGGTTCCCCGTATGCCGGCATCGTGGAGTCTGGCTGCAAGAGTGCGGTGGGAGACGGTGTCGAAGGCTGCGGAGAGGTCTAGTAGGATGAGGGCCGCAGTGTGGCCCTGGTCGAGTAGCATGCGGATGTCATCGGTGGCGGCGAGGAGGGCGAGGAGGGCGGTCTCGGTGCTGTGGTTGCTGCGGAATCCGGACTGGGAGGAGTCGAGGATGGCGTTCTCTTCGATGAAGGTGGTCAGCTGGGCATTGACGAATCTCTCGGTGACTTTGGCTGAGAAGGGAAGGAGAGAGATGGGACGGTAGTTATTCAGGTCCGTCGGGTCGTAATACGTCCCTTAACATACGCAGACTCTGTAATATAATGTTTTCTTGCACTAGGGACCTACCAGAAGCAGGGTGCATTTTGCTTGACATAACCCAAGCTTTCGACACACTAAGCTGGGAGTACATGTTAGCTGTGCTGCCGAAATTCGGAATCCCCCAGGAATATATTAAGTGGATACAAATCCTATATCACCTTCCAACCGCCAGGGTACGTACTGGATCATATATATCGAAGCCTCTTGACATACAAAGAGGCACAAGACAAGGCTGTCCCCTCTCGCCTATGTTGTTTGCCCTAGCACTAGAGCCATTAGCTCACAAGGTACGAGCAGAATCACCCGGATGGGACGTCACCCTTAATGGCACACATCATGCCTTATCACTATATGCGGACGATAATATATTGTATGTTAGTAACCTACAAGACAACATAATTGTAATGGCACAGACCTTTCGACAGTTCGAATCTATTGCAGGATTGGCCATAAATTATGAAAAATCCTGCACATTTCCTTTTGCCACTGACGTGGACGCACAGACCATCCCTTTCGGAAACAAGAACATAGCAGTAGCGTACACTACCTTTAGATACTTGGGCATACAGGTATATAGGGACCCCCAAGACATTATTGAAGAAAACCTCCAGAGGGCAATTAATTCGTTAAGAGCACAAGCCGCATTCAGGCAGACTGGCAATCTCAAAAATGGTAATGCTACCACTACTATTATACTTCTTCACGAACCTGCCAGTACTGTTCCCCAAAAATATTTTTAATAACCTGAATACATTATTAACTAGCCTAATATGGGGCACAGGCCGGCAACGATTGAGCTTAAAGAAACTGCAACTCCCATCAAATGCAGGGGGAATGGGAGCCCCAGACTTCTATGCATACTGGCTTGCAGCACAGCTACAATGGCTATCATATTGGATAGCAGGTGAAAACCTACAAGAAATAGCATACACATCGCGAATGCTCGCACAAGGTAGATTACACCGTTTGTTATGCCCCAACGCTATGTCCCCGCCCCGGTCCCAAATGCTGCTCAAAATAGCAATAGATTATTGGAAACGAACATTGAAGTACACAGTAGACACCCCTGCATACGCGCCCAACATACCATTATTAGGTATCCCCACTAACACAGGGACGTTGACTAGTCGACAGTTGGAACACTGGCGATCTCTTTGGAGAAGGGACACTATTAACACACACTGATTTCACCCATGAACGAGGAGTAACAGAAGTACTATTTTTAACTCATGCAAGCCTAACAGCTTACATTAAGAGAAAATGGGCTCCTCAGGGAACAGAACCAACAACAAATGAACTTGTTCATTTAATGTACTGTATGGGAACAGGAAGCCACCTTACGCAATGGTTTTATCAAGGGCTATGCACGCACCAACCGTCCCCGCTACTCTTAGTGCACAGCAAGTGGGAACGAGACATAAATAGACCATTACTGGACAAGGAATGGATCACGATACTCGAGTACCCTAAACAAGTGTCTTGTAACACTCGTTTTAAATTTATTCAATATATGATAACCCAAAGGGCATATTTAACACCACATAAAATAAATTCTATATATCCAAATGCCAATGCAACATGTCCCAGATGTGCAGAGCAAGATGCAGAACTGACTCATATACTGTGGACCTGTGGTAAACTGCGAGAGTATTGGGAGGGGATATACACGGTGTTAGAAGAAATACTGAGCGATGGTAGATTCCATACAGTTGAAACATGTATTTTAGGTCTATATAAACAACGTAAAGGCCAAGAGGTACAGGCAAAGTTTGTAGATCTAGCTTTACTGTTAGCCAAGCGGGGCATAACTAGAAGATGGAAATCCCCAATAGTCCCTACATTACGAGATTGGAAGGAGGAAGTAGGAAAATGGGGACTAGCAGAAAGCGTAGCCATTCGTGCAGAAGAAAGCAGAGGACTACGGAAAAATCCCATCGCCATGAGTTGGGACATTATATTGGCATCCTTCAAAGCAGCCGATACCCTAAACCCTGGAAATCAACACACATAATAGATGATAGATGTGATCTTAGAACTTAGCAACACTCAAAAGTACTGGCATCAGTGTATATCATATGAGGCTGCGCAGTACCCCACGACAAAACTTAATACATAGTATTGAATATATTAGTAGCAATCTTATCAAGTTATACTTTATCTATTATGTCATATTTCTCTCCTATTCATTATTATGGAGCCGTCAGCAAAGAAGGGTGGGGGGATAGTTTGAAATGTTCAGATTGGTATATAATGATTTTCATGCACTGTAATCTTATCATTGTAACAGCAGGATTAACAACAACTGACAGCACGAGTAGTGCGTGAGCAAGTACAATACTGATTAACTCTGAACCGAACAGCAAATCGAAGATATATTGTAATGTGGTAAATACTTGGTTTCGTTTGAATGTTTACTTGTATTTTCCTGCGGAACTACTGTACCTTTGACTAAAATGCAGAAAATGAATACAATTTGTTTAAAATAAACAACAACAAAACTTTATCATTAAAGAGGGATTTTAATGATAGTTCCATGACCTGACCTGAATTTCTGCTCCCAATTGAATGTTATCACTTATTAAATGTAGTAAGGCAACCCAGTGTCACCCTATGGGAGAGGTAGGCCTTGCAGTAGTGAAAAAATAATTTAAGCGTTTTTCACTACCAGGATTTGCAAAACTTAAAAGCACATGTCCAACATTTTAAATACACTGCACCCTGTCCTCTGGGTTGTCAAGGGCCTGATCTAGGGCTTACCTATATGTATTAAAAAGGAAGGTTTTGACCTGAAAAAAGATTTATTCTGTCAGATCAAAACAGTAGTTTAAAACTACACACACAGGCTGCAATGGCAGGCCAGAGACATATTTAAAGGGCTACTTAAGTGGGTGACACAATACGTGCTGCAGGCCATCAGTAACATTTAATTTACAGGCCCTGGGTACATGTAGTACCACTTTACTAGGAGCTTACAATTAAATGTACCAATTGGGTATAAGCAAATTTCACCATGTTTAGAGGAGGGCGCACATGCACGTTAGCACTGGTTAGCAGTGGTAAAGCACACATAGTCCTAAGGCCAGCTAAAAATATGGAGGAGGAAAGCAAACCTTTTGCTTGAAGACCACCCTAAAGGTCACAGGTCTAACAGTCTGGTTTACAGCCCCCTTGTACTCCCCAAAGTAGAGGTATGATCTAGTGTAGCATTGTCCAGCATAGCTCCAGCAGTGCCACGCGAATGCCATATCTCCAAATAACCACTGGCTATGAAAATGAGAACTATTTACATTCACTCAAGTACAGGTATGTATGTCCTAAAAAACTGGCAACGACTCGGCCCTACTCGACCTCTGTTTGACACCTCTGATCCAACGACTCAATTTTATTTTTCTCGCTTCCTAATCTTATCTCCCCACATTACCACACTGTTTCATCTTAAACAAATAAACACAAATTTTCCTATAACTCAGTTCTCTTACCTGATAACACATGGTTGGTTAGCTTTCTCCTTAACCTAGAGAGAACCATATCTACATATAAAATTAATTCCAGAGACTATGTCGGAATATCACAGCATCAAATAGTTCTGCAAACCTGTTAACGGTATTGCACTATTAGGCAAATAATATGAGGTAACAGGTATTATCGCCATCATTATTCTTAATGTTAAGCTAACCTATGTCATGCACTTCTGCATGTTTCACATAGATGCATAAATATTGATTGCTGATTAGGCCACAGGGCCCCTCTATCTACCTTTCTCCCTACCTTATGTAATACCAGTAGAGGCTGGCAGTGAATGAGGGTGGAGAGGCAGGGAAAGGGTGGGTGGTGGGGGGGACATAATAATAAAAAAAACACTTACCTCTTCTGCTTGCCGTCTCTCCTCGCTTCTCCGGCAAGTCCTGGAACCAGGAAGCACCCAGGCTCCCCATAGCCAATCATAACGCTGCAATGCAGCGTTGTGATTGGTCTGAGCGCCATGAATCGACACTCAGATAGGGACTGGGGGCCTGAGCATGTTCCCCACCAGGCTGTGTAATGCAGCCTGGTAGGGAACATGCTAAGTGCGCATGACTGTTTGGCCGGTCCTAGACGGCTGGCCAAGCAGTTATGTGCACTTAGTGTGCACAGATCACTCTTCCCCCTGGCCTCCAGCCCCGCACCACCCTAACCCAGCCCCGAACCTTTGAAAAATAAAATGATAACAACTATGTTATTATCATTTTATTTTTCCTACTCAAAGAGCAGTGGGGCGATGCTCCCCCGCCTTAATGGAGGAGCTGCCCCTGTGTAAGACTACATATTTAGGGGATTGTTTAGACCTCCATTGGCTGCCCTTTGTAGGTTGGGGTGGGGTGGCATTGCCTCCACTGGCCTAGCCATGGCACGCCTGCCCTATTTATATGAGGTTTTTTTCAGACACTTCCGGTGAGCACATTATGATGGAAGGTCTGACAGGTGGGTCCATTTGGAACCTTTTTATTTTCCAGAAATGATCTGCCAGAAGGGACATTGGTTTTGAAGTTAAAATACAAAATCGTCCATAATGTGTTGGGAGTTGTCGTCCAATGTATGGGGATATTTTACGATTTTTTATGCCTGTGAGCACCACCGTATGCATGGCTGTCTCGGGCTTTCAAAAAGCTGAAAGTATTGACATGAGAGAGTCCACACTAAATATGGAGGCCCCTCTAAAAGCATACTAGCCAAAAGTTGCTAGTGGAGATGGCAGCTGCTCTGCAGTCGGGAACACTACAATCTCCACACTCTCAGAATCATGAGCAATAAGAAAGATTGGCAGATGGGATAGATGTCATCAAATGAGACTCATAGGACCAGATTTACAGAGGTTTTGCGTCAGGTTTGCGTTACTTTTTTTAATGCAGACTCGACGCAAAATCTTTTTTAGAGTTTACAGACCAACACAGGGCCTCATTTATGAGGTTTTGACGTAGGGCAGCTCCGCAAGGAATCTTGCTGCACTGCCCTGCGTCAAAACAAAAAACGGCAGGAATGCGCTGTATCTATGTGACACAGCACATTCTTTCCATTTCCCCAGTGCCCGGCACACTATAGGTTGCCATGTGCCAACGCAGGCACCCTTGCAACATAGTGCAAGTGTGCCTGCGTTACGGGGCTGATTGATTTTGTGCAGGAAGTGACACCTTCCTGCACAAAATCAATCAATTCAGGCGATTTCCTTTTCTATGTGTGCTGCATAATGCAGCACACAGAAAAAGGAAAGCACAAGGAGAAATTAAAACATTTCTCCTCATTGGACCTACCTAACGCCACCCCTGGGGTGGCGTTTGGTTATGATGCAATCTCAGGTTTACGATTCTTGTAAATCTGGGAATGTGCCAGGTTCCATGGGTGTTGCGTGGGAACACCCACAGTAACACCCATGGAACACCCCTTTCACACAGTTTTCTGCATGAAAGGGGCACATATTTATAAGACCATGAAAAGCCACATATAGTGGCTTTACGTGGCCTTATAAATATGCTGTTGCATATTGCGCCACCGGAACATCAAAAAAGTGACGTTCCGGCGGCGCAAAAGTGCTGCTAGGGCCTCATAAATGAGGCCCACTATTTGGTATTTGCATTAGTTTGCAGGAAAAAATAATGTTAATCAGAGCTAAGTACTGCTTTGCTTTACTCTGCGTCAAGGGGGCATTTCATGGATGATACATGGGCATTCCCTTCCCATGCTACCAACCATGGTTTTTGACACAAAAGCCTATCTACTAACAATAGTAGTCAGAGTTCTGTGCCAAAAATTAATACCACTTGAAAGCAGGCATTAAAGGAACAATGCTTTTATTTCTCCTTTCTCATCTGACTTTGAACGTGTACTGCACAGCACACATATAAAATAGGAAAAGTTTTAAAGTCAGTCTAAGCATAGAGTACCCTTCCAGTACGAAACCTACGCTAGACTCACGAAACACCTTTGTTCTATGGCGCAAAGATGTGTGTGTGGCGCTCATCAGCATAATTCTGAGCCAGCGGTAGGCAGACAAGCATATAGTGCCATATCCTTGTAGATATGGAACTCTCCTCCTCTCTCCCTCTCATGCATCGCAGCGTAGCAACTTTTGGGTAACAGTTTTTGAAACTTGGGCCCAAGTCTCTGTTCCAGTTGTATGCTCATGCAGTGATTTCTCCCCTCTATCTACCAAGGCCTTTTTAAGTCGAGCCTGCAGGGAGCACGCATGCGCTATCGCAATGATCTACTGTGAAAAGATACTAGGTACTTGGGCATTAAAGAAGCCCTCATTGGAGTGAGATGATTCTACTCTAGTGGACTCAACCTAAAATGGGAGTTCTTAAATATTATTTTTTTTCTGGACAATTACAGAGTTCCATATTTTTAAATAAAAATACCTAAGCATATACCTAAAGAATCTTTTTCTATTGATAGGTTCCCTTGGTATGTATTAAAAACCCAAGATGTGTGGGGCGAAAATAATGTTTTACCTAACCACAAAAGATTGCCAACATGTTTTGACCAAACCAATTGCCGAAAAAAGGTCAACGGTCTTCTTCAGGGCTCAAAGAACTCGGTGTATCAGTCGTACATACATCGCATGCGAAAATATGAGGCATACAGCTCTGATACCTGTCTGCTGTCACTCAGTATTGAACCCAGACTATGGGAGATATCTGAACTTCATGGTTCAGAGCTGGGGGCCTCTCCCCTGTAGTCACACATTCGTCAAGAGGAAGACGCAGACTATTTTTACCTATTTACCCCCAGTCTGCTGCATGATGGTTAGTCCCATAGTCAAGGTTCAATACTGAGTGTCAGCAGACAGGTTTGAGAGCCGTATGCATTCCCCCATAGAAAGGGTAAGACAAAGATAATCTAATGTGGTTTTCACTTGTTTGAAGCCTTCCTAGCGAGGGTTCTTTGTGACTTCACTGTCTCATACCTTACACTCCCACCAGGGCTTTAAGTGGGATGAAAAAACTGGGGGGGGTCTCTCAAAGGGGCGGGACCGATGTAATTGAGGGCGTAGCAAAAAAACACCTAAGCTAAAAATCTGTGCTTAGCATAGTGTGCCGCCCGACTGGTACTTTGCTGTTTCTGTCATTGTATCCAGATATGTGATACAAGTAACATTATCTACAACAAGCCAGGACCATTGGCTTTGTCAGTGATTATTAGTTGCATAAGATAAATCAGCAGCAACTATGGCTTTGTTGTATATAATACTGAAAATGCTTTAGTTCTGAAATGAGACTGTGAAAGAACTAAAACGAGTCTCATTGAAGTTACATCACATCAAAGGCGTTGAGCAGTGGTACTGCTGCAGAGTTGAGATTTTCTTTTCACCCTGAGGCTGAGGGTAAAAATAGAGCCCGATAGGGACCCGTCTCAGTACCTGCTTTTTTGAACAGCCAGCACCCGCAGGACCCAGCCCACTTAAAGCCCTGGTGACACCACGTCAATGTTGCTGCTCCTTCCTTTCAAAAAGAGAAGGGAAATCCAGAGATAAAATGACTCTCTTTAAAGGATTTCCCTTCCACTACAACACTCACCTGGCATGATGTCTTGTTGAAACTTCTCCACTAGTGAGCAAAATGAGCAAGGGCACGTCGATGGGAAAAAAACGGACCGCCTGTGCCAGGGCATAAAACAGAGCCCGACAGGGATCCGTTTCGAGGCCCCCTTTTAAAAACTGCCGGTGCTCAAACCCGGCCCACTTAAAGCCTTGACCCCCACTGATCGTTTCATGCCCTTTTGTTTTTCTACATCGTGTACATTTTGCAAAAGCCTGCCTTTTACTTCTCCTTCACGCCAATAAATATGTTCGCCATCGACAGAAAGTTGTAAAGCATTCCTTCCTGCTATCTTTCGAATCCCTAGCATGGGCGATGTCGAATGATGGTGTTGGCCGGATGACACCGGAAGGGCCGCTGTGTCACACATTCAGCATTCGCACACGTTCTGCAGCCCTGCCTTCCGGTGCTGTCTCTGCACTGACTCCAAGGGGTGACTCACGCTTTCATGCACGTTTCAAGCAGTGTCATGGCATCTATCGCTCCACAAGGAGTCATTGTACACATTTCATCCGTGACTGGGCCAGCTGTTTTATGTGCTACAATAGAGAAATGATGGTGAAACTTACAGGAAACTAAAACCGGATTCAGCCGCTTCTCTCTGGAGATGTCTGCTCTGCAGAGTGTGCCACAGAAAATATGAGTACAATTATTGGTAATAAACTGTGCCAAGATTTCCCAAATCTGGCCAATACAACGACAGCCCCCACCAACCTCTGTTTCTGACTCATAGGCCTCTCCTTTTACACTTCATGGTGCAATGTCTTGAAATCTTCGAGGTCATCAGAGAATGGTCCGTGCTAGCCACTCTGCCACATATTCCGATGAATGCTCTATGCATTTATCATTATGATGTAGCATCACAGAGCGTGCCATAAGATAGCATAATCATAAACATGAACATAAAATGCTATCGTTAACTGATTCATTGTAAAAGATGGCATTACACTTGGGTTGGCATCGCTGTACAAAAACTTAAAAATAGATAAATAACATAATTCAAAGTCTACAACATAACATGTCATGGAGCATAACATGTTTCATATGGCCTGATCACGGGAGAAATTCTGGGAAATTGGCTAAGGTAAAGATGTGGTTTGTAGACAGAAATATTTGAATAGGGATATATCCCAAAACCAGTGTCGGCTGATATTAATGATAAGTAGTACGGCGGGGGTTGTGGTGTAGGTGGAGGTAAATAACATTAAATTAAATTTAAAAAGTACTTACCTGCCGCTGCTGGCCGCCTTCTCAGTGTTCTTCTGCTCTGGTCCCCACTCCCAATTCCCCACGGGCTGGTGCACACTGCGCAAGCTCCCAGACGCTAAGCAAGATGCTGCTCTCATGCTGGTAATACTATTTACTTGCATGAGAGCAGCGCCTTGATTGGCCTGAGCAAGCTCGGGTGGAGAGATCTAAGTGCGCATGTCGGTTTGGCCGTCCTTAGACAGTCAGCCAAACTGACATGTGCACTCACAGTGCGCACTACCTCTCCTTCCCCTGCTGTCATCATGGCCCCCCGCCCTAGACTCAGCTGGCTTTAGCGCCGTAAGAAAAATAAAATGATAACAAAATTATTTTCTTTTTTTATTTATCATGTTTTCTTCTGCTGGCTCTCAGCGGGGGCGGGGGGCAACGCTCCTCCAACATAATGGAGGAGCCTCGGCTGCTCAAAACCCAATGTCAAAAGTAGGCCTGGGCAAAATTTAAATTATGCTGTGTCATTCGTATAATTTGGGGAACATAGCGTTACGCTTGTTACACAAAATTCCCAAAATTACGCCACTTTGCGTAATTAAACACCATTTGAGGTTAAAAAAAGCGGTACAAAAATATTATAAAAAGCGCAGGGACAACAGAACACAAGTGGCTGTTGTTCACGTTGCTTTTGTTTAAATGCAACCTCGAGCCAAAAATTGAAACAAGGATGCATTTTTTGCCAAAATGTAATGCAAAAATAATGGATTTGTGTAGAGCTGTAAGGCTTTATCAGAGGATAGTGTTAAGCATTTATTGTACACACTCAGGCAAGAAATGATTTCACACACTCAAAGACTGAACTCTGACTAATTGTTTTGTTTCAAAATATTTCTTTGTTGTATTTTATTTTTAGAACCAAGCCAATCTTGGTGTAGGTACGTCAAAATAGTACTTGTCTGATAATACAGTTGCATGCAGTTGTATGTAGATACATGTAGGTCAAATGTTCAGAAACAGTTGGAATTATTTTTCAGTTACTTTGCACTTACTTTGCGATTACTTTTTAAGTTACTTTTCAGATTACTTTTTCTACTTAGTGTGATAAGCCTAGATATCACACTGGTTAAAGATAACTAACAACGGGGTAACCCTGTGTCCCTCAGAACCTGGGTATGAATATACAAACAAAAGCAATGGTTCTGTCGGGCATGCGCAATATTTCTTTGCAAAAGGATTATTTCTTTTATATATTATTACAAAACCTTCATTAATGATATCTGAAAAATTATGGAACACATAGCAAAAAACACGGACGCAAATTAGTGAATATTCTTTTATTTTATATAAATTCAAGCATTTATATACTCGTTTGAAAACAAGTTTGAAAACAAGGCTGTCAAGACAAGGCGAAGCTTATAGTGATGTGTACTAAAGTGACTTTTGTGCTCAGTGGTAGAACATGGTGTATATATTATGTACAAGGTGATTAAAACCACAGTATATACAAGGGAGAAGAATGTTGCGGGCCAGAATATTACGACAAAAACAATGACTCTGATGCATGTACAAATTATTTAATCATTTGCACCCAGAGCCTTGGTATATCTGGACCCTAAGAGACCGTTGACATTTCAACCCAATCAATGCTTAATTAAGAAGTCAAGGCGGGTCTTCATCAGGACAGGTGTGGGGAGTAGGAGATGACAGTTCTTGGTAAATCACCTATTCAATTGTGATTAGTAGGTCATCTTTACTTGCAACCACTTCAAGTGATGCGATCCGCCGTGGACTTGCTGCCGGCGTGGGAGATCTGCTGGATTAACACGAATTTCAGATAGTTCAGTTGGGATTAAATCAGGATTACATAATCGGTCGTTAGTCCCGGTACCCTTAAGACCGTTTACTTGCCTGCAAAACAATAACCCCATTTTTCTCCATAGGATTGCATTGACTGTTTTCCTCTGAAAAAGTTCTTTGTTGAGGGTGTTTTGTATGGATACCCAAGAAACTGTGTTTTGACAAAAACTGTTTTACTCACCTTTTATTCAGGAAATGTCCCAGTGTGATGTCTATACAAACAAAAACAATGGTTCTGTCGGGCATGCACAATATTTCTTTGCAAAAGGATTATTTCTTTTATATATTATTACAAAACCTTCATTAATGATATCTGAAAAATAATGGAACACATAGCAAAAAACACGGACGCGAATTAGTGAATATTCTTGTGTTTTATATAAATTCAAGCATTTATATACTCGCAAGTTTGAAAACAAGGCTGTCAAGACAAGGCGAAGCTTATAGTGATGTGTACTAAAGTGACTTTTGTGCTCAGTGGTAGAACATGGTGTATATATTATGTACAAGGTGATTAAAACCACAGTATATACAAGGGAGAAGAATGTTGCGGGCCAGAATATTACGACAAAAACAATGACTCTGATGCATGTACAAATTATTTAATCATTTGCACCCAGAGCCTTGGTATATCTGGACCCTAAGAGACCGTTGACATTTCAACCCAATCAATGCTTAATTAAGAAGTCAAGGCGGGTCTTCATCAGGACAGGTGTGGGGGAGTAGGAGATGACAGTTCTTGGTAAATCACCTATTCAATTGTGATTAGTAGGTCATCTTTACTTGCAACCACTTCAAGTGATGCGATCCGCCGTGGACTTGCTGCCGGCGTGGGAGATCTGCTGGATTAACACGAATTTCAGATAGTTCAGTTGGGATTAAATCAGGATTACATAATCGGTCGTTAGTCCGGTACCGGTACCGGTACCGGTAATCCTGATTTAATCCCAACTGAACTATCTGAGAGTCGTGTTAATCCAGCAGATCTCCCACGCCGGCAGCAGTCCACGGCGGATCGCATCACTTGAAGTGGTTGCAAGTAAAGATGACCTACTAATCACAATTGAATAGGTGATTTACCAAGAACTGTCATCTCCTCTCCACACCTGTCCTGATGACCCGCTTGACTTCTTAATTAAGCATTGATTGGGTTGAAATGTCAACGGTCTCTTAAGGTCCAGATATACCAAGGCTCTGGAGTGCAAATGATTAAATAATTTGTGCATGCATCAGAGTCATTGTTTTTGTCGTAATATTCTGGCCCGCAACATTCCCCTTGTATATACTGTGGTTTTAATCACCTTGTACATAATATATACACCATGTTCTACCACTGAGCACAAAAGTCACTTTAGTACACATCACTATAAGCCGCCTGTCTTGACAGCCTTGTTTTCAAACTTGCGAGTATATAAATGCTTGAATTTATATAAAATACAAGAATATTCACTAATTCAGCGTCCGTGTTTTTGCTATGTGTTCCATTATTTTTCAGATATCATTAATGAAGGTTTTGTAATAATATATAAAGAAATAATCCTTTGCAAAGAAATATTGTGCATGCCCGACAGAACCATTGTTTTGTTTGTATAGACATCACACTGGGACATTTCCTGAATAAAAGGTGAGTAAAACAGTTTTTGTCAAAACACAGTTTCTTGGTATCCATACAAAACACCCTCAACAAATAACTTTTTCAGAGGAAAACAGTCAATGCAATCCTATGGAGAAAAATGGGGTTATTGTTTTGCAGGCAAGTAAACGGTCTTGAGGGTTGAGTTTCTGGGATTAGAACAAGGGTTCCCCCAGGGTCAAGGAAGCACTCAAAAAGCACCCTCAGCAGCACTAGGGCATCCGGGTGCAGAGTGCTGAGGCACAATGTTATCCAATGGGGGATAGGGGGCCTCCGGTTGGTGGCTGCTCATGAGCAGGCCACAAGTTTGAGGGAGCAAAACTCCTAGGGTTAAGCTCAGGGAAAAGGAGGGTTCAAGTTAGCACACAGAGTGCACCCACAGCGGCACAGGGGTCTCCGGGTGCAGGGTGCTGTTTTGGCATCTGGTGCCCTGTTGTTTTCAATGGGGATTCTCAGGTTTCAACAAACACTGCAGGCTCGGGGAAGAAGATCTTCTGGAGGTAACGACCGGTTGGAGAGGTAAGTTGGGATGTGGTAGGATACTGGGACACCATCGGTTGGGCCACCCAAGGCCGTGGGGAGTCGGGTGCAGGGGTATCTTTTGGCTTTGTGTTTTTCTCACCGGCTCCAGTGGGGGGGGGGGTCCTCCAGAAAGGGGCTGCAGGCAGCGTCGGGAGACTTGAGGTAGGTCATGGATCACCAGATCCCAGGTCAGGATCTCCGGGGAGACCTCCTCAAGGTGTTGGGCCACTCGAACTCGGGCTGTGGGCGTCGGGTGCGGAGTGGTGCAGACTCGCGGATTTGGCCAGACCCAGAATCTGTTGGTGAGCAAATCCAGTGCTCACAGGATACAAAGTCTTTTCAGTGCAGGCAGGGCAGGTCCTCCAGGTTCTGGGGGGGGGGCTGCTGGCTGCAGGACAGGCTGGGATTCCGCTGGAGCAGGTCGAGGTTGGGACAGACCGGTAGGGCTGGGTTCAAGTGAGTTGGTGTCCTCCTCGTCTTCCTTCAGCATGGCTCTTCGGTCCTTCTTCTTGTTGTTTCTTCTTGTCTGAGGAGGCAAAGTTCGGGGTAGCCTTTCAACAAAACCATTGGTTTGTGGATGATAGGGTGTAGTAAACTTGTACTGCACTCCAACACTCATTCCACATGTGTTTGAGTTATGCAGACATGAAGTTTGAACCTCTGTCTGACATCACCTCCTTAGGAAACCCTACCCTGGTGAAGATACCAATGAGGGCCTTGGATGCTGCAGGAGCTGTAGTAACCCTAAGGGGAATTGATTTAGGGTACCTGGTAGCATGATCCACTACCACCAGTATACATTTGTTTCCTGAGGCTGTGGGAGGTTCTAGTGAACCCATTATATCCATACCTACCCTTTCAAAAAGAACCCCAACCACTGGTAGTGGAATTAAGGGGGCCTTTGGGCGTCTACCTGTTTTGCCACTGGCTTGACAGGTGACTCAGGAGCTGACAAACTCCTTTACTTTCTGGGACATCTGGGGCCAGTAAAAGTGGCTAACTAGCCTGTCCCAAGTCTTGGTCTGGCCAAGATGCCCAGTTAGGGGGATGTCATGGGCCAAAGTGAGTAAAAACTCCCTGTAAATCTGAGGCACTACCACTCTCCTAGTGGCACCAGGGTTGGGGTCCCTGGTCTCAGTATACAGAAGTCCGTCCACCCAATAGACCCTGTGGGTCTCACTAACATCTCCCTTTTCCTTTGCAGCAGCTTGCTGCCTCAGGCTTTCAAGTGTTGGTCAGGTCTGCTGTCCAAGGCACAGCTGTTCCCTAGTGGGTCCCCCTGGGCCTAAGAGCTCAACCCGGTAAGGGTCAAGTCCCATAGGATCAGTTCCCTCTGGGGTTGACAAGTCCTCTCCCTGAGGAGAGGGGTCCTGAATCTTTTGCTGTCCAGAAGCTGGTTCCCCAGTCTTCTTACCCTTTCTCTTGGAAGGTTGAGCCATTCTTCCAGACTCCAATACTTCTTTTTTGCCCTGTGCTCTAGTCTTGACACACACAATCACAGGGATGTCCAGCATTGCTGCATGGGTTTTCAATTCTACCTCAGCCCATGCTAAGGTCTCCAGGTCGTTTCCAAGCAGACAGGCAGCTGGAAGTTTTGGAGAGATCACTACCTGTTTCAGGCCAGTACCCACCCGCTCCCCCCAGTCTAATGTTACCATAGCCATGGCATGGTTAGTAGTAACACTGACAGCGTTGGTGACTGGATATGACTTTCCAATCAGGGATTGCTCTGGGGAAACCAGTGTGTCTCTCACCATGGTGACACTGGCACCTGTATCCCTCAGGGCTTCTATCCTAGTCCCATTTATCCATGGATATTGCAAATACTTCTTTGAGTTGGGAGGCCACACAGCTAAAGTGGCAAACTCAGCTTTACCCTCAGTGACTAGAACTGCTTCAGTGTGAACCCTGGTTTGCTCTGGGCACACTGTTAATCCCATCTGGAGATTGGCTACACCAGTACTAACTGGAGGAGGACTAGGGGGCTTCTTGTTAGGATAAGTAGCATCTCCAGTTAAGTGTCCCAACTTCTTAAAGTTGAAACACCAGGCCTTCTGGGGATCAACGTTCTTCCCTTTGTACCTACCATTTGATATTGGAAGAGTTTTGGGACCCACCCCCCTGAGCAAGGTTTTTGGGGGCCTTTTGAAGACTCTTGTTTTTTGTCTTTCGGGTTCTCACCCCTTTCCCCTTGGGAGGTATGGTAACCGCTTTTTTGGTCACTCCCAGTTGCTATTTTTGTTACCCTATTCTTGACCCAGTGGTCCTCCTTCTTTCCCAATTGTTGGGGAGAAATTAGACCTAGGTCTGCCAGATGTTGATGCAACTTCTCATTAGTGCAATTACTCAAAATATGTTCTTTCATAAAAGATTGTAAAGTCCATTGAAATCATGCACATTGTTTCCAGTTAACCATCCATCTAGTGTCTTAACTGAGTAGTCTACAAAGTCAATCCGGTACTGGTTTTGGGTTTTGTGAGCCCCCCTGAATCTAATCCTATATTCCTCAGTATTGAGCCCAAAGCCCTCAATCAGAATGTTCTTCATGAGGTCATAAGACCCAGCATCTGCCCCTGTAAGGGTCAAGAGTCTGTCCCTGCAGTTACCAGTGAACAGTTCCCAAAGGAGAGCCCCCCAGTATGACTTCCTCACTTTTCTCAATTCACAAGCCCTCTCAAAGACTGTGAACCATTTGATGATGTCATCACCTTCCTCAAATTTGGGGACTATCCCTTTGGGGATTTTGGGATCCTACGATTGCTCTCTGTCCCTATTTATTACATTGCTGCCACCATTGATGGGAGCTAAACCCATCTCTGCTCTTTCTTTTTCTAGAGCCAGGAGTCTGGTCTCTCGCTCTAATCTTTTGGTCAACCTCACTAAGAAGTTGGCCTCCTCATTGAGGCTGTCCTCAATGGACTCAGAAGCACCTGACCCACCTGTGTGGGATCTAGGTGCTGTGAGTAGTATTCTTGGAATAAGGGGCACATGAGCCCTGTTCTCCCTTGGAAGTGAGGGAGTTGGTAGCTATCCTCATCCCCTGCATCTTCTTCTCCCTCTGAGAGGTCTTCACCTTGCTCAGAGGGGTGGTCCTCAGCATACCCTGCCAACAGCTCCTGGAGCTTTTGTTTGGGGGGATGGGACCCCATGGTATTGTTTTTAAGTCTACATAGAGGCCTTAAATGCTAAATGGAGATAAGGGGTGAGGTTGGGCTCCTCAACCATGTTCTCTATGTCATTGGGTAGGTTTTCACTAACAGTTGGGTTCTTGTTAAGAGACATTCTAAAAAAAAATCTAATCCCTCTTACCCCTAACTATGGTGAGTTTTTTTTTTTTTTTTTTAATCCTAAAGGGACTGAACCAAGGCACTAACAAGACTTTTAGAAATTTGGAAAAATTGTCAATTAAAAAGTTCAGAATTCTAAAGACAATTTAGCAGTTCTGTCATGTGATCAGGTGTTGACCAAGTTAGTCCAACAAAGGCAAAGTTGTAGACCCCACCGCTGATCCACCAATGTAGGAAGATGGCTCTGTATATACTATATCAAAGTAAGGTATAGTGTGCACAGAGTCCAGTGGATCCCCAAAGGTAGGCAGAGATCAAAGTAGATAATACCTTACTCTCTATTTGTGGTAATGTGGGCGAGCAGTAAGGCTTTATCAAAGGGTAGTGTTAAGCATTTATTGTACACACTCAGGCAAGCAATTATTTCACACACTCAAAGACTGAACTCTGACCAATTGTTTTTTATAAAAATATTTCTTTGTTGTATTTTATTTTTAGAACCAAGCCAAACTTGTTGCAGGTAAGTAAAAATAGTACTTGTCTGATAATACAGTGGAATGCAGTTGAATGTAGATACAAGTAGGTCAAATGTTCATTAACAGTAGGAATTACTTTTCAGTTACTTTGCAATTACTTTGTGATTACTTTTTAAGTTACTTTTCAGATTAATTTTTCTACTCTGTGTGATATGCCTACAAATCACACTGGGACATTTCCTGGATAAAAGGTGAGTAAAACAGTTTTTGTCAAAATACAGATGGCCTCAAGGTTGAGGGAGCAAAGCTCCTAGGGTTAAGCTTAGCACACAAAGTGCACCCACAGCGGCACAGGGGCGGCCGGGTGCAGGGTCCTGTTTTGGCGTCGGGTGCCCAGTTGTTTTCAATGGGGATACTCCGGTTTCAACAAACACTGCAGGCTGGGGGAAGAAGATCTTCTGGAGGCGACCACCAGTTGGAGAGGTAAGTTGGGATGTCGTAGGATGCCGGGACACTGTCAGTTGGGCCACCCAAGACATTTGGCGTTGGGTTTGCTCACCGGCTCTGGTCGCGGGGGATCCTCCAGAAATGGGCTGCAGGTGTCGTCGGGAGACTTGAGGTAGGTCAGGGATCACCAGATCCCAGGTTAGGATAGCCGGGAGACCTCCTCCTGGTGTTGGGCCACTCGAACTTGGGCCGTGGGTGTCAGGTACAGACTGGTGCAGACTCGCGGATTTGGCCGAAGCCAGAATCTGTTGGTGAGCAAATCCGGTGCTCACGGGAGACAAAGTCTTTTCAGTGAAAGCAGGGCAGGTCCTCCAGGTCCTGGGGGGATGCTGGCTGCAAGACAAGCCGGGATTCTGCTGGAGCAGGTCGAGGTCGGGACAGTTGGTGTCCTCCTCTTCTTCCTTCAGCACAGCTCTTCGGTCCTTCTTCTGGTCTCAGGAAGCAAGGTTCGGGGTAGCCCCTAAATACGAACTTTAAGGGCGTTTCAGGTAGGTACAGGTCGGGACCAATGAGTCCCTTCCTTGGGGTGGGTACACCCCCTAATATGCCACTCTCCAGTGGGAGGGGGCATAAGCCTCACTCTGCTCGCCTGGGTCCCCCTATCTTCAAGATGGTGGAGACTGAGAGTTGTGCTTCGCCTTGCCTCCCCCACCTGAGGGGTGGGGTTGGCAAAGGTGGGCACACCTCTCTTCCTATCTTGGTTTTACCGCCGATTCTCCCACCCAAAGGGGGGTCAGAACCGTTGGGGGCCAGTTGCTGGGAGCAGCAAATGGCTAGGTCAGCTTACAAAGGCGGCAACATGCACTTGACGACACACCACTACACAACATGGCTTCCCCTTCGCAGACCCTGCCCATCCTGGGAGAAGAGGCTTGGCACCTTGACCCAGGATGTGCTTTGTTTCAGGACCCGGTGAGCGGCAGACTCCTGACCCAGGGGTCCAGATACATGTCTGGTGGTGGGAGCTTCCCCTTCGTGAACCCTGCCCATCCTGGGGGAAGAGGCTTGGCACCTTGACTCAGGATGTGCTTTTTTTCAGGACCCTGAGAGCGACAGGGTCTCGACCCAGGGGTACAGAAGCATGTCTGGTGGTGGCATCTTCACCTTCGTGAACCCTGCCCATCCTTGGGGAGGAGGCTTGGCACCTCGACCCAGGATGTGCTTTATTTCAGGACCCCGAGAGCGACAGGCTCTCGACCCAGGGGTCCAGAAACATGTCTGGTGGTGGCAGCTGGTGAGCAGCCACTCAGCCAGGACACTAGAGTCAGGTCATTTTTCAGGGGGCATCTCTAAGATGCCCTCTGAGTGCATTTTTCATTAAATTCCACACTGGCATCAGTGTGGGATTAATGTACTGAGAACTTTGATATCAAACTTCCCAGATTTCAGTAAAGCCATTATGGTGCTGTGGAGTTCGTAATGACAAACTTCCAGACCATATCCTCTTTTTGGCTTTACTGCACATACAATGTCTAAGAATGGACTTAGACACTGTAGGGGTACAGGGCTCATGCACGTGTACCCTCATAAGTGGTATAAGTGGTATAGTGCACCCAGCTAGAGGGGTGGCTACCCTATGCCATGGCAGTGGATTGTAGGTATGGCACACAGGCAAGCCGGCGAGAGGTCGGGTAGGTTCAATAACCTGTATACACTGACGTAACTATTGCGACGGCCTAAACCTCAGCTGAGTCTTATGGGACATTATGCTCATATTGCATAGATAGGATCATTTTACGGGTCCAATGAATGGCACTACTAGACTCTACTAGGCCACCACACAACCCCATCACTCACTTCACTCAAGCCCCCCTGGTCCTGAAGAAGCGCGAATGATCTCTTCCTGAGACCACATCACTGTGCGAAACATGTCGACACAACCCCCGTCCTAAACGGACATCACACTCGTCTAGCTACTGAGGGTCATTATCACCCTCGAGCAGCACACAGCCTTCTGGTTTTTAATGATGACAGAGGGATTTTTTCTATTAAACTAAACTACTTCCACTCCCCTCTAGCCATCTTTTAACATCTACACTTCACATACCTTTATACTCAGACCCGCACACACCCATACGGCTAGATCACTTAAAAGATCTCCAATAAAGTGACACTTCGGGGAACCCATAGGGCATTGCAGCGCCGGCCCGACGAGGAGCACCGCCCCATGATGAAGCATGATATCCTTCGGGGTGTGTGAGGGCATCAAGTAAAGGTCACACCGTCTCCTTCCTTTTCTCAAAGAACGGCACTCCCTTCTTTCTTCCTTATTTTTTCTTAGGAACTGTGACTTTCCTCAGTGACGACACAGGGATGTGTGCCATGTCAACTCTTCACTTTGCTCTGCACCAAGACACTCAGCCTGCAATGGCAGTGTGTATGTGTAAAGGTACAGGCCCTCTAAGAGTGGCACAATAAGTGATGCAGCCCTTGGAGGCCTTCCCTGGTCACAGTGCCCTTGGTACCTATGGTACCTTTTACAGGGGACTTACATGTGGCCAGAGTTTTGCCAATTGGGGTTGCACCAGTACAGTTTTAGGGAAAGAACACAGGCCCTGTGTACCTGGTTGGCAGGAACCCAGGGCACACTCAGTCAAAGAGCATCAACATTAGGCAAAAAGTGGGGGGCAACCATGCAAAAAGGGGCACTTTCCTACAATTTGCATTTCAGGTAATTTTGCCAAACTTTTGCACAATTGCACAAAAACAAATTCTGAGAATTTCTCCCACCTCAGGTCAAAAGTACATCAGAGCGGTTAAGTTGGTCAACTGGCGTTATTTAGGAGTGCGGTTTTTAGATAGTATTTGCGTGCAATGTTCAAGCATATCTTTAAACCTTTTGTTGCAGCTTGGGAGGTGGAACTCCCAATTTTAGTGGAAGACTCGCTAATTTTTGTTCTTCTAACAAAGTATAGCATTATTTTACCTTCCAGTCATTTGAATCTGTATGATTAAATCACACTGGATAAATATTAATTTAAGTGCATGCCGTGCTTAACATATTAATATTAAGTTTATTCATGGCCTGTGCATGCACCACTCTTCTACCAGCAATGACACTACGGTCATCATGCAGGAGGAATAGCTCAGTGAGTTGAATGTTCGTGCCTGGAAGAAAGTGTTAAATGGCAGGTCACGAATCTTGGAAAGCTCTGTCATGCTTCCGGATTCCCAAAGGTCGGGAAATGAGCATTAATGCAGTACTTCAAGCACTGTGTAAAAGACAAGTTTTCATTGGATGCAGATTGTTAAGAGCTGCTACTGTTCGCTACCTGACATTTTGCAACCCGGAGCCTGTTACATGCAACAGCAAAGTGGGTGGGTGGATGTTGCAGGCCAAAGGCAGGTGAGCTGAGGCATAAGTATCAGGCCTAGCTCACCCATCTCCTGCTCTGCCTCTCACATCCTTTCTTTTCTTCCAGGTTGCCTAAGTCACTGTTTTGGGAGCCTTGATAATCTAAAGAGATAGTTCACATAAGGCGAATTCATGTTATACTACATCATGCTATTGGTTGTTTATAAAATGCTTTGTTCACACCTAGGAGTCTTTTGGTACTGACCAATGACACATGGACCACTCCATGTAGACAGCTAGATTTCTTTGTTGAGTTAAAAGCAAAGTCTTCAAGACTTTCTGAAACTTCAGATGATGGTGGAGGTAGTGGTAGAAAGTTCCACCGAAGGTTGAGTGGGGAAACGTGAAAATACTTTGTGACTCAATGCACAGTGAACATGATTATTTTACATTTCCCTGAGACGTAAATAACTTTATGTATGACACAAAGGGATTCAGTGTAGTAAAATGGACAGTAGTGGCTGTTGCTTGCAGTGCCTAAGAAACTGAAAGGTAGTGTAAAAGCAGCTATAAATGCGCCTGGCCCTTTACGGACCCTGCATTGTATGGATCTAGACAGCTCCATGGCCCACAGCTGAATATCTTCAGTGGCACACCAGCTTTTCCTGCTTTTCAGTGAAAGCTACGAAAAGATTCACTTGGCATGCTGAGCGGAAAATGTCACATGTCCTGGTCCAGACTCTCTGTGCTCACAGAGCTTCTTCCATCTTTCCATCATCCTTGTGGAGAATGTTCTGATTAAATACTGGCCGTCATGCCCCACTAGGTCAATCACAGGGAGCCCATCGATATTTGCTGTTGATTTTCTGACATACATTCACCTGCAAACTGATAACCAACTTGCTGCCGTACACAGACACGGGCTTAAAGGCTCCAGTGACTGCGCTGCAGAGTTCAGCACGAGAGATCAACAAACTGCAATGACACTAGTATTTTATCACCTTTCATGTCAACTTCTGGCCATTCACTGAAACCTGCCCCATCTGCCATTGGGATTGACACTTCCGGTTGTAAAATGTCAGAAAGAGAAATGCAAATTATTAGGCGTCCAAAATCATCAGCTGGGCTGACATTGCACAAGAACATCTGAAGTATGTAACAGAGAGTAAAAGGATTGGTTGAGGGATTTTCTCAAACAACATGAACTGGTAAGACTAAGGCTCTTGTTTAAAAAGCGCCCAAAGCTAAGGTGAACCTATTATGGTGAACTCTTAGGTCATACACAAAAGTATCCAAAACATATGGTCTATGTTCTTGGAATTATCTGTGACATAAAATCAAGAATCAACCAAAAATATTTTTTTTAAAACACCTTTGCAAAAATACTGAAAGCTAAACTCACTTTCCTGCTGCTGGGTATTTAAAGCATAGAAGAAAATAATACTTATATACATCTCTCCAACTCAATTAGTTTAATACACCTGTTACATTGAGTAAAATAAATGTACTACTAAATACAATAAAACCTAACCGAATCACTAAAACTAAATCAAAGAAAATAGGCACAGTTTATCAATGACTTATTACAGTTGCACAAACAAATTCAATTGAGTACCTAAACCAGGAACCCAGGCTACCTAAATTATATCACCAGCATGATGCACAGCAACAACAAATACAATGCTACGAAAATGTAGTTGGCATTAATGCACTACACAAATCCATTAATGATGGGAACATGGAAATGCGGTATCATTGAGATTAATTGTAAGTGGTGTGAACGGGACTGTCTATATTTAGAAATGCCTTTTGAGGGAGGTATTCCATTTTTCTAGCATTACACCAAATGTAGACTGAGTGACAAGTGATTTTAAAAGTTAAGAAAGGACAAGCAAAGAGGGAAGAGTAGGGCACCAGGACGATCACATTTCCTAAGTGCTCCAGCCAGGGCCAAAAACAAACCACTCTCAGCCCTAGCAAAACGTTCAAACCAGCACTGCACTGCAGGAGGCCATAACTAGAATGAGGCAATCACGGCTTTCATGTTTGTGTCATGGTAGCCCACCCAGCTGAGAAAGCAGCTCCCTACCCTTTAGCCCAGTGGTAAAATTTCAGAGTGTCAGAATAGCCAGTCAGTCCAGCCTTGACTTCTGCACCGCAACCTTCTCAGACTGAGCATGAGAGGTGCGACTGGAGGAGGTGCAGAGGGTGGAGCCCACCCAGGATGAGATTCCTGAGTTTTGGTATCCTACATTGAACTTGGAGATATGATGAGGAAGAGCCTCTCTCTGTGGAACTTCAGAGGGCTGGAAAAGGATGGCATCTTGCAGTGGCGGCTTGGTCTTATAGGTGTCATGACTCCATCGTCCCTGAGTATGAAGTAACTAGAACATGTATAGCTGACGGGAAACAGCGTTTACAACGCTGCTGTTACCACGCAGGTAGGTAACAACGCGGTCGTTACAACGATCGCGTTGTTACCACGCGTGGCTTTACATTGCAAGTCGTTTCTATGACTTGCGCTAGATGGCGTGCAACACCAGGGAATGTGTTGGATTTTAAATCCAACACATTCCCTGCTGTTGCGCTAACTGGAGTAAGAATAGTAATATATACTATTCCTAAGTCCAGCGCGCCATCTAGTGCAAGTCGTAGAAACGACTTGCGATGTAAAGCCACGCGTGGTAACAACGCGGTCGTTGTAACGACCGCGTTGTAACCTACCGCGTGGTAATAGCACGCGTAGTAACATCATACATTCATAGCTGACTGCCTGTCATTAGACAAAGCCTATCAGATTGCTTGGCTTTCCTACATAAACAAGCATTTGCAATGCAATCGGTCTCGCCTTTGGGACCTTATAAGTATTTAGCCATGCAGCACATTATACTGGGTACTGCAACATCTACTGTTTTTTAACATGGCATTCTTACCAAATTTGGGGTTGCTTAAAGCAACATATTTAACGGGAGAATGAAGAATGAAAAAGGTATTATTTTCTTTTACCTGTTCAAAATGTCGAGGGTCACCGGTGATGGAATGTATCAGATAGGGCAAGCTGAGAGTGTGCGTTAGAGAGCTTTAGTGAGAGTGTGTGTCTGTGAGGGTGAAACTGTGTGTAAGAGAAGGGAGAGGTGTCTGAAAGCATGTGAAGAGAAATGTGTGTTTGAGTATAAATTGGGTGCGTGCGTTTGAGAGAAAATGTGTGCATGAGAATGTGTTTGATAAACAACTTAAGGAGCAGTTCATATATAGGTCTGTTTGGGAAACTGTGGTGTCTGAGAAAGAGAAAGTGTGTGTGAGTGTGTGTGTGTGTGTGAGAGAGAGGAAGGGCGCGAGAGAGGTGAAATTTATAGTAGTGCAGCAAAAAACTAGGTAAAAGCAGGAGAGAGCAATGCAGCATCACGGGAGAGCTGGGCAATCTGAAACTTGATAGCTATCACAGAATCTGCAACGTTCAGAGTTTGGGAATTATGAGATGAGTGTTTGCGCTTTATAAATAAATAAGTGTACAACTCCTTGTGATCCAGACCGCACTACCGATGGAACCATAAACACACCAACCTGACCTGGAGCTAGAGGCAGGTCATGGACTTAAACTCTGCACAGCTCAACAGCACTTCCACACCAAATCTTGAACCCATAGCTTAAATGCTCCTTAACCTACATTGGACTGCATTACTGTCGGACGGTAGGATACCAGTGAGCAACTTCACAGTCTCTCCTAACTGCGCAGTTCATGACGTAATGACCATCCTAGATAAGCCATCTGTATAGATATCATCAGCCCAACGTTAAAATTGTCCCAGGCCTGCATGCCAACGATTGACAAAACGTATTGGTTGGGAAATCCAGCATTCCATTTAAGTACTGTGATGTTGGATAACAAAGCAAATACAATAAATACATCAATGAATGCTGAACTTGCCAGCCTTTATTTTTTTATAATCCAATGTGCTTATGTATAGCGTATTAGCTATTTTCTGTTTATGAACTTGAGATGTTTTGCATTCATATTTTCCAATTATTAACCTGTGAGATAGTGGCTAACCCATGACACCATGAATGCACATTTGTTAGCCGTATTAGTCAAACACATACAATATACCAGGAGCACCTGGCCTTGTGGGAGCCATTTTTAAATTTGATAAATCCCTTCAATTTAATGATTCCACCACAATATTTAACTACATTCTTAACATTTCTCGCTCTCTGCAGAAGTCTTTGCTACACCTACCCATGTTCTTCACTAGCGTTATCAATCTTGATCAGCAGCTGTTACTGATCCTGCTACTCTAAAATTGATGGCCAATTTCTGCAACCAAAAACTCTTTAAACACAAACTTCATAATCAGATAACCGATCTCCTAAACAAATAACTAATTTTATCCAGCAGAGTTAACATTCCTAGAGTGCATTTTCTTACATTGTGTAACCGAATCATATTTGTAGATTTTGTTGCGCACCTATACTAACAGCAATTTCCCCTACGCTTCCCTGACTGGTTTCTAATGTACATCCACCAACAAACAAAACTATATTAAAGAATGTGTACACATTGTCTCATGCACACGTTTAGGGAAAAACAGTTGTTTAACTGCGTCAAAGCATCACTGTACACACGTCCGTCCCCTGTAATTCTTCTCAATCAACACAATTAAAAGTAGTACTGCACTGCAATGCAATCGGTCTCGCCTTTTGGACCTTATAAGCATTTAGCCGTGTCCCTTGTTCCTTGTTATAAGGCTCCCTACTGCCCCACACCTGGGCTGCCTACTGCTTTTATTCTAGAGTACAAATCACAATTTCTGCCGTTGATCACACTGAGACACCTAAAATTACAGTTTTTATCTACACACACTCACGCACATACATATATAAATATAGAGGAATGGACTAATTAATTACACCAAGATCCACGACATGTGACAAATGCAGCTCTAGTACACCGAATGCGGATGAAATCAGGGAGTCTCAGCACCCTGTATAAAAGAAAAACGTTCATAAAAGAAGCAGATGCTATTCAGGTTCGTTTACCAATAATCACAGAACTATAATAGCATGCCTTGTGCTTTTTGCAGCCCACAAGCACGGTCATCGTCCACAACTACAGCACTGAAACCCTTGTTGCCAGCAGGGTCTACCCTTTAATAACGCCCCTTACCTGGCCGTGCTCGCTGCTCCGGCCCCTTGGAGTGTTCTCTCGCAGGAAGTACAGCTTGGGGCTGGACTGGAGCTGCCCGCTGGTCCTCTCCTCCCACAGCAGCCGCAGTTCTGCTATGCAGACCGGGTGCCCCCTGGGCTGGCACCACACAGGGAAGAAGTCACCAAGGCACGGGATCCTGTCTCTGCCCTCCAAGCAGCACTGGAAAGCCTTGTAGAAGGTGTACGATCCGTGCGACCCGCAAAGGGAGCCGACACACCGTAAACGGGGGGAGAAATAAAGCAGGATCACACGCTAAGATGAGCTGGTTTGAATGCATCGAAGTTGAAGAGATAAAGACAATGCTCCTTGCCCTTAGTTGGTAGGCGCTCACTGCTAAACTGCCCCAGGTTCCCTGCTGTACCCACTACCATACGCCAAATAGCGTTCCACACCCCATAATACGAAAGGAACTCTACAATGGTCTGATTCCAGTAGTACTCACTTTCACAGAATTTGTTTTCCGAAAGTGGCTAATACTCCTGCAATACTGCTTTCACATACTTGTAAATGTCTTTGTGACTTGACCCAAAACACCTAAATAGGGAATCTTCACACAGAGTTAGTACAAAACGAAATGAAATTCACTCTTTGGATTTTTATCAATAGATTGTCGGACCTTTTGTGGCAAATTCACAAAGGCATGTAAGAGTTATCATGTACCACTACTTTACGTAATCAGGAAGGCATTTGCAAAATGGACCTATAATTTACACCTAGTTGACGTTCTGCAGGCTACAATTACATATTACCCATTATCAAATACTTTGTCACTGTCTATGATTTTTTTTTACTCCGCCGGCCAATGAGAATAGAACATTTCCTTATTAATCTATCGTCAATGGCAAAAGACCCCACCCCTCACCTCTGCCACCGTGTGTTGAACAACACGCAATCCTCGGGTTTCCTAACCGGCACGCTCTGCCTCAGAGGAATGATGCTTTTTTTCTGTTACCACATGAACATGAAAACGTAAACAAGTCTCAAGCTCTGGTGCTGAATGAATGACTCTTTGCGGTGCTGTGTGGCTCGCTGCGTGGCACTTATTACAGAAAAGTGCTGAGTGAACCGGTCACAAAGTGCACTGCTGATAGGTTGTGGTATGTATAAACCAGGGGACGCATACATAATCAATAAATACATTATTGGACGTCGCATCAGACGTAATCGAAATCCCGCCAATGGGAGGAATGAGATTGGCAGCGCCTGGTAGAGCACAGGGTATAACAAAAACAAAGGACAACGAGAGGTCTGTAACGATGAGAAAAGCACTGAGTTCCTCAAACAACCAGCAGAAAGTGAACACAGAACAGCAGAAGTAACCTCGGCCCGGGGGCGCAACAGCAGAGAACCACAGTTTCTGCGGGGAGGGGTGGTTGGGGCGCCAGCAGACAGAACTTCAGTAGCAAAGTGGGGGGGGGGAGTAGCAGAAGAAACCACAGTCAGCAAGGGGAAGGGTCAGCAGAGACTGACCAAGAGAGACATACGCCTGAGCATCGGGGGGGCAACACACACATAAGTTAAGACAGCTAACCTTGGCGGTGGGACTAACACGCTGCTAGCTAGGTACGTGATACCAAAGGGGATGATGGACGGAGCGTTGGAGCAAATCAAACACTCACCCCCAGTCAACTGATCTGGGTTTAATCCATCATCATTCTTTAGCTCACTCCACCACCCCAGTTCAGACATGGCCATATGCAAATCAGTCTGACCCTGTGCCTCATGGGAACAGTCCAGCCCGAACTGCCAAGCCATGTCTTCCCTGGACCGGAAACAAGCATCCTGGGACCGGTTTCTGGCTAATCAGCCGTCATCAGCCAGGCTAGCTTGAATCCAGTGGCAAAGTGAGCAAGGGACCCACGTCTGGGCATACCCTGCCAACTTAGGGTGAACAAGCGATACCAAGGGGATGATGGACGGAGCGTTGGAGCAAATCAAACACTCACCCCAGTCAACTGATCTGGGTTTAATCCATCATCATTCTTTAGCTCACTCCACCACCCCAGTTCAGACATGGCCATATGCAAATCAGTCTGACCCTGTGCCTCATGGGAACAGTCCAGCCGAACTGCCAAGCCATGTCTTCCCTGGACCAGAAACAAGCATCCTGCGACCGGTTTCTGGCTAATCAGCCGTCATCAGCCAGGCTAGCTTGAATACAGTGGCAAAGTGAGCAAGGGACCCACGTCTGGGCATACCCTGCCAACTTAGAGGCGAACAAGCGATACCAAAGGGGATGATGGACGGAGCGTTGGAGCAAATCAAACACTCACCCCCAGTCAACTGATCTGGGTTTAATCCATCATCATTCTTTAGCTCACTCCACCACCCCAGTTCAGACATGGCCATATGCAAATCAGTCTGACCCTGTGCCTCATGGGAACAGTCCAGCCCAAACTGCCAAGCCATGTCTTCCCTGGACCGGAAACAAGCATCCTGGGACCGGTTTCTGGCTAATCAGCCGTCATCAGCCAGGCTAGCTTGAATCCAGTGGCAAAGTGAGCAAGGGACCCACGTCTGGGCATACCCTGCCAACTTAGGGCGAACAAAGCGATACCAAAGGGGATGATGGACGGAGCGTTGGAGCAAATCAAACACTCACCCCCAGTCAACTGATCTGGGTTTAATCCATCATCATTCTTTAGCTCACTCCACCACCCCAGTTCAGACATGGCCATATGCAAATCAGTCTGACCCTGTGCCTCATGGGAACAGTCCAGCCCGAACTGCCAAACCATGTCTTCCCTGGACCGGAAACAAGCATCCTGCGACCGGTTTCTGGCTAATCAGCCGTCATCTGCCAGGCTAGCTTGAATCCAGTGGCAAAGTGAGCAAGGGACCCACGTCTGGGCATACCCTGCCAACTTAGGGCGAACAAAGCGATACCAAAGGGGATGATGGACGGAGCGTTGGAGCAAATCAAACACTCACCCCCAGTCAACTGATCTGGGTTTAATCCATCATCATTCTTTAGCTCACTCCCACCAACGCAGTTCAGACATGGCCATATGCAAATCAGTCTGACCCTGTGCCTCATGGGAACAGTCCAGCCCGAACTGCCAAGCCATGTCTTCCCTGGACCGGAAACAAGCATCCTGGGACCAGTTTCTGGCTAATCAGCCGTCATCAGCCAGGCTAGCTTGAATCCAGTGGCAAAGTGGGCAAGGGACCCACGTCTGTGCATACCCTGCCAACTTAGGGCGAACAAAGCGATACCAAAGGGGATGATGGACGGAGCGTTGGAGCAAATCAAACACTCACCCCCAGTCAACTGATCTGGGTTTAATCCATCATCATTCTTCAAGCTAGCCTGGTTGATGACGGCTGAATAGCCAGAAACCGGTCCCAGGATGCTTGTTTCCGGTCCAGGGAAGACATGGCTTGGCAGTTCGGGCTGGACTGTTCCCATGAGGCACAGGGTCAGACTGATTTGCATATGGCCATGTCTGAACTGGGGTGGTGGAGTGAGCTAAAGAATGATGACGGATTAAACCCAGATCAGTTGGCTGGGGTGAGTGTTTGATTTGCTGAGCGCTCCGTCCATCATCCGCTTTGGTATCGCTTTGTTCGCCCTAAGTTGGCAGGGTATGCCCAGACGTGGGTCCCTTGCTCACTTTGCCACTGGATTCAAGCTAGCCTGGCTGATGACGGCTGATAGCCAGAAGCCGGTCCCAGGATGCTTGTTTCCGGTCCAGGAAGACATGGCTTGGCAGTTCGGGCTGGACTGTTCCCATGAGGCACAGGGTCAGACTGATTTGCATATGGCCATGTCTGAACTGGGGTGGTGGAGTGAGCTAAAGCATGATGATGGATTAAACCCAGATCAGTTGACTGGGGGTGAGTGTTTGATTTGCTCAGGCGCTCCGTCCATCATCCCCTTTGGTATCGCTTGTTCGCCCTAAGTTGGCAGGGTATGCCCAGACGTGGGTCCCTGCTCACTTTGCCACTGGATTCAAGCTAGCCTGGCTGATGACGGCTGAATAGCCAGAAGCCGGTCCCAGGATGCTTGTTTCCGGTCCAGGAAGACATGGCTTGGCAGTTCGGGCTGGACTGTTCCCATGAGGCACAGGAGTCAGACTGATTTGCATATGGCCATGTCTGAACTGGGGTGGTGGAGTGAGCTAAAGAATGATGATGGATTAAACCCAGATCAGTTGACTGGGGGTGAGTGTTTGATTTGCTCCAACGCTCCGTCCATCATCCCTTTGGTACGCTTTGTTCGCCCTAAGTTGGCAGGGTATGCCCAGACGTGGGTTCCTTGCTCACTTTGCCACTGGATTCAAGCTAGCCTGGCTGATGACGGCTGAATTGCCGAAGCCGGTCCCAGGATGCTTGTTTCCGGTCCAGGAAGACATGGCTTGGCAGTTCGGGCTGGACTGTTCCCATGAGGCACAGGGTCAGACTGATTTGCATATGGCCATGTCTGAACTGGAGTGGTGGAGTGAGCTAAAGAATGATGATGAATTAAACCCAGATCAGTTGACTGGGAGTGAGTGTTTGATTTGCTGAGCGCTCCGTCCATCATCCCCTTTGGTATCGCTTTGTTCGCCCTAAGTTGGCAGGGTATGCCCAGGCGTGGGTCCCTTGCTCACTTTGCCACTGGATTCAAGCTAGCCTGGCTGATGACGGCTGAATAGCCGAAACCGGTCCCAGGATGCTTGTTTCCGGTCAGGGAAGACATGGCTTGGCAGTTCGGGCTGGACTGTTTCCATGAGGCACAGGGTCAGACTGATTTGCATATGGCCATGTCTGAACTGGGGTGGTGGAGTGAGCTAAAGAATGATGATGGATTAAACCCAGATCAGTTGACTGGGGGTGAGTGTTTGATTTGCTCAGGCGCTCCGTCCATCATCCCCTTTGGTATCGCTTTGTTCGCCCTAAGTTGGCAGGGTATGCCCAGACGTGGGTCCCTTGCTCACTTTGCCACTGTATTCAAGCTAGCCTGGCTGATGATGGCTGAATAGCCAGAAACCGGTCCCAGGATGCTTGTTTCTGGTTCAGGGAAGACATGGCTTGGCAGTTCGGGCTGGACTGTTCCCATGAGGCACAGGGTCAGACTGATTTGCATATGGCCATGTCTGAACTGGGGTGGTGGAGTGAGCTAAAGAATGATGATGGATTAAACCCAGATCAGTTGACTGGGGGTGAGTGTTTGATTTGCTCATGCGCCCCGTCCATCATCCCCTTTGGTATCGCTTTGTTCGCCCTAAGTTGGCCGGGTATGCCCAGACGTGGGTCCCTTGCTCACTTTGCCACTGGATTCAAGCTAGCCTGGCTGATGACGGCTGAATAGCCAGAAACCGGTCCCAGGATACTTGTTGCCGGTCCAGGGAAGACATGGCTTGGCAGTTCGGGCTGGACTGTTCCCATGAGGCACAGGGTCAGACTGATTTGCATATGGCCATGTCTGAACTGGGGTGGTGGAGTGAGCTAAAGAATGATGATGGATTAAACCCAGATCAGTTGACTGGGGGTGAGTGTTTGATTTGCTCAGGCGCTCCGTCCATCATCCCCTTTGGTATCGCTTTGTTCGCCCTAAATTGGCAGGGTATTCCCAGACGTGGGTCCCTTGCTCACTTTGCCACTGGATTCAAGCTAGCCTGGCTGATGACGGTTGAATAGCCAGAAACCGGTCCCAGGATGCTTGTTTCCGGTCCAGGGAAGACATGGCTTGGCAGTTCGGGCTGGACTGTTCCCATGAGGCACAGGGTCAGACTGATTTGCATATGGCCATGTCTGAACTGGGGTGGTGGAGTGAGCTAAAGAATGATGATGGATTAAACCCAGATCAGTTGACTGGGGTGAGTGTTTGATTTGCTCAGGCGCTCCGTCCATCATCCCCTTTGGTATCGCTTTGTTCGCCCTAAGTTGGCAGGGTATGCCCAGACGTGGGTCCCTTGCTCACTTTGCCTCTGGATTCAAGCTAGCCTGGCTGATGACGGCTGAATAGCCAGAAACCGGTCCCAGGATGCTTGTTTCCGGTCCAGGGAAGACATGGCTTGGCAGTTCGGGCTGGACTGTTCCCATGAGGCACAGGGTCAGACTGATTTGCATATGGCCATGTCTGAACTGGGGTGGTGGAGTGAGCTAAAGAATGATGATGGATTAAACCCAGATCAGTTGACTGGGGGTATCGCTTTGCTAGCTACGTACGTAGCGCCTAAGGATCGCAGCACACCAGGGAAGAGGGTCACCATTTGTGAGAGGCAACATTCCTTGGCAGGAGTACGGGAGGGGCTTTTGTGGCTGGGCTGGGGGTCGGATGAAGCATACCTAGGAGGGGCGGCTGCACGCTCCTGTGTAGAGGGGGCGCGGCCTAGGGGCAGCGCACATGGGCTGCGAGGGGGTATCACTGCAGCGAAGGCAAAGTCCTGTCTGTGGTACGGGGCGGGCGCTGCTGTGGCACTCACCTGCTGTAAGCCCGGGGGGAGTCATGAAGACCCGAGGGCTCCACTCCAGGAGCGAAAGGACGAGAGCTGCCCAGGGAGGAGGGAAGGAGCCCGGGCTGCAGCCGAGTTTAAAGAGCCTTACACGCCATTCTCTCAGCCTCCGCTGAGCGGTGGGGCGAGAAGAAGGAGGGAACGGAGAGAGAGAAGGGCTGGGTGGGGCGTGGGAGGGAGAGGGGAGGAGCTACAGCATCAGGAAGGAGCACTCGGAGAAGGGGAACGGAGAGGGGATCGCGGGAAAAGGAGGAGCTAGGCAGAGGAAGCGATGGGAGAGGAGGCTGTTGACAGCCTGCACTGTGTCTTTTGAGCGCAAACGGCCAATCACACTCTTGGTTGAAAAAGAGAGGCGGGCGCAGAGGAGGGCTAGTTGGAGAGGGGGACGAACCTAATGGGGGTAAAGCTCGAGGTGAGGTTAGAAAAACAAGCATGTGCAATGCAAAAGGACTCTCATTTATGCTAGTCCTATTACATTGGAAGGGGGAGTGCCGGCGGGCACGAGAAGCCACGAGCACGACCGGGAGTGCCTGGAGGGGGGCGGGGGCTGCCAAGAAGTCACGGACTGCGGGAGGGAGGGAGGGGGAGGGATGGGAAGAAAGTAGTCTGTGCAGTAAAGGGGCTGATAGCCATGGAAGGACACAAATGACGACATGGCTGTCATGGGGAGGGACTAACAACCCTAAAACCAATCAGAATGCAGCATTTAGGATGTAAGCCAATCCAAAAGATGGGCGGAGAGTGGGCGGAGCTTAAACGAAGCTTCCCTGCTATAGTATATACTGCATGTCTCAACGAGACAGCGCAAGCGCTGCCTAGGTGAGACCTAAAAACACAATTAATATAGTAGGCTTTGCGGACCTGTATATTAACATTTCCATAATTAGGCGAAATCATAAATTAAGCGTCAAACAGTGTTACTTGCACTATTGTCGAAATATTCGTCTAGAATATGCCCAGGTCAAGGTTTCCATTGTTAGCACGCTGCAATCTCTACAACACATAGGATGGAACCGTACCTGGAGTGGATTGAGACTCAATCCACCCACCGACATTGGCTAATAACCTTTAGATTGGAAACTCTGGGGCATATTATCTAGGAAGTGGCGGTGAGAGGAGTTAGGCTCCTTGGCTTAACGCCTCTCATCGCCGGTATTCTACCTTTACTATGCGGTCATTACTTCGTATTACCATTCTTACGCATATTTTAGTTCGCAGATGCCATTACTTAGCATGCATTTACTTAGCATGCATTTACTACGCATGTTCCATTACTTAGCATGCACTTACTACGCATAATGGAGTTACTGTGCAAATTAAAGTTTTGGGGTACAGGGGTATTTTTAGGGGTCAGGGTGGGTTAGGGTTTTGGGGTGTAGGGGGTATTTTTAGTGTTCAGGGTGCATTTAAGGTTTTGGGGTGCTGGGGTATTTTTGGGGTTCAGGGTGCGTTTAGGTTTTGGGGTGCTGGGGTAATTTTAGGGGTCAGGGTTGGTTAGGGTTTTGTGGTGTAGGGGGTAATTTTAGGGTTCAGGGTGCATTTAGGTTTTGGGGTACTGGGGTATTTTTAGGGGTAAGGGTGGGTTAGGGTTTTGGGGTGCATGGGGTATTTGGGGGTTCAGGGTGGGTTTAGGTTTTGGGGTACAGGGGTATTTTTAGGGGTCAGGGTGGGTTAGGGTTTTGGGGTGTAGGGGGTATTTTTAGGGTTCAGGGTGCATTTAAGGTTTTGGGGTGCTGGGGTATTTTTGGGGTTCAGGGTGCGTTTAGGTTTTGGGGTGCTGGGGTAATTTGAGGGGTCAGGGTGGGTTAGGGTTTTGGGGTGTAGGGGGTAATTTTAGGGTTCAAGATGCATTTAGGTTTTGGGGTACTGGGATATTTTTAGGGGTCAGGGTGAGATAGGGTTTTGGGGTGTAGGGGTATTTTTAGGGTTCAGGGTGCGTGCCAGGTGATAGGTTACTATTACGAATAATTTTTTGTTCTAAAGTACCAATAACGCGTTGTAACGGTATGCGTAATAATTAACTGCAAAGTAAAAGCATTTTTAATGTATTTGTATATATTTGCGAAGTAAAAGCATGCGCACTAAAATCATGCGTAGTAATGGTATTTGCGAAGTAAAAACTTCGAAGTAAATACCTCCGGAGTAACGGTATGCTAAGTAACATCATATATTCCTCATCGCCACTTCGGAAACGCAAGGCTGCACCATATTACCAAGGATATGGTGCAGCCTGGCGTTTCCCCCTGCGATGGCGCTAAGTCTCACGACTTAACGCCAACACAGGCACCCTTGCACCAGAGTGCAAGGGTGTCTGCGAGCAGGGAGGTTTGTTTATGTACAGGAAGGTGTCCCTTCCTGTACATAAACAAACCTAAAATGCCATTTTGTAACCTACATGTGTGCTGCTTCATGCAGCACACATGTAAGTTACAAAATGGCATTTAAAAAAAAAGGTTTGTTTATGTACAGGAAGGGGCACCTTTTTCCATGTGTGCTGCACAAGGCAGCACACATTGAAAAACAAAAACGAGGAGAAATGAAGCATTTCTCCTCGTATCGCTACCTATAAGACAGGATTTTCCTGGTCTTAAGTTCGGCGCTGCCACCTATTAACGCCTCTCTTGATAATAGGTGGCAGCGTCGAAGTGAATGGGTGTTGCGGTGGAACACCCACTGCAACACCACTGCACGCTCCTTTCACGCTAAGTTTAGCGTGAAGGGGGCACATTATCAAGGCAGCGTTAAGCCACTTAACATGGCTTTTAGCCACGTTATGTGGTTTAACGCTGCCTTGGTAATAGGGCACTGACCCTATCGTCACCACAACGTCACAAAAAGTGACGTTGTGGTGGCGATAGGGGCTTGGTAATATGCCCCTCTTCTGCGTTTTAAATTTGCTTTCCCCATAGCTGGGCCTGGATTAGAGACCTTCCGCCTTGCAGGTGTCATTTTATTTTATTCTGTGTCCTGTATTAGGAGCCAAGACGTTCTTTGTCGCCCCACTTCTACGCAAATCGAATCTGAGACTGCATAGAGAAGAGTTAATATATTTGCAAACTTTAGGCTTGCAGGAGGTGTGTTTTTCCATATTAAATTTGATAACTACTGCCTTTCATATCCGTAAAAGATATGGGGGCAGATTTACAAGCCCCTTGCGCCACTTTTGCGTCACTTTTCCCATGTTAAAAGTGACGCAAAAGTGGCGCAAGGGGCTTGTAAATCTGCCCCATGGTACTTAATGTGTTATTCGCTGATTTTCATTCATGTATTTTATGTGCTCTTTACATGCACGAGGTATTTTTAAGTTATCAGGATTTTGGATGCTTTAAATTAAATTATGTGTTTTTAACTTTGTATAAAGGCTTTATTTCTATGTTATGCTTTTATGGCCTATGGCCGAATAAACTGTACTTTGACTTGGCTTTACTTGACTTGACTCCATCATCCTTCTTTCTGTTTCTTTTTCATAATGCCAGTAGTGAATAATCACCTATTATTCACTATTGGCATAATAGGTAAAAAATGCTTGCCCTTGCTGCAGCTTAGGGCAGTGAGTCAGTCTGATGGCTGGTGCAGGGACATAGAGGGACTTGCACAAACCATCAGAAAGATTGTCCAGGGCTGGAAAAGTTCCATCCCTGGCCTAAGTGGTTTGACACACACAGGTGCCTCCTGATTAGTGTGGCTCATAATTAGCCCGGGCACTTTGGGCTTAAGCCCTGCAGAGCGTACAGCTACACCGTAATCAGTTTTCACCTCACCCTCAGTGAGTGTGTGACAGCGTAAGAGAGAATGAATGAGTATGAGAGAATGAGTGTGAATGACTGTAAGTGAGCACAAGTAAGTGTGTGTTGGTGTGTGTGTGCACTTGCGTGTGTGAGTGAAAGTGAGTCAGTGAGAGTGAATGATGGGGTCTAAGTGAGAATACGTGAAAGTGAGTTTGACCATGAGTGAGAATAAGTGAGAATAGGTGAAACTGAGAATGAGAAAGTGAGACTATGAGAGTGAGTCAGAGTAAGTTTGAAGGAGAGTGAGTGAGTGGCATTTCTTTCATTGTAATTTACCATTCCAAAATGGAGGATGCCCATCTTGGAGTGGTAAGTTACAAAAATGTAAAAGGCAATATGTGGTGATGTGATTCTGTTAGAACTGTATGATGTCACATGGAGTGTTTACAATGCTCATGTCCTGAGTGTTCTCTCAGTGACGGTTACTGTCTGTGTGCCTTGGCTGTGCCTGCTGGGACGGCTCTCTGTACCACCCTTAATAAATACTTCAATCAACACAACGCTGATTCATCCACTTTATTTCAGTGGCGACAGAAGACGGGATGTGATGCCACTTTCTTCAAACAATTGATGCCATGGAATTGAACTGAGACTCGTCAGGTACTGGTTTGTGTCCCTTGATCTCCATTTTGAAGGCAAACCGTGAGTACCACCTTCTTTTCTTGCCTAGCTACGTGCGTGTTTTGGGGGTACAGACAGCGTCCATTTTTTTTTAACCTGCCCTGCTCGTAACGGTGTTTTTCTCTGTGTCTCTACTGCTCCCTCTGTTGTGCATCTCTGAGGAGGACCAGGGCTGAGAACACGTTGCCTGAGGACATTGGTGTTGTTTAAAAAAAAAAAAGTGGAAAGAGACTGTGTATTTTGTACTGCAACTTGCCGGTTTGGGTTGCCGCTCGCGCTTCTATTCGCAGCTACAGCGCGTTACCTGGAGTTCCCATCGGCTGTCTCGTGTCTGCTGCGCGTTCCATGGAATCCTCTGCTGTGATTACAGCGACGAAGTGCTGACTTCCTAGGCAACGCCGTCACGCTTCACGCTCTCGTCATGGCCATCTTGGATACATTTTCACTCTACGCAACCAGTGTGGTTGTTGCTTAGCAACGACAGCGAGAAGCCCATGCTAAAGAAAGTTTCGGCGTTTCACTTCTGTGATACGCACACAGTTTCTCAATGAATATCTTTTATTCAACACTAGCAATTTTATGGTTCATTTTTCTTTCATGTGTATTACGCCTGTGATACACACACATATTTTTCAAGATTCAGTTCTTATCACAGCTAAAGGCACACTTTAAAAAAAAAAGACTGTATTTCGATCAATTGTTGAGCTATCCATTTAGAACATTACAAGGATTTCCTTTTTTTTTTGTTTTTCATCTTGTTTACTCTTTCTCTCATATCTATATATTTTTTTCTTCTTTTTTCCTTTTACTGAACTTCTTCTTGTTCCTTTTCTTCTCTTTGTTTCCTGGTCTTGTTAACAGCTTTACTTTACAAGTAACCCATCATCATGCAGAGCGTCACAGCTCCAGCTCCATTTTTGCAAGAACCAGGAGAACCTCCACTTGAATGGAAACTATGGTTTAGGTCTTTCAAAGCATATTTGGGTGCTATCGACGGTCAAAGATACAGACCTGAAAGAAAGAAAAACCTTATGTATTATCACTTGGGTGTAGAAGGACAGAATGTCTTTGATCATTTGCCTCCATATGATCCACCTGAAGGCGAAGATCCTGATGAATTTGAAATTGCTGTAGCTCAACTTGATAAATATTTTACGAAAACAAAAAACATTGTTGTACACAGGTATACATTTTTCACCAGAATGCAGAAACCATCTGAGAACATTGACACTTTCATCACTGCATTTAAAGTTCTTGCATCTAAGTGCGAATTTGAAAATTTTACTTCACAACTCATTAGGGGCCAACTTGTAGCCTGATGTTACTGTAAAAATATACAAGAAAGACTACTCACATGCAAAGATCCCTCTTTAGCCAAAGCAGTAGACATTGCCAAAAGTATCGAGAGCTCTATGGAGGATGCTAAACAATTAGAGACTGCCTTGTCTAATACTACTATTTCAGGTACTGTTTCATCCAAACTACCTGTTGCCAAGCGTGATGATATCAAAAGGCAGAACGCATTCAGAGGTGGCAGGAATTTTATGCAGAACAGGTCATTCAATCAAAAAATGTATTGTTACAGGTGTGGTTCGAATTTACATGTTTCATCTTTTAAAAATTGTCCAGCTGCCAATCAACAATGTGGACAGTGTGGAAAAATGGGACATTTTTCAAGAGTTTGCATGGGGGCTAGAAGGAAAAACATTAGATGTGTCCTTAATGAACCTGACAACCAAGATGACGATGATGTTTCCAGTCAAGAATATGTAGTAGTAGTGAAAGACTGTAGCAAAAAACAGACCACACTTTCCATTCCTGATCCTGAGATTGATGTTACAATTGAAACTAATTGCATTCAACTTTTCGTAGACACTGGTGCACGTATTACCATTGTGTCACAAGACAAGTATATCAAGTTCTGGTCAAAGAAGAATTTATTACCACCCGATGTAATCACCGTGGCCTTTGAAGGCAGCAAAATTGAATTATTGGGCTACTTCTGGGCCACCATCAGTGTTCTAGGGGAAGTCATCAAGGTGAAAGTGTATGTGGCAAGAAAGGGGATTAATGTCCTTGGTCTACTTCATCAGGCTGAATTTGGCTTAACCATCAAACCTGGTCTAGCCAAACCTTTCTTTATTGACAAACAGCCTGCTTTAGATCACTTTACGTCTGCTAAGGACGTTCATTCTCTGTCTTCTACTGAGATGGCTAATAAATGGGAGCACAAGTTTGGGAAGGTGTTCAATGAAAGTCTTGGCAAAATCACTAATTATCAACATTTTATCAAAGTCAAAGAGAATGTCAAGCCAATCAAGCATAAATTACGTAATGTCCCCCTCAGCATTAGGACGGACTTATCCAAACATTTAAAAACCCTATGTGACCAAGGTATAATTGAAAAAGTAGAAGCTACACTTTGGCTTTCGCCTATTGTTCTGGCCAAGAAGAGGTCTGGGGACTTGAGGATGTGTGTCGACTTGAGGAGCCTCAACGAAGCCATCTGGGTCGATGGTTTTCCCCTTTCCCGCATTGAAGATCTTATCGCTAGAGTGGGGTCATCTTCGTGGTTTACCAAATTAGATCTCAAGGCTGCCTATCATCAGGTCGAACTGCATCCTCAATCCCGACACCTCACAGCCTTTGTTACCCCTGATGGCGTTTTTCAATTTTGCCGTTTACCTTTCGGCTTGGCCTCAGCGGCCGCAGTTTTTCAAAGGCTCATGACCGAGATGTTTCAGGATATCCCCCAAGTTGTTGTCTTCCACAGCGACATTCTTATCTTTTCAAAAACTGAGGCTGAACATGATTTGGTAATTGATCAAGTTTTCAGCATCCTGGAGGATAGAGGTGTTACTTTACAAAAGAGCAAATGCACCTTCAAAGTAAAGGAAATAGAATATTTAGGTCACGTCATCTCGGAGCATGGCATAACTCCCAGGCCTGGTTTGGTCAAAAGTATTGTGGAGGTACCTGCGCCCCAGAACAAGGAACAGCTCATGTCGTTCCTTGGGTTATGTGAGTTTTATGCTAAATTCATGAAAGATTTTGCCAAGACTACTGAGTGTTTCAAGGCTCTGCTAAAAAAGGAGCGACCTATTTATGGTCAGAAGAGTGTGAAAAAGGTTTCCAATCCATCAAGGACCATATTGTTAAATCCCCGGCTTTGCAGGCTTTTGTGGAAGGAAGACAAACTGTTGTCACAGTAGATGCCTGTGAGTATGGTCTAGGAGCTGTCCTGTCTCAGTATGCTGAAGGTAGAGAACACACAGTGGGTTTCGCTTCCAGGACTCTGCGTCCTGTGGAACGGAAAAAGAGCTTCTGGCCTGTGTATGGAGTGCTGAGAAATTTAAGTCATATTTATGGGGAAGATCTTTTGTGATTAAGACTGATCATCGTCCTCTTGTTGACATCTTATCTGGCAAGAAAGTAAAGCGTACTACTGCTCGTTTAGCCAGGTTATCTACAAAACTTTTAGAATACAGTTTTAGCGTAGAGTATATTCCAGGGGGAAAAAACTGTAGAGCAGATTGCCTGTCTAAGCTTCCCATCACTGACGATGAGGAACAAAACTGGGAGACTGAAGTTGAAGAGTGTTTCGTAGCTAGTATCAGTCAGGACAGTTTATCCTTTACTGAGGAAGATTGGGTAGTCGAAGTGGACAAGGACATTGTGCTTAGAGAGGTTCTGTCTATAATCAAAAAAGGTTGGCCCAAAGAGAAGTGTCTTTTGTCCGAACTACAGATGTTTTGGAAGATCAATGATGAGCTATCGGTGAAGGACGGTAAAATAGTTAGAGGTGACAAGCTTGTACCTCCTATGTGTTATCGTGAGAAGATTGTTCTGGCTGCTCATTCTGGTCATCTTGGTTCGACCATTACCAAGAGAAAGGTTAGAAATGATTTCTGGTGGCCTAGGATGGATTCGCAAATTGACAAATTAGTCAAGCAATGTACCCGTTGTAATGCCAGTGACAAAGTTTTAGTCTTGGAAGGTGAGGTTCAGTCTCCTGTGTTACCGCCTGGAAGAAGTTGGCAGAGGTTAGGAATGGATTTTCTTGGGCCCTTTCATGTTTTGCCTGCCAACATGAGATATTTCCTAGTTCTTATTGATCATCTGTCCAGATGGGTTGAGGTAGAGCCAATCAGTATACCTAACTCAAAAAGTGTTGTCAATTGTTTGGACAAAATTTTTCTTAGAGAAGGTTATCCCGAGGAAATCCTAACAGACAACGGTGTCCAATTCGTCTCGCAAGAGATGAAATCGTTTCTGCATTCCTGTGGCATCAAACATACTAGAACTCCACTTTACCATCCACAAAGCAATGGCAAAGCAGAAAGGTTCAACAGAGTAATTGTAGAATGTGTACAAGCAGCTTTCAAGTCCAACTCGTGTGTTTTTAAAGCTGTGAAAGATCTTGTTTGGTCATACCGCACCTCGCCCCATGTTGCCACCAATTTTAGTCCATTCGAACTTATGCGGGGGAGAAAAGCTTCTTCATGCGTTTACCCATTTTGGATGGTAAAGTCTTTCCATCAGGGGTGTGATATGAAATCTGTGTGGGAATCTGCCAATAAAAAATCAACTGAGGTCTGTCTCAGGAGTTGTGAACCCAGTGCCAAGAAAGAAACCCATAAACTTCTTGTTGGGGATTGGGTTAGGGTTAAAAATCCTGTTTCTGTCAGGAAAGGTCTTTCTAAGTTTTTGGACTCACAACAAATTGTAGAGGTTCGCAAGAATGCTGTAAAATTGTCTAATGGGAATTGGTGGAGCACTTCCCGTGTTGCCAAAGATCCATGTTTTTCATCTGAAACAGTCAGAAATAACAAAGGAGTTCTGCGGGGGGATGGTGTCAGGAGGAGCACCAGAGCTCATGTTAGACCAAGCAGATTATGTGATTATGTTTGACTCAGCAGTTTGCTTGGCTGCACTTTAATTTCTGCATTTATTCAGTGTTCTTTTAGGCATGTTTAAGCATAGTTGTTTTCTAGGTTTTATTTGTGTTTTTTCTTTCTTTTCTTTTTTGTATTTCTATCTTAGTTTTCTCACTTGTATTGTTTTACAAAAAGGGGGGAGGTGTGGTGTTGTGATTCTGTTAGAACTGTATGATGTCACCTGGAGTGTTGACAATGGTCATGTCCTGAGTGTTCTCTCAGTGACGGTTACTGTCTGTGTGCCTTGGCTGTGCCTGCTGGGACGGCTCTCTGTACCACCCTTAATAAATACTTCAATCAACACAACGCTGATTCATCCACTTTATTTCACAATATTTATAAAGAAGCTACCCGGAATCAAATTGCAGTTTCCAGGCAATCCGAAAAGAAAGAAAAAGAAAACATTATGATATAGGATGTAATAGGGTTGTGGCGCAACAGAGGGCTGGAAGGAAGAGCAATGAGTGGGGAGCAACAGAGAAGTTGGAAGGGAGTGTGGTAAAATTAAAAACAAAAAGCCAACTGGGGGAGTAGTAGCTGGTTGTGGTAGCAACGTGTAGACCAAAGTAGGTGGGGTTGTGAGTGGAGAAGTGGCGTATGGGGAGAGAGAAAGAAAACACATGCACCCCCATGGAGCTCTAAAAGCACAACAAAAATTAAGGGGCATATTAGCAAGACCGGCGATAAAATTATCGCCGTTTTAGCGGCAGGAAAGTGCCGCTAAAACGGCGATAATGGGCTTGCTAATATGCGTTATAGAATTCCAATAGAAGCCCAGGTTAGATGTGCAGGACATCTAACCTGGGCTTCTATTGAATTCTATAACGCATATTAGCTAGCCCATTATCGCCGCTTTAGCGGCACTTTCCTGCCGCTAAAACGGCGATAATTTTATCGCCGGTCTTGCTAATATGCCCCTGAGTTCCCAGAATATAAGCTATCAAAAAGATAGATGGTAAAGAAGCTATGTTCTATGGAAGGGGCAAGCACAAGAACAAGCCATCATATGAGAAGGAAGCAAATGTAATTGACAGAAAGCACACCATTAACAAGCAGTGGACTCACCCAAAGCCCACTATTAAGTATTGGCATTGTACACAGTATGTCTGTTGACAAAAGAGCGCTAAAGGTGTCTGTAGGTTAGACCTAAAAATGGGAAGTCTGTAAATGTTATTAGATTGGTGAATGCAGTCAAAAACCAATGACCTAGTGAAGAATTCTAAGACTGTGGCAGGACAACAAATGAGAAATTACTTTATTTTGTTGATAAGGTATTATTGTCAATTTTCTTTCTTGTGGGGTGTTGTGGCTGTTCTTTCTCCTATATTTTTCTCACTGCAACCAACAATGCAAATGTACTGGTGTGATGAAAGCATGATTCTAGTTAAAGCAATGGTGAATTGGCAGTGTAGCACGAGGCATTGCTAATTTATGCAATCTGTTTCTCGGTTTGTTCTAGTGAAAGCAATGTTGATTTGGCAGTTTGGCAGCAGGCATTACATCTTGTTTGTATTCCATCTGTTTTTCAATTTGTCCGCCGATTGGTGAAATTTGTTATTACTATCTATTCAAGGCATTTGTTTTTTGTTTTTTTAATTCGTCTATATTTAAAAATGATTGATTCATTGAACTTAATATATTAGTTCTTCTGATTCCTAATTCCAATTCTATGGCTTACTGTAAAAAATTAACGACAATTGATGCTATACTAGAGTAGCCCAGCAATCAAGCAATTTATTCATAGCCCAGCAATTAATAGTTAATAGTGAGGCATCTGGATGTCAGCCACTGTTTTACAGTGAGAGCTTCTATATCACGATCACACCACACTCACAAATAAAACTCAGCCAAGTCCACTAAAACAGGTGAAAAAGCGCGGAACTCAGTGATGAGCCCTGTGGAAATCCACACTGTAGAGGATGGACGGTTGAATATAGTCAACCTTTGCACACTTGGAAGCTCCTGTTTCCCCGGAAGTCTTCCAGCCACTTAATTGCATCCCCAAAGATTCAAATTTCCTTCATCCTCTGAATGAGGGTGGGATGCGGCACAGTGTCGCAGGCCGCACTAAAAATCAACATCATTGCTGCTGAATCACCCTGGTCTAAAATTGAATGGAGTTCCTCAGTCGCTCCCAACAGTGTGGTCTCTGTGCTACAGCCCGATCTGAAGCCTGTCTGAGTGAGGTGGAGAATCTCCTGGGTTTCCAAAAAATTGGACAGATGTTTATTGACATGCTTTTCTAGCAGTTTGCTCACTGTCTGGAGCAAGGAGATGTGTCTATAGCTATCTGCTAGAAGGGAATCCGCTGTAGATTGTTTTACGAGTGGCTTTACTATTGCGTGTTTCCATGCTTGGGAAATGTAGCCATTTTCCAGGGAGTGGTTAAGAATGTGCATGTGGATGGACAAGAGGACATTGCCACCTACCGATATCAGGAGGGGCCGGAACCAAAGGAGATTCTAATTTGATTGACTTTAAGGTGGATTCCATGGTTTTGAGGTTCAGTGTGGGACAATCCGAGAGGGTTGGAGCTAACCACTGCCTTGCCGGGGCAATAACATTAGGTGTGGCAATGTTATTAACTTTGTTAAGAAAAAAATTAGTGAGCAGGTTGCAGCGCTTAATTGAAGGTGAGGGATCTATGGAGCAAGAGGGAAGATTTATGAGGTCATTAGCTACCATAAATAATTCCAAGGAGGGATTGGGGCATTCTCCATTTTTTCCTCAACGTAGGCAGTTCTGGCCTGTCTTATGACTCGCTTGTAATTATTTATAGCTACTCTATAGCAGTTTTTAGGTCGCATGCGCTGTTCTGCGAGTGTCACAAGCCACTCACCTGAACACCGGGAAGTTCCGATGTGGTGACGATGCAACCCGACTCCCACTAAGGACCTTTCCTTGATAGTAAAGAATGGTTTTCACACTGCCCTAGTGAAAGTTCCCAAGGGGTAGGGGAAATGGGAATGAGAGACAAACAAAGAAACAGATCGTACAGGCTCTGCACGTCTCTCAGGACACCGGACTGCCTTGGCTGGAGGGTGATGCTCTTGACCTCTGTAAAGAACAAGTTATGTTAATACACGATTGTTAAGCAAAAACTGTTATTGAGGAATTACTTCTGCTAACTGAATAATTGATTACCCTTTTAAAACAGTCTTTGGGGATTTCATTGTCAAAAGTGAAACAGGGTTCTTTTGGCTGATTTAGCAAAAGGGTCAGTCTTGGTCCAAACCAAACTTGGGCCTCGTTGAATCCAAAGTTCTTTATATTTACAATGAAACTGTCTTAACAAATCCTTAGATGGAGTTTTGTCTATCGAGCATAAAGATGTCTTTTTCAAAATGAATCTGAGAGATAAGCATTTCTAGGAGTGTATGCAAGACGTGATACACTTGTGTCCATTTATCTATATGTTTCTTACAATTTAATTACGATTCCCAAAACTCATGAGCTGTCCTTTTTGCGTCTTTCATTACAATTTTTCAAACTCTTGCGCTGTTCTTATTACGCCTGCCTTTAGAAAAGGAATTGGTTTACCTGAACGTCAGTTGAGATCTGATCATCAGGTGGCGGTTCTGTGATGAGTTATTCTTGTTTTTTCTTTCCTCCTTTGTCTTTGTCTGTAGGAAGATTGAGTCAGTGTGGGGACAAGGAGCTCAGCTGGAAAAAGATCTGAGATCTGATTGATTGCTGTGGGGGGGCTGGAAGACACAGAGCCGGGCTGGGTGACAAGCAGGACAACAGGGGTTGCTTTGATGAGAAGGGCTGGAGCTGCTTCGAGAAGGTGAGTAGGATTCGAAGCAGAAGTCCGGAGCTCAGATGATTGGGTTTGAGGGACGAGGCAAGGTGCTTGTTCCAGAGTCTGGGGGGTTTAAATAGATAGTAGGTTTAAATAGATAGTAGGTAGGAAGTGTGGTGTGATGAGTCTTTGGAAATTAGATTGGAGAGCAGGAACCAATCAGTGAGTCATCAGTAATTACCAATCAGTGAGTCATCCACAATTATCAGCAGGAAACAATCAGTGAGTCATCAGTAATCACCAGCAGGAAAATAGTGAGAATTCAACAATTACTGTCAGGAAATAATCAGTGAGTCATCAGTAATTACTGGCAGGAAACAGTGAGTCATCAGCAATTACTGGCAGGATAAAATTAGTGAGTCATTAGCAATTACTGCCAGTGTAGGGAATCAGTGGCTGATACAATAACATACCTGGGTATAATAGGTGTCTGTGTATCCGATGCAGGCAGATAATTGTTCTTCGGAGTCCGGCCTTGCTTTGTATTGCTTTGTGCCACGGCGTGCAGTGACTTTCCACATTCCCAGCTCTTTATTGAAAAAGAGAGCGCTCTTTAAAGAGGGAATCTCGCCGAAACGGTACTAAGAATAGAAAAGAAAGTGGCTCAGTAGTATTTTGCTAAACTGGGGCCCTTTCAACAAAAAAATAAAATCCATCCCATTCTTCCATGTGCTGCCTTTTTAAATTTTCCCTGCACCAAAATGACTGCAGTTTTCAGACCTCCGGACGTTCCATAGACTCACTGTGAGATTACTGCAATTTAGTTTCAGATTTGGAGAGGAAGGTAGATGCGTGCTTCCAGAGTCAGCTTAGGAACGCATCTTTGTGAGTGTCTCAAATTACATTTTCACTGTGATTTTCATTGCCAAGATGACAGTAAAAGTGATTTCGACTAACAAAAACCAAAATTCTGTGTTCGTTACACCCTTTCTCTGTCTCTCCAGGTCACCTTTCGCATTTTCACTCCATGCATCTGGTGGTGTTTTCAGGGACACGCACTCATAGCATTATAATTGAACATTATGATGAATTACAGTGAATGTCATTTAGCAATTCATTGTTATAATCATTCCAAGAGCGAAAAACAACATTTAAATGCTAAATAAAAGGGTGTGTTTTGATTGGCTGCGCCAGCGCTACCTGTCTCATCTTCACCTTTCATTTCCTGATTTCAGGCCGAATTTTCAATAATGATGTTTGACTGGCTTATTTGCTTCCTGCACTAGAGTCTTGATGATTGCTTGGTAATTCCATGTTTACTAAGGGAGGCCTCATTAATTGGATGGCTGGAATGGGTGAAAACACAGTTAGGTAGCAGCAGTGCCACCACTCAAATTTCATGGCTACGTTCCATATTTTGCTTTGTTTGCCCTAAGTTGGCAGGGAATGCCCAGACGTGGGTCCCTTGCTCACTTTGCCACTGGATTCAAGCTAGCCTAGCTGATGACGGGTGTTACCCCAAAACCGGTCCCAGGATGCTTGTTTCCGGTTCAGGGAAGACCTGGCTTGACAGTTCGGGCTGGACTGTTTCCATGAGACACAGCGTCAAGCCTGATTTGCATATAGCTGGGTCTGAAATGAGGTGGCGAAGTGAGCTAAAGAACGATGATGGATTCAACCCAGATCTGTGACTGGGGGTGAGTGTCTGAAAAGTTTCAGCGCTCTGTCCATCATCTCCTTGTGTTTGCTTTGTTCACCCTAAGTTGGCAGGGAATGCCCAGACGTGGGTCCCTTGCTCACTTTGCCACTGGATTCAAGCTAGCCTGGCTGATGAGGGGTGTTACCCCAAAACCGGTCCCCGTATGCTCGTTTCTGGTTCAGGGAAGACCTGGCTTGGCAGTTTGGGATGGACTGTTCCCATGAGGCACAGGCTCAAGACTGATTTGCATATAGTTGGGTCTGAACTGAGGTGGCGAAGTGAGCTAAAGAACGATGATAGATTCAACTCAGATCTGTGACTGGGGGTGAGTGTCTGAAAAGTTTCAGCACTCCATCCATCATCTCCTTGTGTTTGCTACTTTCCATATTTGTCGCAAAGCACTTAAAATTTCTGGGTTTTTTTTAGTTGTAAGATCTTCCAAGGCCTTCTTAAAAGCTTCTTGGTGTCAGTTTCAAGTCAGAGTAACATCCATGCATACAGAGCAGTTGCAGATAAAGGGAACTATTTTACCTCTAAATAACAACAGTTTAACTAAGAAAACTAAATCAGTGTGTGACCTTGTAATCTCAATTGTGTTATAAATCTATACATTCACACTTTAGATTATAGAGATTAGTCCTGGCTTTGCAGGTTTCACAGTATCATGCACCCACCGACCTGCAATTTCTTCAATGTAGCCTAACACTGGATGTGCAGATTCCACAGTGACATATATCCACACACCTGCATTTTCTGTAATAAATTTCAGCCTCGGATGTACAGGTGCCACAGTGGCATGTATTCACAAACCCTCATTTTCTGTGTTGAATGTCAGAGCTGGATGTGCAGGTTCCACAATGACACGTATTCACAAACCTGCATTTTCTGCGATAAAGGTCAGCCTTGGATATGCAGGTTCCACAGTGGCATGTACTTCAAGAAGCAATGTACTGTACGTCAAATAAGGCAGTTACGTGAACATAATTTAGTGGCATAACTCACATTTGGTTGGTCCTCTTTTTATTTCCAGCAAGATCCTCTCCCTGCTCAAATGCCAGTTACAGCAATTACTGAGGTGTAATGCGCATGCATGATCTTTCCGCACCAAATTTGCCCTTTCTAGCATTAGGTGTACCTCAGGGCTTGCCTACATAGAACATAATATGCTAGTCCCGCCATTTATCAAAATTAAAACAATAATTGGAGCAATAATTGGGTACAAAACTTTTCACTCTTTTTTCACACTCAGTCTGTAGTAATTATATAGCTCTTTAATCACTGGCAGCACAGCACCCAGGATAGTGTGGTGTGTGGCTAAGCACTTATAGGGTCCAAAAGGCGAGACCATTTGGCTATGCCAATGCTTGTTGCTATTCTTGTTATATGATTTCCTCCATTCTCTCTCCCTCTTTTTTGCTTCTCTTTTTAACAGAGTAAATTCTGGAGTATATCAAGGGGCCCTGCCTTTTGTCTGAATTGGTTTGGAAGTTTACAGGGGATTCAGGGCTCTAAGGGATTGTTTAGCCATCTCTCAAAAGAATTGTATCTTTCCTCTGTTTCATCATTTGAATTGGGAAATGATTAAGTGAGCGCGTCCTACCATTCCCTTACATTGCGCTTGGACCATAAGTGCCTAGGTTTTTGAGATGTGTGCTGCTTAGCTGATGTCTCTGGAACTTCAAGCCAAAAGGGGGCTATTTGATGATCGGACCATAGTATGGGGGTTGAGTCATCTGTCGCCAGGTCATTAAGATTCATAAACACATGGTCTAGGAGATCCACTTGATTGTGTATAGGAGTCTTTACAATTTGGCATAGTTGTAGAGCTTCTAGATCTTGGAGCAGCACCTTCGCAGTATCACACCCATATTGTTCAGAATGCATGTTAAGATCCCATAACAGGGTGAAATTCACTTTTTGAAGTCTACACTCAGCCAGGCTTACCTGATTTTGTAACTCTAGGGCAGCATCATAATCCATGGGTGTTGCATGGGCACACCCTCAGCAATGCCCATGGAATGCCTCCCTGATGCAGTGTAAGGCCTTACACCTATCTACGAGGCCATGAAAAGCTACGCAAAGTGGCTTTGTGTGGCCTCGTAGATATGAGTCTGCACACTGTGCCTCTGGAGTGTCACAAAAGTAAAGTTCCAGTGGCGCAAATGTGCCGCAATGGGCTTGTAAATGAGTTCCTAAATCCAGTAGCGCTGCAGCAAATTGAGAGGCTTTCCCAGGGGGATGACATTACAATGCCTGAGGTGGTAAAGGTTGGGGCAAACTCCAGTGGGGACTGAAGACTCTCACAGCTCTACAAGTCTATGGACGTATAATTGGCTGTGTATTCCTTCTTAAAAACTATAGCAACCCCTCCTCTACTTCTATCCTCCCTATTCCTAGTTGCTATCGAGTAACCAGGAGGGTGAGCCGTGGCTATGTCTGGGGTTGACTTATTTTAAAGCCATGTTTCGGTTAGAAACATGGCAACAGGTCTCTTCTCCTCTAAGAAAATGAACAGCTTGGCGCTATGTTTAGGTAGTGGTCTGCAATTTAATAGATACATCTGCTTCTTATGAGAGTGGGCGGTTGTTTTAGGCATATTGGTGCTGACGGACACTGTAGTGTGATGACCTGCCTTCCAGTTACAATGCATGCAGATTGTAGGTATATCCAGCACAAGTATTACATTCCTGCATTTGTTTACCTTAAGCTTGTTTATTTGAAGCAGTGTATCTGATGTATAGATTTGTCTCATCTTAAAGCATGAGCAGTGTCTATGGCCCCTGGCCGGACACAGAGGGGCGCAGACGTGCTTGCCTTAGGCGCACCAGCGGTGCACCTGCCGTGCGCTTCCGCTGAGCATCCGCGCCACAGTATGCATTAAATACCGGGCCAGGCTAATGCTGAAACGACTAGACTGCACTGCAAAATAGCGGTTCTAGTCAAGATTGATGGCAACCAGGTAGTGGCTGTCAGCAGCACTAAACACGGCCACAATTAAAATAGGAAAAACGGCCCCTGCCCACTTTAGCCCTAATTACATGCTACAAAAACACATTAAGACACAGAAACAAGTTAAAAAAGTAAAAAAGATTCCTCCCCACGTCCGAATTAAAACAGATTAAGCAGCAATTATAAAGTACCGGCAACTGGAGAGTGTTGCAGAGCTCGCGTTTGTGCAGCAGTATGCCATAAATACTGGGCCGGACTAATGCTGAAAAACTAGACCACACTGCAAAATGGCGGTTCTACTCAGGATTGATGGCAACCAGGAAGTGGCTGTCAGCAACACAAAACACGGACACAATTAAAAATGTAAAACCGGCCCCTGCCCTCTAGCCCTACTGACGAGCTACAAAAACACATTAAGGCACATAAACAAGTTAAAAAGATTCCCCCCACGTCCGAATTAAAAAAGATTTAATCGTAATCAGAAAATATTGGCAACTGGAGAGTGTTGTAGACCTCCTGTGTGCGCTGCGGTATGACTTAAATACTGGGCCAGACTAATGCTGAAATGACTAGACCACACTGCAAAATGGTGGATCTAGCCAAGATTTATGGCAACCAGGAAGTGACTGTCAATGACACTAAACACAGCCATGAATACAATTGTAGAAATGGCCAGTGCCCTCCAGCCCTAATGATACACTGCAAAAACACATTAAGACACATAAGCAAGTTAAAAAAATTCCCCTCACATCCGAATTAAAACAGATTTACCAGCAATTTGAAAGTACTGGCAAAAGGAGAGTATTGCAGAGCTTGCATCCACACTGCGGGCATCAGTGATATCATCAGTGATGTCATTTGAGATGTCAACTATGGTAACTATAGCTGCTGAATTTCTATGGTTTTGTACAAGTGAAATCTGAGCCTAACTATAACTTCCCTATAACCTTTGGATGTTTCAGTGACTTTCTAAGGTTTTTTAATTTTATTTACTAACTGTAACCTGTAACCTTTGAGAGAGAGTGTGTGAGTGAGTGTGTGCGTGTCTCAATGGGTGTGTGAGTGTTTGAGTGAGCCTGGAAGTGGCTGCATATATGTCTTACTGGGGGTGTGAATGGATGCATGAGTGTCTGAGTGGGTCTGCGAGTGGGTGCATGAGTGTCTGAGTTGGTGCCTGAGTAGGTACATGAGTGTCTGAGTGGGTCTGTGAGTGGGTATGAGAGTGTATGAATGGGTTTGCAAGTGCCCCATGTGTGTGTGTGAGTCAGTCTATGAGTGAATGCATGAGTGTCTGAGTGGGTCTGTTAGTGGGTATGTGAGTCTCTGAGTGGGTGTCTGAGTGGGTGCATGAGTGTCTGTCTGAGTGGGTGCGTGAGTGTCTGAGTTGGTGTCTGAGTAGGTGCGTGAGTTTCTGAGTGGGTATATGAGTGGGTGTCAGAGTGTCTGAGTGGCTTTGTGGCTGTCTCCATAAGTGTGTGAGTCAGTCTGTGAGTGAGGGCATGAGTCTCTAGGTGAGTCTATAAGTGGATGAGTAAGTGGCTCTGTGAGTGAGTACATGAGTCTCTGAGTAAGTCTGTGAGTGAATGCTTGAGTCTCTGAGTGGGTCTGTGGGTGAGTGCATAAGTCTCTGAGTGGGTCTGTGGGTGAGTGTATAAGTCTCTGAGTGGGTCTGTGAGTGAGTGTATGAGGCTCTGAGTGGGTCTGTGAGTGAGTGCATTAGTCTCTGAGTGGGTCTGTCAGTGAGTGTGTGAGTCTCTGAGTGGGTCTGTGAGTCAGTGCATTAGTCTCTGAGTGGGTCTGTGAGTGGGTGTGTGAGTCTCTGAGTGGGTCTGTGAATGGGTAGAGGAGTGTCTCAGGGGGCCTGTGAGTGGGTGCGTGAGTCTCTGAGTGGGTTTGTGAATGGGTGGAGGAGTATCTCAGTGGGTCTGTGAGTGAGTGTATGAGTCTCTCATTGGGTCTGTGAGTGAGTGCATGAGTGTCTCAGTGGGTCTGTGAGTGCATGAGTGCATGAGTCTCTGGATAGGTCTGTGAGTGGGTGTGTGAGTATCTGAGTGCTCTCTGTTTTGCCCTCTTCTGCTCTTTTGCCTTTTCTGCTTCTTTTCTAACCTGTTTTGCCTTTCCTGTTTATTTTTCTTCCCTCTGTTTTGCCCTCTTCTGCTCTGTTTTGCCTCTGTTGTGCCTTTTCTGCTTGTTTTTCTGCTCTGTTTTGCCTTTTCTGCTAATTTTTCTGCCCTCCATTTTGCCTTTTCAGCTCGTTTTTTTGCCCTCTGTTTTGCCCTCTTCTGCTCTGTTTTGCCCTTTCTGCCATCTGTTATGCCTTTTGTGCTGGTTTTTCTTTCCTCTGTTTTGCCTTTCCTACTCATTTTTCTGCCCTCTGTTTTGTCCTTTCTACTCGTTTTTCTGCACTCTGTTTTGCCTTTCCTGCTCGTTTTTCCTGCCCTCTGTTTTGCCCTTTCTGCTCGTTTTTCTGCCCTCCATTTTGCCTCTTATAAGCGCAGGGAACCACCACCTCCCCAGGGCTTTACTTATATTAAGGAGTGAGGCCACGGGTACCCCCCTCCATTGAATTCCAAGAGCTCCGGGGACCACCACCTCCCAGTGGCTTTATTTAAAGCAAAGGAAGGGGGCCGCATTGACCCCCCCTCCTGGGGCTTTAATATGTACCAGGAACCACCACCTCCCCATGGCAAACTTAAAGATTATGCGGGGGCAACACGGAACCACCGGACACCGGGGACCACCACCACCCCAGGGCCAAATACATTCTTTAATGTGGGAGGGGGCCCCCTCCCTAGCCACATACGGCTCTGGGGACCCCATCCCTCATGCCCGGCCTTAACTCAAAGGGGGACAGGAGCTGTGCAGCCCCCCTCCCTGGCACGATTTCGCCTTCGGGGACCCCATTCCCCAGGGCCCAGCCATGTATCACTGGTTGCTCTGGTCCCAGTCAGGGCACCCAGTGCGCAGGAGAGGTACCGCAGGGGTGCCTCAAGGTCCTCGTGGTCTCAGCTGGCTCCCTACCTCCTGCGGGAGCCGGCACTGCTATTGCACACAGGGAGCTGCTGAAAATGCAGCTCCCTGTGTACAAGAGCAAAAGTTTCGTCTCTTTTCCTGCCCTCATGTCTGTGGGTAGGGAAAGAGATGAAATCTCCGCTTTCAGTAGGCGGGAGCACTTTGACAGCTCCCGGCCACTGGAACTGGAGTGTTTGCTCTGACTTGGTGTGAGCTGTGGTAGATCCCTCCAAGTCAGAGCAATCAGCTATGTCCCAGGAGTGGGCACCCCAGGACGTAGCAGGAGCCGGCCCTGGGGAGTGGTGGTCCCCAGGGCCATATATGGCTCAAGGAGGGGGGCCACAGGGTCCTCCTCCTTCTGTTTGCACGGGCTGGCCCCAGAGAGGTTGTGGTCCCTGGGGCTGAATATGGCCCGGGTGGGGGGATGCACATCCCTCCTCCCAGTATTATATATTGTGTAGGCCCCAGGGAAGAGAAGTTCCCTGGTGCCCAGGGGTTCTGTGCGCTCCTGGTGAGGTGGTGGTCCCCATGACTTGTAGTAAGCCCAGGAGGGTGGTCCGCACTGCCCCCCTCCATTATGTAATTAAAGCCGCTGGGAGGGTGTGGTCCCCGGGACTCTAAGAGCTTTAGGAGGGTGACCCCGTGTGCCCCTGTCTTTTTTTTAAATGACCCCAGGACCTGGCCCACCTGGCTTTTTCAAAACAAGCGTGAAAGCCCGCACTTGTTTTTTTTGTTTTTTTTATTGGACGCAAATTTGCGAATTCCATAATTTTGCTGCAGCATTTTTAAAAAAAATGCTTTTTTGTCCTGGCGGGATCCCTCTGAGACCCCATCACCACAGCTTGAGGGTCAGGGTATTCGTACCCTGCCCTCTTTCCTTTTTTAAAAAGTTTTTTTTCGCCGACTCAGCAAAGCCGAATCCCAAGATGGCTGCTAATACTTCCCAGTTGATGTGTTGTCAGCGAATCAGAGCTCTGAGGAGCTTTGCACGAGCTCCTTATAATTTGCGAAGTCGTCACGCTCTCAGATAAACACATTTGGATTTCCTTTCATTTTTCGTCAAATACTGAACGGATTTACACCAAATAACTGAAAGTTTGATCTGCAGAACCAAATCTACCTTTCTGCTAAATTTGGTGTAATTCCGTCCAGTGGTTCAGGCTGCAGGCATGTCTAAAGAGTCTATGGGAATTAAAATGGGAAATGCACTTTTTTTGACTCCCCCCCCCTTTTTTCCTAGCTAGACAGATCACCCCGAAAATTTCCATGCACAGCAGAATTAATCGCAGCACTTTTTTGGAAAAGTTCTGTGAAGATTCGTCAAATGGCGCCAAAGATTTAGGTAAGTCAAAAACGCTTTTCCCTATGTGTACAGTCATTTTGTTTTATGTACATCTAATTATCTATTACTATCCGTCTAGGTACTGCAGCCTATTTCTGTCTTACAGTACCAATCTATTTTCTCTCTACCTACCCTTTATCACTCTTTATTTCTATCACTTTGTCTGTCGATCTTGCTTCCCCTCTCTCTCTCTGTCTCCTTCTGTCACCCTTTGGTTTTTTACTACGCTGTCTGAGTGACAGGATCTGTGTAAACATCTGCTGGAACAGAAGAGCTCTTTGGCAGCAGTCTCACTCTCACATCTACTGGGAGAGTAAGCTCCGTCAAAATGAAAACAGGAAAAACATTTGTTTTTTAATGGTGTCTTCTTCTGCCTTGTGCAGAGGAAGGTGGAAGATTGACAGTAGCCGAAAGGGAAACATTGATTATAAGTCCATGCAGGAAGGCTCTTTAGCCACCATGCTCTGTGATAGTGTGGTGCGAGGAAGTGCTATGAGCGGGCAGCAATCGTTTACATGGGATACTGGGAGGGAAACAAACCGCAGAACCAAAGGGGTAGTGTAGTGCCTCGGTAGCGCCTGCATTTTTTGTGATGCCCGTGAGAAACATGATTATATATGTTAAGGCCACAGGTCTGCAGGGTTTCTGTCCCAAAGCACATAATCCAGCCAGGCCCCATGTTAAGGCCTCCCCTGAACAGTGATAACTGCATGCTGCCTTCCAATCTTATGTGTGTGCTCTCAACTTCTTACTTCATGGCTTGAACAGAGACACCGCGCTGCCGCACCAATGCACTGCTTAAAGGGAACATACCTCCCCTTACCATAAAAAACCTGGTTGGCTAATGGCCATAACCAGGACTCTGATAAAACTTCTGTCTCACATATGTCCTTGGCACCTCTCCTGTCTACCCATTCCATCCTTGAGAACTTCTAAGCCACAATGCACCATGCCCATGTTGGAGCTGAAATCAATTTAAATATAAACGGTTTTACATCGCTATCTCATACCAACCAGGTTGATCCCCGCTCTGGGTGTGTTTGTCTCTCACTTCTCTGCAACAGCCCTTTGCAGTTGTTTATTAGAAGATCAGGAGCTATACACCACATATATTAAAACCGCAAAACTAATTCTAAGTTAAGTCAATAATGAGAGTTAGGTGTGAGGTTAAAGGGTTTTATTTTCATTCTTTTTATTCAATTTGTTAAATCTATCAGTCAACTTACAGAAATTATCATAAAAATATGGTTAGAACAAATCATAACAAATAATCGATTTGTCATCCTGCAATGTGATGATAAGCTTTTTTAAAGGCATGTCAGGGTAAGGTCAACTTTAAGCATTTTGTGCATGTCTCAGCACATTTGATTTCGTTGCTTGTAAAATAAAGCTTGCTTTAAACATTTTGAACCCAGTACTAATAGGTATAGTTACACACTGCAGTTTGTAAATTTTAATGTTCTGTCAGTTCACTATAAATTGCACGTTAATGGTGCACATGTAACTTTAACTAGATTAATTTTGCATTTTAATAAGAACTTTCCCTCACCCAGCTTCAGATGCTCGAGCTTGCTGAATCCTCTTTATTAGAACGTAATCCCGGGTGACTTCCCAGAAGTACCCTCACAGCAGACCTCCTCCAACTAGAATATTCACAGTGGGTCTTGAATGCCTCTACCAGCCTGTCCATTACACTCACAACTTCTCAATCCACTTGAAAACTCATTTAATGCATATCTAAATATATATTATTGCTAGCATCAAAATCATCGCCTACCACACCTGTAACAATTCCACACCCCTGCTTTGTATAGTGAATACAGAGAATATACAAGAAGGAAGTGGATAAAACAATAATCTAAGGGGTGAGTCCTCAGCTTTCCCCTCACCTTAGCAACACGTTTTTGGAAGAATATATAATAGTTAATTACGAATGCATCACTGCAAACAGTTAAAGTCCCTCAAATAAACTCAAAATGCTCAGTTAAATGCACTTATTAAGAAAGCAAATATAGCTGGCAAAGAAGTGGCCAATTCACTTTACACTATCTAGCCCAAACTCCCTTTACATTTCAACATTTCAAAACAGTTGAAAAATTATTTACCAGATGAAGTAACTGAAGTGACCTGCAAGCGACAAGTGGCTTTTAGAAAAAACCCCATTAACTAATAAGAAAAAAATGGCACAGCTTCTACAGAACCCACAATATAGATTAACACTCTGGAAAGACCTGTTAACAGTCTTAGGGTCTGATTACGAGTTTGGCGCAGCAGCGCCGGCTCAACACCAGCTCTGCTGTGCCAAACTCCCACATGGACCGCCGCCGTATTACGAGTTGTAAAAGTACAACTCGTAACACGGTCGGTGGTCCTTTGCCCTTTCCCATGGCGGTGCCTTGAAAACAGGCACTGCAGTGCATACGGCCAGAAAGTTCCAGCACTGCATGGACGGTGATATCCATGCCGTGCTGGAACTGGGGGAAATACAGACAAGGGGGTACATGTTGTGCCCCCCTGAATGTATCCTCATGGCGGGGGAAACATGGGGGCAGTGCAGGCCCCCTTTGTTGCTGCACCACCAGCCTTTTCATGGCGGGGCTCTTCCATAAAAAGGCAGGCGGTCCAGGAACTCAGAATATGCTGATTGGGTCTGCGCCAGCCCCTGCTCAGCATAATGCATTCTGGCGCTCCTGGGCCACCGCCAGGGAACGACTGCTCCCTGGTACAGCCGGCGATCCAACGCCTATACGATTTACAAAGTTGTAATCGGCAAAACGGTGGACCGCCACTCCTGCGCCACCGCGAGTTTGGTCGTCGCCAGACTCGTAATCAGGCTCCAAGTCTTAAAAGATGCAAGAAGCCAAAGTTCTCATGCGATCTGACTTGTTTCATTGTAAAACAAAGTAGATCACACAATGTGCATGGGGATTTCAGACACACCATCAACATGAATCAGTACATTCGTTTCTAACAACAAACGCTAAACTCACTTGAAACATGCTAAATAAAGTAGCAGCAACATGCAGGGTCATCCATTGTTCCTAAACCTCCCTCCCTATGGGTTGCACTGTCAAAGTTATGCAATTCATCTGTTCCTTTGGGTCAGAGATGTTACCTTCAGAAGCTGCCCATGCATCTGTAGTCAGTGGTGTGGTATGTGTGGAAAAACCCTGGCCTAGCTTGGATGCATTATCTAAGCACTGACTCCTGGACCATGGCACCGGTCAGGCAGCCTCTGTAGACAGACTGTTCTAAGAAGTCCCCTCATTTGATTCACATTGGCCGTCAGTGCTGTCATTCTGCTTTCCTTATAATTGATCAACCCATAGATTGGGAGCGAATCGAACCGGGAGACTGGATAATGCCCACAACCAAATGATGAAATGATGACCCTCTGGCCGCAGAGCTCTCGCCAGTCACACAGACCCGTTCGTCCTACCCAGATCTCAGCAGCGCTGTTCTTCTGGTTCCTGTTTGTTGCTGATTTGAGGGGTACACGCGGGCCAATGGGCTGGGGAGTTTAATATTAAAACGATTGAGTAACCTTATCTTGCTTTAGGAGTTTTGCAATTCGTCCTTAAAAGTAAGCACGTATGTTCATAAAATGAATAAAAATAAATATTAATGATTCGAAAATATATATTTTTGTTTTGTGGATGAGCAAAACTCCGAGCTGGGTTTTTAGAGAAGCAATATTTTCTTTGCCATCTTTACCCACCTTATAAAATTAGAACGTCCAGTTGATACATAAACGCATTAAAATATGAAGCACCATACTAACACAAAGATAAGTAAAAGCAGAACAGAGATAGAAGCTTCTGAAATGTTTGCAGTCCAAAGAGTTCATTATCTGCTTTCATAGGCTGCAAATGTTTTTACTTTGTGTTTTTCCCCCCTAGCACCGCTGCTTTTTGCATAGCTTGATATCTCAGAGAGGGCTCCTGGGAGTACTAAGCTTCAACGGTCAATAAACCAATCCGTCCAATTTGCTAACTTGGCAAAAATCGAGAAACACTATTGCCCTTGGACGTCCTCGCATGTTTGAAGATACCCTCACCTTTCACCTACAAGGTGGACACTGAGCTGCTGACATTTCACCCACATTTAATCCTGGTTACAAATATATTCCACGTGAAGCATTTGAAGAAAGGTTCACCTAGAATGTCATTTCCAGTTACTAGAGTGCACGCTTCATTTGGGGCCTGCCCAGAGTACACACGTAGGTCATGGTCCACATTGTGCAAGTAAAATATTTGTTTTTTTCCACATCTTTCCATTATTGAAGTGCTCAAACCAAGCCCTGATGTTTACTGAGAGAAAACCTAGGGTTCCAACCATGCTTATATAAGTACAGGGGCAGAACATCCATAACAGGGTCTTTCCTGGGCATGTAACAAATTTTTATTATGCAAACAAAACCTGGCATTGATCCTGATGATTGGGCTATGCATCGCTGGTGTCATTTCCTGTTTGTAGCATGTAATGTAACTGCAAAGCCTTCTCTTGCAGAATAATTGATTTCGGCAGAAACATCTTGCAGGAACTCTGAAAGTTGATGCCTTCTGCACTAGCAATGTTCACAGGCGATTTACAGAAACTGGAAAGTGAACAGCCACAAGGGAAAGGTACGCAAGATAATTTATACTCATGAACACTGTGAAAATGGGTATCTCACGCTAAAAATAATTGCAAAACCCCAAATTTCCGTGTGAACAGCCATCTTTGGATAGTGTTAATATGGAAATTGATGCATTCATCAATGAAAATGAAATCTCATCTAGAATCGCCCGTTGTGAAATAGATATCAACCTCCACTCGCAAATATGTAGTCAAGCAGGCCATGAGACCAAGGCCTGGGGCTGCTAATTGATAGGTCACAGGTGGGAGGTTGCGTAGCTGGCAGTCAAAAGCTTGGGCAGGAAACTCTTGACCAATCCCATAGATAGGCGCCGTAACATTACAATGGTCAAGGGAGATTGCCCCAATAATGCACACATGGCCGGAGGGGCTACACGTGCTCCTAAAACAACATAAATAGTCAGATGACACATGAGTTAGGAACACATAACCAATCAGGACCTAGCATACGCAGTGATCATGCGCTCCCCATGCTGGGCATCTGGACACGTTATCCACTAACCACATTGTGTCAGCGCGAGGTCGAGACCCACCTGTGGTAACCATTAGCAATTATTTTATCACTCCAAAGGTAGTAACTAACATTCCTCACCAAATATGGTACGTCAGAAATTTTTATAACCCATCATCTTTTGTAAAGAAGGACACTTACCGATTGCAAATTGAGACTGTCCTCAGGCCTTGTGCCTGTAGCTGTTCTCCTGGCCGTAATGTTTAATTAAACAAACTGTTCCTTCTTGAGCTCAGGGCGGAGGATGTGGAAGGCCACTGCAGGAGGTGTAATCTCCGCTTTGTAGGATTTCTGAAGGGGGTTGAGGATAGGGCGCCCAAACTTTTCCTAGAGAGATGGCTTAAGGTCACTTTTCCTACTGCTGTCCTGTCTCCCTTTTTGTTGTAGACAGCCGCAACGTGCCCTTGCCCTGCTGCCCCCGACGGGGGCGCCGCCTCGCACTTTTATTGCAAAAATCCTCAACTACAGAGACAATATCCTTAAAGCTGCCCGACGTGATGGAGACCCCACTTTTGAGAATCATGTCATCTGTATATTCCTTGATTACACCCGCCTGGTGCAGCAGATGAGAACATTTTTGGGGAGTATGAAGCAAAAACTGAGGGTGATGGGGCTTCAGTACATGCTCCTATACCCTGCCAAATTGAAAGTAATTCATGGTGACCATGTTCATTTTTTCACGATACCTGAAATATCTTGGGTTTGGCTTGAGGTGTGAAGAGATGAATGGACTCCGACCCCGAGGGTGACAGGAGAGCATCCTCTAGGGACCAATGGCCTACGTAGGACAGGGAGGCGAAGTCAGAAGGGTGGGCATGCCTCTCGCTCTTACCAACGTGTGGTGCTCCGCCAAGATGGATCTCTAGACTTGGACCAGCCAGAGCTGGATAGTGAGGGGAGACAGCAGTATCCTATGGACCTAGTTCGAGGGCACTTGTGGAGGAAGTAACTGCCTCCAACTCTGACAGTAGTGTTGTTGATGTTGTAGAAGAGACCCCTCAGCCTGACGAATCCTAAAGTTACAGGGGGACTGGCGGGAAGTCTGCTGATGACTGCCAGGGTGGAGGGAGCCACATGGTCTGTCGCTATGGGGTGGTTCCCGTGGCGGGGGATGTGTATTGCATGGTTTGGACTTTCTTCATGATTTTCATATTGGGATAGGGAGTGTATGCATGTGATGGGTATCCGTGATATGGGCATGGCCACATCTAGAGTATTTGGCGTATGGCAAACTAGGGAGAAGCATAAAAAGATAACCTAAGCACTTGTGCCACTGACAGTGTCTGGCATATTACTTATTTTATATGTCCTAACTGAATCAGTCGTAAGGCAGCCTTGAAGGCGTTCCCATGGAAGTTACCTTTTTTTGGCTACCTGAGTATGCTGGAGAAGGTGAAGATAGCCTTTGATAACTCCCAGGATGCTGATTTTTGTGATATAGCTATCCTGATTAGACGGAGTTGATACCTCCGTCTCATAGTTTTTAGATCAATGATTTCTCAGTGCTAAGATGTTTCTTAACACACTTAGTATCTGGAAGGAGTGCGGGAGGTACACCTAGCTTGGACCCTGGGCGTTTAAAAGGGCGGAATTCTGACATAGGGAAAAGATTGGACCCAGGAAACTAGGCATAACTTGTGTGTGGCCAAGAGGGGCTGGTGATTCCCGAGTTATTCTGATATGGTTTCTATGATTACTACCTATGTCTAGGAGAGTATATTGGCAGACTATCCAGCTCACTTAGTAACATGTTCCACGCAAGTCTTCTCTTTTTACAGGATATGTGCTGAGAGCATACTAATTTTTTTGACAAACTAATTTTTTCTCTCAACCATTGTTGAACTGTATTATTTTTTTATTTTTGGGGGGAGTTTTATATAGCGCCCATTAGACCCAAAGGTATCAGAGCGCTTCACATGAGCACCAGTTGCGTTACAGATGGACAATTCATTTTTGTTGTTAGGCACGGGGAGATTACGTTATTTGCCCAGAATCACAGGAGGTTGAGCGTCCCTGCCGAGACTCGAACCTGGTACCCCAGCTCCGAGGTCGACCGCTCTAGCCGTTAGGCCACATCATCTCCCAATGTATGTGATGATGTTGTATTGATTGCTGATTGAAAACTGCACAGTGTGAAAAAAACTGAGAAGATTGTGTAGATGCCATTCTAACATATTGCATATTCGACTTATGTTTTAATACTACTTATGCATTTTTATCTTGTTTTTAATGAAATGTTCAGTCGAGTTGTTTGACGCAAATTGTACGTAGTTTTTTAGAGTGCACCACAGACGATTGCCCCTATGATTAGACAAACAAAACTACAAAACATCATTTGAGTTGTATTTATCCAAATTACTGAAATTGCCATGGATTCTCCATTGAAGCATATGGTAACTAGGTTCCCCAACATATAAAGAGAATTAATAAGTTTTGCCAATAGTGGCATTATACATACAAAGGCACACACATTTCCTTGGCCTAAGGAGGGAACATTTGATACAAATATCATTGAATATACTAAAACACATATAATAACTAAATATGTAGGACAAGAGAATGACAAAAGAGAGTCAATGTTAGAATTATGGGCCATCTTTGAAGAAGCTAAAACCGATAGCCCCACAATGCTGATAGCGAAAAAAGGTGTTGGCACCTCCCTCACCATATGCAGGGATGGATGTACTCACATCAACTCCCCCTGCATTAGGATATTCAAACCCAACAACAGAGGAAGCCGACGAGCCCCCCACCAAAAAACGGACAGTTAGGTCTAAGCTGGAGAAAACCAAAAGCAAGCAAGCCCAGACGCCTCCAGCGCAGCCCAACTCCCTAAGGTAGATCCCCAAAAGCTCAACTCCCTGTCCACAATGCTCAGCACGTGGCACCTCATATGCAATTAAAACACACACTCCCACTGATTCAGGCGAGCGTAAACGAGTTTCATGAAGGTTTGTGGTGGTTCTCGCTAGTGACTCAGTAGGCTCGGGAGAGGAGGGGAGCTCCAGTCCCTCTGGCATTTATGACAAGTGTGGAGCTACATGGATTGCCCAGGTAGCTGAGGAGGAAACAGAGAGTGAATTTGAAGGTGAAGCCAGGCCAAGCAACGCGTAGCTCAGAGCAAAAGAGACAGACCAGACTGCGCGAGGAAGAGAGGCGTGAGCTGATGCTCAAAAGAGAAAGGGTACACAACCAGGAGTTAGAGCAAGAGCACAGGACAGCGCACTCTTTTCATAAGGGACGCAGGCCAGTTATGGGGCGCAAAGCTGGGAAGAATCCCACCGTGTGGTCGACAAGGGAGAGGGGCTGAGCAACAAATAAATGAACAAGGCAGCCTGATACTTACCCACCCGCTGCACAGGAAAAACAAAATGACACCTGTGTGTACACGCGAGGGAAGCAGCAATGAGGATATACACTGCTCTGCTTGGGTGCACTAACCCGAGGGAGATAATAGCCAAAAAAGAAGGCAAGATTTTTGTGTACCCATTTTGTGACCTATTGGGAGATTGAGCTGAGGAAAGGGATCAATATGACAGGTCTTGGCTGTGCGAAGGATCGTTTCAGCGAGAGAACATGGCAGTAGTGAAGGATTGCATTAAGCATGCAGGAGGAAACCCCAGTTGGAAACTTCTTCTACATGCAGCAATGCCTCACAAGAAGGGAGCGCTATGTTGAGGAGAAACCCGTAGTCAGCTAGAATGAGAATGGACCCATTACTGCAGAAGGGAGCGGCGGGGTTATATCCATGCCATGGGTCCAGATGGACAAAGGGGTTGAGAACAAAGTTGCCATCATTGCTGGATGGGGCAGGGAAATGGATTACATGCTTCGAGAAAAACACTGCAGCGACAACAAAAAACCTAGAGATAGGTGACATTAAGAGCCTGCTAAGCAGCCTAATTGGGGAGCAGACAAACACGGTATTCACCCAAGCTCGCATTCCAGCAATCAAACTAACACATATCCAGCATGATGGGGCCCCATTGAATATGCACAGGCACCGGATATGGAGCGCCCTGAAGGAAATATTATCTGACCGCCCAGAGGGCTAATGGCAGAGATCATGAAGCCAGAGGAAAGCATAAACAATTTCCTAAATAGAATGAGGGAAAGATGGGGACAGGAAACTGGACAACTGTGGGCCAACATGGGTCCACAAGTCAAATTGTTCTATAACATTTTGAAGAAAGCTGGCTGGACTTGGTGGGTAACCAGCTGAACAGCGTAGTTGGTGTAGATACCAAACCCTGGCAGGAAATACAAGCTCATATAATCCACTACCATAAGAAAAAACAAAAAAAGGCTAGACAGAAGCAGGAGCAGACCCAAAGAGACACAGCAGTATTAGTGCACATAAGTTGAAAAAGACTGCCCTCGAGGGAGCAGCGATGGCCGCAGTCATGCAGATAACACGAGTCAAAATGGGGGCTCCACCGCAAAACTTTAGAGGGTTCCATACAGGTAGTCCAGCAACACAAACAGGTAATGGTAGTAGAGGCCAGGGAGGCTGGCCGCAACCAGTCATTATAGAGTGCTTCTATTGCAGTAGGCAGGGTCACCTGGTAGAGGCATGTCAGACAAAGGCATACTATGAGCAGCAAAAGCATAGCAGAGGTTAGAGAATGAGCGCCAGCCGCCACAAAACCCCACGCAACAGGATATGGTTAACGTCCCTCCTCAGTATCAAGCACAGGGTAATCAGAACGTATCCTATCCTCAGTCGCAGGGAGGTCTGCCATTCGCCACACAACCGCAGCAGGGATCAGGTAATTGGGCAAGCATGTGGCAGCAGCAACCATAGCTAGAGAACACAGCACAACAGGGACCAGGGCCACAACCCTGGTGAGGAGGGGTGACAGTGTGGAGAGGTAGTTATAATAATCCCAGCGAGAGGAAAAAGAACATTGAACTTGTGCAAATGGAAGGAGGAAAAAACCATGGGCCCTCAGCGAGGGGTCTGCCTAACACCCATTGCTGTCAAAGAGGAGGGGAATGGGTGCACCATTCCAATGTGCGGTCGAGCCCTTCCATGGCAATATCACCCTAGAACTAAAAACTGTGAACTTTCATGAACTGGTCAGAAGAAACACAGCAAACGGAGGAGCGCAGATGACTCCCAGGAGACCCATACCTTGTACTGCAGTGTCACAATAAATGTTATGTATATTTGTATGGTTCCTCGTTAAGGAAAACGGTAGTCGGTGCGCTGGTTTTGTCTCGAATAGACTACTGCAATGCGTTATACCTAGGCGCGGGTGTCAGACAGCTCCCTAAACTACAGTCTCTACAAAACGCGGCTGCACGAGTACTGTTAGAGCTACCTAAACACCATCCAACATCCGCGAGCCTAAGACTCCTCCATTGGCTCCCAGTCCGCCGAAGAATAGACTTTAAGGCTCTTTGCCTAGTCCATAAAGCTCTCTATGGAGGAGGGGCGGCAGACATTCAACTCTTATTCCCGCGATATCTGCCTGTACGCTGCCTCAGGAAGGCAAATACCGGACTGGTCCTTCTCCCCAGGATAAGAAGAGCTAGATGGGGCGGAAGGGGGTTCTCCTACCAAGCGGCTAAATTGTGAAACTCCCTCCCAATCCACATGAGACTGCAGCCCAGCAGGACTCTTTTTAGAAAGATGATTAAAACATGGCTCTTCTCTAAGTTCTAGGCCTGCCAACCAGGTGGACGGCTACTACCTCAGCGCCAAGACGCCTCGGCATTAGTGCGCTCTACAAATATTTCAGTCAGTCAGTATGTCTACTATGGATAGTCCCACACTTGAGTACTACAGAGGAACTGCCTAGTCATAAGAAGTTCACTAAAAGGGAACTACAACTCCTGTGTAGGGACCTCTCATATGTTACCTGCAGTTACACAAAACAGAACACCAGCATCCCAAATGCACTGCACAGCACCCTTTTGCATTACACATGGTACCAGTGATGGAGCAAGGATTCGAAAAAATGAAACTTGCTCGGAGAAATCCTCCATTAACTTTTACTAATCATTAAAACTGTAGATGAGGCAAAACTAATATACACCAGACACGACACATGGGGAGAAAAGCTTACGCATGCTTAAATTAATGAGGAATAAAATGCAACGCCACTAAAACTCGCTTTAATTTGCGAAAACGCTTTGCGCATGTGCAAATCTGAATTACGTGAAGATAACGTGACTAACTCGCTTTGAGAGGGAAAACCTCGCGCATGCGCAAGAAAAACCAACACGTGGTCTTGAGGTACCGCGTGCCCGGCATCTGCTTGCTTGAATTTAAAAGAAAGCTGCTGTTGTTAATGCTTTTGCCTAAGAAAGATAATAACAACATGGGATAGAGTAGAAGTGGGTGGTGAACAGTGAGAATCATATGTCTAAGAAAATAACATCTGTTTATGATTCCTTTATTAATAGTGTACATTCGGGCCTGCTAAAGCTTGACAGAAAAAGAAAATGGCGATGGATGATCAAAAAGTTGCGCATGCTCAGTGAGTCCATGGTGTGACCCGGTGACCGAAAGAGCTGAATGACTGCCAAGAATCAAGGACAAAAGACATGAGAAAAAGAAGACATGTATCACTCGTCTATGTAGTCTGTATTGAATAAATTATTGCAATGGCAACAATATATGCATGGGAAGAGGACAATATGAATGAGCAAAAGGGGAAAGGCTAGCAAACAAAAAGAACGTTAATAAAAATAATATGTCAGCATGATGTGATGAAAACTCCCCTACCCCCGTCCAATCATATTCCGTATTTTAGTGAAATTTGCAACTCTTGAGGGTGGGACATGTAGAAATAAAGACTATAACTAGAGTGAGTTAAGTTAGAAAAATTATTGGTACCACGGAATGCTGCTGTGGGTGTGCTCATCGACGCTGAGAGAGGGAGAGGCGAGAGCAGACTGAGAAGATTTAGATCCGAAAACGACAGCCTGATTAGATTCGAAGATTGCGGAAGAATATCGAGGAGGGAGAGAGAGTAAGAGAGGGAATCGCCCTGGTGCGTCGGGTTGTAGAAAAGTCTAGTAAGTATCAGCCCTGTCCTGATTCTGTCCTTTAGTTTTTGTCTCCTGCTCCTAAGTAAGGGGATCTCCATCATTCCTTTGGCCAGAGGGTTGGTTTTCCGGTCATCTCTTATTAGGTAAATGATATTCTATCTCAAATTTGCATATTTCTTTGCAAATGTACGTTAATATATGTCTTTTGTCTCTACATCTATCCACTCTTATGCATTGATTTGTTGAATGAGGTTGTGTAATTGAATGTATTTGTTAAATGAATTCTCTCTCTCCCACTGAAGAATGATGGAGTTTGCACTGTGAACCTGTAATGATGAGCGTTCAACTTTATGACTGAAATTTTAGATAAAGCTTATGAAACTTACTCAGAGTCTGTGATTATTTTTACTAAGAATTTTTGTATTGGTTAAGAAATAGTTAATATCACCATCAACTAACTCAACTAATGGTCCGTCGACCAGAGGAAAGAGTTGTTGATTCGTGAAGATTAGTTAGGCATTGAAAATGTCAATTTAACCTGATTTGTGGTTAAAGGGAAATAACTAATCAGAACTTTGTGGATTATAAAACTAGACCCCCTCCCCCTGCGGTTTGCCCAAGGAGTGTAGATGAGCGTTTTGAATCAATGTATATGGGCCCAGTAAAATATGCAGTGCTGAAATAGTTTTCCAACCTTTGGGCTTCCTCTGGATCACCAGCACATGACCACAGCCGGCTCCCAAGCATCAGCCAGGTCATGTTATGTCTGTTCATTAATCCCACATGCTGTAGGCGCAGATATGCTTTACTTGTCCCAAGAAGTAGCCCCCGAGAAAGCAAAATGCCTTATGCACCTCCATCTATGTAGAATAAGGGCCAAGATCCAACCCAACAATAAAAACCACACAGGGTAGTTGCAAACATAACCCAATATGACACCAACCCAACAGCTCAATACATCCTAACTGAAGCCACTGATATCCAAACTGAGCTGGACAGGATGTGTAGGAAGGGCCACCTAGGAGAAGATATCACATGGCCCAGAGATTTCCCAGAGAAAAGTGTTTCGGAGGTGGCAAAACCCTCAACACAGTGCACAAACACATCTGCTCCAGCATCCATATGTGGACCAAGAGTGTCTCGTAGTGTAACCGGGGCGGTATTCTCAAACAACAAATGGTCTCCCAGCATAGGGTCCATCTGTATGTAAATGCGGTGGGCACACCACTATATTGGCAGTGAGGCAACACTGTTGCTGCTGCCAATATATAAATCAAGCGCATAGTCGAGGATTGTAGGACGGTTGGGAAGAAGTTAGTTGTGAGATGTTTCTGAACTCCACCATTTAAGTACCAAGTCTGAGATGCAGTGGTAGGTCATTCATGAGTCTTGTTTAACATACGGAAAAAGCCTATTTGTGCATGCGTTCACAGGGAGTCGTGTATGTCTAGTCTGGCAATGCGCATGCTCCTAGCAGTGCATGCACAACTCTATGTAAGGATTTTAGATTCCTAAAGTCAGAATGAGTCAAGTAGAGCACTTCACAGGTCACACAACAGACTTTCTATTGTGTTCTTATTCAAAGAAGGAGTCACCAAAGTTCTATCAAAGTAAGGTAAAGAGACTTTATTTGGCCTAGTGAGATTGTTGAAGGCTGATGAGTAGTCTTTTACCTTCTTTGATGTGTGATAAAATGAGGAACTGGACAGTCGTCCAGGTTTGAATGATGCCCTGCCAGTTTGTGAGTTTAAGTATGTTGTTAGTCAACAACACTTTATGGTATAGTTCAGTGTCTTCACCGTAGTGGCAGGTATTAATACCTTGTTGTCTGAATAGTACTCTTCATACCTCCATGTACAAATTGTGTTCTGCCAAAGAGGTACGACATGAACTAATTCATGACAGAGTGGCTGTTTTCCATGTATTAAAGTAAGGTTCCAAGTAAAATTTGGATGTCAAATGTTTCAAGGCCGCTAATAGGCCAAGCAACAAAAAATGCATGGTTCATCATTATCACTGATTTCTTGAATTACATATTCTAACTGGATGGTAGCAGTCTCTGTACGTATTGAACCAATAATACACTAGGTGGGAATGGGAACCCTAACACTCCAATGTGATACTTCTGTATCAAAGAATGGTATTCCAGTGATCTTCACAGAGCCAAACAAGTTGGCTACTCATTTATAAGAATGCTGGGCCCTCAACCATCCGAAAGTGGCATTCAACATCATAGGGCCTGCTCCTCACTTATGTGAAAGTGTTCCATCATGATGGGACTCAGCTACTAAATACCTCTGGTTCTTGTGTGAGAGGAAAGAACTTGCTCCAGGTGTCCTAAAAATAGAAAGGAGCAAGACAGGGGAAGGAATCAATTAAAACTACCCATTGGCTAACATACCAATCTCATTCTGGTTCCCTGTTTGTAATGTTAAAATAACGTATTTCAATCCTGAAGAAAGGTCGACACATTTCAGTGTTTTTGGTAAGCCCTAGTCTGGTCTGAGGTATACTTCAGGACCAGGGCCTTCAAACTACAGTACCCAATATGACTAACTTTGTTGTAACAGGTGTCCTAAGGATCACTGGGGTCTATTCACAAATGTGAATTTACATGTGTATATTTACTCATGTGTATATTTAGTACTTCAGCTAGGTAAGACTATTTTTTTTTTTGTCATTTACTATTGCTGAGTGTAGTTTTACATATTTGCTGTAGATTTACATGTCTATCCCCCCCTCAAACCAAGGAGGTTCAGCCTTCTACAACAGGATTTACAAGAGTAAAGTTACTACTAGTAAGTTTGCACATGAAGGTGGAGATCTCAAAGCCATGTTCGAGGTCTCCCTATGGAAAACTATAGGGAAACTTCTTAAAGTTCATTCCATGTATAAAACAATATACAAAATCTGTGTAAAACATAAACTGTATTACATATACCTTGCTATAGTTACCCTGACTTAAGAGTTCGTACTCTAGGTACACTATGTATTTACGTCATGTAATACTGTCCTATGTAAACTTGCTTAGTCATTTTTTAAAAAGTGCATGCAAATTAATAATGTTTGAAGGCATTCCCGTACTGGTTGCTTAACAATGGCAATTACATAATTTCCTTTAAGTTTCAACATTTGTTGAGTGAATCCACTGGGTTTCTCTCTAACAAAATATTACTTTTTTTTCCCCAGATTGTTGAGTTGTTCATGCTCATAATATACTTTCAAAATCCCAGACATTGCAAAATGAGTACCTCTGCCTGGGGGCTGAGGGAAGTTTGACTGTGCCACCACCCTTGTGTGTTCTGCTATGTTAGGGCTGAGACTCAAAACCTTAGCCTGTGGCGTGGGGGAGTAAGAGAGGGATATAAATTTCAATAGTGTACGTGGCATAACTGGTTACGTATGGCCAGACTGCGTTTCAGCAGCCATCCTTTATTTTCCAACCTCTTCCTCACGTTCTAACAGCTAACTTCACGCACAAGCACCAATGCCATGACTGCATGAAGCAAACACAAGGAGACGATGGACGGAGCGCTGAAAATTTTCAGTCACTCACCCCCAGTCACAGATCTGGGTTGAATCCATCATCGTTCTTTAGCTCACTTTGCCATCCCAGTTCAGACATAGCTATATGCAAATCAGTCTTGACCCTGTGCCTCATGGGAACAGTCCAGCCCGAACTGCCAAGCCATGTCTTCCCTGGACCGGAAACAAGCATCCTAGGACCGGTTTCGGGCTAACAGCCCTCATCAGCCAGGCTAGCTTGAATCCAGTGGCAAAGTGAGCAAGGGACCCACGTCTGGGCATACCCTGCCAACTTAGGGCGAACAAAGCAAACACAAGGAGATGATGGACGGAGCGCTGAAACTTCTCAGACACTCACCCCCAGTCACAGATCTGGGTTGAATCCATCAACGTTCTTTAGCTCACTTTGCCACCGCAGTTCAGACACTGGAGTCAAGCTATCCTGGCTGATGAGGGGTGAAACCCCGAAACCGGTCCTAGGATGCTTGGTTCCAGTCCAGGGAGGACCTGGCCTGGCAGTTCGGGCTAGACTGTTCCCATTGGGCACAGGGTCAAGACTGATTTGCATATGGCTGGGTTCAAACTGGAATGGCATGGTGAGCAAAAAAACGATGGATTTAGGCCCAGATCTCTGTACTGGTGTGAATGTATGACATTGTTCTGCATTCTGTCCATCAATTGTTGTTTTTGCATTTGTCACCCCGAGTGGGATGGGTATGCCCAGACATGGGTCCCGTGCTATCCATGCCACTGGAGTCAAGCTATCCTGGCTGATGAGGGGTGAAACCCCGAAACCGGTCCTAGGATGCTTGGTTCCAGTCCAGGGAGGACTTAGCCTGGCAGTTCGGGCTGGACTGCTCCCATTGGGCACAGGGTCAAGACTGATTTGCATATGGCTGGGTTCAAACTGGAATAGCATGGTGAGCAAAAAAACGATGGATTTAGGCCCAGATCTCTGTACTGGGTTGAACGTATGACATTGTTCTGAATTATGTCCATCAATTGTTGTTTTTGAATTTGTCACCCCGAGTGGGACGGGTATGCCCAGACGTGGGCCTCGTGCTCTCCATGCCACTGGAGTCAAGCTATCCTGGCTGATATGGGGTGAAACCCTGAAACCGGTCCTATGATGCTTGGTTCCAGTCCAGGGAGGACCTGGCCTGGCAGTTCGGGCTGGACTGTTCCCATTGGGCACAGGGTCAAGACTGATTTGCATATGGCTGGGTTCAAACTGGAATGGCATGGTGAGCACAAAAACGATGGATTTAGGCCCAGATCTCTGTACTGGGGTGAATGTATGACATTGTTCTGCATTCTGTCAATCAATTGTTGTTTTTGCATGACTGCATGAAGAACATTTATAATGATAAATGAACTCATCTTTAACATTAGTCAAAACACTTGAATTGTAATTGTAATTACATTTATATAGCACTTACTACCCCTGACGAGGCATTGAAGTATTGTAGGGCAAGTAGCACGCTACTCTGGAACCCAAGGTTAGTGGTTAAACCAGTGGTTATTGTTGATTATTGTGATTAGTCATGTGTGCTCAACAAAAAATGACATTCATTTACTCCAGTTACTTTGTGATAGCTTACATTAATACCACTTAGGTGTCATCATTAGTGAGGGCTAAGTGGTTTCAGGTGAATGGTTGGTAGGATAGATAGACTGGCAGAGGTTTAGGTTGTTTTAGGTTGCAAGGATAGGTGTGGTGTGCTGTACTCTTGTAAAGACCTCATATTCTGGAATGTGTGAATGATTGCTAGGATAGAATGGGGATGACTGAGTATTCAAACTCAGTCGCTGTTGGATGTTGCTGTAGCGGGGGTCTCTGTTAACTGAATCTTAATAAAGAAGCTTATTGCAATTTATTGAAGAGTCTACGAGTTTCTTCAGAGAACTTAACATTGGCGACGAGCGACATGCTGCCGGCAACATTTATCTCCTGAAGGGGTTGAAGATCTAAAATATTCACATTGATGTGGCCCTTAGATCGTAACACTAAAATCAACTCAACGCTATGTTTTCAGCAGTGTAGTTTGCGTAATTCCAAATTTAAAGAAGCATTTCTACCGTTCAAGAGGTATCCTTAACTATTTTGGGCTGTTTTTGCCAGTGCAGCATCATGGTCAAACCAACTGTATCCTGGTGCCTCGAGCATCTGGGAAACTCGATAGTGCAAAGCATGATGTTACAGAAGAGGCATGAGGAATTTCCAGTCAACTAAAACAAACAAAAAGAGCATTGGTACACAGCCTGATGTTACAGAAGAGGTGTGCGGTGTTCCATGCAAAGTAAAGAAAACAAAGAGTGCATAGTCTGAGAGTCTGCACCAGGAATCTATGGAATCCGCCAACATTGCTACCTGAAACTTCCCTAGTAAAGCAATATGACGCATCAGTGCAGATATGTCACACGCGATGTCCAGATACCACTTCAAGTTGGGCGCAAACTAAAGATCGCGTTGTGAAGATACTGCAGTGGCATTGGATCACTTTGGGCGCAATAGAAAGATTGCATCTCCTCAGCGTGCTTGCTCAACGGAGGGTTTCGCAATGAAGGTTGTAGCCTTGTCAACTCTCTTCAGTCTACTGTGACATCTGAAATGGTATTTACCTGCAAGGAGTTGCCATTCGCGTAGGGTGTGGGAAAGATAATTTCATATTGCTAATACTGACACAGTGAGAAGCAATAAATTGTTCTTCACAAACCATATTGTTCTCACGTTGAGATCAATGACATTATGTGTGAAAGAGAATTCCCAAGTACTGCAGTAGGTTTTATTTTTCAGGTATCAAATCGGATATCTACATGTGGGATACTGAGGTTGAATACTGGTGTTCCTCACTTATAGTTGTCATATCTACTGCCACCAAGAAAAACTGACCTGCTATGTGTTGTTTATTAACTGTTGTTGCATTCTGTAACTAATAATTTATAATGCAAAATGTTACAGCACCACCATTTTTTCTTACTGCACCAGGTGATCCTCCCATACAGTTACAAAATTGGAGGAAGGTTTTCAGGTACTACGCAAGAGTGTGTGGTACTTCCCTTAGTGCGGAACGGAATTTGTCCTTAATGATGCACTGTCTGGGGCCTGAAGGTCAAGATGTATTTGAACATCTCCCTGACCTATCTGACAATGAGTTTCAATGAGTATGAAATTTGTCTAAAAAACTTGATCTGGATTATCTTCCCAAGGTGAGCATGGTATTGGAACGCTACCACTTTCTGAGGAGAATGCAATTACAAGGAGAATCTGTGGAACAATACATCACTTGACTGCACAGATTGGCTTCTACCTGCTGTAACGAAGAACATTTGAGGGATCAGTTTATGTTGGTGTGCATTAGATAAGGCCAGTTGTGCCAGTTATGTGCAGTCAGCTGTTGGATGTTGCTTTCAAGTTTTTTAGGATGCCCTTTAGACTAATCTCCTGTGCCTTGGTTTTTCAAAGGGCAATAGAGAGAGTTCTTAAGGAGATTGAAGGTGTCAAAATCTACCAGGGTGACGTGTTGGTTTATGGGTCTCATCTGGATGAACATAACAACAGACTGCTGGAGGTGTTGTCAAGATTGCAAACTAGGGGACTGACATTGAAGTCAGAAAAATGTAAGTTCAATGTGACCGAAATTGAATATCTGGGGCACTTGGTTAAAGCATCTGGTATCAAGCCAAAAACTGGTTTGATAGAGGCTATCAAGAATCTGTGTTTGCCTCAAAACAAGGAGGAGCTTGTAAAGCTTCCGGGCATGGCTGAGTTTTATGACAAGTTTGTGCCATAATTTGCTGAGAAAACTGAGTGTTTGAGAACCTTGCTGACAAAGGGGAAGGAGTTTCTCTGGTGCCAGTTATGTGAGAAAGAATTTGAATGTGTGAAGTTTTGTTTTGATAAGGCACCAAATTTGGGAAGTTTTGAACCCAGGGACGAGACTTACATGATGACTGATGCAAGCTCACAAGATCTGGGAGCTGTGCTGATGGAGAAATCTAAGGGGCAAGACAGGAACATTTTCTTTATATCAAGTAGGTTGAGAGGAACAGAACTTATTTACTCCGTAATTAAGAAAGAGTCGTTGGGAGTCCTTTGGGCAGTGAGAAAGTAAAAATAAATTCTTTGGGGGTGCAGGTTCGAGAGTAAGACAGATCACAAGCCCCTTAGAGAGGTATTCTCGAAGAAAGGTGTGGATTTTGTGCCCCATAGGATTCGTAAGTGGGTGGTTGCCCTTCAAGAGTTTGAATTTGACATGTCATATGTGCCTAATGCCAATAATTTGTTGGCAAATTGTTTTTCAAGGCTGAGTGACACCGATGAAGTTTCAGAGCAAAATGATTTCTTTGGTGGTGAAGAGTGCGAAGAAGATGTGAACGTTTGTCTAGTTACTGATGGTATTATACAGGAAGAAGAGTGGAGGAAGGAATTAATGGATGACATAATACTGGAAAAAATTATGAAGATGTTTTCTGGTGGTTGGTGTGGCAAAAATGAATGTGAGGAAAATATTAGAGGGTATTGGCAGGTGAAAGATGAGTTAATTGTTGTTGATGGTTTGTTGATGAGAGGAAGTAAACTTATATCTCCGTAAAATTTGAGGAAGAAGTCGGTGGATAATGTGCATACCAGTCATATGGGCATAGTCACATCCAAAGAAAGAGTCAGGGAAGTATATTAGTGGCCAGCAATGGATGACATGATCAAAAGGGAGGTGAGGAACTGTATAGAGTGTGCGCGCAGTGATAAAGTGTTAAAATGCAGGACATAACCCATGGTCTTGAGAGAACAAGCTTCTGGTCCATGAGCAGATATAGCGTTAGACATTCTGGGTCATGTGAAGATTAAAACGGGTGATAGATATGTCATGGTCTGCATTGATATGTTCTCACGCTGGCCTGATATCAAAATTGTGAACTCTGTGCAGTCTGCTATGGTGATACATTTTTTGGAAGAGTTATTTGAGAGGGACTGTTTCCCTTCAACCCTTCTTACAGATAATGTGGTGCAGTTAACTTCCGGTGTGGTGGAGTAGTTCCTAAAGGCAAGAGGTATAGAGCACAAAAAGAAGGCGCTGTGCCATCCCGAAAGTAATGGTGTTGTGGAACGGTTATAAAAGTACTAAAGGAGAGTTTGCAACAAGCTGTGGTGAGTGGATTGAATTGGGAGTGTGAGCTCAGGAATAAGGTGCGTGAATATCACCTCAGCCCACTCTCATCTACGGGGGTCACACCCTTTCAACTGTTCAGGGGTCAGCTTCCCAATAATGAGGTGATCCCAGTGTGGGTGAATGAGAAAAGAGTCGAGGTTGATGACCAAGTCGGCAAGGTGGAAGGATGGCAAGAGAGAGAAAAGGAGAAAATGGTGTGAAGGAAGCACAAGTCGCTGTGTTGCATAGTGCTTAATTTGAACCGGTGGTTTCCGCTGCTCAGCACCAGCACTTAATCAACACCAGCACTATAGTTTTGTGAGTACCAGTTAAGGACACACTCATTTTTGGTAGGCACTGGAAGATTGAGTGATTTGCCCTGAATCACATGATATTGAGCCTATGCTGACACTTGAACCTGGTTCCTCATCTCCAAAGTCGGCAGCTCTGGCCATCAGGCCACATCCTCTCCCCACTTCCTGGTTAGTAGTTGGTTCTGTTTTAGGCAGCATTACAGGAGAAATGGGCTGGTGCAAGCTGCCTCCTGACCAGAGCACCGGCACTTATTTTGTTAAAAATTAACCACTGCGATGGGGAGGAGTGCCATGGGCGTTACGGTGGGTGTTCCCACGTAACACCCATGGTATTTGACCCATTCCCAGATTTACAATGTTCTCTAGACCTGGGAATGTATCAGGGGAGGCGTAGGGGAAGAGCAACGAGGAGAAATAACTTTATTTCTCCTAGTTTTTTCTCCATTGATTTTTTTTGTGTTGGAAGGTGTGCCTTCCTGCACAAAAACTATCATTCCTACAATGCAGACACCCTTGCGCCATGGTGCAAGGGTGCCTGCGTTGGGGCATGCAGCCAATTGTGCACCAGAGCTGGGGAAGAGGACAGGAAGGCATTGTATCTCATAGATACAGCGCATTCCTGCCCTTTTCTTGTGACGTAAGTCAGAGCAGCAAGAAGGCTTGCGGCGCTGCCCTATGCCAAAAGCTTGTAAATGAGGGCCTATGTTTAATACTCTAGGTGGGAGATTTACCAAAAAGTCCCACAATGCAGCACAGCCCCCACGAGGCTTTGCTGAGTTGCACGACAGGGTGGGAGCAGGAGAGCGCCATATCTTCAGAGGTATGGCTCTCTCCTCCCCTTTCCCTTGCGCCGGCGCTGATTTCAGCGGCCGTGCGCCACACACACACCTTAGCGCCATAGCGCTAGGGTGTGTGCATTAGTCTAGCATAGGTTTTGTACAGGAAGTGTACCCTTCCTATACAAAATATGGTGCCCAGATATGATGTAAAGCTTTTCCGACTTTGTATGCATGCTGCACAGTGCAGCACGCATGCAAAGTCGGAAAAGGAAGGAGAAATGAAAGCATTTCTCCTTCCTTGCGCCTACTTAACCCCTTGCATGCTGCGCAAATTTTCACGCTGTGCGGGCGTTTTGCATAGTGGGCGGGATTCGGACGGCCTCCGGCCGTCCTCCGCACACGCCCACCGTGACTTATGACGGCCAGGGGCCGTCCCGAGCATGCAAGGGGTTAAAAAGGGCGCAGTTTTCTCACGCTAAACCCAATCTACTTTACTTAGTAAATAAGATTTAGCGTGAGAAACCTTGGGTGGTTGCATGGGAGCATCCCTGCTCCCACCTTGGTATGCCCCCATGGCGCAAAGTAAGGCAAAGCAGCGCTATGTGCTGCTTCGCGTTACTTTTCCATTATTTCCAGCACTAAACGTCTGTGACGCAAACACGGCACAAAATATTAGTAAACCTCCCCCAGCTCTCTAGCTCTGAGCCTGCTTTTCATGTGAACATGTTCCTTGCCCTTGTTTGTGTATAGTATTTTTGGTTTGCTTTTTAGTTACACACATTATGGGTTTGTTTAATTCTTTTGTACAATGTTGTTTGAGGGAGGTGATGTGGTGTTCTGTACTCGTAAAGACTTCATATTCTGGAATGTGTGGATGGTTGCTAGGATAGAATGGGGATGACTGAGGATTCCAACTCAGTCAGCTGTTGAATGTTGCTGTGGCTGGGGTCTCTGTTCCCTGAATCTTAATAAAGAAGCTTATTGCAACTTATTCAAGAATCTACAACTTTCTTCAGAGAACTTAACAATATGGTTTTAAAGAAGAAGAGATTGTGATCTACGGAATGAGGTGTTGGTCAATTGCAGAATTACAATAAGAGAGACTTAGGCAGCGACAGGCATGAGACTGGCAGGAGGCTATACTCAGAATTAGAACATTGGAATGTGGAGCACTCATTGAATACAATGGAGTGCTCTGAGCTATGTAGTGCTCCGAGCTTCTACGGGCCGGTAAAGGCCCGCAGAGCAACATTCCAATGTTGCTTTTGTTCACAGCTATTGCTGTGAACAAAGGCCTCTCGGAGCTCGAGGGGATTTAAACCCCCTCAGGCTCCGAGAGGTTTTTGTTTTATTTGTTAGATCATTCTGCCCTCTAGTGGCAGAATGTTCTAATAGCCTTATAGCCCTTCGTAGCTGGGCTATACCGACTATTAAAGTCCCGCTCCCTTGTTAAAGGCCCTCGCCTTCGGCTTAACGCTGGAGTGGGCCTTTAATAGCCGGTATAGCCCGCTAAGGCTATAATAAAAGGCATGCAGTGGATGGACAGTAAAAAGAGGGTCCCATTCAGGAAAGAAAGGAGGGGAATCAAGTGGAAGGAAGTAAATGTACATTTTTCATGCAGGGTTTTAGGAGTATTGTGGGAGGCTTTCTGGGATAGCTAGCAATCTGAGGATGTAAGCTGTAGAAAGAAACAACTATGCATCAAGTACATAGGTGAATAGTGCATGAATGTGTTGTGCACAATTGATCAACATCTTTTGAATTTGGGCTCATTCTGTTGAAAAGCTTAGTAAGGAACTGAGAGAACCTTTTGAATAAAACTTTCAAAACATTTCTCTGTTTTTTATAATCACAATGTAAATATGGTTTGAGGTTAGTTACTTCAAAGGTTGTTATCCATGTATAACTTTCTTTCAGGGGTGAGGGTAATATAAAATAAAAATCAGAATTTTTGTATTGCTAGTGCAATTGCACATTGCCAGACCAAGACCCTTAGTTTAATGGTCTGTTTCTTTAAGAAAAAGCTAAATAAATTAGTATCACCCGTTTGAGATCACCTGCAACTCTCACAGTTCTGACCATCCCCTGCCCTAGTGAATAAAATGTTTTCGATGATGTAAGGGAAGGTGTTTCGAGAACTGCTATTAGCCACTCCTCTCCTCCCCTCCACTCTGACACACAATATCAGCCTTTCTTCTATCCATGAATTGCCCCTGTATGTTTGAACACACCTGATGGCACCCACCCCCATTGATGAGGCAGCCTTACCCCGCCCCTACAATCTTGCTCCTTTCCAGAAAAAGGTCTGAAAAGCTATATGACGTCATTTTTCTCATTTTATAGTATTTCATCCTAACTACAAAGGGTTGTATGATAGAATCACAAATGGTTTTACCACGCATGCCTCTACCACGCAGCCCAACCACAAATGCGCCTTAACTACTCATTCCTTTACCACGAATGCCTTTACCACGATATTTCATGGTATGGGCATGAATGGTAAAGGGGTATGTGTGGCTAAAGTCGCCACTACCCTGCCTACCCCCTGACCACCCCCCACCCCTGCCCCCACACTGTCCCTTTAACTACCCCAACCCCTTCCATTGCTCTAAAACCTACCCTGTCCCCCAACACTAAAAACTACCCCAACTGCCCATTCCCTTTCCACTGCCCTAAGGCCTAAAACCCTACACTACCCTGACACCCACTGCCCCCGAGGTCCCTTAAAGTACCCCAACACCTTCCACTGCCCTAACACCTACCCAGACCCTGCCCTAAAAGATAACCCAACTACCCATTCCTCTCCCTCTGCGCTAAGGCCTAAAACCCTACACTACCCCGCCCCCGCCCCCGGGCTGTCCCTTAAACTACCCCAACCCCTTCCACTGCCCTAAAACCTACCACGACCCCTAACACTAAAAACAAACCCAACTACCCATTCCCCTCCCACTGCCCTAAGGCCTAAAGCCCTGCACCCTAACTTACACTACCCCGACCCCGTCCCCCTGCGATGTCCCTTGAACAACCCCAAACTCTTCCACTGCCCTCAAACCTCCCCCGACCCCCTCCCAGCCCTAAGAATTACCCCAACTACCCATTCCCCTCCCACTGCGCTAAGGTCTAAAACCCTACACTACCCCATACCCCGCACTGTCCCTTAACTACCCCAAAACCTACCCGACCCCTAACCCTAAAAACAAACCCAACTACCCATTCCCCTCCCACTGCCCTAAGGCCTAAAACCCTGCACCCTAACTTACACTACCCCGACCCCCTCCGCCTACACTGTCCCTTGAACAACCCCATCCCCTTCCACTGCCCTAAAACCTACCCGACCCCCTCCTAGCCCTAAAAACTACCCAACTACCCATTCCCCTCCGACTGCCCTAAGGCATAAAACCCTACACTACCCTCACACCCCCTGCGTCACTTAAAGTACCCCAACACCTTCCACTGCCCTAAAACCTACCCCGACCATGCCCTAAAAGCTAACCCAACTACCCATTCCTCTCCCACTACACTAAGGCCTAAAACCCTACACTACCCCGCCTCCGCCCGCGCTGTCTCTTAAACTACCCCAACACCTTCCACTGCCCAAAAACCTACAGCGACCCTTAACCCTAAACACAAACCCAACTACCCATTCCCCTCCCACAGTCCTAAGTCCTAAAACCCTGCACCCTAACTTACACTACCCCGACCCCCGTCCCCCGTCCCCCTGCGCTGTCCCTCGAACAACCCCAACCCCTTCCACTGCCCTAAAACCACCCGACCCCCTCCCAGCCCTAAAAACTACCCCAACTACCCATTCCCCTCCGACTGCCCTAAGGCATAAAACCCTACACTACCGCCCCGCGCTGTCCCTTTAACTACCCCAACCCCTTCCACTGCCCTAATACCTACCCCGACCCCCCACCCTAAAAACTAACCCAACTACCCATTCCCCTCCCACTGCCCTAAGGCCTAAAACCCTGCACTCTAACTTACACTACCCTGACCCCCGTCCCCCTCCTGCGCTGTCCCTTAGCCTACCCCAACCCCTTCCACTGCCCTAAAACCTGGCCCGACCCCATCCCAGCCCTTTAAAAAAAGCAGCCCCACTTACCTCACTGCGGCGTATTCCTGCAGGTAGACCGCGCACTGCCTTAACCACGCATATGCGTGGTTAAGGCATATGAGTGGTTAAGACATGCGTGGTATAACTTGCGTAGTCGGAACACTCGTGGTTCAAACCGCGGTGTTCCGACTGTTTCCCATCACAAAGCAATGTGTAGATGAGGAGGAAACATGGTGTGGACATCGGTGAGGGGATTATGCAGCATTTGGGGCAGAATGATTCCTGAATTTCAATAATACTGTGCATTTATAGAGCACACCAAACAAACTGAATTTTCTCTTGGTGCTGAAATAATAAGCATAATTATTGCACAGCTCAATATTAAATGATTATGTAATCTTTTGCTTGCCAATAGGGGTGCCAACTGCACAACTTTCCAGTGTTCGACTATGTGTCATGACCTTATGACATGTCTACATACACATTTCCATTCTCTTGGAATATATATCTTTTGGGCTTGTAAGCCATTCTAGGTCTATATTAGGTTTCTTTTTATCCAAGAAGCTTTTCATCCAAAAGGCAACTTTTTCTAAGAGCCCTTGTCCACTCGTTTACCTCTACCATTGCAAGCCAAGGACGAGTGTGGGATTCAGTAACACTGTTGCAGGCGAGTACTAGCCTCCACTACCTGATTAAGTACTTTTGCTCCACTCCAGCTTGGTCATCACTGCTGCCCTCCTGTTAAACTGATCTCAGTTTCCAGAAACGCCTTAATTCCATGTCTTGCAATGAGACCTTGTTTTATTAATTGCTCTCTCACTGCAGCAGTTCTCTGGTTCCAGGACTAGCATCGTTTAGGAGTGCACCCACTTCAGAAGTAGCACAGTTTAGCAGTGAACTCCTGTTTTTTTAACCCGTATGGTTTAGCAGTTCATCTTTGGGCCTGATTTAGAGTGTGGTGGACAGGGTACTCCACGGTGTAGGAAAGTGCCTCTTTTTAATATGGTCACCCCCACTTTTTGCTCACTGGTACTCATGCTTTTGATTGGAAGTGCACAGGGTCCCTGATAACCAGCCCTATGCGCCAGTGCTTATTCCCTAAAAACGATACAAGAGCTCAATTGTAACCCAATTGCCAAAGAATTTTAGCACCCTTGTAAGTCCCTGGTAAATGGTATACCCCTGGTACCCAGGGCATGGGTACTAAAGAGGGTCCCCAAGGGCTGCAGCATGTATAGTGCCACCCAAAGGGGCCACACTCAAATTGCATGCAGACTGCCATTGAAGGATGCATGAAATGGTGCAAACCATTCCGAAAACATGACACTGCCCACTCCCTATGTGCAATGGCAAACTACACTGGAAGAACTATATGCACGCCACCACTACAGCAGGCCTTAGAGCCCTTAGGCAAGGTGCATTATTGTGCATGTGAGGACACATCTGATGTGGCCCTGTGATGCCTAGTTCCATTACTGAGCATTACAAATGTCCAGTAAGGCATTTTGAGGACATGTACTGGGCACTGGTCATTAGTAGTTATCCAGCTACATGATGGTTTCACTGGAAATAATGATGTTTGGTATCAAACACCTTGTCTTAATAAATCTGTACTGATTCCAGTATCAGATTTATTATGACATACACACAGAGGGCACCTTAGGGGTGCACCCTGTAAACCTACTAGCCACTTAGGCCCTAATTCCGAGTTTTTGGCAGAGCAGGCAGCGTGGCGATCCCACGGCGGTGCCTCTTTTAAAGGTGGCGGTGCCATTAAGAAAGGCACCGCAATGGAACCGCACTACAAGGTTACTGCACGGCATGGACTCGAATATCCATGCCATGCAGGAACCTATATGCATGCACACAGAGGGGCACATGTTATGCCCCCTGTGTGCATCCACATGTGTTTGAGGCACAGGGGGGCCTTGTAGGGTCTTTATGTTTCCTCTCCGCCATGGTTTTCATGGCAGTAGAACCGCCATGAAAAGCATAGCTGAGAGGAAACTAATAATATGCTTGGTAAGCATATGGCGGCCTCTGACCGCCGCTCCTATGCCAGGGAATGGCGGTTCCCTAGTGGAGCCAGGCAGTCCCAGGGCAGTCCGACTGCCCGAGTCGTAATCGGGCGGTCAGACAACTGGTGTGGCGGTGGCTGGATCCAGAACTGCCACGCCACCATGAGTCTGGCGGTCCTCGGACTGCCAGACTCGTAACAGGGCCCTTAGTGTGTTGGCTGACTGGCATCTTCCAGCCTGCCACCACAGATGTGTTTCTGGCCCCCTGCAAGGGAGACCCCGCGCTCTCTGAGGTCAGGAACAATGTTTGCTCTGCAGAAGGTGCTCTCACCTCCTCCAGTAGGATGGCTAGTGATTTACCATATCAAGGCCAGAGTCTTCAAAGCTTCTGCTGCCTTTGATTTGCATTCCTGGCTTCCTCCCAGACCTGAGGAACGCCACCCCCTACCCTGGGGCCCATTTGGCACCAGAGCAGGTGGGAAGTCAGATATTCAGGAGGCAAGGCATACCCCTAAGGTGGGCCACCTGAAGTGGACGGCCAGAGAAGGGTTTCAACATCTTGCTTTTGGTGAAATTAGGGAATTCTGAGTCAGGGTTATGTGCACTGCTCACAGGCAGTGGTCATATAGGGGTTGTAGTCACCGCAGGGGTAGGTAGCCCATTGGCTACTACCTCGGTGCTCCCCTAAAAGCCCCTAAATTGAGTATTTAGGGGAACCCCCAACACTAGACTGACAGATTCGACTACCTGGGAACAGAAGAAGGACAAAGAAGAGCCGAATCCATGAGAACTAAGGACCTGCACCGAACTTTCCAGCTAAACCCTACCTGGTTGCTTGTGGCTTGACAGTTGCAAAGACCTGATCCGTCCTGCAGCAGTGCATCTTCCCCAACACTTGGAGCACTGACAAGCATTTGGATAAACGTCTTGCTTCTCCATTAGGGTAGAGGAACCATCACCATTTACAGGCACAGACCACATCTCCCGGTCCACCGTGTTGCTGGCCATCAGGCCCACTAAGGGAGCATCACCTCAGGAAGAGGTCTTCATGGCTGTAGAGGTCATCCCGATCTCTCTGCCACGTTTTCAGATGCTAGACCCTCCAGGAGCTCCCCTGCACAAATACCCTGAGTACCAGAGCACCTGCACCAGCCAAGGCTGTTTGGGGCATATGTACAAGCCCCTATCGCCACGGGAATGTCACTTTTTGTTACGTTTCCGTGGCGATAGGGGCTTAACGCTGCCTTGTAAATAAGCCCCCCTTTAACGCTATGCTTAGTGTGAAAGGGGTGGGCAGTGGGTGTTGCGGTGGGCGTTTCACCACAACACCCAATGATTTTGTCACTGCCCCCTATTTACAAAGGCAGCGTAAATCGGAGGCAGCGCCAAAATTAAGACCAGGGAAAACCTGGTCTTAAGTTGGCGAAACGAGGAGAAATGCTTTATTTCTCCTCGTTTTTGCTTTTTCCATGTGTGCTGCACAAGGCAGCACACATGGAAAAAGCAAAAAGCTTTGGATTGTTTACATACAGGAAGGTGACCCTTCCTGCACATAAACAATCTTTAAAAAAAATGATATTGGGGGCATGGCTTGGACCTACATGGCGTAGGACGCACGAGGCTTGAGCTCCGTCCTCCGGGGTCGGCCCGGCGCCCTAATCGAGCGCTTTCAGGCACGGAGGCACGGTCTGTGTCCCCCCCTCGATCGCTGACAAGTAGCAGCGCGCTCCGGATTTCCTACGGGAGCCTGGGTGCTGAATCTCGCCGAGTGGGGCCGAGGTGGAGATCCTGCGGCGGCCCCGTCCGCCATCTTGTCGGAGGCCACGCGGCTGCCCTGCTGGGGAAGAGAGCTCGGGACTTGTGCTCTGACGGGCGGCGGGAGTGCGGGAGCTCCTGACCTGTATTAGCCGGCCCCTTAGTCCCGCATTGAAGGGAGAGCTGAGCGTGCTACCCGCAGAGGCCCTGGGAGGCCCGGAGGCCCGACGGACCCTCGTGTGCAGGCCCGAGCCGCCCACCGGATCGGGTGGGATACGGAGGTGAGGAGCGGTGGGTGCTTGCCCTGTGGCCGGCGGAGTGGCCCTAGGGGGTTGGAGACGGTATTCCTGCCAAGGCGAGTTGCGCTGGAGACCCCCTGGGGCCCCATACCCCGATCCGCTGGAGAGTGCCTCCCCCTCTAGGTGACTGAGGTAACGCGGGGGGAAGGCCAGCTGTCCCTGTTTTTGGGCCCTGCCGGCCCTGAAGCCTGACCGGGCCGGAGTTGCCTGTGCCCTCATGCGACTGCCCTGACCGGGAGGGAGCCTGGGATCTGAGCCCCGCCGGACAGCGAGAGCAGGAGAGCTCCTGGCCTGTACTCATCGGCCCCCTTGATCTTACACGGGCGGGAGAGTTGATCGGAATATCCGGGGAGGCCCTGTGAGGCCCTGAGGTCTGGCGGAGCCCCGTGGGATGACCTGAGCCGCCCACCGGACCGGGTGGGGAGCGGAGGAGAGGAGAGGTTGGTGATCGCCCCGGGGGTGTCTGGGTGGCCCTAGGGGGGTGGCGACACTGATCCTGCCACAGAGTGTGGTGCTGGAGACCCCCTGGGGCCCCGTACCCCGATCCACTTGAGAGCGCTTTCCCCCCTGGATGACTGGGACGACGTTTGGGGTAGATCAGAAGTTCACGTCTTTGGGCCTTGCCGGCCCTGAAGCCTGACTGGGCCGGAGCTGTCTGCACCCTCGTGGCACGCCTGCCCGCCTCTCGGCGTGGGGACCCTGCGCCAGCGTCACTGAACGGCGCTCTGGAGGGGGGGTGGGCCTGGGGATCCTGGCTCCATCGCCTCTGCCCCACATTCTTAAGGATCTCCGTGCCTGGGGGACGGGGACATTGGAGTGCGAGCTAGAGGCTCGGGCTGTTCGCAGACTGCCACGCTGTGTATCCCACCTGCCTGCTTCTACTGATCTCCGCGGAGCTCCTTCACGGCGAGGGGCTCGGACGTATGTGGAGGCCGCACCACTTGGACCTGGTGAGGGAGAGAGCCTAAGCTTCCAGGGTCGAGTCGGCCAAGTCTGCATGCCCGCCTGGTCTGGGGGAGACAGGAGGCGTGGGTGCGCCTGTGAGCTGTTGCTGTATTGCTGTCCTGGCTACTGTCCTGGCCGGTAGAGCCTGCTTCCCTTCGCTTCTTCCCTAAACGGGCCCGGTCTGGTGGAGTGAACAGCTGAGGGAGTGGGGCCTCCGGCTGGATTCGGGTGGTCACCCCTGGGGATCGCGCCACCCCTTTCACAACAATATGACCAGGTCTCGCACTGGGAAACCTGCAGCGCATCCGCCCTCTAAGGAAGCATCGGTGACGGACTTGTGGAGTAAACACGCCCCGGCACCCCCGCAGGAGACTGCAGCGATGGCCTCTGCACAGGAGACCCCCGAGACTGGCCCCATCACGCAGGCGTTCATGGCTTCCTTCCTCCAGGAAATAAAATCCGAAATATCCTCTCTCAAGACGGAGGTTAAAACTTACCTTACTGATATCCACCGCGATGTCACTGAAATTGGCACCAGAGTGGACGATCTGGAGCGTACCCTTGACTCTCGTACAGAGGATCAGGAAGACCTCAGGCGGCGGGTCTTAGTCCTGGAAGAGCAGCATATCAAACTTCAAATTAAACAAGAGGACTTAGAAAACAGGAGTCGTCGGAATAACCTCCGCATCCGGGGAGTGCCGCGGGGCGCGGAGGGGCAGGACATAATGACGTATGTCGCAGATCTTCTCCAGTCTGTCTGGGGGGATGATGACTCCTCTCCTCCAACTCTGGACCGCGCACACCGGGTCGCCCCCCCAGTGGTAATCCCCACCTGGTCCCTGACATCTTGACCAGGGTACACTTTTACACGGAGAAAGAGGCGATCCTCTGGGCCTCAAGAGCTGCTGGGAAGTTGGAGTACGAGGGGAACACCATCCAAATTTTTCAGGATCTATCTCCCCTAACTCTTCGCCGCCGCAGGGACTTCCAGCCTGTAACTACTAAGTTGAGGGAAGCCAATATTAAATATCAATGGGGCCACCCCTTTGCGTTGATTTTCCAGTGGGAGGGGAAACGTCGATCTCTGCGATCTCTTAAGGAGGTCCTCCACCTGCTCCACATTCCCTCGGGATCGAGGGCATCGTCTCCTGCGCCTGCCGATTCAGCCTCCCAGATTTCTCTTCGCCCTGAGCGGTCAAAGGTGGGACCCCCCCGCTCGAGACACTCCACCGCCAGCTCGGCAGCCTGCCAAGCTAAACTTGATATCATACAACATTTGAAAGTGCTGGAGACCTCGCCATCGTCGTCGGGGGGGGGTCAGAGATCGAGCCCCCCCTCACCCTCTGGCTCCGGCGCTGGAGACTGATTCCCTGTTAGGGCTAAGCTGCTTGGCATAAGAGAACTATATGTCTCCACTTTGTTCACCTCCTTTTGACTCCCCACACATACGTCTGGACCCCAGGGAAAAGTTAAATTGTGATATTGCACCTGCTTTGGGTACATTCTCTGGGACGTGATGACAGACAGCACTGTTTCTTTATAGATCTTCCTTACATAGATCAGTACCAGATGCTTGTGAAACATTTGCCTTTTGTTACGTACTGCATAACTGCTTGTTGTTACTTACAGGTATGTGCGCTCAGTGCCTGATGGGTCCCGACTGCGGCCGATGCCTCGCGGCCTCCCTCTTCCCTTCTCTTACCATCTTAGCGGGGTCTATCCCTCTCGGCCTCCCAGGCGGCCCTGAGGCTGAGTATCCGGTCTGGTTGCGGACCTCTTGACCCTCTGGGGAGGAAGCATCGGTCCCTCCCAGTTGCCTATGCGCTGGACCGACCGCTGGAGGGCGGACGGTTCTTGCCCCTTGGACACCCCACGGCCCACCCCACCATTTCCTTAGTCCCCAGGAGGAGTGACTTCCTCAGAGCCGCCCTGGTTTCTACCATTGGGCCGCTCCTGGACTGGAAAGGTCCTTCTATGGCCCTGTTGGCCCTTTGGTTACTTGCTACTCTTGCTGTTCTCTTCTTCTATCTCTGTCCTATTTCTCTTTTCCTTTTCTCTAACTGCCTGGCCTCGGGGGGAGAGAGCACACCCTCAACACTACGATCCAGTCCCATGTCTGGCTTTTCTGGGGCCTTTTGACAACGCCCTTAATGCTTCCCGTCTGGGGGGGACCCCATACCTTCCACGCACCCTATTGCCACTGATGCTTCTGGCGCGGGCCTGTGTTCCGGCCGGGGAGAGATGTGTCACTCTATACTCCAACCATCATATGCCATTACATGTCCGGACCAATGACGCAGCTTAAATGCCTATCCCTCAATGTCAAAGGCTCAAAGGCCTAAACGCCCCGAATAAGAGACGGCAGATCTGGCGATACCTTCAATTGCAAGACCCAGACATTATTTTTCTCCAAGAAACCCATCTTCTTCGTATGGACACGTCCCGCATGTCTCACCCTAAGTATCCCTTGCAATCCTGGACGTCTGCGCGAACTAAGACAGCGGGGGTGGCTATTCTTTTTAAAGCAGGCCTTTCAGTGCAAATCATGAGCACCAAGCGGGATGCGGAGGGTAGGTTCCTCAAACTTGTGCTCTCGCTACAGAGTCTTTTACCTTGCTCAATGTATATGCGCCCAATCAAGCACAGGATGCTTTTCTTCGCGATCTTCTCAGGACTTTGCTTTCTCGGGAAACCAACCCTATCATTCTTGGGGGCGATTTCAACTTAGTGTGGGACCCCATTATGGATCGCACCTCCTCCTCCTTTCAGGGAACAGGGGCTATGTCCGCTGCTCTCAAACGTGATCTGGATGCTCTGGGCCTTGTAGATGCGTGGCGCTACTGGGAACCAGACACGCAGGACTACACCTTCTACTCCCATGTTCATCGCTCGCATTCCTGTATCGATTATTTTTTCTTATCTCACTCCCTCGTTCGCTCCCTGGCAACGGCGGGGATTTCGGACATATCTATCTCAGACCACGCCCACTTGGAAATTACTCTGACCGCTATGGGTCGACACCCGAACTCTGTCCCGCGGTGGTGTCTGCCCCCACATGTCCTCCGGGACCAGGTGGATGTGGCCGAACTTCGGCAGGCCATACAATCATATTTTACAGTAAATGACATCCCGGAGACTCCCACACATACACTGTGGGATGCTTTTAAGGCCACGATTCGGGGCACCATTACTTCTATTTCTATAGCCCGCCGACGGGAATCCCGTTTAGTGGAGGACAACCTTACACAGGATATTAAAGCCCTGGAGCAACAAAGTCGTAATGCGCCTTCTCTCGCAACACGTAAGAGCCTCGCCTCGCTTCGAGGCCAGCTCAAGGCAATCCGAGTAAACAAAGCGGAGCACTCTCTCTTGGCTCTAAAACAAAAGTTCTATGGGGGAGGTAATAGGGTGGGCTCCATGCTGGCGCGCCGCCTCCGCGATCGAATCTCCCGGGGCCGCATTGCTAAAATTGCCTTGCCGGGGGGGGGGGGGGGATGGGCCATCTCCGAACAAGACAAGCAGAGGGAGTTTAGCACGTTCTTTGCCAATCTGTATAGCCGGGGAGATACCTGTGTAGACCTAATAGACTCTTTTTTGGCAACATGTCCCTGGACATCTATAACCACCTTCTTTAGGGAACAGTTGGAGGAGCCCATAATGGCGGCGGAACTTCGAAAAGCGCTAAAGAGCATGCCTGAGGGTAAGTCGCCAGGGCCTGATGGCCTTACGCTCGGCTTTTACCGCCTATTCCTTCCGGAACTTCAGGGTTATCTATTGCGCCTTTTCAACTCCTTTGCGGAGTCCAGGTCGGTAACTCCGATGATGGCCGAGGCGGAGGTTGTCCTTATCCCCAAACCTGGGAAGGACCCCACTGCATGCGCCTCTTTTCGGCCTATCTCGCTATTAAACGTGGATGCCAAGCTATACACCAAAATCCTCGCCCAACGACTGGCCCCCCATCTTTCGGGCCTAATCGAACCAGATCAGGTTGGCTTCATACGGGAACACCAGGGAGTGGACAACATTCGACGAGTGGCCCATCTAGTACAAAAGGCCCAGCATCATAACATACCAGCCTTTCTCCTCTCCCTCGATGCTGAGAAGGCATTTGATCGGGTTGACTGGTCCTTTCTCCGGGCGGTCCTCCAGCGTGTGGGCCTCGGGCCGACCATGATCGCGCGAATCATGGCTCCATATGCGGCGCCTTCGGCACACATCCTTGTTATTGGTCTTCTTACCCCATCTTTCTCCATCTGTAGGGGCACGCGTCAGGGGTGCCCGCTCTCACCTTTGCTTTTTGCTCTGGCGGTGGAGCCCCTGGCGATTGCCATTTGGGGATCGGCGAGCATCCAAGGTCTTCGCATGGGAGGGGTGGAACATAAACTTGCTCTTTTTGCGGATGATCTCCTCCTAACACTCACGGATCCAGCGAGCTCCCTACCCGCGCTGATGGACATACTCTCCCAGTTTGAACTGGTGTCTGGCCTTAGGGTTAATCTCTCCAAATTGCAGGCGCTCAATCTTACTCTCCCTCGACAGCAACTAGAAGAGCTGGGTGACGTTAACCCTTTCCACTGGGCCTCACCCTCCATTCGATATCTTGGAATTAATGTCACGGCTACCCTAGACACATGGACAGGGGCGAACTGGCCGGCTTGCAGCCAAGCTATTCGGGCTGAACTTAATCGCTGGAAGTCACTACCCATTTCGTGGCTGGGCCGTCTTAATGCGGTCAAAATGACAATATTGCCAAAGGTGCTGTAACTTTTCCAGACACTCCCCACGCCGATTCCCCAGAGAGACATCTTGAACCTCCAGCGAGATTTAACCGCCTTTATCTGGGGGGCGGGGGAGACCGCGTATCTCTGCCAAGGTCCTGTTGCTGCCCCGTGACCGGGGTGGACTTGCTTGCCCCGACTTACTAGTATATTATTGGGCCTCCCACTTGCGGTATATCTCAGAGTGGTCGGTTCGCGAAAGCGAAAAACATTGGTTCCACGTGGACAGGGCGGTGGTTTGCCGCCCACTGTGGGACCTCGCTTGGAAACGAAGTGGCGCTCTGCATCGTAGCGCCTATATCGCCACCCCTATGAGGACCGTTCTGGAGATTTGGGACAGGGTCGCAGTCTCCCGTGGACTCACTTCATTTCCCTCGCCCAATATGTCCTTAGCGCTCAATCCGGATTTCCCGCCGGCCTTGCTCCCATCCTCTTTCTCGGCATGGTCGGCCGGTGAGTGCCGGGTCATAGAACAATTGTTTGATGGCGGTCTTTTTAAATCATTTGACCAGTGTCGGCAAGACTTTAATCTTCCCAAAACCACTCGCTTGGAATACTTCCAGATTCGCCACTGGCTCCGCGCCCCCTCCTACGCTGAAGGCGCCACGAAGCAGCTTACAGCATTCGAATCCCTGGTACGCGCTTTCGACGGGTCCCGTGGGCTGATTTCTCGGACGTACAAGGTGCTCCAACACTCCCAGGTAGTGCCCCCACATACCTATCAACGCCAGTGGCAGCTAGACATTGAGAACAATATCCTCCCAGACCAATGGGAGCAGCTCTGGCGGGATATCCCACGAATATTCAAAAGTGTCACCCAACAGGAGTCAGCGTACAAACTCATGACTCGCTGGTATTATACTCCCCTTCGACTCCAGAAGATATTCCCTGGCTTCGCCCCTCATTGTTGGCGTTGTCAGGCGGCCCAGGGCTGCTTCCTGCATATATGGTGGACGTGCCCGCTTATTCTTGTGTTCTGGGAGGAGGTGCTGAGCCACGTCAAAGAGGTCTTGGGCTTCCCTCTGCCACGGGACCCGGGGGTGGTCATTTTAGGGCTCCGTCCAACATCTCTTAAAGCAATGACACATACGGATTGGCGCTTAGCAGCTCATATGCTTACTGCCGCAAAACAGGTTGTTGCACCCCATTGGAAGAAAGCATGTACCCCTTCGTCCTTGGTCTGGCTCACCCGTCTTTGGCATGTTATGGCAATGGAACTCTTATTGCATAGATTGGCATGTACTGACGCCAAATTTGAGCGCATCTGGCAACCCTTGGTCTTGCATCTTTCCCGGGGGGAGCATGCTCGAGCTGTGCCCCCTCGTTTGCGAGCTCTCCAGCTTTTTGCTGACCCCATACTCCCAAGGGGGGAAACTTATGACGCAGCAGCCTGATCGGAAGGGCTGAGCACTGCTCTCCTCGGTCAGCTTAAGTTTACATCGCTGCGGACCTAGAGTACCTGGATACCCACTGCCCCAAGGGATTGGCACGCTGCGCTCTCTCCTCTCCTCTTCTCTTCGTTCCTGTTCACTCTTTCTCTTGCCTTCTGCCCTCCTCTGCTCTTCTACTCCTTTCTATCTTTCTATTGACTCCTGCAGTCTTATGGCAACTTTGGCTAGTGATCATAGAAGTTGCGGTTATCTTCGTAGTTCGATAGATTTGGGCAGACCTAGTATCATTGGCGTGCAGTGCCCCCTGGGTGCCTTGATTGCCATCTTGACACCTTTGCCATGCTCGCCTTGTCGAGCTTCCCAGGGGTTCCTTCCTTGTGCTTACCTTACGCGCCAGATGATACGGGGGGGGTTCTTATAGCTGTTGTAGGGTGCATGCTCACAGACTCCAATTGCAACCACGTATGCTATATAATCTGCCAGTTCCCTATTATTGGTGTAGCACTGCCTGTTAGATGTTGGCCCATATCTCTGTTATGATGTTTGTAATAGTGCTCGTGCATTATGCCCTGTTACCCGGCCTTGTATGAGGCCCTCTGGAGTAAGTTTTCTATGATGCATCGAACTATATACTATGTCAAGTTTCTTCTGTGACACCTTATGCTGCCATATGTTTGGTGACTGCTATGTTGTACTTTTCGGTTTGTGCATAAATTCAATAAAGGAGATTTTATACAAAAAAAAGTAAATAAAATATGCCCCAGCTCAAAAATACTTTTTTTTTTTTTTTTAAATGATATTTTGTTACTTCCATGTGTGCTGCATTCAGCAGCACACACTTAGAAGTAACAAAATGGCATTTCAAGATTGTTTATGTGCAGGAAAGGGGACCTTTCTGTACATAAACAATCTTCCCCTGCACGCAGACAACCTTGCACTATGGTGCATGGGTGCCTGCGTTAGCACTACACTGCTAAGTGTAGCGCCAGCGCAGGGGGAAACGCAAGGCTGCACCATATTCTTGTAAATATGGTGCAGCCTTGCGTTTCTGAAGTGGCGGAGTGAGGCGTTAAGCCATGACGGCTAACGCCTCACTCCGCCACTTCTGTTGTACATATTCCCCTTTGTGTCTAGACGGGCACCACCACCATGGAAAACCTTCCTACACAATGAGGGACTTCAGGACTGATGAGATCCATGACAAGAGTGGCCCTGTTGTCTTATTTTTCCCTCCTCTGCAGAATCAACTGACAAACGTGAGAGCCTCAACCTCTAGTGTCCAGCCAGCCAAGACCCTCTGCACCCGAGCTCCACTGCCTGGGGCCGAGACTCCTGACTGTGACCCTTGGCCTAGGGGTCTTCACGACCTGAACCCCCTTTGTGTTCACCTGGACTTGTCCCCAAGATCCTTCTTGCAGCCTTTGTTTCAGGTCCCCATTGACCGCTATTTTGTAGAACCCCAGGGCAGGTAGCCTGAAACTGTTGGTGGTTCTTTGGACCTTATCCCCCTAGCACCTTAAGTCCAAAAGGGCACCCTCGAACTTCGACTGCAAGTATATGTATGCTGTGTATGTTTTTCCTCCAATAGGATAACATCACCGCTTTTGAGGCTCATACCTTAAAAAATGTTATTTGAGTATTTTTGATATTTATTTGTAAAATCGATATTTCTGAAAGTACAAAAGGTATTCTAAAGATCTTGGGGGCATATGTATGAACCTATTTTGTGATCGCAAACACTGCGAATCGCAAAAAAGCAGTGTTTGCGATTGCAAAATAAACAACCGCCATGTATGACACATTTTCGCATCGCAAAATAAAAAATCGCAATTTTAGCGATTTCTTATTTTGCGAAGACGGAAATCTGTGAATATCCCTTGCGAAATCGCAAACTGCGATACGCAGTTTGCAAAAATCGCAAATAGAGTAATCGAAATTTACAAATTCGCTAACCTATGTATGAAAAATTCGCTAATTGCGAATAAGTGAAAATCACAATTTTGCACCGCAAATTTACCACCAATTGAATGCAGGTGGTAACCAGGTGCAAGCTATATAAATAAGCCCACAATGCAACAGGGACTTCCACAATGGCAGCGCTATATGTGATAGCCAGGAGGCTGCGAATTCGGGCAGCAGCACAGAGGAGGAGGAGGCGACAGGAACGGATCTTCAGAGTGCGCATCACTCTGTTCCAGCAGACTGAGGAGGAGGTCCATGAGAAGTACAGGCTGGACTCAAATACCATTTTAGACCTGATAGAGGAGCTGAAACCCCATCTGGAACACCCAACACGCAGGACCCAAACCATTCCAACCCATGTGCAGGTCCTGTGCTCACTGCACTTACTGGCCTCAGGGAGTTTTCAAGGGGTGATAGCAGTGGCAGGTGGGGTCTCCCAGAGTTGCCTGTCGCGCTTCTTTCATGCATTCCTAGATGCAATGGTACAGCGGCTCCACCATCACATACAATTCCCCAGCACACAACAGGCATTGCAGAAAACAAAACTGGACTACTACCAGATTGCACAATTCCCCCACGTCATTGGCTGCATAGATGGGACACATGTGGCCCTCACACCCCCATCAAACAATGAATATGTATTCAGAAACCGCAAATCATACCATTCGCTAAACATACAGGTCATCTGCAATGCAAAACATATCATCAATGATATTGTAGCTAACTACCCAGGCAGTACCCACAACTCTTTTATCTTCAGACATAGTGGGATATACAGACGTCTCAATGCTGGCGAGTTTGGTGAGGACTATCTGCTAGGTAAATGCATGTCACACATTCCAACATACAGTACATCACTGGGGTGGGGGCCATTGACTCACCTCTCGTTTCCATTCCTGCAGGTGACAGTGCATACGCAGTGCGGGACTTCATCCTGACCCCATACCTAAATCCAGCCAATGCCAGGGAGAGGAGATTCAACCGCTCACACAGATCTACGCGCTGCGTAATAGAGCGGACATTTGGGACCCTGAAGAGCCGCTTCCGCTGCCTGCATAAAAGTGGAGGAGCACTCCAGTACAGCCCTGAGACCTGCTGCAAGATTGTGGCTACCTGTGCAATGCTCCACAACATAGCTGTGAGGAAAGGCATCCCAGTAGAACTAACTGATACTGATACCTCTGACGATGATGGCCCAGGTCCCCCCGGCAGACCAGCAGTTGGAGTTGGGGCAGCTGCCGGACGACAGAGACGGGATGAGATCACACAGAACTATTTCTAGGTGAGTAATAATGACATGATGCAAAAGATATTTTGTTGCAGGTCTGTGTTTATTCAAACCCTTAGCTGCAGGATAAAATTACGTCACACAGCCTGACACACTCCATGAGTGTCGCTATACGTAGCACATGTTATGGCCACAGTGCAGGCATGTATGCAAGTCAGGAGTCCAGTCTGAATGGGTTGCTTCACCCATTTGCTTGACTCAGTGATGGCAGTTCATCTCCTCCTGGGACGGCCTGCTGCTGCCCGCTCTGGGTGCTGACTGCCCTCCCTTGACTCCTCAGGTGTTGCACCCTGTCTCACACTGCGCCGTCTTGTTTCGGGCACTGGTGGGGTTATGCTGCTCCTGCTGGACAAGTCCTCGCTCTCCCCTGCGCCCAGGAGTGCTGTGCCACCTGTGTTGGCTGTCTGCAGTTGTTCCACAGTGGTGGTGACCTGCACCAGGCCTTTTGCAACATCCTGGCAGCAGTGGGACATCTCCACTTGCATGCTCACGGTGCGACGTGACAGCTGGCTCGTGGCAGTGCACAGGCGGTTCACCGCCTTGGTGTAGGTGTTCATACGGCTGTCCGACCGTTGGCTCACCCTGCGCCTGGCCGCCTGGTCCTTCTTCAATGTGGTACACAGTTCACGGATAGCACCTGCCATGTCCATGAGGCCCTCCCCCATGTAACGTAGGCTGTTGTTCACTGAGTACAGCTGCCGGTTAATGGAACGCAATGATTTTTGTTGCAGGCGCTGTATCTTCAGCATGCTGCCCTCCAGTCCAGCAAACACCGTGGCTTCATCATCTGTGGCAACGCTGGTGCTCGCCCTTGGCCTGCGTCTCACGGATCCTTGCTCTCTATGTGGCAGTGTGTCCTGTTCCGGCACCTATGTCGCACGCTGCCCTGACTCAGCCTGAGCATCATCCTCCCCTGTGGACTGTGTTTCTGCCTCAAGAAGTGGCAGTGGTGCCACAATGGTGCGCTTTCTTGGTGGGACAGGTGTGGTCTCTGTGGTATCGTCGTGGTTCCCCTGCCCTGCCTGCTCATCCATATGTTCCACCTCCTCAGCTCCTGCACTGTCATCCTGTGTCCCAGGTTGTGCTGTGGATGATAAGGGAAATTTTTATTTTGTGACATGGTCTGCATGTCTCACTCAATAAAGTTTTCTCAATTTGTATTGGCTGACTGCTATCTATCGCTTTTTTCCTTTGCAGGATTTCCCATATTGCTTCAACATTGCTGTGTCTCATTGCCCCACTGTGTGATGCATCTGACTACATCTCCCATGATGCATTGCTGTGTGTGCTGGAAAAAGTGGACCGGAGTGGCATGAGTAGTTTGTGTTTGGTGCATTCCTGAGTGTGGGAGTGGGATGGTGATGTCTGCGGCTGCATTTGGCATGCATCTTACCTTGGCTGGTGTTTGCAGGCTTGGAGCTGTCTATGTCAGCTTCGCCACTAACGCTCTTGTGCTGGAGGGTGGACTCCACCAACTCCTCGTGGGGTGTTGACTCGGTTGCAGTTGGTGGTCCCCCACCAGTCTTCTTGGCCTCCGCCAGCCTGGTTGCCACCTTCTCCTTGGACCTTTGGCGCATGTCGTACCATCTCTTCCTCAGGTCCTCGACTGTGCGCTGGGTCACACCAACAGCATTTACCTTCGCCTGATATCCAGCCAGATTTTCCTCTTTCTGGACTCTGGGACACGGAGAGACTTTTTGCCAAATAGTAGTTCATGGCTGACTACCATCTCCTCTATCAGCACCTCCTGCTCCCTCTCGCTGAACTTATGCTTTCTCTTTCTCACTGGCCCCTCCTTGGCCTTCTCTTTCTCCTGGGGATCCATTGTTGGTGTTTGGAAATGCTGTGCTCACTTCTCTGCCTCTCCTCACAGCCTCTGACTCAGCCTCAGGAAATCAGGTGCAGCATGGCACTCCCACTTCCTGGGTGTGATGTCATCAAGCTGCACCTGAATTGCAGATTCCCTATTTTTGCGATTCATTATTTGCGAATTTCGCAAATAAGGAATCGCTAATACGGAATTTGCAGTGTATTCTGCGAATTTTTAGGAATCGCAAATTATTTGCGAATTTTTATTTACATCGCGGTTTGCGATTCTCAAAATGCGATTCGCAAAAAATCGCATTTTGAGAATCGCAAATCGCTTTTTTGATACATATGCCCCTTGGTTTCTAAATTTATTGAAAAATCTGTGTTATTTGGTCTCGGATTTCTTTTTGAGTGTGTGCATCATTGATTGACTGTGTGTGTGCAACAAATGCTTTATACTCCCCTCTGATAAGCCTAAACTGCTCGGCCACACTATAACAATTACAGCACTTTGGATTATTAAAGTAAGCCCTGTAAACCAAGTAAGGATCATCCAGACTTTTTGCATGTTGTGCCCTTACATTGGTACTGCTACATAAAAAGCCAGCTTCCTACACACAACAAACACGAATGCGTACCCAGTATGTCAATTCCTCAGTCCGCCTGCCCCAACTGGCTCCGTCGATGGAATACTTTGTCTGATGGCCCAATGGAACAGGGAACATTGGAGGAAGGACTTTACACTGTACGCCCTATATAAGGTGGAAAATATTAAGTATTTTTTTTTACTTTTCGTTACCACCAGGAGAAACCTGGTGGTAAGGGGCAGGAAAACAACAAAAAGGACCTCCCACATTGGGTGAAACCTCCACGGTGTAAGGGCCTTTGGATTTTTTTTTTTTAACAAACTCGGGATTTCTGTTTTTGGAAAACAAGAAACTTTTGAAAAGATGAACGGTACCTTCGGCCATAATACGCTGCACTGTGGGTGATGGAACACACAGTGGGGCATATTCTCAAGGACTCATCGCCGATTTATCGGCACTTTAGCGCCGCAAAAGTGGCGATAGATTTATCGCCCTATTCCCAAGCTGGTGCAAACTGCCGATATCGCCAGTTTACCAGCGATAGCTGCCGCAAAAAACATTGCCACGGATGAGTGCGACAACTAACGCTAATGATATGCAGAGTAGGCGTTCCCGTGCAAAAACACACGAAAACACCACTTCGCGAGATTCCCAACGACCAGTCAGATCTGCGATGCGAACCAAGAACAGGCGATAAGGCGCGTTAGCAGCAGGGATTTAACACCTGCCTTTTACTGGTGTTAAGCAGGACGACGAACTGCAGTAGAAAGGGACCCCAGCCCAGAGCCCCATCTGAAGACCAACAGATGCCATGGAGACACTGATCATGCAGCTCGGAGACCCAAGAGGGCCACAACACCCACCGCCATGACCCCCAGGCACCACCCCCCCTCGGATTACCACCTAGGCAGTGCAGGACAGCGGACGACCCTAAAACGCACCAGCCCCAGAGACTCAACGCCAGAGGAAGCCATTGGCCAACATAGGCTCAAAAGGACAACCATCCTCTGCATCCTGACCCACATTGCCCACAGGCTGACTGTACCAACACAGCGGACTACCTACATCCCCCCGCAGACAAAGCTGCTGGCTGTGCTGCACCTGTTGGCCCCTGGTACCTTCCAACCAACAACTGCCCGAGTCGGAGGAGTCACACAGCCAGCCCCATCTAACTCCCTCACACATGTCATGGATGCATGTCCACAAAAGCAACGGCGGGCCCCTGTATCCGCACCACACAATAGTTCCAATTCGTAGTGTACCTGCGCAACCAACCCCATCGCCAGCCGTGCTAGATGCCTCCGTGCCCCAGACCCAAGATTGTAGTAACCGAAATGTGGGTGCGCCAGGTCATGAAGTCCAGTAGTCAACAGTAGTGTAAAAACAGAACTTTATTACAAATACATAAATCAACAAAACGAAAAGCTCAGCCAACGCGTTCCATTCCCAACGGGGAACTTCAACAGGGCAACGTGTCTTCAGAAACCTATGGGAGAAATGGTGACAAAGGTCAAAGTTCCGTATAGTCACATGCCTAATCTGGTACAGTGTACTGCACTTGGACAAACCGGAATGCTCACAGGCCTGATAAACCATGCATGAGAAGACCGTAACAGAACTACGTGTGGCCGTAACCGTCGTAGGAGTGAAGAGGAAGGTAACGACCACACGAACTGCTGTTACGGTCACATCATGTAGGACTCATCATACCTGAAAGCATCACGGTGTGTGTCAGCTCAATAGCCCTGCCCCTCACTCCCCCCACACTGCGCAGGAACATCTTGAGACCACGCAAGGGAACTACGCCATAGCTGGCATCACGCACGTGTTGGGGGCAATTCACAGCACACGTGTATGACTTGTGCCCCCTGCCGACACTGCACACAATCACCGAAACAGCAACCACACGCATGCCATCACTGTGCATACAAAAGTGGACCACCGTGGCCTGTCCACCAATATCGTCGCAAACTCCCCAGGCAGTGTGCATGATCCCCACATGTCCGCAAGTCCGCCACCAACCAGCACTTTGAGGATGGCCCCCAGGGAAATGCACTGCCCATCGGCAAGTACCAACTGGACACACCACACACCTCAACTCCACAATTCCCCAACTCACAACTGTGGGAATGCACACGTCACCAATCCACCACCAAAGTGACTACTGCGTGTGTCTCAGTCTCCGCCACAACCTGCCCATAGGCCTACACACACACGTGGCCGACCACCTTCAACGGGCACATTCACACTGGAGACGAGGTGGCTACGTCCCAAACCAGCCCGCGCACATCACGATCATTGCATGCAGGGTTGTGTCAGCAAGGGCGGTGCCCCCCACCCAGCCACGAGTCCGCCGCTGTGACTGGTGGTGCCTGCACGATCCTGTGCACCTGATGCACCCCAGCCCTGGTCCCCAGACCGGTCCTCCGCCTAGCGATGACTAGCCGCCCCTGCGCACCCAGACCTCAATGCTCACCTGCCGCCACCGGTGTGTCTCCAAGAGGGCCCACCACGTGGCGGTGCATCCTCCTCAGCCGATCGCTGGATTCCGCGCCACAGGCCCCCAGCGCACCCTGCGGCACCGCACCGCAGAGTCATGTGTGTGCTGACTGCTGCCTTCAGCATGCACTACGGTCCAGCAGGACTCACAATTCAAATCGAACCACGGTTAGCAGGATGGCTCATCGAGGCCTACGCATCATGGCAGGCTGCACACCCACTCAGGTCTTCAGGTGCCACTAACCCTGTGCAACGCGGGGGGCGTGGCTGGCTGTGCCGCGAAATGGCCGCTTGTTAAGCGAGCTCCGCCGGCCGGAGTCAGAATCCTGCTGAAATATCCGTTTAGACGGTGCACCGACAACAAGTAGCTGGCGCGCTAAGAGGGGCGAATAGTGCGGAGGTGATCGGCACCCTGCCGGCTCATATCGGAGCCAGACCGGAGGAGCAGTGAGCTCCGTGGTGCGGCACCGGAACAGCAAAGTCAGCGGTGGAAGGGAGCGGCGGCCTGACTCCACACTCGAGGCCGCGGTCACCGCGCCGGTGCAGGCCGCACTGACGGCGGAACGCAAACCACGATATACACAGGCCCTGGAGGTGTGGGCAGACTACCGGAGACCGCCAGGCTATAGCGGTGAGTGCCACTGGGAGTAGATACTCCGTAGACAGATATCGCCGCGCCTCAGGGGGTACGCAACAGCCCCGGCGAGAGGGAGGCCTGAGCAGGCTATATGCAGTGACGAGAACGGTGGGGTGCTGGTGAAGACGCCTTCAATCGGAGGACGCCTGGTGGGCACTGTTAGGAGCTGAGGCACCGTTGGAGAATCCGAGGGGAGGGCATTTATACGCCTCGTGAAGCCAAGGACTGAGAGTGCTAGGTGCAGCTACCTGGACATCCACTGGCTCGGGGGGTGAGAATACATCCGATTCCCCTCAGGGGTGACTGTATTACCTGCAAGACGTATGTATTGCCCACCTGCGGGGCTGGCGAACGGTGATGGTGGCACCCAGTGAGAGGGAGAGGTCTGAAGCCCTTCACTACCCGGGGGGAGCTGACCGTTACCTGTAACACCCACTAAGCCAGACGGCGGACTCTATGCAGATTCGGTGACTGCCATTCCTAGTGGCACGATCGAAATATCGAACCCGCAACTCGTGGCTAAGAACTGTTGCGCTGTGTCACACGCCACGTGCGGTCGACTGGAGAGGTGTGGGATATCTCCTCCTGGACGGGGTGGAACTGTGCGCCGACGCCTTGGACAACTACGGGGTGCTGGCTGCTGCCAGATACTCACAGGACGACCGCAATACTCGGAAAAGGGCCTGGCTGCCTCGTCTACACACGGTCCCGCTATGGGCAAGCAGGATGCCAAACAGCCCAAGTTGAACTTCGAGCAGCGTAGAACCACGAGGAATACGGAACATGACACAGAGGCGGGCGCGGAACGCCAGCAGGAACTCCCAGCGGAAGATCAGGGGAGGATCTCCGCACGCTCATGCTAGAGATGCGGTCTAGCCTTCGCACCATAGACACTAAACTAGATGCGATGTCCTCCCAGCTCAATGCAGTAAAGTCAAAGGTGGAAGCACATGATACCCGACTCGAGGCGCTGGAGAACCGGGCCTCGGACTTTAGCGAATTTCAGGTGGAGACGAAGGAGCAACTTCTACACATGGACAAACTACTCGGAGTCATCAGAGCGAAGAATGAAGATTTGGAAGTCAGGTCCCGCCGTAATAATCTTCGCATTACTGGGGTCCCGGAGACGACGGCCATCGAGAAAATGGAGAGGTATGTGACGGAGATGCTTCATGAACTTTTTGATCCCCACCTGTCCACGGTATTCGCGGTGGAGCGGGCACACCGTGCACTGGGCCCTAGGCCCCCGGTGGGAGGCACCCCCCGCCCGATATTGGCCAGAATCCTGAACTACCAGGACAGAGACACGGTGTTGCGCCTGGCCCGGGGCAAAGGAACTATCGTGTATGGGGGTAACACCATCTCCTTCTACCCCGATTTCACCCCAGCGGTGCAAAGTGCACGGAGGGAATTTATGCCGGCAAAGAAACTGCTTCTCCAAGCGCAGATACCATATGCACTTCTATACCCTGCAAAGCTTAAAGTCAGTTATGAGGGGACCACGCACTTTTTTACAGACGCGAAGGCAGCGCTGAAGTTTGCTAAGCATATTGGTGGGAAGGCGTCAAGACGAAGCCCTAAGGAAATGACCTTGGTAAACGCAAGTTTGAGCGACAATGACTAAATGCCTGTTGGGCTTGCTTAGGATATCTTGTATGTTAAGTTGGTCATTGTTTACAGGTTTGCCCAAGATGGAATTGAGCTATTATTATGTTCCTATTGCGATATATCTCTTGCAGTTGAAGTCTTGGGTGCTACTGATAGCGACACCGGAAATGTTGTGAGTAGACCGGGGTAATTAGAATGTGGCCAATATGCTATTTCTTTAATGTCTATTATTTACACCACTAGAAAGTGCCATACCACTTGCGGCTGTGGTTCCACATGCTTTGACGCCAAGTTCCCGGCGCATTTTTTAGGGACGGTAGCACAATATCCCTTATCTCCGGCCACCCTGAGAAATCAGGGGAGAGTGCCGGCGCTACTGCACCCCCAAGGGAAAGCTCCCTTGCGTTATTGGAATTATGTTTGTGTTAGGGATGGGTTTTCTTCAACCTGATTGGGGGGTTGGAGTGGGTGGGGGGTGGAGAGCAGGGGTTGTTCGGCTGTTTGTTGAATTCATGCTTATGACAGTGCCATTGCCTTTATCTGTACACACATCTAACTGCTTGTGCCATCCTTTACCGGAGACATCCCAGTCTAAAGTATTCGATCCCCTATGACCACTCTGAATTTCCTCACTTGGAATATCCGAGGGATTAATGATGGCAGGAAAGCTCGACTGATACACGCATACCTAACGAGACACCACATTGATATATGTCTCCTACAGGAGACGCATATACATTCTAACCCCTCCCCGCGCTTGAAAAATGGCCGGTGGGGACATGCGTACTCCTCAGTATATTCGAATTACGCTAGGAGGGTGGCAGTTTTGATTCGTAGGGGACTCGACTGGAGGGAGAGTCAGGTACAGTTGGACCCCGAGGGACGATATGTTATATTACAGGGAACACTTCAAGGGCACGAGATAGTACTGGTCGCGATATATGGCCCAAATACTGACACACCTGAATTCTTTCAGAATGTGTGGGCCAGGGTAAAAGCTACTGATTGTGACACCATAGTGTGGGGAGGAGACTTCAATGCTATCCTAGATGACGTGTTGGATAGGAAGGGAGTTGCCAGAGCGCTGCACCCACTGGCTGGTGAGACACTGAGGGCGATACTGGAAGATGGGAATTTGGTAGATATATGGAGGTATCTGCACCCTGGAGTCAAGGATGGTACCTGTATTACAGATCACCACCAGGCATGGTCCCGGCTCGATTACTGGATTGTATCCAGGGATGTGACTACTTGGGTGGAGGAAGCGTCACATGTTCCTAGGTCTTTATCTGATCATGCACCTTGCCTCCTAAGATTAGCCTTACCAAACCAGGCACAACGTGTATACACATGGCGTTTACCGCCTAATGCCCTACTGGATGAGGCATTCAAAGAAGAAATTAGGACAGATATCGCTGACTATTTTGAGTTCAACACTGGGTCTGTGACCTCTATGGCTACCCTCTGGGAAGCGTTTAAAACCGTGGTGAGAGGGAACTGCATTGCTAGACAGGCAGGGGTGTTGAAGTCAATTAGAAGCTCCCTAGAAAGAATAGAAAAGAGGATACGGGAGCTGGAGACGCAGTTCTTCTCTACTGGTGCTCCTATGGTTCTGGCATCATTAAAAGAGGCTCTACTCGAGTTCGAAGAGGAGGCGGATAGGGAGGTCAAGTTCCTAGGGAAACATGCTCAGGCGCGTCGATATGGAGAAGGGGATCGCCCCGGGAGGATTTTGGCCGCCATGCTCCGCCCCTCACGCAATGCCACATTTGTCACTACCATAAAGAAAGGGATGGGACACAAATAAAGGGACAGAAGGACATATTGGAGGCGTTTTCAGGCTTCTACAAGGGGCTATATACTACTATCCAGCAATCCCCCCCGGAAGGTCTGATTCCTTTCCTCGACTCTTTACAGTTGCTGTGGCTGAGCAGGGGACATAGGGACTACCTAGACTCCCCTTTCAAGGTGGAGGACATAGTTAAGGTTATAAAGAGTCTTCCCCTCAATAAGGCGCCTGGGTCCGATGGTCTGACCACCGCGTTCTATAAGGCTTACGTGGTGGAGCTTGCCCCCAAACTACACGAACTCTATGTGGAAGCATTGGAGACGGGAGTGCTGCCGCTGTCGCTGCGAGAAGCAATCATAATCACTCTGCTCAAGCCGGGCAAACCGGAGGATGAACTAGACTCTTACAGGCCGCTATCCTTGATTAATGTGGATGTGAAAATCTTTGCGAAACTGATTGCTAATAGGCTACAACCTCTGCTTCCGTTAGTTGCCCGCCCCGACCAGTCGGGATTTATACCGGGCCGGTCCACAGCACATAACCTCAGAACCCTATTTTCAGTTTTACACTACTTACACCCGGATGTACAGGCAGCGGCAGTGTTCCTAGATGCCACAAAAGCATTTGACACCTTGGAGTGGGGTTATCTCTTCGCCATTCTGAAACGTATGGGGTTCAGTCCATTATTCCTAGACCTGATAAGGCTCCTGTATACACAGCCACTGGCGCGAGTGAGGGTAAATGGCCTCCTCTCTGACCCGTTCCCTATTTCTCGCGGCACGAGGCAGGGCTGTCCGCTATCCCCATTGCTCTTTGCCATAGCGATGGAGCCCCTGGCGGCTCGTGTTAGGCAGCATCACACCGCGAAAGGGATTGGCTTTAGTGCCAGGAGCTTATTGATATCCCTTTACGCCGATGACGTCACGCTGTACATATTAAATCCGGCACATAACCTCGATCCAATCCTGAGGGAATTCATAAGGTTCGGAGGCCTCTCAGGTGTGGCCATAAACTGGTCTAAGTCGGTGGTTTTCCCACTGACTGAGGACACCGCACAAGTCCCGTCGGAATTTCCGCTACAATGGGCGTCGGGGCCAGTGAAATATCTGGGTAAGTAGGGATATGCAGGAGCTTTGGACTATGAATTATGGCCGCGCTATATCCTGGCTGGAAGGGAAAGTCGCAGCCTGGGCGAGATTGCCACTCTCACTAGCCGGTAGGATAGCACTGGCAAAGATGGTGGTATTACCCAAATTTTTGTACCTCTTTGTAAATATACCTCTCATACTCACAAAGGCGTTATTTAATACCCTGCGCTCCTTGCTAATTTCCTTGACCTGGGCAGGCGGACAAGCTCGAATTTCCTGGGAATTGCTCACATTACCTCTAAGACAGGGGGTCTGGGAGCACCCGATATGCAACTTTACGCCTGGAGCGCGCAAGCCCAATTTTTGCACTTCTGGGTGCACCCCACCCCCTTTCAGCCACATGTGGCCGTAGAAGAAGATATGGTTCGCCCCTTGCCGCTGGGAGTGGCACTATTCGGGAAGTATAAGCGCCCGCGTGAGGGAATAGACACGGTCGAGACACTACGTTGGGCCTGGCATGGTTTGCGGGTGAGATCTGGGGCCCAAACCCTATATGCGCCTTCCGCCCCTCTGGTTCAAAATCCGATGCTTTTCCCAACCGATGCTGGGCTAGGAGGTAAACTGGCAAAGACGATGGGGCTAGCCACATTTGAGGATTTATACCCGGGCGGACAGTTCAGAGCACCCCCGGAGGCTGAGGGAACTGGCCTTGTGTCATTTGCTGAGGTTTTCGCGTACCATAAACTCAAAGCGGCGTGCAGATCGTTGCACGACACGTTTCCAAATGCTCCACCCACGATAGCGGCTTTAGAAAATATCTTTGTGCAGGCGTCCTCACGAAGACTCATAACTAGAATCTACAATCACACTCAGACATCGGCCCCCATTACGAAACCACATGCATGGACGGCGTGGAACGCTGACCTCGCGACCCCATTGTCGGAGGAACAGTGGCTGTATTGTTGTGGCCAACTCACGGCGCTGTCCCCGAACTATAGGCTTCGCCTCATACATTTTAAGTTCCTCCACAGGATTTACAGAACACCAATAAGTCTGCACAGGATGGGTCTGAAAGATGAGGATAGTTGCTGGCGTTGTGGTACTGCTCAGGCTGGGTTTCTTCATGTAGCGTGGGACTGCCCAAGACTGGGGTCATATTGGTTTAATGTGGGAGAAATTATAAAGCAGATTATAGGCGGGGCTGATACCCTTACTCCTCTGCAGGGGCTGCTGGGATTTGTCAGGAATACACCTGTAGAATATAAGAAACTCCACGCTATGCTCTTACTATTTGCGAAGCGCCACGTAGCGATACACTGGGGCAGTAGAAAGCTCCCATCTAAGGAAGATTGGATTAGAGATGTCGTGTTCGGTCAGATCCAGCTGTCTACCTACTGGGAGTTGATGCCATCTGCCTCGCGACCGAAAGATATCTGGCAGCCATTCATAGAGTGGTTGCGCGAACATAGCAGCCCAGCCGCCGATTCGTCAAGCGATGTGGCCCGAGGTGATTAGGGTCGACTCTAGCAGGGGATGGGAACACATATGAGGTGATGAGTGCTCTTTGATAGGATGGTTACCCCTGTACTAGAGATGTCTGATGGGATCTATCCAGTGGTATCCACTATCCCTGGGTTGAAATCGAGCATACTGTCATACATGAAGGGGGGGATTCATGGGAGGGGGCACCAAGACACTTAATGTATCTGGCAGGTTTCCTTGTTTTTCTTGATCTATCCTTTTGATTGTTTTGTTTTAATGCCAAACTACATCAGTTAAAATTGTACCGACATGTAAATCTGTCTTAAGCTCGCACTGTCGGGGCATGAACGAGACGCTGTTGTCTGTTGTACTATGTTTATGAAATGTCAATAAACAAATTTAAAAAAAAAAAAAAAAAAAAACCCTGTGCAACGCAAGTCATCGTCACGTGGCGGTAGGCCCCTGCCAGCCGCAGTGCAGCGGGTGCCACTGACCCTGTGCAACGCAAGTCATCGTCACGTGGCGGTAGGCCCGTGCCGGCTGCAGTGCAGCAGGTGCCACCAACTCAGTGCGCCACAAGTCATGGACCCTTCATGATTGGGTTGCGTGGTGCGGACACCATCATGTCATCTCCGGCAGTGGGGAATGTGACGTGCTAGGCCCCTTTTATTGGCAGGGTCACATGTCCTGTGAGGCCTGTGCTGGATGGGTGTGGTGTGGGTGTGGACCAGCCCTCAGGGTTTGGCTGTGGCATGCTGACAACTAGACCAGTGATCAGCAGATCACTACAGGGAAGACCTGGGACATGTAGCTTTGTCGTCCCCCCTCTGAGCGTAAGCGGAGTGGACTGGCCTGGCGTATGGCAGGCCAGCGTAGGGGTGGGAACAATGAGCCCGGGGCTCTGGGCGTGCTTCAGTTCTGGGCTGGACAAGGAGGTAACTGATGCTTGTGTCTCTGTTGTAGTGTCTACCGGACCGCAATCAGCAATGTTGCACCCTGTGACTCAAGTCCCACGACATGAGCAACATGGACGTAAGGGGGAATCACTGACCCTACATTCATCCATACTCTCATACTTGAATGATCAAAGGCATGACACATCTGTGCGATTCTGAATGTTTAATTCACATCCAGTGGAGTGTTGCAGCTGGAGCAGTACAGGGCCATGCAAACCCCACTTCACATTATTGGCCCGTGGAGGGCCAGCCCGAGTCCTTCAGGGAATGACAAGTACATCGGAAGAGGATGAGTTCAATCCGCAGTCTGATCGCTGTGTCCTTGGTAACCAAATAGAAAATGGCAGTCCTTGTCGAGGTCCAAGGTGAGTGTCGTAGAGTGTATCGGGGGACAGTGGAAGGTGATGATGCAAAAGGCAGAACCAAGCAGATACAGGCCATATGGCGGAGATGAATGCTACTGCCTCCTCCTTACCAGTAAGGTTGATTCACCCGCATCTTCGTCCTCTGATGTGACATGTGCCTCACACGTGGGTGGTGGTGGATTGCCTGCCGCACTGTGAGGCACTGACACATCAGGGGGCGGAGATGTGGATGTAGAGGCAGCAGCAGCATTCATCTGCGCAAGGCCTTGAGGCAGCAATGCCATGACGATGTGCTGCAGGGCATGGAAGGTCCCAGCCACATCTTGCTGGTGTGCAGCCGTGGCAGCCAATCTTTCCGCCGTCATCCGCTCCATGTTCTCCATGAGCCCCCGCATCTGTCCCAACTCCCGGCTGACATCGTTGGAGCCACTCTGACTGGACAGTTGTTCTTGTCTCAGTATCATGACTCCAGCGATGTCAGCCATGGATCGTTGGAGAGCATGGAGCGGACTGTGGGTGTCCGTTAGGGACTGTAAGTGGTCCCTGATGGTACTCAGACACCCATGTATGGCATCAAGTTTGGCTGCCATGAGGTCGAACCCCACCCGCACCTGATCAGCCATCTTCTCCTGGACCTCTAACACCCGGCGTTGGAAGGCCATGTGTTGTTCGTGGGGGTCCTGGGAGTCAGCTGTGGTGGTGGGTGCTTCCTGCTGTGTGGTCTGTGCAGGGGGTGGGGTCTCCTCGATGCAGCTGGGCTGCCCTGCTCCTGGAGGTAAGGTGCCGTAGCTGTCCATGAGCTCTTGGAGGGCATTGGTGTCGAACGTGTGGAGGTCCTCTTCGTCATCAGTGAAGAGCTGTTGGGTCTGCTCTGCAGGAGGTGTTGGTTCTCCCTCTGCAATGTGAAGGGGAGATGCAGTTTAACATTGTGTTCACATGTATGTTGACGCATTGTACAAGTTTACATACAAACTGCATGACAATGTACATTGTGACTGTTTGGGAGGAGCTGCCTATTTGATGCGGGATAGTGGACATTTCGACAACATCACGGATGTGTGTTTGTACTTGTACATTATCATCTCACATTTCCCTGCTATGCCAAACGTGATTGACCAGTTTCTACACACAAGCGGCACCAGTTGTGTCCTCTGTTCTGTTGTGAACGTGTTGCAGTTTATACCACATTGTTGTCAATGTTGATGTGCTCTGAATGTTATGTGTGTGTGCTGCATTTTGGGAGAGTCGCCCCTGCCGCTCAGATTTGGCTGGCCCTTAACCCTTTCAGGCGGTGTGCCTTTGACTTCTGTGCTTATACAGTGCTGAGATGTTGCATTCTTGGGTAAATTGGGCTCTTGGTGGGAGTTGGGACTCTGGGGCATGGTTTGTCTGCAGATGTGTTGTTGACGTCAGGGGTTGTTTGTGCACGTGGATATGTCAGAGTGTGACCTGCTCCTTTACGGATGTGGTCCACACTCAGCCACCTCAGTGTCGTGGCGTGCAACATGTCATGATATATTGACTGCAGCCATGATATTCGACATGCAATGTCACTTGCATTGTCAGTGTGGCTCACAGACACGCCGCTTTTCTGGGTTTGGCACATGTGCATGGGTTGGTTGTGAGATTGGTGATGTGTGGGAAGGTTCCCCTCTGGGCACATAGTCGACGGGGGTCTACTTGCTGTTTCTAGGTGTGCTGCAGTGTGCCAAGGGGATCAGGGACATGATCCAGAGTCATTGTGGGTGTGCAGTGTGCTACACTTAATTGTGCATGTGTGACATTGTGCCCATCTCCCCCCGTCCCCCCAGTCCCTGGTCGTTACTCACCCTGTTGCTGTTGTGTCAGGTCATGTTGAGCAGTGTCCGGTCCCCCAACTCCTGCCACCGTCTCCACACTGATGACTGTGGACACCATTTCCTCCATCTCATCCAGCTCATCCTGTGGCGCTGGACTCCCACCTCCAGTCTGCATTGCTGCCTTTTGGTTGTTGCCGAGTTTCTGCTTGGTCTTGCGCTTCACAGCATTCCAGCGCCTCTTGAGCTCTTCCATTGTCCTCCTCAGCACTCTGACTGCATTCACCTTGTCCAGGATGGACTGCCATGTTGCATTTTTTGTTGCCAATGACACAGTGGAGGTGACGAACAGTTGTTGATGGTGTTCTATCACCTCCGTGATCAGGATCCTGTTTTCCTACGGTCTGAACCGCGTCTTCCTCTTCTTCTTGTCCTTGCCCTTCCCTGTCCCCGAGGTCCCAGGCTGCTCCTCCGGGGGGCTTGTGGGGTTTTGGCCGTCCTCTGTACCTGCTCTGGCTGCCTCCATTGTGCTTCGCTGTAGTTTGGTTTTTGTTTGTGGTTTTTTTTTTCTGCTTTTGTAGTGATTTTTCCTGCCTGACGTGTGTGATTTGCAGGCCTGGCGCTGCTTTTCGCTGATTGTCTTGTCGCGGTTGGGCCCATCGCAACTTTTTTCGCGTTCGGGTTTGGATTTTCATCGCCGTCCAGGTAATGTTATCGCGGACATTTGACGCGTTATCGGGAGACTATCGCATGTTACCGCCGTGTTGAGAATACGACGTTAACACAGAGTTATTTTCCCGTGATAGAAGGCGATATGAAAACTTGCGTTAACCTATTTTGGCGATGTTTATCGCACGTTCTTGAGAATATCCCCCTGTGTTCCATCACCCACAGTGTAGCATATTTTCGTTTTGAACCAAGTGGGGTGGCTCCTATGGGTGGATTGGTTTTGAAGCATCATGGATAGAGATAGAGGAACTCTTTGAGAGTCTTGCAAGAGGTAACACTGGGGTTACATCACTACAAAGTGGAAACCAACAGTGTAAAGAGGGACTTAGAGATAAGTTCATTAGACTAGAAAAGCTTAAAAAGAATGAAAACTCTAAATGGTGGGATGGGGCGACACTGAGACAGTACTTAAAATTAAACAGAATCCCCAGGGACTTGAGCTCACAAATCCTCCCTGGATGAGGATTTGCCTTTTACCTGGGAAAAAGAATTAACATCAAATTCCACAAAATTGATGGAAATTCTTATAGAGAATGCTGATTGTAAAGTCAAATGCTTACAGGCAGAGATTGCAATGCTGGAATTAGAAATCAGGGAACTTGATCTAAAATAGGTTACTGAAAAGAATTATGAAATTCTTAATGATGTTAACCGGAAACATCAGGAGGAAATCAAGCAAAGAAAGGCACATAAACTGAAGAGGGATGAGTTGGATTATAAACAAGGTAGAATCTTCACCTTTGCAAATAAATATGATCATTTGGTGGCAATAGCCAATAGAGAGCGAGGGAAGAATGCTCAAAATACCACCTCTATCAGCTCCAGCTCCACATCTCTGAGTACCGTACCAACTAGCAAAAGTGAAGCAGAATCAGGATTGGACTTGGCAGCACAAAATAGCACAGATGATCGTTTTTTGCGAGAGGTAAGAAGAATAAAGAGGGGCTACAGAGAGCAACCAAAAGGCATGGAAAGTACAATAAAAAGACCCGGATGGGAAAGAGAGGAGGCACAAGAAGAAGAAAGGAAAGGAATGGATCTCAGGTCCTGGGACAAGAGGAATTAGGGGGCAGTCAGGATCGGAGTGTAGAGATGATAAACTTATCTGACAATACATTGACAGAACAGACGATACCCACGCTAGAGAAAGGGGTGTGTTTTTGCCCAAAAGAGGAGGGAGATATTTGTAAATCTAAGATCGATTTATTCAAATTTGTGAGAAACCTAAAACTGAAGAAATTCTTTAAAACCAATCCTGCAACCAATAAGCAATCAAAACATATCCTGTGGATTGTTTTTCTGACACTCTTACTATACTCGATATTCGGGATACGGAATTACTTCTGTCAATCACGGATGTTGATCGGGACCATATTAGTATGGAACGTTTACTAGAAGATCTAAACATAGATACTGATCTGACCATCTCTAATGGACTTAAAAATAAATCCAAGTGGACACCGACATTGCCCAGTGGTAACACAATAAATATTTTCTACAAATTGGTATTTAATGACTTGAATAGACATCTTGACAAGAAGAACAGTCACGAGAATAGATTCAATGATAATTTGACTAGAGAAGAACATATAGCTCTGGATGAATTTGAAACTGAATAAGAGTATCACAATAAGAGAAGCAATCAAGGGGGCAATATAGTTATTATGAACACTGAGGGTTATAATCAGGAGATCTTGTCACAATTAGCAAATACTACCTGCTATGAGAAACTCAGTAATAACTCCATTGGTACATTGACAGATCAAATTAACACTCATTTAAAAGTGTGGTTTGACAAATGTCTGATAGACCAGGACGAATGCAGGTATTTCAAGGTTGTGAGGCCCAGATTCCCGTGTATTTATACATTACCTAAAATTCACAAAGATATGCAGTTTCCAACTGGTAGACCTATAATTTCTAGCATTGGGGGATCCACTAAGAGATTGTCTCAATATGTAGACTTATTTCTTCAGCGACTGGTTAGCAAGCTCCCATCCTATATTAGGGATACCAAACACATTCTGAGCTTACTATCGGATGTAGTATGGGCGGAAGGGATGATTTTAGCCACACTTGATGTGACAGCTTTGTATACTAGCATCAAATCGGAACTAGGGATACTAGCAGTCAAAAGATACCTGAGCACCAGACAAGCAACACAGTGGGAACACGTGGAAATGTTACTCACCATGATTGATGTTATTCTTTCCAATAATGTTTTTCTTTTCGACAAAGAGTGGTACAAGCAGATACAAGGAGTTGCCATGGGCAACAGATTTTCACCATCCTTCACCAATCTCTTTAAGGGATGGTTTGAGGATGAGTGGATCTGGGGTCCAAAGGGAACGAAATGGTGTGAATCTATCATTTATTGGGGAAGATACATTGATGACTGCATTATGATTTGGTCAGAGTCAATGCATAATTTGAGACTATTTTGTGAACATCTGAATAGTAATGACATGGGCATTAATTTCACGTATCACTACAGTATGAAAGAAATTGAATTTTTAGATGTGGTGCTGTTTATTGAAGACAACCAGATACAGAGCAGATTACATCGGAAGCCACCTTCATGCAATGCCTGTTGCATGCTAACAGTCGTATCCAAGACACCAGATTCAAGGAATTCCGTATTGTGAACTGGTCAGGGCGAGGAGGAATTGTAGCAATGTTGGAGAATTTATGTCATGCATGGAGAACATAAAGAAACTCTTTAGGACTAAGGGCTACAATACACATATTATTAAAAGAAAGCAGAATGCAAGATTCTAAATGTCAAAAGATCCGACACACTGAGAGCGAGGCAATATAAGGATAAAGTAACAATGAGAATAGGCATGACTACAGATTACAATGACATGTCCAAGACACTGAGGAAGAGCATGTATAAACACTGGCATATTCTACGTTCTGACAAGACTCTTGAAGAATGCATAACCCATGTTCCTAGCATCATGTGCAGACAAGGCAAGACTATAAGATCACTATTGAGCCTGAGTTATCCAAGAGTCAAACCACCGGAGACTTGGCTAACCCAAATATCAAGGTTCCATTAATGTGGCAATTGCGGTACATGTAGATATGCAATGGACAAAAAGAAAACCTTTTAAGGTGCGGATGGCAGATCATATGATATCAGATACAGTATCAATTGTGATACTAAATATGGGATATATATTTTGGAATGTAAAGGTAAATGTTTATGTGTAGGCAGTACGATTAGATCCCTCAGAGAAAGGATCAATGAACATGTGAGAGCTGTGGAACACCAGGATGCAAGATATCCAATGGCTAGACACATTAAGGATTGTCATGCGCAGGGTCCCCACAAACATTTCACCTTTTGTGGTATTGACCATGTTGAAATAGACCTCAGAGGGGGTAACAGAGAACTGTTCTTAGGACGCAGGGAAGCTACTTGGATCATGCGTCTGAGAGCTGTGGAGTATGGTTTGAATACCGATCAGGAGATATAGTACTTTCAGTGTGATTAAACCCATTTATAGCAAAATTATATATTGATTATGTCTTACGTGTATACATATAACACTGTGACTGACTGAATTACGCTTCCGAATGACATTTGTTGTTTGGATTCTAATATACCTGTGTTTTATTGCATTGGAATTCAAGATGCATATACAGGCTTTGCGTGTATATTCCTCAAACATGTGACTTGACTACATGAGCAAAGTTATTGATGGACCCATGAAATTCTATCTGATTATTGGGCACCAGTAAGAGAGGATGCGGTGTAATACCATAGACTGTCATGGAGCAGGGTACATCCATTTGTGGTATTGTTGGCCACAATTGTGAATTTAACGCACTAATTTGTGGGCATTAGCGTTGCTGGTTTCATAGTTGGTGCTTCCTAACCTTAGCAGGGTTATTTCTTTACTGCTTTCTGAGAGCAGACATATTGGATATAGCGTATACTACCTTACATGAAAAGGGCTTATCCCGGTCTTAGGTATAAAATTGTGGGATTTTGACCTTTTCAATATTGTGCCCATTCGGGCACGTCAGCTCAGAGGTTTCCGACTTTAGCATAGACTGGACCTTCTTGTATTAGAATAAGCACTGAAATTGACATTAGCACACTTTTTTTTATAAATAATGGTTTCCCTGCTGCCTTTTTCGTTATTCCTTGTGTGTTTTTCCGATGTACTTACCTTTACACTCTAATATAGAGAGCTCCAATATGGCGCCTGTTTTGATATGGGTCAAACAGGATACGCGGTCTAGCATTCCACGTCCTCCTTCTATATTTCGTAGTATGTGTGTCAGCCAGTTCTGATTTTACACGGCGGGAGATAGAGAGCCGTCGGGACGCGTATCGGCGTCCGTAGCACTGGTGAGATCATTGTTTGTGATTATACAACTAAACTAGCGTTTCTCTCCTACTTGGGACCATTTGACATAGACAGTTGTTTTTCCCTCATTTTTTGCAGTTTGCAACTATTTGAGTTTATTACATTGCCCTTTAGTCTTTCGATTCCTGACGGCAAGACACGGATCGGCGTCCTAGTCAGGTAAGACTCCAGCTCGGGTGGTTTTTATTTGAGATATACCATAGCAATTTCGTCCCCTCATAGATTTTAAACCATCATGAACCACTCTCAATGGGTGTCTTGTGAGGTTTTACGTGTCTTTCAGAATGTTTATTTCATTATGAATTTCGCTTTGAGTCTAATTTCTTGCCTTGATGGCATAATAGAGAGTTCTCACCTGATCCGCATTCTTGACACTGATTGGATTATGTTTGGCAATGTCTATTAGTGAGCTATTTAGTGTGCCAAAATTGACATGGACTATATTCATTGTATTTTACATTGCAGTAAGTGTGTGAACATATGGTGCGCTTTGAGATTGTGAAGATATCTGGAACTTTGTTCCTTCTTCTTTTCATTGACCTCATATTGGGCAACTCATGTACGGATAATTCTTTTGGAAGCTTTATGGGGACGTTCAGCTGAGAATGTCTCTTCACTTCTGTGCTATATTCTCACATGGTAACTTTACACATGCATAACAATATAGGTTATCACTCCATTATAGAATTTGGGATTCTGATGTCCAATATCTACTGGCCAGGACGGAAGTACAACCGGCATAGAGGTAGGAATTCTATAGTAAATTTTGGACTCTTATGCTGGTGGGGTGAATGTATGACGTTACTACGCCATCCATTACCCCGCAGTAGGTTACAACGCGGACGTTACATCGTCCGCGTTGTTACCACGCATGGCTTTACATCGCAAGTCGTTTCTATGACTTGCGCTAGATGGCGCGCTGGACTTAGGAATAGTATAAATTACTATTCCTACTCCAGTTAGCGCAACAGCAGGGAATGTGTTGGATTTAAAATCCAACACAATCCCTGGTGTTGTGCGCCATCTAGCGCAAGTCGTAGACGATGTAACGTCCGCGTTGTAACCTACCCGCGTGGTATTACCAGCGTTGTAAACGCTGTTTCCCGGTGGGGTGTATACAAGGCACTCTTTGCAGTAGGTTATATTCATATATATTTGTTCACCCTAATATATAGGTATTAGAGTGCTTCAACATAGGAAGTCAGGTATGAGAGTAGTCTTTTCCATATGCAAATTTTTAAACACATGATCACTATTTGGAGGTGCGGTAATGGCCCTGTGTGCAGGTGTGTCGTTTCATTCACTCACATGTAAAGTGTTATGGTTAATTGCACCACGTCCCACCTTACGACATTAGGACCGTGTGATGTTAATGCACAAATATATATACAACATACTCCTTTTGTATAGGCACAGTATTCCTTGAATAATTGATCTGGTTATGCATTGATCTAGTCTCACGGTGCATTATACACCATTTAATTAGATGGATGGTTTTGGTTTCCACTTCACACAAGATGTATAGTGTGTGTTGTTCTTCACACACTACAATTGTTTGTATATTATTTTCCAGCCCTGAGGAAGTCTTGGGTTATTTCCCTAGATGATGAAACACATGTTGGCTGGATAACAAAAATAAGAAAATAAAGACCAAGAAAATCCGATTTGAAATGTGTTCTATTATATGATTGTAATAAGTTGGTAATTGACTTAAGTGTGTGCTCAGGTGGGGTGTAGGTACCTTCAGCCATGATGGCTGGACATTAATCAAACTTTTCCAACATTGACAGAAACCACCTTGATGGCGGTTCCTGTCTGTGTAGAGAGTTGTCTGCAAGGGCGGACGAAAATCCCTCAGGATGGCAGACGTACTGTCCTCAGCCAAACCCTAAATCAGGCAGTTTGTTTCCTGACTTCAGTCCTGGAGGTCGATTAACACAGGCCTAATTCTGAAGGTCAAATCCTGCCAGACCAGCATTCAGGGCTAGACTGGCCGTACCGGGCATCGGGCATTTCCCCAGGAGGCTGGAAGGGTGGGGACCGGTTTTGCAGCAGTGGGGCCGGTTTTGTTACTGGGGGGCGGTTTTGCAGTGGCGCTGCAATATTGGCCACCAGTAACAAAAGCAGCAAACGAGCATTTTCAGCCTCCCGGGGCCAGGCGGTGCTCCCCCAGTGATTGGTCTGAGAAAATTACCAGGGCTGCTTTGGGTTCCCAGTCCGGCCCTGCCAGCATTCCACCTTTTTCCTGAGCAGCGCTATTTAGCATTTCACTCCTGCTTCCCGACCATCCATTACTTATTATTGTCATTATTATCCTCCTTCTTTAGGTTCGAGCAGCTTTGCATGCCGTATTTGGTTCTTTGAAAATGCGTGTCTGTTTTCCTTACTTTTATGTTACACACTATTGCTTCTTGCTCGTTGTCTATCATGGATGTGTATTATGTTCACCACCTTTATCGGCGCAACAGAGCCTACCTCTGTATGAATTCTCTGTAGGTAGTTATTTTGCCACCACACGCAGGGGCATATGTACAAAGAAATGTCGGAGCTGCGTCAAATTTGGCAGCACCACGCTCTGACTTTTACAAAACGCAGGGATGCACCGTATTTATAACAATACAGCACACCCCTGTGTTTTCCCTAGCACTGGCGCTAAAATTAGCTGTTGTAAGAGCAATTACGAGGCTGATGAGACAAAGAACACAATATGAGCTCTAGGATAGTCCTACATTTGTTGCTTGTAGAGAAATGTGTCCACTTTAAGACCCACCTGGCTGTTACTTTCTTGACATAGAATTTGAAATTCATACTCCCATTGGACTCCAGAGTTCCAATCATTCTCTCCTGAACACTCCATGCTAAAATCCCTTTACAATGGGTGAGTGTCGCTCCTCTCTGTCAGGGGTCCTAGTCTCTAGAACACCCTCACTCCAAAAGTAAGATGGCCTTGCTCTCTGGTTGAGTCCTGAAAGTCTGTCCTATTTGGGTAGGTATCAAATGGAAACCAGCAACAAGAGACCCACAGGTAGTGGTAATGTATAAGTATCACCCCCAGTCCCTCAGTGTGCCAGTCAAAAAAGCTAGGAGCTGGAAAAATACCCACCTGTGCCTTCAGCTCACATCCCAGGACCCCTGAGCACAACACTTCAGCTGCCGTCAGTATTCAACCAGATAGAGTGGGTGGCACTGCGTTGGGCTATGGGGGTGACTTCTTTAGTTATATAGCGGGATTCCACCCACACGCACAGTTTTTACTCTTGCCCTGAACACTTCTCTACACAACCCACTGTATATGTTCTACTAATAGCATGATATGCTTTTTTACAACAAACACATTCATGAAGTATCAGCACAAGAGGGCACAGACTCCTGAGGCACTCGTGAAAGCAAAGGGGGGGGGGGGCGGGGTCAAAGATGGAAAGGGGAGAAGGAACCTCCAATGACTTTTCAATGAATCTTGAACTCGTATAGTCGGCAGACTTCAGTTTGACTGAAATTGTGCCTCAACCGTGCCGTATGCTGGTATCTTTATTTCAATGGAGTTATGACTACCCAAGTAGCAGCTGATGGCTTGAAACATGCAAGCAGGCATAGCTCTCTCCAGAGGATGTGAAACAGGAGCTATGCATGCAGTAAAAAAGCACGAGGCAATGCCTTGGATCACATACAGAGGAGGGGTAAGAGGGCATGAATGGAAAGTGAAATAATGAGCATGAGCGCGAGATAGAAGCAGATTATGAGACAGAACTGATCAACCTGGAGAGGAAAAGGAGCAGAGCATGATAGAAGAGCTACCTGGATCTAAGGCATTCGCGTCTGGATCTAAGGCATTCGCGTCTGGATCCAAGGCATTCGCGTTGGCAGGGCACCAGCCATGGCATTTGTATTCGGAGAACCCCAAAAAGACACCGTCATAACCCAGCAATATCCAAGTTCTATGCAGTATGTATACAGTATTTTAGGTCGACTTAATTTGGCGGTGCCCACAGGCATTCAGGCTGTTTTGGGGTCACACCAGAGGCTTTGGGGTGAACCAAAAAGAGAGTTTCACCTAACAGTCCTTACTCTCTGATGCATATCTCCATGCTCATCGTCTCTCATAGCCTGCACAAGTGACAGAAAGGGCAGCATAGGAGTGCTATATAAACTGCTGACGCAAAGAAACACAATCATGATGTTCTGCAGGAAGCAGGATAGCTTCTGCAGCGGAAAAGGTAAGAAATTACTCATGGCAAACACTATGCTAAAAACAATGTAAGTAGAATGAAATCTTCTGTACCATGCAGCATTGCCTACTCCATTCTTACTCTTGTGTCAACAGCATGTTAGGTCCCAATTCACAAAGCTCCTTCTGTGAGTAGCTGTGTCACATGCCTATGGTAGGTGTGAAATACTTTCAAATTTCCAGTCCTGATTCAAAAAGTATTTTCTGTACATGATTGTGCTTTACTCCAGGATTAGGTGAAGGTTACACACGAATCTCCAGAAGTTAGACACTTAGGTCCTGATTTACTAAATTATTGCGCACTGCAGCAGCTGCAAATGCTGCGCTGCGTGAGAAGGATAGAGCAGGAGAGCTCCATATCTACAGAGATATGGCTCTCTCCTCCCCTCTCCCTAGAACCGGCGCAGATTTTAGCTGCCATGCGCCAGGCACACACCTTTGTACTATAGTGCAAGGGTGTGTGCCTGAGTCTACCACATGTTTTGTGCTGGAAGGCTATCCATCCAGTACAAAATACTAAGCTTCGACACACTTTAAAACTTTTCCTATTTTGTATGTGTGCTGAACAGTGCAGCACGCATGCAAAGTCGGAAAAGAAAGGAGAAACGAAAACATTTCTCCTTTTAATGCATCCTTTCAAATGGCATTAACTTTTGGCGCTAAACCCTGTCTACTATTGTTTGTAGATAGGTGGGCATATGTATAAGGCAGTGGCGCAGCGTTTCAGGAACTTTTTCAGCACTGTGATGCGTCATTTACAAAATGCAGGGATATGCCGTATTTACAAGAATACAGGACACCCCTGTGCTTTTCCTAGTGCTAGTGCTAAAAATAGCTGCTTAGCACCAACACAGACACCCTTGTGCCATATTGCAACGGTGCCTGTGTTGCAGGGATGATTGTTTATGTGCAGAAAGGTGTCCCTTCCTGCACATAAACAATCAATAATGGCGATTTGCTACTTCTATGTGTGCTGCTTTCTGAAGCACATAAAGAAGTAGCAAATCGCCATTATTTAACGATTGTTTTGTGTAGGAAGGGACACCTTCCTGCACAAAAACAATCATTAATGCCATTTTGCTCTTTCTATGTGTGCTGCGGAATGCAGCATACATAGAAAAAGCAAAAACAAGGAGAAATATAAGTATTTTGCCTCGTTGCACCAATCTAATACCTGCTTTTGCATGGCGTAAGTTTTTGGCACTGTCTCAGATTTACACATCCTTGTAAATCTGGGGCAGGGTCAAAAAGCAATAGGAGTTTGGGTGGACCACCCACTGCAACACCCATTGCATGCCTCTTTCACAGAGATATCTGCATGAAAGGGTACCTTATTTACAAAGCGGCGTTAAGCCATGCAAAGTGGCTTAATGCTGCTTTGTAAATATGGTGCAGGGCATTGCGCCACCGGAACGTCGAAAAAAGTGACATTCCGGTGACAAAATCCCCTTGTACGTGTGCCCCAGGGTTTTGTATCAAAAGGAATGGGTGATTGCATGGGAACGCCCATGTACCACCCTTGTAACGCCCACTTGGTGCTAAGTAACACAAACCAGTGCTTTACGCTGATTTGTGTTACTTTCAGGGTACTTTCCAGTGCAACAAATAAATCAAAAACAAGAGAGGACCCCTGAGTAGTCAAATAAGCAGGCACGGGATACAGGGGAACAAATGCATCGGCAAAAAACATAAAAAGACTGCCTGAGGGATTCAGTTGGTGGAGTATCTCACCATATTTACAAGGATGCTTACCAAGTCATCTAGGAGTCATAGGGGCATATTCACAAGGAGCTATCGCCGAATTAACAGCACTTTATCGCAGCCAAAGTCGTGATAAATTTACCCCCCCATTCACAAGCCGGTGTAAACAGCCCACAGCACCAGTTTACCCGCGATAGCAGCCGCAAAAAACATTGCCACAGAGGACCCCAGCAAATATCGCTAATGAGATGCAGAGTAGGCGTTCCCGTGACAAAAGCCGAGACAACAGCACACCTCAACATTCACAACGACCAGCCACATCCGCGATAAAAACACAAAACAGGTGATAAGGTGCGTTAGCACCAGGAAATCTACACCTGCTCTGACCTGGTGTAAAGTCGGACGGCAGCCAGCACCACAAAAGGGAGCACAGCCCAGGGCCACATCCGAAGGGCAACAGATGCCATGGAGCCACCCATCATGCGGCCCGGACACCCAAGAGGGCCACAACACCCACCTCCACCACCCCAGGACCCCAACCCACATGCGGAACATCCCCCCCCCCGGACCACCACAGACGCAGCGCAGACAAAGACAGCGGAACCCCAGGAAACGTACCAGCCGCATAGACCCAACATCTGACAATGTCACCGTCCACTACAGGCTGAAAGGGACAACCAACCTACGCATCCTGACCATCATCCCCTAACAGGCCTACGGCAACAACACAGGGGATAACCAACATCCCACCCCACACAAAGCTGATGGCGTGGCTGCACCTGTTGGCCCCTGGGACCCCCCATCCAACACCCACCAGAGTCGGAGGAGTCTCACAGCCAGCCACATCCAAGTCCCCCACACCTGTCCTGGACATCACCATCACCCTGGTACCCCAGTCCCCATACGTACAACACAATGCGCAGGATCCGCTGGAGACCAAGCAAGGACCATACGCCATAGCAGGATGCACGCACGTGTCGGGGGCAATACACAGCACACATGTACTACCTGTGCCCCCTGGTGACACAGCACACAATCACCGCAACAGGAAGCACACGTCTCACACCAATGTCGCCTTCAAATACACAGCCAGTGTGCATGATACCTTCATTCTCCGATAGCCCATCATCAACCAGCGTCCCCAGGATGGCAACAAGGGAACAGCCCCTTGGCAATATACAAATGAACACCCCACACACCTCAACTCCACAACCATGCAACTCACAACGCTGGCAATGCACACGTCACAAAATCACATACAACAGGCACAACAATATGCCCACCCACCAGACACGACAGAACAACTTACAATGTCCACATGGGCAAGCCCTGAACATGAGCCAGCAACGGCATGGCACCTCAGCCACATAATAGCCAAATGTGGGGAGAGGTGGCAACCAGGCATGTGTGAAGAATGCAGTAGAACCATGATTGGGAAAGTACACAATGCCAAGAGTGCCGGAGATGTGCTGGACACCTCGCAGTATGCAGAACACATCCATAACCATGGCGACATACACCGTATGCGTATGGAGTGTAGTGGACAGTGGACGCCACCATGTCACCCCAGCCAGTGGGGGACCTCACGGAAATGTTGCCTGTTACGCCCCCCCTAAGCGTCAGCGGAGTGGGATGGCCCGGCGTACGCCACGCCAGCGTAGGGGTGTGAATAAAAAGCACGTAGGCCTGGGCGTGGTCCTCTTCCGGAAAGACCTCTTCCGGCGGTGCCTCCCACCTCGCCACGAGGCCGACGCCATCCTCGTGAGCGGAGTTGCCTGCGATGCCATGCGCCTGCCGGACCCCGGCACGCTGGACCACGAACCCGTCAGGCCAGCCCCTGCGCAGCCAGGCCACACTGATCACTTTCCGACACCGGCGTGTGTCAAGGAGGGCCCACCACGTGCCGGCGCAAGCCCCAAGCCAGAGGCCCGAGACCTTGGCAGCCACCTCAGACCATCACGGCCTCCACGACACCGGCCCGCTTCATTCATTTTTCGTTGACGTACTCCACTGCCGCCCCCGGCCTACTCTTCGGACCAGTAGGTCCCATATGTGAAACTGTGTCCTGAGTCATGAATGGCAGTGACCCCAAACCCGGGCCAGCGGCCACAGCACCAGACCTCCCCCGATCAGTGAGGCATAGTTCCATATGGGCATCTTGCGACACATGGTGCCACTAACCCTGTTCAACGCCAGCCTGCTACACGTGGTACCACTAACCCTGTTCAACGCCAGCCTGCTACACGTGGTGCCACTAACCCTGTTCAACGTCAGCCGGCTACACGTGGTGCCACTGAACCTGAACTACGCAGGCCGGTAGGGCCATCCAACCTATGCCGGCGACACTCGGTGAATGGGCCGTGCTGACCGCTGCCTCAGGCCTACACCACGGTCAGGTAGGTCACACATTTGGAACTGAGTCTTGATTACACCATGGCAGTGAACATTAGTTATGGCAGAGAACAATTCACAATACACCCTCCGATGTGGTGGCATCACAACCACACGTGTCTGTGGGCCTACGCGGACCACTGCCCTCGGCCTACGCTGCGCACGAGTGGGATCACAGATTTGGAACTGAACATCGGTAATTCAAAAGGCAGAATACATTTCTTCGCACGCACGGAGGGGCGTAAGAGGATGACACGTTGCAGTCCGGAGGGAACAGGATCAGCGTCACGGAGGTGATTGAACACTACCGACAACTGCCACTGTGTCACTAACTCTGTGCCTCGCGAGCCAACGACACGTGGCTGTGGGCCACTGCTGACCGCAGCCTCCGGCCTACACTGCGGTCCAGTAGGTCACAGAGTCCTGATTTGGCAATGTTGGAGTTCACATCTGTGTACCGGCATCATCGCAGACTGCATCCCCTCACAGCACCTGTGCCACTAAGTGTGTTCCCCGACATTCATGGACACTCACTGGTCGCACATTGGTGGCGTTTGAGTCTATGGACTAGGGGCTAGTTTTCATCCTCATGTAGCTGATACCGAATTGTTGGTGAAAACGAGGGTTGCGCTTTCCACTCCTCCATTTGCTACTTCCGGATAACATCAGACCTTCCGCATCATGTCCTGGAGGACACTTTCCACTGTCCCCCGAAACCCTCCGCAACATACACCTCGGACATTGATGGGGACCCGCTCAGGTCGCATGGCCCATCTGACTGCACCGCAAGTCACCGTCCCGTGGCTGGGTGCCTGTGCCGGCCGCAGTGCATCCGGGGCCACTAACTATGTGCTGCTCAGGCCTGGGACCCCTTCTTCTGAGACATTGAATGGCCTCTGTAGCGATGGTCTTGGGGTCATCAACGCCATGTGTCTGTGGCCCTGTGCTGTCCGCATCCTCCGGCATCAACTGCGGGCCACCAGGGCCCACACATATCATCGAGTCTCGACCGGCCCGGACGTCGCATCACCGCAGGAGGCACACGCCACCACCGCAAGGACCACCTTCAACCGCCATCTGCCAGAGTCGAAAGGGTGGTCCTGACAGACCTACGGAGTTGCTCAGACCTATCGTGGATGCCCTCATCGGCTTGCTACCCTGCTCAGCACTCCAGGTGCCAGTGACTCAGTGCACCGCAAGCCATTGTCCATTACTGATTGAGTTTTGTGCTGTTGTGAGGTTGCACAGCAATGTCACCTCATGCAGTGGGGAAGACCTGGGACCATGAGGAGGAGGATGTGTGAAGTGTGCGGACGGGAGAAGGCACATACAATGGGAGGGCAGGTGGCAACAGCCCCAAGGCAGGAATGCAGACTGGTGGCGGTAGTCAAGCTACACACCCGGATCTAATACTGAGTATTGCGCTGTGGACTGCGGACGCAACTGTCACCTCAGGCAGTGTGGGAGACCTGGGACGTTGATGAGGAAGTTGATGCAGGTGTAACACACCCCACTGCATCTGCATCAGGGCTAACCCGAAGGGACATAATCCTAGCAATTTCTTCACATGAGCGCGCTCTTCTCTAGTGCCCCTACCTCAGTGCACTGCAACTCACGGAACGTCCAGACTGAATATTGGGTGACCTCTGGCCTTACTCCGGATCCCTCCATATTGCTCTGCATTTGACTCTGTTATGCTGGTGTTTTCTGTTTCCATGACACTGGTGTCCACTTTTCAGGTTGTTGGCAGCACCAAGCACTCCGTGCGGGCTGGCTTATACTCACCCCGCACACATCAAGCACAGGCGTCACTGTACATGTGGCCCTGCCAATAAAGGGGCCGGGTGCACGTGCCCGTAGCCAGTTCAACATGATATGTGCATGTGTCCCTGTGGTCTTGTTGTATGCATGGGGGCCCTGGGCCCTACGACATTACATTGTGCTGTGTACAGCGGACGCAGACATGTCACCGCAGGCAGCAGGCTAGAACCTGAACATGTGGCTTTGTGGTCACCCACTCAGTTCGTAAGGGGAGTGGACTGTGCCATCGTACGCAGAGCCAACGTGGGTGTGTGACTGATATGTGCGTGCCCCTGGGCGTGGTTCTGTACTGGGTATGTGCATCTGCAAGTGTCTCTATGGAAGTGTGGGTCTCCTTTGTGGGGTGTAGGTGGTCCCTGAAGGGTATTGGACACCCACGTATGTGTTCTAGTTCGCATTCCATGGGTTGGGCAACACCCGCACCTGTTGGGCCCCCTCCTTTTGGCGTTCTGCCACCTGGCATTGGGGTGCCATGTGTGGGTGGGTGAAGTGTTGTGAGGCAGCCGTGATTGTGGGTGCTTCATGCTGTGTGGTCTGTTGCAGGGTCTGGGTTCTCCTCTGAGTAGCTTGTCTGCCCTGGTCCTGGTGGTGGGTTGTGTGGGATGTCCATGGGCTGTTTTAGGGCGTCGGTGTCGGGGGTGTGGTGTTCGTCTCGGGCATCACTGATGGGTTGTCTGTTCTGACCTGCTGGAGGTGTTGTTTGTCCCTCTGCATTGTGAAGGGGAGGTGCATGTTGGCATTGTGTTGGCGCCTTGTTCTTGTCGACATGCAGACTGTGTGACAATGTACATTGTGACTGTTTGGGCGGTGGTGGCTATTTGAGTTGGGACAGTGTACATTTGGCCTACATGGCTGATGTGGGGTTGTAGGGGTAGATGTGCATCTCACAGTTCCCTGCTCTGTCCAATGTGATTGTTCTGTTTCTGCGCCTGGGTGGACCCAGTTGTGTCCCCTGTTCTGCAGTGTGGGTGTTGCACTTTGTGCCACATTGTCATGGTATGTGCTGTGATTGCTATGTGGGTGTGTTGCAGTGTGCCAGGGAGATGGGGGACATGTCCCGGGGTAATTGTGGGTGTGCAGTGTGTTACACTTCATTGTGCATGTGTGGCATTGTGCCCATCACCCCCTGTCCCCCCAGTCCCTGTTGAATCCTCACCCTGTTGTTGTTGTGTCAGGTCCTGTCGAGCTGTGTCCGTACTCCCTACTCCTTGCACCCTCTCCACACTGATGACTGTGGCCTGGGTTTCCTCCTGCTCCTCCTGTGGCGCTGGACTGCCACCTCCTGTCGCCATTGCTGCCTTCCTGTTGGCAGCGGGTTTGTACCTGGTTTAGGTTGTCATGTCCTGCCGGCGCCTCTTGGCCTCCTGGATTGGCCTCCTGGGCACTCCGACTGCATTCCAGGTGGTCTGCTTGTGGGTCAGTTGCTGGTAGTGTTCTGTCGCCTCCATGGCCTTGGTCTTGTTTTCCTGCGGGCTGCACCCCGTCTTCCTCTCCCTTTTCTCCTTGGCCTTCCCCGACCCCGTTGTTCCTTGCTGGTGGTCTGTGGGGGTTGTGTGGTTCGCGTTGCCCTCTGCGCTGGGTCGGGGTGCATCGATGTTGCTACGTGCTTTGGCTTGTTTCTGGTGTGTTGTTTCTGTGGTTTTTATGGTGCAATTTCCCGCCATACGCGTGGGATTTGCATGCCTGAGGCTGCTTTTCGCTACTTTTTGTACCGCGATTGGCCTCATCGCATGATTTCTCGCATTCGCGTTTCGCATTTTTTCAGCGTGGCTTTGATTTTCACACTGACATTTGACGCGTTATCTGGTAACTATCGCATGGTACCGCCTTGTTGTGAATTCCACGTTGACACGGGGTTATTTTCCCGTGATAGGCTGCATTATTGAAAGTTGCGTTACGCTACTCTTGCGGTAGTTATCACACGTTCTTGTGAATATACCCCATAGTGTATATGTCTATATATTCCACAATAGAGATAATCAGGCATATAGAGAATCATCAATGTCATCATCCAAAGTTTTATCAAAAATATAATTTGTTTATTGTAATTGTTACCACATAAATATACATATATCTATACATATCACAATACAAAACATTCTAAAGGTTCACACATAACAGAAAAAAAGTATACCATACAATTAGGCACCATTGAGCCACCCTCACTGATACTTAGATACGTCACCCATACAAATCTCACCACATTCATTCAACAGACATCCTTCCACATGTCCAAACCCACAAACAAAAAAGACAACAATAATTCAAAGACCAATACTAACAAAGCACAATAGTAAAAAACATATATGACAAAAGGAGAAAAATATTTCAATATTCAATTATTTTGCGTACAAATGTGTAATAAATTGTTTCTTAAAAATCATTGCTAGAAGTCTCAGACACCCGAACAATTAAGACTTGTTGTCCAGAAATGCCCTGACTCGCATTTCGGCGAAGACCTACAATCTTGGTCACACCTTCTTCAGGCCGCTAGCAAAATATATAGTAGGGTGACAAAGGGTATACATCCTGTACGGTATCTGGCTTCTGGCAAAAAACTCAGAATAAACGCAGGGCTCCCTTATAAGTTTATGGATGAGGACAGGCTGTATCCAGAGAGCTATGTCTGCAGCTTGAGCAGATATCCTAAATAAGTACCAACAATAAAACGGAACGGAACTAGGTAAGTCTCTTATCTAATGACCGCATAATGTGCCAATAAGTAGAATGTTCCTGAAGGATTCTTACCACCTTTATAAGAGAAAGGGTTAACAATCCAGAACCATGGCACAAACAATGGAGTAGGAGCGGCTGAAACACGGCCGCTAATCTTGTGGTGCAGAGATACATAAAAGCTGAGTCAGTCTCAATGCCTCTGGGGCAACAATTAAGTCAAACACCATCTCCCGGGTTTTTGAACAAGAGCAGTAATAGTCTCCTGAGCTGTGGACCGTGGTGTCCACCGCAATCAATGGATATTGGAGCGCTTACAGCTTTGATATCATCTGCTTCCTCTGGGCAAAGGGCCACCCCTCTGCCGAAAACTGGTACCCGAAGAAACCAATAGACTGCTTCAGAAACTCCCACTTGGCACAGTGAAGGGTCAAGCCACTGTCCTACAGTATTTTTTAGAACTTTCTTAAACTGTTGGTAATGTTCTTCCAGTGTAGCGGCATGTAGCAGTATATCATCACTGACATTTAGCACTCCTTGAAACCCTGATAGCACCCACTCACCACATTCTCAAAAAGGTTGGCAGCACTTGAGATTCCAAAGTTCAACCGCTTGTAGCAGCATAGTGCGACATAGATCTGGTGGTTCCCAGAGCATAAGTCTATCTTTCAAAACCAACGCGCTCCACTTAGCTCCCCCACTATGTCATCAACCGTTGGGGTCAATTGCCATTCTCTCTTGATGGCAAGATTGGGTAGCCACATCTCCACACATATGCATGCTTCCTCTGGTTGCTTGGGTTTCCTGGTCACCACAATTGGTTAAACTCAAGGGATGGGCCTCCTACTGCCTCAATAATGTTGTCCTCCTCCAGTTTTTTGAATTCCGCTTCGACTTTCGGGCGAAGAGGGAAAGCCAACCTTCAGTGTCGCACAGTCATTGCCTGTATGGTCAGGTCAATGTGTAGATGTATCTGCTTCCCATTCAGACAGCTGATGCCCTTTAAGAGGTCTTGAAACTCTTATATCAGCCCTTTGAGCTTCGTGTTGTGAACATTGAATGTGAAAATTGACAAGCCTGAGGTCTTGGACGGTCTGGCAGCTTATTAGCATTCTATCTAACCACAAAAATCCCAGAGAAAGGCTCCGGGGAGGGAACAAGAGGCCTGGGGTACTAGGAGGAAGCAGCCTCCAACATAAACTGTTTACCACAAAAAAAGCCACTCCTAGTGTAATGACCTAAATGTCTCTAAATTTGTGATATGCGGATTGGCATCTCACAAAAAGTGAAGGACTGGTCTCACACACCACCTGGTGTCATGCTTCATCATTGACCAGTCCTCGCCCCTTAAAAACTTGGTTTGATAAGGTGCGGGCATACACCTGACGACAGGGATGCACTTCTAAATCTAAGTGGGGGCCCTTACAAAAATAATGTGTGCTTAAAAACCATTACAGATGACAAATTAAATTTTAATTTTATGTAAACAGCATCTGTATGGTCATTAAAACCAGCGTTGCGGTGTGTATGAGGAAATTATTGTCCTCCCACCGTCGTGTATAAAGTCAACATGTTTCTGCCCTTCGGCCCGATCGGGTCCATGGCATTCTTCAGGACTTACAAAAAACTAAAGGCTCCGCCCTTACCAATTTTATGGAAAAAGGGAATCCACTGGGTGGGGTGAAACAATGTCACCCTCAACCTTCAGGAGGAAAAAATTTTCTCAAACCTACAAAGTGAAAAGGATAAAAAGAAGAGACATTGTATAATACAAATTTGTAATGAAGTCATGAAAAATTCGACAGTCAACTCCACATGCATTCTACAGTGAGTGGCTATAATGTGCTACAAACGTGTCAGTCATCTGTGCACCATATTCAATAAAATCCACGGGACATTTGTCCCGTATTTCTTACCCTTGTGGGGGGATCTACTAGCCCCATAGGAGGCCGTGGACGGTAGACCAAAAGAGGTCACTAGCTATCAAAAAGGGAGAGAGGAATAACAGAAAAAGGAATATGTTATCACTGCATGTGATCATAGTTACATGCAAACATACTGCTTAGTTCTTATAATTGTTGTTTTGAAAGAATTAATTATTGATTAATCAGCATAAAGCACCTCGGGCCCCAAGGGCCGTGGGCCCAGGACATCCATTCTCGCACACACACATTCTTACTGTGACCGTTGCGTGTCCGCTCCTTGCACCTATGTCTGCACGGGTCGTCTCCTCGTAGATGACTGTGAGGGAAGGCTGTCTGGGTTTTATGGCGTATGCGTGCTGCCAACGCGGTGCAGGTGTGGGTAATAAGGATGAGCGGTAACCAGTAAAAGAAGGACAACGGTGTTTCCGGTGTCGTTGCCCTCTTTAAGTGATAATACGCCTGGCCTGCCTGGAGCGGTTTCGTTGACCAAATATGGACATCCGGTAGTGCTATTGTAATGCCATTGGATACCGCTGACACCCGGGAGTGTTTCCATCTGATCAGTGCGGTTGCTGCCAAATGCCGCGCATGCATTTTAAAGGGAGCTGGAACGTTCCAAAGGCTTTCCTAATCAAATACCGTAGTGTTAATACTTTCACAATAGGCCATGCATTAAAAGTGAACGAAGCGAAGTATCTGCGTGCCTAATCTCATTTCAAACACACACTACCGTTTGAACTACCGTGAGTTCTATAATCCTGTTAGATCCGCTTTTACAGATGCTGGCGAGATCGCGTATTTACAAGAAAACATGTGCACATTGTAATTTGTTAAAGCAAGTCAAACACGCGACTATGAGTGTTCTAGATCTAAATATCCAATAATCTGCAGGTGGGCGATGTTCCCCTATGCAGATACGTAGTATTGTCTAGTGCACTAAAAGCATCGTTACATACTGTATGTCTAGCCTAAAATAGCAACTGTCCTGGGATATTAAAAAGGCATAGTTGGTAAATTATCCCAGTATCGATCCCAGCACCGTCCCCTTGTCTCTAGCGTACTATCTAGACAGGTTTTCGACTGACAGAGCTGGTTAAGGGACCGGTTGTAGGATTTAGGGTTTTCTCCTAGAGTATGTTCTGTGTTCATCATGAAGCTACATTATCCTGACAACTGTAGCCACGGAATATCATCGTTCAATCCTGTCTGATTGGATTTCAATCTATACACCCATCTTTGTTCCCTGATGTGCAGTGGTCTTGTGAGGTCTGTTGTGGATTTTTTTAAAACCTCTAGTACTGTCCATCTCAGATCGCTGTCTTTGTGTTCAGAGTCCAAAAAATGCCTCGTGAGTTTTGTATTCGTCTTCTTGCCCCATATTGTGCTTCGGTGTTCATTGATACGGATCTTAATCTTGCGGGTAGTCATCCCCACGTAGAGGAGATTGCAGGGGCATGTCAGTAAGTAGACGACATTCTCGGTGTTGCAGTTACTGAAACTATTCAGTTTCCACGGTCTATCTGTGCCAATATCTACTTCTTTTGTCACGGTGGTGTAAGGGCATGCAACGCACCCACCACAGGGATAGTGTCCAGTGGGTCTATGTGTGTTCCAGAGAGTTGTTTGTTCTGCTCTCCCGAGAGTTTGGTCTATGGCGTGGACCAGTTCATCACGTAAACTTTTACTTCTTTTAAATGCAAAGAGTGGGAGATCCCACTTTTTGCCTGCACTACCCAGGATGTGCCAATTTTTTTTGACAATTTTCTTCACGGTGTTCGAAACTGGCGTGAATGTAGTAACGCACATCATTTGATCCTTTCTTTCTTTATCCGTGGTTTCCAGAAGAGCTTCCCGTGGGTTGTTCCTTGCCCTCTTTTTCGCTCTCTTGATTAGTTTTTTAGGGTAATGTCTTTGGAGCAATTTCTCCTCTAATTCCTTAGATTGTTCCAGGAATGTTTCGGTTTCTGTGCAATTTCGCCGCACACTTAAGAACTGACCCACTGGTAGGTTATCCCTGAGGGCTTTAGGGTGATGACTCTCATATAGTAGTAGACTGTTTTTGTCCGTGGGCTTGTTGTGTACCCTTGTTTGGATACCCTCTGGTGTCATTTCAATATCAAGGTCCAGAAACGTGGCCTGATGTCTATTGATAGAATGAGTAAACCTCAGGTGATGATCCTTGGTGTTAACCCAGTCTACAAAGGCTTTTGCAGTGATTTCATTCCCACGCCATATAATGAAGACGTCGTCAATGTAGCGTTTCCACGTTTTCAGATGTTCTGTGAACGGGTTGTTTTCGTTGAAAATAAAGTCCTCCTCAAATTGGCGGACGTACAGGCATGCCAGGTTTGGGGCGAATGTGCTGCCCATTGAAGTGCCGGTAATCTGATGGTAAAGCACTTCCTCAAATTCAAAGAAATTCTCTGTGAGGGCAATTTCTGCACACTCCAGGACGAAGCTCTGTGGGGTGGAGAACTGCCATTCCAAATTGAGCAGGATATGTCCAGGGTGATGAAAATGTCTTCAGTGGTGTTGATTTCCAAAGCTCGGAGTAGACATAATACGTCCTTTGTGTCTCTCAGATAGGACGCAGATCTTTGCACTATTGGTTTCAGAAACCAATCACAGAACTGCGACAGCGGTTCCAGGATGGATCCGATCCCAGACACTATAGGTCTTCCTGGTGGTGGTATTTTCCCCTTATGGATTTTCGGGAGTGTATAGAATCTGGGTGTCCTCGGGTCTTTACTCACCAGAAACTCTGCTTCATGTTTGGTTATCCAATCCTGGCTGAGTGCCTCTTCCACGATCCTTTGTATTCTCGCCATAAGGCGTGATGTTGGGTCCTCCCGACATATCTCGTAGCTGGTTCGGTCAGATAGTAGCCTGTTGCATTCTTCCCGGTACATGGTTTTGCTCATCAGGACGATGGCACCGCCTTTATCTGCCGGTTTGATGGTGATATCTGGGTTATCTTTTAATCCTTCTAGAGCAATCCGCTCTAGTCTTGTTAAATTCTGGAACCGCTTCTCTTGTTTAAAATTGATTTTCTCAATGTCGGCAAGGACTGCTTGTTCGAAGGCCAAAATGTGGCATGGGATGGTGTTGTGAGGTGGCACAAAGGTTGACTTCTTTCTCAATCCTGTGTTAAGTCCCGGGGTTAGTTCATTCGTTGTCTCTCCAAAGTGGTTGCGTAGTTTAATCTTCCTAAAAAACAGCGTGAGCTCAACGTTCAAAGAAAAAGGGTCATTCATGGGTGTAGGAACGAAACCCAAGCCCTTAGACAGGACAGACTCCTCAGTTTCGGTAAGAGTATGGTTGCTAAGATTTACAATATTCGTTACTCGAGGCTTGTTGATGGGCCGTTCCCCCTGCTTCTTGTTCCCATCGCAACTGGCGTTTGATCGTTCCATTGGACTTTGGCGGCCTGTTTTCTTCTTCCAGTCCCCCTGCCACGGCCTCTGAATAAAAAATGTTGAGGTGCTGGTGGAAATCCAAAGCCCTGTTGAAAAAAGGGGGGCGGTTGCCAGTAGCCAAAATGTGGCATAGGTTGTTGCATCATAGGAGGCCGGAAGTTGTGCTGTCGACTTCCCAGCTGTCCATCAGTGCTTTCATCACTGCTACTCCCGCTCGTGCTCCTGTCTTCCCCGAGCTGAAGGTCCAATTCTGGGGGTGGGCCTGAATCGCTGTCGGTTGTTTTTGTTTTGCTGTTGAGGGGGTTTTTCATAATATTCATCTGTGGTGTAGGGATATATCGTCTCATGATCGAACTTTTGTACATCCTTTGTTAATTTTGTCAGTTTTGATTTGGTGAGGTACTCCTTGTATTCGTTATGGTCTTTATTAAGTTCCTCCAGTTTTTTCTTAAACATGGAAATGTGTACCATGGTCTTAAGTTTGCTCTCACTTTGTTGTATTTCTATCAGTAGTGCATCTGCCAGCTCCCTGGTGGTGTTGATGATGAGCACTAACCAATCCTTTGTGCATTTCCACGCGATTCTGGACCAATTAATTCTAAATTCTTTATTATTAAGGAATAATCTTGGTTCGTTCGTAACAACCAAGCCCCTGGGAGCACTGTTCTTGCGAAGATATTCGGTCATGAAAGCTCCATGAAGCGCTGTCCTTATCTGTTCTTTCTTCTTTGCTGTTAAAGTTGCCCAATCATCCGAGTTCTGGACTACCTGTGTGACCACTGTGTCTGCTAGTAGGGATGGTGTTCGAAGAATTTCTGCACACGTCTCCTCGTTGAATGCTAGTTCCGTCTCCATACTTGTTTGCTGGATTATGTCCGGTCAAAGGATTCCGGATCACGAGATACCCACACTTGGGTTTGAAAAAACTTTTTACTACCCCCAAAAAAAGGTTCCCACAGCTATCCGCTGTACTAAACTATCTAACCACAAAAATCCCAGAGAAAGGCTCCGGGGAGGGAATAAGAGGCATGGGGTACTAGGAGGAGGCAGCCTCCAACATAAACTGTTTACCACAAAAAAAGCCACTCCTAGTGTGATGACCTAAATGTCTCTAAATTTGTGATATGCGTATTGGCATCTCACAAAAAGTGAAGGACTGGTGTCATGCTTCATCATTGACCAGTCCTCGCCCCTTAAAAACTTGGTTTGATAAGGGGCGGGCATACACCTGACGACAGGGATGCACTTCTAAATCTAAGTGGGGGCCCTTACAAAAATAATGTGTGCTTAAAAAACCATTACAGATGACAAATTAAATTTTAATTTTATGTAAACAGCATCTGTATGGTCATTAAAACCAGCGTTGTGGTGTGTATGAGGAAATTATTGTCCTCCCACCGTCGTGTATAAAATCAACATGTTTCTGCCCTTCGGCCCGGTCGGGTCCATGGCATTCTTCAGGACTTACAAAAAACTAAAGGCTCCGCCCTTACCAATTTTATGGAAAAGGGAATCCACTGGGTGGGGTGAAAAATGTCACCCTCAACCTTCAGGAGGAAATTTTTTCTCAAACCTACAAAGTGAAAAGGATAAAAGAAGAGACATTGTATAATACAAATCTGTAATGAAGTCATGAAAATTCGACAGCCAACTCCACATGCATTCTACAGTGAGTGGCTATAATGTGCTACAAACGTGTCAGTCATCTGTGCACCATATTCAATAAAATCCACGGGACATTTGTCCCGTATTTCTTACCCTTGTGGGGGATCTACTAGCCCCTAGGAGGCCGTGGACGGTAGACCAAAAGAGGTCACTAGCTATCAAAAAGGGAGAGAGGAATAACAGAAAAAGGAATATGTTATCACTGCATGTGATCATAGTTACATGCAAACATACTGCTTAGTTCTAATAATTGTTGTTTTGAAAGAATTAATTATTGATTAATCAGCGTAAAGCACCTCGGGCCCCAAGGGCCGTGGGCCCAGGACATCCATTCTCGCACACACACATTCTTACTGTGACCGTTGCATGTCCGCTCCTTGCACCTATGTCTGCCCGGGTCGTCTCCTCGTAGATGACTGTGAGGGAAGGCTGTCCGGTTTTTATAGCGTATGCGTGCTGCCAACGCCGTGCAGGTGTGGGTAATAAGGATGAGCGGTAACCAGTAAAAGAAGGACAACGGTGTTTCCGGTGTCGTTGCCCTCATTAAGTGAAAATACGCCTGGCCTGCCTGGAGCGGTTTCGTTGACCAAATATGGACATCCGGTAGTGCTATTGTAATGCCATTGGATACCGCTGACACCCGGGAGTGTTTCCATCTGATCAGTGCGGTTGCTGCCAAATGGCGCGCATGCGTTTTAAAGGGAGCTGGAACGTTCGAAAGGCTTTCCTAATCAAATACCGTAGTGTTAATACATTCACAATAGTGCATGCATTAAAAGTGAACGAAGCGAAGTATCTGCGTGCCTAATCTCATTTCAAACACACACTACCATTTGAACTACCGTGAGTTCTATAATCCTGTTAGATCCGCTTTTACAGATGCTGGCGAGATCGCGTATTTACAAGAAAACATGTGCACATTGTAATTTGTTAAAGCAAGTCAAACACGCGACTATGAGTGTTCTAGATCTAAATATCCAATAATCTGCAGGTGGGCGATGTTCCCCTATGCAGATACGTAGTATTGTCTAGTGCACTAAAAGCATCGTTACATACTGTATGTCTAGCCTAAAATAGCAACTGTCCTGGGATATTTAAAAGGCATAGTTGGTAAATTACCCCAGTATCGATCCCAGCACCGTCCCCTTGTCTCTAGCTTACTATCTAGACAGGTTTTCGACTGACAGAGCTGGTTAAGGGACCGGTTGTAGGATTTAGGGGTTTTCTCCCTAGAGTATGTTCTGTGTTCATCATGAAGCTACATTATCCTGACAACTGTAGCCACGGAATATCATCGTTCAATCCTGTCTGATTGGATTTCAATCTATACACCCATCTTTGTTCCCTGATGTGCAATGGTCTCGTGAGGTCTGTTGTGGATTTTTTTAAAACCTCTAGTATTGTCCATCTCAGATCGCTGTCTTTGTGTTCAGAGTCCAAATAATGCCTCGTGAGTTTTGTATTCGTCTTCTTGCATCGTATTGTGCTTCGGTGTTCATTGATACGGATCTTAATCTTGCGGGTAGTCATCCCCACGTAGAGGAGATTGCAGGGGCATGTCAGTAAGTAGACGACATTCTCGGTGTTGCAGTTACTGAAACTATTCAGTTTCCACGGTCTATCTGTGCCAATATCTACTTCTTTTGTCGCGGTGGTGTAAGGGCATGCAACGCACCCACCACAGGGATATTGTCCAGTGGGTCTATGTGTGTTCCAGAGAGTTGTTTGTTCTGCTCTCCCGAGAGTTTGGTCTTTGGCGTGGACCAGTTCATCACGTAAACTTTTACTTCTTTTAAATGCAAAGAGTGGGAGATCCCACTTTTTGCCTGCACTACCCAGGATGTGCCAGTTTTTTTTGACAATTTTCTTCATGGTGTTCGAAACTGGCATGAATGTAGTAACGCACATCATTTGATCCTTTCTTTCTTTATCCGTGGTTTCCAGAAGAGCTTCCCGTGGGTTGTTCCTTGCCCTCTTTTTTGCTCTCTTGATTAGTTTTTTAGGGTAATGTCTTTGGAGCAATTTCTCCTCTAATTCCTTAGATTGTTCCAGGAATGTTTCGGTTTCTGTGCAATTTCGCCGCACCCTTAAGAACTGCCCCACTGGTAGGTTGTCCCTGAGGGCTTTAGGGTGATGACTCTCATATAGTAGTAGACTGTTTTTGTCCGTGGGCTTGTTGTGTACCCTTGTTTGGATACCCTCTGGTGTCATTTCAATATCAAGGTCCAGAAACGTGGCCTGATGTCTATTGATAGAATGAGTAAACCTCAGGTGATGATCCTTGGTGTTAACCCAGTCTACAAAGGCTTTTGCAGTGATTTCATTCCCACGCCATATAATGAAGACGTCGTCAATGTAGCGTTTCCACGTTTTCAGATGTTCTGTGAACGGGTTGTTTTCGTTGAAGATAAAGTCCTCCTCAAATTGGCGGACGTACAGGCATGCCAGGCTTGGGGCCAATGTGCTGCCCATTGAAGTGCCGGTAATCTGATGGTAAAGCACTTCCTCAAATTCAAAGAAATTCTCTGTGAGGGCAATTTCTGCACACTCCAGGACGAAGCTCTGTGGGGTGGAGAACTGCCATTCCAAATTGAGTAGGATATCTTCCACTACAGCCAGTGTTCTCATTTGTGGGATACTGGTATAGAGCGCCTCTATGTCCAGGGTGATGAAAATGTCTTCAGTGGTGTTGATTTCCAAATCTCGGAGTAGACATAATACGTCCTTTTTGTCTCTCAGATAGGACGCAGATCTTTGCACTATTGGTTTCAGAAACCAATCACAGAACTGCAACAGCGGTTCCAGGATGGATCCGATCCCAGACACTATAGGTCTTCCTGGTGGTGGTATTTTCCCCTTATGGACTTCCGGGAGTGTATAGAATCTGGGTGTCCTCGGGTCTTTACTCACCAGAAACTCTGCTTCATGTTTGGTTATCCAATCCTGGCTGAGTGCCTCTTCCACGATCCTTTGTATTCTCGCCATAAGGCGTGATGTTGGGTCCTCCCGACATATCTCGTAGCTGGTTCGGTCAGATAGTAGCCTGTTGCATTCTTCCCGGTACATGGTTTTGCTCATCAGGACGATGGCACCGCCTTTATCTGCCGGTTTGATGGTGATATCTGGGTTATCTTTTAATCCTTCTAGAGCAATCCGCTCTAGTCTTGTTAAATTCTGGAACCCCTTCTCTTGTTTAAAATTGATTTTCTCAATGTCGGCAAGGACTGCTTGTTCGAAGGCCAAAATGTGGCATGGGATGGTGTTGTGAGGTGGCACAAAGGTTGACTTCTTTCTCAATCCTGTGTTAAGTCCCGGGGTTAGTTCATTCGTTGTCTCTCCAAAGTGGTTGCGTAGTTTAATCTTCCTAAAAAACTGCGCAAGCTCAACGTTCAAAGAAAAAGGGTCATTCATGGTTGTAGGAACGAAACCCAAGCCCTTAGACAGGACAGACTCCTCAGTTTCGGTAAGAGTATGGTTGCTAAGATTTACAATATTCGTTACTCGAGGCTTGTTGATGGGACGTTCCCCCTGCTTCTTGTTCCGATCGCAACTGGCGTTTGATCGTTCCATTGGACTTTGGCGGCCTGTTTTCTTCTTCCAGTCCCCCTGCCACGGCCTCTGAATAAAAAATGTTGAGGTGCTGGTGGAAATCCAAAGCCCTGTTGAAAAAAGGGGGCGGTTGCCAGTAGCCAAAATGTGGCATAGGTTGTTGCATCATAGGAGGCCGGAAGTTGTGCTGTCGACTTCCCAGCTGTCCATCAGTGCTTTCATCACTGCTACTCCCGCTCGTGCTCCTGTCTTCCCCGAGCTGAAGGTCCAATTCTGGGGGTGGGCCTGAATCGCTGTCGGTTGTTTTTGTTTTGCTGATGAGGGGTTTTTCATAATATTCATCTGTGGTGTAGGGATATATCGTCTCACGATCGAACTTTTGTACATCCTTTGTTAATTTTGTCAGTTTTGATTTGGTGAGGTACTCCTTGTATTCGTTATGGTCTTTATTAAGTTCCTCCAGTTTTTCTTAAACACGGAAATGTGTACCATGGTCTTAAGTTTGCTCTCACTTTTTGTATTTCTATCAGTAGTGCATCTGCCAGCTCCCTGGCAGTGTTGATGATGAGCACTAACCAATCCTTTGTGCATTTCCACGCGATTCTGGACCAATTAATTCTAAATTCTTTATTATTAAGGAATAATCTTGGTTCGTTCGTAACAACCAAGCTCCTGGGAGCACTGTTCTTGCGAAGATATTCGGTCATGAAAGCTCCATGAAGCGCTGTCCTTATCTGTTCTTTCTTCTTTGCTGTTAAAGTTGCCCATTCATCCGAGTTCTGGACTACCTGTGTGACCACTGTGTCTGCTAGTAGGGATGGTGTTCGAAGAATTTCTGCATACGTCTCCTCGTTGAATGCTAGTTCCGTCTCCATACTTGTTTGCTGCATTATGTCCGGTCAAAGGATTCCGGATCACGAGATACCCACACTTGGGTTTGAAAAACTTTTACTACCCCCAAAAAGGTTCCCACAGCTATCCGCTGTACTAAACTATCTAACCACAAAAATCCCAGAGAAAGGCTCCGGGAGGGAACAAGAGGCCTGGGGTACTAGGAGGAGGCAGCCTCCAACATAAACTGTTTACCACAAAAAAGCCACTCCTAGTGTGATGACCTTAATGTCTCTAAATTTGTGATATGCGGATTGGCATCTCACAAAAAGTGAAGGACTGGTCTCACACACCACCTGGTGTCATGCTTCATCATTGACCAGTCCTCGCCCCTTAAAAACTTGGTTTGATAAGGGGCGGGCATACACCTGACGACAGGGATGCACTTCTAAATCTAAGTGGGGGCCCTTACAAAAATTATGTGTGCTTAAAAAGCCATTACAGATGACAAATTAAATTTTAATTTTATGTAAACAGCATCTGTATGGTCATTAAAACCAGTGTTGCGGTGTGTATGAGGAAATTATTGTCCTCCCACCGTCGTGTATAAAGTCAACATGTTTCTGCCCTTCGGCCCGGTCGGGTCCATGGCATTCTTCAGGACTTACAAAAAACTAAAGGCTCCGCCCTTACCAATTTTATGGAAAAAGGGAATCCACTGGGTGGGGTGAAAAAATGTCACCCTCAACCTTCAGGAGGAAAAATTTTTCTCAAACCTACAAAGTGAAAAGGATAAAAAGAAGAGACATTGTATAATACAAATTTGTAATGAAGTCATGAAAAATTCGACAGCCAACTCCACATGCATTCTACAGTGAGTGGCTATAATGTGCTACAAACGTGTCAGTCATCTGTGCACCATATTCAATAAAATCCACTGGACATTTGTCCCGTATTTCTTACCCTTGTGGGGGGATCTACTAGCCCCATAGCAGGCCGTGGACGGTAGACCAAAAGAGGTCACTAGCTATCAAAAAGGGAGAGAGGAATAACAGAAAAAGGAATATGTTATCACTGCATGTGATCATAGTTACATGCAAACATACTGCTTAGTTCTAATAATTGTTGTTTTGAAAGAATTAATTATTGATTAATCAGCGTGAAGCACCTCGGGCCCAGGGGCCGTGGGCCCAGGACATCCATTCTCGCACACACACATTCTTACTGTGACCGATGCGTGTCCGCTCCTTGCACCTATGTCTGCAAGGGTCGTCTCCTCGTAGATGACTGTGAGGGAAGGCTGTCCGGTTTTTATAGCGTATGCGTGCTGCCAACGCCGTGCAGGTGTGGGTAATAAGGATGAGCGGTAACCAGTAAAAGAAGGACAACGGTGTTTCCGGTGTCGTTGCCCTCATTAAGTGAAAATACGCCTGGCCTGCCTGGAGCGGTTTCGTTGACCAAATATGGACATCCGGTAGTGCTATTGTAATGCCATTGGATACCGCTGACACCCGGGAATGTTTCCATCTGATCAGTGCGGTTGCTGCCAAATGGCGCGCATGCGTTTTAAAGGGAGCTGGAACGTTTGAAAGGCTTTCCTAATCAAATACCGTAGTGTTAATACATTCACAATAGTGCATGCATTAAAAGTGAACGAAGCGAAGTATCTGCGTGCCTAATCTCATTTCAAACACATACTACCGTTTGAACTACCGTGAGTTCTATAATCCTGTTAGATCCGCTTTTACAGATGCTGGCGAGATCGCGTATTTACAAGAAAACATGTGCACATTGTAATTTGTTAAAGCAAGTCAAACACGCGACTATGAGTGTTCTAGATCTAAATATCCAATAATCTGCAGGTGGGCGATGTTCCCCTATGCAGATACGTAGTATTGTCTAGTGCACTAAAAGCATTGTTACATACTGTATGTCTAGCCTAAAATAGCAACTGTCCTGGGATATTAAAAAGGCATAGTTGGTAAATTACCCCAGTATCGATCCCAGCACCGTCCCCTTGTCTCTAGCTTACTATCTAGACAGGGTTTCGACTGACAGAGCTGGTTAAGGGACCGGTTGTAGGATTTAGGGGTTTTCTCCCTAGAGTATGTTCTGTGTTCATCATGAAGCTACATTATCCTGACAACTGTAGCCACAGAATATCATCGTTCAATAATGTCTGATTGGATTTCAATCTATACACCCATCTTTGTTCCCTGATGTGCAGTGGTCTCGTGAGGTCTGTTGTGGATTTTTTTAAAACCTCTAGTACTGTCCATCTCAGATCGTTGTCCTTGTTTTACTGGTTACCGCTCATCCTTATTACCCACACCTGCACCGCGTTGGCAGCACGCATACGCTATAAAAACCGGACAGCCTTCCCTCACAGTCATCTACGAGGAGACGACCCATGCAGACATAGGTGCAAGGAGCGGACACGCAACGGTCACACTAAGAATGTGTGTGTGCGAGAATGGATGTCCTGGGCCCACGGCCCTTGGGGCCCGAGGTGCTTTACGCTGATTAATCAATAATTAATTCTTTCAAAACAACAATTATTAGAACTAAGCAGTATGTTTGCATGTAACTATGATCACATGCAGTGATAACATATTCCTTTTTCTGTTATTCCTCTCTCCCTTTTTGATAGCTAGTGACCTCTTTTGGTCTACCGTCCACGGCCTCCTATGGGGCTAGTAGATCCCCCACAAGGGTAAGAAATACGGGACAAATGTCCCGTGGATTTTATTGAATATGGTGCACAGATGACTGACACGTTTGTAGCACATTATAGCCACTCACTGTAGAATGCATGTGGAGTTGGCTGTCGAATTTTTCGTGACTTCATTAAAAATTTGTATTATACAATGTCTCTTCTTTTATCCTTTTCACTTTGTAGGTTTGAGAAAAATTTTCCTCCTGAAGGTTGAGGGTGACATTTTTTCACCCGACCCAGTGGATTCCCTTTTTCCATAAAATTGGTAAGGGCGGAGCCTTTAGTTTTTGTAAGTCCTGAAGAATGCCATGGACACGACCGGGCCGAAGGGCAGAAACATGTTGACTTTATACACGACGGTGGGAGGACAATAATTTCCTCATACACACCGCAACGCTGGTTTTAATGACCATAGAGAGGCTGTTTACATAAAATTAAAATTTAATTTGTCATCTGTAATGGTTTTTTAAGCACACATTATTTTTGTAAGGGCCCCCACTTAGATTTAGAAGTGCATCCCTGTCGTCAGGTGTATGCCCGCCCCTTATCAAACCAAGTTTTTAAGGGGCGAGGACTGGTCAATGATGAAGCATGACACTAGGTGGTGTGTGAGACCAGTCCTTCACTTTTTGTGAGATGCCAATCCGCATATCACAAATTTAGAGACATTTAGGTCATCACACTAGGAGTGGCTTTTTTTGTGGTAAACAGTTTATGTTGGAGGCTGCCTCCTCCTAGTACCCCAGGCCTCTTGTTCCCTCCCCGGAGCCTTTCTCTGGGATTTTTGTGGTTAGATAGTTTACTACAGCGGATAGCTGTGGGAACCTTTTTTTGGGGGTAGTAAAAAGTTTTTTCAAACCCAAGTGTGGGTATCTCGTGATCCGGAATCCTTTGACCGGACATAATCCAGCAAACAAGTATGGAGATGGAACTAGCATTCAACGAGGAGACGTATGCAGAAATTCTTCGAACACCATCCCTACTAGCAGACACAGTGGTCACACAGGTAGTCCAGAACTCGGATGAATGGGCAACTTTAACAGCAAAGAAGAGAGAACAGATAAGGACAGCGCTTCATGGAGCTTTCATGACCGAATATCTTCGCAAGAACAGTGCTCCCAGGGGCTTGGTTGTTACGAACGAACCAAGATTATTCCTTAATAATAAAGAATTTAGAATTAATTGGTCCAGAATCGCGTGGAAATGCACAAAGGATTGGTTAGTGCTCATCATCAACACCGCCAGGGAGCTGGCAGATGCACTACTGATAGAAATATAACAAAGTGAGAGCAAACTTAAGACCATGGTACACATTTCCGTGTTTAAGAAAAACTGGAGGAACTTAATAAAGACCATAACGAATACAAGGAGTACCTCACCAAATCAAAACTGACAAAATTAACAAAGGATGTACAAAAGTTCGATCGTGAGACGATATATCCCTACACCACAGATGAATATTATGAAAAACCCCTCAACAGCAAAACAAAAACATCCGACAGCGATTCAGGCCCACCCCCAGAATTGGACCTTCAGCTCGGGGAAGACAGGAGCACGAGCGGGAGTAGCAGTGATGAAAGCACTGATGGACAGCTGGGAAGTCGACAGCACAACTTCCGGCCTCCTATGATGCAACAACCTATGCCACATTTTGGCTACTGGCAACCGCCCCCTTTTTCAACAGGGCTTTGGATTTCCACCAGCACCTCAACATTTTTTATTCAGAGGCCGTGGCAGGGGACTGGAAGAAGAAAACAGGCCGCCAAAGTCCAATGGAACGATCAAACGCCAGTTGCGATGGGAACAAGAAGCAGGGGGAACGGCCCATCAACAAGCCTCGAGTAACGAATATTGTAAATCTTAGCAACCATACTCTTACCGAAACTGAGGAGTCTGTCCTGTCTAAGGGCTTGGGTTTCGTTCCTACACCCATGAATGACCCTTTTTCTTTGAACGTTGAGCTCGCGCAGTTTTTTAGGAAGATTAAACTACGCGACCACTTTGGAGAGACAACGAATGAACTAACCCCGGGACTTAACACAGGATTGAGAAAGAAGTCAACCTTTGTGCCACCTCACAACACCATCCCATGCCACATTTTGGCCTTCGAACAAGCAGTCCTTGCCGACATTGAGAAAATCAATTTTAAACAAGAGAAGGGGTTCCAGAATTTAACAAGACTAGAGCGGATTGCTCTAGAAGGATTAAAAGATAACCCAGATATCACCATCAAACCGGCAGATAAAGGCGGTGCCATCGTCCTGATGAGCAAAACCATGTACCGGGAAGAATGCAACAGGCTACTATCTGACCGAACCAGCTACGAGATATGTCGGGAGGACCCAACATCACGCCTTATGGCGAGAATACAAAGGATCGTGGAAGAGGCACTCAGCCAGGATTGGATAACCAAACATGAAGCAGAGTTTCTGGTGAGTAAAGACCCGAGGACACCCAAATTCTATACACTCCCGAAAATCCATAAGGGGAAAATACCACCACCAGGAAGACCTATAGTGTCTGGGATCGGATCCATCCTGGAACCGCTGTCGCAGTTCTGTGATTGGTTTCTGAAACCAATAGTGCAAAGATCTGCGTCCTATCTGAGAGACACAAAGGACGTATTATGTCTACTCCGAGATTTGGAAATCAACACCACTGAAGACATTTTCATCACCCTGGACATAGAGGCGCTCTATACCAGTATCCCACAAATGAGAACACTGGCTGTAGTGGAAGATATCCTGCTCAATTTGGAATGGCAGTTCTCCACCCCACAGAGCTTCGTCTCTGGAGTGTGCAGAAATTGCCCTCACAGAGAATTTCTTTGAATTTGAGGAAGTGCTTTACCATCAGATTACCGGCACTTCAATGGGCAGCACATTCGCCCCAAGCCTGGCATGCCTGTACGTCCGCCAATTTGAGGAGGACTTTATCTTCAACGAAAACAACCCGTTCACAGAACATCTGAAAACGTGGAAACGCTACATTGACGACGTCTTCATTATATGGCGTGGGAATGAAATCACTGCAAAAGCCTTTGTAGACTGGGTTAACACCAAGGATCATCACCTGAGGTTTACTCATTCTATCAATAGACATCAGGCCACGTTTCTGGACCTTGATATTGAAATGACACCAGAGGGTATCCAAACAAGGGTACACAACAAGCCCACGGACAAAAACAGTCTACTACTATATGAGAGTCATCACCCTAAAGCCCTCAGGGACAACCTACCAGTGGGGCAGTTCTTAAGGGTGCGGCGAAATTGCACAGAAACCGAAACATTCCTGGAACAATCTAAGGAATTAGAGGAGAAATTGCTCCAAAGACATTACCCTAAAAACTAATCAAGAGAGCAAAAAAGAGGGCAAGGAACAACCCACGTGAAGCTCTTCTGGTAACCACGGATAAAGAAAGAAAGGATCAAATGATGTGCGTTACTACATTCACGCCAGTTTCGAACACCGTGAAGAAAATTGTCAAAAAAAACTGGCACATCCTGGGTAGTGCAGGCAAAAAGTGGGATCTCCCACTCTTTGCATTTAAAAGAAGTAAAAGTTTACTTGATGAACTGGCCACGCCAAAGACCAAACTCTCGGGAGAGCAGAACAAACAACTCTCTGGAACACACATACACCCACTGGACACTATCCCTGTGGTGGGTGCGTTGCATGCCCTTACACCACCGCGACAAAAGAAGTAGATATTGGCACAGATAGACCGTGGAAACTGAATAGTTTCAGTAACTGCAACACCGAGAATGTCGTCTACTTACTGACATGCCCCTGCAATCTCCTCTACGTGGGGATGACTACCCGCAAGATTAAGATCCGTATCAATGAACACCGAAGCACAATACGGTGCAAGAAGACGAATACAAAACTCACGAGGCATTTTTGGACTCTGAACACAAAGACAGCGATCTGAGATGGACAGTACTAGAGGTTTTAAAAAAATCCACAACAGACCTCACGAGACCACTGCACATCAGGGAACAAAGATGGGTGTATAGATTGAAATCCAATCAGACAGGATTGAACGATGATATTCCGTGGCTACAGTTGTCAGGATAATGTAGCTTCATGATGAACACAGAACATACTCTAGGGAGAAAACCCCTAAATCCTACAACCGGTCCCTTAACCAGCTCTGTCAGTCAAAAACCTGTCTAGATAGTAAGCTAGAAACAAGGGGACGGTGCTGGGATCGATACTGGGGTAATTTACCAACTATGCCTTTTTAATATCCCAGTACAGTTGCTATTTTAGGCTAGACATACAGTATGTAACGATGCTTTTAGTGCACTAGACAATACTACGTATCTGCATAGGGGAACATCGCCCACCTGCAGATTATTGGATATTTAGATCTAGAACACTCATAGTCGCGTGTTTGACTTGCTTTTACAAGTTACAATGTGCACATGTTTTCTTGTAAATACGCGATCTCGCCAGCATCTGTAAAAGCGGATCTAACAGGATTATAGAACTCACGGTAGTTCAAACGGTAGTGTGTGTTTGAAATGAGATTAGGCACGCAGATACTTCGCTTCGTTCACTTTTAATGAATGCACTATTGTGAATGTATTAACACTACGGTATTTGATTAGGAAAGCCTTTCGAACGTTCCAGCTCCCTTTAAAGCGCATGCGCGCCATTTGGCAGCAACCGCACTGATCAGATGAAAACACTCCCGGGTGTCAGCGGTATCCAATGGCATTACAATAGCACTACCGGATGTCCATATTTGGTCAACGAAACCGCTCCAGGCAGGCCAGGCGTATTTTCACTTAATGAGGGCAACGACACCGGAAACACCGTTGTCCTTCTTTTACTGGTTACCGCTCATCCTTATTACCTACACCTGCACCGCGTTGGCAGCACGCATACGCTATAAAAACCGGACAGCCTTCCCTCACAGCCATCTACGAGGAGACGACCCGTGCAGACATAGGTGCAAGGAGCGGACACGCAACGGTCACAGTAAGAATGTGTGTGTGCGAGAATGGATGTCCTGGGCCCACGGCCCTTGGGGCCCGAGGTGCTTTACGCTGATTAATCAATAATTAATTCTTTCAAAACAACAATTATTAGAACTAAGCAGTATGTTTGCATGTAACTATGATCACATGCAGTGATAACATATTCCTTTTTCTGTTATTCCTCTCTCCCTTTTTGATAGCTAGTGACCTCTTTTGGTCTACCGTCCACGGCCTCCTATGGGGCTAGTAGATCCCCCCACAAGGGTAAGAGATACGGGACAAATGTCCCATGGATTTTATTGAATATGGTGCACAGATGACTGACACGTTTGTAGCACATTATAGCCACTCACTGTAGAATGCATGTGGAGTTGGCTGTCGAATTTTTCATGACTTCATTACAAATTTGTATTATACAATGTCTCTTCTTTTTATCCTTTTCACTTTGTAGGTTTGAGAAAATGTTTTCCTCCTGAAGGTTGAGGGTGACATTTTTCACCCCACCCAGTGGTTTCCCTTTTCCATAAAATTGGTAAGGGCGGAGCCTTTAGTTTTTGTAAGTCCTGAAGAATGCCATGGACCCGACCGGGCCGAAGGGCAGAAACATGTTGACTTTATACACGACGGTGGGAGGACAATAATTTCCTCATACACACCGCAACGCTGGTTTTAATGACCATACAGATGCTGTTTACATAAAATTAAAATTTAATTTGTCATCTGTAATGGTTTTTTAAGCACACATTATTTTTGTAAGGGCCCCCACTTAGATTTAGAAGTGCATCCCTGTCGTCAGGTGTATGCCCGCCCCTTATCAAACCAAGTTTTTAAGGGGCGAGGACTGGTCAATGATGAAGCATGACACCAGGTGGTGTGTGAGACCAGTCCTTCACTTTTTGTGAGATGCCAATCCGCATATCACAAATTTAGAGACATTTAGGTCATCACACTAGGAGTGGCTTTTTTTGTGGTAAACAGCTTATTAGCATTCCCTGGCCACTGTAAGTCACATATATTCTGGCTTTTGTTGTGATACCTTGGTGTTTTCTAGGGTCATTGCAAATATCTGAGCCAACAGTAGTGGTTGTGAGTGTTCGTAAGCACACACCTTCACTCTGTTGGCCATAGTGTTGGTGGGTTCTCAGTTTTTAGAACTGTTCTTGGGACAGTACAATATTGGAAGTGCGGGTGTCGATTATTGCAGTGACTGGATATCCTACAACTAATATTTGGCTGATTTTATCTGGGAGGTGCTCTGCCCCATGGTCTGTATCACATGGACGGTCTCTTTGCCTTCCTCATTGTCCATCTCCATCAGCCATCGGTCAGTATCTTCTGGGCGAGGGCTCCCTCTATGGGCTTGATCATTGTTGGCCCTGGTCATGACAACTGGCAGATGTTTGCAAAATGATTGACCGTGCCACAGGCTGCACACTTCTTGCTGAGGGCTGGGCATTCACCATAGTGCAGCATCACCCCTCCAAACCGCCCGCATGGTCGTTGGGGCTTGCTGTTCGTGACTTTCATTTTCTTCGCTGTTTTTCCTGGACCATAAAATTAAGTAGTTAGGACTTTGTGATGTGTTGGTTTAATACACCTTACTTATGAGATGCCTGCATTCTAGGCAGCTATTTAGAGCAGCCCAGGGTAAGAATATCAGGCATTGACTTCTCTGGCTCTTGTGAAATTTGCTTGCGCAGCTTGGATGATGCACACCCTTGTATTATTTGGACCATTATTTCCTTGTTCTCATCTGTGAAGGTACATGTGCTCGCTAATTCTTTTAACCGCGTGTAGTGCGAGACGATGGACTTGACGGCCTCCTATTGGACTTGACAGAACACAAACCTTTGACAGTCCAGGGTTACCAGTGATTCAAACTTGCCGTTGAGGGCAGATACCCTGGTAGCCTAGGTGTAGGGGGGCCTGCTCAATTCACTGAAAGTGAGAGCTTATATACATTCGCTCCCCCTACATGGAGCAGTAGCCCTCGACCAACATGGCTGCAAAGTGTAATTCGAAACGTTCTATTTACAGGTTCCATTGAGAGGCCAGCATTGAGGCCAGGCCGGACAGGATAAATGGCTTTATTGCTGAGATATTTGCCATACTGCGGCAAAAGGCTGCAGTGTTCTTTTCCTTGTCTGGGGTGGTGGCTGTCCCTTGGTATTATACGCTCTCTCTCTCTCTGTGACCTCTTATTGCCACTTTCTCTCCCCCTTTTTCCTTCAGTTTGGGTGCAGCATTCAAGATTTCTTGCCTAGTCACCTTCTTCCTCCACCCTCTTGACGTTGACAGGCATTGTGCTTTATTTGCACACTGGACTGCAACCCCCAAACTCTTCGCCTTTATCTTAATTTTATCAGTTCATGTGCATGTATTGTGCAGTCAGCTGGCACCCTCTAGTGGCCTGCGCTTGAGAATGTGCTTCAACGCATGCGACCACTCTCCTGCATTACTGAGGGCCTGCGGCTGGCCGCATACCTTGTGGTTGGATCTCTGCAGTGGATAAGGTGGACTGCCCTGGCGGATTCTTTTCAGCCTGCGAGCCAAAAAGTGTCACTCCCCGTGAGTGTCGTGGGCCACAGATGCACTTTGTGGCCGCCAGCTGCCACTCATACCACCTCTCAGAGCATGAGAGGAGGCTCCCGCTCCTTATCACCAGTATGTTGTGTCAGAAGACTAATAAGCCCTCCATGAAACACTAAACACCAAGGCCAGTGCAGTTTACTCAGTTATTTATTGAAACTTTCACTAATAATCTCACCTCTGCAAGAGTCTACAATTACAAGCACCCTGATGTCACAGGCTGCCAACTGCCCAGACCTTACTAACAGGGATGCAACCACTAGGCAGGCAGCCCAAACATACTACAGTCCTTCTAGGCTCATATGGAACAGATGTAGAGAGTAAGGCACACCAGGTAGAGCATGGCTTCCTCTTAATTCCAAACTCCTCACCCTGGACAGCAGATCTATTGAGGGACCATACAAAACAACAAATTGTAGATAGTATAGGTGTTAAAACATGGTGCAGTCAGCTAGCTCCCAGCAAAAGAACTAACTGAAAAAGAATGCAAGCTCCAAATGTAGCTCATAAAAGTAAATAGCATTGACGAAGCCAATAGGTCTGGATTGGAACAGAAAGGGCCTCTTTAGTCACTGATGAGTTTAGGCACTCAATAAGTTATCATTCATGCACTTAATAGTGCAGGGAAATTTAGCTTAATTAAATTTACTAACAGAACAAAAGTTTAGGTAGACATTAATCACTGTGCAGAGGTGAAACGTAAGAAACATTTTACTTTTAAAAGACATACAAAATTAACGTGTAGTTTGTTTATTTGCACTAAGCATTCATTTCTATTGTACTTCCATTGCTAGGATCAGACTAGGCCTTTTTCGACTTTCTCTATTTTCTTTCTTTAATAAATAAAATGTCTTTTAGAAATGCTGAACCATGCATAAATGTCTTCATTAGATGACCCAAACTTGACTTGCTTAAACTTGTCATTGCTGTAGAATGTGCTGACATTATAAAGTGTATTTTTCTCTTCCTAAGTTACATGCTCTCATTGTGTTTAGATAGTTTCTAGCACACAATGATGACTAGAGAACAATATATTAAAACAAATAGAGCTTAAAAGAACACGTGAATCTAATGATTTAACCAGGATGCAGAATTAAAATGTTTGTCTTGAGAACAGTTCATTGTTAGGTAGTGGAAAATGTAGTAGATGATAACTTAGACTCGAGTTCCCATAAGAAACCAAGTAAAGTAATTACAAGTGTATGAATGTTTTGCAACTAAGTGATACTTTCAGACTGTAACTTGTCTACATCATGTGTTTACAGTGGAAACAAAGGAATAACCTGCAGACGATCAGACGATTGTTTTCCATTGGCTTGAGATGACCTACCACCGGAATAGATTGATGCATGCTTTGTGTTTTCATATTAGTGCATGTTTCCTAGTTAGTCAGGCAGAGACCGGCAGATTTTTCTGAACAACTCTTCATGAGGAGTTCTTACCTGACCTTTTCCGATGCCCTCTTCCTTTTACAGACCTTAACTGAAAGCTGCTGCTGATGGCTTCAGTTACTTGTCACTTGGACAGTAACTCTTTTGGTTTACTTTTATGGTTTACAGGTGTAGCTACTGCAGCACCTGTTGTTCTGTTAGGGAGACTTGGCTGGGTTTTCCAGAACTGCTGTTTATGGGGAGTTCGACTCCTTGAATACTCCACAGATCTCACTCTTTTCAAAAACTCTTTATGGGTTCTACTTAGAATTTTAAATTAATCTCTTACAGAATAGGGGCTTATTCCTTTACGGAGCACGGTTGTCATATTTTGCATTTATTTATTCTAACCATGATTTTCTTGATATTTCTGTAAACGGATTTATCTGACTTAATAACTCAATAAAAAGACAAAAGCAAGCTTTCTAAATTCCTAATGAAAAATAAAGGTTTTAGAACCAATTCTAAAACTCTCATTATTGACTGAACTAATTAAGTAAATGATGATGATGACTATTGAGATGTTTTGATTCATGCTTCATTCTAAAACCGTGGCAAAGATCTATTTGCCTGGAGAATAAGAAAGGCACAGAAGCAGAGTCCACCTTTGTAACTGACGGGTTGAACTGAATAAATGATATACAATTCTGCGCTATCACACTCTATCACACATCGTAGTCATACTTCCATTCCTTCTCCCACTGACTCATTCTTCCTTTCCCATCTCCTTACTTATCCGCAGTATAACTGTTGCAAAGTCATCCTGTGCCCTGGGCATCCCCCAACTTTTTGCTGACTGGTACTGGTGGTAACTGACTCTGACTGACCCTGGGCTTTGCCTAACCAAGCCCAGGGCCAGTGCTATGCTGAAAACACTTAGAATACAGTTAAAACACCTACATACACTAGGGTACACTATGGGTTGGGGTACCCCTGTGATTGGCATGACCTACCCTATAAGACCCTAGTACATAATAGGGCAGGGGGATTGAAACTACCTACAAGTCCCTAGTATATAGTAGGGCATGGCAGTTTAGAGGCCAGCAGCCTTTTCTGCACTTGCATGTGTGCACTGCTGAAGCCTGAGGTCAGTTTAAAAGCAGCCCTGTGTTCCATGACTGCTTTTAAAAAGTAAATTGTGCCCAAACTCGACTTTGGTGTTTGGGGCACTTACAAATGGATAACCTACAATGTGTTGGCATATTAGGAACCCCCATGGTCTCCCCTAGGTGTCCCAGGGATGGGGGGTCAGGTATTTATAAGGTGGACCCTTATAAAATGAGTTTTATTTGCCCTGGGTTAAGTGAAATTTCACATTTCACTCCCCACATTGTGATAAAGTGCTGCCCAAATTCGACTTTGATGCTAGGAGCACTGTGGAGGGAGGATCTGCAATATTTCTACAGATTCAGAACCCCTAAAATGTCCCCTAGGTGATCCATGGGGTGGGGGTCCTGTAGATATAGGCGGGGTACTTATAAAATATGTTTTTGTAAGTCCTGGTGCTGGAAAAATGGCCCAAGTCATTTTTCCCATTGCAAATCCCATGCCACATAGGTTAACATGGCAAGAAGTTATTAACTAATAACTCCTGATAGGAGAATGATAGAACTTCCATTCAAAGACTTCCCAGAATGGTAGTGATAAATCCAACAATATCATATTGTTGAATTTCTCCTAAAATGTACAGAGAAGAAATTATAAGACTTTCTTGTTTGTAAGTCCAGATTCAGCCTTCCAGTGGTCTGTCCTGATTGGTCAGAGTTAAGTGGATTAGCCAGGCTGCCTTGAAGAGGTGATAAAGAGCCCCTGGGGTGAACCAGCTCTGCTGGGAGGGCAGTGTGCTGCTACACAGGAATGCCAGAGCAGGGGGAGGAGTCGTAAACCATGGTCTTCAAAGAGGAGAGAAGAAAGCAGTGTCATTTACAACTCTAAACTCTTCACCTCAGCCAGATGCTAGGCTTAAGGAAGGTAATGAGCAGATGCAAGGGGGAGAGTCTATGGAAAGTAGCCATCCTAGGGCTGTGTTTAGCCAGCTCTTACCTCTCTGCTGGAAAATCAGCCATTATGAATTTGGAAGATTTGATGCACTCTGGGACAAAATAATGTCACACTCTACAGGATGTGGTCATATCCTTGGGGAGTTGCCCTGCTCCCATTGGTCAGGAGTGACCTCCTGCATGACCTAGAGAACTTGGAATAAGTATCTGAGAAGGGCAGAGCCCATCAGATCTGCTGCTTGAAACTTAAGAAAGCAAGACATTGTGCCCTGCTGAGAAGTTGGATGTGGAATTGCTAAGGCCTGCCCTCTGAGGACTGCACCATCTGAAACTACAGCCCTGTGGACTACCTTGCTGTGAAAAAGAGTAAAGAGTGGACTCCCTGCAAGCTACAGGTTAACCGAGCTCACCTGGATCATCACCACCAAGACTCCGCAACCTGGAAAACTACCAGTGGATTTGTAAGGGTTTTGTCCAAGTGGATTGTGGGAACTGAAGTCCTAAACTTTCAAGGGCCATCTTGGAGCTTCCATACCCTTGGAGTGAGTTTGAGACACTTTAGGACCCTTTGGGGAACTTCAGGAAGAAGTTCCAGGAGTTTGGAGAACTTTGGGGCAACTTTGAAAAAAAGCTCCATAGGGGGACCGACTCAACCTGGTCAGCCAAGCCGCCTGCCTTCAACCGTGAGCCGGCCAAGCCATCCAGCTCCGTAGGTCCGATTTCCTGAGTTTGACCGGGAGTAGAAGAAATCCGAGGCCGGCGAACCCGCCCCGAATCCAGCCTGGTGAAGAGCATCGAGGGACCCCACGAGAAAAAGCTCCGGAAATGTTTCTAAGTCCGAAGGTAAAAACTGTGACCGGGACCTACTGCGAGGGGTAGCCGCTCAGGGCTCCATCACGGTCGCCCTGAACCTTTGACTTTGAGCTGGTCTATCGCGACCAGTTGTCCCAATATGGTGCTATAGGTTTCTAAGTGCTATAAAGTGATAAATCTTTAAAAATTCATATCTCCGGTTCCCTACATTGTATTTTTGTCGTTTTGGTGTCATTTTAAAGATAAAAATATTTCCTATTTTTATAAATTGGTGTTGGATTTTTATTATGCATTGTGTCTTAATTATTTACTGAATCGGTGTTTTTAGATGCTTTACATACCTGTCTTTGAAGTTAAGCCTGCCTGCTCGCAGCCAAGCTACCAAGGGTTGAGCATGGGAATAATTTTCTAAGACCTATGCTGAGTCCTATCATGTGTTAGTGGCCTTATTGCCAGTGGCAGACCTACATTTGCCTCTACCAATAATCCACTTTCCAACAATAACAGATATTCAAACTCCACAAACATTTAGGTGATAACTTAAAATAATAAAATTAGAAAACATGCTGCCACCTAAACTTGGCTGGCATATACTTTCAGTGTAAAAATAAAATTTAACCTAGGAGTAGGTGGACATCTTGGCATGGTATTATACACAGTGTTTTAAAGTTCTAACATAGCTGCCATGTTTAGAGCCATTTCTGAGTGGTAAAACAATTATACATAATACACAATATCATAGCGAGATGGTTGCTAAGTAAATATAGCACTGGCGACCATCTTCAAATGAAAATGTGTATAGTGTATCACTGTTGTACTGATCTAATATGCCCAACTAGCACACTGCAAATTAAAAAGAGCAGGAAATCAAGTGACACAGTCGGACAGTCTGGAAAACAGCAGGACACTCTTAAAAAAAGTAGAAGAAAGAAAGAAATGAAAAGGGGACTACTAGATTAAAGCCACCAGCCCAAACAGTGAGGTTCCCTCATTTTCGAATGGATGTGCACATTTGATCAGGTAAAATTATGTGATTCACAAGGAAAGAGACCAATGGCAGTAAAGGGCTAACCTATTGTGCCATTCAGTGCACAGTCACAGTGATAGGCAGAGTGCAAATAACCCATGTGCAGATAGAAGTGGGCTGATCAAAAGACCCTCTATATATGAATGCACTTGTTGAGTTTTTATCTTTGTTTTTAGAAAGTTCAGGCATACAACTACGCCTACCATGCTCCTACAAGAGGGTCTAGCAAGGATTATCACTGTGCAAATCTTCTATTCCAGGGGTTTGTCAAAGGAGGTAGCTTCCACTAAAATCTTGGCTTAGTAAAGTAATATGTGTGATCCATTGTAACAAAATGCCTTTGCACTAGGATTAACACAGTTTGATATCAATCTATCCTTACAGGCCTATTGGCTGTACTTTAAGATTTTCACAATGTCAGATCTTCTTCCTTTGTTGTAATTTTTCATAATAAACAGATCTGACCTGTGGCATTTTACATCACTTTTTCCTAATGAACCAATCAGGCCTATATAATTTACCACTGGCTCATCACTGTAAGCAACTCAGGCTTACTATATTAGGCATAAGGTTTCCATCAAGTATACAATATTTAATTAGAACTATGTACAAAACTAGAGTTGGAAAAACAATATACAACCCCTCCTAAGAAGGGCCAAACAAGGATTCTCACTGTGCAAATCTGCTGCCCCCAGGATTTTGTCAGAGAGGTCACTGACACTGGACACCTTGTCTATTATGGTTCCACGTAATGCAGTACCTTTCTACAGGCTTTAACACAGTGTAATAAAAATTCACCAAGACCTATTAGCTTTATCTTATGGTTTTCACAATAAATAAGTCAGGCATACTGCTTATTTCATAACATTTCATATTACACAGATCAGACTTATGAATCTCACATAACATTTCCCATTGAACCAAACAGGTCTATAACTTGTCTAATTGGCTTTTGACCATAAAAAAAATCAAATCTGTGATATTGATCATAAGCTTTTCTACTAGGTAACCACCAAGTGTAAATCTATGCAGTTACAAGTATGTATAAAATAACAAATTACAATTGGCAAAACAAAATGTAACCTCTCCTAAATTTTCATCACAAGGATTTGCAAACTGCAGATCTACCCAGGGATTGCCTCAAGGAGTGACTAACACCAAAAGCTTGGCCTCCTTCAGTAATCTCTGATATTCCAGGTAACAAATTAATTTTCTACAGTCTTTAACTCAGTGTAATGACCATCTGCCCCTAAACCCTTTTGGATTTAATGTATGCTTTTCACAAAAAATAAGTCAAGTCTACTACTGCATTTGTAGTAAGTTTTCAAAATAAACTAAGCAAGCCTCTAGCCTTGATCAGTGGTTTGTCACCATAACCAAATCAGTGCTGCTGTATCGTGCACACATATTTTCACATGGCAAAAAGTGAAATACATTACTTTTTTCAGTGGAAGCACACAACTTCTGCCCTCCAAACTTCCTAAAATAGTACATTGACTAGTCCCAAAGTGTAAGAGGATTTCTCAAAGGAGATAACGAACACCAAATGTATTCCCTACTGTAGTAAGTTCTGAGAATCCTTGTAACAAAATTCTTGTCTACCAGCTTTAACACTGTGTAGCTAGAAGTCATTATTAAACACCAATCCACTTTAATATATGTTTTCACAGCAAATAAATTAGGCCTACTTCCTTTGTCACCTTTCATAATAAACATACCAGGACTACAGCCATGATCAGTTGTGTGTCACGATAACCAGCTCAGTACTGCTGTACTGTGCTTTCCTGGAAAGCAAAAAGCATTCTGGGAAAGCAAAAAGTGCAACATAAGTACTCTTTTTCAACAGAATTAGACAACTTCTGCCAAATCACAATCCATACTCAAAGTAATCAACATTTGGGTGGAGCCAAAACTCCTCTCTGAGTAGTGCTTTTTAAAGCAGTTTTTCTGATGATCACATAAGGTCTGACGACGTCAAGCCTGACCTAAGGTCTTGTTATTAACTAAGGCAAAGATGTAGAAGAAATTTGTAAAAGAAAACTAGAGAAAAATAGCTTTCGACTTTTTCATTTAAAGCCACTGATAGGAATCAGTAGTATATGCCTAAACTAGCACAGGTTATCTTGTGAAAAATGGTGAAAATTTAGAAAAATGTCAAATAACCTTTATTTGCACTGGGCAAAAAGTCCAGCCACTTCATGAGCTCATGCATGTGGATAGAGCTTGGAGGTTTGTTGCCAATCTCTTACCCTCTCGTGGCCTCTTGTGGTGGGTCTGTAAGGCAGCTATCTAAACAGGCCATGAATGGAGCGCTTGTAAAATAGGCTGAAAGAAGGAACCACTTCACACGTATACTGGACGTTAACTGCCCTGAACTCACAATATCGGCCAACACTCCATCACTCACAATTCTCACCCCTTAAGCAGATCCTAGCTGCTAGCCCATGTCTCATATGGAATTGTCCAATAGCAGCACACGAATTATGCTGAAGGTCTAAACTGAAACCTCGAAGCAGAACACAACATACCCTCTCCTGTTGATTAACATTGTTTTTTATCCTAGCACAGTGAAGAGGCCACAAGACCAAATACAGGCGCTCTATAGAAGTACATATACATACATACATATGCACAGAGCATTCTAATGCAGTCGACACCATTTCTTGTCTTTAAGGTTTAGCAGTTTTAATGCCGCTTCCACACCAGAAGTCTCTTCGTCCACCTGCTGTGAAACTCTGGCTATATTCCTGGATCTGGCGAGTCTTATAAAAATTCTGTTAGGGCGGGAATGCCACAAAGAGTGCAAGAAATCACTGACGTAATTAGTTCTCATCTCTGAAGTATGTGTTTGTGTTTAAACAAAAGATAAACAAAAGAAAACATCGTTATCAGCAACACACAATGTGCCCTTAGGCAGTCAAGGCAAACGTGCAAGGAAGTAAGTGGCCTAAGGATGCAAATGACGAAAGCAACACAACAGTAATAATCTAATTATCACTTATCATTCAGTTGCTACTGTCAGTCGCAGCTCCTGGAGGGAGTGCTGCGGGGCGGTGGGGCGGGGCGGGGGAGGGGCAGGGTGGGGGGTAGTAAACTCCGGCATACGGCCAAACGGAGGTAAGTATATAAATAAATAAATAAAACGAATTACATTGCGCGCGCCGCATCGCCATTTGGCAATGTAATTCATTTTATTTATTTATTTATTTATGTACTTACCTCCGTTCGTCCGTATGCTGGAGTTTACTACCCCCCACCCTGCCCCTCCCCCGCCCCACCCCACCGCCCCGCAGCACTCCGTCCAGGAGCCGCGACTGGCTACTGTAATGCATCAGAAGGCTGGAAAACAACAGTGGTGCGCGGTGGGCGTGGGGTGGGGGGAAGGTGGGGGGAGGGTGTCGACAGACGACGGAATTTGTATTATTTATTTATTTAATTATACCTATTCCGTCGTCTGTCGACTTCCCCCCCGCCTCGCCCTACCCCGCTTACCTGGTGCGCCATCACTCAAGACCAACACAGAAACTGTAAACTAATATTTATGGCTGAGTAATACGCTGTATATCCTTACATGTTATTTAATAACTGCCTGTGCAATTGGGGAATAGTTGAAGTGAGCAGGGGAAGAAATCTCAGAATTATGTAGTGTCTTGTTCAGTGAGCCTCATGCAGTGGAAAAGCCAGCTGCATGGATCTGTCGAATGTGGGCGTGGTCACTGGCACGTGCCACCTACGGAGAGCAGGCAGTGAAAATAATGCATCGAAATTAAGTGTTGTATTACCACCTGGAACAAGCATTGGTGAAAGTTTGAGTTTTTGGTATTGTAAATTTTGTTTGCTATTTATGTTTATTTGTTTGTAGTGGAGTGGATGTATGTGGTTTGAATTGGACTTATTAGTTGTGGAATTGTGTGCAATTGGTTTCGCATATGTGATTAATAATAAGTTTATGTTTTTTGTAAGTTTTAGCTTTAGTGAGGGTGCGTGTACTTGGTTCCGTGTCCACATGACCTCATGGACGCCAAAAGCAGAGCATGAAGTGAAAGCAGAGCATGAAGTGAAAGCAGAGCATGTGCTGGCAAATGAGCAGCAAGTAAATTAGAGCGACGCTGGAATCAGCTAATGGTAAGTTCAGGTAAGGAAGGGACAGGTTCATAATGCTTTTTTTCTTTCAAACCATGCAGCATATTAAAGGTAGATGCAACTGGAGCAATGGCTCAGTGAGTTAAACTCCCTTACTGCAATCTGAGCCTAACTTGTTTGACATCTCGAATGGGCCAACTCAGCCATTCGTCCTTGTAGGGCTGACAAACTGAACAACCTGCTATTTAGAACTCACATAAACTGCAATAACAGTGGAACCAAGCGTTATAGAAAACAGTTATTAATTTTGGAAAGTGTGGCCAATCAATAACAAATTAATTTCTGCAATAGAAGCATGTGTACAGAAAGCCTCCCAATTATACACAATCAATGCTCTTTTTAGTATTAAATAATACACACTTGCAGCTCTTGTCGGGTGCATTATAAATGTCCCCACAAAGGTTGTTTTTTTTGTGCCTTGTGTAAAGTACTGCATCTGGCCGCAGGCACTTTATTATGAGGCTGCACTTTCTATGCAGTTTTTAGGGCTATTTAGTAATGTGCCGTGAGCACATGGCTCCTGTATCAGAAATTGTGATTTACAGTGGGACCTGGAAATTAAATCGCCTTCCTACATGTGAAGAAGCTGGAGCTATGTTTCTGGTTTGAAAAATGAAAAGGATGGAAAGAATTTGGAAGGCTCAGGTCTTAAATTTGTGCACTGTGTGGCAGCGAACATTTTACAGTGCGACGCATTCTGCGTGGGGCGGTGAACATTTTTAGAGAGCAAGGCGAGTGGGCCTGTTTGAGGCCACGGCAGGAATTTATGGCAATTGTCCATTATTACAATTTATTCTCGTTTTCGCCGTCTCGTGCCTTGGGGTGCAGAGTGAAGATGGGCACCTTGCCCAGCAAATAATGCTGACTTCCAGCATTTCAATTCTCAAACATCCCTTCCACCTGTTTATTAGGGACGCCACAAATTACTTACTAGCGCCGTGAGGGGAACGGCCCAACAGTTTCCTGTACTCCCGCCGTGAGGGGAACGGCTCTCAAAAGACTCCAAGTCCCTGCAGCCCTGCGGCAGCGGCAGTCCGTGACGCCGCAAACCGCGCCCGGAGGCGCGATAATATCGCAGGTGGCCTCCCGCAGCGCGGGATGCGTGCGGGCCGCGCCCGGGCAAAGCCCGGGCAAAGGGCGGGCCCGTCCTGCGCCCGTCATCGACAGGAAGAGGCAGGGCAGGGCCACTCCCCTTGGCCGTTGTGTTCCATATTCGGGACTACCTGCGGGTAAGAGACTGATCTGTTTTGGTGGCCCTTCCTACTGTTATAGCACCCAGTCACCTCTTGATAGGCCCTGCGGTCCCTAAAAGGCATCTATATTGTAAACTGTGGAGTCCTAAGGATCAATGGTGTGCACCATTCTATAAGTAATTACTGCTGGCCGCATGATTTAGTGTCTCTTGTTCGACCTGATAAGTACTCCCCACTTTGTGATCGACGAACTAACGGCCCAAAGCTCCACAGAACAGTGTGTGACCTAGATACGTGGGGGTGGGTGTGGTTCAGCGGGGGAGTGACGGGTTGCCAGCTTCTTGTTTTTGCCTTTTTCTGAACTTGGGTTGCTTTTATACTGCTAGTCGATCTTAGGCAACGTAGGTTAGCCCTGTGTGTTAGGACCGAGTGTGCAGTGAGTTGGGTTCTGAGATCGCCAGCATAAAACACAATGGGGAGGAAGGTTGGTTTGGCGAGAGCTAAAACTCCATGTGTATCTTCAGTACCCCCAACATCAATAGATAAAATGTTGCAGAGGGCCATCGGGGTGGTGGATACCGAGATTGAGTTAACGGAGAGGCGGTTATCACTCACTCCTGATTTATTTCTTCCCCTATCCGAGCCGATTATGCTGACAAATACGTCCCAAACTATGACTAATCCACAACTCCCGTCTCCTCCTCTGGTAGTACCTCACAAGAAACCAGCGCGCAAGAGCAGAAACACCACTAGAATCCCTAATATTGGAAAGCGTAAACAATCACTTGAGATGGGATCTAAAAAAAAGAGGCTCTGTGAGGGTAATTCAGGTAGCGCAGAGGGGGGCGAAGAGCGAGCACCAATACCTCATGAACTCCCAGTAGTCAGCATTGATAAGACCTATCCGGCTTGGGCCATGAATCTGCTGATAGATCTGCAGAACAATTTGAGGGCTATGATTAAAGAAGAACTTGCCCCGCTCATTAGCCGATTAGATAAATTGGAGAAAGTGGTGGTAGCAGGGGAAGCAAGACTAGCAGAGCTGCAAATGCACCCCCTTAGCGATCCCAGAAGTGGGACTGATAATGGATGCCAGACGGACATCATGGGCCCCATATCACCTAGAGGGTCCATGATGCACGCTTATAAGGCTCCCCTATCTAGCCATGAGACGGGGGAATTGAATACGAATTTGCAGCAGGGAGGTGGGAGTGATAGTCGTGAGACTAGAATCTATACTAGCACAGTCCCTCCGAAGAACCGAGATAGTCCCAGCCTCGTTGATCAAGCTACCTCTAGGAATGCGAGTAGGCAACCACGACAAGAACATGGTGAGGAGAGACAAGTAAGTTGTAACTTAAGACTGCCTAGTATAAACCTTCCTCCTGCATGTTCCCCGTATGTAGCCATCTTGACAGGTGTCCCGCCACTGGAACCGAACAAAAAAGAAACCCAATTAGAATTGAGGAATAAATGCCTGTGATGGCTCGCAAGGTACACGTATTTTGAGTATGATAGAGCAGGTGAGATTATTCTAGTTCGAAGAGTAGGGTGGGTAGGCAACAGGCTCAAAAATGACCCGGGTGAGTGTGTAGTAATTAATTTTAATAACCCTAATACTGTAGATAATCTACTTAAAACCACACTTAATTATCAGTATGCCCATACAGGAATGAGCTTGCGCCCCTGGCCTTTTTCTACCCCTCCTATCAATCCTTCCCAAGAAATTGTGCACCACCTCTTAATCTTGCTAGGGGGTGGTGCCTCTTTCCAAGGGAAGCCGGGACGTCCATACTAGGTTCTCCCAATTCAACGTCCCGGTGAACAACAGATACGATATCTTGGAGGAGGTAGATTGACTTGAGGAGGGATCACCACAGGGTGGGAACTCTGAAAAGGTCGGTATTGACCTTAAGGACAGAGGTTGGGGTGGCTCGATCCGACCATCTAAGGGTAGTAGCCCCGGGCCCCCCTTGCATTCGACCCCAACAGGAGAGCAGAGGCAGCCCAGTGGTGTCCTTGGTTCCGCGCCCACTGCACCCCTGGATGGTGTGGGCAGCGGGCGCGAGACCGGTGTGGCACCACTTGGGCACTGCACGCCCCCTCCGGATGTTACACCACCTATCTGTGCTAGGGTTCCAATGGGTATGAATGGTGAAAGAGGGCAGGGCAGTGGGTTGAAGTTACTCTCATGGAACCTGGCAGGGCTCAAAAATAAAGTTTCTTGCCCTGAATGGGGTGATTTTGTTGATACCCACGACATTTTTATTTTCCAAGAGACTTGGGCGAGAGAAGAACATCATCGGCTGGGATTTGCATCGTTTAACCTACTGGCAGTTATGGGAGGTCGGGGGAGACCCTCGGGCGGCTTATCCATTTGGGTAGGCACACACCTAGGTTGTAGGGCGGAGCAGTTGTCAACCCCTACAGTCGACATACAGTGTGTCCTGCTTTCTTTTCCCTCAAAGGAAAATCTGGCCTTAATTAATGTGTTCTCGCGGCCAGTCAATAACAGTCAAGAGTCTGCCACTATTGACCTTTTAGGTCATTTTATTCCAACGTTGGATCCTCGGATCTGGCTAATAGTGGGGGGAGATTTTAACTGCCATTTCGAACCTCTGACCGACCCAAACCACTCCGTCCCTTCCGAAGAGGATCGATATTGGTCCATACCTGACCCTCAGATCACTCCCATTAAGATTTGGTCACCATTGGCGTTGCAGCTCAATGCGCTCACTCTAGCTTTATCGCTAAGGGCATGCAACGGGCGGACTAAATCTGACCGTCCGAGTCAGTTTACATTTAATAGAGTAGGGCAAGCTTCTCTACTTGATTACATCATGGTAGAAACAAGGTTCTGGGAAAAGGTCTCTGATTTTTATATCACGCAAAGGCAGGATAATGATCATAATGCTCTGAGCTTGGTGTTAAAGTCATGGGATCTGGGCATTTCTAATTCTCCCCGCTCTCCCTAAATGTGCCGAGTGCACTTATAGTAACTAATAATAGAAGGAAAATTAGATGGGGTCACATCGAGCACTGTCCTCGTAAGTTGGCCAAAGTTTATCAGTTAGTGATCCCCTCTTTGGTTAAAATGCGGGGGTATTACAGGCGGAGGGTTCCTGTGTAGAACAAGATATGGTAGGGAAAATTCATGCAGAACTCATTCTGAAACTGGCAGAGGTGTTTTTTCCGGTTGTGCGCACCAGGAAAATAACCATAACAAATGTTCCTGGTATAACAGCAAATGCCGCAAGGCTAAGCGGGAACTCATGGATGCGGTTAAGGCGAAGGACAGGTTACAGATTAAACTTGCTAGGGCCAGCTACAAGCGGACAATATACCAGGAAAAAAACAACTGGGAACTAGAGAGATGGGAAAAGCTCAGGACTGCCCTAGAAGAGAAAGATCTGAAAACATTTTGGATAATAGTGGGTGGTGGGGTTGGGGGAGGGAGATCGGCCATTGAGCCTAACATAGCGCCCGAAGTATGGGAAACCTACTTTGGGTCATTGTATATAGACAGGGAAGATGGGACTGATAACCCTTTTAGCACCAGATCAGGAATGGGGATACATCAGGCGGGGGAGTGGGAGATTAGCATGACTGAAGTGGGAAACGCTATTAGTAAGCTCCAGCGTAACAAAGCGCCAGGCTTAGATAAACTTCCGGGCGACCTTTTCGGGAGGAACCTGTTATATGGATACCATATTTATGTGCCCTATTTAATGCCATCTTGAAGGGCATGGATCCCCCTGATACATGGCGCGGGGCTGAGATAGTGCCCATTTTCAAAAAAGGCTGTCCTCTCACGCCCTCCAACTATAGGCCGATCAGTCTTATCGATAATTCCCAAAAACTCTTTGGCCGAGTACTCCTGGATCGTCTCCAGGAATGGATGGAAGACCAGCAAATATTAACCCCTTATCAGGCCGGCTTCAGATCAAACATGTCAACCGTAGACCAGATATTTAGACTACAACTACTTTTCTGGAAAACGGTGACAATAGAGGGTGGCAGCCTCTATTTAATATTCGTTGATCTGAAGTCGGCCTTCGACCTGGTTTCCCGGGAGAAACTTTGGGTGGTGCTAAGCGACCTTGGGATTCCTGTCTACTTACTCCATATCTTGGAGAAGCTTCACACTAAAAATTTTGCGCAAGTACGATGTGGGAAATATGGAGAACTTACTTCCCGCTTTCCCGTACTTAAAGGGGTACGGCAGGGATGCGTCTTAGCCCCTACTTTATTCTGCCTCTTTATAAATGGGCTTATTGATCATCTTAGAAATATCAAGGACATTGATGCCCCTAAATTAGCTTCTGGGAAGGTTCCTGCGCTGATGTTCGCTGATGATACCCTGCTACTTTCAAAAACACCAGCGGGTATCCAGCAGACGTTGGACGGGTTTGCGAACTTTTGCAAGTTGCGTGGGCTGGAGATCAATTTGACGAAAACTAAATTTATGGTCTTCAACCCCCTAAAATGTCACGCCCTAATCCCTCTTTACACGGTATCCCACTGGAAAGAGTGAATTTATTTGATTATTTGGGTGTGACTATATCAGAGTATTTTGAGTGGGGGCCACAGGTAGCTAAGGCTAGACTTAGGCTAACCCAGACTCTGGGGGCTTAATGAAATTAGATAGAACCTCAGCTGCTAAGCCAGCAGCCCCTGTGGTTGAAATTTATAAAGCACAAGCTAGGGGGGCATCACTATACGGGGTGGAGTTGTGGGGTCACTCCTCCACCATCAATCTGATGAGGGTGGAGAATAACTTTTTGAGATAGCTCTTAGGTTTACCTTGCAGTACCCCCCTTATTCCCCTCCGAATGGATCTGGGCATTAGGCCCCTTGATGAAGAGGCTGCTTTGAGACCTCTTATATTCTGGCGGCGATTATGGGTGACTCCAGAGTTGGCCGTCCTTAGGGATGAGCTAAGAGAGTTATTGCCTATTTGCCCGATTAAGAAAACTCCCTGGCTTCGACATATAAGGGATCTTGCCATCAAGTTAGATATACCGGTTCTCTGGAGGACTCCGGAGATTTCTTGCCCTATGATTTCTAGGTTGGAACTAGTTAAACACTACAGATTAGCTAAATTAACGGCTATCCAAGAAAGTTCCTTATGTGGCCGTCTAACTGAACAGTTTTTACTAATTAAAGATGTATATAGCAAGGAACGTTTCTTGGATCTTATTCAACCCCCATTGGCTAGGAAACTGTTAATACAATTTAGATTAGGGACTCTCCCGTTACGTGCATATACTAGCAAATGGGGAAAAGAGATAACGGGTGAATGTCCTGCATGCAAGTACAAAGTAGAATCTGATGTGCATGTCCTGCTTCTTTGTCCCGCTTATCAGACGGCGCGTAAGCGCTGGTTAATACAACTCTGTAAGAACATGGGTTTCGCGCACTGCGCAGTGGCCTACAGAGTTTTGAAGTATGATACTCACCCCCCAATTGTCTTTGCAGTATCCCGCTTTTTAAACTGTATGTGGCATACTCGGTGTTTTTTTTTTAAAGTAATTCCTGGAGAAAGTAGGTATTTATTGTGGTCTGTGGTTTAGCACTCCCTTTCTTATTATCATAATTTGGGTATATGCTAGCCCATAATTATGTGTAGATGATTGTTTTTATTATGTGTTAATGGATTGTTCGAATTTATATATACAATTTTTATATTTTTTAAATGGTTTTTTAACTGGTGTTTTTAGTCAATCATTAGGTGTGTAGATCAATCTACATTTTAACCATGAACGTATTTTTTTTGTGTTTGTGTTTTGTGACTTTTATGGCCCATGTGGCCGAAATAAAGTTATATTGATTGATTGAATTCTCAAACATCCCTTCCACCTGTTTATTAGGGGTGGCGGGATGTTATCAAGCAGCAACATGATAGGGCAGTTATAAATTTCTGTCAAGCACACATTACATTTTAAAGTACTGAAAATGAAACAAGCAACAATAAAATGAAGGAAAATTAATAATTCGTAATATAAATAAATAAATAAACAAGACCTGAAAGTTGCAGGTTGAAAATTTTGCACCTGCTAATCAACAATAGCCCGTAGTTATTTAGCAAATGTGTAAATTGCATCCAATTCCGAGTTGCACCTCCCTGAAATTATAGTTATGTGCAATTTACACATGGGAATGAACAAACCTCAATTTACACCTGTGATTTGTGGCACGTTTATCATTCACAAACTGCGGGGCTAACCTACTGCATTAGGCTCAAGTTGTACTGTGCTTTTAACACTGTTTGAGGCATGATTACCTCCCAGTCTGTCACCAATGCATGGTGTATTTGAGCACAAAAACTGTGATTTGCAATGCTTGGGAGAAACCTTTCTTTTTATAATGACATAGGACAGAGTGGTGTTTAACAAATACTGTCAGAAGGAGTCCACGAGTTAAACGCTCCCTGCTGAATGTTCAGCTCATGAATTTGGATTTTGCAAGAACTTCTAGGTAGGTAATTTGGGTGATAGAATTACACCTTCTTGAGAGTACACATTCTGCACAAAGGAGAGCTGCCCTATGCAAAGCTTATTGTCAAAGAATGAGAGCTACGGAAACCCAGCACAGTCAGTGCATCATGCATGCCCGCAGACATTTCACATGTTAGTGGCATCCTTGATTTTAAACTGCACCAACAAACCCTAGGATGTCCCGTTTTCAAAGAACATAATACACTGTCAGAGCGCTTTGGCATGGAGGAGAAATACCAATGTAGCTAGCATCTCTAATGGAGACCAAAGCTGTCCTGCTTTTAGTCTAATCACCCAGGGGCTTATTTACAAGCCCCTTGCGCCACCCGTACGTCACTTTTCCCATGTTAAAAATGACGCAAAAGTGGCGCAAGCCCCCCAGTGCATAAATCTTTCGTATGAATGCCCCAGTGATGCGCTTGCTTCTGCGCTCTCAAGCCTGACGTTTGCATTGTTAAATGTCGGTGTTTGTAATGGTCGGGGTGGGGCACTCAAACAATGTCATTTCAGTTGTTTATTTCACATATTCCCCAGAAAATGTAATACACTTCCGAACTTAACTGAAAGAGAAACTCGCACAGCTAATCTCTGTGGAGGTTGGCTGAAAATAATAAAACATTTCTCCCTGATCTCGATGAAATTGTATTATGTGCCATTCAGGGACACGGAGGGGGAGGGAGGGAGCAGAACGGACTGCGGGGCGGGGGAAGCATGGGGTTGTTGAACACGAGAGGGGCTTGTGAGGGCGTGCCAACAACAAGTGGACGGTGGGAGGTGGGTGGGTAAAGCAGCACGATGGGGGCTAGAGGAGGGGAGGGAGAGTGCAATTAAAACAAGCTGGGTTTGTGATAAGCATCACTGGGACCTTGTAAAGCCCATGCGAGAAGAGGGGCAGGAGGTGCGCCGCTCCAGCTGCTTCATTTATGGCAACTCACCTTTCCAGCCGCCCGGGCCTGTCTGATGTGTCCGGGTCGGGGTCATTACTTTTTTATTTCTATTCCTAATGGTGACACACTCCCCCTGCCTACGAACAGCCTAGGCAAGCACCAGAGGCGCAACTAGAGCCAAATTTCGGGGGAGGGGGGCTACTAAAAATTTCGGGGGGGGGGCTGACTCTTCTAGCAATATGCAGAGTGGAGATGCAGGGGCTCTAAGAAGGGGTGAAAAACAACAAAGCCTCGTTAACATGTAAGACCTGTGAAGTACTCGGGTGCGGGTGTGTGTATGCCCGGGAAGCTGTCTCAGCCCGGGCTGAGACACACGACAGGGGCGGGGGGGGCTGAAGGCCTTTCAGCCCAATGGGCGTTGCACGCCTGGCAAGCACACAGGTCCTTATTCGTATTCGTAATAAAGAAGCAGCAGGAAGAAAGCAACTGTAGCGATGAATACCCCTGCAATTACTAAACTCAACAAAACACATGCTTGTGCAAAAAAAAGACAGTGTGAGGGTGCATCAACAGGGTGTTACTGTAACTGAGTGATCACGCTCATTCAAAGGATACGGCTCACTTGTGCATGTTTATTGTGGGGCAATAGATGACAGATGAGTAAGCGCACAGAGACACTACCTCCGTGCACATGCTCAGTGTACGTTTATTACATATGACCCACTCAGTTGAGATACGTTATATGCAGATGAGTGGTTGCGAGCATCCGCCCCTTCACTAATTAGGAAGACACAACTTTTTACTATATCGCATTTTGAAAAGGGGAGAATGTTTTTCCCACTTCACATGCTCCCTCTGCCCATGTATACATACAGCGTAAAAATGCATAAAGTAAAAGCACATAATTGCAGGGTCTGGAATCAAAGCACCTGTGCTAAGATTTGTGAAAAATGTTGTGTAGCGATCGTAAGATAAGGTAAACAAGCATTGGTAAATGCAGGAAACTGGGCTACAGCCAATAGAACTGGAGGAAAAGTAAGTGGCCTGCACATGTTCCATTAAAAAGCCAGGAAAGAGAGGGGGTGTGATGTAAACTCCTTGCATGTGAAACTTTAAAAAACAAGCCCAATCCCCTTAAAAGGAAGCCCAAATCAAACGAGTATTCTACCAGAAAAAGCCTAACTGACGGTGGACATCGAAAAGTGCATTAAAAAGTGCAAAAAGCCTAAAAGAAATACAAGCAGTGAGAGGCATGGTGGAGGAGGCAGCAGTAATACAACTGTGGCATTAAGAGGAGGTGGGAGGGCGAATGCTATATTTGAATGTAAGAAGCTAGGGACCTGAAGCTGAACACAGACAAACAGTAAGAGAGCAGGAAACTAAGAAAAAAGTTGTCCCCCAAAGAACAGATAAAGAACCATAGAGGAATGAGACAGTACTAAGTCCCTGCTCTGTGGGAGGAACAGAAGAGAAAGGAGGGACAAAGAGGCAGGACTGACCACTAGCAAGCGAGGGTTTTTAAAGGGCACTGACATAGACAAATGAAAAACAATGGCAAGAAAGGGGATGTACTTTATGCCCACTGACTGATTACAGCAGGTCTCGAAGAGACAAGCATTGCGCTGTCTAGCTCGACCTAAAAAGAACAATAATTGAAGTTTCTGTTTTTATTATCCACAGAATCCTGGCTGCTAAACAAATAAGAAGGCACATTGGTGACTTCATGACAAAACACTGCATGTGCTGAGATAGAGGTATGCCCCCAGATGCATTTAATACATTAATAAGTGCAAGATAATATAAAGAAAGCACAGTCAAAAGCATAGGTATGTGTTACCGCAAAAACCTTATGTGCGTGTATGTGTTTGCAAGCTTTATCACAATAAATCCAGGCAAGTCCCCAAGGAGAAGTTTTCTCTTTAAGATTTTTCTGTAAATGTAGTGCATCAGTACCAGACTGACGCTACCTGGTAGACCTAAACACCGCTATCTATGTAAGACTTCCTGCCTCGGTCTGTGCTGCTGCTCACAGAGCACATTACTCTTTATAGTCACCACCCTGTTCATACTTTCCTTCCCTTTCTCAGATGCATCACTACTTTAGCTTTCTGCAGTTCCAGCAATGTTGGCTCCCAGCACTGAACACCGCTCAAACAGAAAGGCTTTTGTTTTTTCCTTAACATTGGCCTGGTTCTGGAACAGCTGTGCATTTCAAAATGAACCCACTCTAATCCACCTCAGTGCCAACAACTAAAACCACCCCATTTGAGGCTCTTTTGATGTCCCTTAGCATCTATTGTTCCATGAGGCGAGGTTCAAAACTCACATCTCAATGAGTTGTAGTGAAACACACAGCAGTGAAATCAGTGCCTTATCAATCTGACTGGATGGCTTACTTCTTGATTCTGGATGATGCTAGGAAGGCTGGAGAATTGCATTGATGCAAAGAAGCAGTAAGTGCTTTCTATGCTCATAGTTAGCATGTATTATCAAATTTGGTATTCATCATAACTGTGGTGCAGTTTGCTGAATCCGTAACAGTCATCCATCTTAATTACTGGAAAACAATGAAGAAATATCTATTGTGATTGGCAAGATGCGCACCATTAGGAATATGGTGTCTTCTTAACCAGAAATGCATGTCATACCAATCACAGGATGTCATCTTGCTATGCTTGTCTTTCCAGCCATGATTGTACATGTGGACCTGTCCACCACAGGGAGCCCACTTTCCTGCATCACAATTGCATTAGAGTGTGGGATGCCAGCACTAGACAGAGAGTGATTTATTACCACTCTCCTAGAGTGCATGCATGTTTGGACAAAATATCGAGTTTTTAATCTCATGATAACAGAATATCGTCATAAAAATATAGTGATGCAAGCAACATCACAGGTGAGAATATTGTTGTATAGGTATGTTTTTTATCATTGGTAAATATAAATATGTTAGTAATATAATTTTTTATATTTCTGTTTATTTTTAAGTATTGTTTAATTTGTTTTATGCGTTTCAACGCAATATGAATTTATGCTTTTAAAATTGTTATTCAATTCATGATTATTTGTATTGTTTATTTTGATGTAATTTTTGTTTAACAAAATTATAATAAATGCAATTTTTAAGTTAATATAATACTTTGTCAGTGGAATGTTGGATTTATAGGAGAAAAGGCTGGGGAGAATTTTAAGTCAGATATCTTTATTTAATGTATATTAATAAATGTAAAATTTAATTTTAAGATGTTCATTTTACTAGGTGTTAATATTTATGTTTTAATGGTATATTGTATAGCTTGTTTTATATTTTTTTAAAATAGGGTTGTTAAAATTTAAATTAGTTAAATAAAATGTAAAAATGTTTATGCTTGTTTTATAATTTGGAATAACAAAATCTTATTTTAAATAAAATTTGGAATATAAATTTAAGAATTTGTTTTGATATCCAATTTTTGTTTTAATATAAAGAAATATGTTTCTTACTTGTTAATTTATTTAAAGTTTAAAACTTGTTATTTTAAAAGAATATGTTATATTTAAATTTTGTTTTAGTACTAACAATTCTATTAAATATAGTATTTTTAAAAATGAATAATTACTATTTTAAATTTTCTTTTGTTAAAGGTATTACAATATATCCTTATTTTTAATTTAGTCTTAAAATATTTATATTTTCTAGTTTGTATATGTTTTCCATTGGAATTGGGAAGATACTTGGGATTTTGTTTTAGCGTTTTAAGTATATTTTCGATTTATTTGATTTGCTAATTTCTTAGGGCCTTATTACGATGTCGGTCGGTTGCGGAATGAAACCGTCCGACCATAGGTCGGCAGTTCCGCCAACAGAATTTGGATGCAACCGCCCTATGGGTGGTCGGAAACATCCAGTTTTGAATTGCAACTTGTGCCGCGGGCAGAAAAGGCCTGCAGCACAAGCTACAATTGTAAAATCGATGTTTTTAAACATTCCTGCACTGTGTGGCAGGCACCATGCGGTGTGCCTGACACACGGTGCAGGGATGTTTAGGAGGGCATCATAGGTGCCCCCAAGGTGCTATAGTGGAGGGCCCGGAAGAAGGAAGCCCTGCTAGGGGCCCCCAAAGTCACTTTCTGCCTGCCTTTTCATGTCGGGCGGACCGCGATGAAAGGGCAGGTGGAAAGCGACATCATAATCCCGACAGGGGAGCCAAGGCTAGCTCCGCCGTTATTAGGGGGATTATGAGACATTCTGACTCTCCAACGAGCCCGTCGGAGTTCCCTCTGACCGCCTTCATTGAAATAAGGCAGTCGGAGGGAAACCATCGATGTCAGGCGGAAAGCCTCTGACCAGCTGTCAGATGGCTTTCCTCCCGATATCAAAATCGGGCCCTCGGTGTTTATATATTTTGTAATTTTTTCTTTTGGAGTTCGAATAGTACATTTGACCCCTAGTTTCCAAAATCTTAACCTAGATGGTTAAGTTTGGAGTGAGAATAGTAATTCTGACACCTTTCATGTCCAACACCTTCCCCAAGATAGTTTACTATGGAGAGGGAATATTCAATTTGACCCTTTTAGTGCCCAACTCCTTCCCCCAACATGGTTTAGTTTGGAATTGGGACTAGTAAATCTGCCCCCTTTAGTGTCCAACACATTTCCAAAGATGGTTTAGTTTGGAGTGGAAAATAATAAATCTGGTGTCTTTAGTGTCAAACACTTTCCCCAAGATGGTTTATTTTGGAGTGGGAATAGTAAAATTAAACTTTAGTGTTCAACACCTCCACCCCCCCCCACACCCCCAAGATGGTTTAGTTTGGACTGGGAATTAAATCTGACCCCTTTAGTGTCCAACACCTTCCTCTAGATAGTTTAGTTTGAAGTGTTTATAGTTTAGTGTGTAGTTAGATAGTTTCCTGCCTTTTGAGTGGAATAGTAACTGTAACCCCTTTACTGTGCCATACTTTTCTGAAGATGGTTTAAGTTACAGTTCAAGTAGTGTTGTATATTTATTTATTGTGTAAGTATTTAAAATATATTCTATTGTAGGGTTCTAGGTATGTTAAATTTACTTTGTGCTTTGTTTAGTGTTATATCCGAGTTATGTATGTATGGGTGTAAAATAAGTGAAGTGTTTTAATATTGTAGTAGATGTAGTAGTTTGTGTTATGATTTTTGTTTTATTGGTAAAACAATTTCAAGTTTTTAAATATATTTTATTATCACATTTGTTAATATTTTTTGATGTTTTATGTTATTCATATACATTATTTATAACCAGTGGTTAATTTGTAAAATAAAAAGTGCCAGGGCTCTCCTCAGGAGGCAGTGCTAACAGGAGAAATGTGCTGGTGCAAACTGCCTCCTGACTAGAGCCCCAGCACTTATTAACCTGGAGAGGACTTGGCCTTATAGGTAGAGCTGCCGATTTCGGAGCTGGAGAACCCGGTTCGAGTCTCGGCGTGGCTCAACATTCTGTGAGTCTGGGGAAAATCATGTGAGTTCCAAATAAGTGTTTCCTTAACTGGTGCTATAAGCACCGGTGCTGAGGATTAGGTGCCGGTGCTGAGCACCGGAAAGCACCGGCTCAAATTAAGCACTGTTTATAACACAGAAAGCAATATGTTATAACATGTTTTGTTTAAATGTTGGTAAAGATATTTACATCTTACACAAAATATAAATGCTTTGTACTGTCATTTTTATTAATACATTTGTATGTCACATATATTTTTTTATTTTTTTACATGTTTTACATATATATATATATATATATATATTTATATATATATACACATATATAAAAAATTATATGCTAAATCATAACAATTGTGTTAAGAACGGTTGTTGCATATTGTGTAAATTGTGATTTGTGCAGCTTAGCGATTTATATTAGAGTATTTGTACATAGATTGACTTTATCACCAAAGGAGTGTATTGAAACTCACTAGTAATTTTTGTCACTACAAGATGGCCGCCATAATGAGGATTTAAGTTTACACAGGAATAGTCACCCGTTTTCTATGTCTAGCACAATTACGTATATATGTTGCCTGGTAACACATTGTCAGCGTCGTGACAAAGGCTCAACGCCGAAACGCGTAGACGCTTGTAACGATATTTTTTCTGATGGAATAAATTTTACATCCTGATTTTGAAGCCCCATCGAGTGTTGTTTCTTTTCTCTGGATTTACTTGAGAGGAGGAGTTCTTTACCTTCGATACATGCCCGGGCGTTTCTCAGGCACCGCCGATGATTTGGCAGCACGATGCCGCACGCAGAGTTCGGGAATGGTGTAGTCACAACGCGTTGTGCCCCCCGCCTAACGGAGATCAAGACACAAAGGTGAGCACGCTGAGCGGGAACCAGAGGGGGCCCGAACAGACGTATAACTCGCCGAGTGTATTACAATTGCAGGCGGGAGTCGACGGCTTCTTTCTGCAAAGGGATTTCAGTGCAGCTAAAAGCCATAGGGGCGGATACACTCTAAGTGCATTCTGGATAGTGAAGTCTAATGACCAAAAGTTTCCGTCATGGCAGATGAAGACATAGAATCAAGGCTAAGATTAGCGGAGGGACTATTTAGTGAATCTGGTACAAGTGGAGCAACAACTTCCACAACAACAGCGAAACCTTCCACTGATGCCACCTCGTTTCAATCAATTTCGATCAAATTGGAAAAGCTAACAAAGACAGAGATATCAAAGTGGTGGGAAATCCAATCATTGAAAAAATATTTGGAAGTTGGGAGAGTGCCTAGAGGACTCAGGATCATGATTACCCCAACCTATGAAAATCCTCACCCTGATTTGATCAAACAAAGGGCAGAACTAAATGCGGAGAGTTCTAAGATGATGATAGTTTTACTCGTTAAATATGCAGAAATCGACAGAGAAAACCTGGTGAAAAACATAAAGGAACTCAAAGAACAATTACAAGGGCTAGAAGATAAAGAGAAAGTGACCAAATTTGAAAAAGATTTAAAACTTAAAATGAAGAACTACGAGAAAGTCATCACTGATAGAAAAGCGCACAAATTTCAGCGCGACCGCTTGGACTACGAACAAGGAAGGATATACACCTTTTCAAAGAAATTTAATACAATCAGACGTGAAAGGTTGGAAGTGTACAGTCGGGCGAGACAGCAAGAATATACTTCCAGTGATTTGAGTTCGGACACAGGTTCAGAACCCGACAGAGACATTGTCACAACCCCTAGTGGACCCACCACTACAGTTTATGATGAATTCCGTTTTTTAAGGCTGGACAGACTTACAAACCGCAAACCACAAGCTCAGAGGGGTGGAAAAAGAGGAAGAGGAAGAGGAGGCAGAGGCGGGGAGGTCAAGGACAAAGACAATGAAGGCACCTCAGGATATATGACTCGGAGCCACACGAAGAAATAGTAGACTCCAACACGGTAATTAATCTATTGAATGAGATTTTAACCAATGAGGACAAGCAAATATTGGAATTAGGCCTCTCTTATTGTTTAAGCACTCCTTTCAATTATGTACAGAGTCGTATTGATTTGTATATGTTTACTAGAAAGTTGAAACTGCGTAAATATTTTAAGGGCAAACAGACAGCTGGCATTAAACCCACATTACCGACAGTTCAGAATGTACTAACAGTAGCAGATGTAGACCTGCTGAATGATTTAACAGATCTGGCAAGAGAAGGCACGAGCCAGCAGTCAGAAGACAACTTCAGTAGTACAATGCCTGAGAGTTACAGCAGTAATAGGAATGTTACCCCATTTAGACCTAAATCCCGCTTCTACCCCCCAATGCCTCATGATAATTTGGATGCATTCAATGAGAATGTAATGCATGATTTGAAAAAACTGAGACAGCAGAGTTATAAGGGTCCAATGAATAAAACCAATTTTAAACACAAATTGGACACAGTGATTAAAAAATGGTCCAACAATGAAAAATATCAGCTACGTTCCTCCGATAAAGGCGGGAACATAGTGATATGGCCGAATGAGATGTATCTACAGGACGCGTACAGCCAACTGCATAACACACAGTGCTATTGTAAGATTACGAGAAGTGTATATGAAGGGCTGAAAGCAGGTTTTTTTGATGGTTTAAAAAACTGGCGTGACACCAATTTGATCAGTAGGGAGGAATTTGAATTTCTGCATGTGATACATCCCAGATTGCCTATTTTATACCTTCTACCTAAGGTGCACAAAAGACAGTACCTGTCCTCCCGGTCGGCCAATAATATCGGCCATTGGAAGTTTTCTAGAGAATGTGTCTAAATATGTAGACTACGTTCTGCAGCCGTTTGTACTAGCCTTGCCCTCATATGTACAAGACAGCACTGACTTTGTGAGACACATTTTTGATGTCCAATGGGAACCAGATTTTCAGATGGTCTGCCTTGATGTTAGTTCACTATATACTAGCATACAACACAAAGATGGCATCAATGCTGTACAAAATTGTTTGAGAATAAGATCTATTGAACATCACAAACACAATGACATGATTGTAGCAATGATAGAATGGTGCCTTAACAGTAACATCTTTTCGTTTAATAACGACATCTTTCGCCAAACACAGGGGACAGCGATGGGCACCTGCTTCGCCCCCAGCTATGCGAATTTACACATGGGCTGGTGGGAGGAGCAGGTGCTCAAAAACAACACCGAAACACATGACTGGTCAGATAATATTGTGTTATGGCTAAGGTATATCGACGACCTCTTCATATTATGGAGAGGCGATCCAAGATCTGTGGAAGAGTTGGTGAGAACCATCAATGTAAATTACCTTAATTTAACATTCACTTGCCGTGTCAGCAACAAATGTATTGATTTTTTGGATGTCAGACTAGAAGTGCAGGGCGACACAATCACAACCAAGGTATATAGGAAATCCACCTCAGGGAACTCAACTCTGCACGCTACGAGCTCTCATCCAAGTGCCCTCAAAAGAAGTATTCCTTATGGGGAGTTACTTCGAGCTAAGCGAATTTGCAGCACTTCTGAATCATACACCAAAACAGAACAAGAAATGACTCAGAGATTGAAAGACCGAGGATATGATGAGATCACCCTCAAACAAGCCAGAGACAAAGTCAAAACCAAACCAAGGACTGAGCTACTATTTCCTGTGCAGACACCCACTGCAACTAGCAGTACTGATAGACGAGTGGTAAGAAAATCTAACAAACAGACTGATCCTTGTAGATTCATCACTACATACAGTACAGCCCACAATCAAGTGAGAAAGATTTTACAGTCACATTGGCATTTATTGAGACTAGATCCCACAATAGGGGCAGAAATAGACAGCAGACCTGCTATAACCTATACGAGAACTACATCCATTAGGGATGTTTTAGTTAAAAATCAAATGCTGGAAAAAGCCATCTGGCTTAAACCAACTAAGGGCTTTAAGAAATGTAGTAGGTGTAAAGCCTGTACACAAGGTCTGAATGCCACCAGTATATGCACGGATTTAGGGGAAAAGATCCTTATAAACAAATCATTGAACTGCAGATCAGAGTTTGTGGTATACGTCCTTACATGTCCATGTAACAAAAGATATGTTGGTAGCACCATTTTACAAGTGCACAAAAGAATCTTACAACATATCAGGGCCATCAAAAACGTGGACGAAACATATCCTGTAGCAAGGCGTTTCCAAAACCAGCACAATTGCAATTCTACATTATTACAGTATATGGTAATCGATCAGGTAGAAAGCAACAAGAGAGGTGGTGACAGGGAGAAGGCACTCCGTAAGTTAGAGTGTAGATATATCCTCCGTTTAAATACAAAAGAACCGGTAGGGATGAATGTTGACGAAGAGATTTATACCTACCTGTAAAGATATGAATGTTGGTTCCTGTTCTCTATGTTCTTGCAATTTTAATTGTTTTTAAATTCACACGTCACCAGGGCTGCAAATGTTTTTATGAATAGACAGTAGTTGTAAATTGGGTGGCATATTTTGCTTTATATCATTGCATTTCTGATATTTTATTCTTTTTTTATGTATTTTTGTATAGGGCCTGATCAGATGTTCGCGTCATGGGCGTCTGAGTTCCGGTCCATTAATGGGAGAGCAAAAGAGCTGAAGTATCTCTTGTTTTTCTTTTTTCTTGTTTATGACTTTTTTATCATTTCTATTTGAGTGATATGTGTAATATTTGCTTTTGCCCACTGGGGCTAGATTCCTATGCCCAATGGGGCAGTATCCTTTGGCTCTTTGAGTAGAGCAGATCACAGAGCAATTAGGAGCAGATACCAAAATACATTTTTTTTCAAATTTCCTTTTTTTTTTAATTAATTGATTCCCATGTATATATTGAAAAACAAGGTACAGATTGCACTATTTGATTGTGTAATATCTAGGAATTAAGTGCTAGATTATTGTTCAAATTATACCTGAACTGTTGATGAGTATAATGTAAAATGCAGTGTGCACCTTTTTTAATATTAATTTTCAATATTAATTTTGGTGGTACTTTAATCTTGGAAACAAACTGGTGATAGGCACGGATTCTGTATTAGATATCGTGTCCACTGAAATACAAGTTGTTCGGTGACAGGGTCTAATAATCACAAAAAATTATATGCAAAATCATAACAATTGTGTTAAGAACGGTTGTTGCATATTGTGTAAATTGTGATTTGTGCAGCTTAGCGATTTATATTAGAGTATTTGTACATAGATTGACTTTATCACCAAAGGAGTGTATTGAAACTCACTAGTAATTTTTGTCACTACAAGATGGCCGCCATAATGAGGTTTTAAGTGTACACAGAAATAGTCACCCGTTTTCTATGTCTAGCACAATTACGTATATATGTTGCCTGGTAACACATTGTCAGCGTCGTGACAAAGGCTCAACACCGAAACGCGTAGACGCTTGTAACGATATTTTTTCTGATGGAATAAATTTTACATCCTGATTTTGAAGCCCCATCGAGTGCCGTTTCTTTTCTCTGGATTTACTTGAGAGGAGGAATTCTTTACCATATATATATATATATATATATTCACTGAAAAAACCATAGGTTTCAGGGACGTTATAGTTAGAAATTAGCATTTAAAAAACCTTTGAAATTCACTGAAAAAACCATAGGTTTCAGGGACGTTATAGTTAGAAATTTGCATTTAAAAACCCTTAGAAATTCACTGAAAAAACCACAGGTTTCAGGGAGGTTATAGTTAGTTGGACATTTCATTCGTACAAAACCAGAGAAATTCCCCCGTTATAGTTAGTTCAGCTAACTATAACTCGAGCCCCCGCAATGCACTGCTGATGACGTCACATATTACATCATTCATGACATGGCCAGTGACATCACTGATGACATCACTGATGACATCTCAAATGACATCACTGATGACATCACTGATGACATCATCCAGTCACTGTGTGTTTCTGTAAAGTTTAAATATGTTTTATATATATGCCAAGGTGTATTGAAGAATGAGTGGGTGTATACGTGTCTGGATGGATGATTTAGTAGGTGCGTGACTGACTGTATAAGTGAGTGATTAAATGTGTCTTACTGAATGCATGGGTTGGTGAGTAGCTACATGAGTGTGTATATCGGTTATTGATTTGATGCTTGAGTATTTGTATGGGAGACTGAGTGTGTGTGTGGGTGGGGGTGAGGTGTGTGACTCTGTGCATAGATGTGTGAGTGGTTGATTCACTCGGTGTATGGGTTCAAGAGTGCATGTGAAAACAGCTGTATGGGCGGGTGAGTGTGTGTATAGGTGTGTTGGTGAGTGAATGGATGTCTCAGTGGTACATGTCCAAGTAACTACATAGGGAAAAGGCTGTATGTGAGAGTTGGAGTATAAATGACTATACGTGAGAGTCAGTGATTGTGAGAGTGGCTGTATGGATGAGTGTGTACTTGTATCAGTGATTATATAAGAGAGTAAGTATGCGTTAGTATCTGTATAGGTGAGTAAATGGGAGTGTGATTGATTATTTGCATGACTGACTAGGTGTGTGAGTAACTCCATGGATGAGTGGCGGTGTGTGAGTGTCTGTATAGGTGTATGAGTGCATATGATAGTGTTGTATTGATGAGTGACTGCATGTATGAGTGATTGTATGGGTGAATGAGTGGATGTGTGTGTAGACCTAGGAATCAGTGAGTGCGCATGTAGTAACTGGTATTGGTGTGTCGATGGTTTCGAAAATGGTAGTCTGTATTTTACAGTGGGTGTATCAAAGGTTATATTAGAGTGTGAGGAGGTGCATCAGATTTTCACGTGGATGATGTCATCAGTGATGTCATTTGAGATGTCATCAGTGATGTCATCAGTGATGTCACTGACCACGTCATGAATGATGTAATATGTGACGTCATCAGCAGTGCATTGTGGGGGCGCGAGTTATAGTTAGCTGAACTAACTATAACGGGGGAATTTCTCTGGTTTTGTACGAGTGAAATGTCCAACTAACTTTAACCTCCCTGAAACCTGTGGTTTTTTCAGTGAATTTCTAAGGTTTTTTAAATGCTAATTTCTAACTATAACATCCCTGAAACCTATGGTTTTTTCAGTGAATTTCAAAGGTTTTTTAAATGCTAATTTCTAACTATAACGTCCCTGAAACCTTTGGTTTTTTCAGTGAATTTCAAAGGTTTTTTAAATGCTAATTTCTAACTATGCCTACAAAGGTAGGACATGTGAAGAAAGAGGAAGAAAAGCGCACAAAGAAGCAAGACATGCAGAAAGAGGCAACAGAAGTCCAGAAAGACGAAGAAAAGTGCAAGAAGAAGCAAGAGATGTGCAGAAAGAACCAACAGAGGAGCAGAAAGTCCTCCTGTGCCCCCAACGTTTTGCTGACGGGTACTGGTGGTAAGTGACTCTGACTAACCGGCCCTAGAGCCAGTGCTATGCTAAAAGACACTTAGAATACAGTGAAAACACCTACATACACTAGGGAACACTATGCGTTGGGGTACCCCTGTGATTAGCATGACCTCCTCTGTATTTCCCATGAGTTAGTGCCTGGGTCATTGGATGAGTACATGGGTACTGACTGGATGATTAGAGTACTGCAAGGAGAGTGGATGGTGAATTTATAAACGCTTGTGTTTTGGCGGAGTGATTGGATAAGGACATGGAACTGGTTGGGTGATTGGAGGAGTGCATGGGTAGTGACAAGGAGATGGCTGGACTGCATCAGTAGTCCTCAGGGGATTGTAGCAGTGCATGTGTTAGTGCCTGCGACATTGCATGAGTACGTGGGTAGTGACTGGATGATTAGAGCACTGCAAGGAGAGTGCATGGTGAATTTATAAGCGCTTGTGTTTTGGCGGAGTGATTGGATAAGTACATGGTGCTCGCTGGGTGATTGGAGGAGTGCATGGGTAGTGACAGGGCGATGGCTGGACTGCATCAGTAGTCCTCAGGGGATTGTAGCAGTGCATGTGTTAGTGCCTGCGTCATTGCATGAGTACGTGGGTAGTGACTGGATGATTAGAGCACTGCAAGGAGAGTGCATGGTGAATTTTTAAGTGCTTGTGTTTTGGCGGAGTGATTGGATAAGTACATGGTGCTCGCTGTGTGATAGGAGGAGTGCATGGGTAGTGACAGGGCGATGGCTGGACTGCATCAGTAGTGCTCAGGGTATTGTAGCAGTGCATGAGTTAGTGCATGGGTTATTGCATGAGTGCATGGGTACTGACTGGATGATTAGAGTAATGCAAGGAGAGTGCATGGTGAATTTATAAGTGCTTGGGTTTTGGCGGAGTGATTGGATAAGTACATGGTGCTCGCTGGGTGATAGGAGGAGTGCATGGGTAGTGACAGGGCGATGGCTGGACTGCATCAGTAGTGCTCAGAGTATTGTAGCAGTGCATGAGTTAGTGCCTGGGTCATTGGATGAGTACATGGGTACTGACTGGATGATTAGAGTACTGCAAGGAGAGTGGATGGTGAATTTATAAATGCTTGTGTTTTGGCGGAGTGATTGGATAAGGACATGTTACTGGTTGGGTGATTAGAGGAGTGCATGGGTAGTGACAAAGAGATGTCTGGGCTGCATCAGTAGTGCTCAGGGGATTGTAGCAGTGCATGTGTTATTGCCTGGGTCATTGCATGAGTACATGGGTAGTGACTGGATGATTAGAGTACTGCAAGGAGAGTGCATGGTGAATTTATAAGTGCTTGTGTTTTGGCGGAGTGATTGGATAAGTACATGGTGCTCGCTGGGTGATTGGAGGAGTGCATGGGTAGTGACAGGGCGATGGCTGGACTGCATCAGTAGTGCTCGGAGTATTGTAGCAGTGCATGAGTTAGTGCCTGGGTCATTGGATGAGCACATGGGTACTGACTGGATGATTAGAGTACTGCAAGGAGAGTGGATGGTGAATTTATAATCGCTTGTGTTTTGGCGGAGTGATTGGATAAGGACATGTTACTGGTTGGGTTATTAGAGGAGTGCATGGGTAGTGACAAGGAGATGGCTGGACTGCATCAGTAGTCCTCAGGGGATTGTAGCAGTGCATGTGTTAGTGCCTGCGTCATTGCATGAGTACATGGGTAGTGACTGGATGATTAGAGTACTGCAAGAAGAGTGCATGGTGAATTTATAAGTGCTTGTGTTTTGGCGGAGTGATTGGATAAGTACATGGTGCTCGCTGGGTGATTGGAGGAGTGCATGGGTAGTGACAGGGGGATGGCGGGACTGCATCAGTAGTGCTCAGGGTATTGTAGCAGTGCATGAGTTAGTGCATGGGTCATTGTATGAGTGCATGGGTACTGACTGGATGATTAGAGTAATGCAAGGAGAGTGCACAGTGAATTTATAAGTGCTTCGGTTTTGGCGGAGTGATTGCATAAGTACATGGTGCTCGCTGGGTGATAGGAGGAGTGCATGGGTAGTGACAGGGCGATGGCTGGACTGCATCAGTAGTGCTCAGGGTATTGTAGCAGTGCATGAGTTAGTGCATGGGTCATTGCATGAGTGCAGTGACTGGATGATTAGAGTAATGCAAGGAGAGTGCATGGTGAATTTATAAGTGCTTGGGTTTTGGCGGAGTGATTGGATAAGTACATGGTGCTCGCTGGGTGATAGGAGGAGTGCATGGGTAGTGGCAGGGCGATGGGTGGACTGCATCAGTAGTGCTCAGGGTATTGTAGCAGTGCATGAGTTAGTGCATGGGTTATTGCATGAGTGCATGGGTACTGACTGGATGATTAGAGTAATGCAAGGAGAGTGCATGGTGAATTTATAAGTGCTTGGGTTTTGGCGGAGTGATTGGATAAGTACATGGTGCTCGCTGGGTGATAGGAGGAGTGCATGGGTAGTGACAGGGCGATGGCTGGACTGCATCAGTAGTGCTCAGAGTATTGTAGCAGTGCATGAGTTAGTGCCTGGGTCATTGGATGAGTACATGGGTACTGACTGGATGATTAGAGTACTGCAAGGAGAGTGGATGGTGAATTTATAAACGCTTGTGTTTTGGCGGAGTGATTGGATAAGGACATGTTACTGGTTGGGTGATTAGAGGAGTGCATGGGTAGTGACAAAGAGATGGCTGGGCTGCATCAGTAGTGCTCAGGGGATTGTAGCAGTGCATGTGTTAGTGCCTGGGTCATTGCATGAGTACATGGGTAGTGACTGGATGATTAGAGTACTGCAAGGAGAGTGCATGGTGAATTTATAAGTGCTTGTGTTTTGGCGGAGTGATTGGATAAGTACATGGTGCTCGCTGGGTGATTGGAGGAGTGCATGGGTAGTGACAGGGCGATGGCTGGACTGCATCAGTAGTGCTCAGGGGATTGTAGCAGTGCATGTGTTAGTGCCTGTGACATTGCATGAGTACATGGGTAGTGACTGGATGATTAGAGTACTGCAAGAAGAGTGCATGGTGAATTTATAAGTGCTTGTGTTTTGGCGGAGTGATTGGATAAGTACATGGTGCTCGCTGGGTGATAGGAGGAGTGCATGGGTAGTGACAGGGCGATGGCTGGACTGCATCAGTAGTGCTCAGGGGATTGTAGCAGTGCATGTGTTAGTGCCTGTGTCATTGCATGAGTACATGGGTAGTGACTGGATGATTAGAGTACTGCAAGAAGAGTGCATGGTGAATTTATAAGTGCTTGTGTTTTGGTGGAGTGATTGGATAAGTACATGGTGCTCGCTGGGTGATTGGAGGAGTGCATGGGTAGTGACAGGGCGATGGCGGGACTGCATCAGTAGTGCTCAGGGTATTGTAGCAGTGCATGAGTTAGTGCATGGGTCATTGCATGAGTGCATGGGTACTGACTGGATGATTAGAGTAATGCAAGGAGAGTGCACGGTGAATTTATAAATGCTTCGGTTTTGGCGGAGTGATTGCATAAGTACATGGTGCTCGCTGGGTGATCGGAGGAGTGCATGGGTAGTGACAGGGCAATGGCTGGACTGCATCAGTAGTGCTCAGAGTATTGTAGCAGTGCATGAGTTAGTTGCTGGGTCATTGCATGAGTGCATGTGTACTGACTGGATGATTAGAGTACTGCAAGGAGAGTGCATGGTGAATCTATAAGTGCTTGGGTTTTGGCGGAGTGATTGGATAAGTACATGGTGCTGGCTGGGTGATTGGAGGAGTGCATGGGTAGTGACAAAGAGATGGTTGGGCTGCATCAGTAGTGCTCAGGGGATTGTAGCAGTGCATGTGTTAGTGCCTGGGTCATTGCATGAGTACATGGGTAGTGACTGGATGATTAGAGTACTGCAAGGAGAGTGCATGGTGAATTTATAAGTGCTTGTGTTTTGGCAGAGTGAATGGATAAGGACATGTTACTGGTTGGGTGATTAGAGGAGTGCATGGGTAGTGACAAAGAGATGGCTGGGCTGCATCAGTAGTGCTCAGGGTATTGTAGCAGTGCATGAGTTAGTGCATGGGTCATTGCATGAGTGCATGGGTACTGACTGGATGATTAGAGTAATGCAACGAGAATGCATGGTGAATTTATAAGTGCTTGGGTTTTGGCGGAGTGATTGGATAAGTACATGGTGCTCGCTGGGTGATAGGAGGAGTGCATGGGTAGTGACAGGGCGATGGCTGGACTGCATCAGTAGTGCTCAGAGTATTGTAGCAGTGCATGAGTTAGTGCATGGGTCACTGCATGAGTGCATGGGTACTGACTGGATGATTAGAATACTGCAAGGAGAGTGCATGGTGAATTTATAAGTGCTTGGGTTTTGGCGGAGTGATTAGATAAGTACACACATGTCACATCAGGCCCGCCCCCTCCCTCCACCACTGTGCAAACGCGCCTCCTGGCGGGTTTTAAATTGGGGGATTAATTCCCCTTGAATCCTGAGGGTCCCTGGGGCCAACTAGCCCACCAGGTACCTCCAGTAAGCGCCACAGAGCTGCGTTGCAGAGAGGTGGTCCAAGGCCACTCCCCTTTTAACACCTCTCTGCAACGCAGCTCTGTGGCGCTTACTGGAGGTACCTAGTGGGCTAGTTGGACGCAAGGGACCCTCAGGATTCAAGGGGACTTAATCCCCCAACTTACAACGCACCAGAGGGCCTGTTTGCACAGTGGTGAAGGGAGTGGGTGGGGCCTGATGTGACAAGTGTGCAAACGCGCTCCGTGGCGCGTTTTAAGTTGGGAGATTTACTCCCCTTGAATCCTGAGGGTCCCTAAGGCCCAACTAGCCCACCAGGTACCTCCAGTAAGCACCACAGAGCTGCATGGCAGAGAGGTGGTCCGAGACCATGCCCTCTTTTACACCTCTCTGCAACGCAACTCTGTTGCACTTACTGAAGGTACCTGGTGGGCTAGTTGGCCCCCAGGGACCCTCAGGATACAAGGGGACTTAATCCCCCAACTTAAAACGCACCACGGAGCGCGTTTGCACACATGTCACCTGCGGCCCCGCCCCCTCCCTTCACCACTGTGCAAACGCGCCCTGTGGCGCGTTTTAAGTTGGGGATTAGGTCACCTTGAATCCTGAGGGTCCCTGGGGCCCAACTAGCCCACCAGGTACTTCCAGTAAGCGCCACAGGCCTGCATTGCAGAGAGGTGGTCCGAGGCCACGCCCCTTTTTACACTTCTCTGCAACGCAGCTCTGTGGCGCTTACTGGAGGTACCTGGTGGGCTAGTTGGACCCCAGGGACCCTCAGGAGTCAAGGGGACTTAATCCCCCAACTTAAAACACGCCACAGGGCGTGTTTGCACACATGTCACTTCAGGCCCCGCCCCCTCCCTTCACCACTGTGCAACCGTGCCCCGTGGCGCGTTTTAAGCTGGGGAATTAAGTCCCCTTGAAACCGGTCTTAGGATGCTTGTTTCCAGTCCAGGGAGGACCTGGCTTGGCAGTTCGGGCTGGACTGTTCCCATGAGGCACAGGGTCAAGACTGATTTGCATATGGCTGGGTTCAAACTGGGATGGCATGGTGAGCAAAAAAACGATGGATTTAGGCCCAGATCTCTGTACTGGGGTGAATGTATGACATTGTTCTGCATTCTGTCCATCAACTGTTGTTTTTGCATTTGTCACCCCGAGTGGGACGGGTATGCCCAGACGTGGGTCCCTTGCTCTCCATGCCACTGGAATCAAGCTATCCTGGCTGAAGAGGGGTGAAACCCCGAAACCGGTCTTAGGATGCTTGTTTCCAGTCCAGGGAGGACCTGGCTTGGCAATTCGGGCTGGACTGTTCCCATGAGGCACAGGGTCAAGACTGATTTGCATATGGCTGGGTTCAAACTGGAATGGCATGGTGAGCAAAAACGATGGATTTAGGCCCAGATCTCTGTACTGGGGTGAATGTATGACATTGTTCTGCATTCTGTCCATCAACTGTTGTTTTTGCATTTGTCACCCCGAGTGGGACGGGTATGCCCAGACGTGGGTCCCTTGCTCTCCATGCCACTGGAATCAAGCTATCCTGGCTGAAGAGGGTGAAACCCCGAAACCGGTCTTAGGATGCTTGTTTCCAGTCCAGGGAGGACCTGGCTTGGCAGTTCGGGCTGGACTGTTCCCATGAGGCACAGGGTCAAGACTGATTTGCATATGGCTGGGTTCAAAGTGGAATGGCATGGTGAGCAAAAAAACGATGGATTTAGGCCCAGATCTCTGTCCTGGGGTGACTGTATGACATTGTTCTGCATTCTGTCCATCAACTGTTGTTTTTGCATTTGTCACCCCGAGTGGGACGGGTATGCCCAGACGTGGGTCCCTTGCTCTCCATGCCACTGGAATCAAGCTATCCTGGCTGAAGAGGGGTGAAACCCCGAAACCGGTCTTAGGATGCTTGTTTCCAGTCCAGGGAGGACCTGGCTTGGCAGTTCGGGCTGGACTGTTCCCATGAGGCACAGGGTCAAGACTGATTTGCATATGGCTGGGTTCAAACTGGAATGGCATGGTGAGCAAAAAAACGATGGATTTAGGCCCAGATCTCTGTACTGGGGTGAATGTATGACATTGTTCTGCATTCTGTCCATCAACTGTTGTTTTTGCACTCATCACATATCCCATATTTATCAATGGCAAACCTACTAACTATCCACCCTCCAGTGAACAAAAGGAACACCTCAGCTCAAATAGCTCGTCACACTGCAGTTCTGTCCTCACCAGACCCCCCAAAGCACTGCAAGCTTTGTTGCCCCAACCTTGAACAGTGGTCAAGACCCCTTAACCCAGTCATAAAATGTGGTGTGGTCAATTCCAATTTAGCCCAGAGTGACTCTTTGGACATGCAAGGCCTCATTTTCGTAACCATTTATCAAGTGGACTTCCTCACAGACACTTGGTTCAAAGGCAACTACACCGCCCTCATTAACGATCTTGTCTCTCTGAACCACTTTGAAACAGAGAGGACAAGAGATGGATGCAGTAGCCATAGTCTGCACAATCATGTTGTAATATCAAAACTACCTACCATACCATCTACCATAGCTAATTCATCCTTTGAATACACACCCACAAGCTTCAATCTTGGAGCAGTGCCTGACCTCGTGGCCAGTCACAGCCCCCCTGTCACATCCCCTGTTGCTGTGAGAGTGCTTGTTGCTGGGTTGCCTAGCAACTGCCCGCAATCGCCGATCGTGTCTCGCTGATGCCTACTTTTCGTGCTAGTACCATTCCTGCCCTCCTGCCTTCCTGCTGGCCCCTCCCACCTCCAAGGACTATTAATGGAGGCTGCAGCATGGCCTCTGTGAGCAGTGCCTGACATTTTGGTTGGCCACAGCTCCCCTGATGCATCTCTCCTGCCTGCCACATGTTGCTGTGAGAGTACTTGTTGCTGGGTTGCCTAGAAACCGCCCGCAATCATCAATCGCATCTCGTTGATGCCTACTTTTTCTACAAGGGCTGCTTCCACCCTCCCTCCTCCCTGCCAGCCCCTCCCACACCAGGACTATTAACGGAGGCCGCAGTGCAGCCGCACAGCCCGTCAAGCCCATCTGCGCCTGTCCGTGCCTGGACCGTGCCCAACGCCAGGACCCCTGGTCTTCCCATCATCCGCCGATACTCCACCAAAGAGCTCCTGGCCCTAGACACCAGACACAGCAACAACAGCTGCTTTATGTCCTCCCCACGATCGACCAAAGGACCCTTCACCTGCCTACAAACAACCCAGAACATCTTTAAGGCATCCTGCTCAATGGTCGCTCCCTCTGCAAACACGCCACAGAAATCTGGGGCACCATCACCACCATCTCCCCTGATGTAGCCTTCATCCCCAAAACATGGCTTAACCCTTCCTTGAACCCCAACATCACCACTGCCACCCCCAGCGGCTACAAGATGAAACACAGTGACCACACCAACAAGCACGGAGGGGGGAATCGCCATCTACTTCACGGAAACCATCTGATACACCATCACCAAAGATGCCTCTCATGGAAACCCTCAACTTCCGACTACAGACAGACACTAAGACCACAATACAAGGCACCCTCCCTTACAGAACCCTGGGACCCGGACCAGCTTTCTGTGATGCAATCATGTTCCCCCTTGCCATTGATTCCCTCCACTACGTCCTACTCGGCGATCTCAATTTCCACGTCAACAATCCCACTGACACAAACTCCATGTACCTCCTGGAGAACCTCAACAACATCGGCCTCACCCAACTGGGCACCGAACCCACACACAAAGCCGGACACACCCTCAATGCCATCCTCACCTCCAGTGACAGAATCAAACTCACCCACATCACAGAACTCACCTGGACCGACCACACCATCATCCACTTTACCATCTCTGATGCCCAGAACACCATTCCCAAGCACCACAGTGCCACCCACCAAAGCTGGGGCAAGGTAACCGAGACTCAATGGATGCAGGGCCTCTGCACCACACAACCTGCAACCGTAGCAGGCCTTGACCAGGCCATCCAAAGCTTCACGGCCTGGATCACCAAATGCGCTGTCAGATTCGCCCTGCCGAAACCAGCAAAAGCCAACACCTCCAAATAGGCCAGATGGTACACTCCAGAGCTTAGAACTACCAATTACAACTGCTACCGACTCGAGATGCAATGGCGCAAGGACCCCTCCAACAGAACCATTCACAAAGAAGCCCTTAGCAACTACCACTTCCGCATCAAGGACGCCAAGAGAGCAGCAATCATCGACCGCATCGACACTGCGGCCAACCACAATAAAGAGCTCTTCAAAATGGTCAAGGAATTTTCCAACCCAACAGCCACAGAGAACACCATCCACCCTCTAAAGAACTCTGTGACACCCTCTCAGACTACTTCCACAGCAAGATTGCCACCACCATCTACAACAACTTCGACCCCCAATCCACCACTCTCAGCCTTGACAACCTCATTCAACCAGAAAAACACCAGGAGCAGGATAACCACCTGATCTCCGATCACCACTCAGACCACCTCAACCATCATGTTATCCATCCACTCTGGGGCACCCACTGACCCCTGCCCCCACCATCTCTTCAACTTTGGAACCAACCCAATCAGCACGGAACTCACCAGCATTCTCAACACCTCCAGCGCCAAGGCAACCTTCCCAGACAGATGGAAACATGCAGAGATCTGACCCCTCCTAAACAAGCCCTCTGCTGACCCCAGTGACCTCAAAAATGGCTGACCGATCTCTCTACTTCCTTTCTCAGCCAAAGTTCTCGAGAAAGCCATCAACCAACAGCCCACCAAAAACCTTGAACTAAACCACCTTCTCGATGTCTCACAATCAGGATTCCCTGCCAACCACAGCACTGAGACTGTGCTGATTGCCACCAAAGACAACATCAGAACCCTCCTCAACTGTGGAGAAATGGTAGTCCTGATCCTCCTCGGCCTCTCTGCTGTGTTTGATACTGTCTCCCACCATACCCCCCTCAACAGACTGTACAACATCAGCATACAGCACGCCTTCATCACCAGCTGCCTTGACCACGGCAATGCTCTCTACGCCGGAATTTTCACCCAGCCTCTCAAGACTCCAGACCATTCAGAACACTGCAGTCAGGCTCATCCTGAACCTCCCCAAACTGACCAGCATTACCCACCCCTCACCTCTGAAACCTCGACTGCCTACCCATCCAGTAGAGGTGACAGTTCAAGATCCTCACACATGCGTACAAAGTTCTACACAACCAAGGACCATCCTACATCAACCATCAACTAAGCTTCTACCTGCCCGTAATATACCTGCGCTCTGCCTCACTCACCCTTGCACACCCCCGCATCCATTGCAGCCAAAGCGGGGGGCGGCACCTTCTCCTACATAGTCTCCAGGACCTGGAACAACCTGCCCCTCCACCTCCGAACAGCACCCTCCCTGGCGGACTTCAGAAAGAAACTCAAGACCTGGCTTTTCGAAAGAGACACTGCACTCTCAGCGCCCAGATACCCTTAGGTGTGACAGTATTTCCCTATACAAATTCTGATTGACTGATTGATTGAATCTAACCCCAACATCTCATTAATTGTAGCAGTGGTCTACCACACTCATGGAAACAACCTAGCACACCTGGCAGAATTCCATGACCAGACTTAACAATATGGCCTTGAAAACATGGTTTGAACCAGCCACCTCGTGGCCCAAATGTCACAACCAGACACACACTGAACCTAGTGCTCACACACAACTTTGAAATCTGCCACATATCTGCCCATTTATTTAATCAGATCATTCTTTCATCTCATTCTACCTGTCCAATGTGAAATACACCTGTAATTGCTGTAGAAGAATTGATACAATTTTGATACAATTTCCATCCCAGTCAAACTCTACGGAGACCTCAGCACTGAACATGTTGAGACACCCTGGAAAGCTGTAAAAATCTACCATTTGTAGCTAAAGCCTTGCTGTACAATCATTACCAATACACATCCTCTAATCTAGACATGTTGGCCTCATTCAAACTAAGAAAAACAAGTTAGGCATCAAATCTACCAACAACTGGTTCAACAGGAACTAACTGAGTTGTAATGAACTGATTTCAGATGAATAACATATCTACAAACAACCTAAAATAGTCTTTTACAAATCTATGAAGTAGCCAAAAAGACCTAATTTGACAGAATCGTCAACAAGGCATCCAAACAAATGAGGGACATCTTCAGTATCTGTTAAGAAGTGTTTAATCCAGATGTCCCGAGGAATAATCCGGTGAAACAAAGCAAAATTACAAACATTAGAGTTTTTTAAGTCCAAATTTACCAACACCTGTTGCTCCATCTACAATGCCTGGGACCATCACACTATCCACCCAACATCTCTCCTTTAGTGCAGTTCACTTTCCTACCTTTAAATGCTGGATATTTAGGAAACCCTACAGTTACACATTAAATCAAATATAAATCTTTACCCATAAAACTATGCCCATATGCATGTATTTACAATTCCCACATCACTTGTTAAAGACACCAATAACATGATAAATGTCAGTAGTTCCCTGTCTTCTAAAAAAAGGCATCATTACTCTATTCCTGAAAAACCTATGAGGGTCACTGAATCTCCTGTGAGAACTCAGGCCTAATAGTCTTTGACCTCTCTGCTTTCTACAACACAATGGCCCATGGGATCTTCCTAGAAGACTAGACAAGAGGGCAGTCATATCTGATTCTGCACTAGTGCGGATCATATTCTTTCTCTTCAGTCACAGCCAAAAAATATAAATGAGTTAAGTGAAGTCATCCTCCGGACCGGTGTCATGCAGCATACATCTGGTACCACTGCTCTCTTTACTTCTGTTCAGCTTCTATGTACTCTCTTCAGCACAGCTCCTTGGACAAAAGCAAGTGAATTTCCAAATGTATGCAGCTCAGACTTAAATACACCTCCTGCTGGTAAATCACCCAGAGAACCAGGCTAATATCACAGTATGTTTTGATGCATGAGTGCAGATAAAAACCCAAATCCTGGTTCTGCAGCAAAGATCCTAACTCCATACTCTTCTATCGGACCCTAGGTCTTGGAACTCCACCATCTACTGAACCAACAGTAAAAATCTGGGGATCATCTCTGATACTGAGCTCTCTTCACAAACCAAGTTGCCACAGTAGACTAACTGCTTAACATGCAGTTTGTCATCACATGAAAAATCCCTCCACTGCTTCAAACCAATGACTGGGTGGAGCTTGCGACGGTTTGGGTCATGGCATGCCTTGGTTACTGCATTGTTCTACCCTGGATTCCCAATATGACTGATAGACTACAAAGGTTGTAAAACCTTGCAGCTCAACTGTGCCTTAGCTTCTGCAAACATGCATTACACCAGCCTTGAGAGAACTGCATTGGCTCCAGGTAGACACAGGTACCAAGTCAGGATAATTTTGTAGAAAAGTCCCAAGCTACCTATGCTCCTTCACCCCCAGTACACATTAAACAGATCCCTTCACTTTATGATAAACCAAACCTTTGCAGATGCTACTTTGTGCTCAATATCAGACATTAAAATGGACCATTTGAATCTCTGCTTCCTAGGAGTCTTAACACCTGGTTTGAAAAATGATAATATGGTAGACCTCAAGCCAACTCACTAACCTTGAAGCACTTGATTTCCATTAACTGCCCTTTGGATGCACCCACTCAGCAGGCCTAGCCCTTTATGCTGTCTTCACCCCAAAATAAGTAATCACAGTCTCTGGAAACAAGTCCACTTCTTAGTATGACCATCACAAAAAATAATTTCAATCTTAATCTCAACATGGAAACCCAACAATTAACATACCATATCTACCAGTGCCACCAATGGTCACCAAGGACTTTCAACATGGTTGCCCCCTCAAAGCAACACTATTTTGGCCACAAAGTCTGGTTGTTTCAATTTAGACTTAAAACTTTGAAAAATTAAAACCAGATGTCTTGAAAGATTAAAGTGCACAACAGCAATGATATAAATTGGCTTCAATGGCAGTTGAGAATTTATAAAGCTGCCATTAAGAAGGCCAAGAGGCCTTACTACTTTTACCACCTCTCTAATGCTATGTATCTAACCAAAGAGCTCTATGAAATAGTCATTGAAAAATGTAACTAGGGCAATTCTTCTACAGGTGTAAATCATGCTCAGGAACTCTATGATGCCTTAAGAAAGCACAACTGCAGAAAGCTTTGACTCTCCTTTGCTTACAAACACAAGCTTGCAACAGCCTCTAACTAGCAAGCTTGTCAATGCGGGCTACTTCCATTGCACATCCCAACTCCTGTTCCTTCAACTTGCTAACTGAAAAAGTAACACATTATGTATTTAAAGATATAAGCATGGTATGATCCCAGACATTTTCAAAGCCACCTCCCTATATTCCTCCTACGATCCTCCGCTCTCACAATGGCAAAAGTGATCAGCAACTCATCCAATGTTCCCACATGACCTACAAACATCTGCCATCTAACTGATTCTAAAGAAGCAAGGGCTTGACCAGACTGTCCCAGGAAACTAGAGGGTAATAATCAATGGATTATTCTTAGTCACACTAATTGAAAAGACAGCTTTGTTCCAGATCTCAATGTTCATCAAACAAAACCAAGTTTTATTAGACAGAAATACAATATTCAGACCTGGTGGCAAATGTACCAAATCTGCATTAATCTCTATGTGATGACCTCAAGTGCACTGATGCTAAAGAGTCACTACTCTTCTCGACCTGTCATCAATGTTTGGCACTGTAGACCACCAACTATTAACCGAAAGACTATATGACGAAAATATACATAGCACAGACCTTACCTGGATAAAATCCTACCAAACAATAGAACCCAAACTGTCACTTTACCACCATTCATCTCTTGTGCTTTCAACTGACAGACAGGTTTCTGACAGGGCTCAGCAATAACTTTCCTTCCGATTCAATGTGTACCTTTCCCCTCTTTCTGATCTTGTGATTTCCTTCTAGCTCTAATACTACAGCTATGTTGACTGTCACAGGTCATCTTAAAGCTAGAATATCAATCAGAGTGAAAGAGGAGAGGATGTGGCCAAATGGCTAGGGCGGTCGACCTCAAAGCTGGGTAACCGGGTTCGAGTCATGGCAGGGACGCTCAACATCCTGTGCTTCTGTGCAAATCACTTAATCTCCCGGTGCCTAACAAAAAATGAATGTGTCCGTCTGTAATGAAACTGGTGCACATGCAAAGTGCTCTGATACTTCGGGTCAAGTTCACGCTATAATATATAAAACTCCCCCCAAAAAATTACATTTGGATTTGTTGAATGCGTACTGGCAGTGCATCGTAAACATAACTCCTCAAAAGCATAAATACTATGTGGATCGGATCCTGGCAAAATCATAACCCTGCATCCACCTGACCTCTGTAAGTGGGAGCATAGCCATTCACATTGACTGAGTTGAAAAACTTAGCATGACCCTGGGTTCCAGCATTTCACTCCAATCCCAAAGTCAACAACGTGACACAAGATATTTTCTTTACAATAATATTACTATGAAGTATCTTTCTTACCCAGGCCTCTCTCACACCACACAGGGATTGCTAGCTCTAGTGATGTCATGTCTAGTTTCTGCCAATTGGTTGTATGTCAGACTCTCTAGACATTTGGGGCCACATGCATCAAAGTAAGGAATTGCGATTCCTAAATTGCGATTTTTAAGGAATCGCAATTTTGGAATCACAATTCCTTATGCATGTAGGAATCGCAACAAAAATTGCGATTCCTACACATTCCTTAATTGCGACTCGCAAATTGCGATTCACAATTAAGGAATGGCTTCCCATTAATTCCTATGGGCCAAGAGGCCAATAGGAATTAATGGGATTGCATGCAAAATTTATGAGTACCAAATAGGTACTCGTGCAAGGGGGCCAAAAGGCCACCCTGATGCACCCCCAAAAAAAGGTAGGTATGCACTTGTGGTGCACACACATGCCCTAAGAGCATGTGTGTGCACCACAATGCACTTTGAAAAATGCATTTATTTGCATTTTCAAAGGAATTGCAAATTACCATCAACTTGAAGTTGATGGTAATTTGCGATTCTAAATTGCGAAAACGCAATTTGCGATTGCATAATGCATCGCATTTAGTGGATCGCAATTTGCAATTCCTAACTGCATTCGTAATTCAGGGAATTGCAAAAAATTGCGATTTTCTTAATTTCTATTTGCAAAAAAAGGTACATGCATCTCAAAAGGCCATTTTGCAATCACAAACGGCCGAATTTTGCGATTCGCACTATTTTCGATCGCAAAATGGTTTGATGCATGTGCCCCTTAGGGGCCAATTTACGAGGTGGCTTTCGTCACTCTTGCACCATGCAACGTGGTGAAAGATCAACGTAAACCTTAAGTCAGATATATGAAGCCATGCAGCGCCACTTTGCGTGGCCCTGGGTGGCTTCATGAATCTGGAGTAAGGCAACGCAGCGCAAATCGCTGAGTTGCCTTACTCTGCTCTGGGAAGGTTTTCCATGGGTATTGCATGGGTGTTCCCACGCAACTCCCATGGTTTTGCACGCATTCCCAGATTTACCAGAACTGGTAAACATGTGATTTCTCCAAAAAGATACGCCTCCCCAGGTGAGGCGTAACTAGGAGGAATATCTTTATTTCTCCTCATTACTTCCTCTTTCTTTGTGTGCTGCATTCTGTAGCACACATAGATAGAAGACTTTGCCTCTCAGGATTGTTTTTGTGCATAGAGGTGTCCCTTCCTGCACAAAAACAATCCTGCATGCAATGCAGGAACCCTTGCACCTTGGTGCAAGGTGGCCTGCGTTGGCACTAGGCTACCAAAAGGCTGCCAAAAGGACTGCCAGTGCAGAGGAAATGGCAAGAATGTGTGGTATTACCTTAAATATGGTGCATTCCTGTCCTTTCCCTGTCACGCAGTGCAGTGCAGCAACGTGGCTTGCTGCACTGCATGACTTTTTCATAAATCGACCCCTTAATTTGCAAGGTACAAGGAATCCAGAACATTGCAGCCAAACAAGTCCTAAACCTGATTAGACAGAATCCCATTACTCCTTTACTGGTCATCATTCTCCAGAAGAATTTTCTTCAAAACCCTCCGCATTGCAGAATGGGCTATCAACGGGATTGCACCAACACCGCTGCATTTAAACTCAGATTTACAGCCAAGGACTTCACTCCAAAAAAAACATTATCATCCTTCTAGAATCCAGAAAAGCAATAAAGACCTGGCTTTTTTCACAACCAGGAGGACCCAAGTAGCTCTCAGAACAAATCTGACAGGTTCATATACACAGCATGCAAAACTATCACTTACATTCCCTTCGGTTATAAAGCCTTATTTATGAAGGCCTGCAACACTTTTACGCCGCCGTTGCATCACTTTTTGGGACGCAGCGGCATTGTAAAAATCTGCCACGTTGCACCATATTTACAAAGTGATGCATCTAAACAGATCGTCACTTTGTAAAGGACTGCGCTACATTATACCTGCGTCAGGTATAATGTATGCAGGGTGGGCGTTCCCCCGCAATAAAGGGTCGTAGAAGTGGGGCAGTGAAATCTCTGAGATTTCACTGCGACACTTATAGGAGGCTACTGCATCAATATCTTACGCCTGCCTCACAGCAGGCATAAGACTGACGCAGGCCCTTTCTCATGGGGCTTACCCCATGTGAAAGTGCACATTGCTGGAGTTGCATCTGTTTTCAGACACACCCCAGCAATGCGTCACTTTTGCGCCTACACATACGTCAGTAATACTGACGTATCTGTAACTCCTTGCGACATGGAGCGCCGTACATAAAATACGGTGCATCCATGGTGTCGCAAGAAGGACGTAGTGAAAACTGTTGCATCGCTGTTTTCATGCAGCAATGCAGAAGTTTTCATAAATGAGGCCCATAGTTCTAAACTTAAAAAGCTCCTACATGCCGCTGTGCAAGGTCTGGAGAGCACACTTGGGTCCTCAGGTATGACATCAAAACACAACACTAACACATGATACGTCAATCACTAAACGTCTCCCATCTATTCACTCCAAATAGAGTCATTACTTACTCAACCAGCTGGAAAGTGCTTTAAAATAAAATAAATAAAATATCCGCATGCCTCATTACCCAATATACCTTGAAACAGTTTAAACACGGAGGCAGATAATCTAGAATGCAAGAACTTAACATTTAAAATGTTCTGAAGCCAAACCTCAGAGATAAATTTTGGAAAACAATTGAAAATTAACTGCTTCAAACCTGCCTTCAACAAAAATTCACAGAGGAAAAGAACAGGACTGAAAAACGTCAGACAAAGCTCCTGGAGGGTCACCTCATTTAGTCCTTCTCTCTAACCTTTGCTCTATCTAGTGTCTTGTCTCGTGCCTAGTGGATGCTTGGGGTGAGTCGCATGGGTGACAATGGGAAGCCGCAAACCTGGAGCAGCTATTCTGCTGCAGCCTCTTGAAGAACCCAGGGGCATACTTACAAAAAAATGTCAGAGCGTGGTGCTGCGCCAAATTTGGCAAAGCCACGCTCCGATATTTTTCAAACGCAGGGATGCAGCGTATTCACAAGTATATGGCACACCTCTGTGTGTCCCCTAGCGCTGGTGCACAAAAAGCCTCCTAGAGCCAGCACAGGCACCCTGCCCCCATGTTGCAAGGGTGCCTGAGCTACAGGTGTGATTATTTATGTGCAGGAAATGACACCTTCCTGCACATAAATAATCAATAATGGCGATTTTCTCTTTCTATGTGTGCTGCAGAATGCGCACATATAGAAAAGCAAAAAATAAGGAGATATTAATACTTTCTCCTCATATCGCTTTCTAAGACCAGATATTCCCTAGCGTTAGTTTTTGACGCTGCCTCAGCCTTGTAAATCTGGGGCAGCGTCAAAGAAAGTAATGGGTGTTGCGGTGGAACACCCACTGCAACACCCATTGCACGCCCCTTTGCCGCAGAGCATTGCAGCGGAAAGGGACATATTTACAAGGTGGCGTTAAGCCACACTAAGTGGCTTAGTGCCACCTTGTAAATATGGGAAATGGCGCTAGGTCACAGGAGCATTAAAAAAGTTGATGCTCCGGTGGCGATAGAGGCTTGTACATATGCCCCCCAGTGTGGTGTTTTAGGCTCCTTTCGACCTGGCTGAATGTGTCCTTAGTCCCTGAGTCCAGCTGAATGTGTCCTTAGTCCGTAAGTTCCTCTCTGTGTGCCGAGTGATCTTCTGCCTGCTCTGTGTGTGATATTTTTTAGTAGTTGCTCACTGTGTGATATGTTTGGTAGTTTGTGTGTGTGCAAGCGCACATTAGTGAGTGCATGTGTGCATGTGTATAGAATATGTCTGCATGGGGTCATTCATGGGCATACATGCTCTTTTGATATTTTCTATCTCAGTTGTGTGTCAAGGGTGTTGGTGTGTGTATATTTATCTTCTGCTTCCCATACTCTTCTAACGTTTGTGTGTGTGTGAGGGAAACATGCACTGCTGATGCCCCATATCTCACTAAAACTTCAGAAATCCTTTCCACTACACAAAAGCCAAAATAGTTGACACTGGCCATACTACTATTGCATTGCATATCTTTGTTTGCCGCATGAGTTATCTGGTTCTATGGGTGGTTTAGGGCCTGCAGTTGTTGCATTGCTTTCAAACTTATCTCCTTATTATACTTCATTCTAAGAACAAAGGAATAATATTTTGAAGGAGTAGTGCATGTAGCAAATTATATCAGATAGAAATCTAGTAGCAGTGCTCCAGGTGGTGATTTTAGCTCCATTAGTCAACAGTCTGACTCATTGTAATTGTAAAGTAGGTTAAATAAAAATAAAAAATAAAATCAATTCTGAAATTAGATTATGAGGCTGATTTATTTTGTCTCAGAGCCGTGGCGCTGCAGGTCTGTGCAATCGTTAATAAAAACATTTTTTATTGTCCTCATTCTGCCAAACTCTCTTGCTGGTGTTACTCTTGTCCCAATTATCCAGACGGAGAGAAGAGCATTTCCACACAAGAATACTGCTGTTTCCACTTCCATCTCCTTCACAGGTAAACCTGAAACAGAGAGAGCCGGGACCGACAGCATAGATGGCTTAATCATCGGACCTATAGGAGTGCTGACTCCACTCCACCAACAGAGTCCAAACTTTCTCCATACTTCTAGGGTCGCAGGCCATGTCTGATTGACTTGTGCAAATTATAATTTTGAGGCACTCAGAGAAGCATGGTGGGCTTCCAGATTTCCACAGCCTACAGATCTCCCGCCTTGCAAGGAGAATCGCATAAAAAATAAACTGTTATTGACAGTGTTTATTCGTGCGGAACCATCTTGATAAAGCCCAAAAAATATAAGTTGAGGGCTTACCTTTATTTGTTCCCCCGTTACTTCCGCAAGAAATTTACACACCTCTGTGTAATCTTCGGACACGTCAGGAACATGTGCATATCCTCTGCCGATGACAACATACATCTTGGGCAGGCGTACGGGTTTCTCTTGACAACCTGCCTGGAGACCAATACACTCTATGGGTAGTAAAAAGATGGTTTCGCTTAAGCGAAGCAGGTTTCACCACCACTTGTAAAATAGCAAAAGAGTCATACCAAACCTGCTTAGAATTTCTACCCTCAAGTTCTTCAGCCCACAACTTAGAAATATCAGAAATAGTGTTATCGTCAGCCTCCACGAAGGCCCAATACCACCGGGAAACTTCCTTTTTCAAGGGGCCTGTTCTCCTCACCTGGTCGACCCAAGAGTCCTCTTCCTCCTCTACCCATGCTTGAGTGGCCCACCAGGAACGAAGTTGGTAATATTTAAACCTTGTCAGCTGTCCCATAGTACAGTTACTCAGCACTTCCCAACTCGCTAGGCTTGATGCCGTTTTAAGATCAGACCAATAAAATAACCCCGCAGATTTTAATGGCTGACTGAGCTGGTCACTCAAGCACTCGGGGGTTCCCGGAGAATCCCAAATCGGCGCCCAGGACGAGTAGTATGAGACTCCTAGTTTTTTCCGAAAGTACATCCAGGTTCTTAAGGCCCCCTTCAAAATCTTAAATCTCACCTTTTTAAAGAACTTCGGGTCTCCATATTTAAAAAGAAAGTGACTCTGACCTTGGCTCACATCCCTTAACATTGCCCCAAAAAGTAGCCCCAAGGGAGACCGATCAACTTTGTTAGCCAGCATGCGAAAATTCTTAAAGTGAAATGCATAACAGTATACAAGGAGATCTGGTAAAGCCAACCCTCCCAGCTCCAGCCTCCTCCTCAACTTTTTCCAGGATATCCTGGGCCCCTTCGATGCTCATATAAAGCTGCCTATCTTTCCCTGAAGCTTAGCTATATCTTCTTTATAAAAGGTTAAAGGAATTGAATTAAAGAGAAAAGTAATCTTTGGGAGGACGACCATTTTGATGAGATTGACGCGCCCATAAATGTTTAGGGGTAAATTAGCCCACCTGCCCAATAGACTCCCTATCTCTTGACTAACTTTTTTCCAGTTTGTTCTAGGAACGTCTTCCAGCTTCTGCGTTATTAAAATACCCAAATACCGCATTTGAGACTTCACCCCCACACTATTATTTGCCTGATTCCATTCCATGATTTCGGTTTTTCCACTATTCACCTTATAGCCCGATATCATACCAAAGCTTTGCGCCTTAGCCATTAAGTTAGGAATTGCCGCCTGCGGATTGGTAGTATAAAGGATCAGGTCATCCGCATACAGAGCTAATTTCGCCACCAAACCAGCCAATTTAAAAGGAAAAATTGAGGGATCCGCTCTAATCAGGCTTGCAAAAGGCTCTATATACAGATTAAACAAGAGCGGGGACAGGGGACACCCCTGTCTCGTACCTCTAGTGATGTCAAACCAGTCTGACAACTCCCCATTCACCAGCACCTTAGCTCTGGGTAAATAATATAAATTTTGGACAGCCCTCACCATATTCTGCGGAAACCCAAAGTTCTTTAGAACTTCCCAAAGATAGGCCCAGTGTACTTGGTCGAAAGCCTTAGCTGCCTCTACAGCCACTGCAGTCACAGGCAACTTCGGAGCTTCCGCCAAGTCTATTACCCCCAACATCAGAAAAGTAAGCTCATTGAGCTGCCTCCCAGGGATAAATCCTCTTTGGTCCTGATGAATGACTCCCTTAATGACCTGCGCTACCCTTGAGGCTACTATCCCTGAAAAGATCTTGTAGTCAGAGTTCAAGAGCGATATTGGCCTATAAGAGTCTACTTTCAACTGATCTTTGTTCGGTTTCAGAATTAAGGTTACAGTGGCCTCTGCCCAAGACCGAGGGATCATTTCACCTACTATATAAATAGCATTAAATAGGGCTTTCAAGACTGGGGCTATTTTATCAATAATTTGGGAGTAGATCTCAACTGGAAGGCCATCTGGCCCCGCTGCCTTCCCCCCTGCCATCTTCCTAATTTGTGCCCTAATCTCTTCCTCCGTAATCTCCGCCTCTAAGAACCTCCTATACTCGATTGTTAATCGCGGGAGCTCAATCTTTTCTAACCAGGCCTCTATACACTCTTTCCTGGGGGATATATCCTCTCTATATAGACTACTCATATATTTCCGGGCCTCTCCACTAATTTCCAGATTAGTATTCAGCAAAGCTCCCGATTCTGCATCTATCAGGTTTCGAATTGAGTTTATAGCTTTGTCTATTTTAGCATTCCAGGCCAGAAGCGAACTAGACCTCTCTCCATATGCGAAATGTTGCAACTTACCCACTTTCCACCTGTAAAATAATCTTTTATCCAGTTGCCCTTGATATTCAGCCTGTAGTTGCTCCAATTCTTTACTAAGTACTGAGACTAGGTCTGTGCAATCGTGCAGATTAATAAAAATGAAAACATCTGTGAAACAATATCATGCGCTGTGTACTACAAATTAAGCTTTGTAAAACTAACTGCAAAAATATATAATTCACAACAAAAAATATGTCTTAAATTATTTGACATTACATAAGGAAAAGTAATGTCTAATCATTTCCCCAGGCATATCCCTTTTGGTTATAATAAAACAGGAAGCACATCTACTGCATAGAGCATTAGCCTAAAATCCCTCGCTGTTATTATTCACCCTAAAACTGACATGCCACTACTCATTAATTACTCCGAGCACCGTGGCAGGGTGTAACTATGCGGATGACTGCGAAACTGGTGAAGTAGCTGGTTTTGGAAATGTTTGGTGTCTCAGCGATAGTCGTTTCGCTAGAGTTTAATTAATATTAATGGTTTTGCTATTACTGGCATACAGTGCTAAAATTATTTCCATTCCCTGGCCAATCCAGTGCTCAACTAAAACACATCTGCTAGGCAGACAGAAGCTCTGAAAATTTGCACTCATGGTAACTTTGCTGAATAGGTCAGTGCGGTCTGCAATGCATGGCGACCCGGTCCTTTACAGGCCCGAAAGGTTGTCTCCCTGAAAACAACCCCACCACACTAAGGGGCACATGCATCAACATAAAGAATTGCGATTCCTTAATAGCGATTTTTTAGAAATCGCTATTTATGAATCGCAATTCCTTATGCATGTAGGAATCGCAAAAAAAAATTTGATTCCTACATATTCCTTAACTGCGAATTGCGATTCGCAATTAAGGAATAGCTTCCCATTCATTCCTATGGGCCAGGAGGCCCATAGGAATGAATGGGAATTGCATGCGCAATTTGGGAGTACCAAATAGGTACTCACAAATTGCGCATGCAATTTCAAGGGTGCAAGGGTGTCAAAAGGACACCCTGATGCACCCCTGAAATTGCCATGTTACCACATGTTGCGCACACACATGCCCCTAGGGCATGTGTGTGTGTGTAACATGGAACTTTGAAAAATGCACTTTAAATTGATGGTAATTTGCGATCACTAATTGCGAAATCGCATTGCATTTAGGGAATCGCAATTTACTTAAATTAATTTGCAATTGGGTTGATGCGAATCTGCCCCTTTGCGACCGGTATTTAGAATGATGCATGTGCCCCTAAGACATTTTCTCCAACAACTTAAACTTTCGTAGACTTTAATTTGTGTTGTTATAACTCTTTCTTTTAGTATCCTGTTCAGAAACTCCGGTTGGACAGAAAACCTGTTTTACCTCAGAAGGGTATTCTTGCTTGCTTCTTAAGATTTTGTTTTCTAATTAATTCATATTATTTTCCAAGCTCATTTGTCTGGACATTAAGGGGCTGACTTAAATCTTGGTGCCATGTATACTCCGTCTCAATGGCGACACAGTATACATACCGCTAAGATAAGGGTCCGCCAGCCTGATTTTGATGCAGGCAGACCTTAATTTTGGCTACAGCAGTGACTACACCGTCACTGCCGTAGCCAAACTTCTCCAATGACCCGACAGATTAAGGGCTGTCTGAGAAATGGCTATATGTCCCCCCACCCATTTAGGATGGGTGGACACATAGCTGTTTTTTTACTATCCGTCACCGCCAGGCAAACCCTGACAGTAAGAGACAGTAAAAAAAGGCATAATGCACCCCTCACCAATGGAGATGACTCGCATGGCGAGGGGGCATTTTATTTTTTATTTTCAAAAAAGAAAATCCTCTATCTGGATTTGCTTTCTGAAAATCAAAATAAAAATAAAACTGTTAGGAGCATTGACAGGAACCGCCGTAACAGCGGTTCCTGCCAATGCATTATAGAAGACCACCTGCTTGGCGTTCATTTATAAATGTGGCGGGCAGTTCCTCCTCCAAGCAGATGGATTAATTTACTCCATCTCCCTGGTGGTACAAAGGGCCATCCGCCCATTTATAAATCAGCTTCTACGTTCTTTATCTTGTGAAGTGCTTTGAAGTGTTCTTAAATATCTCATCACTTCTTGCAGGGTATACCTTGATTTTTTGTCCAAGCTGTCAAATAATGATTCTTAGAGAATCTGTTGTTCCACTCCATCTATTAATTGGTAAGACTGGGCAATATAGGAACAACTTGGTTAGGACTCACCAAAAATGTATTTCTCTTGGATGTAACTGCTCTCAAAAGTGCTTAAATATGGTCGTTCTCCAGCAATTCACCTCTAGTATACACTGAAATTCCAGATTTATTCAGATGTCTTTTAAACAAGATGCAGTTTGATCCTTAGTGATCTGACCTAATAATAAAAAAAATGTATATGAAAAACTAGAAGACGTATTCTTCACATTCATCTAGTTGACTGCAACTAAGCAACACATAAAGATGTCCTGGTGAAAGACTTCTAAAATAATTCTCTATGTGAAAAGTTTTGGCTTTGTCAGCAGTGCGATGATCAGATCATACCTCTGACCAAAGGGTTTTGGATGCACTTTAGCAACTAAGGGCCTAATTCCGATGTCGTTCGGAAGGCCTCCAAATCAGATTCGGCTTCCCAGATCCGGTTCGTAGCCCTTGTTTCTGACGGAATCGTACACAGTTCCGACCGACCAAGTACGATGTGAAGATCTCGTCCGCGCCGATCGAATCGTTTCCGAACCTGATCCTGTCTGTACGACTCGTTCACAGCCGAATCGTGCCGCGCAATGGAGCCGGATTCCGAACGAGCGAGTACGATGCATGATTCGGACAGCCATATCGACTCGGTCTCAGCGAGACAAAACGGCTGTCGGAATCGGACTTCGGGGGGCAATAGCAGGCCCCCCTTCGCCTGTGTATGCATTCAGTATACAGGCTCCTAGAGAGTACAATGGGAGTCCGAGCGAACCGAGTTCGTCAGCATACGGATGCATCGTACTCGCTCGGTCGGACTCCAGCACTCCGAGTCGTACGGAAAGCATTCTGGATCCAATTCGGTTGGGATGCTTTTCTTACGAGATCAGAATCGAACCCTAAATTAGAAACTGTATACAGACTTGTGGATCTCATCAGAAAGTGGTCACTTACAAAAGAACAGAATTGGGCACCCTTTGAACAAGAGTGATTTTATAGAAAGTGTATAATAATGTGTAATAGTAAGTTAACTGAGGCCTCAAAGAGTTAAGAAAATGAGGGATGGCTGAATTGTATTACTTATTGGTGCCACCAATTGCATCAATAAAGGCAATGCATTTGGGAACCTGTACAATGCAGTTCCTTAGTGACCTGTCAACATGTTTGTGCAGTATGTGTGTGGCCTGTACTGGTCGGGGGCATTCATCAGGACTAGGCCCCACTCCTGCCTCAAATTCTTCTGCTGCTCTAAATCATAAGCGTGTTAGTTTAGAAAAGACATAGAGAAGAAATAAATAGGAGGGGTTGCATCTTGCCTGAAGTGCTGCAATCACTGGTCATTTGACTGGAGGTAGATAATTATAGGTCAGCTGCCTCCAACCGGTATTGATCGGGCACTTCCAGTTATTGGTGTTCCTAGCAGCAGCAGAGATTGTCCGCAGAATGGTTATGATTGTTTAGAGCAACAGTACCATCTGAGATTGACAGGAGTTGTGGGGCTTAGAGAGCAGGTATGGCATTACAAAGGGCCTTATTACAACATTGGTAGTCCTCCTGCAGCACAGCCACCACTTCGTCCGCAGGAGGACCGCCAAGGCCGTGGTGGGCCCATCCGCCAGATTCAGAGTTGAATCGAGAGTAGGCGGGTGGTGCTGTGGCAGTCTCAAGGCGGTGGGCTGTTAGACTCATAGGAGAGCCTAACATGCAGACCGCCGCCGTGACAGCGCCTGCAGCACGTTCGTGCACAGCGTGGCATGCATGTCACACCATGCAGGAATGGGGGTGCAATTACAGTGGGGCACAACATGTGCCGCCCACGCATGCACCCCCAGGCCCAGATCCGGCAGATGGCCCTGGTAGGGCCCCCTTAGTTGCCTCTCTGCCACCCTTTTCATGGCGGGCTCACCGCCAATAAAAGGGCGGTGAAAAGGCAACTTGCAATATGCTCGGCGGTGCAGCATATTCAGGCCGGTTTCAGACCACCGGTCCAGCGAGATCCTTGATCCCGGCAGAACCGGAGTTCTCGTCCGACCGCCACACTCAGAATACTGCTGGCAGACTCGCAGTGTGGCAGTGGTCGGACCGCCACCACAAGTACGGCTGTCCTGAGGACCGCCGTACTCGTAATAAGGCCCATAGAGCCTGGGAGATTATGCAGCCCACCTCAGTAAAGCTCCTTCCTGCCCATTGGGCAAGTTTCTTCTCAAAACTGTTGCCCCCTTTTCTGAACTTATCCCACAGCTGCCCTCAGGGGTCTTTCCGTGTTCTCCTTCATCTCCTCTCTCTGTCTACAGAAATGGGCAACCCCATGCATGTGGGCAGGGAGGTAACTTATCTTTTAGGGTTGGTAAAGCGGAAGAAACTTCTAGCAGCAGTTCTATGATTAAATAGAACATTGTCTCAGCCCCAGATGTGTTGTTCACGCAGAACAGCGCTGATGAAAAATCACAAGGCTTGTTATATCAATAGCCTTCACGCACATATTTTGAAATCGGGAACGGTTAGTTCCCTGATCTTCAGTGGCCACGATTAAGCCCTTTTTGCAGTTTCTTGTTTACAGAGAACGCACTGTTTTTGCAAAATACTAACACCACAGACTGATATTTATCGACCACAAAAACGCAGCAGCATAAACATCAGATAAAAGTTCATAGCCAAATGAATAAAATCTTTCATCTAAAAGCCCCACCCACTCTTCCAAAATCTTATGACCTGCAACTTTAAAAACAGAAACAAATAATATTTCTTCGTAGTACGACGATGTTAGAAGTTCATAGGAACACCAGCAATCAAATCCAAAATAGTGCTGAAAAGTTTTCTAAAATTACCGTCCGTTCATGGACTTTTGCTGCCCTATTGTGCTGACATCACTTGCTCTTCAAGTGACATTAGCAGTTTCTAGACATTAGTACCACTAACGTATTTATAATATTGAGGGGAATATTTCCCGAAAAGTCACGCAGCGTAGCAAATCACCTTCCTGCGCTGCACTGAGTGACAAGGAAAGGGCAGAATTGCACCATATTTAACACAATAGGGCACGTACTGTCTTTTCCCAGTGCTGGCGCACAATGCCCTGCCTAGCACCAACGCAGGCACCCTTACACCAAGGTGCAAGGGTGCCTGCGCTACATGCAGGATTGTTTTTGTTGCAGAAAGGGACACCTTCCTGCCCAAAAACAAACCCCAGAGGCATTTCCCTCTTTCTATGTGTGCTGCAGAATGCAGCAATTCAATTCAATTGCATTTGTATCGCGCATAACTACCCCAGAGGGCCTCCCAGTGCTAGGTGACACACAGCCCTTCCACTCAATCTAACTGAGCATTTCTTTAACCACTTTAGAATAGGTGGGTCTTCAGCATTTTCCTAAAGCAAGCTTCCGACAGCTGAATTTTAAGATAAGCCGGAAGAGCATTTCAGAGCCTGGCGGTGAGAAATGGAAAGGAGCGGCCTTCACTTCATGCTCTTTTGATCTTGGGCACAGCCAGGAGTCCTTGGTTGCTAGAGCAAAGAACCTTTCCTGGAGCATAGGAAGTGAGCATAGAGCAAATAATAGGTGGGCCTATTCCATGGATGGCCCGATGCGCCATACAGAGAGCTTTGAACTAAACTATTTTTTGAACTGGCAGTCAATGCAAGGCAACCAGAGCTGGAGTGGCTGACTGATGCTTTGGTATTTTTTCAAGGATTTTTGCAGCGGCATTTTGCACCACTTGGAGACTTTTGAGCACGTATTTCGGACTCCCAAGGAACAGTGAGTTGCCATAATCGAGGTGACAGTTTATCAGACTCTGCACCACTATTCTTCTAGTGGGCGAAGGTAACATCTGCAAGCATTTCCTTGAAGATCATAGTATGCCAAAGCATGAGCCTGCCAGTTTCTTTACTTGAGTCTCCATAGTAAGCCTGTCATCAAGCCAGACTCCTATGCTTTTTATTGCTTGTGCTGGCTTTGGACGATTGCCCACATGGTCTGGCCATGAGAGTTCCAGCCACCTAGGACTATTCTTGTCTACTACTATAACCTCAGTTTTCTCGCCTTTGAGCTTTAACCTACTGCTAGCCATCCAATCTGTAACCTCTCTAAGACAGCAGTTTAATTGGGAGGTGATTTGGGTGGTATTAAAGGAAAGAGGTAGGATGTCCTGAGTGTCCCCAGCATATGACACTAATGCAAGCCCATGTATTGAACAATTTCTGCCAGAGGGCATACATATAAGTTAAACAGTGTGGGGATGAGTGAAGAGGCCTATGGGACTCCACACAACAGAGGAAGAATAGAGGAGGCAAATGAGTCTTCACAAACTTGGAAACTTCTGTCTGTTAGAAAGGTTCCCAGCCATTTAATGGCAGTTACTGTGACGCCTACATTCCACATTCTCTGAATGAGGATATTATGAGACACAGTATTGAAGGCAGCTCTTAAGTCCAACATAATCACTGCAGCAGAACCACCTTGATATAAAATAGAACAAAGTTCTTCGGTGGCTACTAGTAGTACAGTCTCCATACTGTGACCAGATCTAAAACCTGTCTGGGTAGGATGGTAAATATCATGCCATTCTCAAAAACTAGACAGAGGCCTATTCACATGTTTTTTCCAGAATGTTGCCCACTACTGGGAGCAAGGAAATGGGTCTATAACTGTCTGCTGCCTCAGGGTTTGCTGTTGTTTTCTTCAACAGTGGCTTTGCTACGGCATGTTTCCAAGGCTTAGGGATATGTCCTGTTTCAAGCAAAATGTTTTTTTTAAAGTAATTTTTATTGCGGGGTTACCTTGGCATTATGTTACAGCTTGAGCTTATGCAACTTATTTCCTTTGTATATTACAATATACATTGGCAATCCTTGTAGTACAACAATGTAATTTCTCAATGTACATTATGAAGCATGCAACAAGGCACATCTGATAAAGGTTATACATCCCTATTGTCTTGTTTACAATGAACTGTATTTACAATTTGCCCTTAAGCATGAAAAAAAAACAAGTATTACGTAACATAAACATGAAGGCAGACAAGATTAGGCAGCAATTAATTTCGAAGATTTTAATACATCACTTATCATATAGAGATGCGGTGCAGCAGTTTGTCCAAGGACAATGTGTCATTCTGTATAACAGGTATATATCATTCTAGGTGACTGAAAGCGCATTGGGCCTTCCCTAATTGCATGGTCGTTTTATGGATACTGATTCGCTAGGGGCTCCCCCCGTGGATGAGTGGCATATCTCTCTTTGTTCAAGCTAATGGTTAAGGATAATTCTAAGGAAGTCTGATGCATCTACGGCCTTGGCCTAGAATATCTGGAGGGGCCAGATCCAAAGGAGAGCCCGATATATTAGACTTGAGGGTGTTTTCCAGCGTCTTCCAGTCTAAGGCAGGGAAAGCATCAAGAATAGGGTCGACATATTGATTTGATGCATCAACGGTATTGGGATCAGTAGCTGACGGAAGGAGGGTCAGTATTTTCTGGATTTTAGTGATGAAATGATTAGCGAGCATATTGCAACATTCTGTAGAAGGAGGGGGGCCTGTTACGCCTAACGGAGGAGTCATACAGTTATTAACTATCGAAAATAGTTCCCTTGATGTGTTAGGGGCTGCTTCTATTTTTTCTTGAAGGTAGGCAATTCTAGCCAGCCTTATTGCCTGTTTGTAATTTTTTGTAGCTGTTCTATAGACTCTTTTACAGTCATTGTTAGAAATGATAGTCTCTAGTTGGCAGAGGTAGGTACCTTTGTCCAAATAGGGACCCTTGCTTCTAGACAGGGTAAAGGGGATACACACTTTAGATAACCCCTGCTCACCCCCTGAGTAGCTTGTCACAAGCAGACAGGCTTATCCCAAATGCAAGATGTAAGGTATTTGTACTAAAAAAACACAGTAATACAGAGATAACACCACACACGGACACTACACCAGTTTAGAAACATAAGGTATCTTTATCTAAACTCCACAAGACCAAAATGACAAAAATCCAACATACAGGTAATAAAATATGACTTTAGAACAGTTATTGCAAATATGAAGCTTGTAGAAAACAAATAGCTCCACATGGGGGTATTGCGATGTCGTGCCAGCAATAAATCCAAAGTATGGCGCAGACCGTGAGGAGCGCAGCGTCAGCACGGAGTCACACGGACCCCCAAAAAACAGTACCTTGGAGCCTAAGTCTATGACAATGCACTGTGTTGTGGAGGTGAGGCGTCGGTGGCGAGGTTGTGGCCGGCTGCCTGGCTGCCACGGGGGAGGCGAGGCATCATGTCCGCGAGGAGGAGACGTGTCGAGTCCAAGACAGGGGAAGACGGTTGTGTTGGCGGTGAAGCGTTGGTTCCGGTGATGATGCAAACTTGGCGAGTTTGTGGAGTCACCCTCAGTGATTATCGGTGCCGCAATAACAGGATACAGGCGCTGGTGATGACGGAGTAGGTGCGAGCGTTTGCGTTGGAAAATGCCAATAACTGCAGGCGTTGATGGACATTGAAGCTGCGGTGCTTCGTTCATTTCACGAGCGGTGCCCCGGGCATCAGTGTAGGTCGCGGCGTCACAGCGGCGTTGCTGACGGCATCAGAGACAGGTTTTCTTACTTCTCTTCGGTTTCTTCCAGCTCCCAACAGCAGAGACAACCCCCAGAGGCCCAAAACTGGAATAGACACCTCCTGGCAGGTCAGAACTCTCAGCAATATAGTTCAGGGGAGCTGGGGGTGCAGTCTTTGTGTCCCTGAGACTTCAGAACAGGAGGCCGGCACACTCAGGCCCTTGGAGATTCTTCCTGAAGCAGGTTCACAGCAAAGTTCCAGTATTTGTCCTCTCCTTTGTAGAAACTGCAACTGCAGGCCAACCCCACACAGCGCACAGCAAAGGGGCAGTACTCCTCCTCACAGCTCTTCAGCTCTTCTCCTTGGCAAAAGTTCCTCTTGAGTCCAGTAGTGATCTAAAGTTCTGGGGTTTAAGGTCTACTACTTTTACCCCATTTTGTCTTTGTTCTCTTTATGCAAGGGTCTCCGAGCCCAGTCCAAACCAGTTCTGTCCTCACTGGTGCAGTATGACCAGACGGAGTGCAGACAGTATTATGCAAGGGAGACAGGCCTTATTCAGGTGCAAGAAAAACTCCACCAACTACTGTAACATCCCCCAGTTGGCAACATTAAGGGTGGTTGAGGAGATTCTGTACGCACATGAGTGGCCATGCAGCACCCCAAGAGCATTTATATTACATCTTGCAGAGCTTGCACTAACTAAGAACTTCTTTGAATTCCATGGCACTTACTATCTTCAGACCCATGGTACTTCGATGGGCATTGCTTTTGCCCCCAGTTTAGCAGGCCTCTATGTGGCCTCCATTGAACAGCGTTTTATTTTTGACACAGGGAGACAGTGGAATGGTAACATCAAACTGTGGAAACGGTTTATTGATGATGTGCTCCTTATCTGGGAGGGTGATGAGTCATCAATCACAGAATTCTTACTCTGGTTGAATAACCAGGACCCCGTTCTACATTTCACATCCACTATAACTAAGGAAAGCTTACCCTTTTTGGATTTGGTGATTGTCCCAAAAGAGGGCAAACTCTCTACTCGAGTGTTTCCCAAACTGACAGACAAGAATGGACTTCTCTTCGAGAGCTTTCACCCCAAATCACTGAAGGAAACCTACCTGTGGGACAGTTCCTCCGTCTCCGGAAGAACTGTTCTGACAGGGGCGACTTTAAAACAGAGTCAAACTCACTGGCAGGGAAGCTACAAAAGAGGAAGTACCCTCATAGGATCATCAAGAGAGCACAAAAAAGAGCGCTTAACTGCAACAGGGGAGCCCTACTGGAAAAGGTGGAGAAACCACAGGTCACCAACACCATCTGCGTTACAACTTTCAACACTGCATCCAACAACATCAAGCGCATAATATTGAAAAACTGGCGCATTTTGAATTTGAATGGATTGCATCTGGACAAACCACTCTTCTCCTTTAAGAGGAGCTCAAGCATTAGGGACCACCTAGTTCACACCAGACCTAGACCAGAGACAATGAGTGGCCAACAAAGACTATGGGACCTACCCCCAGTAATGGGTCACACTAAATGTGGAGCATGTGATGTCTGTAAACTCACTGAGAATAGGAAGAGCGTGGATGTGGGACTTAGTTACCCTTGGAAACAACGCAGACACACAAACTGTAATTCAGAAAATGTTATTTACATGATCAAATGCCCATGTGATCTGTTATACATGGTCATGACGACACGCAAAGTTAAAATAAGAATCATGGAACACAGGAGCAATATTATGTGCCAGAAGACCATGACGCAATTCACTACACACTACGCAGAGAAGAAACACTCAGTAGATGACATTTACTGGACTGTATTAGACAAACCATACATTCCAAGGGATACACGAGACCCTAAAAAACTCCTATTCCTAAGGGAACAGAAATGGGTATATAGGGTAAGAAGCCATGAAATTGGGCTCAATGACAACATTCCCTTGTGCACCCTTAGCAGACTGTAAAATAATGCTTTCTGAACTAATACATATATGTTGAGTGTATAGACATATATAAATAAAAACTCCTCAGACAGTTATAATGGAGATATCTATCCTCTGCTGACGCACATCCGTCAAGAGCATGAAAGTGGGCCTTGGCTTCTAAGCAAAACACGGGCATCAACAGTTATGATTCTCTTTGCCCCGCACAACACACGATACAAAGTCGGCATGCAGCCGACAATTAGGAGGACTTTTGACACCCCCTATCTGGGGTGTATATAGGGGGACTAGGAAATCAGCAGCTTTACTGGCTACACTATTGATCATCTCATGATGGGGCAAAGTACATACTGATTGAAATATGGAAGTGAAATATACCTGCCAGCACATTTAGAGATATATACAAATAAAAAAAAGTTAATTATTTTTTTTAAATAAACAACTCTTTTCAATATAATTAGAGTTCCATGATCGTGGCGTATTGCATAACACTATTCATTACCTCACGAGGGGGCAGTATGGAAGTGACACATACCTGCTAGCATACTTAGAAGATATATACCATTAAATCCTTTATACAAATATGTATTTCATAATCGAGACTAATTGTATGAACATGCGCTCTAAAAAGATCGAGTCATATCCAACCAGGGAAAATATGCATCACATGATCGACATCACAATCATGTGAGTGGAAGTGAAGGAGGCATCCCGTAACTCATGGGTAACGCGCATTAGCGCTCTAGCGTTCGAACAGCAATGCACATTGTGACCTCCTCCGGGTCATGTGGTGTAAGCGGAAATCAAGAAAGAGAATGCTCTGAACAGCCGATTGACATCTACATGGCGTACGGAGGGATGCAGTGCTGGTGGCAGGCTCACCTTGACAAAGTAAGCTGGGATTAATAGTAGGGGGACCAGAACAGAGACAGAGGCAACCACTCCTTGTTTACCCACAGATCAGATTTCCGATTAGATGCGAGAAAGGTTTTTTGAGTCACGGTCAGAGTCCGGGTGTCTCAATGCTCATGTGGGGCTAACAGCTGTATGTGCGATTACGCAAGAAAGTGTGATGATAAGATTGGGTCAAATGTCAGGGCACATTAGACCATGCGCATTACTGTAGTGATTAAGCTCGAGGGGACAACTTGGGCATGGTTGATTACGTGCCCTTCTTGTGCAATTTGTCCCTAATCTCTTATGCATTATCCTCAGTGTGTGACTACAGGTGGCCGCCCTCACTCCGACTCTTTTTCAAGCACATACTGCAGTGAAACTCGGTGGGATCATCTGGTTTCACTAGTTTTTCCTCAATTTAGAGGTTCCATGAGTAGAAAATGTGAGTGGTGGTGTGTACCGTGCTTTTAATTGATGAAGTTCCTTTGTATATACATTTGGAGATTTAATCCCAATATGCGATATTTAAAATATATATAAGATACTTACTGCACGCACTGATTTAGTTTAGAGTGACAAAGCAACATCTTTTTAATGTATAAACGAACACATTTCTTTCACTTTATAATTTTTTTCACTTACAGATTATAACCCAGAGTGTGGATACGAGACACACACGTAAGTACGGGTTGAGTCTTAGACCCTCAAATACAGAATAGAGGTCAGGACGGTAGGGATCGTCTTAGTCCTGAAGAAAGCCGGGGAAGACACAAATAGCCGGCTAAAACATGTTGACCGTCTGCAGTGAGGAGGGGCGAACGGTGCATTACAAACCGTGCTCACCACCATCCTCTAGGTCGTTGGACCTTCTTAACCTTGGCGGGGGAGTCCAGGAATAAAATAGGTTTTGGGACATCCCTGAGCTAGTTTTAATACATTGTTATATTTCATATAGGTACCCCGATATAAGTCTAGGTAACATCATAACCCTTCACCTACATTCTCTCCTATACTATATATATAACGGATTTGAAGGACTGACCTTTTACCCAAATACAATACTACACACAAGTACGTAGGGTTTTTCCCTGGACACTGGCCTCATAAATTATGCATGAGGATTCTTAGTTTCTTGGAATCACAGCAGGACCATCATCTCCTGCATAATAACTGTGTATAAAGTTAATTCCTGATGTCATCCTAAGTCCGACACTGGCACTGCAAGGTAGAACCCCTGGGGATACCTTAGGGTATATGAACACCACATCTTGCTGAGATAGAGAGAGGAGATCAAGACTTCCTGGCCGTCACACTGATGCAAGAAGCTGAGGTCCCTGCATGCAGATACTCCAGCTCGCAGTGGTCTGACATCCCTTGCGGGGTGTTCAGCTCGAGACCAGAATGGGGTCCCGCAGTCTTACATCAGGTAATGGGGTTGGCTCCTAGAGAGATTCTTGGCTTTACACCTACTCACATGCTAGGTACACTTAGGTACATCTAGTTAGGGTGCATCGTAGGAGTACGCATTTTATTGCCATGTATTTTATATACTTGCCTGTAGTTATGATTTTAGCAAAATGGTAGAAACCTACCATCTGTTTACTTTCTTAGTGCTGCTACTCATTTATATATGCTACTGTCTACTGGTGATTTCAGTGCACTTATTTTACGCTAGAATAACGACTGTTCAATAAATACTTATTGAAAACGTCCCAACCGTTTATTCTGTGTATCTCTCTGAGAACAAGTGAGCACGATTGACTGAGCGAAAAGTAAGTTACTGTTTTCACAGTCCTGAGGGATCAGGGTTGTCATGCTCGATAGTTGCCAAGAACTATTCTGTCCTTGGTAAGAGGAGGTTATAGTGGCATTGTGAGCTAGCTGGTACACAGGCCAACATACCCGGTGGGGGTGTCTGGAATCAGTCTGGACACCAGTCCCGCAGTGTATGTTGTCTAAATGCGCAGATCCTATATAGGTCTTGTAGGAACTACACGACATGGCGCCGCCGACGTTGGTATTGGCACTTATTTAACAGTCAAATCTGAGTACTTCAGTAGTGCTATTCTCAGAGACCCCTACTCATATTTTCCCAGAGACGTCTGGAGTGGGAGGGAACAAAATCGGCCGCAGCTGAGTAGGAAAATTCCTATGTATTGGCTGTTGGTTTAATCAAGCTTGAAGGATACAGTGTTCCTAATTGTGCATAACACCTTATCTCAGTTCCCTTAAAACACTCTCCTTTCTAAAAATAATGACTGAGCAGGGAGACGTAGATGAAGGGAATGCACTAAGCTGCACAACAGAAGAAAATGATGCAGATGCAATATATATTGCAGAAAGTGTTAGAAATGCTGTCACCCTAAAACTAGTAGCATATGGTGTTACAATCAGGGGTGGGCAAGTGACCTTCGTGATTGAGGCACACGAATCATATAGAACAGAGGTATTCTATTCATGGATTAGATTCCCGCAGGCAAATGCTTTGACAAAAACATTTCACTACTATGTCGAAGATGACATACCAGACGAATATAGTCCATATGAGGACATTGAAATTCCACTAACTTACCACAAACATTTTTACTGGTTTAAAGGCGCCCTCCCCCATACAAGAAATAGAGTAAGACTCGGCCCGCTCAGAAGAGACGGAGCACCTTGGCCAGTTCTAGCAGCCTACACACCACATCCTGACATTGACACAATGCCAGGAGGAGACGTACTCGTACAGCATAAAGAATTAATAAGACTTTACAGAAACATGACACAGTTTGTGATAAGAACACTCACACTTCAGCCAACACCGGCTACACAACCAGGACCAGTCCAAAATAATACAACCAAAATTACACCACAAACACTGCACGCAGTGATGGGTAAAATGCCCACTAAACGTGAACAAATGCCCTTCTGGACAGCACAAAAAAAAACACAGCTGGAGGCAGTGTTTCCACACACTGGTCCTAAGGAAAAGCATAGAATACTGATGATTTGCTTGCCAATGGGGATAGCTCCCTCTATAGAAGATTGTACTTCTTGGGGTACAGTTTTCGCTGCAATATATACCAAGACTCATGGTATCCCTTTTCTAGCGGTAATACCAGATGTTTTAAGACAAATACAGAACGAGTATGGAGCAGAACCTGCTCTAAACTTAGGGATGAAGTTGTTAAATAACTTTGCCCAGGTATCTGCGATGATATTAGCAAATATTAAAGGGGAAGCAGCATCTGTGGCAATACGCCAATGTCTGAGAGATTTCACTCCATCACAACAGGAGACAGAGCTACCTAAAATAATTGAAACAGCTTATGCGGAATTAGGTAGAGACAGTCTGGGAGCTAGACCTGTAAACCTCAACTAGTGGGAGGTACAGAGAAAGAACAGGCAAAGCAAACACCGGTTTCTTAAAAAAAGAAATTGGACAATAATAAACAGCAAAAGAACAGATCTCACTCCAGGGGAAGGTCTCCTCAACAGGTGCCACCAGAAAGGAGATATAATCTTAGGAATAGAGATAACATTAAGAAACCTGACAGGTATCAGGACACTGATACATCTTCCTCTAGTTCCTTTCAGGGTTCATCAAAAAACTCGGAGAGGGAAGGACGGTCAGAACAGAGACAAGAAGAGCGTACAAAGCCCAGAGACAGGCAACGCACTACGGACTACGCTTCAAAGAAAGAAGAAAATCCCAAAGCAAAACCTCAATTTAATAAGAAGAAGGTAGCAGGTCTCAAAGTTAGACATGCCCAGAATTCTGAGGACTCAACTGCTGAACGGGGAATGGGCTCTGACGATGCTAGACAGCGCAGCAGAAGTAACAATAGCTCGCCGGAACCTGATGGTTTTTCTGGTGACAGCGGAGTTGAGTGAGTATATCACGGTGGAAACACCTGATACTAGGGTGAGTGTCCCACACAAGTTACATGAAATAACACTCCAAATGGAGGGGGACAAGCCCAGACAAGTTAAGGGTCTCTTTTGGGAGAACCTGACTTCTGGCTACGACATCCTATTAGCAGAAAAAGATTGGCTGCCTACTATTGTTATGGAATGCCCAAAGGGGGAAACTGTAATTTTACCAGCTTTCTCCGACCTAGTTCCTGCACACCTAAGACATACATATGCGCAGGAGTGGGCAGTAGCCCTCGCTCCAGCATTATACCGCAACCACATGGGGTGGGATGAAGAGTCACCCCACCATGTAATTCCAGTAAAAACAAACCCAACTCCACAAAGACAGTATCCCATAAAACAGGAAGCTAAAAAACAGGTCAGGGAGATCTTAGATCAACTTGAATACCAAGGTGTAATTGAACCATGCACCTCAACAATGAATAATCCTTTGTTTCCCGTAATGAAACCCGACAATTCATATCGTCTAGTTTTAGACTATAGACGCCTAAACTCATGTACGAAGACATTTGTAGTTCAGAATGCACATAGTGCCGCATTAATGAATAACATTGTGCGGAAAAAATACAAAACAACATTAGATATCTAAAATGGATTTTTCTGCCAATACATAGCACCTGAAAGCAGATATTTGACAGTCTTCTCAGCGCTAGGGTCCCAGCATCAATTTTGTCGACTCCCACAAGGGTATAAGAATAGCCCGGGGTTATTCTCAAGGAGGGTAACAGAGTTACTACAGAATTTGGATGAAGAAGCATTATCCTATGTAGATGATATTTATCTGACGGATGATGACTTAGAGGAACACTTCACCAGGGTGAGCACCATAATTTTGTGTTTTGTCTCTGAGGGCTACAAATTTAATTTAAAAAAATCGAAAATAGCCCACCTCAATGTCCTATTTTTGGGATATGAGCTTTCAAGTGAAGACAAAAGCCTGGCAGCCCACTTTTTAGAAAATTGCGCACTGCTACAACCTCCAAAATCATTAAAAAATTTACAGTCCATACTGGGATTTTTGAATTTTGGTAGAACATACATTTTGGATTACGCAGAGAGAGCAAAACCTTTCTACGACCTAATAAGACCTGACTTTTCAGTTAGACAATGGACACAGGAACACACAAATATCCTTCGTCCCCTACATGCTGATATGATATCATCAAAACATATACAGACACGCGTAAACGTACGCAACCTGGTGATATGCGTAGTCGCAGGTCAATCAGGGTACACTTACTTAACCTTTAATGAAGGTGAAACAGTACCAATTGCATATAAATCGCATTTGTTCACTAACGCTGAAATGCGTTTTGCACCCACAGAAAAAATTCTGACAGCAGTACAGACTGCTGTAGTGAGAGAAAGAGCACTGGCTCAGGGGAAACGAATAATTGTCGTGACCCTGGTACCGGCCTTAGAGGCTGCCACAAAGGCAAGCGTCCCAAATGCAAAAGCGTTACATCCAAGATGGATACAATGTGCTAATTCTCTCACTGCAACAGATGTAGAATACAGATATGACCCTAATCTAAAAACACAAGCATTCCTGCAATATGAACAAGAATATCCTCTACCAAATGAAATAATGCCTCTAGATCGGTATGAATATATTATTTATACTGACGGATCTGCTCAACCGGCCATAGGGAGTAAGCAACAATACAGTGCAGCATGCGCTATTGTAAAAGGTAGGATGCAGGATGGCAAATTCCGTCCAAGCTGTACAAAAACACAGTCTCTGTGAGACTGCACGGCTCAGTTGGCAGAATTAAAAGCACTACTACTGGCACTGATAAATACGGATCCAGAATTCCCCACACTAATAGTGTGTGATTCCTTTTACTGTGTCCAGTCATACAACGAATACCTCCACTATTGGGGACAAAATGGGTTCAGAGATTCAAAAGGTGGCACAATCAAACATAGGAAACTATGGGAACAGGTAGCAGAGTTGAAGAACAAACTACCAAGGGCTCACGTGATACACAGACTGAGTCATCAACGTGATGGCGTTCACATTGAAGGGAATTAATTGGCTGATGAAGCCGCGAAATGGGCAGTACGCACTGCGTCCGTAGCTGCAATCACCCGTTCAAAAACGAGGGTAGACGGTAGCACAATGGTAGCTGTGATTGCTTTGCGCAATAAAAGCAAAGCACTACCTAAAGGTTTTCCACTCAAGTACTTCTACAAGTTAGATGCAAAGAACGTTCCATTTGCTCAGATTCCTGGAGTGGGTGATAGAGTAATACCAAACATGGATCGCAGGTTAGGTTTAATCTTGGCTGCACACGAGGGTCTGTGTTCTGCTCATACAGGAGTTACGGCGACAGTTTCTTTACTGAAACAATGCTATTGGTGGCCAGGGTTAACAAAGCAGACCAAAGACTTCGTCTTAAAGTGCGATATCTGTCAACAGATAAAAGGGTCCACCGTAGCTCGCCCAGCGCAGACACCATTGTTAATATCAGACAGACCGCTCGCATGCATTTACCTGGACCACTGCAGCCCCTTACAATCTGATGGGGCTTACAAGTATATCATCGTGGCAGTGTATTCCTGTTCAAGATTCTTATGGGTATGGCCCCAGCACTCGGCTGACGCCCAAACTGTTATTAAAGATTTGCGAGTCTTCATAGGGACACACGCAGTTGGCACATTACATTCTGACCGTGGCCCCACGTTCAGCTCTAGGGCTTACAAGGAAGCCATGGGAAGTTTGGGTGTAGCATTGCGGTACTCCTCTCCGTACCATCCAGAGGGAAATTTGGTTGTGGAGAGGAAAAACCGGGACTTAAAGCAATCTTTAATAGCTAGGGTATTAGGCTCGGGTGGTAGTTGGGTCAATCATCTATATGGGGTTCAGCGAGCCCTTAATAACCAGCCAAGAAGCTCTCTATGGGGTGCCACTTCTTACGAGGTCCTGTTTGGGACAAGAATGTGGGTATCTGATCTCAATTGTGAAGGCACAGTGGCGGATGAAAAACCGTTTGACATCAATAAACATTTGGCTGTTTTACAAGATCTGAATGAATCCAGAGCATCCTTAAGTAACGTCGAGACAAAGAAAACCGCCACTGGGGAAGTCAAGTCAGCCACGGCAAGACCTGCCTGGATTCCTAAAGTTGGGGGTCTGGTCAGAGAAAAGATTGTGGACAAGAAAGAATTCGGGCCATCCTATCGAAAGCCTGTACCTGTCCTGGCCGTTGAAGGATCAAGAACTGTACTTCTAAATCTTCTTGCCGGAAAAGAAAAGAGATTCGTCTCAATCGATCTGATCAAACCACTATGTGGCCGATACTAAATAGTAGGCCTCGTGGGCTCCTGAGTAGCCGATGTCCTCCTCTCGCTACAATACAGGAAGTTCAAACAGTAAGACTCATACCATTTGAAGAGTCACCTTTACAAAACAATGGAATCGATAACAATGCAATAGAACTAGTTCCCCTTGACACGAACGTTCAAAATCAAAATGAAAGACAAATTTCAATTCAACCTAATAAGGATGTCTACGTCGACATGCCTCTTCAAGAGCAATCTACAAGTTCAACAAAACCTGCTGAGCTACCAAAAATAGATCGAACTGCATCTGGCTATTTCATCGACTTCGATACCTTTTCATTGGATCCAAGTGAACCTGAAACGACGCCAACCCAAATTTCTCGCAAACAACGGATCAAAGACTTTTAAAACTTTCTTAGGACTTATTTAGTATCACCTTGGCTAGAACTTTGGATATTCACCGGTATTTTCTTTTTTCTTTTTTGGTTAGGATTAGTAATCACTTTCCACTTACTCATCAATGGAACTTATCTTCAACAGAGCTCTGCAACGTCAAAAGTAAACTTAATTTTAAAACCTCATGTTTCATCTCATCGTGAACAAAGAGACTTGTCCTTCACGAACATTTCAGCAGTTCCTATATCGGATGGTATAGTGTGGGACAAAGTAAATTATGATATATTTGGACCGACCGAGCTTTTAAAGATACCACATTTGTTTAAAATTTCATTGAACGATATCATTACCTCCAGTACATTTTCTGATGATTGCGATTTTGAAACTGTTAATAACTTATTGTCTGATTTGGAACAATCTGCTGCATTTTCTAGCACTGAAATGTTAGAGGACACATCAGATTTTGACAAAATGTATTGTTACCAACATTATGGTCATAATTTCTTGCATAAATCTAGCAAGCCTAGAAATGTTTTCACATACCACTAGTGGGAACATTGGCCTACACCACCGAAAGGTAGTTCAAAAACATTTGCACAGAAATTCTCATATTTTTCAGGGTATAAGACTTCTGACCCAACCTCGTACTATTATTGGGTTGCACCTTTATCTGCACAGAAAAATATGTTAACAAACACCAAACAGATTTACTCTGCTTCCTTTATTACCCAGCTGTCTGAACAGGGTTTTGACTTATGGATGGACACTGTAGACTTGAAATCGATCTGGGGTTCTAGGGACTGGCAAGTCCAGGGAACAGAAGCACTATTTAGAGCATGCCTCATTCCACAGCAGATGATTTTTCTGAATGACACTGTGCAACAGACTTCCTGTCTTGGAATAGCCAAGAATAAGGACTTGAACACACCTCAAATTCCAACATCTTTAAACACAGAGGGGAATTTTACGTCAGAAAGAGGGGCTAAGCTGGATAACATATTGCAATACAATAGATCAGACCCCAATTGGAAGGGATGGTTGGTTTGGCCCACTGACACAAACAGATGTCAGGAAAGATTCAGGGGTGCCACTGAAGGGTTTAGTATCCATAGGCCAGACCCAAGTTATGTACAATGAGAACATCCGGGGGTAGTGACATCATACAGTGTTGGGAAGTTGGGCCTTAATTGGCTAAAGACCTCAACACTACCCCAGGTGAAACAACACTTGTCCTTACTCACAGAGGATGTGGACCTATGGGATTTTTTATTAGGTCCCAGAAAACCACGTCAGAAGCGTTTTTTGTATGCTGTCTACAACGAAATCTGGAAAATCTCCCAACAAGAAGCTGCAGAGAGATTAAGAGAAATAGATAGAGTTAATCTAGAAAAGGCGTTAGCCGTAGTTGACAATGGCATGACTACATTAACATCCAGGATATATTCACTGGGCCACATTGTATCTTCTGCTATCGATGTAATAGAACAGGATTTGTCCATATTGCAACACGGACAGTCGCAGTTACGTTCTTTTATTTTGTTAAGCTCGATGCTGCAGTCATTGTGCGCCGGTTATGTGCCTTGGCGTTTTATCAACATTACGTCATTATTTTCTGCATACAATCTAACAGAAAAACAGATGAAAACGGCACAGAGGGGAGCAAAATATACAATGCTGCGTATTGAAAAACTGGATAGGTTACCTTTTACTGTGGCAGAGTCACCGCCCACAGAATGGTTAGTCCACGGCCATATAACATTACCGGTCGCAACTTTCCAGTTTCAATATTGCCTAGAACAACAACAGGCAGGCAGATATGAAAAGATGGGTAAGGAATTCATCAGGGAATCCTGGGATTTACGATACAGATTTCGATGCAGGAGTGAGGATATGGAAGTGTTTCTAAGCGGAACTAACTTGCAGAACACTTTAAGTGGATCTCTCATATGCCAGGATATTATGCTACACGGGGCTTGTAATGGGTCTGTGGCGAACTTGTCCTGTCATTTGATGGGTACCCCGGCAGCTGTGATTAATCCAGTATTCAGGCTTCTCTCGAATGGGAGTTACTTGATGCTGAATGATCAAGGTTGTTGTGGGATGCTTCCGGGCATTGCATATCTAGTCACTGTGAGTTCCAGGGTTACTTGCTGTATGCAAGTATTGTTTCCACCAACACATACAGTCAGGGAGGTGCCGTTATGGCCTTCTCTAAATGTTTCCTTTATACGGTTTGATACTCTGAGTAGAATGAAAGCCATGCTTTTACAACGAACCGTGCCCTTAACCTCCGCCCGGGAGACTTTTGATCTCCAGATCGTAAGGTCCTCGGCTGAGATACAGGCACTTATACGTACAAACTGCCCCTTCCATTTCACAGAAATGGTAAGTCGTATCTTTAACATGTCTGATATGATGGGTGTTGTACACCTATTTAAGACCATAGGTTCCGGACTGTTAAGCACCTTTCAGACGGTCCTCGGAGTTATACCGAAGTTTATACACTCCGTCTTTGGAAGCATTTTTGGAGTACTTCCGCTGATCCTGTTTCTAATAGCAGGAATCCTGATTGTTACCTTTCTGCTACGCAATGGACGTCCCTGCCACCAAGGAGATAGCAACAGCTCTCCTGGAGCGTAAATACCGTGATCACATGGTACAACATCTGGGCACACCTCGCCTACGGGAACTGAGCGCCTCTTGGTTTCTGTCATTTAGACCAGTCTGGATGGACTGTGTCCTACCTGTTCTCCGATGCCTGTTCTGCAGGGAAGAATGGGTGTTGGACCTCTGTCTGACACTTCCATCGGTTGCGCCACCAGACGTTTATGCTTTACTGGACCCGATAACGGCCCATGTTCTGCAGTGTCCTCAGCACATTCCCATGTTGTTGGCAGCATTCTTAGAGCCACCACAGGTAGTTTCTGCTCCTGTTGGTATGGACACCGACTCCTCCAACACTCAGGCCTTGGATGTGGCACAGGCTGCCCCGGCATCTGCTGCAGGCAGTACGCAAGATCATCTGTGCTCAATTGACATTCTTTGTGAGGTGTTACAGGGATCGTCAGCTGCGTATGCAGACAGCAGCAATGTTGCGTCTACCAGCAAGGCCACATAAACATTTGGCATGTCGCACGCTGGGAAGATTTGGCTTTTTAACTTTTTTTTAAAATTCCAAATTGAAACCTTTTGACTTGCATGGCTTTTGAAATGCTTGTAGTTGTTCGGACTATATAAACGGACACTTTAGACCACTACTTGAATGATTTTTTTTTGTAGAGCACTTTTAAAGGGTTTTATAATGGTTTTTTTAACTTCTCTTAAAAATGTTTTTATTATTTGTTGCGTACAAACCTCTAGACGCCTTGGTAGTACACTAGATTTTAGTAATGTCGTCCAGTCAGATGAGGAGTGGGTGTTATATTTCATATAGGTACCCCGATATAGGTCTAGGTAACATCATAACCCTTCACCTACATTCTCTCCTATACTACATATATAACGGATTTGAAGGACTGACCTTTTACCCAGTTATAATACTACACACAAGTACATAGTGTTTTTCCTTGGACACTGGCCTCATAAATTATGCATGAGGATTCTTAGTTTCTTGGAATCACAGCAGGACCATCAACTCCTGCATAATAACTGTGTATAAAGTTCATTCCTGACGTCATCCTAAGTCCGACACTGGCACAGCAAGGTAGAATCCCTGGGGATACCTTAGGGTATATAAACACCACATCTTGCTGAGATAGAGAGAGGAGATCAAGACTTCCTGGCCGACACACTGACGCAAGACACTGAGGTCCCTGCATGCAGATACTCCAGCTCCCAGTGGTCTGACATCCCTTGCAGGGTGTTCAGTTCTAGACCAGAACGGGGTCCCGCAGTCTCACATCAGGTAATGGGGTTGGCTTTATCCTAGAGGGATTCTTGGCTTTACACCTACTCACATGCTAGGGTCACTTAGGTACATCTAGTTAGGGTGCATCGTAGGAGTACGCATTTTATTGCCATGTATTTTATATACTTGCCTGTAGTTATGATTTTAGCAAAATGACAGAAACCTACCATCTGTTTACTTTCTTAGTGCTGCTACTCATTTATATATGCTACTGTCTACTGGTGATTTCAGTGCACTTATTTTACGCTAGAATAACGACTGTTCAATAACTACTTATTGAAAACGTCCCGACCGTTTATTCTGTGTATCTCTCTGAGAACAAGTGAGCACGATTGACTGAGCAAAAAGTAAGTTACTGTTTCCACGGTCCTGAGGAATCAGGGTTGTCATGTTTGATAGTTGCCAAGAACTATTCTCTCCTTGGTAAGAGGAGGTTATAGTGGCATTGCGAGCTAGCTGGTACACAGTGCAACATATCCAGTGGGGGTGTCTGGAATCAGTCTGGACACCAGTCCCGCAGTGTATGTTGTCTAAACGCGCAGATCCTATATAGGTCTTATAGGAACTACACAACAACATTTTACTGCACTTTTCATATCTTTGATCCCTATTATTCTTTATGTTTGTGTTGTCTCCCCCACCCTATTGCTCCACCCCAGGCGTTGGTCTGCGCAGGGGTTGTGTTAGCAGCCCTATGATGAAGCATGCCACATTCGTGTGGGTGAGGGCAGTTTTTCAAACATGTTGACTTTGTCTATTATAACTCTTTAAGCATTTATTCTTTTTCACTCCTACTTCCTGGTGTGTGCGGAGATTGTTATTGAGGAGATCGAAGTAGGAGTGTTTTCTCCTCCCCCTCTCCAGTGTGCAGGGCCGGCTTTAGCACTGGTGGCGCCCTGTGCGACAATATCTGTTGGCGCCCCCCCCCAATGACCACCTCTGCCACGGATTCCCTACACTAGCACCCTTTAACAGTGCCTCTCAAGTCTCCATAACCACTGTCTCTCAGATTCATTTAGTTTTATAGCACCACTCAAACCAGTGTATGGTGTCAGAGCACTTTACACCACACACACATTGCACAGAGACAATCATATGTGTGTAAATCAGTGTGTAGGAAATGTTACATCAGACATTACTACAAGGTGTAGTGTAGGAGTGACGTCATCGATACTGGTAGGCAATATAGTTAAAGTTCTTATTCAGGAAAGGCACAAATTCAGAATTTAAAACGTAACATCATTGTTAGGGGTTCTCGTTCATAATAAGAATTGTTTTCTACCCAAATGAACCCTTTTCACAAGATTAGGATAATGACAGACTGGGCAAAAAAACATATAGCTCTAACATATACCTTGCAGTTCGCAGCAGCTCTAGGGTGACAGTTAATAGCGCAATGTTCTATATTAGGATTTTGACTCATAAATGACAAGTAACAAAAGGAGCTCTATTACAGAAGCAGTAACCCACTGACTGACCTATTTACATTATATGCACTTCGTTATCTGCCTGGTACACATTCTTAGCAGCAGGTATTTTAACCCTCTGTGCTACCTTAGTATGAGTCAAAACTTCCACTAGACAAACCTCCGGTCTCTTTCCAGAAAGACGATTATTCACCGGACTTCTCTTGACATTTTAATTGATGTCTGAAAGTTGCCGGAGGCCATGAACGAGGCAGTAGGTGCTTTTAAAATGATAATACACATTTTAAAAAATGACGCCCCCACCCCAAGTCAACGCCCGGTGCGGTCGCAACGATCGCACCGCCCTAGAGCCGGCCCTGCCAGTGTGTGTAACACAAAAGCGATGCTGCCTTATGATCAATATGCCCCACAAAGTGGAATATGTAATCAAAGCAAGAGCATCTATAAAATATGCAATGCTGGAGAACTCAGTGACCTAAGACATGAACATTAATCTGGTCACTCACACGGGACATCAAAATGCTCGCAATAGGCCACACTTCAATCCAAGGATTACCCAACATTGTAGCGTGCTAGCCTTCCATTAATTTGCTTCAGCGCATTGCAGAGATACATAGCGCTATAAAAGTGCACCTGCAAGACAATATATACACAGAAAATGACCAGCTGCTTCCTTAGTGGTAAATTCTATAATGCAGTGCCATTGGAGACCCAGATTGAGGCTACCCAGTCGAAAAGCAAAGCTATCAAATGGACCCTTGCCATGTGTGGATACCACCATAGTAATGCGCTACTCGCCGAAAAAGCACTTTAACACCTCATCAGGGGTACCAAGCGCTATATAAATGCAAACCATTTTCCCTCTTCTATCCCTTCGTTATCCTTCTCAATCCAAATAACTGACTAACATATCCACCACTCAAATTACTTTCATATTTCACTATACAAATTCACCAAAAATCCTTTATGGGTCCTGGAGTAGCGTGCTACTCGCCGAAAAAAAGTTTCAACACCCCTTCAGGGGTAGCAAGCACTATATAAATGCAAACCTTTTTCCCTCTTCTATCCTTCCGCTATCCTTCTCAATCCAAATAACTGACTAACTTATCCACCACTCAAATTACTTTCATATTTCACTATACTAATTCACCACTAAACCTTTATGGGTTCCGGAGTAGCGTGCTACTCGCTGAAAAAGCACTTCAACACCCATCAGGGGTAGCAAGCGCTATATAATTGCAAACCTTTTTCCCCTCTTCTATCCCTCCACTAACCTTCTGAATCCAAATAACTGACTAACATATCCACCACTCAAATTACTTTCATATTTCACTATACTAATTCACCACTAATCCTTTATGGGTTCAGGAGTAGCGTGCTACTCACCGAAAAAGCGCTTTGACGCCTCGTTAGGGGTAGTAAGCGCTATATAAATGCAATTACAATACAATACAATAGTCTTACTCAGCACCATTACTAGGCATTCCGGAAATCGTTTTTTAATTGAAAGCGATGGACTTTCGCCAGACTAGAGCCTTTGGCATCCATGGAAATAATGTGCTGGTACAATTGAAAGCAATTTCTAAAATATGTCTAAGGTGCAGGTGTAGAAAGGGGGATTATAGTAATCATGTGAAATTATTAATTCCTAAGCTTTATGATATCTAACAAACTTTGAAAGGAAGAGCTGTAAAATGAATAGCAACATCACCTGCTGGAATTATTATTATTTAAGTCCCTGGAAAAGATATTTTAAGTTTCCATAATTTTAGAGGTGGGTGAACTCTGCTCCGCTAGCAGAGTTTGCGGAGTTTTGCTCACTCAGCGCTCCACTTCGGGCCAGGAGTTCTGGAAATATCTGCCAACTTCCTCATGGTAGAGGTTTTTTTTCACGTGTGGCTTGCCAACGTTAAGTTGGCAAGCGAGAAAATTGAGTGCTAGAACTCCTCCCAGCAAGATTTCCCTACGCGGGCGGTCGCAGCAGGTCACTACCGTCCCTCGAGTAGAAAATCTTCTCGAGTGAGAGAAGAAAGCAGCACCCTCTGGCTTGCCGCATGGTGCCATTCACGCTGATTTTACAGTGTGAAACAAGCATGCAGTGGCATAGTGTGCAGTGGTGCAGAGTAGAGTGGTGTTGAGTTCAGTGGTAGAGAGTGCAGTCTTGCTGAGTAAAGTGTTGTAGAGTGCAGTAGCGTAGAGTGCAGTGACAGAGAGTACAGTGGTGCAGAGTAGAATAAAGTAGCATAGAGTGCAGTGACATAGAGTGCAATTTTGTAATTGTGCAGTGACATAGCTTGTAGAGGTGTAGAGTGCAGTTGTGTAGAGTGTTGCAGAGTAGAGTATAGTGGTGTAGAGTAGTTGATGCAGAGTGCAGTGGCATTGAGTGCATTGCTTTTGAGTAAAGTGGCGTAGAGTGCATTGGAGTAGATTGCATTGGCGTAGAGTTTAGTGACATAGAATAAAGTAGCGTAGATTGCAGTGGTGTAGAGTGGAGTGGTGCAGAGTAGATTGCAGCGGCATAGAGTGCAGTGGCGTACAGTAGATTGCTTCAGAGTAGAGTGAAGTATAGTAGAGTGGTGCAGGATAGAGTGCAAAGGTGTAGAGTAGAGTGGCATAGAGTACAGTGGTGTCGAGTAGATTGCAGTGCAGTGGTGCAGAATAGATTAGAGTGGTGTGGAGTGATACCAAGTGTAGTGGCATATAGTGCAATTGCGTAGAATGCAGTAGAGTGATGTAGAATTGAGTGGTACAGAGTAGAGTGCAGTGGCGTTGAGTGCAGTGGTGTAGAGTAGAGTGGTGTAGAGTAGAGTGGTGCAGGGCGCAGTGATGTAGAGTACAGTGGCGCAGCGTAGAATAGAGTGGCGTAGAGTGCAGTAACATAGAGTGCAATTGTGTAGAGTGGTATAGTGTGCAGTGGCGTAGTGTGCAATGGTGCAGAGTAGAGTGGCATTGAGTTCAGTTGCAGAGAGTGCAGTATTGCACAGTAAAGTGTTGTAGTGTGCAGTAACATAGAGTGCAGAGACGTATAGTGGTGATGTAGAGTGATGCAGAGAGCAGTGGCCTAGAATACAGTGGTGCAGAGTAGAATAGAGTAGCATACAGTGCAGTGACATAGAGAGCAATTGTGTAATTGTACAGTGAGGTAGCTTGTAGTGGCGTACAGTGCAGTGACATAGAGTGTTGCAGAGTAGAGTGCTGTGGCATAGAGTAGAGTGGAACAAAGTAGAGTCGAGTGGCGTAGAGTGTAATGGCATAGAGTGGAGTGGCGCAAAGTGGAGTGGTGCAGAGTGGAGTAGAGAGACATAGACTGCAATGGCATAGAGTGCACTGGCGTAGAGTAGATTGTTTTATAGTAGAGTAAAGTGGTGTAGAGTGGAGTGGTACAGGGTAGAGTGGAGTGGTGCAGGGTAGAGTGTAGTGGCATAGAGTGCAGTTGCGTACAGTAGATTATTGCAGAGTAGAGTAAAGTGGCATAAAGTGGACTTGTGCAGGGTAAAGTGCAGTGGAATAAAGTAGTGGCGTAGAGCACAGTGGCATAGAGTAGAGTCAAGTAGAGTGTTGTAGCGTGCACTGGCATAGAGTGGAATAGAGTAGAGTGGCCTAGAGTGCAGTGGCATAGAGTTGATTGTTTAAGAGTAGAGGGATGTCGCATAGAGTGGAGTGGTGCAGGGTAGAGTGCAGTGGCATAAAGGAGTGGCATAGAGTGCAGTGGCATAGAGTAGAGTGGTGCAGAGTAGAGTAGTGTGGCATAGATTACAGTGGCATAGAGTAGATTGTTTCAGACGGTGGCTTAGAGTGGAGTGGTGCAGGGTAGATTGGAGTGGTGCAAGATAGAGTGCAGTGGCATAGGGTAGTGGCGCATAGTGCATTGGACTAGAGTGCAGTTGCATAGAGTGCAGTGTTGCAGAATAGGGTGTCAGAGTGGAGTTACATAGAGTGGAGTGGTGCAGAGTAAAGTGGACTGTCCTAGACAGGAGTGGTGAAAAGTGCAGTGGTGCATAGTAGAGTTGTGTAGAGTGCCCTGGCATAGAGTAGAGTGGGGTAGAGTGCACTGGCATAGAGTAGAGTGCACTGGCATAGAGTAGAATGGTGGAAAGTATAGTGAAGTGGTGTAGAGTGCAGTGTCAGTGTGCAGTGGTGCACAGTAGATTAGAGTGGCATAGAGTGTATTGGCGTAGCATGCATTGGCGTGGAGTGTATTGGCGTAGCATGCATTGGTGTAGAGTGCAGTAGAATGGCATAGAGTAGAGTGGTACAGAGTAGGGTGCAGTGACATAGAGTGCAGTGGCGAAGAGTAGAGTGGTGCACAGTAGAGTGGCATGGGGTTCGGTGGTGGCGAGTGCATTGTTGCAGAGTTGAGTGTTGTAGAGGGCAGTGGTGTAGAGTAGAGTGCATTGGTGTAGAGTGCAGTGGCGAAGAGTGGTGCAGAGTAATGTGATGTAGAGTGCAATGGTGTAGAGTAGAGTGGCATTGAGTGCAATGGCGTAGACTGTATTGGTTTTAAGTAAAATGGTGTAGAGTGCATTGGCGTTGAGTGCAGTGGCGTAGAGTACAGTGTCGTAGAATAGAGTTGCGTAGAGTGGATTGGCACAGAGTGGAGTAGAGTACAGTGGTGCGGAGTGGATTTTTTCAGAGTATAGTGCAGTGGCGTAGAGTGCAAGGGCATAGAGTGCAGTGTTATAGAGTGCAGTGTCATAGAGTAGTGTAGAGTTGCTTAGAGTGGATTGGCATACAGTGCAGTGGCATAGAGTGGAGCGATGCAGAGTAGAGTGGCTTAGAGTGTAGTAGCATACAGTGTAATGGTGTAGAGTGCGGTAGAGTGGTGTAGAGTAGAGTGGTGCAAAGTAGAGTGCAGTGGCATAGAGTGCAGTGAGGCAGAGAAGAGTGGCGTACAGTTCAGTGTCAGAGAGTGCAGTGTTGCAGAGTAGACTGTTGTAGAGTGCAGTGGTGTATAGTAGAGTGGCAAAGAATGGAGTGGTACAGAGTAGAGTTCAGTGGTGCAGGGTAGAGTGTAGTGGCATTGCATGTAGTGGTGTGGAGTGCATTGGCATAGAGTGCAGTGGCATAGAGTGCAATGTTGCAGAGTAGAGTGACATAGAGTAGAGTGGCGTAGAGTGGAGTGGCGCAGAGTGGCATGGTGTAGAATGCAGTGGCGAAGTGTGCAGTGGTGAATAGTAGAGTAGTAGGGTAGAGTGCATTGGCATAGAGTAGAGTGGTGTATAGTGGAGTGGTGCAGATTAGAATGCAGTGATGCAGTGTGGAGGAGCGTGGCATAGTGTGGAGTGGTGCAGAGTAGACTGCAGTTGTGTGGAGTGGTGCAGAGTAGAGTGGAGTGGGATAAAGTGAAGTATGCATGGTGTGGTAGCGTACTGCCATTACAGACAACACATCTTCAATTGAAATGACAATTACATTTGCACAGACTAACAGTTTTACTCATAAAAGCATACAGCGCACAAATGATAATGTGTTTCATCACCTAGTGTATTGATTTGCTTTGGTCATAATAAAATATTTTTTTTCAACACACTTTAGAATTACCAAAATATTTGCTTCATTTGTGCTTTTCTAATTCTGATATATCTGAAATATCTGCACAGTTCATTTAAAGACATTTAAATTTTGTTGTGTGCTAGAATAAAATAACAATGTACAGTCTTCCTCAAGCACATTCACAGAAACCAGCATGATTGTCACATAAATCCTCTCACTTTGGATTCAGAGAAAGAAAAGCAAAAACTAAAGGGCTTATTTACAAGCCCCTTGCACCACCGATGCGTCACTTTTTGTGACGCACCAGCAGCGTTTTACTGCCCCAAATTTACAAGGACAGGAAAAGCCACCCTGTGTGACTTTTCCTGTCCTTGTAATTATGGCTCCTTTACACGCAGCACTTTGTGTGAAAGGGGCGTTCCATGGGTGTTGATGTGGGTGTTCCAACACAAAACCCATGGAACCTGACACATTTCCAGACTTACGATAAATCGTAAACCTGGAAATGTGTCTGAATGCTATGTGCTATACCTACCCAGGGGAGGCTTAGGAAGGCGCTACGAGGAGAAATGTATTCAATTCTCCTCATTTTTTTCCTCTTTCTATGCATGCTGTATTCTGCAGCACACATAGAATGAGGCAATCACCTCTGGTGATTGTTTATGTACAGGAAGGTATCCCTTCCTGCACATAAACAATCATTAAAAAAATACGTTTTGCAAGTTCTATGTGTGCTAATGCAGCACACCTAGAAGTTGAAAAACGCCATTTCTGATTGTTTATGTGCAGGAAGGGTTCCCATAAACAATCATTCCCGTGACGCAGGCATCCTTGCGCCTGCGTCGGCACATGGCATCCCATTGTGCACAAGGGCAGGGGAGAGCACAGGACTGCAACACATTATTGTAAATATGTCGCATCCCTGTGCTTTGAAAGTGCTGCAGCGTGGCGCAGCCAAAGGACTTGCTGTGCCACGCTGCAGCACTTTCTTGTAAATGAGGCCTTAAGTTCCTTGAAAGACAGAGCCTGACATTTGACCTCTGTCTTTGAGTACACAGGAAATGTGATAAGATAAGAACAAGATTTAAAGATCTGTTTACGGAAATCGAGCAGTGGTGCAAGAATACAGTAAATAGGGTTTGAGCAATGGGAGGGAAAGACCTCAAGCTGGACAGCCTAAAACAAATAGAGCCAGCAAATAGAAAGCTAGCATATGTGAGTTGAATGAATGAATACTTTATTTGTGCGGTTAATCAAAACCATTACAAAATGCAACATATTTAAAATGGAAGAGAGCAGCATTTCGAAGTATAAAACAATAAATATTGGATCAAAACATTATTAAAATCTCCATTTGTTTTTGTTTATAAGATAAGACGGTAATTATAAAAAATCTTGATGGGCAGAGCAAGTCAGAGGTTCGATATTGGCCAAGCATCCACGGCCCAGGCCCTCCCTTTTAAAGTACCCCAAAGGGAGCGCCCCGCTCGGCGTGTGGAGAATTTCCCTTCAATAATATGCGGGTATGGTAAACAAATTTCCCCAAGCTGGCCATGTGCTTTACAATGTCCAAAGTATAAAGTTGTTGGACTGCCTCTTTTGCTGTACGAGTGCCCAATTGGAGGAGGATCGGTCTAAGGTAGATTCTGCGAACTGACTGAAGGGCTGGACAGCAAAATAGAATATGGGCCAGGGATTCTCGTTTGTAATTGCAGAAGTGGCACTCCCTAATGCCCGGCCTTATATTCACAGTTGGATATAGTTCTTTTAAAGGGAGAGGATGTAGTCTGGCCGCTAAAATCCTGGGTAGGGCTTGCCTCCTCACGGCCTGCGTGAGATGAAGTTTCCGACTGGTCCGTGTATGTGGGAGACTTTGAGTCTCATGAAAGCCTCTTGCCGCCAAGGATTCCATATCCAGAGTGCGAGAGCATAGACGCAGTTGCTTTTCTATTGTTGCTTTAATAATAGCGTAGTTGGTTATGCTAGGGTCCCAGTTCTCTGTAGCTTGCTGCAGAAGATCTTTGGCTAAAGCAAGACAGGCAGACTATGGGTTGCTGAATTGTAGAAAAATCGATTTTAAGACAGCCTTCATAGAGTTTGTAGGGGCCGCCGTTGTTAAAAAGAAGTATTTCGAGAGAGTCGCCAGCTCTTCTAGCTTTTGTTGGTTAAGATCAAATTCCAAACGAAATAAGGTATTCCTGGTGCAGGCTGGTAGACGGAATAGCTTTTTATAGGCGGTACAATGTATTTTTTCCAGGTCCTGCTCAAATTTTCCTGGGAATGCCTGTTGCGCATAATTGAGGGACAGTAAAAGTTTAGCCCTCAAGACTCTTTGTACAGCCATTGTTGATGGACTGTCCAAAGTCGCGTATAGTTTGCAAAGTGCGTAGGTGACCATTTTCCCCTTCTGCTGCAGTTTGTGGAGGTGCACCCGTGGGAGGCCCGATTCGCTGATCCAAACCCCAAGGTAATTATAAGATTGGACACAGTCCAGGGTCAGCGTGCCCAACCGCCACTTTGCCACTTTTTTTTTCGGATAGTGGCCGAAGATCACTATTTTGGACTTGGTTGGATTGGCGACCAGCTTGTTCGGAGCATTGTATACAGAAAGGGCCGTAAGCGCTTTTTGGAGGCCTATTTTGGTATGATCAAGGAGGACCAGGTCATCGGCATACTGCAGCAGCTGTATCTTTGTGAGGCCAATCCTGGGCGTAGCTAAAGTGGCTCCATACAGAGCCCGGCCCATGTCCGCAGTGTACAAATTGAAGAGCATCCCTGTTTTAGCCCCCGATCCATGGTAATTTTCTCTGTGGCGAACTGGCTGGTAAGTTTGACCCTTAACCAAGTTCGCGAATACAGTGATTTAATGGCTTGTAGTAAGGGTGGACTGATGTTCCAACGTGCCAGTTTCTGCCAAAGGATGGAACGGTCTACCCCGTCGAAGGCTGCTGAGTAATCGATAAAGCAGGCAAAGAGCGGCGGGGTACAGTGGGACACCACTTGATGGACTAGATATGACAGGGCGATGATGTTATCCAGGGTAGAGCCCCCTGGTCTGAACCCGGTATGATAAAAGGGCAGGAGACCTTCCGTCTTGACCCAGTCCACTAATTCGGCCAAAAGTGAACTTGCATAGGCCTTGCCCTCGATGTCCAACAGGGCGATCATTCGGAAGTTCCTAGGGTCAGTGTTTGGCCCTTTTTTATATATTGGTTGCAGGGGTGAACCCCTCCAAGAGTCTGGGACGTCCCCCAGGAGCCTGCATTCTGCATATAGCTGCGCCAGGGTGTCAGACCAGAAGTCTGTATCATCCCTGAAAAGGGAGCCTAGTAGACCACTGAGGCCGGGGGCTCCATTCCGTCGTATCTATTTTAGGATTAAACAGACCTCGCCTTTACCTGGGAGAATTGAAGCGGCTGGAGGGACAACGGGCTTTACTGCGAAGTTTCCATGTCCCTCCCTGGGTGTTGTAGCACTATTTTGCGAAGTGCCATTCGGATCCTCAGTATACAGACTTTTAAAATGGGCTACCCAGGTAGCTGCGTCGAGAGGGTTCTCTCTGTTGGAGGTCCCGTGGAATAGTTGGTTTAGATATTGCCAAAATTCTTGGGATTTGCGCGGCCCCAACAGGTCAAAGATCTTCACCCATTTCGCCTCTGTGAGTTCACGTTTTGCCTTCCAAACCTGTTGTGAATGGTTTTTTGCTGCTAATTTAAGTTCCTTCTTGGCGGTCTCTGACCTGTTTTATGATAGGCCCTTCGTTTGGCCTTTAGATGTTTTGCACATTGCTTTATCGCTGGAGCTTGACCCAGAGCGTATGTTGGGTTTGGGGGGATACTGTATATGGTGTTCCCCCGCAACAGTGTGGCTAGTGCATATGCGAGTTTGTCCCATTCCCCTATACGACCCCAGTTATTAGGACCGGTCTGCCATCCGATCCATGTTGTTTTCCATGAGGCAAATTCGTTGATTGTCTTTGCCCCCCATTTGATCCTTCTGGGGAGCCTGTGCTGCTCTTCACCCTGGGACGCTCCGATGCAGCGGGGGGTATAGCGGATGTCCGCTGTGATGGTTAAATGTAGAATTAAGGCGGCGTGGCCACTTTCACTCCGTGGAAGCACTTCGAAGTTTAGCATATGTTTTGTAGCCTCTCTCCTAGTAAAATATAGTCTATAGTGGTCTGATTGTTATAGGTGGGTGCGTAAGATACCCATGGCTTGGACTTTGTAGATAGAAAGTGCGTAGTGGCCAGATTGCATTCCCGCATGAAGGCGTTAAATCTCCCAGCGCACCCAGCGGAATGACTGTCTGGTACATCCTCTCCTATTTTATGCATGTTAAGATCCCCAAGGATAATGGGTTCCATAGGAGCGAACTGTATATGCAAAGACTCAAGCTGAGCAATCAGCCGAATGAGCTTGTCCTTGGGGGGCGGCCTGTGAGGGTTGTAATATACATTGATTAAGAGTAGGTATTAATGTGTTACAAATCACAAAGCCAGTGGTAAGCAACGGGCAGAACGCATTTCCAGGGAAGCTTTCCAAATGTCCCCAAGATGTTGTTAGCAAACCAGATAGTTGCGCTGTCTGTTAGGCTGCGAACCTAAAAAGCATTATCAATTTGGAATGCCTCGGTATGGGTAATACATAACAGCCAGAAACACAAACCCCCTGGCACCAAGGTAATAATATGAGTAATAAATCTCTCCACCTCAAATAATTGCTTTAAATACATTTTGAAAATTCAACAATTTTTCTCCAAACATCAGCTTAGGAGTTCTGAAAATACACATATTTTTGGCTCAAAAACAGGCTTTTAAATTTTGCTTAACATATAATTCAACCAAGAAAAAGCTTTTCTGTTAGTTGGCTGAGTTGCACACACAAGAGCTACTCACAGGTAGCTGGAGAGCTACTAGTAGCTCACGAGCTACTCGTTGGAGACTCCAGTTTTATACGCTTCCACGATTTTATTGATTGGCTGATAATTATGTGCCTGACGGTTGGCTGGTTCTGGGTCATGACTCCAGAGGCTGGCTATCAATCAGCCATGACTTTACAGCCAGCAGCATGCCAGCAGCCAACGTAGCATGCTGGGACTTGTAGTTTCCCTCTCCTTTTTATAAATGCCTCAGCATGTTCAGTGCTGCTGGCTCTTGTGTTTAGGAGAAACCCATACGACCTGGGCCAGTTGATAGTATATTCCTGCAACACATGCAGTGAGTATGTGCTTCACAAACAAAAAAATGTTTATGGACCTTGTGGACCAGTACGTATAATTCAATACTACAAGTTCCAGTGTACCAAGCACTGTCGGTTAAAGGGGTAAGGGGTTACTGACAGAACATCAAGTGACATTTGGACTCTTGGCTGCTCTGCATGTTCTGCTGCTGCACCATGTGAACCTCACTGAGCAGATCATCTTTTACAGCATGAATCTGATGTGTGAGCCATAGCAAAGCACACACACCCTTGTAATTTTTTTGTAAACAAATTTTATTCAGTTGACGTTACAACTCAAACAATCACTGTATGGGAACAATGAACATACATTGATAAATGCACACTGGATGTCAACGTGCAGATAGTAAACCATCCACCCCTATACGTCGGCGTTTGTCGTGCGTGCCTCATTTACCTCAATTTTGGGCAGCCCACATAAGTAGCAAACATTGGTGGTAGTATCTGTCAACTCTACCAGGATCTGCGAATAAATCATAGTCCACGTCCCAGCAATAAATATTTCACATCCTTCAAGCCAACTCCGGTGAGGCCCACAGGAAACGCAATAAGAGATGCAAAAACAATACCAATCCACCCACCCTCGCAGTCGCCCTCCCTTTCCCGCAACTCTCCCCCCCACCTCCCTATCCCTCCCCCAGGCATGCCGCTCACCCATGGGAACTCCTGTGGAAAGACAGAGTCCGTCTGTCAGGTAGTCTAACACCCCAGTATCCGCTCAGTAGGGACAAGCTAAAGGGTGGAAGCACACTCTCGCGTGGTAATTTTATCCGCCAACCCGCTAGAAGGCCCGGGGGAAGTTTGTTTGGGGCAGAATGTCAGACCCCCCTTATTACCCTACTCAGTTGACAGAGGGTTCGTCATCATCCTCCCTCGGGCGCTTGAGCTCCTCCACCAACGCCACCCACGCCATTGCGGCCTCCAATGCCTTGTCGTTACCCGTTCTGTGTGCCATTTGGAGCCGAAAGGTACCCTCACTATCCGCCCACTTTGTAAGCTCCCGCGTCCACCTCAAGATACTTGGGGGGGTGCTCGCCTTCCAATGACAGTTAATTTCTCGCTTGGCCAATACTAGTCCTAGATCGATAAATTTACTGGTGATCTTGTTCCTGGCAGTGTGAGGAAACCAGTGTAACAGACAGGTCCCCGGAGTCAGCTCGATCTCCCGGTCTGTTATGTCATTCAGTCTGGTCAGTATCTCCCTCCAAAACCCCAGGAGTGATGGGCAGACCCAGAACATGTGTAAAAACTCAGCATTGTCTAGATTACATCTCGGGCAAACCGCGCTGGTCCCAAAATATTTGTTAATTTTTTGAGGAGTGAGGTACGCTCGGTGAAGGACAAAGAAGTGTATTAATTGGAACCTCGCGTTCCTGGAAGTCTTCCACGCTCTTTCTACCATCGCTTCCCATGGTTTCTCTTCGATGGGCACACCAAGATCTATCTCCCATTTAAGGCGCAGGCTATCTAGAGGGCGCCGCAACTCCTGAGTAAGTTGCCTATAGAAGCAAGTCACTGCCTTAACCGTCCCAGTCGCAGTCACCACATATTGGCAAGGCAGGGAAATCGCTGGCTCCGTGATCCCCATCTGCCAATGCTTACGAATGGCTGCTGTTAGGGAAGCGTGCAGAAGGAAGTCCCCCCTAGGAATGTCATACCGCTCTAGCAAATCATTGAAGGGTAGGAGGGTATTATCTGCATAAAGGTCTCCTATGGCGGAGACGCCCGCCTCCCTCCAAACCCGCAACCCTTGCCAGTTCCCCCCATGCGGCAATGTCTCGCAAAGCAGCAATGGAATCTCGGGCGCGTACGGGGGTCCCCGTGAGGCCCTCCGGACCGCCCGACCCCAACACCTGCGCATCGCCCACAGGTCCCCCTGGACCCACCTTTCACGCAGTGGGAGCCGCATCAGTACGCGGGCAAGTTGAGATAGGGTCGGGTCTGTGGTCTCAACACCCTCATCACGAAGCCGCCCAGCCACCCACTTCGTGAACCATTGTATTTGGGCTGCGTGATAGTAGGCCTCTAGATCCGGCACAGCAAATCCTCCCTCTCCCCTAGGCCTCATCATGGTGATAAGTGCTACTCTGCGCCTCCCAGTACCCCATATAAATCCCGTGATCATGGTGTTGAGAAGAGTAAAAAATTTCCTCGGGATCCACAGTGGCAACGCGCCAAAGTAATAAAGCAATCGCGGCAGTGTGACCATTTTCAGGAGCGCCACCCGCCCCGCTACTGAAAGAGGAAGGGTCCCCCAAAAATCAAAGCTACTCCTGGTGTTCCGTATCGCCCGACCTATGTTACCATCCAACACATCTGCAGCCGCGTGATATACGCGAACCCCCAGGTATGTCAGACACCTACTTTCCCACCTCACATCCAGCGCATTCGGGGGAGCATTCCTTCCGGCCCGCATGGGGAACAAGCACGTCTTGTTCCAGTTGACCTTAAGGCCCGCAACCCTTCCCAGCCTGTATAACAAGTCCCTGGCACCCTGCAGATCGTCCGCCGAGTTGGCAAGAAACAGTAGCAGATCATCTGCATATAGTGCTATGAATTGAGTTCGGTTCCCCACATCCACTCCCCGGTAGTAGCGCCCCGATCTTGCGTGTACTGCCAGAGGCTCCACCACCAGCGCAAACAGCAGGGGAGACAGCGGGCAACCCTGCCTCGTGCCTCTACCCACTACACAGGCTTCTGAAATCACTCCTCCCGTGCGTACCCTGGCAGTGGAGCTCCTGTATAGTATTGCCGTCCACGCCACAAAGTCCTCACCCAACCCAAACGCTCTCAAGACCCTAAAAAGATAGGGCCACTCAAGGCTATCGAAGGCTTTCTCCATATCAATCGATAAGATACATGCCTCCTCCTTGTCATAGGTGGTCGCATCTAACAGACGAAACAGCCGCCGTATATTCATGGCAGTGTTGCGGGACGGGATAAACCCCGACTGGTCCGTATGAATAAGCGTCGTCATATGGATCAGCAGACGTTCGGCCAAGACACAGCTCAGTATTTTGTAATCTAAATTGAGCATGGCCAAGGGACGATAGGCCGTGCGGTCCCAGGGTGGCTTATCCGGTTTCAGGAGCGGTATGATTACTGCTTCCTTTGTCGAGTCCGGCAAACACCCATCCCTCCTTGACCTATTGTATAGAGCCATCAGACGAGGGGAGAGGGTGTCCGAGTAAGCAGAATAAAACTCAACCGGGAGGCCATCCGTGCCAGGAGTTTTGTTCCTGGCCATGTGTTTTATGGCTTTCCTAATCTCACCTAGCTCAACGTCCCGACCCAGGATCTTCGCTGCATCTGCACCAATTTGAGGCAGAGCGATATCATCTAGGAATCCTGCATCCTCCGTTGCCCCCGCCTCTAACTGGCTCCGATATAAGGAGGTGTAGTAGTCCAGGAACTGGGTGTTTATGCCCTGTTGACCATAGTGGCTCAAACCATCGGGTCCCCGAATTTCTAAGATCACTGACCCTCTGCGCGCCGGGTTGGCCAACCAAGCCAGAAGCGCCCCAGATTTGTCTCTCTCCGCATGCGCCCGAGCCGTGTATGCTCTATAATCGAAGCATCTCAGCCGTTCTACCTGTATTGCCAGGGCCTCCTTGGCTTCCAGAAGATCTGCCTGTCTGTCCACTCTTTCGGGCCTATCCCTTTCCGTGCGCCGGAGCCGTTGTTCTGCCGCCAACACCTCGTCCTTGAGGACCCTCCGCACTCCCACCGCCTCTCCTATACAGCGACCCCTGATAACCACCTTGAAAGCGTCCCACTCCTTGTGGGGGCTGTTAGCTGTGCCAGTATTATGTAGGAAGTAGTCCTCTATGGCCGTAGCTATGGTCGACCGGAACACCTGATCCTCTAACACCTCCGGGCGAAGTCACCAGGTGGAAATCGAGGGCCTAGTTCTCACCCAGTGCAAGGATATTAGCAGGGGATTGTGGTCAGACACCGTCCGAGCTAAGTATTCACTCAGAGTAATCATAGCATGTATATCCGGGGAGCAGAGAATATAGTCTAAGCGCACGTGGAGTTCATGTAAGCCAGAAAAGTAGGAGTAGTCTCTGTCCAACGGGTGGTGTACCCTCCAGGTGTCCATCAGTCCCCAGTGTTGTTGCCAGTCTCGTCTGGCCTCTGCGACCCTGTGGGCTGGAGTGTCAGGGAGCGGCGGATGTGAGCGGTCCAGGTCAGTATCAACAACGCTATTGAAGTCTCCCCCCATAGCACCGCCCCGGTCAACTGCTGCGCCAATGTCTGTGAAAGTTGCACTAGAAATGAGGGCTGATCTATGTTGGGGGCATATACACTCCCTATTGTGATGTCTCGGCCATCCAGTCGTCCCGTCACCACTACATACCTGCCCCCCGGGTCTATGATTTGTTGGACACATTGAAAGGGGATCCCCGCCCTCACCCAAATTAAGGCCCCCCTGGCAAACGCCGAGTACGCGGTGTGGAACACCTGTCCTCTCCAGCGACGTTGCAACGCCTCTCCCTCCTTCTGTGTCAAATGAGTTTCCTGCAATAATGCGATTTGTACCCCCCTTCTCACCAGGTAAGCATGTATTCTGTGTCGGCGAGTCATAGTGTGCATCCCCTAACGTTCCAGGTTATACATTTGATACCTACGGCGGAACCCATGGCTCAATCCCCTGACCTTCTCGATACCCACCCCGTAGAGCGACATGCCTGACCCCAACCCAATATTCCCCAATAAAAAACAAACCCCAACTCCCATTCCCCAGGACAGGCGCACACAAACAAGTCCCCATCCAAACAAAAGCACTCAAGCAACAAATCATCGAGGCGGCAGAACGCAGACCAACCCCGCCAGATCCAGGACCCTCCCGGCTCTCCCTCCCATGTCCATAGTACTCATGGGAGACCTCAAAGTATGGATACATCATCAGCCAGCCTCAAGCCCGCATATATAATGGAAACATCAGCAAATAGCTGCGTGCCACCCCCTCAATATAGTACTTGTGGTGCACTCAGCCAAACATGCCGTCCGCCGTCTGCGGAGTGACATCCGGGAGGTCTGCGTCTAAGGTTCCTGGAACACTGCTTGTCCCTGAACTCCCAGATCCTGCCATTTCTGGGTCTGTGACAACGCTGGCTGGGCTCACCGAGCCCCGACTGATCTCCGCCACCGCCCTAACCGCTCTAGAGCGCTCTTGACTCCGATCTGCAGGCGACGGGGATCTCCGAGGAGCCAAAGTAGGAGACTGCCGTCGACGAGGTGAATCCAGAGCTGGAGAGCGCGGCCCACCCACGCCCCGCGCGTCCAGCCAGTCCCAAGCATCCTGTGGGGTATGGAAGAAACGTGTCTCCGCGTCTGCGGTCACTCGGAGCCGAGCCGGGAACAGCACAGCGTAAGGGAGATGCAATTGGCGAAGTTTACGTTTGACAGCCAAAAAGGAAGAACGCTGTCTTTGCACTTCCCTAGTATAGTCAGGGAAAATCATCACCTTGCTGTTCCCTATCTGGAGGGACTGCTTCTCCCGGGCCTGCTGCAGAAGATGATCACGGTCCCGGTAGTGTAGTAGCCGCACCACAAACGGGCGCGGGGGAGCGCCAGGCTTGGGCGGTCTGGCCGGGACCCTGTGGGCTCGCTCCAGGGCATAAAAGGGGGAGAGGCCCTCCGAGGCCACCGCCGTGCAGAGCCATGATTCCAGGAACTTGACAGCATCATCCCCTTCCTCTCGTTCCGGAACCCCCACTATACGAAGGTTGTTCCGTCGGGACCGGCCTTCGCTATCCTCGGCTCTCATTTCCAGCACCTTTACTCTAGTTTCCATCGCGTTCAGGGCATGCTGTAAGGTGGTCACTTTGTCCGGAATGTCCTTTACAGCATTCTCGTTGGTCATCACTCGTTCTTTAAGTTTGCGGTGGTCGTCTTTTAGTAGGGTGAGGTCAGTTCCTATGGCATCAATTTTTGCCTCTAGGGCTGTTCTTGAGGATGTGATGGCCTTCATGATATCAGCCAGGGTGGGATCCTCCGATGTTCTCTCCTCGCGTCCCCCCGTCGCGCTGTCCTCCTCATCCGTGTGACGGTCTGGGGCATCTAGCCGCAGGGCCTCGAACCCCTTTCGCCTGGATGTTCGGCCCATCGCGGCTTCTCAGCAGGGAGCAGCGAGTTATTCCAGGCGCCACGTGTGCAACCAAGCCCCTCGCTCAGTGATCAGTTCCACCTCCCTCGGCGGTCGCGTTCAGCCTCGGTCCCGAGGTCTCCGCAACGGTCCCCAATATGGCAAGGAATCTCGGGGCTCAAATCCCCTGTGAGCGTGCGGGTCAGCCGGCACAGGGGCTCACCAGTCACCAAACCCACAGTGTCCGACGTCCATCTGGATCCCCCAAGGCCTCACGTGTCTTCAGGCCACTCATCCACCTCGTCCCATTCATGCGGAGGCCCTGCAGTCACCACTCGCACTCCACTCAGGGGACACCACCTCCCGTGAGTCGTTCGTCGCAACTCCTCTGGGACCTTAGCTTCGCGTTCTCGTCGTCCCCCGCCGCAAAGGTTGGAGCCAGCCGGTCCCAGCACTCGAGGCGCAGCGTCAACAGTAGCGGAGCCCCCTCACACTCAGGGTTCACACTCCCGACCCCTCACTCCGAACGGGGGCCCTCTTACTTGCACGCCGCCCTCCTCTGAGGGCATGGGCCGCAGTGTCTCAGTGTCTCTCGCGCCCCCACCACCTGCTCCCAGTGATCTCCGGTGTCGTGGTGGGGTCTAACCAGCTGCACAGCGCGGCCCGCCTCAACAGCAGTGAGGCCCCCCCCAGCTACTCGCCAGGCCTGCAGGGCTCCTCACCCTCTGCGTGCGCTCGGAGCGCCTTGGGCCGCCATCTTAGGGCCAGGCACACGCAGGAAGATCGTTCGCCGACTCCTTTCCTCTCCCGGTCCCCCCCTCGTCGCAGGCACGGCAGGGCAGGGCCTGGCCAGTAGCCCAGTCGCGGGGGTCGCAGCGGCGTCCAGGGACCGCAGTCGCCTCACCCTCTGCCTCCGTTCTCAGAGGTCTCCGGCACCGGCTGCAGCCGCCATCTTGGGAGAGCTCCGCTCGAGGATCTCCCGGCAGCGCAGAACTCAGCTCTCCCTGCAAGGCGCGGACAGCGAGCGCCCCCAAATCCTCGCCAGGGATGCCCGAAGTATTCCGCTGCGGGCTCGAGGGGCAAGGGCCGCCCCAGGATGTCAGGATACTTGTTAATGGAGGGAGGCCACGGAGGAGCCCCGAGGTCTGCTGCGTCCTACATCGGCATCAAGCCACGCCCCAATGCACACCCTTGTAATATATTTACTTTCCACTAATATCTCTGTAATGCACTAGTACAATTTTTTACTTGGGTACTTTGACCCTAAGTTTGCTTACTGAGCAGAGGCATGTGCTGAGTTCCTGATGGTTTTTCTGCCTGGCCCTCTGCCAGTCACTAAAGGCAGCAATCATGCTCTTTAATGACACGTGATCAATCTAGAGCAATCCTGTGCAGTATCAAACAGTAATGTTGCAGGATTTGCAAGCGTTTCATATACTCTGCCATTTATGTATTGATCATCAGAAGGGCTGTCCTTCCAAGTCAGCTGCTTCATGACAAAAGTTGAGTGCTTTGCGGTCTACTGATTTATGAAAGAATTTGCCACTCGACCCTCCTCTTTGAACGCCCATGTTTCATCCTTTACTGAGTAGCGCAGACAGTCCTGTGAGCCCCATTGCATGAATCGTGATCTTTGATTTACACATGAGGATTTCTGCTTTTGTGCAACCAGATTGAATTTAGGTGCAGAGAATTTGTGAATGGAGCCCTGAGTTACACACATACTAACGTAATTATTGCGCTTCAGAGAAGACTAATGGCCCAGGAATTGTCTTATTTGACATGAACTCATCGTCCCTCCCTTGCTTTAATTCGTGAAGTTATGAGGCAGACCTGCCTCCACAGACACCACCAATCAGCACCCTCCATTTTTAAGAATAAAAGGTCCTTCCTTCTTCTTTTCTCTCATCCTGTTTTTTAGGTCGAGCCTATAGCGGCAGCGCGCATGCGCTACTCGCTCTGCGAGGCATGCAGTAATGGAGTATGCAGTGGAAGCTCCGCCCATTCTCCGACCATGTTTTTAATTGGCTCGTGTCATTGTCGTTCGTAAATGCTGCCTTCTAATTGATTATGAGGCTTGTTAGTCCCTCCTTACTATGGCATTGTCGTCATTTGTATCCTTCCATGGCTATTGGCCCCTTTACTTCGAGTGTTGCACGGTCTGTGTTATTTAGATTGTGAGCACTATTTTCTTTAATAAGGTTCTCTTACTGCCCATGCCTTCTCCCCCCTCCGCAGTCCGTGCTTTCTTGCCCCCCCGCCCGCACTCCCGTTGTTCGTGCCTTCTCGCCCCCCGCCCGCCCGCACTCCCGTTTGCAATGCGATAGGTCTCACGTAAATGCGAGTCCTATTGCATTGCAAATGCTTGTTTTCATTGTGAGCAGACTTTAACATTCAGCACTATGCCCGCTTCATAAGTACCGCGCTTTATCTACTTGTTTTTTTTTTCCATTTGACTAGAGCTGGTTTACTAGCAAAATGGCGGCCGCTACCTCCGAGGCTCTTGCGGCGCCTGCTTTACGCCATCCATGCTTGTTTGATTTACTTGTTGGATTTAGACTGCCTCCGCCTCCCGCAGCCGGCTGGTGAAGTGAAAGGCGCGCTTGGATAGTTGATCTCTGGAAGTTCTGAGGGAGGCTGCTGGCTGTTTCGGAGAGGCTCCTGAGTTTCCTTGATTTCGCTTGTTGTATACACGCATGGCTGAAGTCTTTCTTTTTGTTTGTTGGACTAAACATTGGAACATTAAGTACTTGTGTGCCAATTAGCATTTTACATGTTCAATGCTGCGTCAGACTGTTACACAGACTAAGTTGATACATTTGAATTGGTCTTTTATACATTGTTCAAACGTTTTGATGAAATGTAGCGAATAGCAGGTACTAGGGATTTTCAATACTGAGCGCATGATTGGCAGTTGTCCATGTTTTGCAAGTGTTAGTGCTTGTTTGGCAGGCTGGCAACGTTCCTTCCGACAAACCATTTTCTCAAATGCTTGGCTGGGATGGGTTGAAGTTATTCATTAACTAAGAGGTGACGGGTTCGGAGAGAGCTGTCGTCCTTTTCATTTTCTTTTTTTCTCACTATAATCATATTCTATCAAAATATGGCATCGAAAGAACTGTTTGTCACGTGATTTGGAGACATACTGCAGCTTTAAGATGTGTGATGCTGTGACCGTGTTGTTCGTTTAATGCCGTAGCAGGGGGCTCTGTTGGGAAACTGTGAGAAGGCAGTGTATTGATTGACATGCAGGGCCTATTCCAGAAAGCACTGCTGACATGGTCTGCCGGTGCGCAGCCAAGTGTGGCTTGTCAAGGTATGTAGTGTTTTGAGCTATGCCTCTAAAATGGCTGGGGGGGTGGGTCTGCACTAGCCGCGTGTGTATGTGTGTAACCTGGAGGTATTTAATTTTATCAAAACGCAAGTCCCTCGTTTCACCTTGCAAGAGGCTCCGATCCGCCGCATTGACCAGCGCCCTTAATATTATTGTCTTTTTTTTTTAATGGTTTCTTGTTCCACCTTCTAAGTCATACATTAACTGTGAATTGAACGTTGAAATATGAAATGTGCATTCCTCTACTTCCATCAACATGGATGTGAGTGAGGGTGGGAGGTGTTTGTGCGTGTCGTGGGAGAAAACAGGGACTGGTTGTTCCTTTAGACCATTTGCTTACATTTCCCAGCGTTCAGCAATAACATTATTGACCACAGTAGGATTGAAGGCCGAGATGGCCCCAAAAAGATTCAAAACTGTGGGCTGCAACTTGCAAACAGAATCGCACAATATGAACTACAGTTGGAGTTCTTGGTGGCAATAGAAGTCCTTTGAACTTTTACATTTGAGCTAGAAGGGCAACAATCCACACCACACAATTCCACTTCATGCCACAAAATTCAATAGCACACCACATAATTAAACTCCACTACATACCACTCCACAACACAATACCATGCCACATAATTCCACTCCACAACACACAATCCCACTACATATATTTCCAATACACTCAATACCGCACAATTATATCCGCATATATCCAGATCACACCATGCCACATAATTCCACTACACAAATCCACTCCACACCACACAATTCCCCCCACACAATTACATAACTAACTAATCCAATCCGAACCACATAGTTCCACTACACACCACATACATACACTCCATAAAACATAGGTAAAAGACATTGCCATTTACAATGCCAAAAGCTCTAACTCAAACAAATGCGAGACTGATTGCATTTCCAATGCTTCTTTATAATTGCAATAGACCTATCACCGTTGTGTACGGTGCGGGGGCACCAGCTGCACCATACTTACGTCTTGCATGTTTTGGAGAGGTGAGGCGCTGCACAGCTGACTGGCCCTCCGTGCACGCTTCTGGGCAGCTCACATTGCAAGGCGGTTAAAAGTCGTTATGCATTCAGCCAAGCTGTGCTCAATTTGTAAACAAAGAAATTGCCAGGGCCCGTCTCAGGAGGCCACTGCAGCTTTGCACCACGCATTGCACCTGCCAGCACTGCCAGTGACAGTACCAACACAAGTGCTTACCAGACGGAAGCAAAACATGAGTGGATTAAACTTGCAGGGGCAGATTTACGAGTTCTGGCGCATCTCTGCAAATTAGCAGGGATGCGCCAGAACAGATGCGACATGCAATTCCCTCCCTGCGCCACCACAAATGTGTCGCATTTACAATGCGGCGCACCGTGGCGCAAGGATAGGGCGATGCGTGTCGCGTCCTGTGGCGTAAGGGCGGCGCATTGCTGGAGTCGTGTCGCAAGCGCGACGCGGCTCCAGCAATGCTCAAGGGCGCCCTATGCCTAACACGCTGCGTCACTCCTTACGCCTGCTTCAAGCAGGCGCAGGATATTGACGCAGCATGGACGTAAAAGTGACTCAGTGAAATCTTGTAGATTTCACTGCGTCACTTTTACGAGGTGTTCCTTGCGACGGAACGCCCACCCTGCGCCGGAACACCCACAAGAAACCTAACGCAGGTTTCATGTGGCGCAGGGCTTTACAACGTGACGCATCTCCCTAGATGCGTCACGTTGTAAATAAGGCGCAACGTGGCGCATGGTTTACGCTGCCACTGCGTCACAGAAGTGACGCAACGGCGGCGTAAATGTGGCGCATGGGGCTTGTAAATCTGCCCCGCAATGTTTATAAAGAGCGCACAGAATACGGAGCTCATGACCGCAACGCCAACCACGCCAGCATCTCCGAGGAACTGCCACACAGTTCATCAGAACACCAATTAAGCCCGCACAGAACATGGAACTCTATTTTAAGAATAAACAACTGGTAAGTACAATGTGATCTGAAAATATACAACACTAACCCGATACACAGTAGTTACACAATGCCACAAGAGTATGACATCAGTATAACATCACCTTTCCCCTCATAAAAGAAACAAGACAAATAATTCCCAAATATGAAACAAACAAAAACACCAAACCAAACTTAACACGTAAGCGACAAAATAAACATGAAAATGAGATCAATGCATGTAATAATCTTTAAACCTAACAAGAATAGAAACATTCTGGGTGGATCTGCTCATAAGTCCCTTGGAATCCGCACACCAGAAAAACTGGTCCTTGCAGAGTTGCCAGGAGACATATCACCCATAACACAATTGTCATTGCTCACAGAAACAGAATCATCACTCGTATTGCAATTTGACTCACCATTAGTATCCGTATTCTGCAAAGAAGTAAAGTGTGAACTGTAAATGAAGAAGTAATAGGCCGATGTCCAACATCAGCATTAACCCACTACGAACTATCAAGATGTAAATCACCATTCAATTCACCACCACTGTACTCGTTTTTTCTTTGCATGCCAGATTTTCTTAGCTTGATCAGAAGAGAATTTAACAATACTCCTTCTACTTTACCAACCCTTTCCTCCCAATAGCACAGCACCTTCAGACACCTTGGCCACTGCAACAGGCAACATGAAAATAGATTCTCCCTTTTTGACCCTGTTAGGCTTCATAATAAGAACGCAAACCCAACTACAAATAAAAGATCCTGCGTGACATGTTTACTATCAAAATTGATTTTGACAAGTGATAGTTTATCTTTGACACGTTCTTAAATATTAAAACCAAGATCAGAACCAGTTGCAGCTGCTTTGAGATCTTTAACCCAATCAGGACATAAAGCGCATCTGGGCATCCAATTACGCAACAACCTGAAAGGAGTTTCACCAGTGGTACTATGAGGAGTCCCAAAATAATTCCACACTTTCTTTCTCAAAAACGTTTCCACCGACACAGACCCGAGTAAAGAGCAGATTGTACACCGTCTTTTAAAAACCTGTTCATGCGCTCAACTAAACCATTAGAAGTGGGTGAGTACAAAGCAACTAACAAATGTTTGAAGTTAAAACCATCAATACAATTTTTCATCTGAGATGAACTAGAATGAGTGCCAATATCAGTGACTAACTCTCTTGGAGACCTTCAATTCCAAAAATTCTTTTAAAAAAACAATCACAGAAGAAGTTTCAGGTGAAGAAACAAAGTCAAAAGAGACTTATCTTGAAAAGTAGTCCACAAGGACGAACATATACTTCTTACTTGCAGCCAATAACTCAAAAGGTTCTGCAAAATCTAGAGCAACTTTCACCCTAGGCCCAACCGCCCAAGAATATGTCAATACCTCACGCTCTATTGTGCTGTAATTTGATACAGGTTGAGAAAGTAAATGTGAAGCAAAGGCAATGATATATATATATATTTTTTTAGAGTTTTATATAGCGCGAACTAGACCCGAGAAATAGGGTATCAGAGCGCTTTACATGAGCACCAGTTTCGTTACAGATTGACACATTCATGTTTTTTTGTTAGGCACAGGGAGATTAAGTGATTTGCCCAGAATCACAGGATGTTGAGCGTTGTTGCCAAATAGTCTCTGCCAATATCGCATTGGGAAAGGACAGCTCCTAACTCAAACTGACTGGCGTCCACCATCAAAAAACAGGATTTACCAGCTATAAAAGTGACCTGGTTGGGGCAGAGGTAATCAAATTCTTTAACTTCAGAAATGCTTAATTGGCACAATCTGACCAATCAAATATCTCCACTTTTCTCAAGAGATTGCAGAGAGGCTGAACCACAAACACATAACCTTGTATGAAGCAGGAATAATACTTGCAAACACCTAAAAAGGAGCGCAATGTGTCCTTTTCTTTGGGTGGTTCGGCATCTTGAATAGAGTGAGTAAGAGACATTTGGGTTTAATATCTTAATCTGAAACACAGTGATCCAGATAATCAAACTGACATGCTAAAAACTGACACTTGTCTTTTCTCAAAGTGATACCAACATTTTAAAGAACACACAAAACTTTTTCTAAAATCAAGGTATTCTCCCCGACAGTCTCAGCAAAAATTAGCATGTCATCTTGGAAAGCTTGCACACTCGGAATACCCAACAAAATAGTGTCCATACATTTTTGGAAAACACTTGTGGTAGATGCCAATCAGAAAGCCATGCGCAGAAATTTGTAAACACCAAATGGTGTAATGAAAGTGGTTAAATCCTGAGATTGAGCAGCAAGAGGAATCTAGTGATAGGCTGATCTGCCATCCAATAAAGAAAATAATTTTGACTGTCCCTGATTCGCCAATATTTCATGTACTTTGGGTAAGGGATGCAATCAATAATGATATATTTATTCAGAGTGCGCTAGTCAACACACAAACCATTTCACCCATTTTCTTTCTCAAAATAACTACTTGACTAACCCACCAAGATGAATTAGTAGCTTGAATAACACCTTCTGAACATAACTTATCCAACAGAGGTTTGAGTTCAGGTCTCACACTCAAAGGGACAACCTTGACTTTATGCAGAACAGGAACTGCACCTTTTTTTAGATTAATTAAAGGCTCAAATTTGGATATATTACCAATTTTTTAATTAACAATCTCTTGAAAACTCCCAATAGGCTTCTCCGCAGTAAGTAAGTTATCACACTCAACCTGCGAAATGGGAAAATCAGCAACCACAGCAAGATTATCAGCCCCGGTTACAAGCATGAGATCGAGTCTGGCACGGTCCTGCCAACCTGTAGGGCTTCTCCCTTTGATAGCCACATATATTTCAGTCACAGTACTCCTTTCCAAGCAAGTAACTGAATCTACAAAATACCCCAACATATCTCTGTCCCTCCAAATGCCTCAAGATGAATATCTGTTTTTTTAGAGGGGTTTTATTCCACTTCTCAATGTAAAGCAAATCTGAAATAATGGTTACGGGGGTCCTGAGTCTGCCATCATAACAAGTTTCTGATCCCCAATTACTACATCACACCAAGAACCATTATCTTGCTTGACAGTACAGTCATCAGAGTTGATAGTAAGCACCACTTTATACAAATCAGTGGCGCATTGATCAGACTCAGTTTCAACATTGCTGACTTTGACTGACACCCTAAAACTCTTACAAACCCTTTGGAAATGGTCAAGTTTACTACATCTATTACAGCTGGTCATGCCACATTGTTACCAATGTGCAATCTAGAGCAGCATCTAAAGCACACATAAGAGATTCCAGTATTGAGCCTCAAACAATCCTTTATCACACACACAGGAAAATAGATGCAATGCGCAACAAGCAATGATCGCGCTGACACTTTTTAATGTAAAGCCAATAGTTGTACCCAAATTGAAGATGGCCGCCAACAGCATCAAACAACACTCCTGCCTTGCGTGATGAGATTGCACATTACCCAAGGAGCAACATGTTCCAGATCCTGTGCACCAAGGGCCCGATTCACAAAGGTAAAGTTAGACTAAAAGTCTAAGTTTACGACTGTTGGAAATGGCCCTTTTGCAGGGTTATCCCCAAACTTTTTGCTTCTTCTTCCTACTTTTTCTTGACCTGTGGTTGTTGGCGTTAGGACTCTGGGCACTTTACCACTGCTGATCAGTGCTAAAGTGCGTATGCTCTCTGAGTAAATTGTTATTGTGATTGGTTCTCCATGATTGGTATATTTGATTTACTGGTAGGTCCCTAGTAAAGTGCACTGAGTGTGCCAGGGCTGGTAAATCAAATGCTACTAGTGGGCTTGCAGCACTGGTTGTGCCACCCACATGAGTAGCCCTGAAAAGTTGTCTCAGGCCTGCCAGCGCAGTGCCTGCGCGCAGTTTGTTAACTGCCATTTTGACCTGGCCAGTGTACCCACTTGCCAGGCCTTACCCTTCCCTTTTCTAACACATAGGACACCCCTATGGTAGGTCCAAGGTACCCCCCCTGGGCAGGGTGCAGTGTATGTGAAAGGTAGGACATGTACTGGTGTGTGTACCATGTCCTGAAAGTGAAATGCTGCCAAATTCGTTTTTCACTATTGAAAGGCTATCTTGCCCATAGGACAGAATGGGGAAAGCTGTGTAACATGTTACCTGCATATCTTCCCCTAGGAGTGAGATCGAAAATTGGAGTCTGTTATCCCTGAACTCAGAATTAAATAACACATCTTTTAGTAAAGATGGTTTTCAAATACTGTGTTTGAAAATAGCACTTTTAGAAAGTGGCTATTTTCTTATTCAACCTTTCTGTGTGCCTCTGCCTGGTTGTGGATTGACTGTCTGGCTTTTGAGTGACAGGGGCTGGGGTGGCTCCAGGAGTCTGGGCGAGTCAGCCTGGGCTGAATAGGCCAATCTGCATTTGGAGTGGTGGGAGGAGTAGTACCTGTCCCTGACTAGGGCTGTGCCTGCCTTCCACAAAAGACTGGCTCCACCTCCTGCGGTGTGTCTGAAGACCCTGGCCCACACTGACAAAGGAAGAAGTTGTGCACTGGCAGAGTGCACCCAGAACTGGTTTGGACTGGGTTCAGGACCCCTTACACATAGAGAACAAAGACATTTGGGGTATAAATATTTGAGCTGAAACCCCTGTACTTTAGATCATCCTGGAATCAAGAGGAACATTTGCCAAGGAGAAGAGCGAGAGGAACTGAGAAGAAGGACTGCTCTTGCTGTGTGTTCTGGGGCCTGCAGTTGCTATTCTGCCAAGGGAAGGAGAAGGACTTTGCTGTGTGATGTGTCCCCTACTTGAAGAAGATCTCCAAGGGCCTGAGGAGAGCTGGCCTCCTGTTGTGGAAACTCAGGAACACAAAAGTTTCCCAGACTATTTCGTGATCAAGAGGAACCTATTGCCAAAGAAGACAGCTGAAGAGACTGAGGAGAAGTACTGCCCTTGCTGTGTGTCTGGGGCTGGCCTGCAGTTTGCTGTTCTGATAAGGAGAGGACAAGGGACTTTGCTGTGTGCTGTGTCCCCCTGCTTGAGAAAGAGGACTTTGCTGTGTGTTGTGTCCTGAAGTAAAACATCTCCAAGGGCCTGAGGAGAGCTGGCCTCCTGTTGTGGGAACTCAGGCATATCAAAGTTCCCAAGACTGTCCCTGCAAAGCTGTAAGCGTGTCTCCGCCTACAGCTGGTGACCTCTGTGAAGCCTGCCGTGTTATTTGGAGATCGTGAGTTTCCCCAACCTCGACGCTGTGTGCCTGTGCCTGTGTCTGCACACGGTCCTGCCTGCCCTGGAGAGCTCAGTGGAGCCAGCGCGCCACAAGGCTGTGTGCGTGCGTCTACCCATAGTCCGGCTAGCACCGTGACCTTCGTGGGGGCCGACAGCGTAATCATCGAAGTGCTGCGTGTGTGTCCCTGCTGGCCCGAGTCATCAACGAGGCCGCTGCGAGGAGAAAGGAAAGCCGTGCTGCGATCCCCGGCTGCAAGGCTTTGCCTAGCAACCGGGATTCCTCCAGAGACGCCTCGCCGTCAACAAAGGGAGCCGCCCAGCAGGAGGTCATCGCCGCGTAGAGAGTGGAGCCACGCTCGAGTCTGAGAAGGCCGCCCCGTGCCTCCCGCGCAGCGTCTGCAAGGAGAGGGTTCGTCCGTGTCCAACCCGAGGTGCAGGCAGCAGTAAAGAACCCACCACCGCAGGTAAGGCTCGCGTCAGCACTTTGAGCCCGCAAGCCGAACTGTACAATTTTTTTAGTCTTGCCCGGATTACCGCCCGTAGCAGCGTAATTGGGAATTGCGGTACCGAGGCCCTGTCCCTGTCTCCGGATACAATTGTGAGCATTTGGGGGCATTCGGTAATTATCGCTGGCCGCAGAGTCAGCTGTGGGGAAACCCTGAAGGGTCCGCGCAGTCAGCCTCGTGACCCGGTGCCGCATGTCAGGCATTAATGAGCAACCGCCTATTAAAAAGAAGAAATACAGTCCCTGCAAGTGCCGTATTTTTGAGACTGTTTTAATTACCTAAAAGACTACACCTACAAGCTATTCCTTTTGGTAACATCAGTGGAATACAGAAACTACATGTTTGTTTTTGAAAAGAACACTACAAGAGAACATTTCAAAGAAAAGATTAATTGTGTATGTTGGAGTTTTGTCGTTTTTGGTTCTGCCTAACTTAGATAAAGATAACTTTATTTTTCTAAACCTGTGTGGTGTCCATTTGTGGTGTTTCACTGTGTTACTGTGAGTGTTGGTACAAATACTTTACACATTGCCTTGGGGATAAGCCTGTCTGCTCGTGCCAAGCTACCAAGGGGGTGAGCAGGTGTTATCTACAGTGTGTTTCCCCCTTACCCTGACTAGAAGCAAGGGTCCCTATTTGGTCAAAGGTACCTACCTATGCCAACTAGAGACCCCCATTTCTAACAACGACTTTGGCTATTCACAAAGTTAAGTTACGAGTAGTGTCCTTACGTCCGCATTCGGGTCGGAACCTCCGCAGTGGAGGTGGAGTTTCTGCACTCAGGGCAGAATCTCTGCATTCAGGACGGAGATTCAGCAATCAGGGAGGAATCTCCAAATTTGGGGTGGAGGAAGTTTGCTTTCATCCTGATACACCTGTGTCAGTGCCTACCATCCCCCCACCCAGCTCTAGCGGAAAGTCGGTAGCCCAACAGCCAATTCCAGTCTTGTTGAAAAACATAAAAGCAGAGCTGCCATACACAAAACCCGTTCATACCTTTCAACATGTAGCTGAATGTGTTTGTTGGTTTGCCCCTTCCCATGCGACAGAACCATTTGGACAGAATGAGGAGGAGGAGGATAGCAGAGAGGATCTTTAGACAAAGGATAAACCTCTTTGGGATGGCCAGCCAAGATGTCAGGTCTAGATACCGTTTGTCCCCTGATGTCATCTTGGAGATGGTTTGTGAGTGGGAGCAGGATTTCGACTCTGAGACCTGCCACTCCTACGTCATCCCAGCCTATGCCAAGATCCTAGCAGCTCTCCATTTTTTTGCTACGGGGACGTTCCAGAGGGTGCCTGGTGACCTTGTGGGCATCTCCCAGGCAAGCTAGTCCCGGTGCTTGTGTCAGGTACTGAGTTGTATCAATAGGAGAGCACATCTCTGCATATATATGCCCCATACACTGGCAGGAAGGCAAGCGGTAGCTAGGGATTTCTACCTCTTTTCCCGCTTCCCACGTGTGGTAGGTGCAATTGATTGCACCCTGTGGATCTTCAGCCACCTCACCACAATGCTCACATCTTCCGCAACAGACACCGGTGGCACTCTATTAATGTGCAAGGTGTGTGTGATGCCAGTGGTTGCTTTACTGATGTGCATGCAGTGTTCCCAGGCAGTACACATGACAGTTATGTAGTCTGCAGATCACCTCTTGCCCAGAGGATGGCAGCAGGATATTTTGGCAACATGTCTCTTCTGAGTAAGTATCAAGCACCACACAAGTTTGATATCTATAATTGTTTGTTTAATATACACAACTATTATGAAACACTAAACGAATGCCACATACATGGCCCAAAAAGACACTGAATGTACCATTACATACATCATGTACAGTACAAATGCAAGAGTGATATGTACAAATATTTCCTTTTTTCCCACCTCAGGTGAAGCTGCATGTGCACTCTCCCCTCATCTCCTCACACCATACAGATGTGCAACCCCTGTACCTCAGCATAAGTACATTAGGGCACACATATGTACATGAACAATCATAGAGCGCACTTTTAGTCTTCTGAAGTCAAGATTCAGTTGTCTTGACTGTACAGGGGGGTGCTGCTGGACTCCCCTGAAGTTGTGTGCAAGATATTAGTAGCCTGTTGTGTCTTGCACAACATAGCAGTAAATCATGGCTTACACATACCTCTGGACCCTTGCTTAAATCAGAACCCGGGCAATCGGGCCATTGGACAAAACAGAGGACAGGGTATGCAGGTGCATGACCAGCTGGTTGGCACTTTTTTCTCTGAAGCAACCTGTTGTGTTATGGCCTTTATGTGTTTTGCAGTTTGTTCTCGAGGATGATTGATGCATATTTAACACTCGGTCCATAAATTCCATCCTGAGACTACTTTGTAAACCATACATAATGCATGTAAACAAGAGCTGTTGTCAAGAGTCAAAAGATTGGCCATGTAATACATTAGGTGCACATCCTAGTGATTAGTGTAGACAACGTCTCAAAGACTCCATTGCCCCAGGGGATTAAATTTCAGTGCATGTGTGAGACCTCCCTGGACAGTATACCAATAGGATCCTGATTCACAATGGACCGCTGTCCTCGTGGAAGAGCACCCGTAGTTGTGGGGGGTCTCCACACTCGGGTTGGAATCTCCACAATGCAAATTCTCATTGCAGAGATTCGGCCCGAGTGCGGAGACTCCCCCGCGAATGCGGGGCCTCCGCCACAAGGGCAGGGGCCCGTTGTAAATAAGCCCCCCTAATATTTGTGTGTGCTGCAACTCATATGGCAGTGTAGACATATGTCTGTCATATATACACCATGGTTCAAGTGGACCTGTGTAATGCCATGGATAGTCCTTGCTCACAGCTACCGTTTTTCCAGCACCATCCGTAATGTGCCACTCCAGGCCAAGTCGTTATTTTGTGGAAACTGGGCTTGTGGTTCAGTTTTACTATGGAATGAAAAAGACTACAAGTCCCAAAATTCAAAGTGAAAAGCTGGACTGGGTCAGCACATCATGAAGGGACCTGGGAAACTTGGCTGGACTATGTGCTTAGCAGCAGACTCCCTCAGGCATACAACTAACATCTATTGGCTCCATTCAAAAAGGCTAGGTATTTTGTATTGTGTGCAATGCTAAATGCATCACACACGCAGGTCTAGTGTTCACCTATGATCATATGTCACTGTCTCATGAGATATTTACAGGTACCTTGTGAGATCTATGACACATAGTAGCTGCCACTGTCTGAGCTGTTAATGTTGTTCTAACACATCCCCCAGCGTTTATGGCACATCAAGGCCCATTGCAGGTACACAGACACGCTGTCCTGCAGCACGCAGCAAGATATTTCCAGTATTCGTTGTGTTCTGCATCACTCAATTGTTCCTCTGGTCCCCCATAAATCAGACGGTGCCTATCAAGCACCCCCTCCGTTAGTATGTTCAAATCTATATCACAGTATGTGTGGTTGACCTCCTCGAGTACCTTGGCTGTGTTGGGGGCAGGTGAGTTAAACAGTGCAGCAGGATGGCTGAGGATCTTGCTTGGAGGTGAGGATGACTCAGAATGACCATGACTTCCTGTATTGAATTTCCTGCAGTTTTTTCACCCTGTTTGTCATTTTCTATCTTAAATCTTTGTTTTCCGGCCTGTCCAGTTCGGGCTGGACTGTTCCCATGAGGTACAGGGTCCAGACTGATTTGCATATGGCTGGGTCTGAATTGGTGTGGTGAAGTGAGCTAAAGAACTATGATGGATTCAACCCAGATCTGTGACGGGGTGAATGTCTGAAAAGATTCAGCACTCCGTTCATCATCTCCTTGTGTTTGCTTTGTTCACCCTCAGTTAGCAGGGTATGCCCAGATGTGGGTCCTTTGCTCACTTTGCCACTGGATTCAAGTTATCCTGGCTGATGAGGGGTGTTACCCTAAAACCGGCCCCAGGATGCTTGTTTCAGGTCCAGGGAAGCACTGGCTTGGCAGTTCGAGCTGGACTGTTCCCATGAGGAACAGGGTCAAGACTGATTTGCACATGGCTGGGTCTAAACTGGAGCACATTAAATGCAGTTTTCAAAGTGCATTCTGGAACTCGTAGTGTACTAAACCAAACTGGGTCAATGAACCTTACAGTTGCATTTAAATTAATAAATGCTCTTAAATCATCATGTCAGTTGAACCAAGGGCCTTATAACTGTTGTATGCAATGGAGACTGAATGACGCACACAATTTCTAGTGGGGGGATGAGAGGACTTTGGGTGTTGGGTGCTGTATCAAGCAAGCCTTTTGTATGTGTCTTTTGTCTCCTTTCACGTAATCAGAGTAATGGCTGCAGTACTTATAAAGCCAATGCATCATAGGAGCACATTGAATGAAGTTTCCATAGGCATTCTGAGACTTGTAGTGTACTAAACCCAACTGGGGAAATGACCCTTACAGTTGCATATAAATGCACTTAAATCATCATGGCAGGTGAACCAAGGACCTTATAACTGTTGTATGGAATGGTGATGGATTGGGCAGACAATGTCTAGTGTGGGGATGAGAGGGCTTTGGGTGTTGAATGCTGTATCATGCATGCCTTTTGTGTGTATACTTTTACTGGTTAAAATGTTTTTTTATGTGCCATGAAGTAAAGGCTGACTTTGTGATACTTGTCTCACTCAAAATGATACAAACATATCCAAGGGGGACGAAATACACACATCTGAACAGTGGCATGTATGTCATTTGTAATGTCTAGGTAGCTTTACTGACTATGCACATGTGCTTACCAGTGTATAGCACAAATGAAGCAGTCTTGACATGCTGTATGTTGCACTTGCCATGTAGAGTGTCTGATGTTGTCAAGGGATATTCCAATACTTAGAATCACATCTGTGCAAAGGTCACATCCAAATCGATGTTTGTGTATGTACACCCAGTTTAGCATTTATGTTGTGTTGCACAATGCTACACAACAGATGGCATTTGATAGTAAGTGTAAGACTGTTGAGACTCCACTTTACAGGATAAATCTAGAGTCGCGTTTAGGTGTGAATATATCCATCCAGACTGTGTTCCATCTCCACTTGTAGACTTACATTGGAAGATAACTATGTTTCAATGCCAGGAACCACACATTGCACTAATGTTGAACGTGAGGGTTAGTATGTACAGAATGTTGAATAACCCTGTCAATGATACCAATTTCACGACTATGGGCTTACTTTAACCTGAACCATGCCCACTTTCACTTTTAATGCTCTAGAGTCATGGCCTTAGCAACTAAACGTTGTGCCTACAAGCCCACACCCAACATATTTTGTTGTTTGTTTTTTCCTTTTAATAAACAGCGACACTACGTTGAGTGTCCATATACTCCGCTGCGGTCTGATGAAGCAGCACTTGAATCCTTAAGAGGTGAGCTGATACTCACTCACCATGTTGTTCAATTACTCTAACTGGTTACACAGAGGTTTTATATTCTAAATACAAATGAAGGCACACGTAGAATGTGATATGCATGAAACTACGTTGTTTTTATCACTTGTATAGATTCAAAGAGGTTGTGTACGGTGAAACACACCCACTTGAATCAATAGGACCATGTACCAATATTTCCATTTGTTTTTTTTATCCTTTTTGTTTGTACTCTAGGTTGGCTGCTTTTCTCCGGGGCAACGTCCTACCGAGAGAAGAAGTGGTATGTAGAACCACACCACACACTGTAGATAGTTTTCATTTAGTCACTAGGTCCTGAGGAATCGCCAACTGATCTATTAGAGACATTTTATAGGCGAGAAACATGTTGACCACTAAGGGATAGAGCGTAATTTTTGTCAGATTAAAACAAAATAATCGCCCTCCTTCTTCTTTTTACTTTTTAATCAGGTTGTGACCTCTCCAGAATAAAAATAATTATAGAGGATTCCCTTACCTGTTTTAACCCACACACCACATCTATATCTTACCAGGCCCCTAACACCCACAGCACCTACACGGCAATGAACAAAAGATCTCCGATAAAGAGCCCCTTTATGGGTGCCCGTCGAGCATTGCAGCGCCGGCTCGACGAGGAGCAGACCCATATGATGAAGCATGACACCTAGCTTGCTGGGTGTGTGAGGGTCCTAGTTCCGAAAGGAGGTATTCCCCACCTCCCCACCACTCTGAGTACTAACCAGGTGGCCAACTTGCCACCCAGGAACACCGTACCTCTTTTGTCTTCTAGGTGAACCAAGGACCTTATAACTGTTGTATGGAATGGTGATGGATTGGGCAGACAATGTCTAGTGTGGGGATGAGAGGGCTTTGGGTGTTGAATGCTGTATCATGCATGCCTTTTGTGTGTATACTTTTACTGGTTAAAATGTTTTTTTTATGTGCCATGAAGTAAAGGCTGACTTTGTGATACTTGTCTCACTCAAAATGATACAAACATATCCAAGGGGGACGAAATACACACATCTGAACAGTGGCATGTATGTCATTTGTAATGTCTAGGTAGCTTTACTGACTATGCACATGTGCTTACCAGTGTATAGCACAAATGAAGCAGTCTTGACATGCTGTATGTTGCGCTTGCCATGTAGAGTGTCTGATGTTGTCAAGGGATATTCCAATACTTAGAATCACATCTGTGCAAAGGTCACATCCAAATCCTTGTTTGTGTATGTACACCCAGTTTAGCATTTATGTTGTGTTGCACAATGCTACACAACAGATGGCATTTGATAGTAAGTGTAAGACTGTTGAGACTGCACTTTACAGGATAAATCTAGAGTCGCGTTTAGGTGTGAATATATCCATCCAGACTGTGTTCCATCTCCACTTGTAGACTTACATTGGAAGATAACTATGTTTCAATGCCAGGAACCACACATTGCACTAATGTTGAATGTGAGGGTTAGTATGTACAGAAGAGTATACTTGCCTAAATTAAGAAAAATGTCAATATGTGAGTAAACTCTTGTCATAACTGTGATAGTACACATCATTTTGGGCCCAAGAAACATATAATTGGTTAGTGAGATCCAAGAAGTACAAAGTCTGTACTCTTTATGTAGTCACATGCTTTGTTATGATTTGTACATCAAGGACATAATGTTTTGCCTTTTATTTCTATAGGCCAGGCTGGCCAAGAACACACTGGATAGGACCAGAGGCAGAGCGGGACATCCTTAGCTCGTCGACTGACACGTCCTCTTGAGTCCACCAGCGAGGAAGAGGGACAAGACACATCAGGCAGGGGTAGTGCACCCATCCAGACAGAGGCTAGTACAACACCCACCGCCAAGGGTGGAGTCTGACAACACCTCCAGCCGGGAGGCAGGGGGTAGTGACTCTTCCCCTGACCAACAAGAACTGGACATTGCCCAGAGCAGGACTCATTTGGGCCTACCCCCGATCGATCCCGGACTCTTGAGGACCCCATTCCATCGGGCCTCCAGCTGCAGCCTTTGCCACTAGTCCCCCTCCAAGTGCCTGCCCGGAAGAGCTGAGGGATATCTCTGCCCCTAACACACCACACCCCTCATGTCACACCCAAACCCCTCCATGCATCATCACTCATGTGGCTGCATCCCAGGAAGTGATGGTGGCATCTGATGGTGAGCCAAATGTGTCCTCTTGGATCCTACAGGAGATCCATGAAAAACTCTATAGGTTCTGAGAGGCACAATTCAGGGCCAAGGCCATCCTTAATGTCTCCGTTGCTTCCTTGGATGCAGCTATATTGTCTGCATTAGGCCAGCGTCCAACCCAGATCACTGTCCTTGTGTCTCCCTTTCCTTCTTCCCTCGGTGTTTTCCCTGCTACCCCATGTACCCGTCATGTTTACTGCTCCCGTGGAGTCCCTGGACCTACACCGACCAGCCAGAATGAGTCCACAGGAGGTGAGGATCTGAACATTGTAGAGAAGAACAGGGAGGATGGCCAGTGATTGGGACTATGTTTGGACTGTGGACCTTTTGTTTTCCCCCGTACATAGACTGGTTCTCCTGAAGCTTCCTGACGTGTTTTATTTATTTTGCCCAAGCCCCTCCAAGTCCCTTTGCCCATGGTGGCTGAAGATCATTATTTGATTTCCTTTCTCCCTTTCCAATGGACAGTATTTTACTCATTCATTTCATGATTGAAATATAAATATTTTTTGATCACGACACCTCTGTCTTGTGTTGCTCATTACATACACTAGATTTAAAGTATGGAAGTCAACATTGGTAGATGTTTAGCTATGCTTTCAACATGATACACAGATGGTCCTACTATTCTACATGTCTTACCCACAGTCAATTATCATCACATATATAGACAATCACCAGAGTAACCAGTTGACCATCACCAACTATGACACAACTCAGAATTGACTTGTGAATGATATATGTTTATTCACATATATTGGAGGTATGAAAAACAAAAACAATCAATGAATTTGTAGAGCGCACTACTTACCCGCGAGGGTCTCAAGGCGCTGGGGAAAAAAAGGGGGGGTGCCGCTACTGGTCGAACAGCCAGGTCTTGAGTAGCCTCCTGAAGGTCAGTAGGTCTTGGGTCTGTCGTAGGCTGAGTGGGAGGGTGTTCCAGGTCTTGGCGGCGAGGTGGGAGAAGGATCTGCCGCCGGTGGTTGTTCTTTGAATGCGAGGGACGGTGGCGAGGGAGAAGTCGGCGGAGCGGAGCTGGCGGTTGGGGACGTAGAAGAAGAGTCGTCTGTTGAGGTAGGCTGGGCCGGTCTTGTGGAGTGCCTTGTGAGCGTGGATGAGGAGTTTGAAGGAGATTCTCCTGTCGACGGGGAGACAGTGCAGGTTCCTCAGGTGGGGGGTGATGTGGCTGTGGCGTCGTACGTCGAGGATCAGGCGTGCGGAGGCGTTTTGTATGCGTTGCAGTCGCTTGATGAGCTTGGCCGGGGCTCCCGCGTAGAGGGCGTTCCCATAGTCGAGTCTGCTAATGACGAGGGCCTGGGTGACTGTTCTTCTTGTAGCTGTCGGGATCCACCTGTAGATCTTGCGAAGCATGCAGAAGGTGCTGAAGCAGGAGGAGGAGACCGCGTTGACTTGTTTGGCCATGGAGAGCGTTGAGTCGAGGATGACTCCCAAGTTGCGTGCGTGGTCGGTGGGTGTCGGGGCTGCCCCCAGTGTCGTTGGCCACCAGGAGTCGTCCCAGGCTGAGGGGTTGGAGCCGAGGATGAGGACCTCCGTCTTGTCCGAGTTCAGCTTTAGTCGGCTGTTCTTCATCCAGTCGGCGACGCCCTTCATTCCTTCGTGGAGGTTGGATTTGGCGGTGAGGGGGTCCTTGGTGAGGGAGAGGATCCGTTGAGTGTCGTCGGCATAGGAGATTATGTTGAGGTCGTGCTGACTGGTGATGCGTGCGAGCGGGGCCATGTAGATGTTGAACAGTGTTGGGCTGAGGGATGATCCCTGGGGTACGCCGCAGATAATCTCGGAGGCTTCGGATCGGAATGGTGGGAGGCGGACTCTCTGGGTTCTGCCGGCGAGGAAGGAGGTGGTCCATTCCAGGGCCTTGTCTCGGATCCCTGCGTCGTGGAGACGTGCGCGTAGAGTGCGGTGGCAGACAGTGTCGAAGGCGACGGAGAGGTCCAGCAGGATGAGGGCTGCGGTCTCACCGTTGTCCAGCAGGGTCCTGATGTCGTCGGTGGCGGCGATGAGGGCAGTCTCAGTGCTGTGGTTGCTGCGGAACCCTGACTGGGATGGGTCCAGGATGCTGTTTTCTTCGAGGTATCGGGTTAGCTGTCTGTTGACGATCTTCTCGATGACCTTGGCTGGGAACGGAAGCAGGGAGATGGGCCGGAAGTTCTTGAGGTCTCTTGGGTCCGCCTTGGGTTTTTTGAGTAGGGCGTTGATCTCGGCGTGTTTCCAGCTCTCTGGGAAGGTCGCGTCTCGAAGGAGAGATTGATGACATTGCGCAGGTGGGGTGCGATGGAGCGGCTGGCTTTGTTGAAGATGTGGTGCGGGAAAGGGTCTGACAGGGAGCCGGAGTGTATCGTGCTCATGGTCTTGATGGTGTCATCGATGTTCACGCTGGCCCAGGCTGGCAAGGGGTCGTGGTCGATGGTGTGCGGCGGGTCTGGTGTATCGGTCTCAGTTGGGGCTGTCTGGGTGTTGAAGCTGTCGTGGATGTCGGCGATCTTGCGGTGGAAGAAGGTGGCGAGGGAGTCGCACAGGGCTTGCGACGGCGGGATGTTGTTGGTGTTGGAGCTGGGGTCGGAGAGTTCCTTCACGATGTTGAAGAGCTCCTTGCTGTTGTGTGCGTTGTTGTCGAGGCGGTCTTTGAAGGAGATCCTCTTGGCGGACCTGATGAGGTGGTGCTGGTTACGGATGGCATCTTTGTGGGCTGCGTGGCTGTCCGGTGTCTTTTCACTGTGCCATTTCTTCTCTAGTTTCCGGCAGGTACGCTTGGAAGCTAGGAGTTCCGGGGTGAACCAGCTGGCTCTTTTGGTGGTGTCACTGTAGGTGAGTTTTTTCAGCGGGGCGAGGGTGTTGGCACAGTCGTCTATCCATCGTCTGAGGTTGCAGGCAGCGTCGTTGGTGTCAGATGGGTCGGAGGGTGGGCTGAGAGCGAGGTTTGCCCATAGTTGGTCTTCGGTGACATTGCTCCAGCAGCGGCGTGGGATCTGTTGGGTGCGGTGGTGTGTGGTGGGTTTCTGGAAGGTGAAGTGGATGCAGCGGTGGTCGGTCCAGAGGAGTTCGGTGGTGTGGCTGAAGGAGACGTGGGAGCTTGAGGAGAAGATGGGGTCGAGCGTATGGCCGGCGGAATGGGTCGGTGTTGTGACGAGCTGTCTTAGTCCGAGGTTGGCGAGGTTGTCGATCAGGGTGGTGGAGTTGCTGTTGTTGTTGTTCTCCAGGTGAAAGTTCAGGTCTCCGAGGAGGATGTAGTCGGTGGAGGTCAGAGTGTGCGCGCTGATGAAGTCGGCGATGGAGTCGCTGAACTGGGGTCGGGGTCCAGGAGGTCTGTAGACGAGGGTGCCTCTAAGGGTGGTGTTGGGGTCCGGGTGCATCTGGAAGTGCATGTGTTCGGCGGTGCAGAGAGTGTCGTCGGTGCTGGTCGAGACCCTGATGGTGTTCTTGTGGACGATGGCGATTCCTCCTCCTACTCCGTTGATGCGGTCTCTGCGGGTGATCTTATAGCCGTCTGGGATGGCTATGGCGATGTCGGGTGCGGAGGAGTCGTTCATCCAGGTCTCTGTCAGGAAGGCGACGTCTGGTGCTGATGTGTCGAGCAGGTCCCAGAGCTCGAAGGCGTGTTTGTGTGCGGAGCGGGTGTTCAGTAGGATGCATCGGAGGTGGTTGGGGTCCTTATTGGCGGGCGCTTCGGCGGCTCTGAGGCTGGTGTAGCTGCAGTTCCGGCAGGTGAAGGGACCATGAGGGCGTTTCGGGGCGGCCTTGAAGCTTGAGCGGGGGGCGTGAGGACCAGGGGTTCTGGCACTGGGCGCGGTCCAGGCGCGGACGGGCGCAGACGGGCTTGCCTTAGGCGCGCCTTTGGCGCGCCAGCGGCCGCCATATATGGGGAGGTGGGATGGAGGAGCAGCTGGGAGGCGGGAGGCAGGGGCAGCGAATGGTCAGTCAGGGGGGCGGGGCCGCAGGGGACGCAGCGGCGGGAGCGGTGAGAGGCAACGAGGGGTACAGAGGCAAAAATGGACACAAAATACGGGGCAACGAGGGGTACAGAAGGCAAAGGTGGACACAAAAAACGGGGGCAACGAGGGGTACAGAAGGCAAAGATGGACACAAAATATGGGGGCAACGAGGGGTACAGAAGGCAAAGGTGGACACAAAATACGGGGGCAACGAGGGGTACAGAAGGCAAAGATGGACACAAAAAACGGGGGCAACGAGGGGAAGCAAAAGGCAAAAACGGGCACAGAGGCAGCAAACAGGGGGGCGAGCTTACCAGCAGCAGCAGCGGGTAGGACACCACAGGCGGAGCTGTGTGGTGGGGGAGCGACCTACCTGGCAAGGTCAAGGGTCGCTCCCACACAGGGTATGAGGCAATTAGGACTGGTCAGACTCAATATTTTAAAGTTCTATCGTATGACATAAATGGTGACTATTTTAGAATGCAAGAAATTTTATACTAATGGATATTTTGTCACTTTGGAAAAGTATGGCTGGTTTATTATATCTTTGGTTCTTCGTACAGTTGTATAAATTGATATTTTATTATTAAGTTTGAAATATTGAATACGAATAAATAGGAGGATATTAAATAATACTAAATAATGTTAGATACATAAGAATATTATGTATTTAAATAGAACTTTGAGATCATTTAAGATGGCGACCGCAGTATTGTACCGTTAGTGAGGAACCTGGTCTCCCTGTTGTACAGCTTATAATATGCCTGGGACGTGTTTGACTCATAAACCTGGACGAACAGGCCCTGATTGTAAGAAATAATTTATGTTTGGCCATATGTATATAGAGATAAGAGGTTTCATGAACATCTAGCCTAGGTAGCCTGCAAAAATGACATAATACGAATATATGCGGTTATGGAATTCAAGATGGCGGCCGCGAAACTCTATCTAAAATCAGAAAGTGTATTTCCGATTCTTTCTTTTCGTTTATACTTGTGAAAGGGTGTAGTACGTGGACGGACTAGTCTTACATAAAATTGACAATCAACTCTTAATTTATACTGACATAAACAGAGTGTCCCACTCGCTGCTAGTTGAGGGAGTGTAAATATTTTATACGCCCCAAAAGACATTACAAGATGGCGGACGCGTATATGTGACGCTGAGGATACGCACGCACCGATTCGTTTCAGGTGAGGTAGGAAGCGGGCTATTTAAATGTGTATGTCCGAGTACATCAAGAGTTTGCGGACACTACGCGAGCCACATGCTACCACTTTGCAAGTAAGTGCAGGACACTGATTTGGGCGTCATTTAAAATCAAGGATGACATACTTTGGGACAATTTAAAAATCGATCACCACTGGGTTAAATGTATAATTTTACAAATTTCGCTGCTACCGTTAACTATCGGTCTCTCTTTTGGCTCTAAACTTTCCTTGTGAAAACCAGCCTCAAAATTCTTACAGACTGTCACATTGAATAAGAAGTTTTTTCGTCGCTTTGCCAATAATTCTAGAACTACTGTGTGACATGATTACTGAGCCAGAGTGTTTCTAAGTATGGCTTAGTGTAGGTATCTAATATATACGGAACCCTTTTTTGACTGGCATATAATGTATGCATATGGAAGAGGAGGGGCATTTTTCATTTCTTTTGCGGCAATTATTTTTTGGATATATTTCGATTAACATGTAGATCATTTTTTGAAAAACATATTGTGATCTTCTGAGTCTGAACGGTTTTATTGAATTACAGGTTGGGATGGGATAACACCCATTATCTTATGCCAGACCCTGGCTAATGGTCTAAACCAAACAGAAGACTGCTTATCAAGAGAATAGTAATTCACCTAAGAGGAGATTCTACCTTGATAAGGTAGGATTTGGTAGGAACTAATACACATGCACTAATATTCTTACTTTATGATTTCGGCTTTGGACTTATGGTCACTTCATATTTTACTTGATAGGTTTTTAATGTTTCACTTTGAGAAAAACGGACTATACGTCACAGACAGCATCTGTTAAAGAAGGCCAACACACTTTTTTGGTAAGAACTAATTTAATATAGGTGAAAAAGTGGGTATCCTCTTGGGAAATAGAGAATAATCAATGGTTTAGATTTTTTACAATAAGTGGGTATGCTCCTATCCATCGGGAACCTATAAATAGATAGGATTACTAACATACTGAATAAAGCCATTACCACTTAAATGTTTGAGTTCAGCAGGGGTTAATATGCACACATTGCAGGTCAATGATATTCTTATGTTTGAGAATACAAAAAACTCCGATGGTTGTAAGAAGAGCCTTATTAAATTAGATGATGAAAATGTGATGTCTATATTTTAAGCTATTGATCTATCCTGAGGATTTTGTAAATATTGTATTATAATTTGTATTTATGTATATTATTTGTAGCCCGGAAGAAGTCCGAGAGGACGAAACGCGTTGCCTACGGTTTTATTTTGTTGTGAAGAAGAGTTCCTGAATAAAGAAAAACTGGAATAACACCTGCTGAACCAATGTCTTGTATAACCACGTGATACAATTTGAGAAACTGTAATACTGAGTGCTGGACTAAATTGTAGTTGTGATATATTGGAGGTATATATATATTTCACAGTGATCATGGGGGATCTCTCTTGCGACTTTGCACTTGTGGTGGGGAGGATCTCTGTAAATGCGTTTGTGTTTGTACCAATGTGTGGATGGGTGTGGTGCATCTGCCTGTACAGCTGGTGGGTGTGCCTGTACAGTGGATGAGGGCGCCTGTACAGCTGGGGGAGGTGCCTGTAGAGGGGATTAGGGTGCCTGGACAGGGGGTGAGGGTGCCTGGACAGGTGGGGGAGGTGCCTGTACAAGGGGTGAGGGTGGCTGTACAGGTGGGGGATATAACTGGGCAGGGGGGGACGTGACTGTGCTGCGGGGGGGTATGGGCAGAAGGGTGGTGCCTGTATATATAGGCAGGGTGCCTTTGCAGGTTGTGGTATATGGTGGGTGAGTGGGGTGTGGTGCAGGCAGGTATGTGGGGTCACCTCCATGTGTAGACTCTGGTACAGTTTCAACATGCCCATGACTTGACTGGTAGGTCGCTCCCCCACCACACAGCTCCGTCTGTGTGCCCTGCTGCTGCCTCTGATTGTGCTAGTTTTTTCCTTTCTGTGCCCCCTTGCTGGCCCTGATTGTGCTCGTTTTTCCTTTCTGTGCCCCCTTGCTGGCCCTGATTGTGCTCGTTTTTCCTTTCTGTGCTCCCCTTGCTGCCCCTGATTGTGCTCGTTTTTCCTTTCTGTGCCCCCTTGCTGCCCCTGATTGTGCTCGTTTTTCCTTTCTGTGCCCCCTTGCTGCCCCTGATTGTGCTCGTTTTTTCTTTCTGTGCCCCCCCTTGCTGCCCCTGATTGTGCTCGTTTTTTCCTTTCTGTGCCCCCTTGCTGCCCCTGATTGTGCTCGTTTTTTTTTTTTTGCTTTCTGTGCCCCCTTGCTGCCCCTGATTGTGCTCGTTTTCCCTTCTGTGCCTGTTTCCCGCCGCTGCGCCCTGCGGCCCCGCCCCTCACTGCCCATTCGCTGCCCCATTCCCTGCTCCTCCCTCCCACCTCCCCATTTATGGCGGCCGCTGCGTGGTGAAGAGAGCGACCCCTGACCTTGACTGGTAGGTCGCTCCCCACCACACAGCTCCGTCTGTGTGCCCTGCTGCTGCCCCTGATTGTGCTCGTTTTTTCCTTTCTGTGCCCCCTTGCTGGCCCTGATTGTGCTCGCTTTTCCTTTCTGTGCCCCCTTGCTGCCCCTGATTGTGCTCGTTTTTCCTTTCTGTGCCCCCCTTGCTGCCCCTGATTGTGCTCGTTTTCCTTTCTGTGCCCCCCTTGCTGCCCCTGATTGTGCTCGTTTTTCCTTTCTGTGCCCCCTTGCTGCCCCTGATAGTGCTCGTTTTTCCTTTCTGTGCCCCCCTTGCTGCCCCTGATTGTGCTCGTTTTCCTTTCTGTGCCCCCTTGCTGCCCCTGATTGTGCTCGTTTTTTTCTTCCTTTCTGTGCCCCCTTGATGCCCTGATTGTGCTAGTTTTCCCTGCGGCCCCGCCCCCTCACTGCCCATTCGCTGCCCCATTCCCTGCTCCTCCCTCCCACCTCCCCATTTATGGCGGCCGCTGCGTGGTGAAGAGAGCGACCCCTGACCTTGACTGGTAGGTCGCTCCCCCACCACACAGCTCCGTCTGTGTGCCCTGCTGCTGCCCCTGATTGTGCTCGTTTTTTCCTTTCTGTGCCCCTTTGCTGCCCCTGATTGTGCTCGTTTTTCCTTTCTGTGCCCCCTTGCTGCCCCTGATTGTGCTCTGCTTTTCCTTTCTGTGCCCCCCTTGCTGCCCCTGATTGTGCTCGTTTTTCCTTTCTGTGCCCCCTTGCTGCCCCTGATTGTGCTCGTTTTCCCTTCTGTGCCTGTTTCCCGCCGCTGCGCCCTGCGGCCCCGCCCCTCACTGCCCATTCGCTGCCCCATTCCCTGCTCCTCCCTCCCACCTCCCCATTTAGGCGCGCCTAAGGCAAGCCCGTCTGCGCCCGTCCGCGCCGTGACCGCGCCCAGCGCCAGACCCCCTGGTCCGGGCATCCCCCGCGCCCGCCTCATCAACAGACGACGATACGACGCCAGCACCCTCCACGCACTCAACCCCGGAAAAGATCACGCCTGCTACCAGGCCACCCCGAAGCGCACCCAAGGGCCCTCCACCTGCCGGAACTGCAGCTTCGCCAGCACCCGCCCCGCCAAACCACCGCCCAGGAAAGAACCCAACTACCTCAGATGCATCCTCCTCAACACCCGCTTCGCCCGCAAACACGCCATCGAACTCTGGGACCTTCTCGACTCAACCTCCCCAGACGTCGCATTCCTGACGGAGACCTGGCTGAATCCCGCTTCAGCCCCCGACATCGCCATTGCCATCCCGGACGGATACAAGATCACCCGCAGGGACCGCACCAACGGAGTCGGAGGAGGCATCGCCATCGTCCACAGGAACACCCTCAGAGTCTCAACCAACACCGACGACACCCTCAGCACAACCGAACACATGCACTTCCAGATCCACACCGATCCCAACACCACCCTCAGAGGAACCCTCATCTACAGACCCCCGGACCCCGACCACAGTTCAGCGATTCCATCGCTGACTTCGTCAGCACACACGCCATCGCCTCCACGGACTACATCCTCCTCGGGGACCTGAACTTCCACGTCGAGAACAACAAGGACACCAACTCCACCACCCTGATCGACAACCTCGCCACCCTCGGACTCAGACAGCTCGTGACTACACCCACCCACGCCGCCGGCCACACGCTAGACTCCATCTTTTCTGCAAGCCCACACGTCTCCTTCAACCACACCTCCGAACCCCACTGGACTGACAACCACTGCATCCACTTCACCTACAGGAAGCCCACCACCGCACCGAACAAATGCCTCGCTGCTGCTGGAGCAGAGTCACGGAAGACCAGCTAACCACAACCCTCGCCCTGAGCCCACCCGCCGAACCCTCCGACCTCGACACCGCCGCCCGCAACCTCAGACAGTGGATCGACGACTGCGCCAACACCCTCGCCCCGCTCAAGAATCCGCCCAACAGCCACACCAGCAAGAAAGCCACCTGTTTCACCGAAGACCTCCAGGCCTCCAAACGAACATGCCGAAAACTGGAGAAGATCTGGCTCCACGAACGGACAGCGGACAGCTACGCCACCCACGAGCGCCACCCGCAGTCACCATCACCTCATCAGATCCGCCAAAAGGGCCTCACTCAAAGACCGCCTAGACAACAACGCACACAACAGCAAAGAGCTCTTCAACATCGTGAAGGAACTCTCCAACCCCAGCTCCAACACCAACGACATCCAGCCGTCGCGAGACCTGTGCGACTCACTGGCCACCTTCTTCCACCGCAAAATCGCCGACATCCACGACAGCTTCAACACCACGACCGCCCCGGCAACCACCGAGACCACTGCCCCCACAACCACCAACCGCCTGCTCTCCTGGACCAACATCAACGACGAGGACACCAGCGAGATCATGAACACCATCCACTCCGGTTCACCGCTAGACCCGTGCCCTCACCACATCTTCAACAAAGCCAGTACAGCCATCGCGCCCCATCTCCGGAAAATAATCAACATCTCCTTCGAGACAGCAACCTTCCCGGAAAGCTGGAAGCACGCCGAGATCACCGCCTTACTCAAGAAACCCAAGGCAGACCCAAAGGACCTCAAGAACTTCCGACCCATCTCTCTGCTCCCGTTCCCCGCGAAGGTCACCGAGAAAATCGTCAACAAACAACTGACCCGCTACCTCGAGGAGAACAACATCCTGGACCCTTCCCAGTCCGGCTTCCGCAGCAACCACAGCACCGAAACCGCCCTCATCGCCGCCACCGATGACATCAGGACCCTGCTAGACAACGGAGAAACAGCAGCACTCATCCTCCTGGACCTATCAGCCGCCTTCGACACGGTCTGCCACCACACACTACGAACACGCCTTCACGACGCCGGGATCCAAGAGAAGGCCCTGGACTGGACCACATCCTTCCTTTCCGGCAGAACACAAAGCGTCCGCCTCGCCCCTTCCGATCCAAGGCCACCAAGATCATCTGCGGCGTACCCCAAGGCTCCTCCCTCAGCCCAACGCTGTTCAACATCTACATGGCACCCTCGCCCACGTCGCCCGACAGCACAACCTCAACATCATCTCCTACGCCGACGACACCCAGCTGATCCTCTCCCTCACCAAAGACCCTCACACCGCCAAAGCCCACCTCCATGAAGGAATGAAGGCAGTCGCCGAATGGATGAGGACCAGCCGCCTGAAGCTGAACTCGGACAAGACGGAGGTCCTCATCCTTGGTTCCAACCCTTCAGCCTGGGACGACTCCTGGTGGCCAACATCACTGGGAACAGCCCCGCCACCCACCGACCACGTACGCAACCTAGGGGTCATCCTCGACCCCACCCTCTCCATGACTAAGCAGGTCAACGCCGTTTCCTCATCCTGCTTCAACATCCTCCGAATGCTCCGCAGGATCTTCAAGTGGATCCCCACCGAAACAAGAAAAACAGTCACCCAGGCCCTCGTCACCAGCAGGCTGGACTACGGAAACGCCCTCTACGCAGGAACGACGGCTAAGCTCCTGAGACGGCTGCAACGCATCCAGAACGCCTCTGCACGTCTTATCCTCGACATCCCCCGACGCAGCCACATCACACCCCACCTGAGAGACCTGCACTGGCTCCCTGTCAACAAGAGGATAACCTTCAAGCTCCTCACCCACGCACACAAAGCACTCCACAACTCCGGACCAGCCTACCTCAACAGACGACTCAGCTTCTACACCCCCACCCGCCAGCTCCGCCGACCAGCCTCGCCCTCGCCACAGTCCCCCGCATCCGGAAAACGACTGCCGGCGGCAGATCCTTCTCCCACCTCGCCGCCAAGACCTGGAACACCCTCCCCACCAACCTCCGACAGACCCAAGACCTACTGGCCTTCAGAAGACTCCTCAAGACCTGGCTCTTCGATCAGTAGCAGCACCACCCCCCTCTTCCCCCAGCGCCTTGAGACCCTCGCGGGTATGTAGTGCGCTTTATAAGTGACATGATTGATTGATTCATGGCCAAGGCATGGTGTCTTGCACTCTCTTCCCTATAAATAGCTATGATGTCATGTTGCCTCCTTGCCATGTCTAGGTCAGATTTCTCAATCCTGTCCAAGACATGGGTCTGTCTGTCAATTATCCGAGGGATTTGGCATATACCCTGTAGTGCGTTAGGCTCAAGCTATACGATAAATTACAAGAGGATCAAGTCTACTGCAGAAAGCATTGAGTCCTTAACAGACACAGCAATTAATCTTTTACTTACACAACCGTTTGAAAGGAACCTGATACAAACCTGGGAACGCTTCACCACCAATCTCAGTAACTTAAAGGCTACAGACATAAAAATGAGGAGCTTTTCGGGGCCTGCACAAGCGAAAAATATACCTAAGGCTGATAAAGCGCAAATAAAAGCCCTTAAGAGAATAATAAATGGCTCCATAAGATCTCTGCGTCACGATCCAGGGAATACACTGCTCCTCTCATCCCTGCGGCAACAAAGAACTCAACTAAAGAAGTTGAAATGGAACATTAACAATAACTACGAACAGGACTTCTGGGCAAAACTTTTGTACAATATAAAGTATAATGCCAGCGATCGCTTCTGGAAATCAGTAAACACAATTATCCACCCGCATCATGGGGGACTTACTTCCCACATTTTGGAGGAAACCTGGGCAAGTTACCTAAACTCCACTTTAACAGTCAAAGCAATAGTCGGCCCAAACTGGAGCAGAGCAGACTCGGATGGACTTTATACCAACACCGGAAGAAAGGAAAGAGGCATCAATAATCTCCCAGACTGCTCCGCTGCTACCCGACTAATGCCAAGAGGTACATTCAAATCTCCTGTTTTAAACCATCATCAGGAGGAACGGTCAACCGGCACTGAGCTCCTAACAATTATGAAACAGATCAGGAAGGGAAGAAAGGAAGGAGCGCCGGGCCCGAACGGAATTCCGCCTGCAGTGTTTAAAGAAAGACCGGAAGAATGGGCAAAAATATTCCATCCACTATTACTGTAAGACGACTGGGCACCATTCCAGTTTCCTGGAAAGGTTCTACGATCATTCCGATCCACAAAAGCGGCAGTAAGGCCGTGCCAGCCAATTATCGGTTAGTAGCGCTGATCGATAATGAGGCCAAATATTTTGCGGGTATACTGCTAGACGGACTAACAACTTGGGCAGAAAAGAATGAAATAATCCCGCTAAATCAGACAGGCTTCCGAAAAAACTCTGGCACAATAACTAACACCCTGGCAATCTCATTAATAATGGACACAACAAAATTGAGCAAAACACAGCTGCATGTCTGTTTTATTGATTTCAGCGCCGCATTTGACAACGTGGAGAGGTCTAAACTGTGGAATAAGTTAGCCAGATGGGGCATTCCAAACACTCTTTTATCTATGATAATGCTTCTACATACCGATACCTGGGTACAGGTGAAATTAGGATCAGGGTCTCATCTATCAAGAAAAGTAAAAACAACTAAAGGTCTTAAACAGGGCTGCGTGCTGGCCCCTATCTTATTTAACTTATTCATGGCAGACTTACCACAGACTCTTAATTCTTGTAACTCCCATGCGCCCAGATTGGGGGTACCAGCCTGTCCAACTTACTATATGCGGACGACGTAGTCCTGCTTAGCCATACGGCAGTTGGCTTGCAACATCTTCTCAACGGTCTGCAGGTCTACGTAGAAGAAAATAGCCTGACAATAAATGTTAAAAAAAACAGGACTATGACAATTAACAGCAAACGAAGAAAGAGGTACCTATGGCACCTGGGCGGCACCTATATCGAATCAGCGGAGTCTTATAAGTACCTGGGTGTCTACTTAGACAAAGAAGGATCATTTACCCGCCAACAAGAAGAGATCAAAAGGAAAGGGATGATCCTTGCCTTAACCATGAAAAGTTTAATAGCCAAACTTTTGGGTCCTACGCTGAGCCCTCTTTTAATGGTAGCACGGGCCAAAATTCTACCTACAATCACCTACGGTAGTGAAGCTTTGCGAGGGAGAGATACCAATCTTTTGGATAAAACACTTGTAAAAGCTTACAGAATGATGTTTAGTCTCCCGAACTATACCTCCCCGGCGCAAATTAGACTAGAGTTTGGCCTGTTAAAGCAAACCTGGGCCAGATATGGAGCATACATCAACTGTTGGAATAAAATCAGAACATCAACCCCTAACTCATTAAACAACCTTCTGTGGCAAGATCTTCAACAGAGGGAGAACTCACCCGCAAGATTGTATCTTCAGGCGGCACTGGCAAACACAGGTTTATCGCCCTTATGGAATACACAGTGCCATCATTCAACTCTGAAGAAATTAGTCTGGAAGTCGCTGAAAAAACAGTCACTGGTGGAGGATAAAGCTGCTTTTTCAGCCAGAGCGCATGCCTGGATGACGCTGAATTCCTACAAGATTTTAGCCCCGCAACAATATTTTAATCTGGGCTATCCAAAAGCACAGAAATTAATATTCCTAAAGCTACGACTCAGAGTGATACCATGCACGCAGCATCTTCCACCATGGAAAAGGGTGCAGACTTTTACAGTATGCAGTTTGTGCAAAAACGGCCAGGGTGATATCATCCATACCATTTGTTCATGCACAGCGATGCTTCAAGAAAGGAGGCGTCTGCTAAAAATCCCCTTTAATCAAAGGGGAATTCGGACAAGGAGGCAAGCAGTTTTGGCCTGCTTTGACCCAGCATCACCTCAATTGAATTCCAGACTAGTTAGATTTCTGGAAGCGGCCAGAGCAAAAATGCCAAACTGTTACTAAAGCTTTTTAGGGAAATGGTGACTTTGGATTATTAATTTTTTTCTCAGGGGAGTAACAACCGTTGTACTGACTGGTCAACTTATAATGTTGTTCTTGAATGTTCAAATCCGATTTTTCTAACTTGTAAGTAACAGAAGTGTTTACATTTTAATTGTGATGAAATTTTTATTTTTGTGAATTAATATTTTAGATATGGCTTCATTCTTAGCACGCATTGCAATGGTTTTAAGTAACTCTGCAAAATAAATACTTACTTACTTACTGTAGTGAGTCTGCAATGTCAGACAGAGTAGCCTCTATGACACGAATGTTCTGCCTCACATCAGCCTGCTGCTGGAAAAAATCTTCCACCATTAATATCTGCTAGCCCCCTTTCGCATGCCCGGCCTCTGATACTACCAGCAGGCGGGGGTGGTGGGAGGCTGTGGGGAGGAGATTGGTGTCTAGGGGACACTTGCTCCTCACCAGGGGTGTTCAGTCCCTCAGATGAGAGATTGAGAGAAGGCACTCATGTGTAGGAGACCCAACACATCTGACCTGGACATGAGGGCTGGGAGGAGTTGATTGTTGTGTTGGGGTGGGTGAATGCTGTGGCTTGTTGACTTCTGGGAATGGGCAGTCCTCGGAGATGGAATGGGAGGCACTGTGCTGGTTGGAGCTGGTGTGGGCTTAGATGTTTAGCCCAGTGGAAGCCAGTGGAGGCCAGGGGATCAGACTCATCATCCTCTGCAAATAGCACCAGACCATATTCATCCTCCTCTACTCCCTCCTCTTCTGCCTCCTCATCCTCTTCCTCTTGTGCATTTCTGCCAGCTGACATAGCTGCTTGGAGGAGGAGTGGGTTCTCTCCTCGGATTGCCTGTCACCCTCCACTGGTAGATGGTCCCACTTCCTCAAGCAACTCAACGTCCTCCGCACCTGTAAGACAAGGTTGCAACAGGATAAGCATTTGCCTTAGTATATCATGTGGTACAACACAAAGTTTGTGTCTAATAATCTTTGCATCAACTGATGTTCCACATGTGGCCTGGTTTGTGTACACCTACACGTGACAGCTCACACTGTAGGATTGAGGTAGTCAATCCAGATGTGCAAGGAAAATTCAAACTCACCAGCTCCAACCACAGCTTTGTGTGGTATTGAGATCTCTGTGATGAACCTGGATTCTTGGGTGTATTGCAGAAGTTGTGGTCATTGATGCAGGAGCTTCAGAAGAAAGTGACACCATAATTAATGTTCAGCATGTTTCATATGTGCACATGCAAAATTTACACAGACTTACAGTGATTTGTTGGGAACATATTTCACACCAACTTCTGTCCTCAGGGTTTACTCCTTTTTAGGTCTCGCCTGAGCCAGCGCATGCGCTGCCCTGGCGAGAGTTTTAGTAAGCGGGTTTTGGAAGTGCAAACAGCAGTGGCTTTTGCTGGCGACCAGCTTGCGTTCACGATAGCGTGCACGCGCGCCATCCATTCCTCGCATCGCTGGTGAGGCGCCATCTGCCTTTCCTCCCCCTCCCTCACCCCTCCTCCCCCTCCCTCACCAGAGAGCGCGTTTCTTGGCTGCGCGTCTTGTTTTAATTGAAATTGTGAGTTTGCAGTTTTTATCTCACACTGGACATACTCGTGCAATAAAAGCCAGAGAGAGCCCCTAGATAATGTTCCATATGTCAAACATTCTGATATTTATTGTTGTAAAATGTCTGGTAAATACGAAGACGTGCAGATTTTGGCAATAAATGATAATTATTGCACACAAATTCCGTACACCTCGGGGTCGGTTTTTATTGTGTGTGATTATCGTACAAGAAACAAGCAACTCGTAATGAGGTTTTAAGGGAAGTGCATGATGAGTTCTAATAACACTGACATCAGAGATTTTCTCGAAGTAAATTTAATTCCATAATCAAACCCCGCTTCTTATTCCACCAAGGAACAGATTGCTAAGGTTTCATTTTAAACAAAGATCTTGCAAATGTAATAAAACTCTTAAAGTACGAGACAGTGCAAGAGACACAAATCATAGTTAACAGCCTTCATAGGAGTTGCCACGCTCAAAACGCCCAGTAAATGGTGTAGTTCCATTTTAGAATCAGTGCCTCGATTAGGAATGCATTTCCATGCTAATGTTACAAGCTTCTAATTAGGTGCACATTTCCGTAACAGGTTCACAATTCTCAGTTGCGTAACACATTACCTAGCCAGTATAACCATGCCCAAGTTATAGGTACACGAGGTCATAGCAGTGTCACAATACTCAAGTGAGGTACACATATCCATGGTAGCATCATAATAACCAAGTTCGCTATAAATGTCAGTGCTTTTTTCACAATGCCTCAGCTAGCTACATATTTGTGTGCTGCTCTTACAATTCTGCAGTACGATAACATTTTTAACACCACTGTCACAATGCCCCAGTTAGGTACACATTTCTATGCCAGCATCACAATGCCCCAGTTAGGTACACATTTCTATGCCAGCATCACAATGTCGTAGTTTGGTACACATTTCTATGCTGAGATCTCAATACCCAGTTAGGCACACATTTCCATACCAAGTTCAGAATGGCCCATTTAAACTTTGAGCTATGCTGTCTACGTCCCCAGGCCCTTTCTTTAGTGTTTGTAGTAATTACCCGAAAGTGGCAGCTCTGGACATATTCTCTTTTAAGTGAGCAAATTGACTGACAATCTCTTACCTAATCGCTTTCTATCAGACATGTGCTACTGTTTCTTTCACTCCAGGGTCTGAGAATATAGGTTGTGTGAATCATTGAGGGGTAAATGGAGAATTATACAGGCTATGAGCACAGCTCTTAATCTTGGCAAGGCGAAAAACATGTAGCAGTGACGTAGGCAGTAACCACCAATGCCTTTTATTTATGTAATTTAAAAACCTGCAAGTGGTGCATAAACACACACTTTGTACTTACAGTTGTTGCTTATGTGAAGCAACATCTGGGTGTTCTCTAATGGCTCCTCTGCGCACACTACCCGCCCCCTTCTAAGAGGCGCCATCTGGCTTTCCTCTTGCTCCGACAAGTGCTCCTCCGCCCCTCACCCGCCGCGTGGCGCTGCTTTCACTTTTCTCTCCTCTTCTTACAGCTGACTGAGCCGGGGACCTTATCGCTCGCGTTTGGCCTTTTTTATTTAATCACAGTGAGGAAAACAAATTAAAGTCACTCTCGCTGGCTATTCTGCTCTGTTTGGTGTCAAAATGCGCTCGCTTCTCGTGTTGCAGTGTTTGCACCAGCCGTGGGCACAGACCTGTACCACCTCCGTAGGCCTGGGTGCCCCAATGGGTTGCAGACGATGGCACAGTAAGACGCCAGGGGGCCCGATGTATGCTAGAGGAATTGGCCCGTGCCCTGGCATAGAGTGACCACTTTTCATTCCATAACGTTGATTTTACGTATTATGAACAAAGACTACAACTCCCAAAATGTAAAGGGAAAGCCCGGGACTGGAAAAGGGGTTGTCCTGGTGACATGAAGCCACAGGCGGTGCCTACCCTGCACTGCATCAATAATTGGGCTGCAGTGGGCTTCTCATCTCTCAAACCCTGGGTCATGGTACCACTGCTGCATAGCTGATTTCGTACCCTACAGCAAACTAGGACAGCCTTATTACAGACCCCTATATTAATAAGTCCTGTTCAATTTGACACACTTTGATTTTTGTTTAACGTACTCCACGATGGTGCAAAATAGTTGTATGTGTTTGTTTCTGTTCCACGCGACAGCACACACGTACAAAGACATTTTCCTGTCGCAAACGGACAATACAAATTGGACAATACAAATTTACAAGTCGCTGATAACCTTCTACAAAACACCGCCGACCACCAAGTAACACCTGATATCTGTGCGCGGTGTCCAGGCAATGCGCCTTATGATGAAAATATCATTTATTTTAAACCAAGACGTAGAAAAGCCGACATTTTAATTCACGTGAAATGCAGCGAACTCCCAGAAGCACAGTCATGTGAACGGAACTCTTGTGACATTACAGGCCCTCCAGTGTGATGTCACGGGGGCCAGGGCACGTGTACAGGGGGGGCCTCCGCCGCCCCAGCGAAAAAAGGAGCGACTTCTGCTGGGGAGCAATGTCGGACAGGATGGGACCTAATTTCTTGTACATCGCAGGATCATTTTTTAGGCTAAATAGTCGGGATTTCTCAAGAAATTGGATTAAACCTGTCTTTTCCGCCGCCCCTTTTAAACTGAACCACATGGCATCACCCAAAAAGGGTGACGAATGATGACACGTTGAAAAGTCTCGATCGTGACGTGTCCTTGGTAAACAAGCATTGGCATAGCCAATAGGTCTCGCCCTTTGGAACCTTATAAGTATTTAGTTATGCAGTACAATTTCCATGGTGCAACAACATCAACTGTTGCATGTCTAAACACTTATAAGGTCCCAAAGGCGAGACCTATTGGCTATGCCAATGCTTGTTTTGTTTGTTACATATATGATATAGGGGACCGGGAGTATTCCCTTCCTCTCTTATTTGTTTAATCATATCTGCTAATGTCCTTTCACAAGGATTTGGTTACTGTGCACAATCTGGGAATCAATAGTTTACAACACAATATGGCACACTTACCTGACGGATGGATGGTAGTCGGTCTTACTGTTGAAGCAAGGATGTCTCCCAAACCCCTGAATGGTGTTGTCTGGGGCTACTAAGGAAGACCTGACAGCAGCTGTAATGTGACATACATATCCGTATTTTAATACATAGGATGATGGCAATGATTTAACATGGATATGTCATAGGTTTAGACCAATGCTAATCAATGTGTGGGCCGAATGTGGCCCTCCTGACCTTTACATGCAGCCCCCTGGTCAACAACAGCACTGGGCTGCTGTTCACCCAACACGGCACTGAAATTATATTGATGGAACTAAAGAAAGGAAGTAACTAGTGTGTCCTGCACCACTTAACTTTGGAAACACTTTCATTTTTAGAGACATCTTCTCGCATAAGTGCAACAGTATGATGAAGTCTCTTCAAAATTCTAAAAGTGTTTTCATCAACATGCACAACTGTTTCACCTTTGTACATCGGATCATATCAGTGCATTGCAGAGTAATTTGTGATTAGGGACTTTTTTCAAACCAGATTTTGGTAGCATTCATCCTCCACCCGCCCTCCAACCTCCAGGAAAACAATGTCCATAGTGAACTGAGAGGTAAATCGTATTTTATGCACTTATGTGCACTCTTTGGGGGGCCTGTGTTCCTATTAGACATAATCAACATCATAGGTTTTTTTATAACTAACACTGGAGAAGGTTTTGTACAGCACACATCTTGAAGTCATGTTTTTCAAGGTTCACTTATATGTGATTATGAAGAAAGAAGAGGGAAAGTGAAAAGGAACAATTGGCTAGAATCGCACAATTTGGTCAAATGGATAAGCTTGGATTAATCCCAAGTTTACTGGTGTCACATTTTGCAGTTCAGCGACCAGATGTATGTGCTTTGCTTCCTCTACACACACCTTACCAGCCCCCCAACCACCACCCTGCTGCCATCAGTGTAGCCCCCAGCCACATCAATGAACATACATTTTGGCCCCTGGAAATTTGCTTGTGAGTATCCATTTTTTCGTCTTTCAGCCCAGTTGTGGCTACTCCTCTTTAGAAGAGACAATTTAAGCAATTTGGTACTTGCTGTATTTACTTAACATACATTTAGAGACATCCTTTCATTGGTCAACCTTTTATGAAGTAGTACACTCTTATGAGCCATATCTGAGCATAAGGAGATGAGTGACAACAGGGATATTCGACACACACCACATAATGCAGACATTTCATCCATTTTTTTAGGAGCATGAGTTTCTCATGCAAGCATTATTAAGTGTACTTACCAGGGTTTACCATCCGCTGAGGATGCTGTGTCTCACCAGATGTCACACCCGTACGTGGAGCAGAGGTCGCTCTGTGCTTTGTCTTTCTGGTCAACGTCACGGGATAAAATGATATGAGTGTATTTAGTTTACATTCTACTTAACACATATAATGAACCACATTTCCTAGTTCAGTTCACATGTTTGAGACTACTGATGGATTCTATGTAAAATATCTATGGGTTGTCTGATCCCAATGTAGTAGATGGGACCCTCTTCTGGCAATAATTACGTACTAGTTTGTGCTGGTGGTATGGGTTGATGTGCCCCATGATGTGGTCTCCCTGCAAGTGCCTAGGACCTCTGCTCCAGTAGGTGAATGTTCTCTGGCTGTATATGGCAATAAAAAGGAGAAGTCACCAGACAATACCAAGAAATTATGAATATGTCACATGTTTACTCAATGGCATTTTTAAGACAACAGTGATGGTTACAAGATCAGGAACATTTTGTAGTGCCATGTACCAGGGTAAAATGAAATCACCAGCAGTGATTGGCCACTGCTTGTGAATGAGAAATTGGAAGTTACTGTTTCCATCACAAAGGATTCTGGGACATGTAGTGCAATAGACAAAATGAGACAAGGGAGAGTCTAACTCATCATTATTATTTACACAAACTTGAAGTGACTTCCATAGTCACATTTGTAGTGTAATGTACACATTTAGCATTTTAAGTCCTTGTTTAAATCATCACATTTTACCTGGCATCACATTAAGGTCGTCCATCACTGGCAGCCCCTAGAACAGCTGGGGGTGAATGGTGGAGAGGATGTCCCTCTCGTGCGGTGAGACGGAGACTGGGCTCAGTTTGTCCACCAAAGAGAGCTCCGTCTGCCTCTATCCGGGTGAACTCCTTCACCGCCTCTTCTCATCCTGCCACTTCTTTTTCATGTCCATAATGCACCAGACACCCTCCCCCAATGCAGTGACTGCAATCGCCAACTGCTGCCATAGGGCTGCCTTCTGTGTTGAACTGGTGTAGTATGGTGGTAGACAGTGCAACTTGCTGTGGTTCCTCACTACAAATAACACAATTAATTGTGTCTCCTCATTTGTGTAGTTCCTCTTCCTTCGCAGTGGTAGCATGGTTTCAAGGTGCAGAGCAGGCAGGTGCAGTGTCGGTGTGGAACAAGCAAATCCTTGAATGTGTGCTGCTTTAATGTGGTTTATAGTGCAGGGGTTGCGGGTGGCATTAATTGTCTATAGGTGTATGTTATTAGTTCCTCCACCCCGAGTGCAGAGATGTCACCTGAGTGCGGAGATTCTGCCCTGCCTGTAGAGGTTCTGCCTGAGTGTGGAGATTCTGCCCCGAATGCGGAGCTTCTGCCCCAACTGTGGAGCTTCTGCCCCAACTGTGGAGCTTCTGCCCCGAGTGCAGAAACTCCACCCAGACTGCGAACGTAAAGATAATACTCCTAACTTAACTTTGTAAATTCCAAAAGACGTGAACTTAGACTTTTGGCCTAAGTTTACCTTTGTGAATTAGGCCCCAAGTGTGCAAAGAGACAAGTGCATGTAGTATTGCGAGGGACACCATGCAAAGTAGACCCAGCAGTTGGAAACGAGCTGCATTATGCGCAGATAGACAGCACGAGAAGCACCAGCCATAGAAGACCACAGCAGCCAGTCCCAAAAAGCAGCAGTTCTCCAACACGCCCACCGGGAAGGGTCCAGAAGAAAGCAGAAAGGTGCCTCCCAAAGGATGATCACAGCAGAGCAAAATCGCATCCCAGCAAGGCAATCCAGCAGCTTAAGGAAATCCAAAATAAAGAGAATGTCTGTGGGCTCCAGCAGATGAAGCGGGGTCTCGTCATCGTAAAAATGTTGTATGGACATAAACAAAACACGAGTGGATGAAACTGGCAATATTCATTAAAAGTGCACAAAATATGGAGCTCACAACTGCACCACCAACTTCACCAGTGTCTCAAAGGAACTGCCACACAGTTCATTGGAACACCAACAAAGCCAGCACAGAACATGGAACACAAGTTTAAGGATAAACAACTGTTAAGTACAATGTGATCTGAATTTAGACAACATTGACTTGTAACACAGTAGTTCCACAATGCCACAAGAGCATGACATTAGTATCATGCATGGCATTCCTATAAATGTGATAATTCAGACTATTTCAGGCCACCCAAAGCTATCACAATGGTCTCAGTGGCAGGTATTACTTTTTTGATGTATCTTAAATTATTAAACACTGTTGTTGTGCTTGTCTCAAAATTAGACAGTGCCACCATGTAGTTGACTGTAATCAGAGCCAGTATTAGAAATTAAATGCCGGTGCTGAGCACCGGAAACCACCGGCTCAAATTAAGCACTGAGAACGGCGTTCGGCTAGATTGAAGACGTGCTGAGTGCTCCTGGTTTGGAGGAAAGTTGAGCTGGGCGATGGTGCATGTAGACAGTTTTTGGGATGCATTGAGTAGCATTGCATTCCTGAAGCAAGAGCCTCTGCTGCCTGACATGTGAGTGCCCCTGGGCGGCATAATTTTTTATGTGTTTTGCTGATCATTAAATTTTTCTACTTGATTGCAGGCTGCGTGGAGGCAGCTGTGCCCAAAGGGATATAAATACTGCATAACCCTTATCAGCTAAGCAATCTGTTGGATATGTTTCGATTCAGCAATTTAAAAGGCATTCTGGTGTATTTAAGGTCCCACAGCCTGTCTGTGGTTGTTCTGCTTGTTACAGTTTTTTCAGTATGGAAGGCAAGAGGCATGCAACGAAGAAGCATCTCTCCTCAGCTTTCTCAGATGACAAGGCAGATCATCCCAGAAGGAGTACATCGAGGGGTCCTCCTTCTTTATCCCCTTGGAGCCCTGCTTTCATATCGGCTTAAGAAGTCCAAGACAAGAAAGAGGCAGCAGTCTTTAAAGCTCTGGCAGCAAGGGCTCTCAACAGTGGCAAAAATCCTATGGCTGCCAAATTTAGCAGCCATACACTGGTGGATCATTTTTTTGCATCAGAAGCAGACCATCCTAGAACATCAACTTCTGACAAATATGCTGGGAGGTAAGGTATTCCTCAGTTAACCGATCACATCAGAGACTACTTAGGATTTGCTCCATCTCCTTCAACTGAGGGCAGGCAAGGCCTTTTTCTTCAGTATGAAAGGACTCCATATGTAGCATTACCACTCCATAAGAAAATTAAGGGCTCGATTTTCAGAGAGTGGAAAGATGTAGAACACTCCAGCATTCACAGCTCTCTACAGAAGATGTTCTCTCTGGAAAGTTTGGAAGTAAGGTTATTCCACTTAACCTGAGAATCAAAGCAATTTTGAGTGTTTGAATGGACAAAAGACTGTTAACCTAGAAGATTGCTTACCTACGGACCCAGGTAACCAGAAGGTGAAGAGTGCTCCAAAGAGGTCCTTTGCTGCAAATAATCGGATTTTCCGGGCTGTTAACTCGTCAGCTTCTGTTTCTCAGTCACTGGTGATAGATTTTCAGAGTTTGAAAGTAGTGATCCAGGAGGGTACAGATTGTTCTGATCTCCTGGTGCAAATGAAGAAAGGAGCAAAAATGTTGTCTGATATCTTTTGCAACATATGAAGACAACAGCTGTGTCTTTAGGGGCCCTTGTGTTGGCCAGAAGAAATCTATGGATGAGGGAGTGAAAGGCAGACTTGTCAGAGACGTCAGCTTTGTTGAAGATTCCCTTTGTTGGCAGTAAGTTGTTTGGAGACCTACTGGATGCAATGATTACTAACAGATTCAAAGATAGGAAGCATACCTTACCCGATAAGCGCAGGTCCTCGTGGTCTTTTAAGGCCTGGGCCATGACTCCTACGATACAATCAGGAAGGGCTCAGAGACCCTGCCAAAGGGCTCCAAGCAGAAGTTTGGACAAGGAAACAATAATTCTGGTCCCATCAATGGAGGTCAAAAAGGAGTTTATTTGATTCTATTCTTGGTTCAGAAAGCCTCCGGATCCTTCAGACCAGCACTAGGTCTCATAAGGGTAAATTATTGGGTAGAGACAATTCATTTCAGACTGGTGACAATGCAGAAGATAATTCAGATGAATTTCAAAGGGCACTTTTGCTCCACATTCGGTGTGCATGCTGGCTATCTGTATAACTCTATCTACACAAGGCAACAAAAGTATTTGCGCTTTGCAATAAATAATCTTCATTTCCAGTTCAAGGTTCTCCCTTTCAGGCTAAAGTTAACCTGAGGGTCTTGGTGCCATTGGTAGTGTTGCTTCCTCAGCAATCTTCAGTCACTCTTACTTGGACGACTGGGTGATTCCTTCTACTTCAAGGATTCAGACGAGCCTCACACACAGAGAGTTCTTTTGGTTTTAAGAGACTGTGGGTGTTTTGGTGAACCTAGAGAAATCTCAGCTGGATCTCGTGCAGCACCAAGTGTTCAGAGGAGAAAGGTTTCATTAACATTTGGGATTCATGATTCTCCCATTTAAGAGTGTGCATGACCACACTCATATAACAAGGCTTCTCTCTCACTCTTTCACTTCTGTAGATTATGGTGCGAAGAGGTAATTCTTCAATTACGTACCGATAATTGCATTACTCCGAGGCCTACTTTCTCGATTTAATTCATTACTTTCCCTCCCCCACCATGTTTTCTCCAGACCAACTTAATATGTTGTGTCTTTTGCTTTATGTAAAAACAGGATACTCATGCTGATCGGTTATGTCTGTCGGAGGCAGGACTGCTATGTAGCATAATGAAATAAAGCAAATGAGTAAGACTGGGGGCGTATATGTACAAGCCCTTATCGCAATCACGTCACTTTTAGTAAATAAGGCACTCTTTCATGCTGTATTTAGCGTGAAATGGGAGGGCAATGGGCGTTCCACCGCAACACCCATTGATTTTGACGCAGCCTCCTATTTACAAAGGCAGAGTAAATGGGAGGCAGCGCCAAAATTAAGACCGGGGAAAACCTGGTCTTAAACAGGCGAAACGAGGAGAAATGCTTTATGTACTATGTACACCGTGAAAGGGTACCGTATTTATAAGGCAGCGTTAAGCCATGTTAAGTGGCTTAACGCTGCCTTGTAAATAAGGTGAAGCACATATCGCCAAAGGAACGCCACTAGAAGTGACGTTCCTGTGGCGAAAGGGGCTTGCAAATATGCCCCTATATTCGTAGGAGCCTTATTCTATGGTGTAACCGTTTCAAGCGTAAAACAATAATTTTGTAGGACAGTAATTGACTCCATTTCACATCGAGGCCTCATAGCTACAGATGTATTTTCTCGGCTAATATACAAATACAAAGGACCATCAAATCTCCCTACCACCATTTGATTTCCCCTCAAGGCAATCCTTTCACATGGTCTCCGTGTCCGGGTAATTAAAGTCTTTCATCCTTCTTTTCCAGTTTTCAAGTATCCATTGTAATAAATGCTATCCACAGTGGCCTATAATTCCATGTGGAGGCTCCTGCTTCGCAGTCATTAACATGGCTACATCCTTATGAAAAGACTCGAGGCCAACATCGCTGTCTTGATCAGGTGGCTTGCATTCAATTACAAGGCACCGAACACTACTCGGATGCCAGACTGCTGGGACACTTCATGTAGGTTTCTTAGATCAAATCCATTTTTTCTGTGCGCAACGTGGAATAGAGCAAACACATTTTTATTCGGTTCAAAGATTTTGCACCGGGGCAAAGATACAGGAAACAGATTGTGGAAACTTTGCATAAAATAAATACATTAAATATATATATACACACACATATGAACATACATATGTATGTGTATATATATATATATATATATATATATACACACACAGACGTATATTTTTCATATATATATACATATATATATCCCACAACGCCGTTCCTTCTCACTTCCCTTCCTCTGGGAAAAACAGACTGCGAGACCTCAATTTCGTGCTTGAATTAGTTTATTTTGCCACCATTTTCGCTATATATATATATTCACTGAAAAAAACCATAGGTTTCAGGGACGTTATAGTTAGTTGGACATTTCACTCGTACAAAACCAGAGAAATTCCGCCGTTATAGTTAGTTCAGCTAACTATAACTCGCGCCCCCGCAATGCACTGCTGATGACGTCACATATTACATCATTCATGACATGGTCAGTGACATCACTGATTACATCATCCAGTGACTGTGTTTCTGTAAAGTTTAAATATGTTTTATATATATATATATATATATATTATATATATATATATATATATATATATATATATATATATATGCCAAGGTGTATTGAATAATGAGTGGGTGTATAAGTGTCTGAATGGATGATTTAGTAGGTGCGTGACTGACTGTATAAGTGAGTGATTAATTGTGTCTTACTGAATGCATGGGTTAGTGACTAAACTGTGTGAATGTCTGTATTAGTCTGTCAGTTGGTGTGTAAGCGGCTGCATGGGTCGGTGAGTGGCTACATGAGTGTCTATATGGGTTATTGATTGGTTGTCTGAGTATCTGTATGGGTGCCTGAGTGTCTCTGTGGGTGGGTGGGGGTGTGTGACTCTGTGCATAGATGTGTGAGTAGGTGATTCACTGGGTGTATGGGTTCAAGAGTGCATCTGTGAAGGGCTGTATGGGTGGGTGAGTGTGTGTATGGGTGTGTTGGTGAGTGAATGGATGTCTCAGTGGTACATGTGTGAGTAACTACATATGTGAAAGGCAGTATATGTGAGTGTTGGAGTATATAAATGACTATATGTGACAGTGAGTAGTTGTGAGAGTGGCTGTATGGAGGAGTGTATGCTTGTGTCAGTGATTGTAGAAGAGAGTAAGTATGTGTTAGTATCTGTATGAATAAGTGAAGTGGTGTGTGTATAACTGTATAGGTGAGTAAATGGGAGTGTGATTGATTGTTTGCATGACTGACTAGGTGTGTGAGTAACTCTGGATGAGTGGTGGTGTGTGAGTGTCTGTATAGGTGTATTAGGTGTATGAGTGCATATGAGAGTGTTGTATTGATGAGTGACTGCATGTATGACTGATTGTTTGGTTGAATGAGTGGATGTGTGTGTAGCTCTGGGAATCAGTGTGTGCGTATGTAGTAACTGGTATTGGTGTGTCGATGGTTTCGAAAATGGTAGTCTGTATTTTACAGTGGGTGTATCAAAGGTTATATTGGAGTCTGAGGTGCATCAGATTTTCACGTGGATGATGTCATCAGTGATGTCATTGACCATGTCATGAATGATGTAATATGTGACGTCATCAGCAGTGCATTGCGGGGGCGCAAGTAATAGTTAGCTGAACTAACTATAACGGCGGAATTTCTCTGGTTTTGTACAAGTGAAATGTCCAACTAACTATAACGTGCCTGAAACCTATGGTTTTTCAGTGAATTTCAATGGTTTTTTAAATGCTAATTTCTAACTATAACATCCCTGAAACCTATGGTTTTTTCAGTGAATTTCAATGGTTTTTTTAAACGAAAATTTCTAATTAAAATGTGCCTCAATCCTATGCTTTTTTCAGTGAATTTCTAAGGTTTTATAAATGCTAATTTCTAACTATAAAATCCCTATTAAGTCCCCTTCAATCCTGAGGGTCCCTGGGTGCCAACTAGCCCACCAGGTACCTCCAGTAAGCGCCACAGAGCTGCGTTGCACAGACGTGTTCCTAGGCCACATACCTTTTTACACCACGCTGCAAACGCGGCTTCTAGCGCACTGCTGCTCGGACGCTGAAGTCCACTTGTGTCCTGAGGTCCTCAGGACACAAGAGGACCTCATCGCCCCACCAGCAGTGCACCAGAAGCCGCATTTGCAGAGTGGTGTAAAAAGGGGTGTGGCCTCTGACCACCTCTTTGCAACGCAGCTCTGTGGCGCTTACTGGAGGTACCTGGTGGGCTAGTTGGCCCCCAGGGACCCTCAGGATTGAAGGGGACTTAATCCCCCAATTTACAACGTGCCAGGGGGCGTGTTTGCACACTTGTCATATCAGGCCCCGCTCCCTCCCTGCACCACTGTGCAGATCACTGAGATCACTGCCTCAGCTTCTAGCAGCAGTGAGATCACAGGGTCAGCTTCTAGCAGCAGTGAGATCACAGGCTCAGCGTCTACCAGCAGTGAGATCACAGGCTCAGCGTCTACCAGCAGTGAGATCACAGGCTCAGCTTCTAGCAGCAGTGAGATCACAGGGTCAGCTTCTAGCAGCAGTGAGATCACAGGGTCAGCTTCTAGCAGCAGTGAGATCACAGGCTCACCGTCTACCAGCAGTGAGATCACAGGCTCAGCTTCTACCAGCAGTGAGATCACAGGCTCAGCGTCTACCAGCAGTGAGATCACAGGCTCAGCGTCTACCAGCAGTGAGATCACAGGCTCAGCTTCTACCAGCAGTGAGATCGCAGGCTCAGCTTCTACCAGCAGGGAGATCGCAGGCTCAGCTTCTACCAGCAGGGAGATCGCAGGCTCAGCGTCTACCAGCAGTGAGATCACAGGCTCAGCTTCTAGCAGCAGTGAGATCACAGGGTCAGCTTCTAGCAGCAGTGAGATCACAGGGTCAGCTTCTAGCAGCAGTGAGATCACAGGCTCAGCGTCTACCAGCAGTGAGATTGCAGGCTCAGCTTCTACCAGCAGGGGGATCGCAGGCTCACCGTCTACCAGCAGTGAGATCACAGGCGGAGACAGTACCTGCAGTGACAGCACAGAATGGCCTCATATTCACAGTGCGATCACAACACAGCACTACAGTTGTAGTTCAGGCTAAACCTGTTTAAGCAGAACTATGACCCCTTCACCTTGCACAGGTCGGAGACTGAGGCATCAGTGATAGCCCAGGCTCAGTCTATATTAGAAGCGATCTCAACCTGAGCCGACACATTTGTACCCCAGACAGAGGCAGTAGAGACAGTCATTGCCCCCAGTCTGCATATGGCGCGATTGTAACTCCGTCTGAGCCTGTACCAAATATGAGCCCATATTGAACCTATTATGCATAGTCTTCGACTGAGCGTGCACTAGGCCTGATAGCTCATTCTGTGGCCATTCCAGCAGAGCTGCAGTTCGGGTCAGTCCCATCTGTGAGATGTCACGCTGAGGTTGAGTCCACAATAGCTTCACCTGAAATAGGGCAGGCTGTGAATTTCACCGTAACCTTAGAGCCCGTGCAGCAGCGACAGGTCGGGCAGTAAGCAGGGCTACAGGCCAAGCCTGTAAGAACAGTATTGGGGCAGGCTGTGAATTTCAGGGTAACCTTAGACAGCCCGTGTAGCGGTGACAGACAGGTCGGGCAGGAAGCAGGGCTACAGGCCGAGCCTGAAAGAACGGTAATAGGGCAGATTGATTGAATTTCAGGGTAACGTTGGACAGAGCCCGTGCAGCGGTGACAAGCAGGTCGGGCAGTAAGCAGGGCTATAGGCCGAGCCAGTGCAGCCGCACCGGCTGCTCACGCGAGCCTGCGCTTCCTGCTCACCCCCACAATAGAGCGCGCTGCGGGCCGGACCTGCGCTGTCTACAAGCTGCCGCAGCTGCTCTGCAGGTGAAGCAGCAGAACTGCAAGCAGGCTGCAGCGAGGCACCTCCTCAGCCAGAGACGCGCACCGAGCCTGCAGCCTGCATCCACGGAGTGCACTGTGCGCGGGGAGCGGCCGCCTGGTCCCGCCAGACAGAGCTCCCTGCTGCCTCCAGTCTTAACAGCGCCCCGGCGTTCAGGAGCAGCTCATTTTATCTCAATGTGTTTGTTTTTGCTACCCTGCAACATATTTTACGGACCCGCGTTTGGATTTCTTCAGTGCGAGTCCGATTTTAAGCATCTCGAAGCAGCAAGGGAGGGCTTACAGCTGAATATTATCAGTTATTGATGTCAACGCGCACAGTGCAGTTCACTCTCTTGAGGGGGGATTTCGTGCGGGAAACCAGGGCAGGATCCTGGAGTCTGTTACTGCTGCTTCACCACACGCACATGCTTCAGTTCTCTCTGGACCCTCCTAATTCCTGTGCAGCTACAATTCCTTTGCAGGAGTGCAGCCCTTTCACTAGTTCCCCTGCTTTACTCGAGTTGCAGAGAAGCCCCTGTTACTCTCTCCAGGCGCTTGTGATATTCCTGTTTTGGAGCGCATACCGCCCTCTCTTCTGGCTTCACTGCCCATTTGTGGACTCTCGCCTGTCGTTCGCTGCCCCTTCCGTCTCCTGGACCGTCGTCTGGCGTTCACTGCCCCTTCCTTCTCGTGGACCCTCGGCTGGAGTTCACTGCCCCTTCTTTCTCGTGGACCCTCGGATGGCTTTCCCTGCCCCTCCCCGCTGGATAATTCTTCGCCAGATTCTGTGTGTGTTTGCTGTGCTTGGATTGCGCACTGGACACTGCGTTGAGTTTTCTTAAAACTACTGTCCGGGTGTTTCCGCTGCACCGGGCTGTCAATGGTCCAGTGACGACTGCAGTGATGTCGGCAACCCCCTCGCCATGAAGTTCACCATGATGGATTGTGCCTTGAGTTCTGGATATTTTTTTGTGGACTAACTTCCGGCTTACCGAGATTTCGCCTGGTGAGTGATGAAAGTTTGTATTATGGCTTATGAGGGCGGTGGGTGTGTATTAATGAGATTCTTCCGCATCTGTGTAAGGTGTCGAGAAATGGTGAGGTGGACCACGCATGGGCGCTGGTTGGCGCGGCCATCCTGCTCCACGCTGCTGCGGGTGAGCGGCTCTTAATATGGCAGTCACATACGCTGCACGGGCGCCAAGTTATGTCCAACCCTGGTGCTGCGATGCCTCCCATAGGAATTGAGTCCTCAACATTTGTTATCCCTCCACGGTATGGCGCGAGACTTACTGCACTCATTTCTTTATTCAGAGGCCGTCATTTGGCCTTTCCCTCAGACTTGAACATTTCAGGTAGCGCACAACAGAATGCAAAGCATGGCACAGGCATGCTAACTTTCCCCACCAGAATGCTACAGGGAGACCGAATTTGGAAAGGTTGGTTAATTAGGGGCCTCATTTAAATGAAGCGCAGGAGTCCGCGCTTCATTTAAAAAAAAAAAAAAAAAAAAGATTTCGGCAGGATTCGCGCACCCAGCGCACTTCCTGGTTTGGAGTGTTGGCAGCCAATCACAGTGAAGCTCGTGGTCGGGAGGGTTCGCGAATCCACCGCGTCCCTAGATATCGAAACTTTTATTTTTTGAATTTCTCAGCAACTACTGAACGGATTTACACCATTTAACAAAAAGGACTCTTTCTGAACCAAGGGCTACCTTTTTGCCAAATGTGGTATAATTCCGTTCAGCAGTTCGGGCTGTAGCCGTGTCTAAAGTTTCCTATGGAAAATAACATGGGGAAAACACGTTTTGGGACCCCCCTTTTTTCTCAGACCCCACTTTGCAAATCACCCCGAAACTTTCAAGACAGGAGCTGACCGGAGCGCCCCACTAGTTTTGAAAATTTCGCAAAGATTCGTCAAACGACGCCAAAGTTATTAGGAAAACAAAAAATGCTTTTCCTATGGAAAATAGGTCCTAACTATAACTACCTGCTGGCGACCGCCAGTAGGTAATGTGTGTGTGTGTGTGTGTGTGTATATATGTATATATATATGTGTATATATATGTATATATGTATATGTATGTATATATATATATATATATATATATATATATATATATATATATATATATATATATATATATATATATATATATATATATATCATATATATACAAACGAAATCCCAAAGCGAAAACTGCTGGAATGGCGCAACACCAGGGTACAGACTCCGTAGGCAAAGATGCAGGTAAGTGTAGTTTATTATACCATCATAGTCCAAATATATATATATATATATATATATATATATATATATATATATATATATATATATAAGGCTGTCAGACTGGGGTGGTCCGAGCACGGGTTACCGGTCAACCCCACACTTGCAACAATCCTTCTCCGCTGGTCGCAGAAAAAAGCTCGAACACACTTGCACGGTGCAAATAAAGTTTAATGGCTCCAAAACAACGCGTTTCAGCTTTCGCCTTGATCACGCTCTCAGCAAGCAGTTATCTTTACAGCCATTATAAACAGTTCAAATAAAGATAGAAAGAGGACTAGTCCCAACCAAAGTATGTACATCAATACATTATTGCGGCGGCCATCTTAACACAATACAATACTCATCACCTTATCATAAATATCAATGCATGGTACCATATAAATGATAGCAAATAATGTAACAATGATCTGAAATGTAAGTGCAATACTAGTTTCAACAATCACCGGCAATTCATCAATATTTGTGAAATACACCAAGTCTGATAAGGATACCTCACAGCCAATTCATGGGAAAAGGTTGTTCCGTTTCACAAATGACAAATGCGCTCCCAAAAAGTGTACCTCTTATTACGGTACAGTCTCAAATCAGTCACATTTTACTAAAAAAGCGGCAATGATATGCACATGACCTGATACTGCCCCAATGGGCATACAATACAGTATTTTCTCCATTGCAGAGTCTTAGTATCATTTGATTAACTCTCCATGATTTACACCAGTAATCCTGCCCCAGTGGGCGAAACTCCGGAAATGGCTGATTGCTGTCGATCATACTGCCAATTAGGTGGCTGCCAGGAACTAGAAGGAAACATTGTTGCATATATATATATATATATATATATATCTCCAAACACACTCCTTCTCATACCGCCAGTCTTCTTAAGCGTAAAGAAAGAGCACGGGCCACTGGAGTTCGTCGTACTGCAATATTTATTTTCGCTCCCAAAAGATCGCAGCAGCCATGACGCGTTTCGTCCCTCACAGGGGACTTGATCATATATATAGTGCTTGCTATCACACATGTAATATAGATTTCACCAAAGCCATCCTTGTACAAATATTATCTTTATTAAACGAAACTCGGGGGCATATTCTCAAGGACTTATCGCCGAGTTAGCGGCACTTTATCGCAGCCAAAGTGGTAATAGATTTATCGCCCTATTCACAAGCTGGTGCTAACAGCCGATATCTCCAGTTTTCCTGCGATAGCAGCCGCAAAAAACATCGCCATGGATGACACTGGCAACTAACGCTAATGAGATGCAGAGTAGGCGTTCCTGTGCAAAAAGCTGCGATAACACCACTTCGCAATATTCTCAACGACCAGCCAGATTGGCGATAAGATCCCAAAACAGGCGATAAGGCGCGTTAGCAGCAGGGATTTAACACCTGCTCTTACCTGGTGTTAAGTCGGACGACAACCTGCACCACAAAAGGGAGCCCAGACCAGAGCCACACCTGAAGAACAACAGATGCCATGGAGCTACTGATCATGCAGCTCGGAGCCCCAAGAGGGCCACAACACCCACCGCCAACACACCCAAGCCCGCCACCCCCCCCCGGACTACCACAGAGGCAGCGCAGACAAAGACAACGGACCTTCAGAAAACACACCAGCCTCACAGACTTAACACCAGAGGATGTCATTGCCCACTACAGGCTCAAAAGGACAATCATCCTCCGCATCCTGATCATCATTGCCCACAGGCTGACGGTACCAACACAGCGGACAACCAACATCCCTCCGCAGACAAAGCTGCTGGCTGTGCTGCACCTGTTGGCCTCTGGTACCTTCCAACCAACAACTGCCAGAGTCGGAGGAGTCTCACAGCCAGCCCTATCCAAGTTCCTCACACCTGTCTTGGATGCCATCATCAGCTTGGTACCCCAGCACCTTTACTTCCCACACACTGCACAGGAACAGCTGGAGACCAAGCAAGGCTTCTACGCCATAGCTGGCTTCCCGCACGTGTTGGGGGCAATCGACTGCACACGTGTACTCCTCGTGCCCTCTGCTGCCACTGCACACAATTACCGCAACAGGAAGCACACGCATTCCATCAATGTGCAGGCAATAGTGGACCACCTGGGACTCTTCACCAATGTCGTCGCCAACTACCCAGGCAGTGTGCATGATTCCTTCATCTTCCGACAGTCCATCATCAACCAGCGCTTTGAGGCTGGCACCTATGGGAATGCATTGCTCGTTGGTAAGTACCAAATGAACACACCACACACCAACTCCACAGTCATGCAACTCACGACTCTGGGAATGCACACGTTACAAACTCACATACAACATGCCAAACATGCCCACCTACCAGACACGACAGCACAACTTACTGTGGTAACCTGGGCTAGCCATGTACACAAGCCATCAACGGCATGGCACCTCAGCCACACAATAGCAGAATGTGGGGAGAGGTGTGAACCAGGCATGTGCGAAGGAGGCAAGTGACTCATGAATGAGAATGTACACAATGCCAAGTGTGGCGTGGATGTGCTGGCCAGATTGCAGTATGCAGACCATAGACATGTCCATGTCGACATATACTGCTGGTGTTTGGAGTGTAGTGGACAGTGGACGCAACCCTGTCACCCCAGGCAGTGGGGAAGATCGCGGAAATGTAGCTTGTTACGTCCCCCCCTGTAAGCGTGAGCGGAGTGGGCTGGCCCGGCGTACGCCAGGCCAGTGTAGGGATGTGAATAAAAAGCCCGTTGCTCTGGGCGTTGCTAAGTGTTGGCCTTGCCAAGGAAGTAACTAATGCGTGTGTCTCTGTTGTAGTGTCGGCGCCACCCGTCCGGCAATGGACAATGTTGCGATGTAGCATGCCCCCGGAGTGCGTGCTCGGCCGAAGGGATAAATGAAGGAGCGCAAGCCCGCTCGGGGTCCGGGATCATACATGCCAACTGTTGTGTGTGTCGCTATTACCGCAGCATAGGCCAAAGGTCTACCATCAACCGCATCGCGAGTTCAGCCAGCCATGAACTCTACATCTGTGTCCGCCCTATCCTTACCATAGGCCTACAAATACGTGGCCGCCCACCTTCAATGCACAACATCACAGTGTCGTTGTCAGGCTTGTGGACATGCGCAGACAGGCATGACAATGGTGTGCCGTAGGAGTGCAAGTGATGCAACCGCGCTGCGCACACTAGTAAATAGGCTCGGAGGGAGGAGCAGCAGTGAGGCTACGTAATACACATTAATGCCACTCATTTGCTACAAGCAGTACCTGTCAAACAGGAATCACTAAGTCACACATATCATACACCAATGAACTAGTGAGCCTGCCAACACATCATGCAGAACCAATTTTTGACTCATGTCTTTCTGCACTGTCACAGGTGATCAAGGATATGCACTCTGCCCTTGGATGATGACACCCCTCCGAGCCCCGAACACACAGGCCCAGAGGCAGTACAATGCGGCAGACAAACGCACCAGGGGCATCGTGGAACGCACATTTGGCGTGTTGAAGTCACGTTTCAGGTGCCTGGACATCACAGGTGGAAGGCTCCTGTACAGCCCAGGCATCGTGCGCAAGATGATCGTTGCATGTTGTGTGTTGCACAACATATGTGTACGCACCAATGCCCCATGGCTACAAGTGCCAGATGCACCGGACGATGATGAGGAAGATGAGGCAGGTGGACCACACCACACTGCAGCAGCAGCAGGAATAGCCCGTAGGAACACCATCATTGACAATTTCTTCACATGAGCACGTCACATTGTCAGTCCTTAGCAATCATGGGACAGTACAAAATGACCGCAGGCACAGCATGTGCAAATAAATTCATTACAACACACATTCCCTGTGTGCATGTTACTCCTCTGTACAAGCACATCACTGACCAGTGTAAGTGCAACATGTAGTGCTAACAATCTCACTAATTGGAAATAGATGGTGGGTGTGTCACCTCTGTACAGAGAGGCTGTTTAGGGTGTCACGTATTCGAAATGCCATTTCTGTGTGTCAAAGATAGTACGGAATCCCACTCATCAGCGTTTCACGTGTCCCAAATCATTAAATATAGGCTGTCATTTGTGACCTACAATTGACAGGGCTTCTTTTGGGGTCAAATATGTACCACCATGATGCAGGGATGCACCCTGTGACTCAAGTCCCACAACATGAGCTACATGGACGTAAGGGGGAATCGCTGCCCCTACATTCGTCCATGCTTTCATACTTGATTAATCATAGACATGACACATCTGAGTGTATTAGAATGTATTATTCACGTTCAGTGGAGTGTTGAGGCTGTCTTAGTACTGGGCCATGCAGACAACACTTTACAATGTTGCCCCCTGGAGGGCCAGCCAGAGTCCTTTAGGGATTGACAAGTTACTCGGAAGGGGAAGAGTCCAGTCCGCAGGCTGATTGCTGTGTCATTGTTGAGCATTCAAAATATGGCAGTTCATGTCGAGGTCCAAGGTTAGTGCCGCAGAGTGTCGGGGGACAGTGGAAGGTGTTATTCCAGGGCATGATGCAGAGGGCAGACCCAAGCAGAAACAAGCCATATGGCGGAGATGAATGCTACTGCTTCCTCCTTACCACTAAGGCAGATTCATCTTCATCCTCTGACGTTTCATGTGCCTCACATGTGGGTGGTGGTGTTTGGTTTGCAGCACTGTATGACACTGACACATCAGGGGCCGGAGATGTGGATGTAGAAGTAGCAGCAGCATTCATCTGCGCAATGTCTTGTGGCATCACTCCCATGATGAGGATCTGCAGGGCATGGAAGATCCCATCTACAGCTTTCTCGTGTGCAGCCGTGGTAGCCATTCTTTGCGCCTGCATCCGCTCCATGTTCTCTATGACCCTCCTTATGTTTCCCAAATCACGGATGACATCGCTGTAGCCACTCTGACTAGACAGTTGTTGTTGTCTCCGAGTCATGACTCAACTACGCCAGCCATGGATTGTTGGAGGGCATGGGGCGGACTGTGGGTGTCCGTTAGGGAGTGTAAGTGGTCCATGATGGGACTTTACACCCACGTATGGCATCTAGTTTGGCTGCCATGAGGTCGAACCCCACCCGCACCTGTTCAGACAGCTCCTTCTGGCAGTCTAACACACGGCATTGGAACGCCATGTCTTCTTGGATGAGGTGCTGGTAGCCAGACGTGGTGGTGGGTGCTTCCTACTGTGTGGTCTGTGCAGGGGGTGGGATCACCTCGATGGTGCTGGGCTGCCCTGCTACTGGAGGTGGGGTGCGGAGGTTGTCCATGAACCGTTGGAGTTCGTCGTAGTCGATGTCCTGGGGGTCGTCTCCATCATCACTGACATGTTGTAGGCTTTGCTCTGCAGGAGGTGTTGATTGTCCCTCTGCAATGTAAAGGGGAGATGCAGTTTCACAGTGTGTTCCATGTATGTTGACGCATTGGCGGAGTTTACATACAGACTGCATGACAATGTACATTGTGACTGTGAGGAGATGCCCATTTGATGCGGGACAGTGGACATTTGTACTACATCACGGATGTGAGGTTGTACTTGTACATTGTCATCTCAGTTTCCTGCTATGCCAGATGTGATTGGCCATTTTGTACACACATGCAGCACCAGTTGTGTCCTGTGTTCTGTTGTGAAAGTGTTGCAGTTTGTACCACATTGTTGTCAATGTTGAGGTGCTCTTATTGTTGTGTGTGTGCTGCATTGTGGGTGAGTCGCCCCTGCAGCTCTGATTTGTCTGCCCCTTATCCCTTTCAGGCGGTGTGCCTTTGACTTCTGTGCTTCTACAGTGCTGAGATGTTGCGGACTTGGGTAAATTGGGCTCTTGGTCGAGTTGTGACTCTTGGGCATGGTTTGTCCGCAGATGTGTTGTTGACGTCAGGGGTTGTTTGTGGATGTGTCAGAGTGTGACCTGCTCCTTTCCGGATGTGTTCCACACTCAGTCACCTCAGTGTCGTGGCGTGCACCATGTCATGATAATTGGACTGCAGCCATGCTAATTGTCAATCAGTGTCACTTGCATTGTCAGTGTGGCTCACGGACCCGCAGCTTTGCTGGGTTCAGCACATGTGTATGGGTTTGTTGTGAGATTAGTGATGTGTGGGGAGGGACCCCTCCGGGCACATTGTCGACGGGGGCCTACTTGCTGTTTCTATGTGTTCTGCAGTATGCCAAGGAGATCAGGGACATGATCCAGAGTCATTGTGGGTGTGCAGTGTGCTCTACTTAATTGTGCATGTGTGCCATTGTGCCCATGTCCCCCAGTCCCTGGTCGGTACTCATCCTGTTGATGTTGTCAGGTCATGTTGAGCAGTGTCCGGATCCACTACTCCTGGCACCGTATCCCGACTGATGACTGTGGCCACCATTTTCTCCATGTCATCCAGCTCCTGGTGTGCCGCTGGACCCCCACCTCCAATCTGTGTTGCTGCTTTCATGTTGGCGTTGAGTTTCTTCTTGGTTTTGCCCTTCACATCATTCCAGCGCCTCTTGACCTCTTCCATTGTCCTCCTCAACTCTGCAACTGCATTCACATGGTCCAAGATAGTCTGCCATGTTTGCGTCTTTGTTGCCAATGACACGTTGGAGGTGACGAACAGTTGTTGGTAGTGTTCTATCACCTCCGTAACGATCCTGTTTTCCTGCGGACTGAACCGCGTCTTCCTCTTCCTCTTCTCCTTGGCCTTCCCCGACCCCAAGGTTCCTTGCTGGTCGTCTGTGGGGCTTGTGGGGTTCGCGTTGTCCTCTGCACTCGGTCCGGGTGCATCCATGGTGCTACGCAGTTTATTTTTTTCCTTTTTTTTCTTCTGCTTTTATTGTGCATTTTCCCGCATGACGCGTGGGAATTGCAGGCCTGTCGCTAGTTATCGCTGATTTTTGTATCGCGATTTGGGGCATCGCAACTTTTTTCACGTTTGTGTTTCGCATTTTTTCGGGGTCGCGTTAATTTTAACGCAGTCATTTGGCGCGTTATCGTGAGACTATCGCATGGTGCAGCCGGGTTGGGAATACAACGTTAACACAGTGTTATTTTCCCGCGATTAACTGCGATGTGCAAAGTTGCGTTAAGCTAATTTTGCGGTAATTATCACACGTTCTTGAGAATATCCCCCTAAGCATCCTGATTTTTCAATGTTTTTGCTGCGTGCTTAATAAAGAAATTAGACTAAACAATGTGGACGGACCCACTGAGTAAATGTGTGATAATCACTGTTGTGATAAGCACATGGAACCATTAGGTTATCACAACAGTGATTATCAAACATTTACTCAGTGGGTCCGTCCACATTGTTTAGTCTAGTATTGAATTGGGGACAAGGACGCACCCCTCCATTTCCCTTGCTCTCCTTGTTTTCCACTAATAAAGAAATTAAACCAACTTATATTGCCTCAAACTTCGTTAAATCTACAGAATTCAAAATTGAAGAACTACTTGCTCCATTTCCGATTATTTAGATACAGCAAAATACTGCAAAATCAGTTTGCTTCATTCTTTTAGGTGTGGTACCAGGATATTAAGGCGATATCATCGTCTGACATAAATTTTGTAAAAAGTTTGCTTTGTGTGTGTGTGTTGCTTTTCTAAAGCAAACTCAACGCAAAGTGTTCAGGTGGGATTTACTCTCCAACACAAATCAGAATTTCCATTGAATAGGAACCCAAAGTTGCGCAATGCACTGCCTTGTGTTACTTTGCGTCAAGGGGGAGTTACATGGGTGGTACATCTGTGTTCCCATGCAACTACCCATGGGTTTTGATGCAAGTTCCAAACTACAAAGCATCCTAGAAAGGGATCTGTACCAAGATCCTACGCCTTCTCAAGGCAAGCGCAACAGTGAGAAATGTTTTCATTAGTCATCGGGTTTCCCATTTTACATGTGCGCTGCATTTTACAGCACACATACAAAGTGGGAAAAGCTTTAAAGCATGGGTTTTGTACTGGAAGGGGCCCATTCCAGTACAAAAACGATTCTTTAGGCAACTCAAACACTCTTGCAGTATGACGTAAGGGTGTCTGCGTTGACGCATGACCGACTAAAGTGCGCCAGAGAGAGGAGAACACCACGTCCTAGAAGTTATGGTGCTGTTCTACTCTCTCCCTTTCACGCAATACAGTGCAGCAACTTTACTTGCTACACTGCGTTGTGTTACTTCTTGATAAATCTGGGCCGTTACAAAATTATCATCCCATTGGAGATAATAGAAATCTACACTGAATGCAATTGTATATTTGTTAATTATATTTAGGACACACATGTATCCCAGGCAATAATTTTGTGAAGAGTATTTTTTTCATATAACCTTTGACCTGGTGCAAAACATGATATGAGTGCAAAGCCAATAATCAAGCTCTCTTTATATCTTTTTGGGGTCTAAGATAGACAAGAGTCCTAACTACAGAGAGTGCTGACCAGAATGTATGTTGTGTGTGGCATTCTAAGAGTACAGGTATGTGAATCTCAGGTCGGGAAGGATGGCCTCCTGCAGACCAGGATATTGTAAGAACAAGAAGCCATACCTGGATGCATCTATTGGGGGGGGGGGGGGATATCACCACACATCCACTGATCATTTTAAGGGGAGTGGGGTATCCATCAGAACTCCAGTTCTTACAGTAGCCTTGAGCCCCAAAATGATGCAATGCCAAAGTAATCCTACCCGTAGTGTGAGCATCGCTCGAAAAAGAGTTAAGGTCCCCCAAGGGAGGGATGAGGAAAGATATTGTACAGGTTAGTAATCACCCCAAAACAATCCCAAAAAGGAGCGGTTTTTGTAGTAGATGAGAAATGTTCTAGGTATGGAGGTGCATATTTATGAAGAGTTTGCATCGCCCTTGCACCACAGGCTCCCTTGCACCATGGTGCAAGTGTGCCTGTGTTGGCGATAGGCAGCGCATTCTGCTCCAGTGCTGGGAAATGGCAGGAATGCGCTGTTTATTGTTAAGTACGGGGCATTCTTGCCCTTTCCCTATTACACAGTGCAGCGCAACAAGGTGACTTGCTACGCTGCGTGATTTCTTACTAAATATGCCTCCAAGTGTTTCTAGTACTACCTCCGTAGTGTTCGTTGTTCATGAGGTAGCCTCCCTAAGGCAATTCACAAAGTTTTTGTATGGTTGAGCACCGAGTACTAGGATAAGGTGTAATTATGATGCTACTGTTAAATTTTCAGAGTGCACCCGAAACTGTTGGCCTAGTAACCAAACTTTTCTGTGGTGACAATTACAGGAGAAACTTCCCATTACAGTATTGTCCTATGTGAGGTATACCCTACACTGTAGGGTGTTGCTCTCAGTTTGATCTATGAGGGATTCCTAGTTTCTTACACAAATTCATAGGAAGGGAATAGACTTCATATGATCCCTGAGAGGGAGTTAAAGCTCTTTGTCCGCATATAAATACTTGTGCTGAGGCAGAATGCACTGCTACTGGATGGTTGAGGACAGAGCAACTGAGGTACACTCGTGCTACTTTAGAGAAACTGAGATATACCAAATGTGAGGTGCTTATAAGGGTGGAGCTGGAGAGAGAAACTCGCTAGGGCAACAGCAGCCTGCCATTGTCAGAATCCACTTTTGGGCTTGGCCAGTCATCCCCTTTTCTCCAGAGGAGTACAGATGTGCCATGGTTGACAAGTCAAAAGCATTCTCTGATCTCCTTCCAATTCTCCTCCAATGACAGGCCGAGATGGGGCCAAACTCGCTCCTCTGGAATGATCAGTGTGTACACATCGCGCTGTCCACGTGCCTGTGGGACTGCTGGTTTCACAAGAGCACATGGAGCTTATTGATTGCTCGCTGTCACCACAGCCCCTTGCATCATGTGCCAGTTTTGTTTGATTTAACGTAATCTTCTTTTTATTGTACCTCTTCCGACTGAGCCACGTGGATCCTTTGCTTGCAATGTAAAATGTCATTTGGTTTTATCTCAGTAGTGATAGTAAATGAAAATTTGTATTTGACTTCAATGAAAGTTGTAAGTCTTTTTTTGAAGCTAATAGTTGATGCTTGTGCTGCTTAGAGGTCAGAGAGTGGATGAGCTCACACAGGTTAAAGCTCATAGCAGCAAAAACTGAGGGGATGATTGTGGGGAATCCTACGTATCTGTGGACTACAAATCTAAGGGCACATCGCATGGGTTCATGCCCTGACCCTGTTCTCACATTATAAAACCTCAGCTTAACTCTGGTTTGAATCTGACCCTTAAGAGAAGAAAAACTCTGGGGGAGATTTACCAATATGTCACACAACTCACTGCAGCAAGACAACTTACTGTGCTGTGTTGCGTGAAAGGGAGAGAGCAGAAATGTGCCATATCTAGCAAGATATGGCACATTTCTTCTTTCTCCTAGTGCTGGCACACTTGTGGCTGCCTAGCGCCAATGCAGGTACCCTTGCACCATGGTGCAAGGGTGCCTGCATTAAGAGCAGCATTGTTTTTTTGCAGGAAGGGACACTTTCTGGCACAAAAATAATCCTAAAAGGCATTTTTAGGTCTCGCCTACGCAGCGCGCATGCGCTGCATAGGCAAAAAGACCTTTTGGAATCGCTTCGGCTTTTCAGCCAAAAACGTGCACGCGTTCCATTGCCTTCAATGGCAACGCGTGCACGTTTGGCGATTCACTTGCGGGAGCGAGCGGCACCATATGGTAGCAATTATCGCTCCTGGCGCCGCTCTCTCCCGCAAGGGAAACGCTTTCACTTTTGCTCGAGGCGCGCACGCTTGTTTTTAACATCTGCTGCCTGCTTAAAACTAATTTGTTTTGTAAGCCGTTGCTGCTTCCTGGTGAAGTTCAGTTCTAACTCAAGTTCGGCACTTATGGGCAGTTTACTCGAATTGGCACTAACTTCATGCAAACGTTTCATTTGCTCTACAATTCCGCCACTCACAGCACATTTCAATGACTAATATTATAACTCAATCTTATTTTGATTCGTAAAAGCCATTAATTCTAGCAGCTTTCCGAACTCCTCATTGCACGTGCTTCCAGCGCTCCTTTTGCACTCAGTAGGATTAGGAACAAGCTATGACCTCCTAGCAAACATCATTGAGACGTTAACAAATATATTCTTTCAACAGCCTCCTCGTCTGTCAGTTGCTACCATCCAGTGTCCTTATTGGCAGATGTACCCCGGTAGGGAGGGGAGGAGCAAAGCCCGCTGTTGAGGGGAGTCGCACAAACTAACTTGCAGCCCTTACCCATTAGGCGGCCTTGTCGCCAAGTGTAATATTTTTTTATTTGAAAACATGGTCCCTGTTAAATGGAGCAGCAGTAGCCTTCATTCTGCCTCCAAGGTTTCTCTTGGTTCGCGCATTTCAAAACAGTCCTGCTCTCCGCTCGTTTAACGACTCTGAGAGGGACTGAAGTGTTTTTGCACCGAGAGACTGGCAGCTCTCTGCCTTTAATTTGCTAACCAAGCTGAATGCCCCCTCTCTCCCTCTTTAGCACTTTCTGGATCCTTGGAACTGATGTGTTCAGTCTGCACAAACAAATGCTTTAGTGTTGCAGAACTCCTGGACCACATCCCTGATGTTTTAAATCCGAAACCTAACATCAGATACCTAACAGGCCATCCATCAGCCGAGCACATTCTTTCACGGGCTTGTGTATTCGAAAACGTAGTGCAACATCCTGGCGACGTTTCTCTTTATTACTTTCGACTTCTCCTTCAGGGTTTAAATAGTTGCAACATTCCTCAGCAGAAGATTGTTTCATGGCTATTTTCTTCTCGAGCCTGCCGGTAAATATGTAATAGCGCGTACTCTATTTTCAAATAAGCTATGCCTAGTGGCTGTTCCAATGTGGCAACCTCATGTTCTCGTACGCAGGCGGTGCCAGTCCCTTTCACAAACACCCCCCGCCCCCCCCATGGCACCAGAATGAAAGTAAGAGAGGTGCTCAGAAACACTCCAACCAGCATCAGAGTAGGTGCTGACTGCTGAACATGATTTGTCGAAATGTGTAGCCTTTTAATAAGGGTATTTTCGATTGCTCACTGAAGTGCTTCATACGGAGCCAAAACATATGTCACTTCAGAGCGCTTTGTTCTTTACATACGGACCAAGACTTGTTTTTTTAATTGTATTTATTGGCATTTATGCAATGATCCATAGCAAGGTAAGTAATTTCAGAAGAGAAAAAAAAGAACAAGCATTGGCATAGCCAATAGGTCTCGCTTTTGGGACCTTATAAGTATTTAGTTATGCAGCACAATATCCTTGGTGCAACAACATCAACTGTTGCATGGCTAAACACTTACAAGGTCCCAAAGGCGAGACCTATTGGCTATGCCAATGCTTGTTCTCATTGTATGTGTGCTGCTGATTGCAGCACTCATACAAAGAGGAAGTAACAAGGAGAAATAAAGACATTTTTCCTCGATACGCTGAGGTGCATTATTTTGGAGGAATCCCAGGTTTACAGACTCATGTAAATTTGTGATTGTGTCAAAAACCATGGGTGGATGAGTGGGATCGCCCACACTCCACCCATGGGTGCGTTGCCTTGAATTACTTTTGATTTACTAAACCACGCAGAGCCACGCAAGGTGGCTTTGTATGGCTTAGTAAATCCTAGTCAAGGGCTTGCATCGCCTTGCATGATTCAAGAACAACACAAGCCCTTGGAAAATCTGCCCCCAGTCTCTGCTACCATTGGGTCAAGCCTAGACCCCTGCAGGAGCGGCTCCTCTGTAATGGCGGAGGAGTGTCGCCTCCCTGCTAAAAAAGGAAAAATAAAATGATAATAAAAGCATTTTATTATCATTTTATTTTTACCTAACAGCTGACAACGGGAGTCTTCAGTGGGACGGGGCCAGGCAATCCTATTGGAGAGGCATGGCAGGGGGTGGAGTGGTGAGTACTTTTACGTGCGCATATGTTTTTTGCCGGCCTTCCTAGGCCTGCCAAACACACATGCGCACTTATGTTTCTCCAACCCAGCTGTGTTGCACAGCCAGGTTGTAAAAACACCCCAGGCTCCAATGCACTGTCTGAGTGGCAAACGAAGCCACTCAGACCAATCCCAGTGCTTCTCTCATGCTGGGAATACTATTCCCAGAATGAGAGAAGCTCTGGGATTTTGCATCTAGGAGCCTGCGCAGTCAGCGTCCAGGATCGGAGGCGAGAAGGAAGACGGCGGCAGGTAAGTTTGATTTTAAAAATATTTAGTTATGCCTTTAGTTTTTGGTTGTATTCCCCTCTGGCCCACCACTAAGCAATAATAGAAGCCACCACTGGACTATGGCAACACCTCTGTTTTGGCCAGCCTACATTCCTCTTCATACACCTGTGGATAGTCTCAAAAGAAGCAGCCCACATTTAAATGGGATTGCCTACATTTCATTAGCCCCCTCTACTTTTTTATATCCTTCATTGGCTGGCCATTGAGGTAAGGATATTAGGGACTATTTGGGCCACCTTTACTAAGGGTTTGAACAGTGGTAAAGCAGCGCAAACTCTTCCAAGGATATTTATACTTTCCAATGTAAAAGGTATTTTGCATTGCATTGCGCCATTTTGCGTCAATGGAGTGTTATTAGGGTATAACTTGGGCAGATCAGCACAAGCACCCATAGCTCTGACGCAGAGCCCAATCTGCTAAAATAGCCAGACTAGGCTTTGCATGAAAAAAATAGCGCCTCCTTGAATCAGGCACTAACAAGGGAGCGTGTTCATTACTCCAAACATTCCACATTTTACATGCATGCTCTACTGTACAGCGCACTTACAGTGTGTGGAATGTTTAAGAATTTGTTCAGGTATACGAAAAGTATGCTGCTAGTACAAATCTTATGTTAGGCAGCATGCACACATCTCTGCACCTTGATGCAAAGTTGTGCGCGATGCTAGACAGCCATTTTGTGTGCCAACGCAGGGAGAGCGAGCAGCAGTAACCAATTATAATAAATGACACTTCACTGCTTTCTCCACCTTGTGCAGTGCAGCACAGCAACTTTGTTCCCTGCACTGCGTGACTCCAGAAAAATAAGAAATCTGCCCCTTTGTATTGCCCACCACATAGCACAGCCATGTTCCATCATTTCTTCATAAATTATTGTTTAGATACACTCCTCTTCTGTCTCTGTTGCCCAGCATTTCTTGGCACAGCCATCCCAGCGGGCCCTATCTAAAAAAATGCCCCATACCTTAAAGGATTTAGCCCTTATATTGACAAGGGGCTCAGCAAAACCAAATGTATGTGCATGTAGAATATTTTCATGAACAATAATCTACACACTGAGAGAACTTGGTGCAAGGGTGCCTGTGTTGGCACTAGGCAGCCAAAAGTGCACCAGCGCAAGAAGAGAGCAGGAATGCGCCACATCTTGACAGATATCACACATTACTGCCCTCTCCCTTTCACGCAGTGAAGTGCAGCAAGGTGTCTTGTTGCGTTGCGTGAAAAAATGATAAATATGGCCCTTGGACTAAATTACAGTCATCCTGTCTAAGATTCAAAGCCATTAATTAAAGTACTCAGAACATTCACAACCTTATCGCTGAAAACATCTTGAATTTAGGGTAATGCAGTCTCCAAACAAGAGGAATCTCTTCGAACCTCTTAAGCAGATAATGACTCTTTGCCCATTTTTAGGTCGAGTGTCAGCGATCACGTGCTGTCTGCAAGACATGTTGATAAACTATACTGCGTGTAATTCCGGCTGCTGCTTAACATAGGTTTACTCCTGCGTTGGTCTTCTTTGCTGGCTCCTTATTGGTTGGTGCTCCCGATACATCACTTCCGTTTTTCGCTCGGGAGCACCGGCCAACTATAGTTTCCTTTCATTGTAGGTGCTTATATGTTCCTTTGGGACCTACTTCTTTTATTTCCTGTTCAACAAGCAACGAGGAAAACAGTCTTAAAGTACACAATAAATGCTGGTACACAATAAATGCTGGTGTTTCATGCTTGTTATATTATATGTTTTTTAAAATAAAGTTTACTGCTTGTTATGTTTTTTTTTTATTATAAAGCGTGGCACACCACACTTGATCTTCAGCAATGGCGGGCGCGCGCATTTCTTTTATTTTGCTCGGCTCACCCAACTGTATTTTTTACTAATATATGTTTTTGAAACAAGCGCTGCATGCCGCTCTTGATCTTCAATAATAGCGGCTGTGCGCCTTTCTTTTCTTTAGCAGTCTTCAATATCTGGTAGTGTGCACCCTACAGGGCATGTTCAGCCCGACAGACAGCTGAAGGAACTTGTGTTGCCTGCCGCAGCAATGATTCCAAGAGCGTAAGAGGAAGTGGAGAGTGAGCCACGGGGACGGAGACGGCTGCTTTCTGGTGCTGGAGTAACGGTTCCCTCGGCACAGTGGTCCAGGCTGTGGGGCAGACTGCCCCGAGGATGTCTCCGCTTCTGCTCCTACTCTTTGGGGGATATTCTCAAGAACGTGTGTTAACTATCGCGAAATTCGCTTAACGCAACTTCTCACATCGCAGTCTATCGCAGGAAAATAACACCATGTTAACGCAGTATTCTCAACCCGGCGGAACCATGCGATAGTCTCACGATAACGCGACAAATGCCTGCGTTAAAATGTACGCGACGCCGAAAAAATGCGAAACACGAACGTGAAAAAAGTGGCGATGTCCCCAATGGCGATACACAAATCAGCGATAACCAGCGACAGGCCTGCGATTCCCACGCGTCATGCGTGAGAATGCACTATAATAGCAGAGGGAAAAAAAAGATAAAAAAATGTAACTACGTAGCACCATGGACGCACCCGGACTGAGTGCAGAGGACAACGCGAACCCCACAAGCCCCACAGACGACCAGCCAGGAACCCCGGGGCCGGGGAAGGGCAAGGAGAAGAGGAAGAGGAAGACGGGTTCAGTCCGCAGGAAAACCGGATCATCGTCACGGAGGTGACAGAACACTACCAACAACTGTTCGTCACCTCCACTGTGTCATCGGCAACACAAACGGAAATATGGCAGTCCATCGTGAACAACGTGAATGCAGTCGGAGTGTTGAGGAGGTCAATGAAGGAGGTCAAGAGGCGCTGGCATGATGTGAAAAGCCAAACCAAGCAGAAACTCGCTGCCAACCGGAAGGCAGCAACGGCGACTGGAGGTGGGAGTCCTGCGCCACAGGAGGAGCTGGATGAGCTGGAGGAAATGGTGGCCACAGTCATCAGTGCGGAGACGGTGCAAGGAGTCAGGGGTCCGGACACTGCTCGATATGACCTGACCCAACAGCAACAGGGTGAGTAACGACCAGGGACTGGGGGACAGGGGGAGATGGGCACAATGGCACACATGCACAATTATGTGTAGCACACTGCACATCCACAATGACTGTGGAACATGTCCCTGATGGACTTGGCACACTGGAGCACACATAGAAACACCAAGTAGGCCCCCGTCCACCATGTGCACAAATGCCCCCCCATCACCAATCTCACAACCTACCCTTGCACATGTGCTGAACCCAGCAAAGCAGCGACTCTGTGAGCCACACTGACAATGCAAGTGACACTGCATGACCAATAGCATGGCTGCAGTCAAAATACATGACATGGTGCACGACACCACACTGAGGTGGCCCAGTGTGGATAACATCCTCAAAGGAGCAGGTCACACTCTGACGCATCCACGTGCACATACAACCCCTTGCGTCAACAACACATCTGCAGACAAACAATGCACAAGAGTCCATAATCCGTCCAAGAGCACAAATGACCCAAGTCGCCAACATCTCAGCACCGTAAAAGCACACAAGTCAAAGGCACACCGCCTCAAAGGGATAAGGGGCCGCTAAATCAGAGCTGCAGGGTTGACTCTCCCACAATGCAGCACACACACATAGCAATCACAGCACATCAACATTGACGACAATGTGGTACAAAGTGCCACACTTACATCACAGAACAGAGGACACAACTGGTGCCGCATGTGCGTAGAAGCTGGCCAATCACATCAGGCATAGCAGGAAACTGTCAGATGATAATGTACGAGTACAACCTCACATCCGTCATGTAGTCGAAATGTCCACTGTCTCACATCAAATACCCAGCTCCTCCAAAACAGTCACAATGTACATTGTCATGCAGTCTGTATGTAAACATGTACAATGCGTGCACATACATGGAACACACTGTTAACCTGCATCTCCCCTTCACATTGCAGAGGGACAATCAACACCTCCTGCAGAGCAGACATCTCTTCAGTGATGAGGAGGAGGACCCCCTGGCCATCTGCTCCGACACCCTCCAACGGCTCATGGACAGCCTCCGCACCCCACCTCCAGGAGCCGTGCAGCCCAGCTGCATTGAGGTGATCCCACCCCCTGCACAGACCACACAGCAGGAAGCACCCACCACCACGGCTGGCTCCCAGCACCTCACCGAAGAACACATGGCAGTCCAACGCCGTGTGTCAGACTGCCAGAGGGGGCTGGCTGAACAGGTGCGGGTGGGTTTCGACCTCATGGCAGCCAAACTAGATGCCATACGTGGGTGTCTCAGTCCCATCAGGGACCACTTACAGTCCCTAACGGACACCCACAGTCCGCTCCATGCCCTACAACAATCCTTGGCTGACCTCGCTGGAGCCATTACTCAGATACAAGAACTGTCTAGTCAGACAGGCTCCAGCGACGACAGCACAGAGTTGGCACAGATGGGGAGGACAATGGAGAACATGGAGCGGATGCAGGCAGGAAGGATGGCTGCCACAGCTGAACACCAGCGAGATGTAGCTGGGATCTTCCATGCCCTGCAGATCCTCATCTTGCCATTGCTGCCACAGAGCCTGTCCTAGATGACTGCTGCAGGAACTTCGACACACACATCTCCGCCCCCTGATGTGTCAGTGGCACTCAGTGATGCAGCCATACCACCTCCGCCCCCTGATGTGTCAGTGGCACACAGTGATGCAGTCATAACACCACCACACACACCTGGCACACCTGACACAAGACATATCAGAGGACGAAGATGTGGATGGTAATGACTCTGTGTCAAAAAGGAGGTTGTAGCATTCATCCTCCGCCATATGGCCTGTTTCTGCTTGGTACAGCCCTCTGCATCATGCCCTGGTACAACATCTTCTACTGTCCCCCGAAACACTCTGCGACATTCACCTGGACCCCGACATGGACTGCCATATCTGCTCTGGTCACCAATGACACAGCAAACAGGCTGCGGACTCAACCCTTCCTCTACCGATTAACTTGTCATTCCCTAAAGGACTCTGTTTGGCCCTCCACTGGGCAACCATGTAATGTGGGGTGTGCATGGCCATGTACTGCTCCAGCTCAGACACTCCACAGAATGTGAATAAAACATTCCTAATCACACCGATGTGTCATGTCTATGTTCAATCAAGTATAACAGTATGGATGACTGTAGGGACATTGATTGCACAAAAAGGTACACCCTGGGAAATGACATCAATGCGCATGTTTGACTGTGACACACATGGCCAATTAGATGACTGTGAAGGTGTGAACTAGACGTGGCCTCATTGATCATGAACAACAATTTTGCTACCCCCCAACGTAGCCCCACGTCCATGTATAGGGCTGTGTTTTCAAAAATGTCAAAGTCGGTAGGAGGCCCAAAGTAGTGTCCCACATCACATGTGACAACAGAACATCTCTTCGCATACCTACACACACTCAACTGTGTGGACACAGCCTGGTTTGATGGAACACATTGATCCACATGGCAAGAAGTTGGACACCATACTCACATTGCTGAAGACACGTAAGCGCACAGGTCTACCAGCAACTCTCCCAACCACATTGTCTGGCTCACAGAGGTGGAGCTGGCATTAGGGACTCACCCCTAAGTGAAATGCGTCAGTCAGTCCCTCCCTGTGTACGGACAATGCTCATTGAGGCACATGATTTGGCATGCTAATCAACACTCAACACAGTTGAACACTAGTGAAGTTGCGTACACTTTATTAACATGTGCGTGTCAGTACGGGCAAGACCAGGGCCACAACATGCAGACCAATGCATCATACACTAACAGGCAGCAAAGGAACATGTCGGGGTGCAAGACATGGGGAGGCACAAATGAACACCAATCATTACGGATGCCAACGGTCTTAGCCCACCTTGCCTTGCTGGACGAGTCATGTGGTGTTTGGTGAATGCTCATTGCACCGTGTCAGGGGACACCACTCGCAGCCCATGGGATCTGCATAGTCCTATACCACTGGACTGTGCTGACTGTCTGCTCTGCTGACAGTGAGCAGGTGAAGGAGTCCAACAAGGTCACATGTAGTACTACATTGCCATGTGTGTACTCTCCCTCCAGCGGTGTCAGGTTGAGGAACGTTGCCATGCGCCGCTGTCCACTCACCTTGCACAGGTGTGTCAACCCGCAGTGTTGCACGCACATGCATTCTGAGTCCAGGCAAATGCAGCCATGTCCACTGTTATGGTGGGATATGTGTCCATTTCTCCAAGATGCAAAAGGGTGTTGGGACCTGTGCTATGGGTTACAATCTTTTGTGGCTGCAGGAACGTAGTTACTCGTCCATGAAAGCGAGCGCAGCTTCATGGGCAATCGGTTCCAAGAGTACGTCGTTGTCAACTTCAACGAACACGGGGTCGAGCCGATCCATTAGCTGGTCCGGACAGATGTGCTCCGTCCACGCCGTTTCACCAATCCGCAACACAGCCCAATAGGGGAGCACTTCGATGTGGTCACTGCACACGAGGAATTGTGCAATCTCACACGCCCAACTGCCAGCACATACGCCAAATACCAAGGCATCCCATGAACGGGTATCACGATTGCACTCCTGGTCCAACAGGGGCGCACACACCTGTCATAATCCAGTTCAGCTACCGTTGTGTTGGATAGGCAGACATCCATGGGCCACTCGAATATGCATGATCGACAGTGGAACCAGGGCTGGACGCAGGTGACGTACGCAAGACGGAAGCTCAGACGGTAACTGATGCGCAACACTGCCAGTGGCAGTGCCCCCAACAAATGCAGCATTCGGTCACGGTACAGTTCCACGTGACAGGGGTTGTGCATGTACCCGGGATGTTCTGACATTGCGTTGTTCGCTCTCGTAGAACCGGCACTCTTCTGACCTGCGGCTGTTATGTGGATGATATGCCACAGCTCGGAGCAATGAGTCGTATGAGTGTGCAAAGTTTGGACGTATGGGTTGTCCTGTACGTAAGTGTCAAGGCCATTCCATGCAGGAGTACCTCGAGCAAGGACTTCTGTGTGTGGGGTGTGGATACGTTGATCTTTCATTAGCGCTGTGTGTAGTGTGGGAGTCGACATCATCTGCCATGGTATCTCTCTCAGGGGGTGCCTGCCGCATGTAATTCCAAGGTTGGAGGTGCAGATGTCCTTCCACCTTCTGTATTGAGACAAAGGGGCTTTCATCCCTAATGGTAGTCTGACTACTGCTTGTATTCTGGGAATGTGATGTGGCTTTCGCGCTGCAATTGAGGCTAGGCCTTGGGCTTATGGTGCACCAAAAGCGAGGAACACACAACAGTTGGCATGTATGAGCCAAGACCCCGAGCGGCCTTGCGCTCCTTGTACAATCACTTTGTGCGCGGACGCCCTCCGGCTGCATGCAACATTGAAACATTGTCGATTGCGGGCCGTGTGGCGCAGACACAGCAACAGAGACACACGCATCAGTTGGTTTCCTGTGCAGCCCAGATATGAACCACGCCCAGAGGCCAGGGATAATTGTTCACACCCCTATGCTGGCCTGGCGTACGCCGAGCCAGCCCACTCGGCTTACGTATAAAGAGGGGGGCGACGACGCTACGTGTCCCAGTTCTTCCCCACTGCCGAAGGTGACATGGCTGCATCCGCCTGGCATATGACGAGACTCCATCATATAGGGTCCATGACTTGCGTTGCACAGAGTCGGTGGCACCGGTTACACTGCGGCCAGCACGGGCCTACCGCCACGGGAAGGTGACTTTCTGTGCACTGAGGTAGGGGCACCTAAAGTGCTGAGCGGGTGTGCAGCCTGTGATGATGCCGTGTGCACTGATATGATCTCTGCCATTGCAAAATCAAGACCCAGAATCAAGTGTGCGACCTGGTGGACCGCGGTGCGTGGCTGCATAATGTGGAGGCTGCCACGGTCGCGGGCCCCGGGCTTGGAGCTTGCACCGGCACGTGGTGGGCCCTCTTGGAGACGTGGCGGAAGGTGAGCAGTGAGGCCTGGGTGCACAGGGGTGGGCAATCCCCGCTGGGCGGCGGGAGGGCTGGGGTGCAGCAGCCTGTGTGCGCAGGGGCAGCCAAGCGATGTTGCTGTGTGCAATGATATGTACTCTGCCATCATTAGCTGTGGACTCTGTTTCAGATGAGGGACCTGGTGGACTGCAGTGTATACCGGCACGTGGTTGGAGACACACCGGTGGCAGCAGGTGAGCTGTGAGGCCTGGGTGCGCAGTGTCGGCACTGTCTCTCCATGTCCCTCTCTTTCTTTCACTGTCTCTCTCTCTCCCTCTCTTTCTCTCTCTCTCTCTCTCTCCCTCTCTTTCTTTCACTGTCTCTCTCTCTCCCTCTCTTTCTCTCTCTCTCTCTTTCTTTCACTGTCTCTCTCTCCCTCTGTTGCTCTCTCTCCTTCTCCCTCTCTCCCCCTTTCTCTTTCTTTCTCTCTCTCCCTCTCTTTCACTCTCTCTCTCCCCATTTCTTTCTCTCTCACTTTCTCTCTCTCTCTCTCTCTCTCTCTCTGTCCTTTGTTGAGCGCATGACGCACCTTATTATCTTCAATTTTGTCTTGCAGGCTGTGACTTACAGATTGTCCAGAGAAGACCCGCCATGACTCTTCCAATTATTAGTGTTGAGTTAAATTTGAATAAAATAATTATTTTTGGAATTCTAAGATGTATGAATGTTTTTCCTTTTTCTGACCACACATGAATGTTAATTGTTGTACTTGTGCGACATCAGGCGAATTGTTGTGTTCATGAATTTGTAAGGTAGATGTGAAATATCTTTGTCCGGGGGTCGCCGGGGGGGGGGTGTCCTGGGGGAGGTGGGGGGCCTGGGTGTGGTGGTGGTGGGTGTTGTGGCCCTCTTGGGGCTCCGAGCTGCATGATCAGTAGCTCCATGGCATCTGTTGTTCTTCAGGTGTGGCTCTGGGCTCCCTTTCATGGTGCAGGTTGTCGTCCGACTTAACACCAGGTAGGAGCAGGTGTTAAATCCCTGCTGCTAACGCGCCTTATCGCATGTTTTTGATTCTTATCGCCGATCTGGCTGGTCGTTGTGAATGTTGCGAAGTGGTGTTTCCACTGCTTTTTGCACGGGAACGCCTACTCTGCATCTCATTAGCGTTAGTTGCCGGTGTCATCCGTGGCGATGTTTTTTGCGGCTGCTATCGCAGGTAAACTGGTGATATCGGCTGTTAGCACCAGCTTGTGAATGGTGCGATGAATTTATCACCACTTTGGCTGTGATAAAGTGCCGCTAAATCGGTGATAATTCCTTGTGAATATGTCCCTTTATTTTTTATTGCGCGGTCGAGGTGCATGGGTTCAGGGTGAGTGACAACCGGTCTCTATACTAATAAGGCACTCTTGCTGGTCCTAAAGATAACACTCCATAACTCCACTCCTTAGCCCATGCAGCTATTCCTATCTCGCCTCTCCTGTCCCTTCGATCCCCCTCGTCTTTCTACATTCTTCTGTACCCTCCTTTCTCCTCTTTCTTGTTCCTCCTCTCTCTCACATTCTCCTTCACGCATCTAAACTCCTCTTCCTGCCCATTGGCCTGCTCTCCCTGCAGCCGCTGCCCAATTCTCACCTCTCCACCAATCTCCCACCGAATCCCACCTTCATCCTTATCTCTGCTCTGTCATTCCTCCCTGTTGTTCCTATAATCCACCATGCCCTCCCCTGCTTTTCTGATTCGCCCTTCCTTTCACTAATCCTGCGCCCCTCCTGTTTTCTTTTCTTCAGTCTCCTGTCACTTGTTTCCTCAATGCTGCTAAGGCTCCTTTCCTGCCTCCACTCTCGAAGGCCCTATACATTATAACATTCACAGACTTTTTCTTATTTATGTACCCTGCAGTAAAATGTAGGTGTATTTTTTCTCTGTGGTCATTATTTACACAAACAATGATTTCTCAGAGACAGTACTCCTAGAGAAAACAATCTACATGCCATTTCCAGCTTTCATTAACATGGTAAATTAGCAAGTAGTGTAACTCACACTAAACGGTCATGTTTGGTTGTCCGGGTTATTTTCATGTTAGCAACCTTATTATGAACTTTTGACGCACAGAACAAGTCCGGTAACATTCTCAATTTTACAGATGTAAACAACAATGCCTCCCTCTCTTCCCCCCAGGACTGGCTTTTTAACTAGAGAAATATATGGCATTAAAGCCACAGTGAAGGCGAAACCATCAAATCTTTGCTTAACTAGGGAAACAAGAGACAACAGTGCCAGCCAATGATCTGCAAGCTGAGCTTCAAACTTAATCCAGATGGCTGGGAATTTGGAGGTTTGGATGCAATTTATAATGGAGGTGCCTTGGACATTTCTTATTTCATTATTTACTTGTTCATTGTTTTATAGAGCACAAACTTCAACATATCTGGGTTCAGAGACTTGTACAGAAGGTGTGCAAATCCAGGCACAGATCAACCATAGCTGATTGACAACAGAACAGAGCAGTTTTTTTTACAGTATGTTGCTCATAAATGTCCAGAGGGAACTAGAATTGCAGTGTACAGGAGGTATACAATAGTACACACGAGATAAGTACAGGAGTGGTGAAAGATTCTCCAGTCCTCTAGACAGTGCTGCAGCTGCTTCTCTGGACGTAGTTGTTCTTCATTCGAAGTCCTTCAAGCAGTGCTGCAGCTGCTTCTCTGGTCCTGTCGGTAATTCCTCATTCTAAGTCCTCTAGGCAATGCTGCAGCTGCTTCTTTGGTCCCAGTAGTAATTCCTCATTCTTAGTCCCCTAGATAGTGCTGCAGCTGCTTCTCTGGTCCCATCGGTAACTCTTCTATTCTGTGGCGCAGATTTACAAGAACTGGCGCATCCCTGCATATTAGCAGGGATGCGCCAGTTTAATTGTGACACGGAAAAATACCCCTGCGCCACCATGGATGTGCCGCATTTACAATGCGGCACACCGTGGCGCAAGGATAGACAGATGCGTGACGCATCTTGTCGGCGTAAGGGCAGCGCATTGCTGGAGTCGTGTTGCAAGTACGACGCAACTCCAGCAATGGTTAGGAATGCCTATTCCTAACATGCTGCATCACTCCTTACGCCTGCTTCAAGCAGGCGCAAGGTTTTGACGCAGTGGCGTCGTAAAAGTGACTCAGTGAAATCTTGTAGATTTCACTGAGTCACTTTTACAAGGCTTTCCTGCGTGGGAACGCCCACCCTGCATACATTATACCTGACGCAGGTATAATGTAGCGCAGGGCTTTACAATGTGACGCATCTCCCTAGATGCGTCACGTTGTAAATATGTCGCAACGTGGCGCATTGTTTACGACGCTGCTGCGTCACAGAAGAGACGCAACGGCGGCGTAAAGTTGTCGCAAGGGGCTTTTAAATCTGCCCCTAAGTCCTCTAGTCAGTGCTTCAGCTGTGTCTCTGTTCATACATCCACTACACTCCAAACTAAAACACATAGGTAAAACATATTATAATTTACAACACCAATAGCTCTAACTCTGACAAATGTGAGACCAGTTGCATTGCAAATGCTTGTTTAAAAGGTTCTTATGCCCAGTCCAGTAGCGGTCCGTGGTAGGAGTGCCGGCCGGGCGGTGACGTGGGGAGGGGCAGGGTGGGGGGTAGTAAACCACGGATTACGGCCGAATACAGGTAAGTAAACATTTAAATAAATAAAACGAATTTCGTTGTGAGCGCTGCATCGCCAAATGTGATGCAGTGCGCGCAACGAAATTCGTTTTATTTATTTAAATGTTTACTTACCTGTATTCGGCCGTAATCCGTGGTTTACTACCCCCCACCCTGCCCCTCCCCCGCCCCACATCACCGCAGGGCCGGACTGGCTACCGGGCGTTTTGGTGTGCTGCCGAGCTGGGGGCTGATGTCACTGCGGTGGGGACTAATTTCGGTGATGGAGACCTGCGTGTGCTTCGAAATAAACAAAGCAAAACGAATTTCGTTCAGCACACGCAGGTCCCCATCAACGAAATCAGCCCCCAGCTTGGCAGCATGCCAAAACGCCCGGTAGCCAGTCCGGCCCTGCCGGCCGGCACTCTTACCACGGACCGCTACTGGCCCAGTCCCTGAAGCAGACTCCCACCAAGTCATGGCTGGCATTCGCTATTCCATGCTGTGCATCTCTGGGTAGGGCTCTCCCGTCCTTCGGTTACTGCTGTCGCTCTTCTTTTCTACTGTCTCTCTTGGGACTTTTACAGTTCAAGACAGTTCTCTCTAGTTTCCTTTATAAATGTTTCATACTCCACTCGCCAGCACCCTCACTCTGCTCCAACGCTCTTCATTTGTTTGCTTAAATGTACTTATGTGAAACCGGCCCAAATTCCACTTGTTAGCATAAAAGAAATGCAGCCATATGTGATTCATACTAACCTTTTATTTGCATCCTAGCAACTTAGATCAAGTGCTAAATAAGGCATAACTAGGCATCTAGAAAATGCCATTATCTGTCGTGGAATACTGTATGTTCTTTCGGAAATCTCGGACTTTTCTGACATATTTTAACTTGCAACTGAAGATGTATTTACCCAATGTTTTTTCTTTCTCCTATATTGCCACTGATATCACGACCCACTCCTCAATGTCCCATAGACAACGGCTACCTGCGTTATTTGTGCTTTATTTTCCTTAACAATTTCGACCTAATATTCTATACAAACGCGTCAAGATTTTTACCAACAGAAAATCCGCGTCCGTAAAAGCCCTGCTCAGCCCACACATCCCATTCATTGTCGTCCTTTTATCACACCTGCCTTCACTCCACTGCCCCCCTGTGGAATAAAGGATCAAATTTAAAATCCTCGATACCATACATGAAGCTGATTGTAACAAATGACCCGACCATCTCCGAAAATTGGTCGACATATCATTCAAGTTACAATCTTGTGTGCATCTAACCAGCACCAGCCTATCAAACATTTTAACCTTCAAACGAGTAAAGCATACAGGCAGGTCTCCAGATGTTCTGGGCCTGAAACTATGGAATGTATTACAGCCCATCCTAAGAGCAGAGATAAATCACCTCCTGTTGCGAAAACCCCTAAGGACTGAACTCTTCATACAATAATATATCTGATCACATATGTTGACAAGTGCTGCCATAGTATGATATCGAATAGGGATGCCTTACCTCGCATTTAATTAGATTCCACCCCAACTTATCTTAACTCTAGACTCTTAAGTGCTCTAGAAAACTCCTGCATAATTCTACTTGGCTCACATACTTCACTCCTATACATAGTCCCTGTGTTGTTTAAAGAAAGCTGTCTCCCTGGTCCAGGTAAGTGGCATTCCCTCCGCCATGAAGCAGATCAAGGAGGAAAAGCATTACCTGACACTTAATGGTTACACCTAATTTTAGAAATGAAAAAACTGACATCTAGAAACTTGAAAACACTTGAAGATTTTAATATCCCACCTTGGCAACAGCACTGTTTCATCTACAACTGAACGCATATAACACACTGGTAATTATTCGAAAGGAACTATTGGGGACATCACGATGCCGGTGGGACAGCCACAGACAGGCCGTCGGTGGCAGTCCCACTGACAGACAGCCCTTCGGGCCGATCGACGCATTAGGATGCAGATGGTCGAACCCTTGTATGCCGGGGGATGGACGGCCGCCTCTGACAGAATCTACTGATCCTAACGGGGTGGCAGTCGGAATCGTGCTCCTGACGGCAGTGCTGCTCAGGCACTACCGTCAGCATCACAATGTCCATTTCCCACAGCCTTTTCATGGCGGTCCCACTGCCATGAAAGGTTTGTTGGAAAGGGACTTTGGGGGCCTCAAGCAGGGCCCCCTTGGGCCACTGCTAAGAGGCCAGGAGGGCACATGTGGTGCCCCCCAAACATCCATGCAGCGTGTGCCAGGCACAAATGGTGCCTGGCACACATGGTGCCTGGCACTCGGTGCATGGATGTTTGAAAAAATGGCTTTTTCTACTGCTGCTTGTGCTGCAGCCCTTTTCCGCTTCATGACTGGGTCAGGCCTGAAGGATACAGTACTGGCCCCTTACAGGACTTTCACTTATTGCAGAGTGCAGTTCAAAAGTGACCGCTACAAGCAGTTTTCATTTCGCTTTCACTGCTGTGAATCACACCTAGGCCTGAGGGCATAGCCGGCTTTAGGGCGGTGGCACCAGTGCGGCCGCACTGGGCGCTGACCTAGAGTGGGGACTCTGTGTTTAGCAATAGCACGATTTAAAAGTACCTGCTGCAGACACTGTTAGACATAGGTGTCTAGGGTTCAAGAACCTTGATCTGGATTGCGCAGCCTCTTGACAGTTCTATATCTGCCACTAGATTGTTTTTAGGAGCTTTGTTAGAGGTGGGAACTTTTGTGGATAGACTTGTTCATAATCTGGGTGAATGCTTTGTTAATATTGATAAAATCGATGCCAATGTTATTAATGATACATTTGTACATAAGAACGAAATCGCATCACTATTATCAAATACGCCCTTCATGAACTCTTCATCAACCCGACTCAGAAATACGTGGTCAGGCAGGCTCGGTGACCTAGGCTTGAGGTTACTGATAGACAGGTTACAGGTGGGATGGCATGTAGCCGGCAGACAAATGTGTGAATAGGGCACTTAGGTCCATTCCCTAGATAAGTGCAGCAACACCAAAATAGTCCAGGGAGATTGGCCCCAATAAAGCACACATGGGCAGAGAGGTGCACGCATTCCCAAAACACCATATGAAGTTTGGAACACACAGCCAATCAGGACACAGCGCACACAGTACATGCAGTGATCACGAGCCCCTTATGCTGGACATCTGGACACATTACCCCCTGGCCCACATTGTGTCCACACAAGGTCGAGGCCCACCTGCATTTGTTATCAGGGGCCTTATTTATGACTCAACCGACAAGGCCTGGATTATTTTACCAAAAAAGGATTTACAGAAGTACTTTATGATACCCAAAGAAATGTATAAAACCCTGTTCAGATCGATTGTACTTTGAGACAGTACTCAGACCCGCTTCTCCCAGCCAAAGTGTTTAATTAAACCAACTTTTTCTGTTTTGCCAAAGACCTCTTGTCTTTGTTTTTTACAGGTAAATTCATGTTCGAGCAACAGCTTTCACTTGTGCATTTTATTTCATATTCCCACACACTGGAAAAGTATGTTATTTCAATACCCCGGCTAGATGCCTATTTATTATGTCACTACTAGAAGCACATAAAGAGAAGGAATGACCTTCCCATGCAGAGAGCAAAGAAAGAGATACAGAATATGGAAGATGTGGCCTACTGGACAATAGCTGCTGATACTGAGGTAGAAGAGTGAGGGGCTTCTCAATCAGACAAAAGTAGTAGACAAATCTGAATACTGCGAAAAGGTGTAACTGGTGCTTCCTCTGCAATTTGAGAAGTGGCAATAGGAAGAACAAGTTGCCTCGCAAGTGTTTTGTTGTATAGTTGTTTCTGCCGTACAGTGCTTTCACCAATACATGACCTGCATTTTTGTTTTGTTCTCCCTCTTTTACTCTGTGCTTCCTTCCTCTCATTATGCTACAGTTTATGAGTCCTCATAAGTGGTAGCAGCCTTTTGCCTTACTTTCTTTGCTCTTGTGGCGGAAGAGACTTTGCCAGTACTTCCTCTGACTGTTTCCCATTAATGAATGGAATCTGTTAATATTCCCATCTTCTATCCGTGAATGTGTATGCCATCAGACCTGTGTACTGCTTCTGATGAGTAAACAACTTCTGCTGCCTTATCTTCCTTGAGAATATTTGAGCCCTTCTGAAGAATTAGAGGGATTGTGCCTGAAAGTCCAGTGTTTTTTTTTTATTTCCCCCACATTTACCCATGATGAGATTGAGCCAGCTAGGGATTCATTTAAATCCATAACTGTAGGAAGGTAAGATCCTTCTGCATGGTTACTCCCACTTCTTGCCTGATGCTAGGCTGTATTTTGACTAGTCTGACTGGGATCCTGCTAATCAGGACCGCAGTCTATCTGCTTTATCCCTAAATTGTTGTGTTGAGTACTTAGGTACATTCCAGATTGGATACTGGGGTACCCTTATCAGTCCCTAGTATATGGTTCTAAGATACCCAGGGCATAGGTACCTCAGAAGTCTCTCATGGGCTGAAGCATGCATTATGCCACCCATGAAAGACCATGCAAAATGGAGCTAAAGGCCTGCCATTGCAGCCTGTGTAAGTTGATGCTAGCACGACTTACTAAAGATATAGGTTTCCTATATCTAGGGTCACTGCACTTAAAACCTATAAGTCACCCCTAGAGCAGGCCTTTGCAATCCTGAAGGCATGGTGCTTGGTTCTAAGTGAGAGGGTGCCCCTGTATGAGCAGGACACCCCTGCAGCCTACAAAGTCCATTCTCCAGGGTTGTCAGTGAAGCAGCCATATACTATATAGAGGGGCACCTCGTAATTACATGATGACCATCTCGAAAACGAATCCTATCATGTTTGGTATCAAACATGTTGGAATCATACCCCCACACTGTTTGGAGGTATGATTCCAAACAAACATGTTGGAATCACACCCCCACACCGTAAACGGTGTGGGAGATATGATTCCAAGCACTGGAAGAGCTCTCCGTTAGGCTATCAGTGTTCCTGGTGCCAACCTTCTAGACACGGACAGCACAAAATGGTTGCTGCCAACCAGAGACACATTTCTGCCCTCCTGCTGCTGAGCCAAACTCGAGCAGAGGAAGGTGGAACAATAGGCATCCTGTCACAGGGAGGTGTGACCACCTCCCAGACAGGATTTAGTGTATTGGGACCGGATGGGTGCGCTTGTCAGCGCCAGAAAGTCTGCATGAGGGGCACACTTGGTGTCCCTGTGCATAGTCCAGTTCAAACCAGTTCTGGGAGCTGTCGGCTCCCGCTCTGGCGCGAAACTGTACAAAGGACATGGGAGTAACCTCCCCCCTGTCCAGACCCTCCCCTGGATCTTCCCAACCCTTTCCCTAGGGTAGGTACGTAAGGGCTTACCTGGGTGTAGGTCCCTAGATTCGTCGTGGGATAAGATTCAGATCAGACACCACTGCACTTCTACTGTCTGGGCACTCTGGACTTTGTTTGGGCCTAACTTCGTCTCCCTACCAGATTGCTGCATCGTCTGTGCATCATACAGGAACCTTCCAAGGCCTGTGAAGCATCGAAGACAACTGAAGAAATCTCCCTTGATGTGCAGGACTCACTCCCCTGCATTCGCAGGCACCACAACTAAGTCAACCGGTCTGCAGATCCTGAGCTCCTCCTGACTCCGTGGGCTCTGCAACACAGGTGGTGGTTTTCCACAGCTCCCGAGGCCTGCCCTGTCCTCTCACCAAGTTTGAGGCCAGTATCCCTCATGGGGGTTGCAATAACCGAACCCCTGTGCACCGCATCCAACTTGCAATTGCAAAGGCTTGTTGGCTTCTTTGCAAGAAGATCTTCGGGCTCCAAATAGCCTCAACCTCGAGCACCTCCCGTGACCAGAATCTTCAGCCACACCACATCGTGTGCATCGTCTGCATCTTTTTGTGAGCTGCTTGAGGTCTTCTCCCGACTCCAGTGCCTCTGGCCTGTGGGTCCACTTGAGGGTCAAACTTGTTTCTTTTGGGCTCCCCTGATTGCTCGGGCCTGACCTGACTCCCCTGCCTTTGGTGAGTCCCCTGGACCTTGTTGGTCCTGACGTTGCTCCTTCTTTGATTCCTGCATGGCTTGCTTTTGCCAAGGCTTGTTTGTGCTCCCGATGGACACCGACCCCTCAGCAGTCGACACTCTTCGTGGGACAACTCATGCATGGCTCCTGGTCCTCCTCAGCGTCGCCTGGTCCTCACAGCTGCAGAGTCATGGTCATCGTCATCCATCCTGCAACACCCGACATCGGAGGGCTTTCGTCTTCCAAGTCTCCTGGTCACCCCTGAGTGACATAGACTCCGTCCCCTCTGCTTGCAGGTACCTCTCATCAAGAATCCATCCTTGGGTTGCACCGGAAACTTTCTCCTTCTTCGCCAGCGACACTTTCCTGAAATCCTCCATTGGGTTTGACGGCGGTTTCCAATGCCACTCCACATGTATGCACCCGGCTTCCCTGCTGTAGTTAACGTAGGTACTAGGGTATCCACGGGCAGGGTGGCTCTCCAACCTTCTGTCTTCCATGGGGTTTCTTCAAGGGCCACTGGGAAGGGTCCTTGGTCTTTAAAAATCCAACCGCGACTTGCCCATAGAGTTGTACGGAGCACGCGGTCGTGTTTCCACACTGCACACGAACTCCGTGGGGTCCCTATCTACTCACCTTGGGTGGTTCCTTGGGGTCCCAGCACTTATATGTCCTCTCGACACTGTCTTGACTCGAGTCGTGGTTCATATACACTTTCTTAGTATATGGTTTGGTCCCCCACTGGGGCCACTGTATATTTTGTGCTATTTACTGTGTTTCTTTGCTAACTCATTGTGTGCATTGTATTTATCTCTGTGTTGGAGATACTGAAACATACTAGAGAGTTTTATATAATAAATACATATTTTTATAACCACTTGTTGTGGTTCTTTTTCACTTAATCTATACTATAAGATTGCATTCTGGTAAATCAAGCTGCTTTACACTCCTTCTGGACTAAGCCTGAAGGCTGCTCTCCACAGCTACCACTTAGAGAGCTTTCTAAGGTTGTCTAAGACCTCTTAAATCACCATAAGGGTTGTCTGGACTGGTGCAGGGTGCCCACTTACATAGGTGGACATCATATACCAGGCCAACTTCTCACAATAACTATGACGCTCTATAGGTTGGCATTCTAGTCCCCCATAACCCCAACTGGGTCATGACAGTCTGCGAGGCTCATTTGTCAACATGGACTCCAATTGTAATCCATTCCAGGCTATGGCTCAGACCATTTCTAAGATACAAGAAGACCTTGAGCTCGCTAGACAGGAGTGAACCTTTTTTATTAAACAAGATACTCAAATTAGGCATACCTACGGAATATTCTGAACCTGGAGAAACTAGTACTGTTACATTTCTAGGGCTCGCCAACTACTGACACTTCATTGAAAACTTCTACAAGGTAGTAAAGCCAGTCACTGAACTCATCTAGAAAATACATCCTTTTAAGTGGTGAGAAAAGGAAGAGCAGACATTCTAGATGCCAGCGTCAATCTTTACAGCTGCTCCAATCCTTTGACATCCTCGGCCTCATTTATGAGGTTTTGCCTTAGGGCAGCGCCGCAGGCCTTCCTGCTGCACTGCCCTACGGCAAAAGAAAAGGACAAGAATGCCCTGTATCTATCAGATATAGTGCATTCCTGTCCTTTTCCATTCACCGGCGCACAATGGGCTGCCGTGCGCCAACACAGGCATCTTTGCAAGTGTGCCTGCGTTGCAGGGATGATTATTTTTGTGCAGGAAGGTTTCCAATCCTGCACAAAAATAATCATCCCTGCAAACAATCACAAGAGATCTTTTCTTCTTTCTATGTGTGCTGCAGAGTACTGAGTGCTGTACAGCGTAGTGGCCTCTTATATAGGAGGCGTTGGTAACCTGTACTTAAAATGGTGTCTGATATTTATACGACTTGCATTTACCTATATTGTTTATTTTGATTTGTTCTGGTTGGTTTGTTATTTTTGGTTTGTTCAAGAGCAGTCATTCAGAGCCATAATCACAAAATACATGTTTTTATCTATGCACCTCCTTTCAACTTGGCATAAAACCGACGCGCTTTTGAAATTTTCCGGCTGAGTGATTGACTCTGGTGCTGCACAAAGTTTCCCACTCTTTACACTTCATAGAAAACCTGACTATAATGATATCTGACACATAAAAGTGCATGTTCACTTTGTACTTGATTCTTACGTGACACTCTGATCTATGCACACATAGTATTTGATAACACCATTGTGGAGAGTCTTTACTGTAGAATTTATTGGAGCATATTTACAAGCCCCCTGCACCGCCAGTATGTCACTTTTTCCCATAATAAAAGTGACGCACCGGCGGAGCAAAGGACTTGTAAATAAGCCCCATAGTTTCTTACATAGAATGCTTACTAAAGTTTAAAGAAAGGCATTTGATGTTTAGTTTATAAAAAACGTCCTTGACTAGCGAAATTTATTAATATGAATGATTTAGAATTAATAAATTGATATGGATTAATAAAGTGACCAACATGTAGTAACAAATGTATAGGCTTCATTGCAACAAATAGATTTTGAATGATAACATTTTATACTGTAAGAATGAATATTAGTAATGTGCAGTTTATTCTAAACCATCCTCTTTATGTTATTACTGAAACCTGATTTATGATTCTAAATGTGTGCTAATTTGTCTGTGTAACTCAGAGATATTGTTATTGGCTCCGAACAATCCTATATGTGTATCATTCTAACATAGGTCAAATAATAAGAAATGTCCAACGTATGCATTAATAATACACGTATGTACTTTCAAATGTAGTGCTAGGGCATACCTATTAATGTGCAATTTGATTCTTCATATTATGCAAATTATGCAAGAACTTCAAGTACTAAAGAAAAATATTCATATATATTTTAAAGTGCTCACGTATAGTCATTGTGCATCATTGAATTTAATGTCTTAAGTTAGCCTTCACTCAAAGGCCTGTATTTTGTTTCACAATTTACTGTGCTCCTGATGTTTGCTGACTTGCTTTTCCTTATAGGCATTCTCATGCTTTGCTAGGTTAGAATAGATGCATTTCTTGTAACAGCAATAGATACATGTCTGGGTAAGGAATTGGACTGCAAGCACATGGGAAACCTGTGGACGAATAATGGACTATTGTGCTTTAGCCTAAGCGTGTGACCGAGACGATGTTCCCATGTGGGATCCTTCTCTACTGTTTCAGAGTGTGTACCATGTGAATCCATACAGAGACTGAAACGAATACAAGGGATTTCTATTGATGACGCAATCAATGGGGAGTTGCCTACGGACTCCATCAATTATAAATTATTGTTGCCCTGGCTGAAGGAGGAGATGGCTTTGGACTTTCTTGCAGGCTGTATGCTGAACTTCTTGGCTGAACCCCTTTTCTCCAAACCCTATGCAGAATCTTCCTTGGACTCCATCCTGAACCATTTCTTAATCCCCATTGCCTCTTGGGTGGACTCTTAAGACAGTCCCTTATGTCCTTTTACTTCCCCTAAGTGTTGTTTAGACTGACAGTGATTTCCGACCTATTGAAGACTCTTGATCAAGCTTCCGTAATGCTTCTGCTGGTGTTACTCATACTCTTGTGTCTTATCCCTATTGTTTTCTATAGCGTTGCTTGATTTCTAAACTCTAAGCATTCTTGTGCCCTGTTTGTTGCTTTGACCATTTACATTGCTAATATATAGAAAGGACCAATTGAAATTATTTTTCTTCGGGCACCAAATATTAATGTTATTGTTTTGCATTACAGACACAGAGGTGCTGGTCTGCTTAATTTTTAATCGCATACATTTCTTTAGGAGGCTTGGCCTTCCTGTTGCTATCCTACACCTATACAGTATGGTCTTAAGAGTGTTTTTTTTTTTTGTAACATAGTTTTATTGATTTTACAAATAGTACAACACACAAAACTCGACTGTCAATATCAGTATTGACTGTGCATTACAAATGGCAGTGGCAAATAACACAACATCAGTGTCCATATTGAATGTCTCTAGACATTTCCAAAGGAAATAATAAGAGTTAGACCTTCGATCAGTACATAATGTCAGCAAAGTATGGTAGACACAAATTACATATCATGAACATGTGAGAAAGGAAACAGTCTGAGCATAGACAAGCGAGCATCGTATATTGTCGCATCAGTCCTAATACTAACAAAATAATAAGTAAGAAGATAACCAACTCCCCCCGGTTCACTGGTTCGTAAATACAGAGAAATAACCCAATCTCCTGTGGGACCACCTCTTGTGCGTTCAAGGACTGTGTTACATAGTGGTGCATAAAGACATATAATGACAACCCTAGTGGGCAAAAAGGTCCATATACATGTTTACAAGGAGTAAATAGCTGACATTTGTCAAATAGATATAGTCACATCATTCAGGGAAATACAGGAGTAGCGGGGTGAGTCTGAGCTATTGGTGACGCTGGGGGTGTAAAGGAATCCATAGCTTTGAAAATTTCCAACATTTGATCCCATTATCTTAAGAGTGGTTTATATGAATCTTATTTCTAACTTGTAATAAACACCTTTGAACTTGGCTACCGATTCAGGTCCTCATTGTGTAGCTAACTCTCTCTCCCCTCAGTGAGCACAAACAAGATCCATTGGAGAACCAAGTTAGAAAGTAAGTAAGAGTTTACGATCTGGTGGTAGTGGAGGGAAGAAACCCCTCTGTATGTGTGGGTCCAGAAACGCTGTATCAAATCTGCTGGATCTGCTGAACATAACAAAGCTCCTTCTTGTACTGGTCGTTGTTTGTAAAATTCAGACTCTGTAAGAGTGCTGTATTGATTATGACAGAAGCTCTTGTCAAGAGCTGAATGTGATATGCTGGTGACAGCAGTGTACAATCAGTATGGGCCATGGAGCATTTCCAGATATTTCTCTTATTGAACTCTGACTAGCACCTGTAGTAGGCTTGTTGCTTTTTGTTAGAGGGACTGACATCCCAAGGCTTTAAAAATGGGTTTTATTTTCTATGGAAGGGGTTGCAGTACCAGTGGGTCACCATGTGTGGTGCTGGACCTATTCCAGCTCTGAGATAGAATACATTCACTACTGTTTGGGTCCTTTTTGGCTCTGTAACTTTAGAGGTGCAGATGTGACTAGAAATGGGCGTACTCTTTTGAAGATGAGGGCATGCTCCTTCCTTAATCATCCCTAACCCTCCCTTAACCCTGTGCTGCATCAGATCCTGTGAAGACACCATTTATGAGTTGGGAGGTGCTGCAATGCAAGGCCCTGCCGCATTCTGAGTAGCACTGCATCAGATCTGGTGAAACCTTCAGTTGAGCAGGAAGCCAAGGTCCCAGGGCCCAGAACCTTGAGGTCAGCACTTCGGGATCATGACTCACTACCACATAAAGCCAGAATAGGGAACCAAGTCAGGTCCAGTTGGGTCTGGTTAGCTGAAAAGCAGGAGAGGCCTTGGGAAGCTTGTTGTGTCCCTGTAGCTCAAACAGGAGGTCACCTAAATGACTATGAGAATTACTTCGGAGCTCTTGGTTTCAAGGCACGTAGGCCCAGTCTTCCTTCTTCAGAAGATTAAGAAGAAGGACAGTCCTTCTTCTCAATCTTCTCAAGTCCAGGAGTGTTCTGATTTCAGGTTCAGAGGGTGCCACTTTTATACCCAGCTCCAGCCTATGCATGGGAGACACACCTTTGGCTAGCCATAAAACTGGTGCAGGTCAGTTCTGCTCTTTCCTCTGGGTTTGGATACAATCTGTCTAGTGAAACAAAGGGCAGGCAGGGTCAGGTGTGATCTGCATTTGCCATTGATAGGGTATGTATCTTCTGGATTCAGGAAGAGCTGGGTATATGAAATGTAAACAGGGCAGGGGCACGGCTCCTCCCCAACTACCCTGTCACGCAGACGCTCACCTCCCCACACCAACATTGTTTTGTCCACTGTCTGTAAGGAATACACATCACAGGAGAGCCATCACCAATCATGTGACCCTGGACACTGGCCAAAAGGCACATTTGGTTAAGCCTGGAAAATGCCAACTTTCTAAAAGAGGCATTTTCAAAATAGAAATTTAAAATCCAACTTTACCATTAAAGAGGATTTTAAATTACATCAAAATGTGTGGAGGAAGTATTTTTCTAGCCGCTCCCACACTCAATTTATCACTTAATAAATGCATTAAGGTAAACTGCTATTAGTTACCATGCCACAGTGAAAAACAACTTTGGGGGTTTTCACTGCCAGGACATGTAAAACTTATGTACACATGTGCTCCTTTTTAAATACCATGCACTGTGCTCTATTCGTCTCCAGGGCTTACGTTAGGGGTGACTTATAATTATTATAAAGAAAGGTTTAGGGCAGGTAAAGGTTTATAGCAGGCCTGAGACAGTTTTACAGTGCTATTTTAGTGGGGGGCAGAATGGGTGCTACAGATTACAAGAAGGATTTCATTTGCAGGCCCTGTGTACATGTAGTACCATTTATTAGGGACTTGTAAGTAAATTGAATGTACCAATCAGGTGTATACCACTTTTACCATGTTTGGAAGAGAGAGCACAAGCACTTTACCACTGGTTAGCAAGAGTAAAGGGGAAACAGCGTTTGCAGACAGAACTACACAGTGCCATTACAACGTAGGCACTACAACGAACGCTTCATTACCACGTGTTCTATTACAACGCAAGTCTAATCTGCAAACAGGGGGTTCCAATAGAATTCAAGACAGCTTGCGGATATAGAGATGGAGAGATGCTTAAAAAAATTATGCATTCGCTGCCTAAAGTGTACATTTATAAATGTTCACATTTTCCTTTCTTGGTCGGGATGGCGAATCTTCTGTTTGCTATTTTTATCCAAATTAGCGGGCTGCATGTTTAATAAAGCTTTGAGGCATTGCAAACTGACACAAAGAGACACAAAGCGATGCATTGCTATTTACTTTCCAGCGCAAAAGGTCATTTGTGCTGGAAAAGTGGCCTTTTAGCAGCGCAAAATATGCTTTGCACTGCTTTGCATCACTGCTCACCAAGTGGGCATTACATGGGCGTTACTTAGGTGGTTCTTCACAAACACAGATAGGTTTTAACACAAAACCAGATCTACTGATAAAGCCTGACCTGGCTTTGTGTCAAAAACTAACACCTTCCTGAAACAGGCATAAAAATAGAGAAATGTTTTAATTTTTCAAAAAAAAAAAACCCAGCCACATTGCATGTGTGCTGCAGTGCACAGCACACATCCGATGCGTTGGATCTGTCTGAAATGTGTCTAGACATAGGAACTTGTACTGGAAAGATAAACTTGGCGTACAAAGACCGTGCAGTCACTCCTGCACCATGGTGCAAGGCTGTGCGTTGTGCAAGGCAGCCTATTTAAAGGCCAGGCATAGAGGATGAACAACAGTAGCAGTCAGACCTTAGTAGATATAGCACTGCACTGTGTTGCGCGTTGCGCCCCTTGCACAACACAGCGCGGCAAATATGGTTGCTGCTCTGTGCCATGTGAATAATTAGTAAATCAGCCTCTGGATATATAATAATAATAATATAATATATAGAACGCTCTTTGTAACAAAGACCCAATCAAGAAAGAGAATTGGAGAATGAAGTGACTCTCTGTTCAACCAGCACAAACTAAAACCATGAAAGATTAGTATTGTTAGAACTCTTGTCGCATAATTTTATCTAAAGTTAATGCCTGAAAGAGCGAACAAGCTGTTGAAAATATGGATACTTGCTGCAAATGCATTTAGGAAAGAATAAGCAAATGTATGCATTGCCTAAGAATTAGTCAGTGATATTTTGTTTAAAGAACAGGCCACACTATAGAGAAATAATTTCAGACGACTGGGTTTCTCATCGTTATCCTTGTTCGGACATTTAATAAAATTGTGCACTCCAAAAGCACTTTTGGATCAGTGAGAAACACAGGGTAGTATCCCTCTTTAAAAAAAAAAAGTGATTTAATATTTACAGGGAGTCTTAAAATTGTCTCACAAACATAATCAAACTGCCCCAACTATGCCGTGCCTTGCCTATGCCCTCTCTTAAGCTAAGATTTTAAAAAAAAGAGTCATGGAACAATGAAAAACACTCCCACGCAACAGACACTCATAAAAATATCCTAAAAACCTAAAAAATCAGCTTTGAGTTGAATACATTTTAATATGAAATTGCCATCGCATCATCTCAAACCATTCCTTCTGCATTAAAATAACTCCCACGCGGTATTAATTAACCACGATGAGCCATACAATGGGTTAAGAGTAAAGCAGAAAAAAACGCCTTTGGTGTATCATTAAAGGCGCACTGTGAGGAGTCTAGTTATTCAGCAGGCACAACATACAAAAGAAATGTGAAGACGAAAGCCTGTAATTTAGCGGTAATCACTGTTTGCTGTGTTCTTCAAATTAGTTTAAATAATTCGAAAAGTGTTACTATTTATTGTAATTTGAAGGTGAATCATATTGTTGCGTCTTCTTGCAGCTCGTCTGCCTGAGCGCCCCACAGCTGGATGCACGTGATGTAAAAGGTTTGCAGAATATCTCCTGAAGCCGTTGTGCTATGTTAGTAATTGGAAAAAGAGCAATTGATGCACAGAATGTTGAACAATGTCAAACATTCACCCCAGTACAGAGATCTGGGCCTAAATCCATGTTTTTTTGCTCCCCATGCCATTCCAGTTTAAACCCAGCCATATGCAAATCAATCTTGACTCTGCTCCCACTGGGAACAGTCCATCCCAAACTGCCAGGCCAGGTCCTCCCTGAACCGGAAATAAGCATTCTGGGACCGGTTTCGGGGTTTCACCCCTCATCAGCCAGGCTAGCTTAAATCCAGTGTCATGGAAAGCACGGGACCGGTCCCAGGATGCTTGTTTCTGGTCTAAGGAGGACCTGGCTTGGCAGTTCGGGCTGGACTGTTCCCATGAGAAACAAGGTCAATACTGATTTGCATATGGCTGGGTCCAAACAAGGATGGCATGGTGAGCAAAAGAACGATGGATTAAACCCAGATCTTTGTGACTGGAGGAGAATGTTTGCATTGTTCAGCATTCTGTCCATCATTTGTTCCTTTTGCTTATGTTAGTAATTGCATCACAAAAACTGTGCAAAAATTCTGCTCTTCACTTAGATAGACTCCATGTTCCACTCTGACCATCAGTGGTTGGTCACAATATGGCTTGTAAGGATACTTGGGTTTTGAGGGATACCTAAAGAGGATTAGGATGCACAGCGACTGGGTCAGTTGCGTAACACAGGCCCCCGCTGCCCCCGAGCTGCAGGGGGCCCCTCAGCACAGTACTCTGGCCTGATAGCTCCTGATTAAATGCGGAGCGGGCCCCCATGTACCTTGCAGGGGGGCCCCCCCCTCAAGTTTTGTTACGCCGCTGGACTGGGTGCATAATTTGCTGGAATGTAGAAAGACTTAGTTGGGGAGGGACTAAGGAAAAGTGTCCAGTTGGTAGAACAAAGGTTCATGCAGTGTGCCTGTCAAACAGATTCTCTAAAGCAGATAGCTGTGGGGCCACAGTGTTCACACTCCCTAGTAACCAAAGTCAAGGTACCAAGTCTGCACTAGAAAGTGGACCTCACCTGGGCATCCTTGACTCTCTCGTTCAGATTTACCAAAACGTTAGATAACACTGTGCAGCAACCAAAATTGCTGCGCTGTCTTGCGTGACAGGGAGAGAGCATTAAAGTGCCTTATCTACAGAGATATGGCACTATCAGGCTGCCGAGCGCTAGGAACACACAGCACCATAGTGTAAAAGTGTCTGCCTGAGTCTAGCATAGGTGTTGTTCCTGAAGGGTAGCCTTCCATTATCAAATACCATGCTTAGACTAACTTTAAAAGTCTTCCCACTTCAGATGTATGCTGAACAGTGCAGCACACATGCAATGTGGGAAAAAATTGAAGAAATAAAAGCATTTCTCCTTTTTAAATGCCTGCTTCAAAGTTGCATTATTTTCTGGTACAAAACCCTGTTTACCTTTGTTAGTAGATAGGGTTTTGTGTCAAAAACTATGGATGATTGAATGGGAGTGGCCATGGACCACCCATGGAACGCCCTCTTGAAGCAGAGTAATGTATTGCATTACTTTCAAGCAACTTTCCAACACAAAGTTTTGCACTGAAAAGTAAATCCAACATAAAATATTTCACACAGGTGACGCAAACCCACCGCAAAAGGTTTGCAAATGTGGCCCTTTGTGTATATGTTGGGAAGCCTCATTGGGTCACACTTTAAAGGAGTTGTTTGGAATGAGTCTAGGTACAATACATTTATCACAGTGTAAGTAAAGTATGAATGTTCATTCACACAACATATGTAATATTATTAGAGAAGAACATATGTAATATTATTAGAGAAGAAAGTGGTCTAGTGGCTGAGCTGATGACTGTGGTACATTGGAACTTAAGTTCTGATCCCATCTTTGCTGCTTGACTATAATTGTGTTCTACTGGGATAATAATGTAATCTTCCTGTGCCTAAAATTGCTAAATATATCTAATGGAATTGTAAATGAAATGTAAATGTGTACTTGAAATATGTGAAAAACTCATGTGATGAACATGATCTTATGTTGCCTCCTATTGCCCTCTCCCCACATTAATGTACGGGGAACCGTTGCTTCCCACATACAAATCCTATAATATATTTGCAGTATGAACAGCTGGTTGTAAATAGTTGAACTGTACAATACACAATGGCAGGTGGACAAAGGCAATCATGCAATGAAGACTGATAATCTTCGTTGAGAAACCAGGTAATCCTCAATAGAAATGGTTAACTTAAATAGATATCAGATATCAAAAAGATAAAGCAACAATCCCAATATACCAATGAAGCCTGGGTCCCTCGCTCAACAGTCTATATAATATTTGGGATCATCTGTTGCTTGGAAAGGTATGATCACATAGAACCTGAGAACAAGATACCAATGCAGTGCTGTATGGGAATTATAGTCCAGAGGTTTTCTGTTCGAAAAGGCCTTATGGTTGAGAACAAAACTGATATGGAAGAAAAATGGATGACCAATTTTCCCACTAAACGTGGCTTGCTTTGTATTTTTCAGTAATGCTTCAGGACCACTAATCTAGAGCTTAACAAACTTCCAAATCAGTATTAACTAAATAATGCACAATGCAACTGAAATACAATATCTTCATGACCAGCAAAGGAAGGGCTCGGCAACTTGGATTTTATATATATTTAATGGTAAACGCTACAGAGCTATGCCGACCTTTGGATGTTGAGAAGACACATGGGCTACAAGACCAGGAGCACATGAGGCTTTTGACAGACAAAAAAGGTCTCTGGATTGGGCCAGCTCTCCTACCAAGCTGGTACTGGACTGTCACGCATGGAAGGTCTAAAAAAAAAGCAACAAAATGGATTAAAATAATTAAGGTCGGTACAGGGAGTGGAGTTCTCACTATAAGGGTTACCTATCCATGATCCCATTCGATCTCTCGGTCAGCCTGCCTCTTTTTCTGGCAAGTGTTGAGGGGCTTAGTAGATGTTCACAATCATCAGTTGTCATCAAGGTTGTATCCTGAGCAGCCCACCTTTGACCTCGTGGAGAGGGGTAGAGCAGATGTCAGGTTTTCTTTAGCGATCTCAGGTCTCCTTGATCTAACAGGAGCTGTAAGACTAGGCATGGTCAGCAGTAGCAAGAGGGCAGGTCAGCAGAGATTAGTCAAGGCCTTCAGGTTTTCTCCTAGCCAAGAGTGATGAACAGCGGGGGGCGGAGCTTGCCGGTGACGAAGATGGCCGCCTAACAGAAGCGCTCCGCACATCTGAAAGCATTATTCGACATTAATCCTGCATTTACCTGAGGCATCGAGATCGCAAGCTAGAGCGCGGTGTGGCTGCAACGATCCGCTCTGGAATGAGGAGACGTGTGCACGGTGAGACGGGGGTGTCGGTGCGGCGCGTCCTTTGGGCCGCGTATCCCCCGGACCCGATTTGCCTTCCTGCCGGCCGGAAGTGCGCTCAGACTGGGCGAGCGTGCAGACGTGTGCCGGTCGAGGTCCTGGGGTGGCGCAAATCACCCGCGAATGAGGCCGCTGATCGCATATGGTGAAGCGCTGACTGCAACACCCTAACCATGCATGGAGAGAGGAGGAGTGAATACGCAGCTGCTCCGATTGAGGTCCGCGGCCTGGACGGTATCGACGTAGTGGTGAGCGCGGCGGTGCGCTTGTGTGTGGGGTGGCGCTCTGGAGCCTGGCACTCACCTGCGTGAACCTAGACTGCATAGAGCAACAGCTGTGGCCTGAAAGTGGAAAGCGGAGAGGGGTACGGGCCGCCATTTAGAATATCACCACTCAGCCTGTTAGGATCAAAGCTGCCCGGAGGAGTTTGCTTTATTCCCTGCTGTGCCCCACTGTTTGCAGTTTCTGTACACCCGGTATTGCCACCGCCACTGCAAACTCCAGCTGCCACGGACATCGTGCTTGGAACTTGCGAGCGCAAGGCGCTCTTCTGTCCTTTGGTGCACTGTCACCCGCAATACTAGGAAGCGGGGACTCCGCTTTGCGCAGCCAAGGGGACGTTGGGCCGCCGTGTGGCCCCTGGAGGAGTGAGTAGGCTTCTCCACTGCGGAGATATTGTCCATGCTGAGCGGCTGAGTGCCCTCAAGGTATCTACGTGCGAAACGCTGCAATCCTTGTGAGAAGTGTGACAAGCTGCATTTGGCCACTGTTCCCTCATATTGGCATACGCCGGTCATAACACGTGCTAGTGCTGGTGTATACTGTGTTACCCAGTCCAGACCTGGTGGGTTATACTGCGGTTCTCAGTCATGGGCAGAACGGACAAGACACAACAGAGACTGACGTTTGAGCAGCGCAAGCCTAGAGACCGCGCACTGTCTGCTGATGATCGACATAATGGCGGCGAGCGAGAGCAGGAGTCCCATGAAGGTGATATCAAGGCCATGCTGGCCTCAATGGAAAAGGGCTTGCAAGCTTCGCTCACGGTCTTAGGTACAAAGATTGACTCCCTTTCCTATTGTATGGATCGGATGTCTGAGAAGATTGATAAACATGCTGAGCGCATAGATATGGCGGAAAGGCGTAAATGGAGGTGGAGGAGGCGCAAACTGATATGGATACTAGCCGCAAACGTGTAGACAGAGTGCTTCAAGTGCTGCAAGATAAGACTGAAGACTTAGATGTGAGGTCTCGAAGAAGTAACCTGCGAATTACTGGCTTGCCGGAATCGACCTCTATTGGTAACATGGAGCAGTTCACTGAGAAATTGCTAGTCACGCTTTTGGGCCCTGACACATTTTCGCCCATGTTTGTGGTGGAACGGGCGCACCGCTCACTGGGCCCGCGCCCGGCGCCTGGTGCTCCGCCGCGGCCAATAATAGCTAAGTTGCTCAACTACCGCGACAGGGATGCAGCGCTACGTGTCGCAAGGGAAAAACAGACTCTGCACTATGAAGGGTCTACGATTGCATTATTTCCGGACTTCACCATGAAGGTGCAGGAGGCGCGTCGCCAGTTTGTGCCACTCAAGAAGCAACTAAGAGACCGTAACATTGACTATGCAATGTTGTACCCTGCTCGCCTACGTGTCAATCACCAGGGCAGATCGCACTTTTTTACAGATCCAAAGATGCTGCAAAAAGCCATGAAAGACTGGACCAGGGGGCAGCGCCACAGCCCGGATAAGGATGCATCGCCTGGAGCGGTTGGAGGATCCCTGGAGGAGCAGGACTGAAATCTGCTTGATTGTTATACAGATAAGACTTATGTATCCGAAGGGAGTGTATGATGCCCTGGTCCCTTATGGGTAGATTCCTCTCTTGGGAGGCAATGGGTGGTGTCTTGGGTCTGTTCAGTTGTAATGTCATGCTGCCCAGAGTCTATCACCCGCCGTGGTTGGCCACATTATTGTCTAGTTGAGTGGCGGACTTGGTTGCCTGCTTGGATCCACTGCCAGATTCAGTAGGGGTTGCATATGCCTTTTGGTTAATGCTCAAAATCAGCTAGTCGGAGTGCGGGGGGCCGTTAACTGTCACCCAGTTGGTCGACAGTATATTGTTGGCAACCTCCGCCTACGAGTGTAACACACACTGGGGGCTTTGTTCATGTTGTTTTCCGAAGGAAGGGATAGCTGCTCTTTTGTTCATAGCAGCGCTTTGTACTCTTTGTTGAAGACAAATTTTTGGGTATCTTATCGTCAGGTACTGGTTGGGGGGGCCCTGATGTGGGAGGGGGGTGGAGGGTTGTTGAGACTCAGATGTTGTATTGTACACAATTGTAAATGTCATCACTTGTTACACAGTACCACAGTACCATACCCTATTGAGACATGGTGACGCTAATTGATCCCGCGGCACATAGGCTGGGGGTTGGTCAAGAATCCAAGGTGGACACATTAAGAGCCCTCACATGGAATGTTAGGGGACTAAATGATCATAGGAAAGTAAGTAAAATCCTTTCATATTTGACAAGACACACCATAGATGTGGCCCTTTTACAAGAAACGCATCTCCCCCTAAATTCCCCCATGTTGCACAGCAGAGGCCTGCAAGGAAACATCCATGCTGCTGGTTTCACCACACATGCGCGAGGTGTGCTCACTTGGATCAACCCTAAATCAACTTTCACTTTTGTCCCGCTGTACACTGATACCGAGGGCAGATACGTCATTACTAGGTGTTCTGGGAAGGGCATGGATTTACTTATTGTCAATGTATACGGCCCAAATTTTGATAGCCCTGAGTTTTTTACTACATTGGCGAATAGGGTGGGCAGTTGTGGCGAGAGCCGCCAGTTATGGGGGGGTGATTTCAACCTGGTTCGGAACCCTAGTTTAGACAGATCGGGTGGTCCTGAGAGACACGTCACTGCCGCTGCGAGGGAGGTTGACTGCACGCTGATTAGGTTCGACTTAAATGATGTTTGGCGTTTGAAACATCCAAACGTGGGAGGCTAAACACACTATTCTGCGTATTATAACTTACACACTCGCATTGACTATTGGCTGGCAGCTACGACACTTTGCGACAGGGTCCGCTCTTGCCAGGTGCTACCACGGACACTCTCTGATCATTCACCGATACTGCTGGTGATAGATACCCCTAGCAGGCTCATACCCCCGTTCACTTGGCGGTTTCCTCCCTACTCCTTACTTGACGCAGTATTCAAGGAAGAACTGGCTGAGGCTATTGAGACCTTTTTCAATAAGAATGTGGGCTCCGTAGAGGACTATCAGATTGTCTGGGAGACCTTCAAAGTCTATATCAGGGGGATTACTATGTCAAAACACTCGGGGGTACTCCGATCCATACGTAATCGTTTAACAGATTTGGAGGGGAAAATCAAGATACTAGAGCGACGTCTATTGGCGGATGGGGAAGATTCAGTTAGGGGGGAGCTAGCTGGGTTGCTAAAGGACTACCATATAGCAGCCGACGACGAGATCAAACACCTGGGTAAATATGCTACTGCCAGGGCGTTTGGAGAGAGTGAAAGGCCGGGGGCAGTTTTAGCGCAATCCCTTAAGAAACGCAGGGAAACGCTGCACACAGTTGAGGTTATGTCAGTTGAGGGCGAGCTATTGACCGACACCACAGAGGTGGCGGATAGATTCCGGCAATATTATAACGAACTCTATGCCTCCAAGAACGTCGCCACAGATGATGACATCATTGATTATTTGGCTCATATACGACTCCCGTGGCTCTCTGATACTCATCGAGACTTCCTCATGAGACCCATAGAGAAAGATGAAATTCTTCTCGCCTTAACTAGTATGCGGGCAGGGAGTGATCCGGGGTCCGACGGTCTCACGGTTACCTTCTATAGGTCATTTCTGGATCTATTGATTCCGCAATTGGTTACACTCTTTGACGACGTGTGTTATGGGACGTATGCCTCCTTCAATGTCTGAAGCAGTGATTGTGGCTCTACTTAAGCCCGGTAAGTCTCCGGTGGACTGTGCGTCGTATCGGCCTTTATCGCTGCTTAATGTAGATACAAAGATATTCGCAAAAATTCTCGCTAACCGCCTGGTCCCTCTAGTCCCGATCTTGGTTGCTCCGGAGCAGGCGGGGTTTGTCCCAGGTAGGAACTTAACTTACAACCTACGCAGGGTCTTTGGTGCATTGCAACACATTAAGCCAGAAACTCCAGCGGTTGCGGTCTTCCTAGATATAGAGAAGGCGTTTGATTCCGTGGAGTGGCCGTTCATGAAGCATGTACTCACTAGGATGGGAGTGAGTCCAGTTTTCCTGCAACTAGTCGGCACACTTTACAGCAGACCCACAGCCAGAATTAAAATAGGCAACCTAGTTACGGACTCTATTCGCATATCACGGGGCACCAGGCAGGGCTGCCCATTATCTCCGCTGCTTTACGCTCTAGTGACAGAACCGTTAGCCTGCGCGCTCCGGGAATATCATCAGCATCGGGGCATAAGTTTCCCACGCTATAAAATTATAGTATCCACATATGCGGACGATACACTTTTGTATGTCAGACATCCAGAATCTAACCTCTCGGCTGTTCTCCGTGAGGTGGTGCGCTTTGGGGTTCTCTCAGGTCTACATGTTAATTGGCAGAAATCCATCATTTTTCCGCTCACCCCGAACACTCCTCAGTTTGACCTAGATTATCCCCTGCAGTGGACTACGGAGGCGGTAAGATATTTGGGTATTAAAATACACACGGACTCCGACACGGTCTTCAGGGAAAACTACGGGACGGCCGTTAGCAAGCTGGAAGACGATGTTGAAAAGTGGATAAAGCTTCCGTTGTCGCTCCTCGGCAGAATATCCATCATGAAGATGGTAGTTTTGCCATGTCTACTGTTTCTATTTACCAATATTCCCATGGTTCTCCCACGTGCCTTTTTCGATCGCCTCACCGCACTGATGATCCGGCTTGCATGGGCTGGCAAGCAACCATGAGTGAAGTGGCAGATACTGGTTCTGCCTTACTCAATGGGTGGACTGGGAGCGCCAGATCTTAATTTATATTATAGAGCAGCACAAGGCGCGCATGCATACTACTGGATGCATGGCTCCCCGGACATACCACACTTACGTATCGAATCTGCAGTTGCTGACCCACTTCCACTCCCAGCAATGTTATTACAGACGACTGATCGTAGGACATGCATCTTGGATTCTATCAAGGCCACGGCCCATGCCTGGCACTACCTACTACAGATGCAGGCAGGTGCGATACTTTACTCCCCATTAACGTGGCTAGACTGGTGTGTATGGTTATCACCCTGTAGGGAGAGGGGGGTCACGCAGGCGCTTCACACATTGGGTATACGCACGATCGGGGAATTGTTTGATGATGGGACGGCCAAAGGTTGGGACGTATTTAGCTCTACTGAACGGGAACACACCATTTTGACGAAATTCCAATTCCATAGAACGAGGCATGCACTGAGGGAGCTACTGGGGGCCGAGTATCTAGAACCACCGGAACTTCTGGCTCTGACACATTATGCGGGCGAAATCCCCAAAGCGCATAGTAGCGATTATTTATAACGCATCTATGCTATATAGAGTGAACCACTACACCAAGGCGCGCTTGGCATGGCAGCGAGACTTGAACATGGACATAGCTGATACTATGTGGGCCTACTGCTGCACCAGCACAAAGCGGATCTCACTTAACGGCAGGCACCGACTGATACACTTTAAGTATCTTAACCGAGTTTATTATACGCCGGAGAGGCTGCATAGGTACGGATTACGGGAGAACATGACATGTGATCGCTGCCATGCCCCATTAGCTGATTTCATCCACCTGGCCTGGTTATGCCCCGGTGTTGCGGCATTTTGGGTCTCCATCTTCAAGGAAATAGGGCTCATCACGAAACTAACCCTTGATCCCGACCCAGCGCTGGCACTATTAGGCTACTCTAAGCTAATCCCAAAAGGGGTACGTCGTCTGGTGGATATGGAAATGCTGATTGCCAAACGTAGGGTTGCTATTCACTGGTCTCGTGGCCCTCTCCCTGCGGTCGCACAGTGGAGGAACGACATGACATTCTGAGGTACGCAGACGGAGCTTTTCAGTGAGCTTCTCCCCCCACGCAATAGACCCAAGAACTTCTGGGAACTATACAACACTTATCAGTACACCTTATCTGGCGATATGAGTGATTCGCCCATCCAATCACATAGTTAGCACGCTCAAGACACATGTTCACCCTTTCTAAATATGTAGACGAGGCTGCTCTCCACCCACTGTTGGTTGTGATACCAGTATTCTGGTCCACTAGTTGCCCTCTTGAAGCAGTTGACTATACATGGGAGAGTTATGTATGATTTCATTAATATGTCTACTGATTTGTTGTTTAGTCGCCAACTGCTCTTATTTGACAAATGTTACGTATGTATGAACTGTGTAGCGCAATATTGCAAAACTGAGTCTTGTAGTTTTATGTTTTATGAAAATCAATAAAATAAATCAATTAAAAAAAAAAAAGAGTGATGAACAGCATGCTGACACCATACTCACCATGCACCACAGCAACAACGATCCATGAAGGCGAAGGCCAAAAGATAAAAACGGGTCTCATTTACAATATTTTGACGCACTGCAGCACAGCAAGTCTTTCTGCTGCGCTGCCATGCGTCAAAAAAACAGTGCAGGGATGTGCCGTATCTACAAGATACAGTGCATTCCTGTCCTTTTCCCACACGCTGGCGCACAATTGGTTGCCATGCGCCAACGCAGGCATCCTTGTGCTATGGTGCAAGGGTGCCTGCGTTGTAGGGGTGATTGTTTTGGTGCAGGATGTGACACATTCATGCACAAAAACAATCATGAGAGGTGTTGTCCTCTTTCTAGGTGTGCTGCAAAATGCAGCACATCTAGAAAAATGAAAAACGAGGTAAAGAAAGTTATTTCTCCTCGTTGTGCCTCCTTTACGCCTCCCCTGCGGAGGCGTAGGAATCTGACGCATTCCCAAGTGTACAAAACCTTGTAAATCTGGGAATGCGTCAGGTTCCATGGATATTGCGTGAGAACACCCACAGCAACACCCATGGAAAGCCCCTTTCACGCAGAATAATGCATGAAAGGGGGCCACATTTACAAGACCATGAAAAGCCATGCAGGGTGGTTTTACGTGGCCTTGTAAATATAGGCAGGCACACTGTGCCGCCCGTACATCAAAAAAAGTGATGCACCCGCGGCTCAATGTGCTTGTAAATAAGCCCCTACATTAAGGGAAAAAACATTTAAAGGAGCCCCTTCTACCCCGACCCTTTGGACTTAGGGCCTCATTTACAAAAATATGACGCAGCACGGCGACGCAAGACATTTTGCTGCGCCGAGATGCGTAATTTTTAAAGCACAGAGATGCGTCGTATTAACAACAATATGATGCATCCATGTGCTTTCTCCTGCGCTGGCACAAAATTGGCTGCCTTGCGCCAGCGCAGGCACTCTTACGTCATGTTGCAAGGGTGCCTGGGTTGCGGGGATGATTGTTTTTGTGCAGGAAGGGACACTTTCCTGCACACAAACAATCAGTGATGGTATTTTCCAGAGGAAAAAACGAGGCAAAATAAAAGTATTTCTCCTCGTTGCGCCACTCCTATGCCTCCCATGGGGAGGCGTAGTATTCTGACGCATTCCCAGCAACACCCATGGAACGCCACTTTCATGCAGACTAATGCGTGAAAGGGGCACATATTAACATGGCCATGAAATGTCGCGCATGATGACTTTACATGTCCTTGTAAATATTGGTAAGCACACTGTGCCGCTGGTGTGTCAAAAAAGTGAAGCAATGGCCTTGTAAATGAGGCCCTTAATTTACATTGACAGGCAAGTAGGCAGTCTACTGGGTTCCACTAGGCACAACCCAGGGCACAAACTGATGGGGCTCAAAAGGGGCTACCTACTCAAATAAAACGTTAGAACATCAAATGCTATTGCCATGTGATACAGTTATTCAACTGAAAAATATTATCATAAAAATTATAATGTGCTCTCTCAGCTGGACAAATGGTTGCTTTTCAAGGCTCCTGTTTTTTTGTTGTAAAAAGACCTTTGATTACGTTAGTCTGAGGCGTTTAAACACGGTTTGGAATGGCACGGGATCAGTCGGGGTGAAAGCTAAAAGGTGAAGTGCGAGGGTCACGACCTGAACCATCTGACGCCGACGCCTCAGACGTTGCAGCAGTTTTCTTACACCGCTAAAGGTCAATTAAGTTTACAGTCATTCTTTCCACCTCAGCGGGTCTGTGTTTACTTATGTACACAGCATCTGTGATAAATAGTTTTCATTTCCTTTTGAAAGTTTGACAGCATTTGCGAAGTATTTCATTACTCGTGCTGACAGGAACTGCGGCTGGCGCCCTCTCTGGGGCAGGCAGTGAACAGTGCCCGGACCTGCACAGAGAAGCTGTTCCATTTGTAGCTGTAACACTGAGGAGGCTTGTTTTGGCTGAATTGTGAACAATCCAAAGGTTTAAATCAATGTAATGCTAAAAGATTCATACACCTGAGGGACCAAACTATGAGTACGAGTATTGACATTAAATTCTCTGCCTTGTATCCAACCAATAATAACTGCAGATCCCGAATCAGGTGTTAACAGGAGTTTGGAGTTGGTTCAGGATTACAACATTTGCGTCAATTGCCGCACCTGGTGAAGAATGCTCACAACAGAACGGAACAAAACACAATTCGCGTGTTATCTTCCATTTTGAGGCACACAAATCATAATGGTAAACACACCAAGGTGCAATGGCTAAGCAGTGTTAAGCCGTTTCTGGTCCCTACAGCTCGTTGTGGCATGTTTCATCATCAACGACCTCATCCAACCCTGGTGCAGGGGCATAGCGGAGGCCTCCGCAGCCCCTGCGGTGCTTGGGGGCCCCTAGGGATTCTTGTTTTGGAGGGGGGCCCCCACATTCTAAGCCATGCCATTGCATGCCTTGTAGAAATGCATGCAATGGCTTGGAATGAGAAATACTTAAACGCTCGGGAATGCCACTCTGCTTTCCCAAGCAGACCCCTGGAGAATAGGGGGCCCCAACTGTTCAGGGGCCCCACATTGAGCCCAAGACCAATGAATATCTGTGCGATCTGGGAGACGCCGTAGTCCCTCATCATAGTCTTTATTTATTTATTTTTATTTATAAAGTTTTGTATAGCGGGAACAAGACCCTAAAGGGTATCAGAGCGCTTCACATTATAGGGTAGGTAAGATACAGTTGTAAGAAAAGACATTTGTTACATATATGAGAGTGGCAAGGTAACACTGGAGTTCATGGTTGCACATCAATGTAGTGGTCAATCAGGGCATCGGGATAGTGGGCAGGTGAGTTAACAATAGGACCTAAAGTGACTTAGGGCAAAAACTTGTTCATTAGTATTGTTTTCACTTCTTTTTTGAATGAAGAGGTAGATGAGATTCGGCGGACATCCGGTGGCAGAGAGTTCCATATCTTCAGGGCGATGCCCGAGAAAGCTCTGTAACTCGTTCTCTTTTTGCGGAAAATCTGTGGTCTCAGTAGCAGTGAACTTCCACTTTGTGAGAATCTGCATCCCCCTGATAACTCTAGCTTTTGAGCCAGATATATGGGGGTCTTGAGATGTAGGGCTTTCTGAGTCAAGCAAGCAATCTTTAGCTGTATTCTTGCTTTGTCCTGCAACCAGTTTAAGATTTTTAGCGCTGGGGATATGTAACCATTTCTTTTTGTACCGGTTATCAGTCTGGCCGCGGCATTAAGGGAGGCCATTAGCAGGGCCAAATTGTATTTAGGAAGACCGCAAAGAGTGGAGCTTCCGTAATCTAGCCTCGGCAATACAAGAGCTTGGACCGCCGTCTTGAAGTCGTCCTGTGGTAGGAAAGGTTTGAGTTTCCTTAGTATACTCATCTAGGATTTAGCTCCCTTGGTGGCATTGCTTATATGATTCTGCATATTCAGGTGTTTGTCTAGTGTGATTCCAAGGGATTTAGCAGATTCAATAATGTGAGGAGTACAGTTGAAGGCTGTTAGCTGTTTAATCCAGAGGTTGATCTTGAGAGAGTGGTTAGGAGGAGCGATGAGGAGGAATTCTGTTTTGGAGGTGTTGAGCATGAGGTGGTTATCAGTGAGCCCATTTTGAGTGTTCAGCAAGGTAGAGTTGAGTGAAATTAAGTCTTCTGGGGAGGAGATTTTCAGATACAGTTGTGTGTAATCAGCATACAAGTGATAAAGAATGTTCGCAGAATTCAGTGCATTTGCAAGTGGTTCCATGAATAAGTAGAAGAGTATGGGTGACAGTGTGGACCCTTGTGGAACCCCCATATTGACTGTGGAGTGCTGGGAGAGGGATTGATTCACCTTGACTCTTTGGGATCTGTTGTGGATGAATGAAGCAAACCATTGCAGTACAGGCCCTGATAGGCCCATCCTTTGTTCAAGAATGGAGACTAAGCTGTCATGTTTAACAGTGTCGAAGGCAGAGGACAAGTCAAGTAGAATCAGGAGACATGATTCATTTTGGTCTAGCATTTTTAAGATGTCGTCCAAGATGTGAATGAGAGCAGATTCAGTGCTGTGCCCTCAACGAAAACCAGATTGATGTTGATCCAAGAGTTGGGATTCCTCAATGTGTGTGCAGAGTTGAATTTGCATGCATTTTTCTAGGAGTTTTGCAAGAGTGGGTATGTTGGAAATAGGGCGGAAGCTGTTCAGATCAGAGCTGTCTCCATTAGTTTTTTTTAGAATGGGGGTTACCTGCGCTATTTCTAGGCAGTCCGGGATAGAGCCTTGTGATAGTGAAGCATTAACAATCTTTGACCATAAGGGGAGAAGTGCTGCTTTTATTTCATTGAAGATTGGAGGTGGTAGCGGCCCGGGTTGCTGAAGTGATTAGATGGGTTGTTCGCTAGAAGAATGTTGTAGATGTCACTTTCGCTGAGTGGAGTGAAGGTGTGCCAGGACGCATTGTTCCTAAGGACATCTCCAGGGGGACCGAACCAATCATGGCCCAGAGAGGCGAGTGGAGGAAGTATCCTTGCATTTGGAAGAAGAGCCCTCTTTGATTCTCGGTCTGTTTTGATGCTTTTTGTTTTCTCCACGAAGAAAGCGGCTAATTCCTCGCATGTAGGAATGCTGTCACCATGGACTGGCAGGTTAGATACGTTGAGCGATTGTTGCTTAATGATTTCGAAAAGTTTTTGGGGACGTTTTTTGGCTCTGTTAAGTTGAGATCTAAAGAAGTCAGCATTTGCTTCTTTGATTTTTCTGTTGTAGGCGTTCCTAACTGATCTAAGGTGTTTTAGGTGTTCCATGGAAGGTATGGATCTCCACGTTCTTTCGGATGACCTTAGACACCGACGTACAGAGTTCAGGTTGTCATTGAACCAAGGTTTGGGAATTTTGGTAGAAGCATTTCTTTGTTGTAGAGGGGCGATAGAGTCAAGGATGCTCGAGATAGAGGAGTTATAGAAGTCTGTGAGGTCATGTACATCTTTCATGTCAGTTTGAGGGGTCAGGGCATTGTTACATCGGGTTGCTAAGACTATGGGATTGATGTTTCAGAGGTTCCTTTTCCATTGCTTTGTTTTCATGGGTTGGTCTCTCTCCGGGGTCACCTCCAGGTTGATAAGGAAGATGATGATGCTGTAGTGATCAGACTAGTCATTTGGGATAATAGATTCCAGTGTGATGATGTTCCTTTTCAATATGATAAGGTCCAGTGTTTCACCCTTGTTGTGGGTAGGGCTCTCGCAGAATTAGGTCAGCTCGTGGTTCGAAAGGAAGGTTTTTAGGAATTTCCCTGCATGATCGTTTGGGTTAGACCAGTGGAGGTTGAAGTCTCCAAGGAAGATTTGGGTCACTAGGGGGTCATCGTTGGATGTGATGATTTCCATGAGTTATTCAATGAAGGGCAGATTGTCTCCAGGGGGTGGTAGAATGTGTGTAGTTTGCAGATGGGATCAATATTGCTTGAAATGTTGATGCAGAGATATTTACTGGAAGGCAAAGGTGACAGTTTCTGATTGAGACACCCAGAGTGTATTTCTATGTATACAAGCTATTCCCCCACCCTATTTAATGGTTCTGTCTAGACGAATTATGTCATGGTTGGGGGGGACTAGAAGATGAAGCATAGTAGTGGAGGAACGGTTTAGCCAGGTTTCAGTGAGGATGATTATGTCAAGCTCATTTGTTAGGATGAGATCGTAAATATCGGGGGCATGTTTACTAGCTGATCTACAGTTGAGAAGAACGCATTTCAGTTGGCTAGTAGAATGGCTGGTGAAAGTCCGAGGGATGTTAATACGCTTGAGGTTGTCACTATTTATACCTCTAAGATTCAATCAATCAGTGGTTTATAGAGCACGCTACTCACCCGTGAGGGTCTCAAGGCGCTGAAGAGGGGGGGGGGAGCAGCTCCGGGTCAGTTGAAGAGCCAGGTCTTGAGGTCCTTCCTGAACGTGTGGAGGGTTGGGGAGCATCTGATGTTGACCAGGAGCTCGTTCCAGGTTTTGGCTGCGATGTAGGAGAAAGCTCTCCTGCCGGTTCTGTTTCTGCGGATGCGGGGGACCTCTGCCAGGGCGAGGTCAGCGGAGCGGAGGTTGCTCTTGGGTACGTGGAAACATACTCGGTCGTTGAGGTATTTGGGTCCGATGTTGTTGAGGGATTTGTAGGCGTGGGTGAGGAGTTTGAAGGTGACCCTCTTCTCGACGAGGAGCCAGTGGAGGCTTCGTAGGTGTTGGGTCATATGTTCGTGGCACGGTGTCCCTAGGACGAGCCTGGCTGCGGCGTTCTGGATGGTTTGGAGTTTGTGTAGAAGAGTTTTGTTGATTCCGGCGTAGAGGGCGTTGCCGTAGTCTAGTCTGCTGGTTATTAGTGCGTGGGTGACGGTCTTTCTGCAGTCGGGGGGATCCATTTGAAGGTCTTACGGAGGATGCGGAGGCAGTTGAAACTGGTGGACGCGACGGCGTTGATCTGGCGGTTCATGGAGAGGGAGGAGTCGAGGATTATGCTGAGGTTCCGAGCGTTGTCTGTCGGGGTGGGTGGGCTTCCGAGGGCGGAGGGCCACCAGGTGTTGTCCCAGGCGGAGGTGCAGGGTCCGAGGATGAGGACCTCGGTCTTCTCAGAGTTGAGCTTTGGGCAGCTGTCCTTCATCCAGGCAGCTACGTTTCTCATTCCTTCCTGGGAGCAGCGTCTGGTGTTTTTTGGGTTCTTGGTGAGGGAGAGGATGAGCTGGGTGTCGTCGGCGTAGGATACGATGCTGAGCCCGTGCTGTCTGACGATGGCGGCGATGGGGGCCATGTAGATGTTGAAGAGTGTCGGGCTTAGTGAAGATCCTTGGGGTACTCCGCAGATGATGTCAGTGGGATCGGAGAGGAAGGGGGGGGTCTGATCCTCTGGGTTCTGCCGGAGAGGAAGGATTGGATCCAGTCGAGGGCGGATGTGAGAAGTTGGCCTGGCATATGCTATCCACTAATTATAGTGGGCACCTTGCACCAGTCCAAACAACCCCTTATTGGAGATAGGTTAAAGACAACCTTTATTGAAAGCTATCCTAGTGGTAGCTATGGAGAGCAGCCTTCAGGCTAAGTCTTGAAGGAATGTAAAGCAGCTTGTTTTAACCAGCCTATAATCTCTTGAGTGACCAAATGAAAGAGGACCACACCAGGTATATATTCAAAATATATGTATTTATTACTAAACACAACCCTCTAGTCTCTTTATGAGGCTAGAGTTCGAAGTACATAAATTATAAGTTAGTTATCTACAGTAATAGCACAAATACACGTTTGAGCCCTAGGGGCGTACCAAACCATATACCAATAAAGTGGTATATGAACCACGACTGAGCTAGACACAGGGCCTAGAGCCTGTAGAAGTGCTTGGACCACAAGGAACCACCCAAGGTAGTGACACAGGGGACCCACGGGGGACGCGTGCAGTGTATGAACACAGCCGCGAATCGCAGTTAACTTCTATGGGGAAAGTCGCGATTTGAATTTAAAAGAAAAGGGACACTTAGAGGAGGACTTGGAGCAAACCCTTTGAGAACTAGGCTGTTCTAGTGTCAATACCCACGGGAGCACCGGAGTACTCGAGTTACCTCACCCAGGGGAGCCGGGTGCATAGGTGTCTTTCGGGGTCGGGTTTCGATCGTCGCTTTCAATGGCGATCTGCTGCAAAGTGCTGCTGGCGGCCAAGTCGAAAGTGTTCCGGTGGATCCAAAGGTGGATCGAAGATCTGAAGAACCTGAAAGCAGAGGGGACAGAGTCAGGGTCACTAGCCAGTGACCAGGAAGGCGATGAGCAGATGCCCACCGATGTCGAGTGCTTCAGGTAGGTTGACAGTCATTTTGACTCTTCAGCCACGAGGTCCAGGAGGCGTCGGCAATGACCAGGAGCTGGATTCGAGCTGTCCCACGACGTCTGTCGATTGCAGGGGTGTCGGCGACCGGGTTGGACCCAACAAGCTTTGGCAACGGCAAGTCTCGTGGAAATAGAAGAAGGACGATGTTGCAGACCAGCAAGGTCTGTGGGACTCACCCAGCGAGGGTAAGTCAGGGCACGCTTGGAGCAACCAGGGAGCCCAAGCAGAAGAAGATTGGCTTTCAGGAGGGCCTACTAGCCAACAGACTAGCGACCACGAAGGAGCCTCGAGTCGATGCACGTGGAGCTGGCTCACAGGACACTCGTGGAGTGGAGGCCAGTGATCTTCGGTGCAGTTGGTGCTGGAGGCTGGGGCTACTCGGAGCCCAAAGCACGACTTCGTGGGAGACCCAGAAGAGGATGCACTTGCAAATGCGATCGGTGTCCAGGGGTCACGGTTCCACGTTACCCACGACAGCTACCGGCCTCAGCTTTGCTGGGGAGTCAGGAGCAGCCTCGGGGAAGTCTGGAAATCCACCTCTGGTGATGCAAAGACTCCAGGCGTCCGGCGGGAGCTTCAGCGATGCAGACCGGACAATTGCTTCTTTGGTGCCTGCCAAGCAGGGGAGTCACTCCTTGACCCCAAGGGAGATTCTTCAGTCCTCTAATCTTGAAGTAGAGCGTCAAAGGTCCAGGATTCTGTGTCAGAGTTTCGTCCAGGTTAATCTAAAGTCCTAGGGACTGGGGTCCCATACTTATACTAAGGTAGGGGGTTGGACATACTCTGTGGCCCCACCTATGGGAGGGTCAGGGCAGAGGGGTGGTTACACCCCTTTCCCTTTGTCCAGTTTCGCGCCAGAGCAGGGGCTGGAAGCCCCTGAGCCGGTTTGAACTGGGGTATGCACGGGGACACCAAATGTGCCCCCAGTGCAGGACTTCAAAGCACCAGAGAGTGCTCCCGCCCAGCCCCAATACACACTATCCTGTCTGGGGAGGTGGTTACACCTCCCTGGGACAGGAAACCTATTGTCCAGGCCTCCCCTGCCGGAGTTTCGGTCAGCAGCAGGAGGCCAGACTCGTGTCTGTGGCAGCGGCATCCATTTTGTGATGCCAGGGCTCTGGAAAGTCAGTACCGGGTATACCGGTGTGTACATGTCTCTCCCTCTAGAAGGGTGGAATGCTACCCCCGCCGCCAGAACTGGTGGGGGTGGGTAGTATTCCAAGATGTTTGACACCAAACACGACATGTTTCCGTGCAGCCATCCCAAAGTTAGCATTTAACGCGAGGTTATAATGCGCTTAAGAGTATATGGTCAGGCTGCACTACAAACAGCATCAGAGAAGGGTCTCCGAACGCTGAAGAGGGGCCCTGCTCATGCAGGGGCACCCTCTCACATAGGAACCACGCACTCTGCCTTCCGGATTGATAAGGCCTGCCATAGGAGTGACTTATAGGTTTATATGTGTGTATGTATGTAGTGATATAGGTAGCCTATATCACAGTAAGGGGTGCATGCACCACCTTACCCAGGCTGCAGTAGCAGACCTGTGGTGTCATTTTGGATGGCCTTCCAGGGGTGGCACAATACATGCTGCAGCCCCTGGTAGGCCTCTGAGATACCTATGCCCTGGGTACATAGTATACCATATACTAGGGACTTATAAGGGCACTCCAGATTCCAATCAGAGATGTGCCTAAGGCACATGGAAACCATTTTAGAGAGGAAGCAGCTAGGCTGGGGTTCTGATTAGCAGGGCCCCAGCCAGACTAAGGTCGAAAAACAGTGAAGCATCAGCAAAAAGTGGGGGTACCCATGTGAAGCAGATCCTACTCTCCTACACAACCCCCCAAACGTAGGGACATTAAACTAACCTTGCCCAGTTAAGTCTTCATGTTCTAAGTGGAAGTACCTAGAGAGTCCATCTGCATTGGCATGGTTACGCCCAGGTCTATGTTCCACTGTGAAGTCCATCCCCTGTAGGGAAATGGACCACCTAAGCAGTTTGGGGTTTTCACCCTTCATTTGTTTTAGCCATAAGAGGGGCTTATGGTCGGTTTGAACAAGGAAGTGAGTACCAAACAAGTATGGCCTCAACTTCTTCAGAGCCCAGACCACAGCAAAGGCCTCCCTCTCAATGGCTGACCAACGTTTCTCTCTAGGGGTCAGCCTTCTACTAATAAAAGCTACTTGCTGATCCTGACCTTCATCATTCAATTGTGACAGTACAGCCCCTACCCCCAATTCAGATGCATCTGTTTGGACAATTAACTTCTTGGAGTAATCAGGACTCTGTAGAATGGGAGCAGTGCACATGGCCTGCTTTAGGTCATCAAATGCCTTTTGACAGCTAACTGTCCACTGAACCTTTTGGGCATTTTCTTGGAAGTTAAGTCATTCAGGGGTGTCACTATTGATCCATACCCCTTGACAAATCTCCTATAGTACCCAGTCAGGCCTAAGAAGGCTCTCACCTGAGTCTGGGTAGTTGGAGCAGTCCAGTCCATGATGGTCTGGATCTTGCTCTGCAGTGGTTGAACCTGGCCTCCACCCACAAGGTGGCCCAGGTACACAACCTGACTCTGCCCTATCTGGCACTTTGTGGCCTTGATAGTCAGGCCTGCTTTCTGCAGGGCCTGCAAAACATTTCTGAGGTGGACCAGGTGATCCTCCCAGGTGGAGCTAAAGACAGCAATATCATCTAGATATGCTGCACTATAGGCTTCCAGACCTGTAAGGACTGTATTCACCAACCTCTGAAAAGTGGCAGGTGCATTCTTCAGACCAAAGGGCATCACCACAAATTGATAATGCCCACTAGGGGTTGAGAATGCTGTCTTTGGCTTTGCATCAACAGCTAGTCTGATCTGCCAGTAGCCAGCTGTCAGGTCAAATGTGCTTAGATACTTGGCTGAGGCCAGAGTGTCTATTAGCTCATCTGCCCTTGGTATTGGATGGGCATCAGTCCTAGTGACTGCATTGAAACCCCTGTAGTCCACACAAAACCTCATCTCTCTTTTCCCACCATTGGTGTGAGGTTTTGGCACAAGGACCACTGGACTAGCCCAAGGGCTATCTGAGGGTTCAATAACTCCCAAATCCAACATCTTCTGGACTTCTGTCCTGATACAGTCCCTGACATGGTCAGGTTGCCTATAAATCTTATTTTTAATAGGCAGACTGTCCCCAGTGTCCACTTCATGAGTGCACCAGGTAGTCTGACTGGGTGTCAGTGAGAATATGTGTCTGAACTGATTGAGCACCTGTCTGCAATCAGTCTGCTGCTGGGTAGTGAGGCTGCCTGCCAAGGGTACACCATCCACTGACCCATCATCAGGGTTCTGTGAGAGCAGGTCAGGGAGTGGGTCACTCTCTTCCTCCTGTCCCTCATCAGTAGCCATGAGCAAGCCCATGTCTGCCCTGTCCACATATGGTTTTAACCTGTTGACATGGAGAACCCGGTGGGGACTCCTGGGTGTTCCTAGGTCCACCAAATAGGTAACCTCACCCTTCTGTTCAACAATTGTATGGAGTCCACTCCATTTGTCTTGGAGAGCTGCTGGGGGCACTGGCTCCAACACCCACACCTTCTGTCCTGGCTGGTAAACAGTCAGTACAGCCTTTTGGTCATGCCAGGCTTTTTGAAGTTTCTGGCTAGCCTCAAGGTTTTTAGTTGCCTTTTTCATATACTCAGCCATCCGGGAGCGGAGACCAAGTACATAGTCCACTATGTCTTGCTTTGGGGGCTTGAGAGGTAACTCCCATCCTTCCTTCACCAAGCACAATGGACCCCTGACAGGGTGACCAAACAAAAGTTCAAAAGGGCTGTAGCCAACCCCTTTTGAGGCACCTCCCTGTATGCAAATAAAAGGCAGGGCAAGAGTATGTCCCATCTTCGCCTAAGCTTTTCTGGGAGCCCTTTAATCATGCCCTTCAAGGTTTTGTTGAACCTCTCAACTAAACCATTGCATTGTGGGTGATAGGGTGTTGTGAACTTGTAAGTCACTCCACACTCCTTCCACATTGCTTTTAAGTATCCAGACATAAAGTTAGCACCCCTGTCTGATACAACCTCCTTAGGGAAGCCCACTCTTGAGAAAATACCCAGGAGGGCCCTTGCCACCACAGGTGCTGTAGTGGTCCTAAGGGGAATAGCCTCTGGGTACCTGGTGGCATGATCCACTACCACCAGGATAAACCTGTGCCCAGATGCTGTTTGGGGATCCATGGGACCAACAATGTCAATCCCCACCCTTTCAAAGGGAACCCCCACCACAGGTAGTGGTATCAGGGGGCCTTTGTAGTGCCACCTGCCTTGCCACTGGCCTGGCAGGTTACACAGGAGCGACAAAACTCCTTGGTGTCTTCAGACATGTGGGGCCAGTGAAAGTGAGGGACAATTCTGTCCCAAGTCTTGTTCTGGCCCAGGTGACCTGCTAAGGGAATGTCATGGGCTAGGGTCAATAGGAAGCCCCTGAACTTCAGAGGTATAACCAACCTCCTGGTGGCACCAGGCTTGGGGTCTCTACACTCTGAGTACAAGAGTCCATCATCCCAATACACAGTATGGGGACCACTAGCTTTCCCAGCAGCCTCAGCAGCAGCTTGCTGTCTGAGGGGTTCAAGAGAGGGGCAGCTCTGCTGCTCCTGGCTCAGATCTGCCCTGGAAGGGCCCCCTGTCCCCAAGAACTCAACCTGGTCAGGTTCAAGCTCCTCTGGGACAGTTCCTTCCTCAGGACTGAGATCATCCCCCTCAAGAGACTGATCTTCCTTCTGAGCCAAGGGGAAGGCACTGCCTTTACCCTACTACTCCTCTTCTTGGAGGGCACTTGGTCCATTATTCCAGAATCCAAGGCCTGTTCAGTGTTAGACATTTTGGCTTGTGACCTGGTCACAGCAAACACATCTGCAGGGATGCCCAGCATTTCTGCATGGGTCCTGAGCTCCACTTCTGCCCAAGCTGAAGTTTCTAAGTCATTGCCAAGCAAGCATTCAACTGGTAGGTCTGCACTTACCACAACCTTCTTAAGGCCAGTTACTCCTCCCCAGGAGAAGTTAACAACTGCCAGAGTATGGTCTGTTCTGACGTTGCTAGCATTGGTCACTTGGTACATTTCACCAAGTATAATCTGCCCAGGATTCACAAGGTCTTGTGTCACCATGTTGACACTTGCCCCTGTGTCCCTAAATGCCAAAGCCTCTTTTCCATTGATTAAGGGCTGTTGCCTGTACTTGCCCAGATTACTGGGACTCACAGAGGAGGTCACATCCATGCCTCCATCACAGACTAGGACAGCCTGAGTGAGTTCTCTGACTAGGTCAGAGCTCATCTCCTTACCCAGGGTCAACCCTACTAAACCCTTGGCTTGTGTAGTCCCACCACCAACTGTAACTGCACTAGGGGGAGCAGGTGCCTTAGGGGCATTGGTGGGGGCTGGAGTAGAGTCTTTGGACTTGGTGCAATCACTGGCCCAGTGGGTCTTTTGCTTACAGACCTTGCACCATGGTTTCCTTTGGCCTTTCCCTTTGTTAGACTGTGAATCCCCACCTGAAGAAGATTTTTGGGGGCCTTGTGAAGACTTTTGATCTTTACCCTTCTCCCCACCCTTATCAGAGTTTTTCGAATCTTGCTTCTTAGGGTCACCACCTTGGTTCTGTACCTTCTGCCTCACCCTGGTTCTGACCCATTTGTCTGCCTTCTTTCCCAATTCTTGGGGAGAGGTCAGATCAGAGTCCACCAGGTGCTGATGCAACAGCTGATTTTGACAGTTATTAAGAATCTGCTCCCTCATGATAAGATTGTACAATCCTGTGAAGTCACATACCTTACTGCCCAATAACCAACCTTGCAGAGCCTTGGCAGAACAATCAACAAAGTCCACCCAGTCTTGAGTCTGTGCTTTTTGGGTATCCCTGAACTTTAACCTGTATTGTTCAGTGGTTAGGCCAAACCCATCAATTAGAGCACTCTTTAAGACTTTGTAATTATCAGCATCCTCCTCTCTAACAGTGAGGAGCTTATCTCTACCTTTGTCTGCAAAGGAGAGCCACAAGATTGCTGCCCACTGCTCCTGAGGGACCCTCTGTACTTTACAGGCCCTCTCTAGAGCAGTTATCCATTTGTGGATGTCATCCCCACTCTGGTAGGGAGGGACACTCTTGCTCAGGTTTCTATGGTCATAAGACCTTTCCCTATCTTTGGGGAAACTGCTGCCACCATGGGACTCTAGCCCCATCTTTTGTCTCTATAGAGATCTAGGGACTCCCTGTCTATAGCCAATTGCTGTTTTCTGAGTTCAAGCTGGGCTTGCTCATACTGAATCAGTCTCTTTCTCCTTTCATGAGAGGATTCCCTCCTATGAGAGGAGACAGAGGTCCCTATTGAGGTGTCAGAGTGGTTGGACTCCTGAGAAGGAGACCTAGACCTTCTGGGCACACTCAGTACTCTTCCTGGGGGACAAAGGGGAGGTCATTCTGATCCTCCTCCGCCTCCTCCACAGGAGGAATTGGGTTTTCCAGGACAAGGTCATTTTCACCTTCCTGGCCAGTTTCAGAGGGGGCCTGGGTTTCTTCACCCCTGGCCCCTTCCTCATCTTCTGCCCCACCCTCTTTGCCTACCCCTTCAGACCCTATGGGCCTGCTGAGATCATCAGCTAGTAACACCTCCCTGAGGTGTTGGGTGCTGGCACTTTTGCCTGCCTTCAACTTCCTAGTATTGCATAATGCTCTCAATTCCAAGAATGGGAGTTTATCATACTTGGAGGGAAGAAGCCCACTGGCTTCTGGCGAGGACTCACTGGGTCCTGGCTTTGAAGACATTACTAGTGAGGTGTGGTGAATGCACTACCTACTCTAGTGTGGCCTACTAAACTCTCTTGAGTTGTAGAAAGGGTGTGCTATCCCTTAACACACAACTCTAAGTTCAGTAGAACTTACTGTATTACTAAGCTTGATTTATATGTACCTTAGGTACCCTTAGTGGTTTTCAGTTGATCAATTCAATTGAGATTATCTGGTAAAACAATAGCAAGCTGGAATCCCACACGCTGCCACCAATGTGAGAAGTTGGCCTGGCATATGCTGTCCACTAATTATAGTGGGCACCTTGCACCAGTCCAAACAACCCCTTATTGGAGATAGGTTAAAGACAACCTTTATTGAAAGCTATCCTAGTGGTAGCTATGGAGAGCAGCCTTCAGGCTAAGTCTTGAAGGAATGTAAAGCAGCTTGTTTTACCAGTCTATAATCTCTTGAGTGACCAAATGAAAGAGGACCACACCTATTATATATTCAAAATATATGTATTTATTACTAAACACACCCCCTCTAGTCTCTTTATGAGGCTAGAGTTCGAAGTACATAAATTATAAGTTAGTTATCTACAGTAATAGCACAAATACACGTTTGAGCCCTAGGGGCGTACCAAACCATATACCAATAAAGTGGTATAAGAACCACGACTGAGCTAGACACAGGGCCTAGAGCCTGTAGAAGTGCTTGGACCACAAGGAACCACCCAAGGTAGTGACACAGGGGACCCACGGGGACGCGTGCAGTGTATGAACACAGCCGCGAATCGCCGTTAACTTCTATGGGGAAAGTCGCGATTTGAATTTAAAAGAAAAGGGACACTTAGAGGAGGACTTGGAGCAAACCCTTTGAGAACTAGGCTGTTCTAGTGTCAATACCCACGGGAGCACCGGAGTACTCGAGTTACCTCACCCAGGGAGCCGGGTGCATAGGTGTCTTTCGGGGTCGGGTTTCGTCGTCGCTTTCAATGGCGATCTGCTGCAAAGTGCTGCTGGCGGCCAAGTCGAAAGTGTTCGGGTGGATCCAAAGGTGGATCGAAGATCTGAAGAACCTGAAAGCAGAGGGGACAGAGTCTGGGTCACTAGCCAGTGACCAGGAAGGCGATGAGCAGATGCCCACCGATGTTGAGTGCTTCAGGTAGGTTGACGGTCGTCTTGACTCTTCAGCCACGAGGTCCAGGAGGCGTCAGCAATGACCAGGAGCTGGATTCGAGCTGTCCCACAACGTCTGTCGATTGCAGGGGTGTCGGCGACCGGGTTGGACCCAACAAGCCTTGGCAACGGCAAGTCTCGTGGAAATGGAAGAAGGACGATGTTGCAGACCAGCAAGGTCTGTGGGACTCACCCAGCGAGGGTAAGTCAGGGTACGCCTGGAGCAACCAGGGAGCCCAAGCAGAAGAAGATTGGCCTTTGGAAGGGCCTACTAGCCAACGGACTAGCGACCGCGAAGGAGCCTCGAGTCGATGCACGTGGAGCTGGCTCACAGGACACTCGTGGAGTGGAGGCCAGTGATCTTCGGTGCAGTTGGTGCTGGAGGCTGGGGCTACTCGGAGCCCAAAGCACAACTTCGTGGAAGACCCAGAAGAGGATGCACTTGCAAATGCGATCGGTGTCCAGGGGACACAGTTCCACATTACCCACGACAGCTACGGGCCTCAGCTTTGCTGGGGACTCAGGGCAGCCTCGGCGAAGTCTGGAAATCCACCTCTGGTGATGCAAACCTCTGGTGATGACCTCGGCGTCCGGCGGGAGCTTCAGCGATGCAGACCGGACAATTGCTTCTTTGGTGCCTGCCAAGCAGGGGAGTCACTCCTTGACCCCAAGGGAGATTCTTCAGTCCTCTAATCTTGAAGTAGAGCGTCGAAGGTCCAGGATTCTGTGTCAGAGTTTCGTCCAGGTTAATCTAAAGTCCTAGGGACTTATACTAAGTTGGACATACTCTGTGGCCCCACCTATGGGAGGGTCAGGGCAGAGGGGTGGTTACACCCCTTTCCCTTTGTCCAGTTTCGTGCCAGAGCAGGGGCTGGAAGCCCCTGAGCCGGTTTGAACTGGGGTATGCACGGGGACACCAAATGTGCCCCCAGTGCAGGACTTCAAAGCACCAGAGAGTGCTCCCGCCCAGCCCCAATACACACTATCCTGTCTGGGAGGTGGTTACACCTCCCTGGGACAGGAAACCTATTGTCCAGGCCTCCCCTGCCGGAGTTTCGGTCAGCAGCAGGAGGCCAGACTCGTGTCTGTGGCAGCGGCATCCATTTTGTGATGACAGGGCTCTGGAAAGTCAGTACCGGGTATACCGGTGTGTACATGTCTCTCCCTCTAGAAGGGTGGAATGCTACCCCCGCCGCCAGAACTGGCGGGGGAGTAGTATTCCAAGATGTTTGCCACCAAACACGACATGTTTCCGTGCAGCCATCCCAAAGTTAGCATTTAACGCGAGGTTATAATGCGCTTAAGAGTATATGGTCAGGCTGCACTACAAACAGCATCAGAGAAGGGTCTCCGAATGCTGCAGAGGGGCCCTGCTCATGCAGGGGCACCCTCTCACATAGGAACCACGCACTCTGCCTTCCGGATTGATAAGGCCTGCCATAGGAGTGACTTATAGGTTTATATGTGTGTATGTATGTAGTGATATAGGTAGCCTATATCACAGTAAGGGGTGCATGCACCACCTTACCCAGGCTGCAGTAGCAGACCTGTGCTGTCATTTTGGATTGCCTTCCAGGGGTGGCACAATACATGCTGCAGCCCCTGGTAGGCCTCTGAGGTACCTATGCCCTGGGTACATAGTATACCATATACTAGGGACTTATAAGGGCACTCCGGATTCCAATCAGAGATGTGCCTAAGGCACATGGAAACCATTTTAGAGAGGAAGCAGCTAGGCTGGGGTTCTGATTAGCAGGGCCCCAGCCAGATTAAGGTCGAAAAACAGTGAAGCATCAGCAAAAAGTGGGGGTACCCATGTGAAGCAGATCCTACTCTCCTACAGCGGATCCCTGTATTCCTGAGTTGTGGAGTCTGGTGGCTAGCGTGCGATGTGAGACGGTGTCGAAGGCTGCGGAGAGGTCTAGGAGGATGAGGGCTGCGGTGTGTCCCTGGTCTAGCAGCATGCGGATGTCGTCGGTGGCGGCGAGGAGGGCGGTCTCAGTGCTGTGGTTGCTGCGGAAGCCAGACTGGGATGAGTCTAGGATGGAGTTTTTTTCGATGGGCGTTCACGAGTCTTTCGGTGACTTTGGCTGCGAAGAGGAGGAGAGAGATGGGCCGGTAGTTCTTCAGGTCAGTAGGGTCGGCCGTTGGTTTCTTGAGGAGGGGTTTCACCTCCGCACGCTTCCAGTCGTCTGGGCAGTTGCCGGATATGAGGGAGGAGTTGATTGTTCGTCCTAGTTCGGGTGCGATGACAGCGGCGGCCCTGTGGAAGATGTGCGGGGGGCAGGGGTCCGTTGGGGCTCCTGAGTGCGTCTTCTTCATGGTTGAGGAGATGAGCTCGACGGACGCGGGGGCCCAGGAGGTGATGGTCGGCTTCTCGGCGGTGGTGGGTGGTGTGGTGCTGTTTTCTGCTGGCTCGCTGAAATTGTCGTAGAGGGCCTTGATCTTCAGGTGGAAGTAGGAGCTGAGTTTGTCACAGAGTTCCTGGGAGGGTGTGATGTCAGTGGCTTCGCAGGTGGGTTTTGCGAACTGCTGAATGACGTTGAACAGTTCCTTGACGTTGGATGCGTTGGTCTTGACTTTGTCTCTGATGAAGGTCCTTTTGGTGTCCCTTATACGCTGGTGGTAGTCCTTCAGGGCGCTCTAGTGGTTGTTCCACGCTTCCGTGGTCTTCTGGTTCCGCCAGGTTTTCTCCGAGCGTCTGCAGGAGCGTCTGGCTTCTTGGAGTTCGGTGGTGAACCAGGCGGCCCTCAGCGGGCGTTGTTTGGCGGTGCGGCGGAGAGGTGCCAGCTTGTCTGCGCAGCAGGAGACCCATCGGTGGAATTCCCTGGCTGCGGAGTTGGTGTCGGTCGTAGCCTTGGGGGGGTCTTGTAAGATTGTGGGTGGGTTCTCTGTAGGGGCTAGCTTGAATGGTTTGGATTTGACCCAGGAAGGTCTTGTTAGTGTCTGTTGGATTGGTATATAAAAGGAGTAGATCACGGATATCATCGTTCGATAGAGCACCCTGATTTTAAGTTACACCACTACCCTAATAAGATGGTACTAGTAGGACAGACTCAACCTCATTATGAGGGAGTTCTTAATAAAACTTCCTGGACAAGATGGTATCGAGACAGACTAAAAATACATTAAGGTAAAGCCAGAGTAATACCTTTAAGACCAAATTGAGGATGATGAACCAGTACAATAACCTAACCATCTGTATTACGCCAGCATGTTCCTGCCCACATACGTGCCGGCATCAGTCAGGGGCATTCGTCAGGGACAAAAAGGGGGTTCCCTATCTTCTACTTCTAACACTAAGTCAGTGTGAAGTGCAGAGTTGTCAGAATATGATTGCCACCTTGACAACTCCAGGAAGTCTAACGCTCCACTGGCTGGAAGAAGGTGCTATCCTATGTAATTACACATTCATCAAGAGGTATACTGGCAAGCAAACCTGGATACCCTGAAGCCAGAGGCTATCAGGTTTGCCACTAAATGTGGGTTACTTTATATTTTTCAGTAATGGTTCAGGTCCAGAAATCTAGAGCTTAACAAACGTAAAAGTTAATGGCTGTCTATCAGGACAAGCAACTGGTAAATCTTTTCAACAGTAGGTGTAAGCATACTTCAGTTGGCATTGCTGGCTTACTTCTTGAATCAACCCCTCCATTCATAGGAACATAAAAGAACTCTAGCGCCGTCCATAAGCAAAACAGTGTACTGAATATGTTCACAATGTTTTAAGCATTCCATGTGTTGTATATGCTGTACAGCACAGAAAAGCACTCTGCTCTAAATACTACATTGTGACTGGCTAAAGAAATCCGAAGAAGTGTCATTTATATGGGAACCATATGAAAATGTAATCAAAAACAATCCAAGATGTTCCTATCTTTTTATCTCCAGGAGGCAAAGCAACTGGTGCAGTGAGACACAGGAAAATTAGCATTCCAAGGGTCACAGCAGAAGGAATATGGAAGAAACTGGATTACGTATCTATTTCAGTGCTTAAATTGTAAACAAATAAGTGCCAGGGCTCTTTTCAAGAGGCCACTGCAGCTTCTGCCACACAATGCCCTGCTATGCTGCCAACGATAGTAGCAATACAACTATTATCCATCACACTCCTACAAATGTGACAATTCGGACTATGTCAGGTCCCCAAAGCTATAATAATGGCTTGGGCGGCAGGTAATATTAATTTTTAATGAATATAGCATTAATAATTAACTGTTGCTGTAATCATCTTTAAATCAGCTAGACTGCGCCACCTTGTGGCAGGCTGTCTTAAGTGCCGGTGCTGACAATTAAGTGCCAGTGCCAAGCACCAGAAACCACCGGCTCAAATTAAGCACTGATCTATTTATTGAACTGATATATAAAGTGAGTTACTGTGGCTGAAAAAAGAGCTACAGAGGATAGTACATTAGTCAGTACAATTAGTCAGTCACTTCCTGGAAGTGTCAGCTCCCTTACATAATATTGTTATCGTAAATATGTAACATGAATGTAAATTGCAGATAATTTTGTAAGGGGTTGTTAGACCTGGCATACTTGGTGTGGTTTCCCCTGACTTTTTATCCATCTGACCTGTGTTTGACTATGTTGCTGACTTCGTTTTTGCTGGCTTTAGGAATCTGGGCACTATACTACTGCTAAGCAGTGCTAAAGTGAATGTGCTCTTTACTTAAAACATGGTAACATTGGTTTATCCATGTTTGGAATATTTGATTTACTTATAAGTCCCTACTAAAGTGCACTACATGTGCCCAGGGCCTGTAACTCAAATGTTACTAGTGGGCTTGCAGTTCTGCACGCGCCACCCACTTAAGTAGCCCTTTAAGCATGTCTCAGCCCTACCACTGCAGAGCCTGTGTGTGAACTTTTAAACTGCCATATTGACCTGGCAAGTTAACCCAGGCCCAAACTTTCCTTTTTATTACATCTAGGTAACCCCTAAGGCCGGTCCTGTACAGCCAATGGGCAAAGTGCAGTGTATTTAAAAAGTAAGACATGTACTTTTAAGTTTTACATGTCCTGCTAGAGAAAAACTCATATTCTTTTTTCACTACTGCAAAGCCTATCTCTCCCATAGAATAACATTGCCTTATTACAATTTATAGGTGTAATGTGCCTTTGGGAAAAGATGCGAACCCCAAATTTGGTGTCTCTGGAATCACAATTTAACACAACTTATGGTGAAGTTGGTTTTTAAATTGCAATTCTGAAAATGCCACTTTTAGAAAGTTTTCATTTTCTTATTGTAACCATTTGATGCCTTCTGCCTGTCTCTGGAATACATGTCTGGGATGGGTGAGAGCTGGCTTCCTGCATTCCTTCAAGACAGCCACACACAAAGGATGGGGAGGTGTGATGAGTGGCGATCTGCATACTGATGGGTCATCCAGAGCAGGATGGGAGGGAGGAGCTGACACTTACACCTGAAAGGATTGTGTCTTGTCCCCACACAAAGGGTTACATACCCTCCTGTAGTGAGTCTCGAGCAAGTCTCACTACTTCAAATGCCCAACTGGCTATAAGTATTGGGAAGCTGACACCATCAAATCACAACACTTCTGGAACTGAGGACATTCTACAAGGAAGAAGGGCTGCTCTGCTGCTAGGAGGGAATCCCACTTTGGTGAACTGTTTTGATGTGTTGGCCTGCCTTGCCGGGGAGTGAGAAGGACTGGACCTGCATCTCTACATCCCAGAACCAAAGTATCTCCAAGGGTTTGTTGGCTTGCCTCCTGTTTATGAAGTCTCAGGGATATCAAAGACTTTACCCTGCAACCTACAACCAGACCCTGGACTCTGCCTGCCGTGAGTCCTGCTCTGCCAAGCAGTGCCAATCCAGTTCTGAGCCCCTGGAAGTGAGTTTTAAGAGCTGCAACCCAGAAAATCCACTCATCTATGACATTGCGTCGATCAGAACCGCCACATTTCCTTTGACACCGACGCATCGTCACTGCTGCATGAACCGTGGACATCGCATCACTGATGGCGCAACGCATCATCCCCTGTTTCTGAGCATCTCCGACTTTGTACGGCTCAGCGCCAATGCATCGCTTTGTGATGCACGCATCGCCTACACCGCAGTGTTTCGACGATGATGCATCGCCCCGATGTTCATCACATCTTGACTCTCGACGCATCATCAACTTTGCGCAGCTCGGAACCGATGCATCGCCCCATCTGCGAGTTCGACAGTTACGCTTCACCTCCTTTGCTCCACACATCGCCCTTGGCTTCAACGCATTCAAGGTACTGTTCAGCGGGCCAAGGCTGGTCCCTGTATGCGACTAGTGCTCCTTTGCGGTTGGCCTGAACGTTTGGATTTGCCCTGGTCAAACGCGACCAGATAGCCCCGGTTGGCGCTATTTGTTTCTAAGCACTACAAAACAGTTTATTCTTTAAAAATATATATCTTGACATCTACTTATTGGATTTTTGTCATTTTGGTTTTGTTTTACTCATCAAAATATTGGTTATTTTTCTAAGCTGGTGTGGAGTCATTTTGTGGTGTTTTCACTGCGTTACTATGTGTTGGGTACACAAACACTTTACACATTGCCTCTAAGTTAAACCCGACTGCTCTGTGCCAAGCTACCAGAGGGGGAGCAGAGGTTAATTTAGAGTGTGTTACTGACTTACTCTGACTAGGACCGTGGTTCCTGTTTGGACAGGGTGCATACCTCTGCCAACCAGCAACCAATTTCTAACAGGTGTGTTTTCTCTCAATATTTTAGATGGAAGGCTACATGAAGGGTAACTGTGATATGCTATTTGTGTCAACTGGTGCCGATAGTAACAACGATAAGTGACATGCTAGTGCAGCATGAATTTTCTGCTGAAATATTTGTATTGTACATTATTATTCACATTCTTTTGTTTTTTGCTCAGTGGTGTTAATCTGTGCTACTTGAAGCTGCCAACGACAGCCCTTGATACGGTGTAGAGACAGAATATCGAACTAGAAATATCGAGGGTCATGGATATCGAGTCAAGAATATAGTGGAAAAAGAATGTCGAGGTAAGTAATATCGATGTTAAAAATATCGAAATTTGTGTATGTATCAAATATCGAATTTGAAAATATCGATGTTAAAAATATAGTTGTTCCCCTCTCTTGCAGAGGACCCTACTGCAGCGCTCTAAGAAAGAGGGCGGCCTTGCTTTCCCCAACATTAACTGTTACTACCAAGCCTCTCTACTCCGGTACATGGTGGAATGGAACCGCCCCATGACCGAGAAACACTGGGTCTTCATGGACCAAACAGTGGCAGGCCACCATATCTGGCGCGATGCTTGGCTACCGCGACCAGCCCGCGCTTGGGGACTATACTCCTCCCCAGTCACCCGCCCCACCATGCTGGTTTGGGACAGGGTCGCCCTAGGGGCTAACCTTACTACGTTTCCCTCGCCAATGACCCCAATTTTCTCCAATCCTGCCTTTCCACCTGGCGTGGACACGGGAGCAGCTGCACGCTGGCTAGAGGGCGGCTGCAAGCGCATAGGGCATCTGTTCGATATACAGGGCCTTATCCCTTTCCAGGACCTACAGGGGAGTTATGGCCTGCTTAGCTCGGATCTTTTCCTTCACTCCCAGATGATACACTGGATCTCGGGAACCACGACGCGCCCCAAGGCACACAGACCGATGCGACCCTTCGAGAAATGGCTAACTCGCAAGACAGATGACAGTGGGCTCATTTCAGCAATATATTCCTTTCTCATGGCAGGCATCTCTAAGACTCGCTCTGCAGGACAGAGGCGATGGGAGGCGGAGTTGGGGCGCACACTAACCGACAAAGAGTGGGAGGATATTTTCTATCAAGCGCATCATACGGCACACTCCATGGGACATGCGGAGACCGCCTTCAAGATCGCGTCCTATTGGTACTATACCCCAGCACGTCTTACTAAGTGGCATCCTAACTGTGACGGCCTTTGCTGGAGGGGCTGTGGCAGTCCTGGCACGCTCCTCCACTTATTGTGGCACTGTCCCAAGCTCACAAGATATTGGGAAGGAGTATTGGATGACATCGACAAGGCCTTCTCCACTACCATACCTAGGCTCCCGGCATATGCTATCTTAGGCTTGCCCAACGCGCTGACCTTCCCCCTGCGCTCAATTAGAGGGAGACAGATGGCGCTTGCACTGAACGCGGCACACCGAGTAATCCTGGCGGGTTGGAAATCAGACAGAACCCCTGACCATCGGCAATGGTTGCATCAGCTATGGTACCTTTTGGGTATGGAACGACTTTCCATGGCCTCCTTGGGGACCACTGCAAATTATACCAAGCTCTGGGCCCCACTTATCAAAATTCTCTCCACTGAATTTCGGGAACTGACATGTCCCAGTTATCTCCGGCTCTTGAATCTGATCCCCGAGGACGACTCTCCCCACAACCAGCGGTGACGTCCTATCACCAGTGCGATCTCCAAGTCAAAAGATGGTCATACTAACTCATATGCCGATAGGCAGGCTCTTCTTCCTTACCTTTGTTTTCTGCTCACTGGGGAGGATGGGTGGGGGTGGGATTGGGTGTTTATGGGTTTTTCTTTGTTTTTAGTTCCTTATGAGAAATGGCACCACTATGTAGTGTCGATCTGCCATAGACTTCCGGCTATCATTGCGGGCACGACGACCATCCCACTGGCCTTTTGCATGCTTATCTGCTGGAACCGCGTTTGTTGCCATATTGTTCTCTCTATTTTCCGCGGCCGGCCCTTTGGGTTGTAGGCGACTTGCTGTGTTAACTATCAGTCAGTATGCTTTCCGTGGCTATTTATTACACTGCTTTGATCAGTTTTTCGCCGGCCCGCTGGGTTGTAGGCACCTACGTCCTGATCCATCTTGCTATGTGTCCTGCCAATAAAAATTGATTTAATAAAAAAAATATATATATATAGTTGTTCATAATATCGAATTTTTACTAATTTTATGTTAAAGTATAATGTTTATAAAAAATGTGTTGATGTTAATTGTAGTTATTTTATATTTTTATTTATTTACTTTTATGAAAAAATATAATTTATAAATTTTTGAAAAACATTTTAAGTTTTTTTTGTTTTTGTTTTTAAACTTTATTTTTCAGTTTTGCACATAAAAAAGCAATCAATACAATAAGAAACATGCACTTCAGTAATTTAGATGATTCTCTCTCCACAGTGTCGCTGCGGACCCCCCAATAGTGTCCATATGTCATAAATCTATTGGCATCACACATCATCATTGCCCTCCCGTCAAACATTATTACCATGTCTTTATGCATCATCCCCTTTCCATTTGTCCCTTCAAAGAAAAAACAATCACAATAACATCCAGAATGCACGTGGCTAATCTAAATAGTGAACCCTTGGTATGAGGTCTAAACACATCTCTACCCCACTCCGACTCGATCTGGCTCAGTTTGCGAATCGTCATCTTCGTCTAATCCCAGCAGATATTGCCGGTACGGGCCCCAGATATCTTTAGGTGCACAGCGCACGGGTAACAGAGCATTATAATTATCAGACTGCGTTGAACAGTACGCCAGATCCCCCTCCCAGTCCCCAATTGTGGGCAAAGGCCCTCTCATCCACCGCATTGCCACTCGTCTTTTAGCCAGCAATAAACCCAGTGCCGCGAGTTTGCGCATGTTTTTTGGTATCTGCTTGTCAAAACCAAGGAGAGCAACCAATGGTGTCTCTGATAACACACAGCCAAGCATCCTGGTTAGACATTCAAAAACTGCGGCCCAAAAAGCCCGAACCCCCGGACAGCCCCATGCAAGATGAGTGAAGTTTGCGTTCCTAGCAGCACATCTCACACAGTGATCATCAGCACGCAGGCCATACCTATACAGTCTGGCTGGCGTGTAATAGACTCTATGAATATATTTAAAGTGTATTAATCTGTGCCTGCCGTTTAGAGAAATAGCCTTAGTTTTGGCAAAACACCAGGCCCATTGCGCCTCCGTAATTTCCAGGCCAAGTTCCTCTTCCCAGTCCAGTTGGAATTTCAGTTTGTTCTGTGTACGCGGGTCTTGGAACAAGGCATATATCTTGGTGATCGCCTTCTGCGGGGAGGGCGTTTGCAGTAAATACGTAAGTGCTGGCATCTCTGCCGGTGCACTCAAGTCCGCCCCCAATTGGGTTCTCAGTGCCCTGCGAAACCTGTAGTAATTAAAGACATCCAGCGCCGTCACGCCCGGTCTCTGCGCAGAAATCTGTTCCCAGGTCTTAGAGGTTCCCTCGTGGAACAAATCCCCCATACGCTGCACACTCAACCTCTCTAGGGTATTCATGACTGATTTATCTTCTCTATGTGGTAACCAATCACACCATGCGATCGGTAGGTTAGCGGAATAAACCCTCCGTATCTGATGCCTGTGGGCTATTACTGATAGCTGGTGCCCGTGCAATTGACCGGGTCGATAGTGCGCAGGGCCATCCGAGCTCCCCCCGTCAACATCCTAGGCAATGGTGCCGGAGCGACAGTGTGTAATTCTAGGAGTTGATGTGGTGTGTCCCTGGGGCCATGAATCCACACATGTGCATGCAAGGTATGCGCCGCTCTATAGTACCTTTCCATATCCGGGGCATTTAATCCCCCCTCAGAATAGGGCTTTGTCAGGATTTCCCACTTTACCCGGGGCTGTTTCCCAGCCCAGACCAAGCGGCTTAACAGTCTACGCAGTGAAGCGAAAAAAGTTTGAGGTAGGCCAATAGGTATATTAACAAACAAAAACAGAAAACGCGGTAGTACCACCATCTTTGCCAACGCCACGCGACCAATCAGTGAGAGTGGTAGTTTTATCCATTTTTCTATCGAGTCCGTTAATTTCTGGATTGCACAGCCATAATTTTCGGACAATATTCGCTCAACGTCTGTATGTACCTTAATGCCCAGATACCTCACCGGCTCAGTAGTCCACTCTAGTGGGTAGTCGGTCTGGACAGGGGCAGTAACGGGGGTCAACGGAAAAATCATGGATTTATGCCAATTAATGCGGAGCCCTGAATGCTGTCCAAAGCGCTCCACCTCATGCAACATGGGGGTTAAATTCAGTTCCGGGTTCCGAATGTATAGTAAGGTATCGTCTGCGTACGCTGCAATGTTAAGATTGTAATTAGGGGACCTAATGCCACGACCTGCGTTGTATTCGCGCATCGCGCACATTAAAGGCTCCGCAACCAAGGCATACAAAAGAGGGGAGAGGGGACAACCCTGCCTCGTGCCTCTTGTGATCTGTATGCAAAAACAACAATTGATGGACAGAATGCAGAACAATGTCATACATTCACCCCAGTACAAAGATCTGGGCCTAAATCCATCGTTTTTTTGCTCACCATGCCATTATAGTTTGGACCCAGCCATATGCAAATCAGTCTTGACCCTGCGCCCAATGGGAACAGTCCAGCCCGAACTGCCAGGCCAGGTCCTCCCTGGACTGGAAACAAGCATCCTAGGACCGGTTTCAGGCTTTCAGCCCTCATCAGCCAGGATAGCTTGACTCCAGTGGCATGGAGAGCACGGGACCCACGTCTGGGCATACCCGTCCCACTCGGCGTGACAAATGCAAAAACAACAATTGATGGACAGAATGCAGAACAATGTCATACATTCACCCCAGTACAAAGATCTGGGCCTAAATCCATCGTTTTTTTTGCTCACCATGCCATTATAGTTTGGCACAGGGTCAAGACTGATTTGCATATGGCTGGGTTCAAACTGGAATGGCATGGTGAGCAAGAAAACGATGGATTTAGGCCCAGATCTCTGTACTGGGGTGAATGTATGACATTGTTCTGCATTCTGTCCATCAACTGTTGTTTTTGCATTTGTCACCCCGAGTGGGACGGGTATGCCCAGACGTGGGTCCCGTGCTCTCCATGCCACTGGAATCAAGCTATCCTGGCTGAAGAGGGTGAAACCCCGAAACCGGTCCTAGGATGCTTGTTTCCAGTCCAGGGAGGACCTGGCTTGGCAGTTCGGGCTGGACTGTTCCCATGAGGCACAGGGTCAAGACTGATTTGCATATGGCTGGGTTCAAACTGGAATGGCATGGTGAGCAAGAAAACGATGGATTTAGGCCCAGATCTCTGTATTGGGGTGAATGTATGACATTGTTCTGCATTCTGTCCATCAACTGTTGTTTTTGCATTTGTCACCCCGAGTGGGAAGGGTATGCCCAGACGTGGGTCCCGTGCTCTCCATGCCACTGGAATCAAGCTATCCTGGCTGAAGAGGGGTGAAACCCCGAAACCGGTCCTAGGATGCTTGTTTCCAGTCCAGGGAGGACCTGGCTTGGCAGTTCGGGCTGGACTGTTCCCATGAGGCACAGGGTCAAGACTGATTTGCATATGGCTGGGTTCAAACTGGAATAGCATGGTGAGCAAGAAAACGATGGATTTAGGCCCAGATCTCTGTACTGGGGTGAATGTATGACATTGTTCTGCATTCTGTCCATCAACTGTTGTTTTTGCATTTGTCACCCCGAGTGGGACGGGTATGCCCAGACGTGGGTCCCGTGCTCTCCATGCCACTGGAATCAAGATATCCTGGCTGAAGAGGGGTGAAACCCCGGAACCGGCCCTAGGATGCTTGTTTCCAGTCCAGGGAGGACCTGGCTTGGCAGTTCGGGCTGGACTGTTCCCATGAGGCACAGGGTCAAGACTGATTTGCATATGGCTGGGTTCAAACTGGAATGGCATGGTGAGCAAGAAAACGATGGATTTAGGCCCAGATCTCTGTACTGGGGTGAATGTATGACATTGTTCTGCATTCTGTCCATCAACTGTTGTTTTTGCATTTGTCACCCCGAGTGGGACGGGTATGCCCAGACGTGGGTCCCGTGCTCTCCATGCCACTGGAATCAAGATATCCTGGCTGAAGAGGGTTGAAACCCCGAAACCGGTCCTAGGATGCTTGTTTCCAGTCCAGGGAGGACCTGGCTTGGCAGTTCGGGCTGGACTGTTCCCATGAGGCACAGGGTCAAGACTGATTTGCATATGGCTGGGTTCAAACTGGAATGGCATGGTGAGCAAGAAAACGATGGATTTAGGCCCAGATCTCTGTACTGGGGTGAATGTATGACATTGTTCTGCATTCTGTCCATCAACTGTTGTTTTTGCATTTGTCACCCCGAGTGTGACGGGTATGCCCAGACGTGGGTCCCGTGCTCTCCATGCCACTGGAATCAAGCTATCCTGGCTGAAGAGGGTGAAACCCGAAACCGGTCCTAGGATGCTTGTTTCCAGTCCAGGGAGGACCTGGCTTGGCAGTTCGGGCTGGACTGTTCCCATGAGGCACAGGGTCAAGACTGATTTGCATATGGCTGGGTTCAAACTGGAATGGCATGGTGAGCAAGAAAACGATGGATTTAGGCCCAGATCTCTGTACTGGGGTGAATGTATGACATTGTTCTGCATTCTGTCCATCAACTGTTGTTTTTGCTCTTGTGATCTGTATGGCACGTGACATCTGGCCATTAATATTAACTCTGGCTCTAGGGGCATTATAAAGCACCTTTATCAAATTAATGAATATTTCTCCTACCCCTACTTTATTCAACACCGCGTACAGAAACCGCCATTCAACAGAGTCGAATGCCTTTTCGATATCAATAAATAAGGCGGCCGCCTTGGTTTTCGGATTAATCCGTACTATAGTACCAAATAGTGTCCTGAGATTGCTAGACAGCGTCCTTCCGGGGACGAACCCCGTTTGTTCTGGACCTACCAGCTTGGGCAGCAAATATGCCAGCCTATTTGCCAACACCTTCGCAAACAGTTTCGTGTCCGTATTCAATAATGAGAGGGGTCTATAAGATGCACAGTCTTCCGGAGCCTTTCCAGGTTTAAGTAGAGTGATTATGACGGCTTCCCTCATGGAGGGGGGCATCGTCCCCGTCCTTGCCATCTCCTCAAAAAGATTGACCAGATGAGGGAGAAGCTTGTCAATATACGCCTTATAAAAAGCCACCGTCAGGCCATCAGCTCCCGGGGCCTTTCCACCAGGCATGTCTTTCAATGCTGCAGTAATTTCAGAGGGTCTTAGTGGACCAATAAGCCGCTCCCTGTCGCTATTGGTCAGCCAGGTTAAAGCTATGTGAGCTAAATATTCGTCATCTGTTTCCTGAGCTGTGGTTTCCCTAGAGGAGTACAACCCATCATAATAGTTCGCAAATGCGTCCAGTATGGCGGGTGTGTCAGCCACCAAGATCCTTTCCTCGCTATAGACTTGCGCTATATGATTGGACCCCCCTGGGAGGTCTAACTGTCGCCGCCAGCGTTGCACTAGGCCGGTCCCCCTCTGAGTATGTCCTCGCAACAGCATATTTTCCCAAATGTGTGACCTCTGTGTCCGCCAATTCTTGATATTCACTGATTTTGAGGCGAATCTGGGCCAATATCTGTGGATCCCCTGACTCTTGCAGCACCCTCTCCAAGAGGCGCAGTGTAGTCTCAACATTGGCGAGCTGCGTGCGTATAGATTTGAGAACTCCTGCATGTTTGGAAATGGTCATCCCACGTATATACGGCTTAAAGGCTTCCCATATTGCACCCATCGTAGGGACACTGCCCAGGTTTGTAAGAAAGTATTCGTCTATAGCTGTGCCCAGTTCTGCACGAAATACTGCATCAAGTAGAGAATATTGTGGGAACCGCCATGTTTGTCTAGTGGTACTAACCCTTGGGAGCTCCAGGGCAAGACTGACAGGGGAATGGTCCGATAGCGTCCGGGCCATGTGTTGACACTCTCCAATGGAGGAAAGCAAAGAGAGCGAGGCAAACCAATAGTCTATTCTGGTGTGAGTATCGTGGGCTGCTGAATAGTGGGTATATCCTCTGCTCTGGGGAGCCAACCGACGCCACACATCACACATACCTTCAGCCTGTACTATGTGCGCTATAGCACGCGCCGCTCGCGAGGGGGGTCTTGGTTCGCCCTTTGACCTATCTAGGGTCGGATCCTGGATGCTATTAAAATCTCAGCCCCACAGTATAGGCAAGTGTGAATGTCGCATGATTTTGGTATGTAGGAAGTGATAAAATTGCGGATCGTCATAATTAGGTCCGTATACCCCGACCAGTAACATAGTAAAATGGTCCTTACGACAGCGTGCCAGTACAAATCTGCCACCAGGGTCAATATCTAGAGCTTGTAAATGAAATCCGGAGTTCCTACGCACCCACAGAAGTACCCCCCTGGCGTGTGATGTAAACCCAGCTGCCACACATTGCCCTTTCATGCGGCGCGGAGACAACAGACCAGTCTGCGGGGTGAGATGTGTCTCTTGTAGTACCGCCACGTCTATTTTGTGTCTATACAAATATGCCACTACGCGTCGTATTTTTCGTTGGTCATTCAGACCGCGAACGTTCCAGGAGAGGAAGCGGACATGCGAGGAGCAACCCTTAGAATCTGACATCTTCCCCTGGTCCTAACCATCGTGTAAAGGTGTGTGTGCCGTACTTAACTCCTACCCTGACCCCACAGCATCTCCGTGGACCCATACATTTGAACAGAAGTGCAACATTAAACACCCCTCCAACCCCCCACCCACTCCATATCCAAAACAGTAGATACGGCATCCCCTGTCCCCTCCCGCCCCGCCCCTACCCCCACAAATTGTCGTCCCACCAACAGAGCAGGACCCCCAAATTAACACCCAAGTGGTACACACACAGGGGCAGTGACCGCCAGACCCAAGGTGATGTGGAAGGGGCCGGCAGCGCCCTAATATGACTGTTTTACCATCAAGGCATCTAGGGAAATACCTAGTAAAATATCACTGTGGTAGCGTGGTGTAGACCAAAAAGCACATTACATCCTGCAGGATTACCCCGATACTTCTACATTTAACTAGCAGGCAACGTCCCAGGCATATCACAATTGACAAGTGTGTTGTTATCTTCAGGCTGGGAAGGAATTAGTGAGTCCGCCCGCATCCCTTTGCTGGGCTCCATGTCCCCCCGGGAAACACCGTCCTCACCCCGGGATTGTGGGGAACCATTTGCCCTTCCAGCCCTGTAATTTTTGAGATCCTTCTGCAAGGCATTTGGGTCAGCATATATTTTGGATTTGCCATCAAAGGTGACCTTTAGCCGAGCTGGGTACAGCATCGCATAGTCCACCTGTAGATCTCGCAGCTTGCGTTTCACAGGGCCAAATTTATTGCGGGCCTCCTGTACCAGTGGCGTAAAATCCGGGAACAGGGACAGCTCCGAACCATTGTATGGGAGAGTTTTCAAGTCACGAGCTCGTTTCAGCGCTGCATCCCTGTCCCGATAGTTGAGGAGGCGGATTATCACTGGGCGTGGCGGCGCCCCTGGAGGGGGCCTAGGCCCCAACGAGCGATGAGCCCGCTCGACGATAAAGACGTCAGAGAAGGTATCACGACCCAGGAGCTGTACCAATAGCTTCTCCACGAACACCTCCATTGGGCCCGTAGTTGTTGTCTCCACAAGGCCCAAGAGGCGCACGTTGTTGCGCCTGGAGCGCGCCTCTAGGTCCTCAGCCTTATCTCTCATCATCGCCATGAGCTTCTCCATCTGTTTTTGTGCGGCCCCCTGTTCTACCTGAGTGTCCTCCGCGTCCGAGATTCTGCGTTCAGCAAGGTCAATACGCTCGGCATGCTTATCCACCCTCTTGGACATCCTGTCCATGCGGTACGAGAGGGAATCCGTTTTAGCGTCGATTGAGGCAAGGCTGCGCTGCATAGCCCCCAGGATTTGTCTGCTGTCGGAGTCGGAGGGGCAGGCGGTTCGCCAGTTGCTCCTGTATCAGAGTCGTCCTCCCTGTGCCTGGCAGATTTACGTTGGTCAAACTGGAGCTCGGTCTGGGTTCTGTCTGTTTTCCCCATATCAACAGCGAGCTAGGGCCTGTAGCAGCAAGTCCCAAAGGCCCCAAGCGCACGAGTACACAACTCACAATGGCGCCGGACCCCCACGTGCCACACCGGGTCAGGATAGCGTCCAACTGAGGCTACAGAGGGCTTATTTTTAAGGCAATGGGAGGCCGCCGCCCCCCACCAGGCAAGAAGAGCAAGGCCTGCACTCGCAGCTGTCCTGTCCGCACCACGGAAGTGGGCAACTCCTCCACAGGCCGCCGCTTCTAAACCCCCATCCAGGAGCCCACGTATGGAGATCTCACCCTCGCGCTGGAGATGGTGTGCGCGCCACTTCGATGGGATGGGGGTAACGCTGGAATCCCGTGCAGGGCCTGATTTCAAATATCGGCAGCGCTGGCTGGCGCCACGCGCGCTCCGCGGTGCCGCTGCTCACCTCCTGCGCTCTGCAGCGCCTTCCCTCCAACTGCCCGCAGGATCTGTCTAAGAGGCCGCAGGCGTCTCACCAGGCTAGCACACCACTGTATCAGAGCCACCCAGCAGGTCGCACTCTCTCCGCGGGCTCCGCAGCACCTCTCCCAGCCTCGGAACCTCCAGGCACCGCCCCCTCTGTCGCGGTACTCACTGCGGGCCTTCCCGGCTGTTTCAGCAATGCGACAGGCTGGGGTCCGGTCGGGCAGCCAGGAGCAGCGTCCGGGAGGCCAATCGTCCACCAGCCACGGGGGGAACAGATCACCGCCAGTTGCGTCTCCGCCCCACAAGGCACCACGAGCAGCCGCGCGCGTCGGGGAACAGGCCCGGAGTCAGCGGCTCCGCGTAGAATCGCGCCCAGCGATCCCAGACTCCGTTCGGGGCTACACTAGTAGTTCACCAACTACTACCCCAAAGGATTATGCCATCTAAAGCCTTGATGGCGCAGGATCATGCAGGATTTTACGGGCGGCTGCCGGAGCTCACTCAGGCTGCGGCCATTTTCGAGCCAGGCAAGCCACGCCCCCTGGATGTTGGGTTTATAGGGTATAAGGGTGGGGAGTAATTTAAAATATAGTTGTTCTTAGTAATATGTTTTTTTATAATTTTATATTTTTTAGGAGCGTGATGTTGGATTTATAGGGGATAAGGGTGGAAGTAATTTAAAATATATTTGTTTGAAGTAATGTATTTTTAAATATTTTTATTCATTTTTGTAATTTATTACTAAAGAAGTTTATTAAATGATATAATTTTAAATTTTTATTAAAAATATATAGTGTTTTTGTAATTAATTATTTTTTGTTTTGTATTGAGTTGTTGATATTTACAAATGTATGAATTTTTTTGATTTATGAATTTAAAAATAATTTAATTAAAAAAATATTTATATACATTTTTTTAGTTTATTTAAGCTTATTATGTGACTCATATATATATAAAATATGTTTACTAGTTGTAATTGTTGTGTTTAAAAAATGTTTATAAAAAATTAGAAAATTAAATTTAAAATAATTTTGTAAATTGTATTATTTTTAGTAACATTTTAAAAATTTACATTTTAGATTAAGTTTAATAGTGTTTTAAAAAAAATAAACACATTTGATAAATTTAATTAAATTATTATTGAAAAATCCATGAATATTTAAAATTATTTTGTGAAAAGTTTGAAATATTCATTTTGAAAATATTTAAAAAAACGTTTTGTGGGAATTGTATTATGTTAATTTCTCAATTTAAAAGTTTATATGTATATTTTAGTTTTTTAACTTTTTTGTGAGTATTTAATGACATTTTTTTAAAAGCTTTTTATTTTATAATTATTTATTATGTTGTTCTTGGGTCTGAGTAGTTTTAGTAAATGTAGCATTTTATTTATTGTGTATTTATTGTTTATTTCATTAATTTGGTTGAGTATAGTAATTGTGTTTTTGTTCGGTGTTTATTATATTAAGTTTTATTCAAACAGTAGTGTTAGATTTCAAGTTTGTGAGGCCTTTACCTGCAGTAGTCCAAAGTGTGGATTGAGCCTGTCTGTCTCCTAGGAGATTCTGAACCGGAGAAGCAGCTCCCCAGCCCCCAGGCCAGCAGGCCTAGGACTGGGGATTGGCTATTCAGCTACCAGGCAACTCTGAGCCCTCCCCTCACACCTGCCCAGGCCCCTTAAGGCTTTGCTGGGTGCACCTTAAATCATTCTCCTCCATCTTGTGAGTTGCAGCCTACCTGTGCCCCAGATTGCAGTGAGCAGAGTCCAGGAAGTGGTAAGGAGGCAGACTAGTGCTGTCTCTTCCCCCCCCAAAAGTGTTTAAAAAACGATTTTCCCTTTCTGTGATTACTGTCTTTGCCTGTGGTTGTTACAGTTTAAAATTGTAGTTTTAACCTGCCTGTGATTGCATATTTTATCACCTGTTTTGTGTTTTAAACTTGTGGTATTCCTGCCCATGATTGCTTCCATTTAACGTGTTGAATTGTGGGATTTGCAGTCCAAAATCTGTAGTTTTTCCCTCTCATTCCTGGTGACTATTCAGTTTTCCCTCCAAATTTCTCCTTTGCTCTGTGCTAAGACCTGTATGTTAAACAGTGCACCCCCAGCCACCATTTTGTGTTAACAAGCCAGTGAAACCAGCCCCCCCTGCCCCCCCCTCCCAGCAACAGGGATATTCTACATCAGAGGGTGCTTCTGTGAGCTGCTTAAACTGTGTCTAATAGGGACTGTGCACTTCGTTTTTGGCCAGGAGAGGGAGTAAAGTTTTATTCAAACAGTAGTGTTAGATTTCAAGTTTGTGAGGCCTTTACCTGCAGTAGTCCAAAGTGTGGATTGAGCCTGTCTGTCTCCTAGGAGATTCTGAACCGGAGAAGCAGCTTCCAACTCCCTGGCCAGCAAACCTTGTCTGAGGTTGCTGGGACCTTATATAGTCTGCTAGTGGTTGGTACATGTATACACTGATTGGTGGTTGTATCTGATGTTTCTACTGGATTGGGTTAGTGTCCTCATTGGTTGGGTATTTGAGGGTTTTGATTGGTTTCTGGGTCTGTGATTCAATCAATGTAGGATTGGGACTAGGGCTAGGGTTATGATTTCTATTGGAAGTAGGGACTAGGGCTTCCTGTGTTATTTGTTGTTGGGACTAGGGTGGAACTAGGGCTAGGGTTTAGCCTTTAATTGGAAGTAGTGATTAGGGCTTCTGGTGTGATTAGTTGCTGGACTAGGTGTGGGACTAAGAGTAGGGTTAGGCTTTCTATTGGAAGTAGGGACTAGGGCTTCCTGTCCCATTGGTTGCTTGGACTAGGGTTGGGACTACTGGTAGGGCTAGGGCCTCTATTGGACGTAGAGATCAGGGTTTTTTTTTTAACTGATTGGGTGCTTGGAATAGGGCTAAGATTGGCTGTGCGGTCCTGATCTCCTATTGGTTCTAGCTTTTAGGGCTAGTGTTGTGATTGGATAGTATTAGGGCTAGGGTTCCCATTGGCTGACGTGGTCACCTGATTAATAGGGCTATAAAAGGCCAGGGTTAGGGCGTCTCAGCCCGGGCGTCGAGGCTAAGGGCGGAGAGGACAAGGGCAGTTGCCTGTTTGAGCCTGTTCGAGACTGGCCAGGGCCAGAAATGCTGCACATCTTCCCATTAATTATTGTGTCTGTTACTTTTCTCCTGAAAAAGCATATCCAATGCACTACCCTATTTCTCATCCGCTACCTCTATCAATATCTTTAATCTATATATACACTTACCTCCTTTATGCATCTATATACTCTCAATGTACTTATGGATCTATATATTTATCACTTTCTTCTAATTTAGCATTTCCAATGCACTACCCTATTCCCAGCCTATACTTCCCTCAATATATCTCCTAGGCCAACTTTCTGACTCATCTCAAACTTCTTTCTACTACTCTTTCCAATTCACTACCCTATCTCACCCTATACATCTATCACTATATCCTCTACACACACTCTCTCATTTATCCCAAACGCCATACCACTACTATGTTCCCCAAAATAACCCTTTCTTGACTCTCTCCTACTCTACCCCTCCTTGCATCTTCTGACACCTCCTTTACTTTACCGATCCCCAAAACAAACCTTTCTAAACTCTTCCCTCTGACTCTTCCCCTCCAAAAACCCTTTTTACTTATCCAAAAGCCTCCTCCTACTGCTATGACCTAAAAAAAGAAATCCTTCTCTCTTCTATCCCTCCACTATCCTTTTCAATCAAAATAACAGACTAGCATGTTCACTTCTCTAATTCCATATTCCACTATACTAATTCACCACTAATCCTTTATGGGTTCCAGAGTAGCGTGCTACTCACCAACAAAGCACTTCAACACCCATCAGGGGTAACAGGCGCTATATGAATGCAAACCTTTCTTTCCCTTCTATCCCTCCACTATCCTTCTCACTCCAAATAACTGACTAATATCCACCACTCAAATTACTTTCATATTTCACCATACTAATTCACCACTAATCCTTTATGGGTTCCAGAGTAGCGTGCTACTCGCCAAAAAAGCAATTCAACACCCCATCAGGGGTTAGAAGCGCTATATAAATACAAACCTTCTTTCCTCTTCTATCCTTCTGCTATCCTTCCGAATCCAAATAACTGACTAACATATCCACCACTTAAAATTTACTTGCATGTTTCACTATACTAATTCAACACTAATCCTCTATGGGTCCCGGAGTAGCGTGCTACTCGCCGAAAAAGCGCTTCGACGCCTCGTATGGAGTAGTAAGCACTATACAAATGCAATTACAATACAATACAATATGTTTCTATGGTTTTTGTATTGTGAAATTGATTAGTTGTTTTATTTCTGGATTAGGGTGTGGTATTTTTCATGATTTTTGGGAGTTTGGATTTGGAACTATTATTATTTTACAATTTATTTTTCAGTACTTTCCCTGAATTTAGTTATTTTGGAGTTGGAATAGTAATTTTTTATGTTTTATTATCCAGCAATTTCCCAGAATTTAGTTAGTTTGAAGTTGAAATAGTATTTTTTTATGTTTTATTATCCAGCACTTTCCCTCAATTTGGTTAGTTTGGAGTTGGAACAGCTGCGGTCCGTGCAGGTAACAGCGGTGGGGCCGGGTGGGGGGGGATTCCGATGGACGATGACGAGGGAAAATTAAGTATTTATTTAATTTTCCCCCGGCATCGTCCCTCGAAACCCCCCCCCCCAACCTGGTCCTACCGCCCCACCGCTTTTACCTGCACGGACTGCTGCTGAGTTGGAATAGTAATTTTTTATGTTTTATTATCCAGCACTTTCCCTGAATTTAGGGGCTCTTTAGGATGGCGGTCGGAAAACCTCCCCGACCGCCATGGTAGCAGGAAAAGACCGCCCGCATGGACCGCGACATAACCGCCGGTCGCATTATGATGGCCCGCGGTCGAAACCCGACTGCGGCGGTACGATCGAGGGCCTTAACATTGCGGCGGTTGCTGCTGGCCGCAGCACCACCGCGATGTCCAAAGGAGCATGTCCTGCATCTCCCTGCACTGCGTGGCAGGCACTGCACAGTGCCTGCCACCTGGTACAGGGAAATGTTGGGGGGCACCATGGGTACACCCCCAGTGCACCCACACCCTCCCCAACACATTGGGGGCCCGCAACGGGCCCCCGGAAGACAATCTCCGCCTGCCTTTCCATGGCGGTTTGACTGCTGTGGAAAGGCTGGCTACCGCTGGCATTATAATCGTGCCGGCGGAGCCTGCTCGGCACCGCCACCATTATCCCGGTCCTGCTCCATCTGCCAGGCAGGAGTGCGGATGGCAACCGGCGGAAAAGCGGCGGTCGGAATTTCCCACCGCCGCGGTCACCACCGCCATCCTAATCTGACTGGCGGTTTTCTGGCTTGCGATCGCGGGCAAATGTCCACCGCCGGCCCGGTGGGCGCCACCGCCGGCTCGGCGGTGGACATCCACCCGCCATCCTAATCAGCCCCTAAGTTAGGGGCCCATTAGGATGGCGGGTGGATCGCCCCCGCCGGCGGTAGCCACCGCCGGCCCGGCGGGGGCGATCTGCCCGCCATCCTCACTAGAATGACCCCCCGCGACATTAGGATGGCTGGGGGGTCCGCGGCAGACGGGAAGACCGTCCGTCGCTTTTCCGCCGGTCGACTTGTCGACCGGCGGAAAAAGTGCCTGCATATGGTGGCGGTGTCTGCGAAACACCGCCATCCATATTACGATGCTGGCGGTCAATGGCCTTTCCACGGTGGCGTTGCCGCCATGGAAAGGCATACGGTCCTTGCTCTTGGGGGCCCGTTGCAGGCACCCAGGGTGAAGGGGGGATGGGGGGTGCACATGGGGGGTACCTATGGTACCCCCCTGCATTTCCATGCACAAGGTGGCAGGCACCGCGCGGTGCCTGTCACGTTGTGCATGCAAATGCACAACATGCTGTTTTGCATTGCGGCGGGTGCTGCTTGTAGCACCGCCCTCCGCAATGTAAAATATGCGTGATGCGCCCGCCACTGTGGCGGACGCATCATAATCGGCACAGCGGGACCGCCGCACCCCTGGCCGGCGGCCCCGCATTCCGTTGCGGTGGCGGGTGGACTTTGTCCGCCTGCCATCGTAATAGAGCCCTAAGGGGGTCATTACGATGGCGGTCGGAAAACCTCCCGACCGCCATGGTAGCGGGAAAAGACCGCCCGCATGGTCCGCGGCATCACCGCCGGTCGAATTACGATGACCCACGCTCGAAATCCGACTGCAGCGGTCGGATTGGGGGCCTTAACATTGCGGCGGTTGCTGCTACCCGCAGCACCGCCGCGATGTCCAAATGGGCATGTCCAGCATTTCCCTGCACTACGTGGCAGTCACTGCACAGTGCCTGCCACCTGGTACAGGGGAATTTCGGGGGGGGCCATGGGTACCCACCCAGTGCACCCTCAACCCCCCAAACATCGGGGGCCTGCCACGGGCCCCCGGAAGACAATCTCCGCATGCCTTTCCATGGCGGTCTGACCGCTGCGGAAAGGCTGGCTACCACCGGCATTATGATGCCTGCGGAGCCTCCTCTGCACTGCCACCATTATCCCGGTCCTTTTCCGCCCGCCAGGCAGGAGTGCGGATGGCGAGCGGCGGAAAAGCGGCGGTCGAAATTTCCCACTGCCGCGGTCGCCACCGCCATCCTAATCGGACCGGCGGTTTTCTGGCTTGCGGTGCGGGCGGATCTCCACCGCCGGTCCGGCGGGCACCGCCGCCGGCCGGGCGGTCGACATCCGACCGCCATCGTAATAGGCCCCTAAGTTTGGAGTTGGAATAGTAATTTTTTATGTTTTATTATTCAGCACTTTCCCTGGATTTACTTAGTTTGGAGTTGGAATAGTTTTTTTTGCTGGGTTATTGTAATATATTATTTTTTATTGATTTATTTGGGTTTTGGGTTAGTTAATTTTTTAGGGTTTGCAATTTTAAATACTTTTGTAGTTTAATATTTGTAACTGTGTAATATTGTTTGTAGGGTTTTATATTTTTTGGAGGTTATATTTATATTTATTTAGTTGTGTATATTTATTACAATGTTATATTATAATGATTTTAAGGATTTTGATGTATAAATTAAATATAAAACATAAGACATATATGATTTTGTAATATAATAAATAATTTATATTAAAAATGAAATGTATTTATGACAGAAGATGACATTAATAATTTTTTGGGCTCAGTTTTATTTTCCATTATGATACTGATAAAAATTAGTGTTTACAATTTGTAGCGTAAATTATAATAAATTATAACGTATAACACATTTTTACATATACGTTTTGTATACAGATTTATTATATTGCAATTATAATTTTTAGTACATTTATAAGTTTTCAAACATTTTTCAAATTTTTACATTGTTTTCAGAAAAATTCAGGTAACAGAAATATAATTATATTTTTGACATTTTTATAAATAAATATACTTTTGATGCTTAATCTTTTCAATTTAAATTATAAAAAAGTAATACATTTTAGTACATTAGTTTTTACATATATTTATAATACATTTTAGATAATTTTATTTTTGTCATAAAATTATTAAATATGTATTTTACAATGGCGGGCGGAGGCACATCCGCCGTGCTGGCGGAAAATGCCCTTTTCCGCACTCCATCGGCGCTCTTTGCGTCCGCCGTATTATGATGGGCGTAGATAGCCCATTTCCCGTCCGCTGTGGTGTTCCGGGTTCCGCCGAAAATCTCCGTCCGCACCGGTAGCGGACAGAGCCAAAAGAGAGGTACCGCCGTGCGGAATGCGGTCACGACCGCCGGTCATATCACGATGCCTCAAACAGCCCACCACACCGCTGCGGAGAATCCGGCCATTCGAGGATGGCGGTAGCAATACTGCGGATAGCTCCATGTGTTCCAGTCTGCTGGGTAAACGGCGGTCTTTGGCCTTTCCGCAGCAAATACGACTGCCGCGGACGGATTTTCAGCTTTTCCGCCGCTGAATCCTGGAATCCGACCGCCGCGGTAGGGAGTTACTGGCGGTGCATCCTAATCTGGCCGGCGGTTATGCCGCGGTACCTGCGGGTGGAAATTTCCCGCTAGCACGGCGGTCGGAATGCTTTTCCGCCCACCATCGTAATCAGCCCCTTTGTTCATTTTTGACGGATTCGATTAGTTTGTGGACAGTTGGTTGTATTCTCCCTTTTGTGGCTTGGAAGGCATTATACCATCCTTTCACTGCGCTATTTGTTTTAGCTTTTTGGTCTAGGGTGCTTTCATATACATTCCACCAGGGAATGTGGAATTTGGGTTGTCTTCGGTGTCCTGATTTATGTAGTCTTCCTACCCATGTATCCTCAAAGTAGTCTAGTAAGGGTGTTAGTTTGGCTTCGTTGACTTGGTAAAAGGGACTTTCTATCAGTAAATTATAGTGGTTTGCTACTTCTTTTGTGCGTACATAGGCCAGGGATATTTGTTTTTTTATTTGGTATGCAAAGTTGCTGTTTGTTGCATATTCTATGCTTAGTGTCGATTTTTGGAGATGCTTCCATATACTTTGGTTAAAATGGTAATAGCATCCTTGTATTGCAGAATGTGGATATATTTTTAAAATTGCTTGGATCATTGCTTGCTCAAAAGAAATTTTCTGTTTCATATTTAATTGTTGTTAGTAGTTCTATATAGGTCATACTTTCTATGTTGGGAAGTAAGGCGTATATGAAAGGGATGTTGGTTTCTTGGTATTCGCCATGGATAGTGTAAAGTTGATAGAATGGTTTAGGACATACTTTAAATGTGTCATCCATCATCCAAGTTTCACATTGTTTCAATATTTGGATGTTGGTGTTGGTGGCAAAGATGATAATTCTTTTTTCATGACTATTGTTGTCATAAAGAATGAATTTTTCATCTTTGTGTGTGACTGTGTATTCTGGTAGTATTTCTATATCTGAGAAATATTTGGGGGGGTGGTATTCGATGTACTTGATCTTTTTGTGCTGGCTATTAGGCATTTTAGGTTTGGGATGGAAGGTAACTGCCCAGTTACATGCTCTGGAACACGGGTTAGAACAGTTTTAAAGGTTTCTGTGCTAGTTTGTTGTGAGCTAGTGCTTGCTTCTTTGATGTTTTCTAGAACGTCTCTAACCTCTATTTCAGTGACATTGGGGGGGGTGGTTGTGTTCTTTAACATTAATTATGGTTGTTTCACTGGTGGTTGCTCTCCCATAGCATGAATTGGAGTAGTATTTAGTACATTTCCAATGCATTTTACTTTCTGGTCATTTTTCTTGTGTATAACTGTAGCCCATGAAGCATAGTAGTAATTTTCCTTTCTGTGAGGAAATGAACTTAGCCCCTTCTGTCATTTTCTTTCTGTGAATATATATATATATATATATATATATATATATATATATATATATATATATATATATATATATATATATATATATAAAAAAACGAAGGTTGCCCTCTGTAGAAAGGCCACACCCGGGGAGCTGAAACCTCCATCGTGAGGACAGCAGTGGAGCCAGCCTTCACCTCCCAGCACGCGCCAAACATGTTTCGGAATCACTTCCTTGATCACTGTCAACAGAAGGACGTACACCTGCAATGAGTGGAACACGCCTCTTTATTTGAATAAAATCCCGCCCCAGTGGGCCTAGAGGTCTCGCCGAGTAGGCGTGTGCAAAGTTGCACCCTGGTCTTTGTAGTCCCGCTCAGTAAATCCAAGTGGATGCTGCTGAACGCCTCCCATAAAACAATGTATACCCCAGTGGGTTTGCTGAAGGGTTAAAGCATGGCGCCAATGAAATACCAATGTCACTCACAGTTGTGTACCCCCCGGTCCAACCGGGTCTCCAAATAAAAGACCCAGGATCCGCTGTGTCTGCGGCGGGGCCTCTCTGCAACCGAGCCAGCCGCTAAACATGAAAAAACGAAGGTTGCCCTCTGTAGAAAGGCCACACCCGGGGAGCTGAAACCTCCATCGTGAGGACAGCAGTGGAGCCAGCCTTCACCTCCCAGCACGCGCCAAACATGTTTCGGAATCACTTCCTTGATCACTGGCAACAGAAGGACGTACACCTGCAATGAGTGGAACACGCCTCTTTATTTGAATAAAATCCCGCCCCAGTGGGCGTAGAGGTCTCGCCGAGTAGGCGTGTGCAAAGTTGCCCCCCTCCTTAGGCCAATTATGGCCCCGGGGACCTCATCACCCGGGGCCGGCCTTTACATTTTAAAAAAAAATTATAATTGCAGGGGAGGGGGGCCACGTGGCCCCACTCCCAGGCCACTTCTGGCCCCGGGGACCCCATCCCCCGGGGTCTGGCCTCTCCGTTGGGGACCGTGGGGGGAGCCCCAATGCCCCCACGGTCCCGCCGGCTCCCCGCCTCCTGCGGGAGCCGGCATTGCTTTTGCACAAGGGGAGCTGCTGACATGCAGCTCCCCTTGTGCAAAACTGAAGAGAAAGCTGAGGAGCTTTCGAAACGCGTCAGGCAAACCTACACGGAGGCTGTTAATGGCTGTAAGCGGTATCCGTCCATACCATGGAAAGAGAGTTCTCTTGCTGCTGATGGCCGAGTGCGACTCAACTGATGGACACATCTTGGAGCTGTATATATATATATATATATATATATATGTGTGTGTGTGTTAATTGCTAATTAGTGAAAAGTAAACATTTTGGTATACATTTTTAATCATACTTACATATATGTTGCTTTGGGTTTTTTTATGCTTTTTCGAACTTTGTTGTTGGTTTACTGGTTTAATTTTTTTTCTGTTGGTTGAAAAAAAAATTGTTAATTTTACTAAAGTGTTATATTTTATTTGTTAGTTTTGTTTAGTTAGTACCTATTTTTATTTAGTTATTTTTATGTTCTAAAAAATACTTACTATTTTTGGTTGATGTTGTTTATTTCTTTGATCTTGTTTTTGAATTGGAAACTATGTAGCCTGTTGAAGTCAAATAAGATAAAAGTGTTTATTAGTTATATTTTGTTAGTTAGGATTGTTTTTAGGTCTATTAATGGAAGTTTCATAAATAGTTAAGAGATGTACATACTTGATTTTATGTATTTCGTTAATGTTGATTTTGTTCTTTCTTTTTGTAGGAAATGGTGGACTGGAAATTTCTAGGTAGTGTAGAGTTTTGGTGAAGTTTAGTCTGTAAAATATGAACAGGAAAAAACAATGATTTTGTTTAGTAGGTTTACATGTTTAATTATTTTTTATTTAAGGTTATTTATTTATTTTAAAAGTTTTGTACTTGCCTTTAATGAGACTTTTCGGGTGTAGTAGTATATGTAGATCTTTTTCGTTGTGTTGTCTATCTGGCAAAGTTTCGTCCTTCTCCAATGTTTGTCAGCTTTTAGGTAATTTTATGGTTAATTAATTCGTTACTTTTATAGTGTTAGTTTAATTAGTTGCAGCTTTCTATTGGTGTTTGTTGTTGTAGTTTAACTTTATTGAATGGAATAGCGTCTGTGTGATTATTTTGGCAGTTATAATTTAATTTGTTTAATGTTTTCTGTATTTATTTAAAAGTGATTTTTCATTTTATATTATAATATAATTATAATATGTATTTTAATATATGATATATATATTTTTTAAATATGTTGTATATATGTTTGTGTATATTTGATAGTGGTAATTATTATTTTATGTTTTTGAGTTTGTGTATTTATTTTAATTAGATTTTTTAAGCTTATTAGTAAGTAGTTTCGTTTTTGTAGTTGTTTAATTAATTTTTTAATGTATATTTTTATATTTTTATGTTTGAAATGTGTTTTTATTTCTTTTTTTTAAAGGGTTAAAAATATTTTTTTATAATGTTTAAATGTTATTTTTATGTTGAGTTAAGATGTATTTTAGTGATCTTTGGTTTTTCGATATTATGTATATCGATATTTTTGTTTATTTTGTAGTCAATATTTTGGTAGTCGGTAATTTTTTTAACAATATTTTTCTCGATATTTGTGTAATTTCAATTGTGTGTAATGGTAGTCAATATTTTTGTCTGTGATATTAGTAATTCGATAATTGTGTAGGTCGATATAATAGGGGTCGATATTGTGTCAGTGATCCCTTGATACTGTATAAGTATTATTAATAACAATTAAACAAACCAATAAACAATCCAAAGAATCCAGTGTTTTTTGGTGTCTAGATACATATGGTCCGATTGTCAAATGATAATTAGAAATACTCCTTTACTCCCATAAGCTTACACTTATGGTTAGAATACAGTTCAAACTATATTAGCATTTGAAAATGATTCCAGGTGTAGTCTTGAGAGGTTGGGATCCTGAATATCGAATACAAAATATTGTGGGATTTCATATACAAAATGTCAAAAGGTAAGTTTGGATAGATTTTCTACACCTAACTCCACAACGATGTGCCTTGACTATATATACATTTACATAGATGTGGTGTTAAGAATAGTAAATCTGTAATTCCCTATATGCACTTACCTTTCAATATTTTGTCCCTCGATACTTAGTCGATGATACTAGTGTATCATGATATTCTTGTCCTCGATATTCCAGAGTACAATTGTCTTGGGAAGATATGGTGCTTGCAGTTTTCCAGTAGTATGCACATGAGTAACATTAAAAAAAAATTAAGTCTAACAGTAGTACGTTTATGACTGCCCAAGCATTTCTCCCTTCCGAAGATTAGGAGAGGATGCCATGCTGTTTCCTTATTTTTCCAAGCCATGGCTACCTGGTAATTTTTCTCCCACAGACCAAAGCTGGTGGACCTACAGACAGGAAGTTAGCCAGTGTTGGACTAGCCTTTAGGGCAGTGTGGCTCTGCCAGATGGGCCGGTTTGGAAGGGCAAGTGTGTGGGCTGTTTTTTTGTTCTGCCTTAGTGCATAGGACCAAATAAAATGGCAAACACAGTGGCCTTTCTGGAAGTGCCAGACTGGAAGCATACCCAAAATTCTAGTCCAACACTGCAGTTGCACCCAACCGCCGGTGAGATGCCCTTCAGTGGGCTCTGTCTGAACAGTCAGCGATGCGCCCTCCTTCTGTTCATTCCACTGGGATGAGAAACATGCGTCCTGGGCACTATCATCCTCTGCAGTTCCCCCGGGCACTTTTTCATTACTCTAGTGCACACTATCTGTGGCAGTCTGGCATCCCAAACTCCATAACATTAAACCAGTGCCTAACATCATGGTACACTTAAAGAAACATAGAAAGTAGGTGCAATTTCTACAATTATGTTGAGTCTTCCCTGAAGAAACATTCAAACAAGTCAACCCACTATTGAAGGCAGACTTATTGACTTTGTCAATGTATGGTTTTCTGTCTAACATATACCTTCAGTTATTAAACATAACAAAGTAGATACTATTTTTAGAACCATGAAAAGGCTGTCCTTAAGAGACAGACATACAAATCAGGCCAGTTATTAAAGCCAGACCTATTCGTTTTGACAATGTATATTCCTTTTGAATTGAGAAAACAAATTCCCTGAGCAGACATAACTTTCTCTAGGTCCCAACCAATCTGGGGCTGTTCCATCCGCATTTCGAGCCTGTATGCAGGATTACTTGAGACCCTACAAAAAGCAAGGCCCTCATTTAGAGTTTATGGTGAGCAGTTCACAAACCCACTGGGGCACCAGAGGCTCAACCTCTTCATGGCCAGAGCAAGGCTGCCCGTCCTAGCTGCAGATCCCAGACACATTGTGAGGAATCGTTTTGTTGAAAGTCTTTCCACCAGTACGACAGGAACACATTCATCAGAGTGGCGTGAAGGCTTGACGCTATACTATGGCAACTGTTTGACATTTTTATTTTGGGTGCCACAGAAACTGACTTGTGGTGCAGGAGGCTGTTTCTTTCATCAAAACAAACTCATGGGCCCTGACAAGCAGATAGTTTTATGCCTCTGGGTGGGGGGCATTTATATATTTTTCATCTCAGGTTCAACCGTGCCTTGCATGACAGTTATGGGCAAAGTAAATGTGCATCAGAAAACCCGACTTATGAAGGGCAGTTCTTCCGAAGCGCTGTTCTGCCTTCAGTTTGATGGGGAACCGAGTCATAAGTTTCCAATGTTAGGGCCGGCAGAGGCGCCACCAGTCAATTCTTAGGGGCATATTTACAAGCCCCTTTGTGTCACTCTTGCACCCCACAATGTGGTGCAAGAGCGATGCAAATGAAATATGAGATTTATGAAGCCATGCAAGGTCACCTTGCGTGGCCCTGAGTGGCTTCATAAATCTCGAGTAATGCAATACAGTGCAAACTGCTGCGTTGCATTACCTTGCACCAGGGAGGCATTTCCATGGGCATTGTGTGGGTGTTTTTACCAGAAGAGGTAGAACTGGGAATACACCAAAACCTACGCCTCCTCAGTTGAGGTGTAACGAGGAGAAAAATCTTTATTTCTCCTCATTTTATGCAGCACACATAGAAAGAGCAAAAAGTCTCAGAGGATTATTTTTGTGCAGGAAGGTGCCCCTTTCTGTACAAAAACAATCCTTACAATGCAGACACCCTTGCACCATGGTGCAAGGGTCCTGTATTTGTGCTAGGCAGCCAAAAGTGTACCAGCACAGGGGAAAAGGCAGGAATGTACCGTAATGACTTAAATACGGCGCATTCCTGCCCTTTCTCTGTCACACAGGGAAGCATAGTGACTTACTGCGCTGCACTGTGTGACTTGGACATAAATGTGGCCCTCAGTGTTTCACCCACCTCTGAATGAGGGGTTGCTATGGAATTAGGCAGGCAGGAGCAATGCCGATTTACAGCAGGGCTCCTACTCTATCAAACTCAAACTTAGCCCGATTCCGATGGGGTTAGGAAGGCCTCCTAAAGGCATTTGCTCTGTCTAAATCGGATCGAGAACGTGTCTTTCCGACCGACTCAGAAAGGCTTCCGACTGACCAAGTACGATGCGAGTTAGGCGTTAGGAATATCCCAATCCGAACCCGACGGCATTTGGAATGACCGAGCCGTACGGAGCAGAATCGTACGTCTCTATGGGCCGCGTTTCTGAACGACCGAGTATGATGCTGGATTTTGACAGCCTTTCCAAATAGTGCCGTCCGACTTGAAACGGCAGTCGGAATCAGACTTTGGAGGCCCGTAACGGGCCCCCCTGCACCCGGAGCCTTCCTAATCGGGCCTGTGGAGGTACCCATGGGTCCCCCCTTACCAGCCTTGCACAGTGTGGCAGGCACCAGGGGGTGCCCGCCACAGGGTGCCTGATTTTCCCCAGCCACCATTTTCTTCAATGAGAGCCTATGGATTCGGTCGGAACATAGGCTCGTATTGAAGTCAATGGGAGTCCGACCGAATCGTATCTGGAGGCATCGGGATGCATTTTACCTGGTCGGTCGGACTCTCCCTATCCGAATCGGTCGGAAACCATTCCCAAACCCATTCGGTCGGAAGATTTCCAAACCGCATCGGAATCGGGCCCTAAGGCTCTAAGGGGGAGATTTACAAAAAAGTCATGCAACGCAGCACAGCCCCTGTGAGGCTGCGCTGCGTTGCGCAACAGGGAGGGAGCAGGAGAGCGCCATATCGTCAAAGATATGGCTCTCTCCTCCCCTTTCCATAGTGCCACGCTGATTTCAGCGGCCGTGCGCCAGGCACACACCTTAGCGCCATAGCGCTAGGGTGTGTTCATGAATCTAGCATAGCTTTTGTACAAGAAGGGTACCCTTCTTGTACAAAATACTATGCCTAGACACGATGGAAAGCAGCACGCATGCAAAGTCGGAAAAGCACGGAGAAATGAAAGCATTTCTCCTGATAGCTCCTCCTTTGAAGGGGCGTTAACTTTTGGCGCAAAACCATTGCTACAAATCTTTGTAAATATGGTTTCGCATCAAAAGGCATGAGTGATTGCATGGGAACGCCCATGTTCCACCCATGTAACCCCCCCTACGCTAAGTAACGCAAAGGAGTGCTTCGCGCTGCTTTGTGCTACTTTGAGGGTGCTTTCCAGCGCAAAACAAGTTTTGCGCTGGAAAGTAAATAGCCCAAAAAAAATTTGCGCTGGTTTGTGTCACTTTTGTGATGCTAACCCAGCGCAAAATGTTTGTAAATCCCCCCCTAAATGTTTGACCAAACAACCTGAAGGCTGAAGGAATAACCCTTGCAAAATGTACAAATACCCACAAACCTGCACATTTGTTGGTGATCAACTACCTATTTTATTAAACATAAAACTACATAATGCTATTGAAATTTTACATGTAAGTTAATTGGTTTGTGAGTGTAAGATCACATTTGGTAAATACCAAATGTGAATATACAATCGTAATCAACAGTTCTCCCTGGGTGAGGAAATGATCTTTGAGATTCAGATTCATGATCTCAAGTTTTTCAGACTCTGTAATAAGCAAACTTTAGAATGTGTAAAAATCACATGTACCTCTCACCCTAAAACCATTGTTAGAGACATATCTTTTTTTAACTTGAGATCCTAAGATTACAGAATGATGTATTTGTATCTGCTACTAGTTCATATGCATTCATTACTGTCACATTATTCCAAGTATGTGCTTATGCTTTATATGTACACAAGTGTGGCTCCTATGCAGCGATAGTACTTTTCCTTGTGTGTGCAATGATATATGCACAGAAACGACTGCCTCTAAAAATGCTTAGATAAAAGTAATGGATGGACTACCATAAGGGAGTGAAGAGACCAACCAACAAGACATGCTGGGGGATATTATCTAACTTCTAGTGTTTACACAGCATTTTTCTATAAAATGGAAAACGGTGTGCAAAACAAAACATACATATGTGTTTAAAGTGAGAATGTGTCGCATGTGCAAATACTTGCCTTAAGACTTAACCTATATAATTTTGCTATGACTGTTCATAATAGTAAATCATGAAAACTGAACATGATATGAAAGGGCCATATGTAGGAACAGTGGTGACAATGCTGGGCCATTGATATTGTGAATGCAACCATAGAGGTCTGCTGCCCCTTGGTGGCCGCCATCTTTGCCATAGCAGCTGTTTGCAAGGATTTGTAGAAGTAATCATACCTCCACACACACACAGATTTGTCTGGGTCTGGGTCACAGTACAGACGCTACAAAAACACTGCTTTGCATTACGGTCAGTATGTAGTACATCTTGCCCTGGATTCCAAGCATGGACATGTTTTAACAAAAGCAGATACAGTTCAAGGCTGGGTGAACATTTAAATTGTAAATCAGAGCACAGGAATGGCTTCACTATTTCTTTATCTATTCTTTTAATCTGTGAAATAAATCATATTCGGGTTCTTTTCTTCCACGCACTCCAAATTGGTAAAATCATTTGAAACATATTTGAGCAAAAGGGTTCGAGGAGCAAACTCAGATGTAGCATGGTGCGTTTAGTGAACCAAACCAACGTTTATTTCAGGGAAGGATTTAAGATGCAAAACAAAACATCTTTAAAGTCTCACATGCAGCTCCATTATGAGGCATCCACGGTGAATTTTTATTTACACAACAGCGGTACAACCTAAATTGGTTCAGCTTCTGGTGTGCTTGCTTAATCCATGAGAGACGGTGTTCTCATCACCGAGTGCCGCCTCAGGTTAGCAGTGACTCTTACCACAATATAATTTAAGATGCAAACACTGCCTCATAACTTTCCATTTCATGTCTGAGGTGAAGTCGAAATCTTCCATTCAAGAATCATAACGTTCTACCAGATGCTACTGGAAGGTAAAGAGGTCAAAACCATTGAACCTGCCAAATAATTTAGCAGTCGCAATAGTGAGATTGTAGCCTTAAGTAGGTCAACTCCAACCACTACCTGAAAAGTAATGCAACACAGTACTTAAAGTGCTACTGAATTCCATAAGGACTCTTGCTCTCCAAAGCTAGCGGAGCAAGCAGGCCTAAATAAGAGACAGACTATGGGACATGACTGCTCGTTTGATATATGCGCTGGTTCATTCCCGTCCGAAAAGACAGCATTAAATAGTAAGGCCCAGGAAGCTCTAGATCAGTCTCACAGATAACATTTATACAACGACATCAAAACTTCATCAGTACGACACTCCCATTCCTCCCGTAATCATTCACACCTCACGCCAGCTTTCAGCACAAAGCTCTCATGCCTTGCTTCATTTTTCCCTCTTCCACTCACTGAGCTCCTTCCATATATCCAAACTCTCCTTCACTTGCCCTACCAAACACCTTCCAATGAAACTGTGCCTGCTCAACGAAATCCAGCACACCATCTTCTGTCACCTGTGCTACCTTCTTCCCTCCCGGGGGGTTTATACGCCTGCATGTGACTCTCCACCCCCCAAGATACTGCCTATGCCCAGCAACCCATCCTATGTTGGCAACAACGCTACACAGAATGAGTACCACACTATTCCCTATAACCTGTAGGGTGGGTGGGTGGTCTTTAATTTTCCTAAGAAACCCCCCTGATGGTGCTTGGAGTCAGGAATATGCTGGACACAGCTTTCCTGACTCCTTTATAGTAACCTAACTAACCCGCCCCTTCCCCTTAATTTGGCCTATCCTAACCATGTCCTGCTCCCTAGCATGAAGCACCCCGGGGGAAGACTAATCGGCGACTGTCACTTCCCCAGGTGCCATCACTCCAGCAAAGTTACTTAAAATAAACAACAATCACTTATCATCTGTAGCATTATGTACAGCATAATCATATATAGCAGAAAGAATTAAGCTGGTGTCAGCCCGTAATTTGTCTCTGGTCTCAAAGGCCTAATGTGGTGTTCCACCGTGCTCTTCCCTGCCCTCCTATTATCCAATATATATCTGATATCATTGATGTGGCCCTTGGGGAATTAGGTTTTTATTTTTACTTATATGTTGATGATACCCATATTGACCTACATGTGGACAGAGACCTAGAGGTAACAGATAAACACGTTAAGAATGGCATGGCATTCATTGTGGCTTATTTATTTATTTGAAAGCACCATCATCATTGCAATAGAAACATTTTACAGTGGCATCTGAGTTTGTACATGGATCCATAATCGAAAAGAATGAGATGGTTAAAGTTTGGATAAAGTGACATTGGTTGTATGTGATAATTGTGTCCTTTCTGTGGTTGAGCTTGTTGATGACAAAACATTGCCTAAATCTATGTCATATACTTTTCTAGAGTATATCAGAGACTTAAATGTATGCATTCACTCTCATCTCTCAAGTTTCAATTAGTGACTTTTCAGGGCAGTTTTCAATTCTTGCATAGAGGAAGTAATCGTAATGTCTGGTTCAAAGAGTATTCCAGTATGGATGATGAAAAGATTAGAACTAGGGGGCAGCACACAGTAGCTTTGGTGTAGTCCTGTGGCTTTGGTTAGAGTATTATAAGTAATGAGTGGATCTGTATTGGAATGGGATGTCAGAGATGTGTGTTGGAGCAAGACTTTTTATTGCTTTGAATACAAGTGTCTTGTGTAAGGCCAAATTTCTTGCAGTGAGCCATTTGACTTGGTGATGGTGGGCTGCTGTGAGTGCATGGTTTGGCAGATAATACTGTGTTTGGGTTGCAAAATGTATGACATTTATCTAGAAGAGTAAAGGATTATTTGGTTAGAATCACTTACAGACAGTTGCAGTCTTCCAGTTTGCTTAACTCTAACGAGTCGATTATTATTTTAGATGGGGTGAGTGGTGCATGTGCTCATATATTCATTATATTCAGTAAGGGGATACGTGCTGGCGTACCTGATTTTGATGCTGAACAGAGTAGAACCCCAAGATTTCTGAGCGAAAAAGGAACATTTCAGAGAGTCATGGAGAAAGCTGACTAGGTCTGTGAAAGTGACCGGAAATGCTGAAGAGGTAAAGTATGTACCCAGGTTTTTGTAAAGTTTGACATTAGTGATTCTAATGAATAAGTTACTTATCTTCCCAAATACTCTTTCTATTGGATGAAATTTTGTACCCACAGATTCCTCGCCTTTAGAATATTACCCAGGCACCAGAAAGGTTCTGGAAACTTTTCATAGCATTGTTCCCGGGTGCCACTAGGTGGCGCGGTGCGACTCCTCATACACTTCGTTCTTCCCTGGAAGTGACAAAGTGGAGCAGCATAAAAGAGCCACCCCTGCACGCTGTCAGTTTCTTGCTTGACTCTTTCCATACCCTCAGACATGGAGCACAAAACAAATGTCAGTACAAGTGTGCATTTCTTTAGGTTGGAAACTTTTAGCTGGTAAAACAGACCACTGCACAGAGGCTAATCTGCCATTAGAATATCGACCAGAAAGATTGTTACTGAAGGTAAGCAATTTGTTCTTCTGATGGATACTTCTAACTACAGAATTCTCACCTTTAGAATAGATTCTAAAGGCTTACCTCCAGAAGGTGGAGGATCTGTGGAGTGAAATCAGACCAAACAATCATGCAGGACCGAACAGGTGAAACGCCCTTCCTGTCAGACCTGGTTGTCAAGGCAGTAGTGCTTCATTAACATGGGCACCGAACCCCTCGTCATGGTGTGACCGCTATCAAGAACAGGTACTCCAAGTGTCAACACAGTTGTGGGAATGAGCGCTCAGACATTCTGGTGGCTGCTTCTTTACTAGTGTGTAGCTGATCTTAATGCAAAGGATTATCCACCTCGACAGAGCCTTTTTCTGCACAGTCTTTCCTTTCTTCCTCCCACAGAACCCCAGATAAAACTGATTGTATATCCAATGGTCCTTGGTACAACCAATGCAAGAGCTTAATGCTCTTTTGGTGTCCAACTGATGAAGTCTCGCCTCCTCTTTTAAGGGTTGAGGCTGAGTAAAGAATGCTGGGAGAGTGATGATTTGCCCAATGAGGAAAGGAGTCCTGACTTTTGGCAATAAGACCACCCAAGTCCTCAGCACTAGTTTGTCTGGAATAAAGGTGGTGCATGAGCAGTTGTACCGATAGAGCTGGAGTTCACTCACTCAACATTCTGAGGTGATCTCAATAAGGAAGACAGTATTTAAGGTCCGGAGATGCAATGAGCAGCTATGCATTAGCTCATGCAAATACAATGCCAGGAAGCAGTGGCGTAAAGATAATTGAGGGGGCCCCCCTGCAAGGTACGTGGAGGGGGCCCCTCCGGACTCTGTCAGAAGCTCTCCGGCTGAAGTGCTGTGCTGAGGGGGTCCCCTGGAGCTTGCGGGCCCCCCGCGCTGCGGGGGCCTGTGTTATGCCCCTGCCAAGAAGCTTCAGAGCTGCTCCAGACCCATGCTCTAGACCCATGACCGACGCTTACCATCAATATCATAGCCCAGATGTCCTGGACTTGCAACTGAGTGTAGGCCTTGAACTTCACCATGTTCTAAACAACTCCTTAAAAGAAAGCTTCTGCAAAGGAATGGGGTGCGACTTCAGCTCGTTGAACCTCAATGATGTCAGGAGGTTCACCGTTGTCTTGAAGTGGTCTACGACTAACTGCTGTGAGTCTTCCTTCAATAGCCAGTCACCAAGGCAGGGGAAAACTGTTGTCCTCGACCTCAGAAGATGAGTGGTGCCCTCCACCATCACTTTCATCAACACCTGAGGTGCACTGGTGAACCGCTGGTAACATCTGTGGGACTGCCGGATAGATATATGAAAATACGGATCCTGCAGGTGCAAGGCCACCATCCAGTTGCACGGATCCAGGGCAGACAGACTCTGAGCCAGACTGAGCATATTGAATTTGTCCTGCCATAGGAAGGCATTCAGAAGGCAAAGATCTAAGATGGGTCGGAGCCCTGCATTCTTCTTTGGTACAAGGAAATAGCAAGAGGAACAACCCTTTTCTATTTCTGAGTCAGGAACCCTCTCAATAGCTCCTTTAGAAAGTAAAGCTCACACCTCCTGCATTAGAATGGACAGGTGCTCCTGCCAGAGACGGTCAGGTGTGAGAGAGATGAAGAGAGACAGAAAGAAATGAAAGGGCATAACCATGCTGAATGATCTGGAGGACCCATCTGTGAGAAGTGATGGATGAACATCCTGTGAGAACATTTTGGATTATGCCTCCCACAAAGTAGTTGATCACTGCCAAAGGCAATCTAAAACAGCTTGAAGGCTGTTGCCGCATGAGAGGTGGACTGGAAGGATTGATGCCCTGGATGATCTGCACGCTCCTGCCAGATCCATGTCCTTGGCTACAAAAGGACTGCGGTGACTGCAGAGGGGGGTGGGGAGACTGGCATTAGCCAACCCCCTTGAGTAGCCCATGAAAATTCCTTAATTGGTGAAGAAACTGTCTGGCAGGGGTCGCAAGATCCAGAGAGGGTGAAGTGGTCCTACTCTCCTTGTGCTCTAGGGCCAAATCCATTGAAAGGCATATCCATAAGGAATGTCTGTACATCTCCTGAGAAACCAGTGGATTGCATTCATGCATGGTCACGGAGCGCTACATTGTCTTAGACAATAACACCATTAATTATTTTTTAGTCAACTACACAAAAGCAGCAATAATCATGATAGACTCAGAGAAGGCATTTGTTCTGGTTGACTGGTTTTTCAGATACTTATACACATTTCCTAGACATTTTATAGCCACTCTTAAAAATCTTTACACAGATGCACCTACTAGAATCTTAATTAATTCTAAAGAGATAGGGACAGTAATAATCAACGGAGGTACTTCCAATGGTCTCTTTGCTTCGTAATGATGACTCAAATAATCCACCCTTTGCAGGGGGCTCAAAATTAAAAATTAAAACAGTTTGTGGATTATATTATTTTATATCTGAAAGTGGAGCAAGCAGATATTAAAGTGCAGTCAATAGAATTTATGACTTTCCCATGGTCGGAGTGCTTGAAATAAATAATGAAAAGTCTAACATTTTCCTATTTCATGCCAATGAGAATGATCTTATGGGACAGTTGAGACAACAATTCTCTCCTAGATGCCCGATTCGTTTTTTGGGAACTTTTGTTTCACCTAATTTCTCTGAGATATATCAATGAAATTACATTTCTTCATTATGAAAGGTTCGGCATTTGCCAAGCCAGTGGCATCCATTGCCTCTATCTTTAATTGGTAGTTTCTCTTATTAAAATAACAATTTTACCTTTATTTTCATTTGTTTTGCCAGTGTTCAAGTGAAGGTAAATCAAACTTGTTTTCAAGACAGTGATTCCTTACTACGGAATAATAAACGTCCACGGTCCGGGTACAACTTTCAACTTTGCATTAAATAAGAAGCATGGGGGCCTAGCATTTCCCCATTTTAGACTATCAAGCCACTTTGTTAGAGAGCCTTGCACAGATTATCAATGAAGTTGTATTGTGAGAATACTTTTTTCTTAACATGATGATTAGAGAATCTGAAATTGAGCTACCAGCTTTTTAAAATCAGCAATACTTCCTAAAAAGATTAGATATGAGGCACTATATGCTATGCATTTTTTATTACAAAAGATCTTTAAAGAATATCAGATCCCTAGCTGCCATCCGTATATGTCCTTGAAAGGAATATGACTCCTTTTCCCGCTGCCCATCACCCCGCATGTTATTACAACGCAGTCGTTACAACAACGCAATACCAATACGCTGGATGTTGGAATAGTATAATTTACTATTCCAACTCCAGTCTGTGCGGAAAGTAGGGAAGGTGTTGGATTTTAAATCCAACACCTTCTCCCTCCTCCGCAAGTCGTGGTTTCGACTTGCGGGGTAATGGTATTGCATTGTTACAATGCGGTCGTTGTAACGACCGCGTTGTAATAACATGCGGGGTGACGGATGCGGGGTGACTGATGTTTACCCCTTGAAAGTGTATTCAATCCTATACGGGCTTTCATATTGAACCAATCCTGGAAATCTTGGATACAGGTTAGTCTTAAACTAAGAAAATGAACTCACTGCTGTGGTTTAGTTTTGACCAAAATAATAATCGTTAAAACGATTACTCTACTGTGATAAATGATTTTGCCTATATGACTGTGAAATCACTTTTTAAGGATAGATAAGTAGGGGCAGGGGCGTAACACAGGCCCCCGCAGCCCTCGTGGTGCGGGGGGCCCCCAGGCTCCAGGGGGCCACCTCAGCACAGCACTCTGGCTGCAGAGCTCCTGATTGAGCCCGGAGGGGGGCCCTCCACGTGCCTTGCAGGGAGGCCCCCTCGAGTTTCGTTACGCCATTGAGTAGGGGTTGGATGTTGGTATAAAGTGCTGCATCAAAATCTTGAGATCTCAGTTGTTCCCAACAGCTTAAATAAAATTAGAAAAACGACGGACTGTATAATAACCCCTAGTCAAAGGCAAGTGATCTCTACAATGGGGTATAAATCGCTTTGAGCAGCTAATTTTAAAAGGATGGGTTTTTTCCCAGATGGGTGCTATATTATACTACTCAAGTCTTACGTGAATGTTATCCCTCGTGTTAGAGTAATGCCTTAGATGCCAAACTTACATGTATTGTTTCCTGTCCTGCACTGGCTGATTTGTTTGTAGGAGATATATTAGTGTATTAGTCGTATCCTGGGGAAAAACGTCCACTCTGACCCATATATAGTTTTATGTGCCTTTTCTGAAATATAGGAGATTTTTTTAACTCTGCACAGTTTTTTAGATGTATTGCTATTTTAAATTCAGAATAACTTGTGCTCCAACCAGGGGCGGCTCCTCTGCTAAGGTGACGGAGCGTCGCCCCACTCCTCTTTGAGCAGGAAAAATAAAATGATAATAACATAGTTATTATCATTTTATTTTTCGCAGGTTCAGGGCTGAGTAAGAGCGGGGCACAGGGGTAGGAGTGGTTTACACACTCCAAGTAGGCATGACTGCTTGGCCGGCTGTAATGGCCTGGCCAATCAGTCATGCGCCCTTTGCATGTCCTCCATCAGGCTGCATTACACAGCATGGTGGGGAACATGCCCAGGCCCCCAGTCCCCATCTGAGAGCTGATCCACGGCACTCAGACCAATCACAATGCTGCATTGCGGCGTTGTGATTGGCTATGGGGACCCAGGGTGCTTCCTGGTTCCGGAGAAGCAGAGGAGAGACGTGGCCGGCAGACGAGGTAAGTGGTATTTTTTTTAAATTATTTTGTCCACCCGCCACCGCACCTCACTCCCCCCCTCCACCCTCATTCCCTGCCCGCCGCTACTGGCTCCAACGTCAGAGATCAAGGAAAATACCTAGGATGGAGCATTCTTATTCCAAAATGGTCTGGATCAGAATATTTGAACATCTATATGCTAAGAGAAATAACTGTTTAGCCAAATTCCATGAGATCTGGACGATCTTTGGTAAATATCCTGAGCTACATGATTCTAATCGGTTCTATTCTGCTTGTAAGTTTGAGGATTTTATTGAATCATTTTTTCTGTTGATGAAACACAGATAGTACTCTATTTTAATGATGAATTGTGTGTACTGTAATGTGTTCTTTTTTCTCACCTAATGGGCTGTCTATTGCACTGTATCTATGCACTGATTTTGATGTAATAATTGCTTTCGATACTACCCAATAAAATAAAAAATCAGTAGTATCAAGGCCAGCATGAATCACGTATTTGGGCACATCCTATCCATCATGAATTCCTGTAAGGGTGAAGGCATAATCAAACCCCAAATTAACCTGTGCTTAACCCTGATAGCGTGGCACAAAAGCAGTGAGGCTCAACTTAGAGGCAATGTGTAAAGTATTTATGCAGCACACAAACAGTAATAAAGTGCGCACACAACCCAAGAAAAATCATCCCACACCCATTTAACAAAATAGAGTAAAATTGAATACATTATTTGAGACCAAAATGACAAACATCCAATCAGTTGAACCGGAGATGTGCAATTTTAAAGATTTCAGGTAAAGAAAGTGCCTAAAAGCTAAGAGCACCCGTTAGGGTTATTTGGTTGTGTGAAACTGGGTGAAAGTCCCACGCTCAGGCCGATCACGATGGAGCATGAGTCAGATACTGGGACCAGGTTAGTCCCACTGAAAGAGTTACCTTCACGAGTCCAGCACGTAGAGTTATCTTTGTAGTGGAGGGGTCTGCGGGGATCAGGGGGAGCGTCCTAGATGGTCATTGCTGCATTGCGAAGATCCTGTCGGGTGTTGCGCACAGTCGTTGCTGGAGATTTGTGTTAGTGTTCACTGCGAGTTGTCGATGCTGTAGCACGAAGTTCAGATCTTGCACTGCCGGGCATCGCTGGTAGTCACTATGGTATGAAGAGTCGGGTTCACTGGAGATTCGTGTTGATGGGCGGCACAGGTGACAAGACCTCTGTGCGAACAGGCCTGTTCCCATTCGTGAAGAGGCCAAAACTTCAGGATTTCTCCTTTTCTTGATGAGAGAGTTCAACTGATGCCCACCAAGGGTCCAGGGCCTGAGGGTCACCTCGTGGGGATCAGGGACTCATTCCAGCAGGACTCAGGCCAGTCCAGTTGCAGGTTCAGTTGCATATCCAGGCAGCAAGTCAGTTGGGCAGTTGCAGGAAGGCTTCTGGAGCTGTTTTGTCCCTTAGCTCAGAACAAGAGGTCAGTTAGCTGACCCTTGGACTCACTTCAGTCTGGATTGAAGGGTGCAGGCACAATTTTCCTTCTCAGCAAGCAGGGCAACAGGCAGCACGGCAGTAGAGTGGCGCTCCTTCTTGTAGCAAAGGAGCATAGCAGTCCTCTTTCTGTAGTATCCACAGGTCCAAGTGTGTATTGAAGAGTTGGGTCTGAGGGTCTAATATTTATACTTGATGCCATCTTTGAAGTTGGAGAATGTTCTAGAGAATTTCCTTTGACGTTCTTGGAGTTTCCTGCCTCCCCTGGCTCCAAGCTGACTGCATGAACAATGCAGTAGTGACAAGTCCTTTGTGTGAAGGTAGGGCTCAGCCTACTCAGTTGCAAGTGGGGCTGTACCCAGGTTCTCCGCCCTACCCACCCTGACAGTTGATGGCCCATCCAGGCACACCTGCCCCTCTTTTGTATAGCTGTTTGGGAGGAATAAACAAAGTTCAACTGCCAACTACACCCAGTCATGTGAATGTGACCCAGGAATATTCCTGCAGGCACCAAATCAGCAGGAAAATACCAACTTTTTTAAAGTGGCATTTTCAAAATTGTAACTTAAAATCCGACTTTTTGAATAAAGAGGATTTTTAATTACAATTCCTCAGATACCAAACATGAAATGTGTTCTTGTTCCCAATGAAAAGTTAGGTCTTATCAAATGTAATAAGGCGACTAAGTGTTATTCCTTGGGAGAGGTAGGTCTTGCAGCAGTGAAAAACAAATGTAAGGGTTCTTCACTATCAGGACATGTAAAAGTTAGAAGTACATGTCCAACTTTTTAAATACACTGCACCCTACCCTATGGGCTGTTTAGGGCATATCCTATGGGTGACTTACATGTATTAAAAAGGAAGGTCTAGGCCTGGCAAAAGGTTTATTTTGCCAGATCGAAATGGCAGTTTAAATGGGGGTCGTAGGAAAATCATTGGGGTTCAACATGCAGGTGGAAGCCTGGACCACCAGACTCACTGGAATAGAATGCTGTGTAAGGAAAGCAAGGACGCCAAGAGCTGGTTAATGCACCTGGCAACCTACCTATTAACTGGCAGTCACAAACATGGCTTGGACCAAGTGTCAATTAAGGTGTCAAAAAGGGATTCATTGAGCGGAACAAAGGGCTCAGATGTCGCTGGCCGAAGTCGGAAAATCTCAGTAAGGACATTTGTCTTGACTTCAGCTGAAGGTAGTTGTAGGTCCAGGGACTTAGCTGTTCATCTAATGACCACAGCAAAGGAAGCATTGTCTTCCATTGGGGACCCAAGAGGGGAATAAAATCCTTACCAAGGAAAATATAAAGCCCACTGGCCTCCTCTAAGCCCATGAGGTTGATAGCATGGAAAAGAGTATTTAATTTACAGTTCAACGCGTGATTTACAACCGTGGTTTCCAACTCCACACCAACTTCTCCTTCTTCAGGTCGATACACCTTTGCCACAGTTTTAGAATATAGCACAGGATTAAAACATAGCAAATATCATCAACTATTAGCATCATTATTTTCAGTCAATGATGAGAGTTTTGGTCATGGTTTGGGAAACCTTTATTTTCTCAATTAAAATTTTTAGTATTTGTTTTTCATCTTTTTATTCAATTAGTAAAGCTATATCTGTTCACACAAATATCAAGAAAATCATGGTGAGAAGCAGCAAACAATTAACAGCATGTTCCATTAAGGAAATGGTCCATATTCTAATCTAAAGGGATCCTAACCTACCAGAACCCATAAAGAATCCGTCTGGAAAGGAGTAAGATTATTTGGAGCATTTAGTCAAGTCAATAAGAAATCAAATTCCCCATAAAGAGCAGTACAAATAACTCAGCTGAGTCTCTCAGACAGTTTAAGTAACAAACATCAAATCAAGTCAAAAGGGAATAATCACAGCAGTAGCTATGACCATCAGCATAAGAGAAATAGTCATCTAACAAAATGTCGGGTGACAACAATTACCATCAGCAGTAGCTCAAAGCAATTGGCAAAAGGAGAGGACAGCATGGTCAAGTGCAAAGATGGGCGATGGGGAAGGATAGGGGATAAGTAAGAAGTGCGGAGCTCTCTGGCTAGGAATACATATATTATAGAACACAAAAAAATATGTAACATTATTCTCCTATGTTAGATCATCTCGAACCAATCAGGGCGCATCTTCCCATGTTCTGCAGCTTCTCTCCTCGCTTCCCACAGTAAATGCACCAGTCGACATGATGGTATCTTAATGTTGCTAAATGTTCATACATTTGGTTCATTCAGGCTAGGTTCTCATGAGAGACTTTGCAAACCCGACTCTATTAGCTATTCAGCATTCCACTGCGTGGCAATGAACTACTCTAGGAAAGACATTTTTTTCTATCTGCAGTGTCCTGGTTAGATCATGAGAATAATTCTTTATTAGTACGTTATTTGTTTTAATATACTGTTCTTCTATTCAGCTTTATAATACTTGTGGTAATGGAATCTGCAAAAATGCGAGGAGAACATGTAGCTTATGGAAAGAACAAATATATTATTAAAGGCACCACATTTCATGGTGATGACAAGCTTTAGCAGTTCAAACTAGCACTGTTCAGCATTTTCTAAAAGGCATTTATTTTGTTTAAAGAAAAATGACAAAGGGCAAGAAATGAGGCCATGTCTGGCTAACCAGTGAAAATACAGTAGGTATGAGAGCTTTCTGTAAATAAATAAGCTGCATGTTAATTTTTGCACATTCAATGATAGACACATTTCTCCATATTTTACTTTATTATGCATTTTCACAATCATCAGCACTAATATGAGGATATTTAAGCTAAATTGTCTGCTTCATCAATGTCATCATCATAGTGGGGGCTAAATCATCCCTATCGTCATCATCTCTGAGTGTGGCATGTTCTGGTCAAAGTCGGAGCGAAAAAGACAATGGAGCCTCTGAGGATGCCTCTGCGGTAGTGGTAGCCTAGGATCAGACTTACGCTGTATGGAATCAGGTACACTGTAGCGGAATAGGAGCGCGACCTTGGACGGGGTCAAGCTGCCACTGTGTTTGGGTCATACATCAGAATCTGTCCCAGATTTTCCTCCAGTGGCGACATTGGCACTGGTGTTGATGAAGAAGGGGCGAACCAGGGTTTCGGAGCTCAGGTGGAAGTTTGCACCAGAGTCGGAGCTGAGTCTGTGATGGGTCTAAGGGGTTCAGATGACACCAAGGACAGATCTGTTGCGGTAATCGACTGGGAGTCCCTGGAGCTTGAAGACATGCAAGAGGGAGCTGCATAGTCTTCTTAAAGGCTGCGTCCTGCTGCAGTATCACCGAAGGCCTAGGGAACTCCGGGTGCATCAGCATCATCTGCAGAATCAGCTCCCCATTTGGAGATTGGAAGCAAGCTGGATTGGCCCCTTTACACCCTTGCAACTTCTCTTTTGATAAAAAAATGGCAGGATGGGGTTGATTCCCAGTTCTTCTTATGCTTTCGCTTGGACTTCAACCACAAAAACGACTTCTCCTTGGAGCAACCTCAGGAGCAGGGGCAGGTCCGCACCCTCGACTTGGAGCAGAAGCTGAACTTGCATGAGGCTTCACAGTCCTGGATCGCCTTCAGGTTTATGAGGGCGCACTCATCACACGACCTGGAGTTGTACCCCAAACCCAAGCATCAAAGTTACACTTCATGAAGGTGCATCAACATCTGTTTTCGCCTGTAGTTTTGTAGGGGATATCGTTTCCATGGCACATAGGGGGGCATATTGATCAAACTTTCATGCAATGCAGGGCAGCAAGTAAAGTTGCTATGCTGCATTGTGTGACCAGGAGAGAGTTGAAAAGTGTCATATATATCAGCTCTTTCCATGGGCTTGTGCACTTGATGCTGCCTAGCTCTAATGCAGGCATCCTTGTGCCAAGATGTAATAGTGCCTGCACTACAGACAGGATTGGTTTTGTGCAGGATGGGATGCCTTCCTGGACAAAAACAATCTTGTAAGGCAATTTCCTCTTTCTATGTGTGTTGCAGTACGCATTGCGCATAGAAAGTAGAAGTAACAAGGAAAAAAATAAATATTTCTCCTTGTAACGCCTCGCTGGTGAAAGCGCAGCATTCGGATGCATTCCCAGGTTTACTAGCTTTATTAAATCTGGGAATGCACCACAATCCATGGGGGATGCATGGGGACACCCATGCTCCACCCTTAGAATGCCTCCCAGATGCAGTGTAACGCAGCCTAGCACAAGGGGCTGCGTTGCATTCCATTTTCTTTATCAAGTGATGCAAGGCGACACAAGTTAGCCCTTGCGTGGCATAGTAAATATCAACTAACATTTTGCATTGTGGCTATGCCAAAAAGGTGTCGCAACCATGACACAAAATGTTAGTAAATCTGGGCGTGGATTTCATTTTGGGGATTGTTGAAACTATTAAAACCAACCTAAGAGGAAGCGCAGCTCTGGATACACATTTAAAGGCGTGGAAAGAAAAGGATGACATCAGACTCCATGGTGATGAGTATATGCAGCTGTGCTCCATCACTTCTGGGGCAGTAGAAAGCCTATGCAGATTTGCATGTGCCACCTAGCGGCACGTGAGAGCACTGCTAAAAAAAGTTTTGGGATTCATTCTGGCACATGGGGAGTATTCTAAAGATGAGGAATCTGGGGTTACAAGAATCCATCAGAAGCAATTCAAAGACTTTTCACAGTGAGACAATCTGTAATGCATGAGTAGAGTTGAGGTGTAAAGGTAGGAAAGACGGAAAAAATCTCGATTCAGCACCAAAGTAGAGGAGAAGCCGAATGCCAAGAGAATATCTCTGATGGAGGAGGTCTAGAAGAAGAAGAGGTGAAGAGGTGGGGGTCCAAAGACCGAGCCTTGGAGAGCACGAACTGGTAAAGGGAGAGGTGTCGACTGATGTATTAGAGTTCCATGTAATAAAGAATGAACAATCAGAGAAGTATGAGTTGAGCCAGTTGTGTGCCTGGTCAGTGATGTATAGTAAACCTAGGAAGGATAGAGGCGTGATTGACAGAGATGAGGGAGGCACATGGGTAAGAGTAGAGGATACAGAAAAATGATTGTAATTCATAGTGGTGACAAAGTTAGATACAAATGAAAGCAGTGAAAGATCCAAAAGCCAGATTGAGGAGGGTTAATGAGATTACTGTAGGAAAGGAAAAGTGTGAGGATACAGACTTCGGAAAGACATACATTTCACCGTTGAACCAAAACACTGTCTATTTGTGGCCAGAGTTTTGGCCAGAAAAGGATGGATCAGTGCCACACAAGAGTAGCAGAGATGTAAAACCACATCGCTGTTACTGACACCAAGATAATAACAACACCTAGAATAGCAAGAGTTATCAAAACTTACTGTATTCATCTCCCCGGTTCAATGTGAAGTAATCACTGACTTTTTAATGTCAAAGATTCAAAACATCCATAAAGCCACGACCTTATATTTCTTCCAAAATTACTGAGGCCGCTACAGTAAACAGCTATTGAACGGCTGAACACTATGAGGAACTTTCACCCTTCAATCGAGTCTGACTTTTGAAACTTGAAATAAGAAAGACAGCCATCAAGTTCATCTCAGGACATTATGACAAAAGAGAATTGTAAAACTGAATCTCAGTACTTTGTTGAGAAATTCATACTTTAGTAACTGCTTCCTTGCAAAGTGGTGACATACTTGCCGCCTCAAAGCTCACCATAGCACTGTGCTCTGAGATTGTGGGCCAGATTTATCAAAGGCTCGCATTGCCCTTGCATCACACAAGGTGACACAAGGGCAGCGCACGCCTGTAAGTGAGACTATGCCACGCAGTTCTACCTTGCGTGGCTCTGCATGGCATATTAAATCTGGATAACGCTAGGCAGCTCAAGCCGCTGCCTTGCATTTCTCTGCCCTGGGAAGGCGTCCCATGGGTAGAGTGTAGGTGTTCCCATGCATCCATCCATGGTTTTTGGTGCATTGCCAGGTTTACTACCACAAGTATACCTGGGAGTGCATCAAAATGTTACGCCATCCCAGGGGAGGCACAACAGGGAAAAATATGTTTATTTTTTTCGTTTTCTCCTCTTACTATGTGTGCTGCATTCTGCCTGAAGAATGACCGTGCTATCCCAGAGAGTTTGCAATGCTCTAAGCAAACTGCTAGTGAGTGCCATGTGTGTCACTGTCGAAGAATGGAATCAACGCTTCATGCATGTGGAGACAAAGTGCAACTACGTCCGCTGGGAAGCGCATGATGACAACAGAAGCATAGCGAAGAATTTACACGTTGATAGTCGAGAACCTGCTGGTGAAGTCATACATAAAGGTACCACACTGCCACATAAGATAAAATTGCACAATATACGGAGTGTTAACATTGAAAGTGGATTCAACCTGGTTTATGAACCGCAGCCGCTGACAATCATAACTTGCAAAATAACACTGCGAACAGAAGCGCTGTAAGGTGGTGTTCATGCAGGTGTTACAAAATGTAAATTGACATTTAGACAAAAAGAAGTAAATGACACTGAATGCTCTTAAGAGTCCTCATACCACTGCGCTCGGTGAAGGTGGCTCAAGGAGAAGTGTCCGGAGTTGTGCTTACGGAACCGTCCATATCTGGAGCGATCCATTCACAGAGTTGCCAAGTGGGGCTCAGAACAACTTCACAGGTCATCAGAAAGTAAGAAGCTGAGAACGACTCTCAGACTAGTGAAATCTTTCAAATGGCTGCAAAGAAAGTCACGTTTCCAGCTCTCATTAAAGATGAGTCAGAGGCCAGCATGTTGCAAGGTCTCACAGACCAGTTGCAAACACCAAGTAACAAGGAACCACCCGTGGTGTTCACCACTAGTCTACAACGCTGCTTTGTTTCTGAAACCACCACCACTTTTTGATACCACCAAAAAGTAAAATATTGGCGATAGATGGTCAGATTGAATAGAGATATTGGATGATTCCATTGATGCACTAGAAGAAACTGATAACAAAAAGATTATCAAAAACAATGAATGGATGTGTTTTCCTCTTTCTATGTGTGTTGCAGAAAGCAGCACACATAGAAAGAGGAAAAAACTAGGAGAAATATAGTTATATAGTTATTTCTCCTCGTTATGCCACCCCTGCGCATGATTTGATGCAGTTCCAGATTTACGCTATGTTGTAAATCTGAGAATGTGTTACAGTCCATGGGCATTGAGTAGGAGAACCCATGGCAACGCCCATGGCACGCCTCCCGATGCAGTGTGAAGCAACGCAGAGGCTTGCGCTGAGTTGCCTTACACCATATCTATGAGGCCATGAAAAGCCAAACAGAGTGGCTTTTTGTGGCCTCATAGATATGGCTCTGCATTGCACCGCCGGAATGTAAAAAAAAGTGGGGTTCCGGTGACACACACGTGTTGTAAATAAGCCCCTCAGTTTTGGTGTGTCATCGGCTGCAGAACGTTTCCAAGACTTCATGCGACATGTAATACAGCCAGTTGTGAATGTATTCAGCTGTAGTGATGTGATGGCATTTTGATTTTTGGAGCTACACAGAAAGAGCATTGTAAAGCTCTCACCCAAGTATTTCACTTACTGACTGATGCAGGCCTGACCTTGAATGCAGACAAGTATGAGTTCCACAAGACAAAGTAGAAAGTCAAAATTATTTGGACATATGTTTTCTGATGGGGGTATGACACCTGATCCTGCTAAAGTACAAGCACTGTCAAATGCTGATCCCCCACAAGATGTTTCAATGATATGTTCATTTCTTGACATGGGTAGTTATTGTTCAAGATATATATGAGACTGTGCTACTATAAGTGCTCCCTTACGAGAGTTAACGAACAAAAACGTTTAATTCAAGTGGTCACAAGAATGTGAGAGATGTTTCAAGAATATCAAGCAAGCCATTGAACTGCTACTGAAATGGCCTATTTCAATCCAAAGCTTTATACAGAGGTTGTTTTTGACGCTAGCCCTGCCGGGTTAGGCACTATCCTGGTACAGCACAGTGGACACGCCCATGCTTGAAGGCACATTGTGGCATATGCCAGTAAAAGCTTGCCTCAAACAGAATGTGCTTATTCTCAACCTGAGAAAAAAGGTTTGGCCATTGTATGGGCATATGAACAGTTCCATGTATTCTTGTATGGAAAGCCTTTTATGTTGGTAACTGATCATAAAGCTTTATTGGCTATCTTTGGCAATCCAAAAGCCAAGATGCCTCTTCGCATTGAATGATGGGGACTCCGATTACAACAGTATGATTACACCATTGTTTATCTGCCAGGGAAGGATCAAAACCCTGCTGAATTCTTTTCCAGAGTGTCAATACAAGGTCAAGGTACTCCATCCAAGACGGCCGAAGGCCTACATTACTTTCATTGTAAAGTCAAATACGCCAGCTGCCATATTGTTAGCCCAGATCATCACTGCCACGAGCCTTGATAGTGACATGCTGAAATTGAAAGATATAATTGCACATCAGTCGTGGAGCCAACAAGCTCGACCTCTGACCAGTGATGGTGAATACTAAAAGTGCAAAAACGTTAAAGATGAACTGTCTATAACTTACGAAGGAGTTATACTACAAGGGTCAAGAATCCTAATTCCGGAGAGTTTAAGACAGAAAATAATTGAAATGGCTCACGAAGGACATTGTGGTATTGTTGCCACCAAGAGATCTCTCTGAGATCAAGTTTGGTTTCCATATTTAGATAAGAGGGTTTAAAAGGAACTCAAGACCTGTCATCTATGTAACTGCCTCTCTACGAACATTACTCAACATACTCTTACCATGTCAGAACTCCCTAAGCATGCATGGGACAGAATAGCCGTCTATTTCTTTGGCCCACTCGACAATGGACATAATCTGATGATAATTGTGGATGAGTACTCTCGATTTCCATTAATAGAGGATTTCTAATCCACAACTTATGAGCAAGTCATTGAGAGACTTGACAGAATTTTTGCAACATGGGGCTTTCCAGCCATTTTGAAGTCTGATAATGGCCTGCCATTAAACAGTCGAGAATTCAAGGATTTTCTGGAGCATCTGTATGTAGAGCATCAGAAGAGTACACCTTTGTGGCCACAGGCCAATGGACTTGTTGAGCGTTTCATGAGTACACTAAAGAAAGCATTAAAGCGTGAAAGTTTTGAAAGACTCAGGGCCTCATTTACAAGCCCATTGTACCACCGGTGCATCACATTTTTTTGTTGCACAGGCAGTGCAATGGGCTTGTCCAGATTTACAAGGCCACATTGTCACCCTGTGTGACTTTTCATGGCCTTGAAAATATGGGCCCTTTTCATGCATTACTCTGCATGAAAGGGGCGTTCCATGGGTGTTGCTGTGTGCGCTCACGCAACAGCCATGGAACCAAACATTTCCCAGATTTACAATGTTTTGTAAAGCTGAGAATGCCTCAGAATCCTACGTAGGATTGGCGCAACGAGGATAAATATATTTATTTCTCATTGTTTCCTCTTTCTATGTGTGCTGCGTTCTGCAGCACGCATAGAAAGATGAAAATACCATCAATGATTGTTTTTGTGCAGGAAGGTATCCCTTTCTGCACAAAAACAATCATCCCCGCAACGCAGGCACCCTTTCAACATAACACAAGGTTGTTTGCGTGGGTGCAAGGCTGCTGTTTGTCTGCCGGTGCAGGGTAGAAGGACAGGAATTGTAGATACAGCACATTCCTGCCCTTTTATTTTGACACATGGCAGCGCAGCAGGAAGGCTTGCTGCACTGCCGTGCATCAAAATATAGTAAATGAGGTCCTCGCTTTGCAAACTGTGTTGAATTCTACCATACAAGCCTATTGTTCAACACCTCACTCGACCACAGGTGAAAGTCCTGTGACTTTGATGTTTGGGAGAGCAACAACAACCAAGCAACCTCAATGGACCAACAAAAGAAAAGGAGATGAGAATACAACTTAAATGAAAGACTTGCCTAACAAGAAAAAGATGAAAGCCTATGCCGACAAGAGGCGACATGCAAAGAACATTGAGTTTAAGACAGGAGATTTAGTGTTCGCTTGCCAGCTGTGAAGGAGAAAATCTGCTGCTCCATATGATGCTGCACCTTTGCACATTGTGTCACCAAGATACATATGGTGACTGCCCAACTTCCTGGGAAATCTATTACCCGAGATTCTTCTCACTTTCAGCATTTGATTAATCGGTCTTCTGATCACGACGGTGAAAGAAAAACTGAACCTGAAAACCAAGTGAATGCTGGTACTGTTTCACTGTCTTCGAAGATCTCAGACAGTGAAGATGACAGCTCCCAGCAACCAGATCAGGTCTAATAATTAAAGCAGCAAGAAAGTTGATTGAAGAAATATGATTGTATTGCCTGAAAGTATAATGTTTTGATATGTATCCATATATATCTATATATAAATATATCTATATATATATCTATATATATTTATATATAGATATATATATATATATGTACATTACCTACTGGCGGTCGCCAGTAGGTAGTTATAGTTAGGACCTTGTTTCCATATGAAAAGCGTTTTTTCTTTTGCCAATATCTTTGACGCCGTTTGACGAATCATCGCGAAACTCTCAAAACTAATGGGGCGCTCCGGTCAGCTCCTGTCTTGAAAGTTTCGGGGTGATTCGTCAAGCGGGGGCCCGAGAAAAAAGGGAGGTCCCAAAACGTGTTTTCTCCATGTTAATTTCCATAGGAAACTTTTGTCACGGCTACAGCCCGAACTGCTGAACGGAATTACACCAAATTTGGCTGGAAAGGTAGCTCTTGGTCCAGAGTGCACTCTTTGCTTTAAATGGTGTAAATCCGTTCAGTAGTTTTTGAAATATTAAAGGAAAATAAATATCAATATCTGGGCGGAGCCTAACTACACATCTCATCGTGAGATCTGATTGGCTGTCAGCACTTCATCCAAGAAATGTTGGCAGCCATCTTGGGACCAATATACATGATAGCACCCCATTAAAATGCATTGTAGTGAATGGAAGGTTTTGAGGGTCACTAAAAGGAGAACATATAAAGGGGGATAACAGACTTTAGTTACATTATAAATCATTTGTTGATGGTACCATATTAATTTTAGGAATTGTGGTGTGTTATAAGGTGATTTTACTCTGTGAAAAAGCCTTCTACTGGGATATCATGAATCATGTTTGAGAGAAAACTATTTTCTCATGCTTTTCACATAGAGGTTTGGAAGGTGCTCCAGAAGCTGAAATGAGAGCATATTTTCTGTAAATTCACATTATCTTTCTCAGTCATGTGAGAATGAAGTCAGACATTCTCAGTAAAACATGTACATCCAACAAGGGCAGAGACTTTCAATTGATTCCTTTGTGTTCTACTGCAGCTTCCCAGAGTGTTCTAAAGAATAACTAGAGTGCTAACAGTCTTACTTATGAGAAACGTATGGCACACCTGAAGCCATCTTGATTGGAATAAACTGGTAACACTTAAAACATTTCATTTAAAAAGGAACAAAATGAGGGGGTTCATTGTGCCATGGAAATTATGATTAGTGCTGCAGAAAGAAAAATGAGGGCACATTTGAGTGACTTCTCAAATCCTCTTCTATTTCATTAAAAAATTCTGACATGCAGAGTGAAACATGCACTTTTAATACCAGCAGCAGACTTCCAGTTAACTCCCTGGTGAGCAGTAGCTTTACTACAGTGATCTAATGAGCAACTAGAGTGCTAACATTCTGAATTTATGGCAAATGCATGACACATCTGAATGCCTTCTTGATGGAAATCAAAGTAAAAAACTGAAAGCATTTCCTACTGAGGAGACTGCAGTAAATGAGGAAATTAGGAAACTTCATAACAAATAAGTCTCCCAAGATGGCCACCAGAGAATAAAGAGCCCAAATGTAGCACAACTATCACCCAGATGTAGCCCACATATAGCCCACTGACAGACGTGTGCAAAACACTTTTTATTCTTTGTTTTTTTGCAGTTTTTTATAGTGCAGACTGGTCAGGTATTGGAGCGTTGCATCTTACTTGGACCCCTTATTGCGTATTTTGCACGAAGTACTTGAGATTGATCTTGCGAAACATTGAACTTTACTGTTCTGTTAAACTGAAGTTGCTCTGAGCCGGGCTTTGTTACAGTTTTGATTACATCAAGATGACGTCAGGTGTGCCACAGTTTTGTAATAAATATAGAATGTTAGCAATCTAGTTGTTCATTAGGATACTGTTGAGAGGCAGAGGTCAGGGGCACGGACTCGGAAAATTGAACTGGCAGGTAAGAGGGTGCAGAGGCAACAATTTGACCACACTGGGCAGGCAGGAAGGGCAGTGGCAGCATAACAGACTATGGAGGGCAGTGGAAAGGGGGGCAGGGGCAACAAACCAACAATGCAGGACAGGCAAGAGAGGCTGTGGCAATATAAAAGACCATTGTGGGCAGAAGGAAGAGGCAGTGGTAGTACAACCATACATGCCAACAGACCCGATTCAGCCAGGAAACGCCCAATGTTTTTAAGCCCAAATGGGCTTTATTTTATCTTTCTCCTGTCTACAATCTCCTCTTTTTCAATGTAAGTCAATGGGGAAAATCAATTCCCCAGTTTTTTTCAAAATCTTCCTCTCACCAAGTTTAAAATGTTAGCAAGTATGGTACATTGGATCATGGAAGGCAGGAGGAATTGGGGTAGGGACATGGACTCGGATAACACAGGACAGGAGGGACATGGACTGGTGCACCAAACTGTCATGCCAGGGCAGGAATTAGGGTTTGCAGCAGCACAATACACCACACAGGGCATGTGGGAAGGCAGTGCAGCACAACAATCCATGGAAAGCAATAGGGAGGGGACAGGACCATGCACATGGACAACAGAGAACAGAGGGGAAAGAGGCAATGGCAGCAAGTTGACCATAATGGACAGACAGGAGAGAAAGCTGCAGCATAACGGACCATAAAGGGCAGGAGGGATGGATCAGGGGCATTACAAGCCAGGAGGGAGGGAATAGGGGTCTGTACATGGAGAGCAGGGGGTAAGGGGGCAGGGCAGGAGCAGCAAGCTGACCATGGAGGTCAGGCAGGATGGGAACTAGAAGCACAACACACCAGGGAGGGCAACAGTGAGACTATCATGGCATACACACAGACCATGGAGGGAAGGTGGGAGGGGATCAGGGGCAGCTAGCTGACTACACAGGGGAGGTGGGAGGGGCCGTGGCAGCACAGAAGACCATGCATTGCAAGCGGGAGGGTTAGTGGTAGCGCAATGGCCATGATGGGTAAGAAGGAGGGGGCAGGGGCATGCACAAAGGACCATGGAGGGGTAGGAGCTGGGCACAGACAAGAGAGATCAGGGGAAGGGGCCTCACAACAGACCACACGGGGCAGGCAGGAGGAGCAGCTGCAGCACAACAGACTAGGGAGGGCAGAAGGGTGTGGGGGTAAAATGGACCATGGAGGACAGGAGGAAGGGGATAGGGGCATGGAACATGTAAAGGCAGGGTGGCAGGGACAGGTTACAGTCATCTGACAATGCTAGGCATGTGGGAGGGGAGTGGCAGTTCAACAGAACACTCATGAGGGGCAGGTCCATGGAACATGGTGGGCAAAAAGGATGGAGCAGGGGCATGCACACAGACATCGGAGGGCAGGGAGAAGGAGAGTAGGGGCAGCAAGCTAAGCACAGAGGATAAGCAGGAGGTCAATGATGGGGCATAGAATTGGGCAATGGAGGGCAGGAGGAGTGGACTGGGGCATCATGCTAAATGGAGAGCAGTGGCAGCACATCAGACCATGCATGGCAGGAGGGAGGAGGCTAGTGCATGGATTCAGACAACAGAGGATAGGGAGGAAGTGAATGGGGCAGCAAGCTAACTGTTCAGAGAAGGCGGGAAGGCCAGTGGCAGAACAACGGCCACACAGGGCTGTAATGAGGGAGCAGGGGCATGGACTTGGACAATGGATGGCAAAGTGGAGGAGGGGAGACAGGAGCAGCAAGCTTAGGTGGGGGCAGCACAATGCCAGGCCAGGCCCTGCTTCCAACCCGCCCATCCATTGTGTTAGGCATCTTACTTAACGTTTAAACAAACTAAAAATTTGATGAAAAAACAATGATTCCAGGGATTTTATAGTTAGACTCAGATTTCATTCGTAAAAAAATAGTGAAATTCAGCAGTTATAGTTACCTGAGCTAACTATAACTTGCGCCTCGCAATGCACTGCTTATGACCTCAGACATTCCATCATTCATGACATGGTCAGAGACATCACTCATGACATCATCACTCATGACATCTCAAATGAGCTGTGAATGTAATGGAACTATTATCGCTAGAACTTTATTTAGGGATAGTGTGTGTATATTAACACCCCTCTTTTTTTCTTTTCTTTCGTGTAAGAACCAATATAATACGCAAAGTGCCAAGATCAATATGGCCGATAGCCTTTCACTTTAAAGTAACGTGTAGTCCTTTTTTTATGTTGATGTTTGCAATTGTAAGTATGTTTATTATGAACAAGTCACGTTGACGAACATACAGGTACGGCGGTCACGGGACAAGATATGCTAAAATTACATTGTGTGCATATTAACACTTGTTTTCTTTTCTTTATTGTATGAATTCCTGAATTTTCGCATTGTGACCAGGCCAATATGGCCACCAGCTTTTTGGATTAATGTAATATGTAGTCCTTTGTTAATGTTGGCAACTAGAGGCATTTGTACATTTAAATAAGGAAGCTACAATGACGTCTTGTATCGTTATCAAGGTTCGGACGAGCCGAAACGCGTGGATCGCGTCTTTTACAGATTAAATAATTCCAAACTACAACCTGAGTGCTGATTTCTTCCTTGTAAGAGTGAGAGGAGATTGAATGCATATATATAAAATTCACTGAAAAAACCACAGGTTTCAGGGACGCTATAGTTAGAAATTAGCATTTAAAAAACCTTAGATATTCACTGAAAAAACCATGTGATGTCATTTGAGATGTCATCAGTGATGTCACTGACCATGTCATGAGTGATGTAATATGTGATGTCATGAGCAGTGCATTGTGGGGACGTGAGTTATAGTTAGCTCATCTAACTATAACAGCTGAATTTCTCTGGTTTTGTACGAGTGAAATGTCAGACTAACTATAACGTCCCTGAAACCTGTGGTGTTTTCAGTGAATATATATATATTTATATATATTTGTTGCTTTGTAAAGTATTGTCATTTTTTATTTAACATAGGGGGAGAAGTAGTGTCTTGCGATGTTTTATGATGGAACCCTTTGGCTCCTAACGGACTCTGTAGAGCTGTGATGTAGGTGTCAGAGCCCAATGCCATGAAAGCTTGTTTTAGAATATTAAGTTGACAGTTACACACAGCAGAATAAAGACGTGTAATACAAAGCTCTGTATGTGTCGTGGTCATTGGTGGGTACACAGTCTGGGAAGATGCTACACATAGTGCGTTGCATTGTGGCAAATATTAGTAAATCTGCCCCTGTCTCATGCAAAGCATCCTTTTTATCTGCCAGCGGAAGGTATGACAGTAGCAACAGGCCCATCTTAATAAATAGTGCTCTTCGCTGCATTTCCCCCATGCAGTGCAGCAAAGTTCATTGCTTTGTTGAGTGAAACATTATTATATATGGCTCTTCTTATCATTAGCAGTGCTCCTGGACCATTGGCTGAAAGCCCTATTATAAATAAAAATCATTACATCAACTCCCAGTGGAAAATGGGTTCATTTTTGACACAGTATGTATTTTTTATCAGTATGTATTGCAAACAGTTCCTTTTGTAGAATTGGACTAACATTTCTCAGACATAAATTGGCTGCACACCAACCACCCAGGACACAGAGGCCAGCTGTGAAGCATCTAACGACTGTGCCATGCTTCAAACGTTCACATGTTGAAAGAAGACCTTTCTTGCACCTGCAAGCACAAAAATAGAATGAGCATTCAGGAGTCAGTTAAAAGTATTTATGTTCCTCACCTAATGTACTCTGTTATTTCTTGGATGCATTTCCATTGGTACTATGTTGCCAATAGGTGAAAGTATTTTTCACAACAATAAGATTACAGGGTTGAAACATTCTACTAAAACAAGAAAAAGCTCTAGAATAGTATTAAAAGTAAAAATGCTGGGGCATATTAGCAAGGGCACTATCGCCGCTTTAGCTGCACTTTTTGCCGCTAAAGCGGCGATATTTATATCGCCCTATCAGCAAACTGTCTCTAACAGCAGTTAGCGACAGTTTGCGGGCATTAGCGCCCGTTTCTTTACCGCTTTGCATGTCAGCGATATTTATCGCTAATGACATGCAAAGTGGGCGTTCTCGACGAACAAACCTGGGAAACACTCGCTAACAGGCCTATCGCCTATTAGCAAGGTGGCCATGGCCCCAGTTAGCGACGTGAAAAGTCGCGCTAACCGGGGTCATCGCCATTTATTTAACACCTGCAATTAGCAGGTGTTAGCCATACCTAACATGGGGGGGTGCATTATGCTGATACGACCACAGGGTCGTATCAGCAAGGTGTTCTCCCTTCTCCATGCAACATCGCTGGTTTTTCAGCGATGTTGGCCCATTTCCGCCGCTATCGCTGGAATATTCATCGCCATAGCGCTAATCGTTGCTAATACAGCGTTAGCGTGGCGATATATTCCAGCGATAGCCGGCGATAAAAAAAATCACGCTAAGCAGGGTTAGCGATGATTATCGCCTCTTCTTGCTAATATGCCCCGCTATTTTAGTATATTCTAGTTTCTCTCACTAAAGTAAAACCAAAAGTTTATTTTCTTTTTATCACAAGCTACCTTCATCCCTGAGGTTTAGATCGGAGTTTGTGATGTTATTCATATTGTTCATAAACATAAATCCTAGGTACATTTATGGGTATCTTTTCCCAGCTTCATAGTATTGTGTAGTTTTCTATTTGTCGTTTTCATACATTTAGCGTACAAAAATGCCGCTAAGCAGTTTTGACGTTGCTTAGCGACAATTTCTTTACCGCTGCCGATCGCCAAACCTAACACTATGTTTGTGACCTATTTACAAGACGTCGCTACATGGCGTTAGGATTAGCTAGCGGCTGGGAAAATGTTCACTAAAACTGGCGTCAAGGTGATAGAAAAATACACATTATCATTAAAAACGTGAAGGCCGGCCAATTAGCGGCAAAAAAATTCACTTTAGTCAGCCCAACATCACTTTTCAACCTGTAGAGGCAAAAAGAGCTTACAAATACAACTCTAAGAAAGAAAAAAAAAACTCAACAGCCAGGATGGCCAGCCAGAGTCCCAGGGGAAGTGGAAATACAGAATAAGGGCCTCATTTATGAAAAGTGGTGCATCGCTGGGGAAAAACAGTGATGCAGCAGTTTTCATTGCACCATCCTTGCGACACCATGGCGGCCGATGCCTGAAAGCGCGGACAGTCCCTGGGGCCTGGAGGCCTCGCTGGGCCAGCGTCTGAGACCCAGAGTGGAAGGCGGCAGAGCAGTGGAGTTACTGTGGCCTAACAGTAGAGGCAGTCCATGTCGGGCCTGAGCCAGTGGGCCACTGCGGTATACATTGATGTGTCGGCGATCGCCCTTACCTGGTAGCGAAGTCTGGCAGATCGCATGGAGACACATTCCTGACCTGTGTGAAAAAAACGCCTGTTGCCCCTTGGACCTGTGATCGGTGTAGGCGCTCCTGCGCACCAACGTGGGGAGGTCTGCATTGCAGAACATGCGCAACCACTACACCAGGGTGCATGGAGGAAATTGCCGATGGTGGGCCGCGCCTCTCTGCATCGCAGGCCGGAGGAGGTGGTGCTGTGGAGGGTGAGGCCCCTGAGCTGCACCGAACTTGTGTGGAGGGAGCGATGCGACTTCGTGCCTGAGAGAGCCCTGTTGCATCACCTGTATCGGGAGGTTTCCCAGTGGACTCAGCGGCGACTGCTGTAGCCAGGTTTGTGAAATCAAACCTGGCTGAGGCTCCTGCTGGCTGAGTCACAGATTTGGAGAGAGCGCTGCGGATTGAGCCCCGGTGTCGATGTCCAGGTGAGAAGGGGGAGAGGAGGAGGCCTGGGGATCATGTCGGGCCCAGGCCTAGCGCCTGTGGGTGGTGTACACCATGCCCTGAGCAATCCCTGCGTTGCAGCAGACCCACATTGCCGAGGACACCACACAAAACTGGTGGAGGACTCCACTAACTGGCTTAAATCACTGATATCGGCCATTAGTGGTGGAGGTGGGTGCCAGGGGCACAGGAGTCAGTTCGGGCCCAGTCCCTTGGGCATGCAGCTTGATCCGCCGTTACTCACTGGGGCACTGGGGAACATGGAATCTGGTCGCCACAGTTAGATCAGAGGAGGCAACCGGTTGGTGCTGCCTTTTCTCGCCCCCTGTTAGTGTACTTTTATGTGTACAGGGGATTTCCCTCGGTGCCGCCTGAACGAAGATTCCTGCCTAACATACACCTGACTGGAGGAGATGGGCCGGCTTGCCACATTGTACTGCTCCGCATGTCATACATAGTGCCTGGGCGTCTGGTGAAACGATGGGCCACCTGCACATTTGGGCGGTGTCAACATCTGGCCACTCCTCCGTGTCAGTGGACCTAGCAGCTGGGGGTCGCTGGCTGCCGGTGCTGGTGACAGCAGACATCCTCGATTCCAAGCTAGACTCTGTACTCGTGGCTGTGGAGAAAATGGTACCTCCCTCGAACAAACGCGCACTTCCCTTGAGGGACGCATCCACAAAATCACAGTTGGCTGCACCCTGGTGCTCGCAGATCATCGCAAGCTGAGTGACAAGGTACATGACATTGACCAAGAACTGGCTGAAGTCCACGCTATTACCCGGACCGCAGCGTTGGAGGTACAGCAGCTAATGGCACGTGTGAAGTCACTAGAAAGAAGAGCGGAGGATGCGGAGGGCTGTTACCAATGGAACAACGTGCGGGTGGTGGGTTTGCCCGAGGAAGCAGAAGGAGCTAATGCAGTGGTATATACTGAGACATGGTTGCGTGACCTAATGCCAGCAGGTGCACTCTCCCCATTCTTTGTTGTTGAACGGGCCCATTGAGTGCCGGCGAGCCATTCGCCGCCGGGGACAGGTCCTAGACCCTTTTTCTTCCGCCTCCTACAGAGATCGTGATGCTGTTCTGAGGGAGGTAAGCAAGATGGGGGAGGTGAAAGTGGATAACGCCACAGTACTTTTCTTCCCTGACTATGCCACGGGGGTGCAGAGGCAGGGGGGGTCGTTTCTAGTGGTTAAGCAACGCCTCCGAGAGTTGGGCATCAAATACTCCCTCCTCTTCCCGGCAAGCTGCGAGTGGTCTCAGATGGTAACACGCGATTCTGTGACTCTGGTGGACAGGTCTGTACCTTGCTGGAATCTACTGGTCACCAGGTGCTGTGGACAGGGAATGAAGGGTCTGCGCAACAAGCTGTCATTCTCAGAGCCAGTCGCAGTTGGAGGCGTAGGAGGAGCAGGCGTCCCCTGCCATATCTACAAGCCACCTCCAATCTGGAGCAGATTATGCAAGAGAGGCAGAAGGCACTGCATGCGGCAGCAACGATGCGCGATTGCACTCAGAGACAGGATCCCGACACTTACCTTGAACGCTCCCCCAGCGACGATGGCTCCACTGTAACGTGGCCATCCGCTGCGGAGTCCGGGCGGCCCCCGGATGTGACTCCTCAGACGGCAGATGACCTAATTTAAGGTTGACGGGTTGTGTGTCTCTCCTTCTTTCACGGTTCCAGGCGGCTCCGGAGAGTCTTTGGCTTTCTGCGGTTCTCGGTCTCCAGCTTCCTGTTGCTGATGTTCCGGTCTACCAAGGTCAGCACTTAGAGGGGATTAGGTCAAGTCATCACCCAAAGGGAACGGAGCAGTTCTTCAGGTGAGTGACGCATGACAAGGGTGGTGGTATCCTTAGTGCTCCTAGCTGCAATGGCAGGAGGTCCATGTCTTTGACCTTGCCAATGATGAATTGTGGGAGTTCTTCTATTATCCAAGGGCCTCATTTATGAGGCTCTAGAGACACTTTTGCACCACTGGAATGTCACTTTTTTGACGTTCCGGTGGCGCAATGTGCCACAGCATATTTACAAGGCCACGTAAAGCCACTTTACATGGCTTTTCATGGCCTTGTAAATATGTGCCTCTGTCATGCATAAAACTGCGTGAAAGGGGCGTTCCATGGGTGTTGTTGTGGGCGTTCCCACCCAAAACCCATTGAATCTGAAGCATTCCCAGATTTACGAGAAACCGTAAACCTGGAAATGCATCAGAATCTAACACCATCCCTGGGGGTGGCGTTTGGGAGGCGCAACGAGGATAAATGTTTGCATTTCTTCTCTTTTTTTCCTTTTTCAATGTGTGCAACATTCTGCAGCCCATATAGAAAGAGGAAATTGCCTGGATTGATTGATTTTGTGCAGGAAGGTGTTCCTTCCTGCACAACATCAATTATCTCTGCGACGCAGACACCCTTGCATCATGGCGCAAGGGTGCCTGCGTTGGCACATGGCAGCCATTGTGCGCCAAAATAGAGGAAAAAGACAGGAATGTGCCCTATCTTATTGATAGGGCGCATTCCTGCCCATTTATTTTGTTGCAGGGCAGCGCAGCAAGATTCCTTGCAGCGCTGTCCTGCACTAAAACCTTTTAAATGAGGCCCCAAGTGGGTTTGCACCATTTTTAAGACCAGCTAATTTCTGATGTTAAAAAACTGCCTCTAATGGGACTTAGCAGCAGTTTTTCTTTTTTAGCGATGCAAAAGGAAATCCTTGTAAATATCGCATTGTTTGTTTTGCGGGTGTTTTTACGTGGGAACATCTACCTTGCATCTCATTTTTGGTAAGTCACGCTGATAGAAGTGCCGCTATGGAAAATCACGTTAACACTGAAAAAATGCAGCTAACTGGACTTTGCGACAACTTGTAAATATGGCGATAAAAAAAAGCCGCCTTAACAGCAAAAATTGATGCTACTGCGACGTTAAATCCTTGTAAATATGCCCCAGTGTTCTAAATCTTCTATGTGTGTGTAAACCAGGTTTATCCCCTCTCAGTAGCTCCATAAGATGCGAGCAAGGTAGGTTCACATGGCTGCTCTGAGCACTTGCGTGGTGCAGTGGGTCATACATAGCAGAGAAGTGTTCAGCTGTTTTTGTCACTGGTGTAAGGTCTGTAGCAGCCTCTCTGAAGACAACAGCACATTTCCTATGTGTGATTATAAGAGTGCTCAGCAATCTAAATGCTACAGGGACCTATTAGCAGCATTTTGTCTCTCATGTAGTATGGAACGGCCACTTGGGCTTCAGGGTCAAGGCTCCCTTAGTGCTGTGGACTGGATATTACTGGCCTCTGCTTACATTTTGGCACTAACAGCTTCATTTATAATATGGTGGGTGGATCACTGGCAGCCTGATGAATGGAGGACTGGCTGCCATTTTTAAAAATCCTTACCAAACAGGAGTAAATCTCTGTGCCTTCAGCAGACCAGCAGTCGTAAACACTTTACTTTATGATTAGTTAAACTCTTAACAGTTTTTCAAAAAAAAGAAACATTGGTGAGTTTTAAACTGATAAAGCCTGTTATATGCAAAACCAATAATTATATAATTCATTTGAGATTTAAAAATGTGCTGCCGAAGCTCTTTAGGGGAGGATTAGGATGGAAAGCCTGGGAAAGCAGGACAGTAAAGATAGCTTTAGTTCAGGGAATGGAAGGAAAAAGGGGTGCAAACTCAGCATTAAAGTGCATTATCACAGGCAGGTATGGACTAAAGTGGTCCGCTGCTTGCTGGACTGTGCTAGTATTAAAAAAGTTCCTTTGGGCCGGGACTGATGGGATGGCTCTGAGGTAGAAGTTAGAGCCTGCCAGCGCGGGAAGTTCTGCTGCTGGGCTCCACTGATTATTCAGCAAACCTCCTGAACAGATCTTAAGTTCCTCGTGGTTGCACGGCAGCTGGAGGCTCGGCCGCACCAGCCTATTGTTGTAGCAGCCTGTACGTGCACCACTGTAATCAACCCGTTCTCAGGCAGTGTGACCACTTGAGAGCCTCTTTGATGCGCTGTTGAGTGAGACTGATATATTTGCCAAATTTTACCACTTCTATCGGCTCAGTTAAGGTGAACACCAGGCTTGTGGCCTCATTTCATGCTCTTATTCCATACGCAAAAAAGAGTGGCTTTGGTAGTATGTGGCGTGGATTCAGGCGTGCCGGACAACAACATAATAGGGGACTACCAGATTCATACTTATAGACACAAAGTCTGCAGTTGGAGGTTTTAGAGAATGACTGCCACTTGGGGTTTACTTCTCTAGATTGAAAACCCATAAGCCTTGCAAACATTATTTGTTTCAGGCATGCTTTCCGAATGGAGCAGCTGAGGTAGAGTTGGGGTCTGAGGCAGTCTGACTGAGCGTTAGCATATGATTGCCCCACTATTAAATAGTTTGGATTTACTGAGGTAATCCATGTCACTTACCTTGGACAATCTTTTCTTTTGTTTTTTCAACATTGCTTTCATGACGGCACAGGAAAGCTGCAGACTGTCCAGAATCCACTGGTCAATTTGAAGGGTGGGGATAGATCTGTGAAGGTACAGCGACCATGGGTTCCATTCGTGAGAGAAAATTTACTGGAGAACAACTTTCATGGTGTTGGGTGGGGCCTTTTGGATCTTATAGTTGTAGTTTACAAAGGGTGGCATACTTGCCCATGTTTGGCTCTCTAAGTCAAATTCCACACTTATTAAGCAACTCAGAAGATATGTAGGGAGTCTAAAGACCATTTTGTGTGCCTTGAGCTGATACTTATTCATGATGTTAACTAGTTGGCCCCGATAGGCTTCATGGCCATACCTGATAGTTGGTGAGAGGGTTGCAGCTATTACGCATCTTATTGGGATGGTGGAAGGGCTCTCCAGGGCGTTGTTTAATTTGCACATTTTCATTATAATTGCTTCCGCCTTTGTTACCGTGTGTGTAAGATGCTTTTTGGCTCCTTCTTTAGTTGATACACAAACACCTAGGTAGTTGTAGCTGGCTACTGTTTCAATTTTTAATGAGCCAAGGTTCCAGGTGTAGTTGGATTTTTTGGTTGAGTTACCAAAAACGAATACTTGGATCTTGGAACCATTCGCCACCTTCTTGCTGTCCTGATTGTACTTGTGCAGGGCATTTAGGGGCCTCTGTAGGCAACTCTAGAGTGGTCCAGGAGGATGATGTCCTCAGCATATTGTAGTAGTGGAACCTTAGTAGTGCCAATTTTGGGTGGGAATAGGTTGGTGTGTTTCAAATCTTAGCAATGTAGAGATTTAGTAGCAGGGGTGCTAACACACAACCTTGCTTAAGGCCATTATCTGTCTGGATTTTCCTGCTAACCACTGTCGGTGTTAACTTAACCCATACCAAAGTAGAGGTGTAAAGAGAAATGAAGGTCTGGAGCAAGTTGTTAAGTTTGCCCCAGGTTCGGAACTTTCTCCAACGGCTGTCCCTGTCAACCAGATCAAAGGCAGATGAGTAATCCACAAAACAGACAAAAAGCGGGAGTTGTTTCTTGCGTGGTGCCCAGGGGATTAGGTAGGATAGGGCCACTACGTTGTCTAGAGGGGAGAAATTAGCTCTAAATCCTGTTTGACTAAATAGTATTATTTCATTTGTTTCTGCCCAGCGTTGCAGATCTTTCAGTCGGACAGAGGGGTAAGCCTTAGCTTCAATATACAGGAGAGCAATTAGGTGATAATTGGATGGATTGCTCCTGTCACCCTTCTTGTATATGGAGTTCAGGATGGAGTCCCATCAGCTCTCCAGTACTTGCTTGGTCGCTAAGAGTGATTGATAAAGCAATGTTAAAATGACAGACCACAGGTCAGTATCACTCTTGAGGACCTTGGCGGGTATCCCATTTCGGCCTGATGCTCCAGTTGCTCTTGTCTTCTTCAGGATTTTAGTGACAGAATTGTTAGTGATCTCAACCCCTACGTTTTAGGCCTCCAGGCAGGTATTTGGAGGATCCGGTTCAGTATAAATGGGAGTTTTTGGCATGTATAGATGTTGTACGTGCAAAGTCCACTGTTGTTCAGTGACGACATTGGTTCTGGCAGTTGGTGTACTTGTATTGAACTTGAGATACCTCTGTAGCTCGACTTGTCCCTGTTTGTCCTTCGATGTATGTACTAGGGTCCGGTCAGTTTCCAACTGCTCGCGTCTTGCTGCCCATGCCTACTGTTTGTGCTGTTTGTTTAGGATCCGCAATTGAGCTTTTAATTATTCCTTTGTTGTTTTTTCCTCTTCTTTTTGACAAGCTGTTTTGAGACTGCAGGTCTTCAATTTACTGGAGGTTTTATGTGGCAGTTTTATTTTCTGTGAGGAGTTGGCAGATGTTCTGTAAGAGAAGGTATTACTTCCGAGCACTTGGTGTATTTCATTGAGGATTGGGGCCCATTCTGCAACACGAAGTTCTCCATTTATGGTCTTGATGTAAGGGCCTCTGAAGGATTCCCTTGTTTTAAATTTCTGCGAGTTCAATGACCCCATTTTTTCCTCTTGAGTAGTTAGTTGCCTGGTTTCTTCACCCATTGATTCGGCCACTGTCCTAATGTTTCCAAACCTTTTGGCACTAACCTTTAAGGACATGACAAGGGGGTAATGGTCACTCTCTGAGCAGGTCAGGATCTCAAAGTTCACCAGGGCTGATAGGATTACATATTTCAGAGTGTTAATTCCCTTGAAAGACTTCGGGAATTTTATTCTCTAGTAAAGTACCTTCCTTGTGATGCTGGAATGATCCTAAACTGTGATTATTAAAAATAGTGACAAGCGGCTTGGTGGTGCAACTCGTTCCCTCCTAGTCTGGTTGATTAGCTCTCAGGTGGCGTAGATTGAAGTCACCAAATACGATGATTTCAAGGGTAGTATTTTCACAAAGCAAAGATTTAATGGAATCGTGAAATTGGAGCAGCCGGTTGGTATGGTTTGTGTTGGAGCAATTGAAGTATACATTAACCAGCAGGGCCTTCAGAGGGTGGCCATTTACACACATACCTTCAACGATAGCTAACTGGATCATTTTGTCTTGACTTTCGAGGGATTTGACGTTCAGGTCCACACCCATGGATGCATAGATTGAGAGGCCACCTGAGGGTCTTCCAAATATGTTCGATCGTGTAGCAGGTTGGTGCTTTCTCTGAAGTCCTGGGATTGTGATGGAGCGGGTTACCCATGTTTCCTGAAAGCAAAGGAGATCTGCCATCTGGATGAATGACATGACCTCTGGAGATTCAAGTAACTTTGATAGCTCCGCCATGTTCCATGATATCTGGTTTGAGGTAAGTTTCCTCTTGAGATTTACCTGGCGTGAATCGCTGATTAGGCTAGGAGTGATTTTTAATGTTGCTCGAAAGTGGGGCTGACAGTCTGCTCTAGTCATTACCAGGTTTTGATCTGTCGTTAGTTTCTAGGGTTATTCTACTTGCTGCACCTTTTTCCCTTGAGTAGGAACACGATATTTGCAGCTTATTATAGGACAGGTGAAGTTGATAGTTTCCAGCCCCTTTGAGAATCCTAAATTAGTGTGCTTGGGACCTTGACTGTTCTCCCGAGGCCCTCAGTACATGTGGGTGTTCAGGGACTACTGGTTTAATGAGCTCCATCCCCCACTCTTAAAAGGTCTCCCTACTGGTCAGGATTTCTGCCGCTAGTGAGGGGGATTTGAGCATTAGTATTGTCTATTCTCTACCACTCTTTCTGGTGGGCAAGATTTTGAATTCAACTCCTAGAATATCTTCAGAGGTTACCTTAGATAGATTCGGTAAGTTTTTAAATAGCCTCAGCAAGTTTGATCTGTTTAAGGTGTCAGGCAGTTCCTCAGACTGGTAGTGTGGGGTCAGAATCAATTTTGTTGCTATTTATTTGCCTCTGACCTCCATTTGAGTTCTATTACTGTTGTCATGGTTGGAGATACCCCCTCGGTTTTTCTTGCATTGAACAGTTGAGGCTAGTACTACAATTGGCCAGCGACGGAGCAACCTGAGTGTTTTGCATGGTTACTGGAATCAGGAACGCATTTCCAGGATCTGACATGGTTTGGTCCTTTGTAAGGTGGGTGACATTGGGCTGGATTTGTGGCGCAGTTGAAGACAGTGTCTGCGTTCCGGAGCCAGGCTCACAGTGAGCGGTGGTAAGTAGGATGCCCCTAAAATGAATTTGTGATGCTGGCGGCGCATCTGGCTACTCTTGTTTGGACCAGAGTAGTCTGGTGTTGGATTTGACCAAAGGGAAAGGCACCTGAGTGTTTTGTACAACTACTGAAATTGATGACTGAGTTGATGAAGTTCCAGACCCTGACCTGGTTTGGATCTTTGAAGGGTAAGTAGCATTCTATCAATCAATCAGTACCTGTTGAGCACGGCTACCCACCAATGAGTGTCTCAAGGCGCTGAGGGGGGAGGGGGTTGCAGGTCCGGCTGGGTGCTGTGGTTCATGCAAAGAGCCAGGTCTTGAGATCCTTCCTGAATTGTGTCAGAGACGGAGAGAGCCTGAGGTGAAGGGGAATGGAGTTCTACGATTTGGTGGCGAGGTAGGAGAAGGATCTTCCTTCGGTCCTGGTCTTGCGGATCCGAGGGACAGTGGTAAGGGTCAGTTGGGCAGAGCAGAGGTGTCTGATGGGTACGTGGAATGAGAGGCGGTGGTTCAGGTATGCTGGTCGGGCATCGTGGAGGGCTTTGTAGGCGTGTGTGAGGAGCTTGAAGGTGACTCTTTTGTTGACTGGGAGCCAGTGGAGTTCTCATAGGTGTTCGGAGATGTGGCTGCGGCGGGGGATGTTGAGGACCAGTCTGCATGTTCTGAAGTTTCCTGAGGAGTTTCTGGGTGGCGTCTGCATAGAGTGCATTGCTGTAGTCGAGTCTGCTGCTGATGAGTGCATGGCTGACCATCTTCCTGGCCTCAGTGGGGATCCATCTGAAGGTCTTTCGAAGCAGGCGAAAATTGTGAAAGCATGATGAGGTAACGGTGTTGATTTGGAGGTTCATGGTGAGGGAAGAGTCGAGTATGATGCAGAGGTTTTGTGTGTGGTCAGTGGGTGTGGGGGGTTCCTAGCTCAGCGGGCCACCAGGAGTCTTCCCAACCAGAGGTGTTGGGCCCCAGGATGAGGACTTCGGTCTTGTCTAAGTTGAGCGTTAGGCAGCTGTCTCTCATCCAGGCATTAAGCTGGATATGAGACACGTTTGGAGACTGTGACTGCATTTCAGAGCCTGGCAGGCAGTGAGCATTAACAGTTTGGTCGCCCCTGGGCAGGATTTGTGGCACTGAGGGGGCGCCTAATGCCACTTGGTGATTGAAAAGGTTGGTAGAAGTTTCTGATCCCATGATATGCTGTAAGTTACTTTATTATTTTTATTTTATTTATTTTTATATAGCGCAAACTTCACCCTAGAAGGCTATTAGAGTGCTTTACAAATGTTTAAGCAAGAAGAAATAGGGCAATCAAGAAAATCAAATGCTGACAATACCCGTTGCAAATCAGGAAAAGGTAAATGAGTTAAGAAACCAGGACGTAGACGGCGAGTGATGACCATGGTTGAACACATTGCGTTAAATCAGTATCCAGATAAATGCGTCAGTGGGTTCTAGGGTAGAGTTTTGTTCATTAAAAGCAGTTTGACTTCTTTTTTGAATGATGTGATTGAAGGGTTCAGTCTGATTTCAGGGGGCGGGGAGTTCCAGATTCTAGGGACCATTACGGAGAAAGCTCGGTTGTAGGTTTTCTTTTTTCAAAAATTGTGATGTTTCAACAATAAGGTGCTGGTTCTTCTAGAGGATCTGCTGCCGCCAGACGGCTCCAGTTTATCAGCTATGTACTTCGGTGTGTTGAAGTGTAGGGTCATGCAAGCAATTGTTAGCTGTATCCTTGCCTCATAAGGGAGCCAGTTTAGTGCCTTCAGATCAGGAGTGATGTGGTTGTTTCTTTTGGATCCAGTGATGAGCCTTGCAGCAGAGTTAAGGATGCCCTTAGTAGAGCCAGCTTGGATATCAGCAGACCACATAGGGTTGCACTCCCATAGTCTAACCTGGCGATCACTAGAGCTTGAACATCTGATTTGAGGTCGTCGAAGGGGAGGAAGTGTTTTATGTTTCTTAGAACGTTCATTTGAAAGTTTGCTCCTTTTGTAGCTGAGCTGAAGAGTTCCTGCACGTTAAGATTCTTGTCAAGTGTTATTCCCAGTGATCTTGTGACATTTATAATGTGTGGAGGGCAATTGAAGGCTGTTAAATGCTTCATCCAATCTTCGATGACAAGGGGTCATTTGGGTGGGGAGATTAAGAGGAATTCAGTTTTGAGCAAGTTGAGTTTGAGGTGGTTTCTGGTCAGCCAGTTTTGGGTTTTTTGCAAAGATGTGTTGAGTAAATGGATATCTTCAGGGAAGGAGATTTATTTTTAGGTACAGATGGGTGTCATCTGCATGTATGTGGTATTGGACATTGGAGAATTTCAGAATTTCTGTTAAAGGCTCAGTGAACAGGTTGAAGAGAGTAGGTGATAGGGTAGACCCCTGTGGGACCCCTAATGTGACTGGAGTGGTATTGGACAGGGACAGGTTAACCTTGATTCTTTGAGTTCTGTTGTATAGAATCGAAGCAAAGAATTTAAGAATGACCCCTGATAACCCCATTCTGCGTTCAAGTAAGTCAAGGAGGCTGTCATGTTTGACCGTATGGGAGGCTGAGGAGAAGTCTAGGAGGATTAGGAGGCAAGATTTGTTCTGATCCAGCATTTTAAGCGTGTCATCAACTATGTGTGTAAGGACTGTTTCCATGCTGTGACCCTGACAGAAGCCAGATTGGAATCGGTCAATAAGGTGGAACTGAGCTATGTGATTGCATAGTTGGGTATTGACGCATTTCTCAAGGAGCCTTGCCAGAGACGGAATGGTGGAGATTGAATGGAAGTTATTTGGGTTCATATGATCTGCAGTTGTTTTTTTTAGAATGGGGGTTACCCGCTCTAATTTTAGGCGGTCTGGTGTAGCCCCTTGGAGTAGTGAAGCATTCACTATCTTGGTCCAGAGTGGGATTAAAGACATTTTAATCTCACTGAAGAAGTTAAATGGTAGAGGGTCGCAGAAGTGGTTTAAGTGTTGTTAAAATATTAAGAATGGCATTTTCATCAAAGGTTTTGAATGTGTTCCACGACTCGTTTTTGAGGGTGAGTTCTGGTAGGTCTGAGGGCTGAGCGATCAGAGGCGGGCGGGGGCTATATGGAGGTATCATCGGGAGGTGCTTTATTGCTGTATGGAGATCACTTTCTATCTTTTTTGTCTTTTCAAAGAAGAAGGAGGCAAATTTATTGCAGTTTGGCTGTAGGTCAGACCCTACTGTGGAAAGGTTAGGTTGCTGAATAGATTGATGTTTGACAATTTTGAACAGTTTTTTTGGGCAATTACTGTCTTTGTCTAGTTGAACTCTAAAGAAATTTGCTTTTGAGTTTCTGATGCGTTTGTTGTAGGTGCTCCTCGGTGATCTCAAGTGCTTAAAGTGTTCTAGGGATGGTGAGGATCTCCACGCTCATTCAGCTAGTCTCAAATTGCGTCTTTCTTCATTTAGGCTCCCACTGTACCATGGTTTAGAGTCTTTAGTGGACAATCTTTTTAGCTGTAAGGGCACTATTGTGTCAAGAATGATCGTCATGGAGTTGTTGTAGTGGTTTGTAAGGTCGTGGATATCTGACAAGTCCGCCATAAGAGGCAGGATGTTATTGCTAAGAGATGTCAAATTGTTAAGCTTTATGTCACGAGTGCTCCTTTTCCAGTGCCTGGGTTTCTTAAGTTGAGGTGTATGTGTCCTCACTGATTTAGTGATGAGGAAGGTGATGAAGTGGTGGTCTGTCCAGTCACATGGGATGACAGATTCAAGTTGAATGGAGTTTGCCTTAGCAATGACTAGATCCAAGGTCGCACCCAGGTTGTGCACAGGGCTGTCGCAGATTTGGTTCAGGCTGAGGTCCGTTAGGATGGTTTTTAGGCTGTTAACTGAGGGGTCATTTAGGTCGTTCCAATGAAGGTTGAAATCTCTAAGGAAGATCTGGGTGCAGTATTTTCCTACATCGGTAGTAATGATTTCCATAATTTGTTCCATGAATAAGAGGTTGTCACTTGGTAAGTGGTAGATCACGTGCAGTTTGCATAGTGGTCTGTTGTTACTCGCAATGTTTAAGCATAGATATTCAGAAGAGGATAGCTCGATGGTTTGTAACTGATTCACCACAAGGCTATTACGGTGTATGCAGGCAATGCCTCCACTCGGTCTGTTAGGTTTGTCTGATCTTATAATGTCATAGTTAGGTGGGACTAATATGTCAGGGATTGGAACAGAGGAGTCATTTAGCCATGTTTCTGTTAGGAATAATAGGTCAAGCTCATGCACAAGGCTGAGGTCAGCGATGTCTGCCGTGTATTTCATAGCCGATCTGCAATTTAGAAGCATGCATTTCAGGTGTGGTTTGGTGCCCGCTGAGGTGGTCTGTGTGATGGGGACTAGCTTAAGGTTGGACTTATTTACGTCTCTAGAATTAGGCCTAGGTTCTCTGTGTGGGTTCAAGGTAATTGTTTGGATAAGAGCCAGATTGTCTGGGTTGTCGTGGTGTGGATTGGTTTTGTTCCTGGGCGCTTATTTCCTTCTTTGGGACGTTGTTACCCTTGAAGATTGGATACAGGATGGCCGAGTTACCACACAATGTGGTAGACTGAGATGGAAGCGCTGGGTGTTTTATGCCATATTGATGTTGTTAAGTTGCTTTATTTTGGGCTTTTTTCAGCCTTTTTCTTGTTCTTTTTGAAAGCGGTCAAGACCATTTGTGTTCCTGCTGTTCTGCTGGACCTTAGGTAACATAGTAGAGAAGCGCCTGCACATACCAACAAATACAGCTGGCAACAAGAAGTAAATGAATCAAGAGACATTCTCCGGCGGGTCCTCTTAATCATACACATTTTAATTTAAAAAAATGACTTTTTAATAAATTTTAATCTGTTCTATTAAGTATTTTATATGCCTTGTATATGCAATGGTTTTAATTAATCAAGCATAATAAATTGACCTGCTGGACCTTAGGTGACATGTGGGGGTTCACTGCCATTAGTTACCATTGCCTGATGGGTAAGATAGTTCGAGTTCGTTAGAGAAGGGCATTCCCGGCTTGCTGGAACATTCTAGATCCCAGTGGCTGGGGTTGGAACAGGGTGATCCAGCTGATCTAGTGAGTCAGGAGGCTCTCTTATGTTGTCTTGAGGGCCACTGCAGGAGTGGCAGCACGTTACTTGCCTTTACACGATGATAAACACACAAGATGATGGACGGAATGTTGCACATTGGCAAACATTCACCCCCAGTCACAGATCTGGGTTTAATCCATCGTTATTTTGCTTCACCACGCCACCCCAGTTCAGACATAGCCATATGCAAATCAGTCTTGACCCTGTGCCTCATGGGAACAGTCCAGACCGAACTGCCAAGCCATGTCTTCCCTGGACCGGAATCAAGCATCCTAGGACCGGTTTCGGGCTTTCAGCCCTCATCAGCCAGGATAGCTTGACTCCAGTGGCGTAGTGAGCACGGGACCCACGTCTGGGCATACCCTGCCAACTAAGGGCGAACAAAGCGATACCAAAGGGGATGATGGACAGAGCGCTTGAGCTAATCAAACACTCACCCCCAATCAACTGATCTGGGTTTAATCCATCATCATTCTTTAGCTCACTCAATGTGCAGCATTCCGTCCATCTTCTTGTGTGTTTTGCATTTTGCCCTAAGTGGGAAGGGTATGCCCAGACGTGGGTCCCGTGCTCACTACGCCACTGGAGTCAAGCTATCCTGGCTGATGAAGGCTGATAGCCTGAAACCGGTCCTAGGATGCTTGATTCTGGTCCAGGGAAGACATTGGCTTGGCAGTTCGGTCTGGACTGTTCCCATGAGGCACAGGGTCAAGACTGATTTGCATATGGCTATGTCTGAACTGGGGTGGCGTGGTGAAGCAAAATAACGATGGATTAAACCCAGATCTGTGACTGGGGGTGAATGTTTGCCAATGTGCAGCATTCCGTCCATCATCTTGTGTGTTTTGCATTTTGCCCTAAGTGGGAAGGGTATGCCCAGACGTGGGTCCCGTGCTCACTACGCCACTGGAGTCAAGCTATCCTGGCTGATGAAGGCTGATAGCCTGAAACCGGTCCTAGGATGCTTGATTCTGGTCCAGGGAAGACATTGGCTTGGCAGTTCGGTCTGGACTGTTCCCATGAGGCACAGGGTCAAGACTGATTTGCATATGGCTATGTCTGAACTGGGAGTAGCGTGGTGAAGCAAAATAACGATGGATTAAACCCAGATCTGTGACTGGGGGTGAATGTTTGCCAATGTGCAGCATTCCGTCCATCATCTTGTGTGTTTTACACGATGATAACCAATGGATCATTGCATTCACACTAGGAGTGTCTTCACTAGTTGTTGGTACATCCACTTCCGGTGTACAGAAGGATGAGCCTGCCCAACCTGACTGGGTAGGTTGGTCTCTGGTAGTACGTTCTCCTCGACTTGCTGGCATGTGTGTGTCTAACATAATTGCTGCAGCAGTTGACACTAGATGTGAGGTTTCTGTGCTAGACTTTACCGGCAGGTAGAAGGCCTGTTTCCATTCCATTATCATGGAGGTTAGGACCTCAGGCAGCATGCCCAGATTTTCCACTACTGAGAGACAGGAGCAGGTCGGTTATCCCTTCCTAAGTGGTCTAATAGATGGTTCGCCTACGTCCAGTGAGTCCAATTTGCACTCCATCTTGGTTATGGATGATCCCAGCGTGTTAATCAGGTCCAATTGAATCTCCAATTTATCCGTTTGCCAAGTATGGGAATTTATCATTGCGATCAGGGTAGAGTTGATTGAGGGCAATAGATTACCCTGATCGGCGTTAGACATGGAGGCGAGATGGTCTTTTTTCTTGGGGCAGTTTGGAACTTCCGCCTGGTTGAAGTTCTGCATGGTTGTTGACCAGTTGTTTTGTGACAAGGGGACTCTAGGACGTACGTGGTGGTTACGTGTTAGGGCCGCACCACTCTGTTGAGAGTCACTGCCCAAATTGCTGCTGTCGTCTAAGGTCACCAGCTACACAGGCCAAGACCTCTCCAGGTCTGGGCTCTCCTCTGTGGGGGTCGGCGAATGGGCGTGAACCCCAATGACCCCTAGATTTCCTCCAGAGTCTGAAATCTCAGTCTGGCTTGCAGTGGTGGCAAAAGTGGCGAATGGGTGAAACTGGAAGAGAGCGGGGCTGGCTGAGTTCCTGCAGATGCCAAAACTGCAGGTTGTGGGGGATCCAAGCTCTCCTTGTGATCTTAGAGGGGCTCAGAACTACTCGGCTGTTGAACTGGAGATAAATTCCAGCAAGGTACTTAAGTTGTTGCCAGAGGACAGCTCAATTATTGTGTTGTCCCTTCTCGGTGGGGGGGCAGAAGGAATTGCATCTTTGTGGGAAAGTTTTAGTGCCCTCACAGGTAGCATACAGGGCAAACTCTGAGGCCGCAGTTGCTATTGCAAGTTGTTAATCAGAGCGTAGATCTAGAGGGTCTTGAGGGCTACAATCCCTCCAGAAGCAGCACTCAGTTAACAGTCCCTTAGTTTTGTAATTAGACTTTCTTGCGGGCAGCAGCTTGAGGCTTACTGGCAGACATATGTCATGTAAATTGATTATTATTTTCCATGGAGGCTGGTTTCCGGTGACTCCGCTATGGCTGCTCGGGTTGGGTGGTGGATTTTCAGTGTTTAAACCTGGTGCTTGCCCTTTCCAGGGGCCGCCTTGAAGCGGTGTAGTCCATGCCAGGTGACTTGGGGTCCTGTGCGTTACTCCGTGTTACACTCCTCCTTTTAACCATGGAGTGAATGCATCAATAAATAAATAAAGAGTCTGTTTGACACTTTCCACCCAGATAGAAAGGGGTAGCGGGCCCTGGCGTGCTTTCACAGGGTTAGTGGGGCTCCCCTTATGAGTCGCTGCGATGCTGACAATAGCCATATGCAGCCCTTTGCTCACCCTGCCTTGTGTGTCCAGGTACTGACCTGCAAGTTGTTCAAGCTGTATTCTTTCCCTTAGGGCTTTCACTGGTTCAGAGATGTCTAAAACTGGTCAGAGTGTGATGGATTAATTGCTGGAAATTACAGTCCTACTTTATAGGTGAGGCAGACAGGGCAAGGGTGTTTTATTGCGGCCATGGGGGCCTCTGGAGAACAGGCAAGTAGCGTGAGGGGGCGAGCACATGGAGGGGTACAGGCTGCACCGGGCTCTAGCCCGGCTGCCTGCGCCCCCTGCCGGCTCTACCCTATGGCTCTGGCTCTAACACCACAGCCATGCTCACCACCGGCTAGGTTGAGTTCTAATCTAAATATCCTCCAGCTATGACATTCCTTAGTAACCTGCTCATCTGCAGAAACTGTAGAGACAGCAAAACTACAAAAAACTGAATTAAACTTTCCAAGTCCTTGTGCAGGTTAATGGCACCCCACGACAATGCTCAGCCATGGGGGAGGGGGGTTGAGTTTGGTTTGGGCTGCAGGCAGAGGTGTGAGGCAGAGATCGCTAGGAGGGCTGCTGTGGGGGCTTCCTCTGCATTGGTGAAATGAGCGTGTATGGCAAAACGGGCGTCGACCCCTTACCTCCTTCGAGGGGTCAGTTGAAACGCCCAATACTATGCCCAGTGCTGTGTCTTGTGTGTCCGATGCCGGTTTCGTGGCCCCCCGACCAGCACGCCTTGTGGCCCTTGGCCTTCAGTGCAATCCTTTCAGGGCAGCTGTGGGTGCTGCATCGCCTGCTCCTCCCCCATTCTCTCCCTTACTCCGCACTCCAAGCTCCGAGCTCAGAGGTGTGTCCAACAGCATAGTAGCATCATGTATGCATCAAACCTTCAGCAGAGTTGCTGATGCCGAAAGGGCATCATGCGAGATGCAACTGCTCAGCAAAAGTTTTGTTTTTCAAAAGTAAGATTCCAGAGTGGTAGTTAGTTTTCAGAAAAAAAGATGGGTCTTGACATGCCAGGAGTTTTATTCGCACGCTTGGGGCCAATTTTGCATCTCCCGTACCCCAGACTGCCATGAGAAGAATGGAGATCCTGGGTAGGGGAAACAAATGGTCACCTCGTATGACCTGCTGACCCTGTAGTAAATGGGCCATCATGTCAGAAGGTGCCGATGGCAAAACCAGCTGAACCTCCACAGTCAGACACGCAAATCTTCCCTTAACTCTAAGTAGAAAGGGGGAACTGTGAGTTTGGCAGTCGGGGACACTGCAAACATACTGAGACACAAATTCTCAATGCCCTCCTATGTTTTGAGGAAAAGTACCTGTTCTTACCCTCAAAAGTTGGAATCTCTTTTTAAAGAATGCTAATATATATTCCTTCTCAAAGATTCAAACAAACTGTATAGCAAAACCCTTCTGTAAAAGGCTATGCCAGTGGAGGAATCACTATTTTACCCAGCAATGATTTTAATTGGAATGCAAAGGTATTTGCTACCCCCTCTAATCTATGCCTGTGCTTAAAGTTAGCATTGTCGAATGAGAATGGAGGGCTGTCATCTTTTTTGCTTGTAAATGTACATATGCCCCCTGAGAAGTCTCATTATATCTTAGTTGATTCCATGCTTTCACTTGTTCGTAGCATTAGTGTTCCGGAGGAATGTCCTTTGGTTATTATTGTGGGGGATTTAAACGCTAAAGTTCCAAATTCTGCTTTCATGACCTATGGTAATACCAAAATGGATGAGGTGTGTGTATCCAGAGGCTGTTTTAACTGAAATAGTTAGATCAGATAGGTGGGGTTTATGTTTCCTGGAAATCCTGAGATTACATGAATTTGTTTTCTCAAATGGCAGATTTCCGGAAGACTCTCCAGCCTCTTACACCTTCTACTCCCGTCGAGGGCAATCTCTAATTGACTATATGGTGGTGTCCCATCAAATGTTTGGACTGTGTGTACAATTTGGGGTATTGGGGACTAATGCAAGTAACCATAGTATTCTCTCAGTGTCTGTTGATCTATAGCTTACAGCTCTTGATTCCTGGGGTACTTTGAAAGACAGTGTAGTCTATGACAAATCTAATGGGCGCACTCCTGGGCCCCTCTGATTTTTCACCAGATGATCCTATCTCCTTGTACAAGGAGCAGTAGACCCTTTTCCGAACATTTGGGAGTAAAGATAGAAGTAAAAGAGTGAAGTCACCTATCAAGATCTCTTGGGCTGTAAAAAAGGTGAATTATGAAATAAACTCCCTAGTTATGAAGCAATTTGAATTTTCTTTGATTACGAGGCAGAGGGAAATTAATCGCCTTAAGCACATAATAACTAAACTGAAGGTGTCTGAGAGAAGGAAGGAGAAGTATAGGAAATGGATCAATATAAGGGAAACCGCAACTTCATTCAATTATCGTAAATATTGGACTTTAATTGTCCAATACTGGGACACTAGAGTTAAAGCTGAGGCTATTCCAATATCAGATGAATGGACGCAGTCAATGTCACAATTATCTCCCCATAATTTTAGCAACAGTGGTCAGTTTGTGCTAGTGTTGAATCAGATTCATTGGAAATATATGGCCGGCTTTCCTGTAAAAAGATTGAGGGATTTATTAAGGGTGCAAGAACTTCAGGTGCTATGTGTCCTGATGAACTCCCAACAGCACTTATTAAACAGGAGGGTCCTTTATGGGCTATCTTTTTATGTCCACTGCTCCAGTATTGCTGGGAAGTATTATGGTACACTTATATAATAAAAAAGGTTTGAAGGCCTCTCCTGCAAGCGATAGACAAATCGCACTCCTGGATGTGACAGGCAAATTATTTGCGAAAAGTATATTACTTCAACTTCAGGAATGGGCATTTCTCAATAATTTTATACCCGCTGAGCAGGCTGGCTTTCATAAAAATTGTGGTACCCTTGATAATATCACGACCCTTCAAACCCTGATGAAAAGGTATTCTGTGGCTAGGGGCATAGGCTGCTTTTATTGATTTCTTCACAGAATTCGACACGGTTGACCAAGGGACGCTGAGGAGAAAATTGTCTGCACTAGGGATTCCTACTCATCTTTTGAGGTTCATAATTGTCTTGCACTCTTCTGCTTGGACTCAGATCTTGATGAGAGGGAATTAGGTTTTGTCCAGCAGAGTGGTGACGCATAATAATGTAAAGCAGGGGTGCGTGCTTGCGCCTCCTTTGTTTTCATTCTACACTTACGATTTGCCATGTGGAGTTGCTCAGATAAAAGAGGATTAACCTAAGTTAAGTTTACTGAATGTTGGATTTCTTCTTTACGCTGACAATGTTATTTTGCTAGATCTAACCCCAATAGGCTTTCATAGGCGCTTCTGTGTGTTGGAGAAATATGCAGAAGAACACTTTCTGAAAATATAAATATCCAAGAGTAAAGTTATGATTTTTAGAACAAAGGGGTGCAGAATTAGGAAAAACCTTAATTGGTTTCTGTGGAATGTCAAGTTGAAGTGGTGCAGTTTTATCCTTACCTCGGCAGAATTTTCTCAAGTAACTGCTCAAACAAAGATCACTGCAAATCACTGCAAAAGTAAGGCACTGTTCCAGGCTTCTGTTATTTACAGATTGTACCAGCGCTGTGGGCAAAGGCATTTTGCACATGTCCTCTCGGTATATAAGACAAAAATACTGCCATCACTGAGTTATGCCTGCGAAGTGATGAACAAGCGGCACTGGTCCTTCTTTGAGAGAGTAGAAGGGTGCATATGGTGCCAAATTTGTAATTTAAATTCTTTGGCTTTTTCAGCTGCCCTCGGCTTGAATTTGGACTACCTTTTACAATGGTGCTTGCCATGACAACCGTCCTGAGGTGGGGGAACAGCCTATTGGGTAGTGAAACGGGTTCTATCCGAGCTGTATTAAAGCTTGACATTTTTCATAGCTTAAAAGGAAGAAGTGCACTTTATTCTAATTATATAAAAGCTCTGGAAATGTTTCCATAACCATTTTTAAAAAATGTTATTAAAAAATCCTTTTATACAGTGAGTAGAAAAAGGGATATTCTTATTTGTTCATAGCATGTAAGGAATTAAATTAAAATAGAGAGTAGCATCTGTAACAAACCTCAACCTTATATTTTATGGACTCACCCTCACGGAGTGCGGAGAATAATTTTGCTATTAAGGTTAAATTTGCTTCCGTTACGAGTCATCACTGGAACATGGGAAGGTATACCAATGGATGAGAGGTTTTGTGATCTTTCCCTGAACCATGTTCAAGATTTAAACCATTTGATTTTCGTATGCCAATCGCTCCACTTTGCACACCGTTACTTTCTGAGACTGTTGTTTCTGAATCATAAAATAACCTCGGCAGTTGAGGCTCGCCGATGTCTATTTGCCCACCAACTAAAAGTGGTTTGCACAAAAATGTTTACATTTTTAAAGTTTTTTAAATGTGTTCAAAATTTCGTACTATATGTGTAATCATTCTCTGCTTTTTACTTGAATTACAGGGGACGGAAAATGTTACCATGCAAGCTCAATTAGGACTTTACATGTTATGCGTTAAGTTGGATGCTCGACAGATTCAATGGGATTTTACTTTATCTGTGGCGACAGATCTACGTATCTTTCGCTCCTATAGCACTTTATCAGCTCATTTGCACCTTTTACTCCTTGCATTTTAGTGTAGCGTGTGCTGTATTTTGTTCTGTCTAGAGCATTGTACTGCATTGCCTAAATGGACTTTGCGTACTTGCATAATATCAGATCTTGGCACTTTATAGTAGAGCATTCTATACAGTGCTGATATTGCGTATTTGCATTTAATAAGGTTGTATATATTCTCTGTGTTAGACTTGGCATCTTTTGGCGTGTTTCCCCTGACTTTTTGCTTTCTGACCTCCCGGTTTTGACTCTGTTTTTGCTGGTGTAATGATTCTGCGCACTTTCCTCACTGCTGTCCAGTGGGAAAGTGCAAGTGCTCCTGTATAAAATGTGTTATGGATTGGTGTTTCCATGATTGGCCTATTTGGTTTATGTGTCAGTCCCTTGTAAAGTGCACTGCGAGTGCCAGGGCCTATAGACCAAATGCTGTTGGTGGGCTGCAGCACTGGATTGTGCCACCCACGCAAACAGCCCGTAAAGTGTAACTCGGGCCTGCCATTGCAGAGCCTGTGCGCAGCCTGGGGCTGCCATGTCGACTTGGCAAGTGCGCACACTTGCAAGTCCCTAAACCTTCCCTTTTCTACATGTTAGTCACCCCTAAGGTAGGCCCAAGGTAACCCTGTGGGCAGGGTGCGTTGTATGCGAAAGGTAGGACATGCCCGGGTACCTGTTCCCCATAGGCCAGAACGGGCAGTTTTGATTATTACAGCTTATAATCCTAACTGACCCCGGGAACATGGTAGAAATTCGAGTTTAGTATGCCTGGACTCAGAATGATAAAATGCATCTTTTAGTGAAGTTGGTTTTAACATTCTGTGTTTGAAAATACCACTTTAGAAAGTGGGTATTTTCTTGTCTAACCATCCAAGCCTGCCTCTGCGAGGTTGTGTATTCCTTGTCTGGAGTGTGAGTGACAGGGGCTGGGGGATGCCAGGAGACAGGGTGAGTCAGCACAGGGCTGAATAGCAAGATCTACATGTAGATGGGTGGGAGGAGTTGCACCTGGGCCCTGAATAGGACAGTGCCTTCCCTCCACAATGCTGGCTCCACCTCCTGTGGTGCGTCTGATGTCCCTGGCCTACTCTCTGAAAGAAGGGACGGAGACTTGTCAACAAAGTGCTCCAGAACTGGTTTGGACTAGGCAAAGGCCTCTCTGCCTTCAGAGAACAAAGGAATTTGGGATATAAATATTGGGGCCCTGACCCCATGAATTTAGATCTCGCTGGAATCAAGGAACCTGCCAAGACGAAGAGCTGGAAGAGCTGCCAGGAGGAGTGCTGCCCCTTTGCTGTGTTGTTGCTTTTTTGGGTTGGCCTGCAGCTGCTGCTTCTGCCTTGGGCAGGGAAAGGACTAGACTGAACTTTCTACAAACTTGTGCTGAGTATCTCCAAGGGCGTGGAACCGAGCTGGACTCCTGTTAAGAAGTCTCAGGGACTACAAAGACTTCACAAGCCTCTGGGTACCGCTTCTGGAACGCTGTTTCAGTTGCCACAGAGGAAGGGAACCGCAACCGACTCCGTCAACCGAATCCATCCCTGGCCGGTGACCTGTTTGCACTGCAGACCGCATCGCCCCGCTTCGCATCGCAACCCTGGTCTCACCATAGGCGACGTCCGACGCGTCAACACCGAGCCGCTGCTTGCACCGTGACCTGTGGGCACCGCAGTTCGCATCGCATTGCTTCACTGAACCAGCCGGACCCGACCGACGCGGACGCTGCAACTGGCTCAACAGTCGTGACCGCATCGCATTTGGGGCACCGCTCGCACGTTTGCGACGCACCGCTCCGACTCGCACCGCTGTCCGACGCCAGCTCCCGCACTCCGGCTTGCTCGCCTGCATCGCAACTTGTCAGCACCGCATCGTACACCGTCTCGCCCTGCACCGCACGCCTTGGACTCACCGACTCCGTCTGCACGACGCTCATCGAGCCGCTGCCTGCACCGCATTGAGGGACACCGCACCTTGCATCGCTCCGTCTTGCACCGCTACCGCGACGAATGCCGACCGGCTCGTACACTCCGTACCAGCCACAACGAGAAAGGTACTGTGACCGAGTCTGTTCACGACTCTGCTGGCCCGTAGCGACGCGGTCGGCTGGAACTGTTGGACTCTGTGTAATTCAGCATCGCGGTAGACCCGGACGGGGCTACCGACTCATACTGAACTTTGTTTTTGTGTTATTCCTGCAAAGAAGAAGTTACCTTATCAAGCATTCATTTTTAAAGTATAGTATTGTGGATTTTTGTCGTAATTGGTCTTGTCTTGAGTATATAAAAATATTGGTTATTTTTCTAAACTGGTGTGGTTTGTTTGTAGTGCTTACACTGTATTACAGTTGGTTATGTGCAAATGCTTTACACACTGCCTCTAGAATAAGCCTGACTGCTATTGCCAAGCTACCAAGGGGGTGAGCAGGGGTTATTTTAGGAGTATAACTCCCTTACCCTGACTAGGAAGAAGGGTCCCTTCTTGGACAAAGGTGCAAGCCCTTGCCCACTAGAGATCCCATTTCTAACATTGGTTGTCAGCGGTGAGGATAGGACTTGTGTTTGCACTTGACTTACAGTGATTGGTGTGCACTACTACCATATCGCAGACCATTACGTACCACATACTGGTTCTTTTTCTTTTGGCCTATTTTTGATCTTGCCAGTTTTCAACTCACTACTTTCATCATGCCTGAATCAACTGCATCATCCGTTGCATCTCTGGAAGTTATCTTTGAGGAGGATAGGTTGGAATCCTACGCCTTAAAGGAGCTACGAGCGATTTGTAAAAACCTGAAAGTCCAAATTAAAGGCCTCACAAGGAAGGAGGAGCTACAGAAGGCGCTGAGGGCCTGGGTAGCAGCCAGACATGCCAGTGGGCAGCCTGGTAATCTCAGTGAGGAGGTGGAGGAGCCTATTTCCAGGGTGGATGTGCTTTTGGGTGGGGGGAACTCGCCAGGTCAGGCAGCAGCAGTCTGTCCCCAGAGGAGCTGGAGGACAGGCGGGAGGCAAGGCAGTTTGAGCTGCAGAAGCTCAGGCTGGAGGGTGAGCGGGAGGAGAAGAGGGAGGAGAGGAGATTGGCCATGGAGGAGAAGAAGATGCTCTTAGAGCATGAGAGAGAACTGAAGGAGCTAGAACTTAGGAGTAAGTCAGGCTCAGATGGTGGCAGCAATTCGTCCAGAAAGGCAGACAGGATTGTGCACATTCCCAAGAATGTAGGCAAGGAGTTCAAGAAGGGGGATGACATACAAAGGTGGTTTCAGGGTTATGAGGCAGCCATACACATGAATGGGGTCCCTCAGGAAAATTGGGGAGCAGGATTGTGGCCACTTTTCCCTGAAGAAGCAAGGGATGCTCTGATAGCTTTGGGTAAGGGGTATCACCTCACCTATGCTGACATGAAGGATGCCCTTCTCACTAAGTATGGTCTTACTCCTGAAAAGTAAAGGGATCAGTTCAGGTCCAGTAAGAAGTCTGATGCCAACACGTGGTTGGAATGTGTGGATGTGTTCTGCAGGTCGCTGGATGGTTGGGTGAAGGGCAGTAGTGTAACAGATTTTCAGGGGCTCTACAACTTGATTGCATGGGAGCACTTGTCTAGTCTATGTTTTGCAGATCTGCGCCAGCACCTAGTGGATAGTAAGCTAACTGACCCCAGGAAGCTTGCTATGGAAGCGGACCGCTGGGTGAGTACCAGGGTCCACAAGAAAGCGTTTGGGGAGACTCAGCCAAAGGTGGGCAGGGTCCCCAGCAGAAAGGTGGGGGGACAAGGGTAAAGCACAGGAGTTCTCTAAAGGGCCCCAAACTAGTACCCAGGGTAAAGGTTCCCAGCCCCCGGTGATAAGAAGAAAGGGGTCTCTACAGGGAAGCCTGTTGAGACCGGCCCACGCAAGTGTTATGCTTTGACCAGGTAGGTCACTTTAAGGGGGACCCCAAGTGCCCAAAGGGGACACAGCCACCCACCGGTGGACAGTCCAAAGTGTTGGCTAGTGTAGCGCTTGGGGAGGAGGGGTGCCCACAGGAGGGTGGGGATCCCGCAGAAATGACCCTTGTCTCACTAGGGGACAGTGAGATGGTCCCAGGAAACCAGGTGCCCCCCAACACAAAGAAATATAGCACCTGGGTGACCATTAATGGGAACAGGGTAGAGGCTCTCAGAGATACTGGAGCCAGTGTGACCTCAGTCCGGTGTCACCTGGTCTCTGAGAAGCAGGTAGTCCCAGGGGCATTCCACCAAGTAGTTGCGGTAGACAACTCTGAGCACCAGTGTATGGTGGCGCAGGTTCCCTTTGAATGGGGGGGGTCTCAGGTCCCTTGAGGGTGGTTGTGAGCCCTACCATGCCTGTAGATTGTCTGCTAGGTAACGACCTGGAGCTATCCTTATGGAAGGAGGTTGAGCTCAGGTCTCACTTGGAGATGCTTGGGTTGCCAGAGTGGGCATGCGTGTCTACTCGGTCAATGGCAGCCAGAAAGGGTGATCAAGAGGACTTGGAGCCTGGAACAGTGGCCCAAGTCCCTGCCAAGAGAAAGGGCAGGGGGCGCGGGAAACCGGCCCCCGAAGTTCCCATGGACCGGGAGGAGGCGGACCTCGAGGGGGACGCCCCGGTACCTACAGGGGAGCAGGTAGCCGAACTGGGAGACATCTCTGAGCTGACCCATTAGCAGCAAGAAGGGGGTCCCACCAGGGAGGAGTTCTGCAGGGAGCAGAACGAGTGCCCTACTCTGGAGGGTCTGTGGCGGCAGGCTGCAGACCAGGCAGCTGGTAATCAGTCCGGGTCACATCTGATCTACTGGGAGAGTGGTCTCCTATACAGTGAGCCTAAGGTTGCTGAGCCTGGGTCAGCCCGTGTGCTGGTGGTACCCCAGCGCTTCAGGACCTTCCTACTGGGTCTGGCTCATGACGTGCCTTTGGCAGGACATTTGGGGCAGGACAAGACCTTTGACAGGCTTGTCACCCACTTCTTTTGGCCCCAAATGCGAAGGCAGTCAGATGCACACTGTAGGTCTTGCCAAACTTGCCAGGCAAGTGGTAAGAGTGGGAGGAAGGTCAAAGCTCCTCTCCAACCTTTTCCTGTTGTTGGTACACCCTTTGAAAGGGTAGGGATGGATATTGTGGGGCCACTGGATCCCAAGACAGCCATGGGCAACAGGTACATCCTGGTCTTGGTGGACCATGCCACCCGGTACCCAGAGGCAATCCCTCTCAGGACAACGACGGCGCCAGTGGTGGGCCGGACGTTAATGGGGATCTTTTCCCGTGTGGGATTCCCCAGAGAGGTGGTTTCTGATAGGGGGACCAATTTCATATCCAAGTATATGACATCCCTGTGGAAGGAGTGCGGTGTAACCTACAAGTTCACCACTCCTTACCACCCACAAGGAAACGGTCTGGTGGAGAGATTCAACCAGACCTTGAAAGGCATGATCAAGGGTCTAACAGAACCCATGAGGCGTAAGTGGGACGTCCTCTTGCCATGCCTACTCTTTGCATACAGGGAGGTGCCTCAGAAGTCTCTTGGGTACAGCCCCTTTGAGCTCCTGTATGGCCACCCTGTCAGAGGACCTCTGAGTTTGGTAAAGGAAGGCTGGGAGGCAGCTCCCAGGAAAACTCCCCAGGATGTGTTTAGCTACATGCTGGCCTTTAGAAACCAAACTGCCCGCTTCAGGAAACTCGCTCAGGCGAACCTAGAAGCAAGCCAGGAAGAAATGAAGAGATGGTATGACCAGAATGCCACTCTGGTCGAATTTCAACCTGGGCAAAAGTGTGGGTCATGGCCCCAGTGGCACCTTGTGCCTTGCAGGACAAGTGGACTGGGCCATATGAGGTGGTGGAGCGCAAAAGTGACGTCACCTACCTGGTGTATTTGCAAGCTCCAAGGAACCCTTTGAGGGTCCTTCACGTGAACCGCCTCAAGCCCCACTTCGAGAGGTCCGAAGTGAGTATGCTCTTGGCGACAGATGATGGGGTGGAAAAGGAGAGTGAGCCTCTCCCTGACCTCCTGTCTACCAAGGAGCATGATGGGTCAGTAGAAGGTGTGATCCTCTCCCCTACTCTGACTCAGGAGCAGCAGGGGGACTGTCACCAGTTGTTGGGACAGTTCGCCCCACTGTTCTCTCTGACCCCCGGTGTTACTCACTGGTGTACCCATGACGTGGACACTGGTGACAGCCCTCCTGTGAAGCACAAGATTTACAGGTTGACTGACCGGGTCAGAGCCAGCATCAAGGAGGAGGTCTCTAAGATGTTGGCGTTAGGGGTGATTGAGCCCTCCCACAGTCCTTGGGCCAGCCCAGTGGTCTTGGTCCCAAAGGCTGCTGCGCCCGGTGCCACTCCAGAACTCCGGTTTTGTGTGGACTACCGTGGGCTCAATGCCGTCACCAGGACTGACGCGCACCCCATCCCCAGAGCTGATGAGCTCATTGATCGGTTGGGAGCTTCCCGGTTCCTCAGCACGTTTGATTTGACGTCTGGGTACTGGCAGATTGCCTTAACCGATGGGGCCAAGGAGAGATCAGCATTCTCAACCCCAGAAGGTCATTACCAATTCCAGGTGATGCCCTTTGGGTTGAAGAATGCCCCTGCCACCTTTCAGAGGTTGGTCAATCAGGTGTTGGCTGGGCTGGAGGATTTCAGTGCCGCCTACCTGGATGACATTGCTGTGTTCAGTTCCAGCTGGGAAGAACATTTACAGCACCTTGAGAAAGTGTTGAGGGCCCTGCAAGGTGCAGGCCTCACGATCAAGGCCAGTAAGTGCCAGATCGGACAGGGTTCTGTGGTGTACTTGGGACACCAGGTAGGAAGCGGCCAGGTGGCGCCCCTACAACCCAAGATTGACACCATTCTGGCTTGGGAGCCCCCAAGACCCAGACAGAGGTGAGAGCCTTCTTAGGTCTCACCGGCTACTATAGGAGATTTGTTAAGGGCTATGGCACCATCGTTGCCCCCTTAACAGAGCTGACTTCTAAGAAGCAGCTCAGGAAAGTGATCTGGACTGAGTCCTGCCAGAAAGCTTTTGATGCCCTGAAGGCAGCCATGTGCACGGCACCCGTGCTCAAGGCACCTGACTTCTCCAAGGAATTCGTCGTGCAGACTGACGCTTCAGAGCATGGTGTGGGAGCGGTGCTCTCACAACTGAACGAAGAGGGCCTGGATCGGCTTGTAGTCTTCCTTAGCAGGAGACTACTCCCCAGGGAACAGAGGTGGAGTGCCATAGAAAGGGAAGCTTTTGCTGTGGTCTGGGCGCTGAAGAAGTTGAGACCATACCTGTTTGGGACTCACTTCCGGGTTCAGACAGACCACAGGCCCCTCAGATGGTTGATGCAAATGAGGGGTGAGAATCCAAAACTGCTGAGGTGGTCCATCTCCCTACAGGGAATGGACTTTACGGTGGAACACCGTCCTGGTACAGAACACGCCAACGCAGATGGTCTGTCCAGGTTCTTCCGCCTTAGTGAAGAGAACTCCAATGGGGTTGGGTAGTTCTCCCTACTTTCAGCTGGAGGGGACATGTGTTAGACTTGGCATCTTTTGGCGTGTTTCCCCTGACTTTTTGCTTTCTGACCTCCCGGTTTTGACTCTGTTTTTGCTGGTGTAATGATTCTGCGCACTTTCCTCACTGCTGTCCAGTGGGAAGTGCAAGTGCTCCTGTATAAAATGTGTTATGGATTGGTGTTTCCATGATTGGCCTATTTGGTTTATGTGTCAGTCCCTTGTAAAGTGCACTGCGAGTGCCAGGGCCTATAGACCAAATGCTGTTGTTGGGCTGCAGCACTGGATTGTGCCACCCACGCAAACAGCCCGTAAAGTGTAACTCGGGCATGCCATTGCAGAGCCTGTGCGCAGCCTGGGGCTGCCATGTCGACTTGGCAAGTGCGCACACTTGCAAGTCCCTAAACCTTCCCTTTTCTACATGTTAGTCACCCCTAAGGTCGGCCCAAGGTACCCCTGTGGGCAGGGTGCGTTGTATGCGAAAGGTAGGACATGCCCGGGTGTGTGTGGCATGTCCTGATAGTGAATTACAGCCTAGTTCGTTTTTCACTATTGCAAGGCTACCTGTTCCCCATAGGCCAGAACGGGCAGTTTTGATTATTACAGCTTATAATCCTAACTGACCCCGGGAACATGGTAGAAATTCGAGTTTAGTATGCCTGGACTCAGAATGATAAAATGCATCTTTTAGTGAAGTTGGTTTTAACATTCTGTGTTTGAAAATACCACTTTTAGAAAGTGGGTATTTTCTTGTCTAACCATCCAAGCCTGCCTCTGCGAGGTTGTGTATTCCTTGTCTGGAGTGTGAGTGACAGGGGCTGGGGGATGCCAGGCGACAGGGTGAGTCAGCACAGGGCTGAATAGCAAGATCTACATGTAGATGGGTGGGAGGAGTTGCACCTGGGCCCTGTATAGGACAGTTCCTTCCCTCCACAATGCTGGCTCCACCTCCTGTGGTGCGTCTGATGTCCCTGGCCTACTCTCTGAAAGAAGGGACGGAGACTTGTCAACAAAGTGCTCCAGAACTGGTTTGGACTAGGCAAAGGCCTCTCTGCCTTCAGAGAACAAAGGAATTTGGGATATAAATATTGGGGCCCTGACCCCATGAATTTAGATCTCGCTGGAATCAAGGAACCTGCCAAGACGAAGAGCTGGAAGAGCTGCCAGGAGGAGTACTGCCCCTTTGCTGTGTTGTTGCTTTGTTGGGTTGGCCTGCAGCTGCTGCTTCTGCCTTGGGCAGGGAAAGGACTAGACTGAACTTTCTACAAACTTGTGCTGAGTATCTCCAAGGGCCTGGAACCGAGCTGGCCTCCTGTTAAGAAGTCTCAGGGACTACAAAGACTTCACAAGCCTCTGGGTACCGCTTCTGGAACGCTGTTTCAGTTGCCACAGAGGAAGGGAACCGCAACCGACTCCGTCAACCGAATCCATCCCTGGCCGGTGACCTGTTTGCACCGCAGACCGCCTCGCCCGCTTCGCATCGCAACCCTGGTCTCACCGTAGGCGACGTCCGACGCCGTCAACACCGAGCCGCTGCTTGCACCGTGACCTGTGGGCACCGCAGTTCGCATCGCATCGCTTCACTGAACCAGACGGACCCGACCGACGCGGACGCTGCAACTGGCTCAACAGTCGTGACCGCATCGCATTTGGGGCACCGCTCGCACGTTTGCGACGCACCGCTCCGACTCGCACCGCTGTCCGACGCCAGCTCCCGCACTCCGGCTTGGTCGCCTGCATCGCAACATGCCAGCACCGCATCGTACACCGTCTCGCCCTGCACCGCACGCCTTGGACTCACCGACTCCGTCTGCACGACGCTCATCGAGCCGCTGCCTGCACCGCATCGAGGGACACAGCACCTTGCATCGCTCCGTCTTGCACCGCTACCGCGACGAACGCCGACCGGCTCGTACACTCCGTACCAGCCACAACGAGAAAGGTACTGTGACCGAGTCTGTTCACGACTCTGCTGGCCCGTAGCGATGCGGTCGGCTGGAACTGTTGGACTCTGTGTAATTCAGCATCGCGGTAGACCCGGACGGGGCTACCGACTCGTACTGAACTTTGCTTTTGTGTTATTCCTGCAAAGAAGAAGTTACCTTATCAAGCATTCATTTTTAAAGTATAGTATTGTGGATTTTTGTCGTAATTGGTCTTGTCTTGAGTATATAAAAATATTGGTTATTTTTCTAAACTGGTGTGGTGTCCGTTTGTAGTGCTTACACTGTATTACTGTTGGTTATGTGCAAATGCTTTACACACTGCCTCTAGAATAAGCCTGACTGCTCGTGCCAAGCTACCAAGGGGGTGAGCAGGGGTTATTTTAGGAGTATAACTCCCTTACCCTGACTAGGAAGAAGGGTCCCTACTTGGACAAAGGTGCAAGCCCTTGCCAACTAGAGATCCCATTTCTAACACTCTGTGAATGAGTTTTGTGTTCGATTTATTAATTACACAGATTTAGGTCATCTGAAGATTATGCCTATGGATCCCTGTGTCAATTTTGAATGGATAAAACAATTTATCTTTAGATGGTAGTGATTTCTATTCCTTTTAAATGTTTTTCCTGTGAATGTTTTGAATACTGTTATTTTGAAGATATGGATGAAATGCTGTACTTTTTATGTGGACCTCTGATCAGTTCCACAACATAATAAATATAATTTAATTGGATTGGATAAGCCCAAGTCTTTGCACTAAACTGCATGTGACGTTCTTTAGCCGATGTTTAGTGTATGGAGTTTGGTGTATGATTTACTTGCCAAATATTTTGAAGGCTCAGCTTGTTCTTGGGCTCTTAGAGTCTGGTTCAGCTCTTTCTATTAATATGCAGGCTTGCCCCCCTCTACGCTTTCTTAGTCGAAAGGCCTCTCACTAAGACTTAAGGGTAAGCCGACTAAGACGCAATGCTGGATATACAAATTCATGTGCTTAAAATGCCAGAAAAAGATACCATGTGGACTCTTGCTGGTATGTTTGGTTTAATGATGATGTTTCTAAATTACAAATATGTTTTTATGAGTGAAGCTACAGAGATTCAAACTGTGTTGGCATGATTTATAAGCAGCTGAGCTTAAACTGTCTATTTGTCCTGATGAAGTTCCCTATAATTCAAGGCGCTCAAAGTGTCAAAATGTTGATGTACAGGAGGTGATTTGTTTACATTTTCTGAAAAACAAAAAAACTGCAAAAGGAATAGATGCTAGCATTCCTTGAGGAAATTCCTTGAGATTTACCAAATCTCCACGCAACGCAGTGCAGCCTCCCGCGAGGCTGCGCTGCATTGCGCGACAGGAAAGGAGCAGGAGAGCGCCATATTTTGAAAGATATGGCTCTCCCCTTTCCCTTGCGCTGATTACAGCTGCTGTGCGCCACCCACACACCTTAGCACCATAGCGCTAGGGTGTGTGTGTGAGTCTAGCATAGGTTTTGTACAGAAAGGGTACCCTTCCTGTACAAAATACTATGCCTAGACACAAGGGAAAGCTTTTCACACTTTGTATGCGTGCTGCACAGTGCAGCACGGAAGCAAAGTCGGAAAAGGAAGGAGCAGTGAAAGCATTTCTACTTCCTTGTGCGTCGTTTAAAAGTGTGCAGTATTCTCACGCTAAACCCAATCTACTGTATATGGTAAATTAGGTTTAGCGTGAGAAACCTTGGGTGGTTGCATGGGAATGCCCATGCACCACCCTTGGCACGCCTCGATGGTGCAAAGTAATGCGAAGCAGCGCTATGCGCTGCTTCGGTTTACTTTTACGTTATATACATTACATTTACGTTATATACAGCATGGCGTAAATCTGGGAATGCGTTAAATCCGTGCACCTCCCCTGAGGTGGCATAGCGAGGGGAAATAACATTATTTCTGCTTGTTTTTTTTTCTTTCCATGTGGGCTGCTAATTGTGCGCCGGCTGAAAGGACAGGAATGCACCGTATCTTGGAAATATGGTGCATTCCTGTCCTTTCGAATTGGTGCAGGGCAGTGGAGCAAAATGACTTGCGGCGCTGCCCTATGCCAATTCTTTGTAAATATGCCCCCATGAGTCCAAGGACACCAAACTCCATTTTTCTATCTACTCCCAATAGGAAGTTACAGTGGTACGATGTTACCAGGCAGCTCCCATGCTAACCTATGGGAGAGATAGACCATGTTGCAGTGAAAAACGAATTTAGCAGTTTTTCGCTACCAGGACATGTAAAACTCACAAGTACATGTCCTACCTTTTAAACAAACTGCAACCCTGCCCATGTGGCTACCTAGGGGCTACCATAAGGGTGTCTTATATGTAGTAAAAGGAAAGGTTCAGGCTTGGCTAGTAGGTGAACTTGCCAGGTTGAAATGAAAGTTTAAAACTGCACATACAGACTCTGCAGTGGCAGGCCTAACACATGTTTACAGAGCTACTCATGTGGGTGGCACAATCTGTGATGCAGGCCCACTAGTAGAATTTGATTTACAAGCCCTAGGCACCTATGGTGCACGGTACTAGAGACGTGTTAGTAAATCAAACATGTCAATCATGGAGAAAACAAATACCATCACATTTTAGACACAGAGCACATGCACTTTAGCACTGGCCAGCAATGGTTAAGTGCCCAGAGTCCTAAAGCCAGCAAAAACATGATTCAGCACACAGTCAAAAACAGGAGGTCAGAAGCAAAAAGACAGAGGAAACCAAGCCCATAGATGCTAGGTCTAACACATGTCCCCCCAGCTGACAGTGAGGAGAGCTACCCAACCTCTTGAAAGTTCTCATCACTAAGGTAGAAGAAGCTGGAAGACTATCAGCGATGACATGTTCTGTTCCAGGGCTGTGTTCCACCGTAAAGTCCATTCCCTGTAGGGAGATGGACCACCTCAACAGTTTAGGATTCTCATCCCTCATCTGCATTAACCATCTGAGGGGCCTGTGGTCTGTCTGAACCCAGAAGTGAGCCCCAAACAAGTAGGGTTTTAGATTCTTCAGCACCCAGAGCACAGCAAAAGCTTCCCTTTCTATTGTGCTCCACTTCTGTTCCCTAAGTAATAACTTCCTACTAATGAAGGCTACAAGTTGATCAAGGCCTTTTTCGTTTAGCTGTGAAAGCACGGCCCGCACAGCATGCTCTGAAGCATCAGTCTGCACCACAAAATCCTTGGAGAAATTAGGAGCTTTGAGCATGGGTGCCGTGCACATTGCTTCCTTCAGGGTGTCAAAAGTGGTTGGGCATGCCTTTGTCCAGATCACCTGAGATGGCTGCTTATTGGAAGTCATATCTGACAAGGGGGCAACAATGGTGCCACATCCCTTGACGAATCTCCTGTAGTACCCGGTGAGGCCTAAGAAGGGTCTCACCTCTGTCTGGGTCTTGGGGGTTGTCCAAGCCAGAATGGTATCAATCTTTGGCCAATCTTCATCAGCTAGGTTAGCTTGAATCCAGTGGCACAGTAAGCAAGGGAGCCACGATTGGGCATGCCCTTGGCTACTTAGGGTGAACATAGCAAACAGAACAAGATGATGGGCGGAGTGCTGAAACCTTTTAACCACTTACCCCCAGTCACAGATCTGGGTTTAATCCATCAATCTTTTGCTCACTATGCCACCTCAGTTTGGACACAGCCATATGCAAATCAGTCTTGACCTTGTTGCTCATGGGAACAGTCCAGCCCGAACTGCCCGGCCAGGTCCTCCCTGGACTGGAAACAAGCATCCTGGGACCGGTTTCGGGGTATAACCCCTCATCAGCCAGGCTAGCTTGAATCCAGTGGCACAGTGAGGAAGGGACCCATGTCTGGGCATACCATTGGCCACTTAGGGCAAACAGCAAACACATCAAGATGATGGACATGGTGCTGAAACTTTTCAACCACTCACCCCCAGTCACAGATCTGAGTTTAATCCATCGTTCTTTTGCTCACTATGCCACCCCGGTTTGGACCCAGCCATATGCAAATCAGTCTTGACCCTGTTCCTGATGGGAACAGTTCACCCCAAAGTGCAGGTCAGGTCCTCCCTGGACCGTAAACAAGCTTCCTGGGATGGGTTTCAGGGTATTACCCCTCATCAGCCAGTCTAGTTTGATAGTGAGGCCTGCACTCTGCAGGGCCTTTAGCACTTGGAGGTGGCACAAATGATCCTCCCAACTGGAGTTGAAGACTGCAATGTGGCATTTAAATTCTCCAACCCAGTCAGGACCTGGTTTACCAACCTCTGGAAGGTGGCAGGGGCGTTCTTCAACCCAAAAGGCGGCATGACACAGAACTGGAAGTGCCCTTCTGGCATTAAGAACGCTAACCTCTCTTGTGCCCCCACGGTCAAGGCAATCTGCCAGTACCCAGATATTAAATCAAACGTGCTGAGGAACTTGGCAGCTCCAAGCAAATCAATGAGCTCATCAGCTCTAGGGATGGGGTGTGCATCAGTTTTTGTGACTGCATTGAGCCCAGGGTAGTCTACACAGAACCGGAGTTCAGGTGTGACCCAAGGTGGAGCAGCCTTGGGGAAGAGAACCACTGGACTGGGCCAAGGGCTGTTGGAGGGCTCAATAACCCCTAAATCCAGCATCTTAAAGACTTCCTCTTTGATGTTGGCCCTCACTCTGTCAGACAACCTGTTTATTTTGTGCTTAACAGTCAGGCTAGCCCCACTTTTAATGTCATGAGTGCACCATTAGGTAATTTCTGGGGTGAGTGAAAACGGCGGAGCAAACTGTCCTAGCACCTGGCGACAGTCTCTCTGCTGCTCTGGGGTCAGTGTAGGGAGAGGATCACACCCTCCACTGAGCCATCCTGCTCTTTGGAAGACAGGAGATCGGGGAGAGGTTCACTCTCTTCTTCCACCCCATCATCTGTGACCAAGAACATGGTCAACTCTGACCTCTCAAAATGTGGATTGAGGCGGTTCATGTGCAGGACCCTTAAAGGGCTTCTAGCAGTCTGCAAGTCCACCAGGTAGGTGATGTCAATCTTGAGCTCCTTCATCTCAAATGGGCCAGACCAGCAGTCTTTTAGAGAACAGGGCTCTACTGGCGCCATCACCCACACTTTTTGGCCAGGCTGAAACTAAACCTGAATGGTAATTCTGCTACTCCAGGGGAGTTCATAGGTCTTGGGTGAAGGGCTGGTAGTCCTCCCAGGCTTTTGGAGGTACAGCAGCTGCAAGATGAATTGTCTTTCGCTCAATTGTCTGGGACAGCAAGCAGGTCGGCAGGGTTGGCACCAAGTCAGTTGCTGCTTCTCTGTTCTTAATTTTGCAGCACTTCAGTGTCCTTCTTTCAGGTCAGCACTATCAGATTTCCTGGTGCTAGGGGCTTCCCTAAATACTAGATTTAGAGGTGTTAGGAGAGTTTAAGGTTATAGCCAGTGGGCTACCACCACTGAGGTCACTACGCTCCCTATATGACCACTTCCATTGGGAAGTGGGCATAACCCTGTCCTAGAGTTCCTAATTCTGCCATCACCAAGATGGCAGACTTTTCATTTTCGTGTTCACATCAGGTAGCCCACCTTAGGGGTGGAACTAGCCTGAGGGTGAACACGCCTCTCTGACTACTAATTTTCCCACCTGACCAGGCACCAAATGGACCCTGGTGGTGGGGGGGGGGGTCGGCGTCACCTCCCGTGAGGAAAGCCAGATTTGCACACCAAAGGCAGTGGGTTCTTTGAAGCTCCCTGACTTGGAATGCTAATTTACAGGTAATCCTGTTGGAGGGGGTGTAAAAACCCCTCTCCAGAGCAGGCTTTGTCCCTGACCTCCCGAGATTGTGAGCTATCACCCTTGGGGGTCAGAAATGAAATCCAGTATTTGTAAAGCGCAAACAATTACCCGAAGGTGTCAAGGCGCTGGGGGCCGTCAGCAAGATTAAGCGAGCTATTGCCCAGAGTCACATGCTGCTGGGCTAACCTGCCGCCGGTGCCAGGGATCAAACCATGAGCCCCCGTGGTCCGGAGTCAGGCGCCCTGGCCGCTGCGCCACACCTCTTCACCTCTTCCCTACCTGTCTGTGGTGACAGGCTGATCTACACCAGTCAGCCAACATAATAGAAGCTTGTAGGTTTTCAGAGGGCACCTCTGGGGTGCATGTATTAATACATCCATCAGTGGAACCAGTGTGGGTTTATTAATACAAGGTGTTTCATACCAAAACCCTTAGAGTTCAGTGAAGTCATCATGTAGCTGGGAAACTCGTTTTTACTAGTGTCCAGCACATGCACTTAAAATGACTTCCCTATTCACTTGTGACATCTAAGAATTGGCTTAGACATCACAGGGGCATATCTGCTCATGCAGATATGTCCACACATGTAGTATAGTGCACCCTGTCTTTAGGGCTGTAAGGACAGCTGTAGGGGTGACTAACCTATACTGCATGTAGTGTCTGTAGCCAATGGCCCACAGGGATGGGTGCCATATTGTCTTTTCCCTTTTATCTGTACCAAGACATTCAGCCTGAAATGGCAGTCTGTATGACTAAGGTGAGGGGTCCCTCGGGTGGCACAATACATCCTGCAGCCCTTAGAGACGCTCTTAAGCCTTCTTGCCCTAGGTACCAGGGGTACCACTTACTAGGGACTTACAGGGGGTGCTGAAGGTATTGCCAATTGGGGATACAATTGTACAGTTTAGGGAAAGAGATTTTGCACTGGGGACATGGTTAGCAGGAACCCAGTGTACTTTCTGTCAAAATTACACCGAATACCAGGCAAAAAGTGGGGGTGTTTAACACAAAAAGAGCCGCTCCCAGTGTGATGACCTGGGGCCTGCAGTATTATTTTGTGAGTGCAGGCATCTCACAAAAAGTGAAAGACTGGTCTCACACACCACCTGGTGTCATGCTTCATCATTGACCAGTCCTCGCCCTCTAAAAACTAGGTTTGATAGAGGGCGGGCATACACCTGGAGACAGGGATGCACCTCTAAAACTAAGTGGGGCCTTAACAAAATAAAGTGAGGTTTAAAGCCATTACAGATATCAAACTTTTTAATGTAACTGGCATCTGTATGGTAATTAAAATGAATGATCGGTGTCTTGGGGATTCTATTGTCCCCACCGTGACATAGTGATCGTGATATAAGTGGTCAACATGTTTCTGCCTGTTTGCCCGGTAGGGTCTGCGGCATCATCAGGACCTATGTTTTTTCAATCGGGCTCCAACCTTACCGTGCTATGTTGGCAGGGTTCCACTGAGTGGGGTGATCGCTATCACACCCACCGAGTATGCGGCTAGAGTTCCAGCCCTAACAAATGGGACTACTAGCCCCATAGGAGGGTGAGGGAGAGACCCCTTTGGTCAAGCGTGCTAGAGGAAATCTCCGCCTCTGCACCTACGTCCGTGAGGTGAGGTATACGGACGTAGGTGCAGAGGCGGGAGATTTCCCTCTAACACGCTTGACCAAAGGGGTCTCTCTCTCTCACCCTCCTATGGGGCTAGTAGGTCCCATTTGTTAGGGCTGGAATTTTTTAGCCGCATACTCGGTGGAGTGTGATAGCGATCACCCCACTCAGTGGAACCCTGCCAACATAGCACGGTAAGGTTGGAGCCCGATTGAAAAAACATAGGTCCTGATGAATGCCGCAGACCCTACGGGGCAAACAGGCAGAAACATGTTGACCACTTATATCACGATCACTTATGTCACGGTGGGGGGACAATAGAATCCCCAAGACACCGATCATTCATTTTAATTACCATACAGATGCCAGTTACATTAAAAAGTTTGATATCTGTAATGGCTTTCAAACCTCACTTTATTTTTGTTAAGGGCCCCACTTAGTTTTAGAGGTGCATCCCTGTCTCCAGGTGATGCCCGCCCTCTATCAAACCTAGTTTTTAGAGGGCGAGGACTGGTCAATGATGAAGCATGACACCAGGTGGTGTGTGAGACCAGTCTTTCACTTTTGTGAGATGCCTGCACTCACAAAATAATACTGCAGGCCCCAGGTCATCACACTGGGAGAGGCTCTTTTTGTGTTAAACATTATTGATTGGAGGCCGCTTGCTCCTAGTACCCCGTGCCTCTAGTTCCCTTCCTCAGGTCCCACCTTGGGTTTTTGTGGTTAAAAAAGTGGGGTTGGCCATGTCAAAAGGGCACTTTCCTACAACTACCACTTTGTGTGAGTAACTCTATCAGAAGAAAGGGAAAAAAGTAATAACTGAACCACAGAACGTAATATCTCACCTGTGCCAATTAGTTAAATTTAACAGGACACTCAAGACACACCTCTATGTTTGGTATAGACCCTTTCATCCTTTTGGGTAATTCCTGATGTTTATACGCCTAAATTCAGCTGGACTTTCGCAACCCCTGGGGAATGAAGGAATTTCTACAGACCTCCCACTATGAAGACTTTATCACCATCTAAAACAGTAAGGTGTTTGCAATTATCAGTAACGTTTTAAAAAACATTTTAGTAGCATTTTAGATTGAAATTCATAGCAAGCTCATTCATAGGAAGATCGGAAAACAAATGTGTTATCAATCTAGAAATGATACACGACATATCAGAAAGAGTCTGTAGATAACTGTAGTGATGGTAGGCATCACATCTTTTACATATATAGGGGCATATTTAACAAACTTTCATGCAGCACAGCAAGCCACCTTGCTGCACTGCGCTGCATAAAAGGGAGAGGGCAGGAATTTTTAACATTATACGGCTCATTCCTGCTTTTTGCCTGCGTTGCTGCACAATGTGCTGCCTAGTGCCAATGCAGGCACCCTTGCACCATGGGCAGCATTGGAGGCAGCATTGTTTTTGTGCAAAAAAGTTGCGCCTTCCTGAACAATAATAATCCTCAGAGGCATTTTCCTCTTTCTAAGTGTGCTGCAGAATGCAGTATGCAGCATGCTTAGACAGAGGAAACAATGAGGAGAATTATGGATATTTCTCCTCGTTGTGCCTCTGGTGGGGAGGTGTACAATTCTGACAAATGCCCAAGTCTACCTCTCTTGCATAGCTTGATAAATCTCATTGTAGGTTTTGCACCACCCTGCATCCTGCTGCGTGGAGCAGGGCAGGGCAAAACCTATAGTAAATATACCCCATAGTATATAACTAATGAAGAAGAGGACATGTTTCCAGCAAAAGTGTGAACAATTATCTGAAAAGGCTTGGCATTTTCAAGTGCAAATACTTTTAATGAATTTAATAAAGAGTGCTGGAGAGCATAAGAATCTAGGGTCTTATTCATGAGAAAGCCATTTTTCTGGGCCACACTGAGTTACTTTCAAAGCACAAGGATGCGTCATATCTACAACGATATGACAGATCCCTGTGCTCCCCCCTGCGCTGGTGCACAATTGGCTGCCATTCGCCAATGCAGGCACACTTGCACCCTGGTGCAAGGGTGTCTGCTTTGCGGGGAGATTGTTTTTGGGCGCAAAAACAATCACAAGAGCTGTTTTCCTCTTCCTATGTGTGCTGCATAATGCAGCACGCATAGTAAGAGGTAAAAAATGAGGAGAAATTAAAGCGATTCTCCTCGTTGCGCCTCCGTACGCCTCCCCGGGGGAGGCATAGCATTCTGGTGCATTCCCAGGTTTACGATTTCTCGTGAATCTGGGAATGTGTCAGGTTCCATGGGTGTTGCATGGGGACACCCACAGCAGCACCCATGGAACACCCCTTTCACGCAAAGTGCTGCGTGAAAAGGGGCCGTATTTACAAGGACACGAAAAGCCACGCAGGGTGGCTTTGCGTATCCTTGTAAATTTGGGGCAGCAAAATGCTCCGCCGGTGCGTCACAAAAAGTGACACACCGGTGGTGCAAGGGGCTTGTAAATATGTCCCATAGAGTTTAATGCATGGAATAATCTCTGGTAGTGTGCTAGTCAAGCATAAACACGTCATCAAGCTGGGTAAGCTCAGGGGTAGCCTCGAGTAGGGAGGGAAGCATCTGTTAACAATCAGTTGTGGCTCGGTATGATGTAACTCAGGGCAAAGTTACGAAAGCCCTGGGGGCTCTATGGTAGAGTGAGTAGGGTACAGGCAAAGGATAATTGGTAGGTGGACTCATGATTACTAGTCATCCTCACTGTGCTGACACAAGTGTGTCCCAATCCCGATCTATTGACAGTCAACTAAGGCCTCCGGCTTCCTCCCTAGGAAGGGCGATGCTTTCTGCTTTCACCCTTATTGCCAGAGATTGGCGCCAAGTCGCACTGTAGGGAGGACATGCATATATTTCCATTTTATAGTAATGGCCCTGTTTGCTAGACAACACTAGTTCTAGGAATGGGTGACTGTTTTGGCTTTCTTAGGTCTTTTGTAGATAGTGTTGTGTTTCCATTTCTATGGTTACAGGAATGTCAGGGTGGAATTAGGAATGTGAGGGTGGAATGTACAGAAAGTTCGAGCTGGAGGGTTCGTGCTCTCACAGTTGTGGGGAGACCTCGGAAACTGACAGATGTATCGGGTTTGTGTCTGTGTGCTTGATGGAATAAAGAAGACCCCTGCAATTTACTTCAGCGTCCTTCTTTACCGAACAACTATCTTACATTTGACGACGAGGATGGGATTGATTTCCTCAGCACAATCTACAGCACTTCCTGATTTTTTCTACGTGACCAGCGGGAGGATACTTCATTTCAACTTCACTACAGGAACGTGTGAATTCTTACCTCTTTCAGCTATGAGGCGCTCCTCAACAGGTCGTATGTCAACTCAACAACTTAATTTTTTCATTTTGGCGTTCCTTCGACTCCTTTGTCATTTTGAATTTATAACTGCCAAGCAGCGAGCCCTCACGCTTATTCTGCGCGCACATTGGAGCTTGGAATCTCCATCAAAATTCTTCTTCTCCGTGCTGCAGCCGTGTTCTTTTACGTCACACTCCACGTGTCCACGACAGGGGTACGCACCATGACCTTACGTGCCGCCGTCTTGTTAGGCACCATCTATATTTGTTTTCATGCGCGGTGATGTGCACACCTTAATCTATCTACGTTCACGAGTCAGTTTCACGAGTTAGTTTCAAGTCATCAAATGAGCACACCACCCTTCATCCAATCACGGTGATGCGCACACCTTCCTTCATTACATGTGCATTTAATATACACCACGAGTGTTTTTAAAGTTGCCATTTCGTGCACACCTTCTTTAAATACAGTCACGGTGATGTGCACACCTGCTTTTCATTATTCTATGTTTTGACTGCACATTATTCACACGGTGATGTGCACACCTTAATTACTATGATTCATTATTGTGTTTGCCCATCCATTTTACATGGTTCTCACGTGATGTGCACTCCTTAATCTCTTAGTGTTATTTCTAATGTGCATCTTTAAATAATTATACAATTTATACACGGTGATGTGCACACCACTCAGCTAGCTGCACCTCATTCATAATTCATATTTCTTTGTGTTCCAGTGTTCATAATGCAAAATATAACCTGTCCTCCACATTTTTTACCAGAACCTGGAGTACTTAAAACTAAATGGAAACAATGGTTTAAAGGTTTTGCTAGTTACATTATAGCATTGGATGGGTCAAAATTTGAGCCAGTCAGAAAATTAGCATTTCTCTACAATAATTTAGGCTCTGAAGGTCAACACATTCTTGACCACTTACCACCAGTCATCCAACCTGATGAAACTGATTGGGATGTATACAAAGAAGCTGTGTGCAGACTATCTAATCACTTTAAGGATGCCACCAGTGTTGTAGTCGAAAGACATACATTTTACACCAGACGTCAATTCGAATTTGAATCTATTGATACTTTTCTAGCTGAATTAAGAGTATTAATTGCTTCTAAGGCACTGGCTTCCCAGGAGTCTATTCCTGCGGCGGCTCCTCTGCAATAGCAGAGGAGCGTCGCCCCTTCCCCCCCGCCAGCTGCCTCAAAATGGCAGAAAAGGAAAAATAAAAGGATAATAAACCTGTTTTATTATCGTTTTATTTTTCCTTTCCCAACGAGTCTTTGGGGGCGGGGTCAAGGGGATGACAGGCTGCAGGTGTAGTGGTGAATGCACTGTCATCAGTGCTCATGACGGTTTGGTCGGCCATCTCAGGCCGGCCAAACCGCCATGTACACAGAAGCTGTCTCCAACCCGAGCTGCGTTGCCAGGTTTGAGACAGCAGGCACAGGCTCCCTGTCTCACTGGGAGCGCAAATTTAGAGCGCTCAGGCCAATCCTGATGCTGCTTCCAGCAGCATAAGAGCAGCATCAGGATTGGCCACAGTGTAGTCTGGGAACCCGTGCCTGCAGAAGAGAGGAGCAGAAGAGCACGACGCTGCCAACTGCAGGTAAGTTATTTATTTTTATTTTGTCATTTGTTGCCTGTTTTCCCCAGATTCCTCCCCCCCACCCTACCATTCTTCGAGAACACCAGCCGCTACTGTTCTATTTCCAGCAGTCCTGCGTCACCTCAACCTAGTACAGTCACAACCGGAAGCATTTCCAGAGCTTGTGCTTAAAGTCCGCTATTGGGATTTTCATCAAACACAGGACGCTGCTGTTCTGGAAAATCTACTAATCTGCACAGGAGAGGGATAAATTCTAGGTACTATAAACACTTGTTTTCGTTTAAGTCTGGCATTTTGTGAGATTATCTGTGTGTGTTCTAGTGCTCTCGCCCATTCCTTGTCAGGTAACGGCCTGCCAAACTCTGGGGCTTATTTACAAGCCCCTAGCGCCGCTGGTGCGTCAATTTTTATGTAATAAAAAGTGATGCACCAGTGGCGCACGGGCTTGTGAATAAGCCCCTCTGTTTCTGAGGCCTCCCATGGAGGTTGTGGTGAAACCTGGGTGTGGTTAAAGAGGGCTTTAGTTATACAGCTAATAAGTCTACAGTCATTGCCCATAGCATGTAAGGTATGTGGAAGTGCATGTGTAGCAGGTTCCTTATCCGTTACAGCCCATGTGATCTGAAGAGCATGTCAAAGTAACCTATATGTCAAGAACTGTCCCTCATATATGTCGAATGGCTCATTGATGGCAGGAAAAACAAGCTTTGTCTGTCCTGCAAGAAGTTTCCCTGGGTTGTAATAATGTCTTGATTCCACTAATGCAGAGCCTGTCTAGCAAGCTGCCCCGCTTGTTTAATGAGGCCAAGAAGGGTTATTACAGAAGCTTATGGGGAAACGTACCTAGTTATGAATATACCTCTGGTATAGAAGTGCACTGCCAGGCTCAGGAGATGAGAGAAAACTCTTCTGAGCTTAGTTCCTGGAAGTATTACTGCTAGTATTTCAGCACAACCGAGGGGCAGTCTAATATTACTCTTGTCTTCAAGTGACTGCCCCACTAAGCAGCGGGCCAGCCATTGAAGCTGTGCAGCCAGGTAGTAGTGGGCATCCCTGCCTAGTGCCTTGCCTACTACAATAGGGGCCAATATTAGCCCTTTAAGCCAAACCCTAGGCATTGGAACTGTATAGAGTAAAGAGATGAAACGAAGAGTGCAGGCTCCAAAGCCAAACTTGGTCAAGGCTTGGAATAGGCAGTCCCAATTCAGGGTATCAAATACTTTCTTCAAATCTAAAACTAAACAAGCAGCACATGGCTAATTCAATCTGGCTGCTTCCATGACTTGGTACGTTCCCCTTATGTTATGGGATGTATTTCTGCCCGGAACTAAGCCATTTTGGTCAACATGAATTAGCTGCAGGAATGCCCATTAAAATGGCCGACCAGGATTTTGCTAAGAATTTTAGAATCAGTGGTTAGGATAGCTATTGGTCGATAGGAACCTGGGTCTGTGGAGTCACAACCCAGTTTCAGTATTGAAACTAATGCTCTCTTGCAAAGAGTTGTAGGCACCTGCTATTGCTGTCTCATACATACAGACTAATTTAAGTGCTAAGGAGGAAGTATACATTTTATAGAATTCATCTGGGGGGACGCCCGTACATGGGGTTTCCCCAGATGTTAACTCACTTAGGGCCACATTTGTCAAGGGTTGCGTCGCTTGTGCACCATCTTGCATGGTGCACCATCTTGCATGGTGCAAAAGCACCACAACCCTTAAAATGCAATTTATCAAGCCACGCAAGGCCACCTTGTGTGGCCCTCATAGGCTTGATAAATCCAGAGTAACGCAATGCAGTGCAAATCACTTTGTTGCAATAATCTGCCCCAGGCAGGCATTCCATGGGTGGTTTGTGGGTGTTTCCACACAAAACACAAGGATTTTGATGTATTCCCAGGTTTACCATTAATGGTAGACCTGGTAAGGGAAACAGCGTTTACAACGCTGTTTCCACAACGCATGGCCTTACAACGCGGTCATTACAACGACCGCGTTGTTACCACGGGTTCCATTACATTGCAAGTCGTAACATCGACTTGCTGTAGGGGGCGTGCAACACCAGGGAATGTGTTAGATTTTAAATCCAACACCTTCCCTGCTGTTGCACAAACTGAAGTAGGAATAGTAATTAATACTATTCCTAAGTCCAGCGCGCCCCCTACAGCAAGTCGTTGCTACAACTTGCGATGTAATGGCACGTGTGGTAACAACGCGGTCATTGTAACAACCGCGTTGTAAAGCCATGTGTGGTGAATGTATGCGTAGTAACGTCATACATTCCCTGGGAATGCACCAAAATGCTATGCCTTGGAGTCTCAGAGACCCCCTCTGAGAGAGTCCACTGCGTATAGGGAGCCTCTCGCAACAGAGATGGGGAAATTATACCACTTCCCCTGGGATCACAGCTTACTGGACTTTGGACGCAGCTCTGACTCGTCTACCGGTTTGTGTGTCACCGTCACCCTCCCCCTCCTCTTTCCATGCTGTGTCTCTCACCCTCCCCTCCTCTTTCCCTCCTCCATTCTCTGTCTACTTCCCCTGCTCTTCCCCCCTCCCTGAATCTCTCCCCTTGCCTGCTTTTTCCCTTACGTATATGTCCTTTTTGTTTGTCTCGACCTTACTTGTCACTATGTTGCCAGGCTCTAATAACTGTGTAACCTTTGTAACGATGTAACCTGCAATTATGGCCTGATAATCATGTAAAGCGCTCTGATACCTCCGGGTCTAGCCAGCGCTATATAAAACCTTTAAAATAAATAAATTAAATAAAATAAGGAGTGGCGCAATGTGGAGAAATATCTTTATTTCTCCTAGTTTTAATCTTTTTCTATGTGTGCTGCAGAAAGAGGAAAATGCCTCAGGGGATTGTTCTTGTGCAGAAAGGTTCCCCTATAATGCAAGGGTGCCTGCGTTGGCAGTAGGCAGCACATTGTTCGCCAGCACTTGGAAAAGGCAGGAATGCACCGTATTGTGATGAATATGGCACATTCCTGCCCTTTCCCATTAATGCAACGCAGGAAGGTGACTTGCTGCATTGTGTTAAATTTTGATAAATATGGCCCTAATTGCTCCTATAATATCTTGAATGGGGCGTCTATTTCCTCTTTTATGTCAGGTGGCAGTGTGGGCATGGTTAGGTCTTCTAGGAATTTCATTTCTGCATGTGGGGGGAATGGGGGCTCAAATGTCAGCTTGTAAATAATCTGATTACATTTAGAGAATGACTCTTGGAGAGCTTGTTGTGAAAATTGTAATTCTTCATTTGCGTCTGTCAGAGACATTGCAAACGATTGTCTTGTTTCATTATTTACTATCCATGCAAGGAGACGTCAGACTTGTTTCCCTCAGAGTGCTCATGGGCCATGAAAGCCGAATGATCGAAGCAATGCAGGCACTTTACCAATGCCATCTTCTCCCCATGCAGCTGGGCCAGGGAGGTCTGCAATTTTGGTTCGTCAAACAAACTTCCGGTTTTAATAAATGCTTCCTCCAACTTGGTCAGTTCTCACTCTGCTGCCTCCGCCCCCCATACCACAGCCTGGATTCACAGGACCCGAACTACCACCTTGAATGCCTCCCACGTTACTGTTAGAGAGGAGGACATCCCCTCCTTATTCTCAGCATACTCCTGAATTATGTTCTGACAGTTTTCTGCCGAGGTAGTCTGGAGAGGAAATGGATGGACAAAGTGTAGAGGTACAAACTTTTCTGTTCAGCTGCACATAAAGACTGTGCACATGTGATTAGATTAAGGCAGGGTTATGATGGCACCAGACAGCTTGCAGGGACCACTGAGGGAGCCACATGGTAAGCGTTCATGCGTTTAGAGTGGTTGGGGCATTCGGTGTGACCTATTTAATTTTATGTCTAAGGCACTCTTTAATTCACCCCCCAATATACATGGGAAGTGCGCCCACCTTGCTAAGAGGGTTTAGAGTTAGTTAGTGAAGACATTTTCTGTGCTGTTCTGTGTTTAAGGCATAGATTCTATCTAGTACAATGGAGATACCCTCTAGACTGGCCTCTAGTAGAACAAACGTGCCCTCTGTGTCCACATCAGTAGATAGAACAGTGAATGTGGCACATGCTCAGATTAGGGGTCTGTTGTAATTAACAGCTCGTGTTGAGCTGTAGAATGTAGCATGCTTTTACCTCAATGGATTGTTGAGGGGCATTCTGGCTTTGGACGTGCTGCTGTGCACATCTCTACTCTGTCGGTGGTTGCTTTGAATAAAGCCATCTTCCTAAGACTCCCTGCATTCATGGCTTTTATTACTGGTGACGAGATATACATAAAAGGAAACAAATAAGCAACCACCAACTTCCCTGTGAACCCGCTTGGAACTCCTCATCGATAACCTCCGACGAAACGCGAAAAAAAAGGACTTTTGGCAAGTATGACAAGACTTTAATGAGCCTACGCTACGCTTCATTACCACAATACATACCAGAGTGTGTATTTTGAGGTATTTATCTACTTGCCACCACTCTCCAATACTTGACGACAGTAAGTAACGGTTGATGCTTACTTTTAAATTGCCAACATCGCGTGCCTGCATCCTTGTGTGCCCGTGTTCTTTCTCTTTGCATTCTCCATTCCCTGGATTGTCCGCGTTCTTTCTCACCCGAAGCGCTGACACAGACAGTCTGACGGCACTGACGGCCTGACGCTTCACGTTGCGTCAATGACGTGTTTGGCGGCCATCTTATTAAAGATTTCTTCAATAAGAAAAGCACGCGTTGCCATGGATACGCGCAACAACTGACTAACTCCGACACGGCCAACACGGACAACACTTCATTGTAAAATTAAAGGTATTCAGCACAGCAGCAACTCTCACGACTTGGCGATCTTCTAGAATTTACTCACGGTGAGGATTTGGTTTGTGCTTTTGTGGTTCTGCTTTCTTCATGGTTTCCTAGAAGACACTTTTGAATATAGTTTTCCAATATTCACGCTGTAAATCGTCAAAGACTAGCAACTCTTTTAACAAACAGTGTGCATCTTCTTACAATCTTTTGTTTCTTTTCACACTTTCTTGTGGATAACTGCATCATCAAACTAGTGTGAAATCATGGCGACATCTCCCAGCATGTCCCAACCCCCCGCATTTTTGTCTGAAAAAGGAGAGCCTATCCTTCCATGGAAAAGATGGAGGAACCTGTTTGACTCCTATATAGTAGCCATTGGGGGAGAAAAATTTTCGGCCTTCAGAAAGAAACACATACTGTTACATAATTTAGGTGTTGAAGGCAGAAATATATATGATAGCATTGACCTAATAACAATAGGAAGTGGTGATGGTGATACTGATGCCCTTGGTTGTCTCAAAGGTTTTGAGCATCGGATCATTCTGAAAGATGCAGCCAAACTATGTGTGCACAAGGTGCGTAAGGTACCAAACATGATGATTGGACCCTTGAAGTTTGAGCTTGACAGACTATTAAAATTAGGAGTGATTGAAGAGATTGAGGCTTCGGAATGGTTGGCCCCGGTGGTTTTTGCTCCCAAGGGGATCACTGACAAAATATCGAAGGTCAAAAAATCGACCTACAAAAATATCGGAGCAAGAATATCGATGTCAAGAATATCGATATCCTATCTACAACATGGTAAGTACAAAAATATCGAGAAAAAAAATATCGATGTCAAAAATATCGTTATTAAAAATAGCCAGAGAGTGCAACAGTAGGGAAAGTGTTGGATAGCGTAGAAGTTAAAAATAACATACTTATAAATAAAATAATTTTTCAAATAATTAATGAATTCATTATTAAATAACTCTAAACTATTTACAAATACCAATAAATAATTATTAAAAACATAATTACCAATGAAAAATTTATTAACAATAAATTAATAATAAATACCAATAAATAATAATTAATAAATAGTAATTACCAAATAATAAATATTGAACAATAAAATATTGTTAATAACAAAAAACATATTAATTATTAAAACTTAATTACCAATTAACAAATATTGAACAATTAAATGCTTTTTTATACCAATAATAATAATTATTAAACATTAATTACCAATTAATAATTACTTATTAATATATTAATTACATTTATCAATAAATAATATTTAATAATATTTAATTACCAATTAATGATAAAACAACAATAAATTAATTTTCATAACAAAAAAATTATAATTTAAAAAAATAACCAATTAATAATTAATGTCCAATAAATTAATTATCAATACCCAACAATACATTTTATAATTACTTAATTAGATTTCAATTACTTCCAACACTTTTACCCTATAAACGCACAACACACTCCAATAATAAAATAATATACTTAACATAATGATCAATTAATCAATTAATAAAAATTAATAACCAATTAATAAAAATTAATTACCAATTATTAATTAATTAACAATAATATAATTATCAATACCAATTAATTAAAATAAATTATTACTTAATTACAATTAAATTACTTCCCACCCTCTTCCCCTATAAACCCACAACCCGCTACAGAACTTAAACGCAAAAAATAATTAAAATTAATTTATAATTCCTAAAAATTAATAATTAATTTAGTATAATTAAATTACTTCCCACCCTATTCCCCTATAAACCCACAACCCGCTATGGTACTAAAAAACAAAAATAACTTAAAAAAACATTATTAACATATAAAAATTGTATACATATATTTTTAGACAAGTAGAACACTTAACAAAAACACATATAACACATACATATTAAATACATAACAAAATACATAACAATAATATAAATATCGATATTAGTAACATCGATATTAGTAACATCGATATATTTGATATCGATATTACTAACTTCGATATTACTTACATCGATATAAAAAAATCGATATTACTTACCTTAGGGTCGATATTCTGTCCATCGATATTCTGTCCCTTCGATATTGTCACCTCGATATTAGTGTAGGTCGATATTTAATTTTCGATATTTTGACTGCTCACCCTCCCAAGGATGGTGGAGCTGCAGTCAGGATGTGTGTGGACTTACGCGGATTGAATGAATGGATCTGGGTAGATCGCCAGCCCTTACCAAATATTTCCGAGTCTATCAGCCTGTTGAAGAGTGCCAAGATTTTTAGTGTTTTGGATCTTTCCTCCGCATACCATCAGATCATGCTTCATAAAGATTCTAGGCACTTGACCTCATTTGTAACTCCTCTGGGAGCTTACCGTTTCCTGAGGATGCCTTTTGGGTTAGCCTCGGCGGCGGCATGCTTCCAGAGGATTATGAAAATAGTTTTGGGGGATCTACCAAATGTCTTGTTTTTTCAAGACGACATCTTGATTTATGGTAGGAATGAAAATGAACATGATGGTGCTTTGAAATCGGTTTTGGAGAGATTGAAGGAGAGGGGACTCACTGTTAAGAAGGAGAAATGTCGCATTGGACTAAAGTCTGTTACCTATCTTGGGCACGTACATTCTGGAGATGGTATACAGCCAAAGTTGGAGCTCGCAGAAAGTATTGCCAAAGCTTCAGCGCCTGAAGACAAAGAGCAAGTAAGGTCGTTCTTGGGAATGGCTGAGTTCTATTCGAAGTTTGTTAGGAATTTTGCTAGTGTTGTTGAGCCTATTAGAGCCTTGTTAAAGAAAGGAGTACATTTTGTTTGGTCCCCTGAGTGTGAGACTGCATTTGATTTAGTCAAGTCAGAAATTAGTCGGATGCCGACTTTGGGACATTTTGATTCCAAGTTGAAGACGATTTTAACAACTGATGCAAGTTTGAAAGGACTTGGGGCTGTACTTTCCCAAGTATCTGATGGGGAAGAGAAAGTTGTGGCCTTTGCCTCAAGGGCTCTTAGAGAAGCTGAGGTCAATTATTCTTGTATTGAAAGGGAAGCACTGAGTGTGTATTGGGCAGTGCAGCATTTTAAATTTTATCTTTGGGGGATTCCATTTATTGTTAAGTCAGACCATCGGCCCCTTGTTCAAGTTTTTTCGTGTCATCACAGTGACCACATGACTCCTAGGTTAAAAAGATGCAGTGAAGGTCTTCAAGAGTTTAATTTCCACGTACAATACATTTCAGGATCGAATAATAAGTCAGCTGATTGCTTGTCGCGCCTACCTATAAACAATGTGCAAGTTGTTGAAGAACCAGAGTGTGTGTGTTGGGTGTCTGAATCATCGATCTCGAGGGAAGATTGGATGACTTCTGCTGGTAGGGACAGAGTGTTTGCTTCCCTCAAAGGGGTCATTACTAGAGGTTGGCCGGAGTACAAAAATCTTGATGCTGATCTGAAGTCTTTCTGGGCTGTGAAGGATGATCTTACCTTCTGTCAAGGTTACCTCATGAGGGGTGACAGGGTGGTCCCACCTGATGTGCTGAAGGGAAAAGTGGTGAATTTGGCTCATGAGGGACACTTAGGAAGGAGCCTTACTAAGGCACGTGTCAGGGAGAGGTATTGGTGGCCGGGAATGGACCGTGAGATTGAGTCTGTGGTCAAAGATTGTCATTTGTGTGCCATTAATGACAAGTCTCATACCACCAGTCATGCCCCTTTGTCTCCTGTTTGTGTGCCTGATGTTGTTTGGACTAAGTTAGGGTTGGACATTATTGGTCCATTTGAGTTGATGCCTTCTCATGAGAGATATGTTGTTCTTCTTGTTGATTATACCTCCAAATGGGTTGTTTCCAGATGCATGAACACTGTTACTTCTAGATCTGTGATCGAGTTTTTAAAAGATGTGTTTGTGTCAGAGGGAATACCTAAGTACTTAATCACAGACAATGCAGTGCAGTTTGTCTCCCATGAAATGAATGTTTTCCTTGAAGAATTGGGGATCGTTCATCAGAAAACAGCCTTATATTCTCCGCAAGCCAATGGTCTCACTGAGAGAATGATTAGGGTTGTGAAGAGTTGTGCCCAGCGGGCATTGGATTCCAAGATTTCACTCAGCAGTGTTTTGAGGGATACCTGTTGGGCACACCGTACAGTTCCTAATGCCATTTCTGGGAAATCTCCTTTCGAAGCCTTGAGGGGAAGGATGGCCAGCTCTAAGCTTAATCCAGTGTGGCTTCCCATTCGGAAGGAGAGAGTTGTGTCAGATGATCTGAGGAAAATTAAGTTGAGAGATTATCAGCAAAAATACAAACAACGGTATGATGATAAGATGTCGGTCAGGGTGAAAAGGTGGTGTTTGGGTGACCGTGTTCTGGTAAAAAGAGCTAAACATGGTCACGAAGGCACATCTAGTTTCCTTGGCCCATTTACCATCATTGCAGTTAAGAAAAATGTTGTTGTCCTAGACAATGGTTGTACGTGGAGTATGTCCAGGCTTGTCAAAATCACCGAGACGCTCCACCACTCTGCTTATACTCCTGATCCTGTTCATTCAGAAGGAGTAATGAATCGTCCAAGGAGGTACAGGCAACCTCCTGTGAGATTTAATGATTATGTCTTGAATTAGATGTATTTATTTTTACAATTTTTCCTTTCTTCCTTTATTGTTTAATGCTGTTTAAGTCAACAATGCAGTAACAATGTTCTACATTCATATTTATTGTTTTATTTTGCCATTGCTGTGTTATATGCTAATGTACATGTTTTTGTCAAATTATTCTTCTCAATTCTTTAGTGTTGTATGGGGGATGTGTTGTAATTAACAACTCGTGTTGAGCTGTAGAATGTAGAATGCTTTTTCCTCAATGGATTGTTGAGGGGCATTCTGGCTTTGGACGTGCTGCTGTGCACATCTCTACTCTGTCGGTGGTTGCTTTGAATAAAGCCATCTTCCTAAGACTCCCTGCATTCATGTCTTTTATTAGGGTCCCCTAACATATACTGAATAATTAGCAGTAAAGATCCAACCCCTCCATCTTTATTTAAGTGTCTCTTCCTCAGATTGTGCGCTGTGGGACTCTTAAAGTAACGCTATTAGAACCTCCTTGCAAGTGAGAAAATAATAGTTTTGTATTGTTTAGTCGGTGTTTGCACCGTTCTTATATTCTAGGAATATATACAATATTTATGCAGACGTTTCATGGTATCATGGAGTCAGCTGTATGTTGCATACAGGTTGCCATCGTGTTGTTCCCACCCGCCACCCAGCGAGGCTGATAAGGTGCCTGGCGTCTCCATGACCAACTGCAAGCTTGTCTCTCCAGCTCATAATAAACATTAACCAAGAAAACTGAACTGTAATGCAAAAACCAAGACAATACAAAGGAAGGGAAGCAAACTCCCAGCTGTTCAAGCAGTAGAGAAAGTCCTCCAATACACACATTGAGCATGTGTTACAACCCGCTAATAAATTGAGTAGCAGTAGCCGGAGCTCTCAATTTTAAAAGCATTCTTTGAGTCAGTAATAGGAGAGTAAGGATATAGATCAAATGTAAGGACTTAGGGGCATAATTATAAGGGGATATTGCCACCAGAACGTCACTAACTTTTAGTGACGTTCTGGTGGCGATATCACCTATCCTTATTTACAAAGCGGCGCTAAGCCAATGAATGTGGCTTAATGCCACCTTGTAAATAAGGCCCCTTTGCAAGCTTCACTTAGCATGAAAGTGACATGCAATGGGTGTTGCAGTGGGTGTTCCACCGCAACTCCCATTGCTTTTTGATGCTGCCCCAGATTTACACAGCTGGGGCAGCACCAAAAACCAAGACCAGGGAATAATTGATCTTAGACTGGCGATATGAGGAGAAATTATTACTTTCTCCTAGTGTTTTGCTCTTCCCATGTCTACTGCATTCTGCAGCACACATAGAAAGAGCAAGTCGCCTTTCAAGATTGTTGATGTGCAAGAAGGTGTCCCTTCCTGCACATAAACAATAGCCCCTGCAGTGCAGGCACCCATGCAACATGGCGCAAAGGTGCCTGCGCTGGCACTAGACAGCTTTATTACTGTCAGCACCACGGAAAACACAGGGGTGTGCCTCATTTTCATAAATACGGCGCATCCTTGTGTTTTAAAAATGTCGGAGCACGGCGTTACCAAATTTGGCGTAACACCACGCTCTGGCATTTGGTTGTAAATATCCCCCATAGTTTCCTAGGGATAGTTATGTGAGGGGGTCAAAAGGGTAAGAAAGGAACGACCCCATCTCCACAAGGAAGGTCCGAGTTCAGAAATCACCCTCAAGCGGGATGAGTTGGCTACAGCGTGGCTCCCATCTGGAACTAAAATTGATGACAGTTGTAACAGAAATTCATCTGCAGCCTACAGGGTAATTCGTGGAAGGGATCCCATATCTTGTAGGAGAAGCGAGGAGATGTCATCTGCATCTGACTCCTCCAATGAGGCACTTGAGGAGGCACATAGTGGATAACAGAAGGTGGCTGCCATTGTGTGCTGACTGCTTGCTGTCACTGGCTTATTCCTGAGATGGGACTTGCTGAAGAGGATGGTGCACTCATGGTCTTCTTGGTCATCATCCAGGCAACTGTTGTGACCACTTGCAGGCAGCACCTGATTCAGAAGATGTGCCTAGGCTCTCCACCCAGTCCCAGGCCTCCGTTGGTTCATGCATAATGGGCCTTCTGTCCCCTCATAACCTTAAGTTTGGCAAGAAAAAGATAGCATATTTTAAACTCATCTCTTTCAGTTTTGTTTTGACTCCTACAAAAATGAGGTCCGCTGGTGTGTAGTCGGGAAAAACAACTATCTGATCTGTCTGCCGCTCTGCTCTCAAGAGTGCATCCCGGTCCTTATAATGTAAGAGTTTGGTGACTATTGGTCTCGTTGGAGAACCCAGCAGGTACTTGATGGGCCCTCTCTATGGAGAAGTAGGGCAATGAGATCCTATGGAGGCACATGGCCAGGTTTAAAGGTAGTCCGCTATATTGTGCCCTTCACAGCCCTCAGGCAAGCCAACTATGTTCATGTTGCTGTGGCAAGACCTTTGCTCTGCGTCTTCCGCCCTGTCTTCAAGGAAGCAAATTCACTCAGTTAAGTCTGCTGTTGGAGGTCTGCGCTAGGGGTGTAATTCTTCTGGTGTCTTCTCCATATGGGCAACTTGTACTGCAAGTTTTTTTGTGATCATCTTGTATCAAGTTTACAACAATGGCAACTGCACCCACTTTCAATTCCAGGGAAATCCTTGATTTTTCTATTGCCTTTAGCAAAATATCCAGTTAGTCCGTTTCCATTACCGATGTGCTAGGCAAAGCTGCATCTTTTGATGGCTGTGGTGAATGGGGATCAGCTCAGAGTAGTGTAGTCTTGTATCTTAGCGACGCTCCTGGAAATTGAGAGCAGGGAGTCCGTTAGGTCAGGATTAGTGAATGCAGTAGAAGGATCTGTGCATCCCTGTCAGATCATAGGGCAGAGAGCAAACGGGAGTGGGGAGGCAACCCCTATGCTTGCTGCTGACTCCTACCTTTATAAGTTTATTCTAGCGCAGTAGCACAAGTAGTCTCATTCCCCAATCCTGCTGGCCCAACACAACAGACTCCCCAGCAGCTGGACCCAGGAGCCAAAGTCCTCTTAAGAGCCGTCACCTACTGGGCAAAACTATGCACATAAAAGTCAGCTCTGTCACCCTCATGATTCAAGGGAGAGGCTTATGTCATCTAGGGCCCTGGGCTCGTCCTCAAAACAGACAAGTTCAGGGAACAGTCGAATGGCATAGCCTCCACTACTCTCCACCAGGCTCCCAGAGGGGAAGCTCGCCTGGCCAAGACTGCTTCTCACAAAAATGTATTGGGTCCTCACAGTATGCTGTGCTCACATGGGCAGGGCAAGATCACATTTGTTCTCCAGTCCCGCCAGTCCAGCCCCACTAAGATTCTCAGATAGGACATCAGTTGCTGCCATTGTTCAGAATCTCTGGAAGTGTCTAAGGCCTAGCACACTTAATGCCCAATTATTCAACTGGCTGACCCCTGTCCCGAGCTCAAGCACTCAACAGCACCTGATCATCACAGGGGAGTTTGGGTGGTCTTTCAAGATGCTGCAATCTGCTGCGGATGGAGAGAGGCCCGCATTGTCAGTGACATATCGCTAGGCCCGCCTACCCGGTCAAAGGACCTGGGGCGGCACTCAGCCCTCAGGAGCTCCTGGGCCTCCAAAAATTGGGACCCCACAGCCAGTGCTCAGCTCTCGGCTAGTGCTGCTCTAAGAGACAGCCAGGGGATCAAATGGAAGCCCAGAAGGGCCGGGGGGGGGAGCAAGAAGCTCATAGAGGCCTGCAGTCTACCTCACCCCTCATGGCACAGTTTTGTACGGTCATCCGCTCTTACGCTAGGCCTCTGGGTCCAAGCTGATATTCACCCAAACAGGCCCTCCCACTGCCGGTACTGTGCCCCTGCCCCTGCCCAACCGCGCTGCTCCTCAATCTAGTGGTGCAGAGAAAATGCTAATTGTGAGAGCTCCAAACTGAGAGCTCTGGGCCTATGTGTCCACCAAAGGGGAATTCCACGCCACAACCCATCTATCAGTGAAAACTTCATTTTCACCATCAACTAGCATGCCTATTGCAGTTGTCCGTGCTTCTGTTCCTCTCTCCTAACCTTCCACAACAGCTAATCCTACGCCTGGTTCTTCACATAATTTCAAATAACTACATATATAAAATGAAAAACACAACTTTTATTTGAAGCAAATGTATTCTATCCTTTTATTTATCAATACACAAATCAGGTTAATTAAAAAAGTTTCTACAGTACTTTTACATCATCCAATTGGTAGAATCTTACATTGTCTTTAGTTTCCTTAGCTTAGCCTTTTGCAGAGTCTATCGATTCATTTCTGGAAAACTAGACATATTCCTCATGTAAGTAGACTGCCACACCCTATACCACATGGTAGTATTTTAGTGCAAAGACAAATACAAAATATAAAAATATTGACATCTCAAATATAAATGGGTTTAGAGGTGGGTGTCGGCAATAGGTATTCGTCGGAGTTCTACAATCTGGGAGGGAGGCATACCCCCGCCGTCCTGACTTCCAGGGCAGGATTCACTGTCGCTGACGTTCAGTGCCGACCCTGAAAAACAAATACAAAGCAAGAGCCGATGAGAGATCTGTGAGTTCAGACACCAAAACACACCCTTTTCCAGCGTGATCCTTCTTGGTTAAGGGGAACAATTTTGCACTAGTGGATTGGATTGTGACATTGGAGAGTCACTTGTGATGCACATATTACTATGAGCCGCCCTTTAGATGACAGCAAACACTTCTGAATTATTTATGCATTTGTATCATTTTGATGTCTCTGGATGTTAATCTGTTCATACATAATAATGATACAAAGAGATATACAACAAATTTAACTAGACAAATTGACACAGATCCTGTACCCATTGTACCTATCTGTCAGCTCCCTTACTTACTTTAAATTACTTGAATAAAATACAAACCTAGCAGTCTATTGGGCCTCATTATGAGATCCCCTATAATCAGCCACGGTCCAAGCAGGTAAGAGCGGTGGGGAGGTGGGGCGGTAGGGCCGGGTGCAGGGGGAATTCTATAGACTACGACGACGAGGGAAAATTAATTATTTATTTAATTTTCCCTCGTGGTCGTCTGTCGATTCCCCCCCACCTCTCTTACCTGCATGGGCCGCAGATGGCTATAATTCCAATTGGGTTTGTCCCATCACAGTTATGAGATCTATGGTAACTCTACGGTTCAGGAGTATTTTACCAACATACCTCACTTGCTATAACTTGCTATAAGTAAGCAAAGTATTGGGGTGAAATACAGGCAAAAACATGCAGAAATTGGGGCAGGAATTAGTGCAGAAATATCGACCCCCCACAATTTTATTTCCCAAAAAAACCTTCTTCAGGAATATTTACGCCTTCCTAAAGTTATGGAAGCTCATGGTGCAGTGATGTCAAGGAGAGGTAATTGCCATGCAGAAAACTGCCCAACACTTAATGGATCCCTGGAGTTTTTGAACAAATTCCTTCTATTCCAGGAACAATTATTTTTTGTTGTCCACCTCGACATATTGTATATACATAAAATATAGTGCTGAGTTTTGTTTTTATATAGTCAGTGCATTTCCCTTTAAATGTATATAAGCAGCTCATGCCAGGAATGTTCATAGTCTCCATGGAAGTGAAGTTCCATTGAGTGTCAGCTGGAGACTGGGAGCTGCACAGGCAGGCTGACATCATTGGTGCTGTTCGAAAAATCCCAAAAATACTTCATGAAATCTGTATGGATTCTGCCTTTTAAAAAATTCCTATAATGTTGGCCTCCACAAAATACAAACCAGTTAAATCCACCAAAAGCGCTGTTCCAGACATGAGGAGGTGACTGGTGCATTGTTATTACAATATAAGACATAAAATAAGGGAAAGTTTAGATAAGAGTCCTTGATGGGAGTTAGACACCTCAGACTATTTGCATTCAAAAACAATTGGAATGAGTAACATCTTTTAATATATAGTGTTTATATTGAAACAACAGTAGGACGTAGCAAAAAGCATGAAACCATGGGCCATATTTACGAACCCCTTGTGCTACAGTTGCATCACTTTTTGTGACGCAACGGAGATGGGGGCGGGATGGGGGTGGACGACAAACCACCAATTGATATTTATAAGGCCACACAAAGCCAATTTACGAGGCTTTGAAGGGCCTCATAGATATGGAGTAAGGCAAGGTAGTACAAATCGCTGTTCAATGGGCATTGCTGTGAGTGTTTCCATGCAACACCAATGGATTTTGACGCATCCCCAGATTTACAAACCCATGTAAACCTGGGGATGCACCAAAAACTTACGCCTTCCCAAGGGAGGCGCAATGAGGAGAAATAACTTTATTTCTTCTTGTTTATTGTCTCTTTATATGCGTGCCCCTTCTTGCACAAAAACAATCCTGCATGCAACGCAGGCACCCTTGCACCATGGTGCAAGGGTGCCAGTATTGGCACTAGGCTGCTGAAATTGGCGCCAGTGCAGGGGGAATGGACAAGAATTCACAGTATTGGTAACTTGCTGCCCTGTCCTCTGTCACCATTATGGTAAATATGCCCCCCATGTGTGTTACAACAGTCAAACTGACCTTACATGGCACTGATTAGATCACGTGAAATAAATGGATAATCAGCGCACACCTATTTAAACAAAAGAGAAGACTATTTGCAAATATAGAAACTTAGATGTGTGCTACCTAACCGTTCTGGCGTATGTTCAACAGTGTACTGGATGCACAACGTGTATTAAAGATTCAACAATTCACTGAATTTTTGAAACAACAAAGATAACAAATCATTCCATCGATTTATGCAAAAAATATATAATAACTGGAATTTTTAAGAATCATGTCAGTATTCCATCACAGTACATAAGTAAATACGAATGAATACAAATAATTGCAATGATGACATGAAAAGAATTCAAATGCACTTGCAAATCAAAATAACATCTCTAGTACATATTATGACTGGATTACCCAGCCCAGCCCAATGCATTTCGGGATTATTTTCATCCCTTCTTCAGGGGCCACTGTAAAGAAAAATTATGCATGCTATCAATGTATAGTTTATTCAGTTCATTCAATTGTAAGAACAACAGCGTAAAACGACCAGACAAGGTGAAATGAATATGAATTATACATGGCAATACACCCACATGGTGAAGAATTAAACTGATATGTGATTTGAACAGAAACCAATATGAAGACGAATAATGAATATGTGCCCGTGATAAATAACTCTAAAGCAAACAAAAGACAACATGCTTCTATAGACAGAAAACTCAGTGTATGAGCCAATTCACCACAAAATAAATGAAGAGAGTAGGAAAATAATGCAAGCGAAACCCTAGCTCTAAAACCACAGTGTGTGACAAGTAAAACCAGATCACTTTCGTGAGAGCTGACGAGCCAAACAGCAAAACCAGAGGTGTCAACTTACTATGAGCTGTGGCAATAACACGAAACAGTGTCGATAAAGTTCTATGGCGACGTCACTGAAGATAAAAACTGCCAAGAAAATACCACGCTAATCAATATAAACAATCATAGAATTATACTGAAAAATAATAATATCATTAAAGACTCTGACGCCCAAAACACACAATTAAAAATTAATGAAGAATGCCAGAAATTACCTCTCACTCTTCCTACTGTGATAAATCCATGTATCAGTGAAAAAGATATGAACCTGGGTACACCTGTTTAACTGGCTGCCTGCGGACAACGATGTGCATTAGTATTCTTTAATCCCTCGGTTTTACATTAAGACTCCCAGAAATCCGTACACCAAAGAAATTACTTCTCTACCTGTATAGTTAATAATGTGAAGTCGACACTGCATATATATTTGTACGAGGTACCAACGAGATTCGTCGCCCTGAGTGAAAAGATAAAAAACTGCATTCAAAGAACCGTCCAAATCGATTAAAGCGCAGGAGCGCTTGTGCGACATACAACGAAAACGAGACTCACCGAGATATTAAATACTGAATCGTCGCCTTCTGAATCTTCGAATGATCTGGTATTGAACGTGCCCGTAGCACCAACGTACACATTGGGTGTATGCGTGTTTAAAAACCAAGCGGACTTCCGCGTTACTGAAAGACACGCCCGTCTAGCTCAACACTAAGGAAAGACTCATGTTGACCGATTGGTAGGCGTCATATTGACCTAGTGAAACTGCTTGCAAATAATTGCCGGCTCCTTAAAGACGAACGCCATAATATAATAAAACTCTGATACCAATAGCTTAAAAAAAAATTCTACAGTGTTACCCTGGTACCGAAAAAAATTGTTGTGATGTGAATATTGAACACGGAGGAAATGAAAAAATTAATAAATGAAAAACCAGGGTATCGCTGTTACAGAAAGGTCACAGACATATGCAAAATGACAGCCATGTTGATTCAGACACTGTGGATGTTATTACCATGTGTAATCATATGGATTACACATGGCAATCATGTTCTGTCTTCACTTGTCTACACTTCACTTTAGTTGTTTAATTTACACGTTTTTCTCTTCACTTTGCGTTTCCGATATTGACAGCCTGGGAGGTTTTGGTTTCTATACAATTTTCTCAGACATTCCTAACACATAGGACTAACCTTACGCCATGACAAATAACATCCACAGTGTCTGAATCAACATGGCTGTCATTTTGCATATGTCTGTGACCTTTCAGTAACAGCGATACCCTTTGTTTTTATTTATTAATTTTTTAATTTCCTCCGTGTTCAATATTCACATCACAACAATTTTTTTCGGTACCAGGGTAACACTGTAGAATTTTTTTTTAAGCTACTGGTATCAAAAAAATGTTAAGCTGTTTTTTTAAGCTCTTGGTATCAGAGTTTTTTTATATTATGGCATTCGTGTTTATGGAGCTGGCAATTATTTGCAAGCAGTTTCACTAGGTCAATATGGTGCCTACCAATCGGTCAACATGAGTCTTTCCTTAGTGTTCAGCTAGACGGGCGTGTCTTTCAGTAACGCGGAAGTCCGCTTGGTTTTTAAACACGCATACACCCAATGTGTACGTTGGTGCTACGGGCACGTTCAATACCAGATCATTCGAAGATTCAGAAGGCGACGATTCAGTATTTAATATCTCGGTGAGTCTCGTTTTCGTTGTATGTCGCACAAGCGCTCCTGCGCTTTAATCGATTTGGACGGTTCTTTGAATGCAGTTTTTTATCTTTTCACTCAGGGCGGCGAATCTCGTTGGTACCTCGTACAAATATATATGCAGTGTCGACTTCACATTATTAACTATACAGGTAGGGAAGTAATTTCTTTGGTGTACGGATTTCTGGGAGTCTTAATGTAAAACCGAGGGATTAAAGAATACTAATGCACATCGTTGTCCGCAGGCAGCCAGTTAAACAGGTGTGCCCAGGTTCATATCTTTTTCACTGATACATGGATTTATCACACTAGGAAGAGTGAGAGGTAATTTCTGGCATTCTTCATTAATTTTTAATTGTGTGTTTTGGGCGTCAGAGTCTTTAACGATATTATTATTTTTCAGTATAATTCTATGATTGTTTATATTGATTAGCGTGGTATTTTCTTGGCAGTTTTTATCTTCAGTGACGTCGCCATAGAACTTTATCGACACTGTTTCGTGTTATTGTCACAGCTCATAGTAAGTTGACACCTCTGGTTTTGCTGTTTGGCTCGTCAGCTCTCACGAAAGTGATCTGGTTTTACTTGTCTTACACTGTGGTTTTAGAGCTAGGGGTTCGCTTGCATTATTTTCTCTACTCTCTTCATTTATTTTGTGGTGAATTGGCTCATACACTGAGTTTTCTGTCTATAGAAGCATGTTGTCTTTTGTTTACTTTAGAGTTATTTATCACGGGCACATATTCATTATTCGTCTTCATATTGGTTTCTGTTCAAATCACATATCAGTTTAATTCTTCACCATGTGGGTGTATTGCCATGTATAATTCATATTCATTTCACCTTGTCTGGTCGTTTTACGCTGTTGTTCTTACAATTGAATGATCTGAATAAACTATACATTGATAGCATGCATAATTTTTCTTTACAGTGGCCCCTGAAGAAGGGATGAAAATAATCCCGAAATGCATTGGGCTGGGCTGGGTAATCCAGTCATAATATGTACTAGAGATGTTATTTTGATTTGCAAGTGCATTTGAATTCTTTTCATGTCATCATTGCAATTATTTGTATTCATTCGTATTTACTTTTTGTACTGTGATGGAATACTGACATGATTCTTAAAAATTCCAGTTATTATATATTTTTGCATAAATCGATGGAATGATTTGTTATCTTTGTTGTTTCAAAAATACAGTGAATTGTTGAATCTTTAATACACGTTGTGCATCCAGTACACTGGTGAACATAAGCCAGAACGGTTACTGATTAGATCACCCCAAGCCCCAACTGTAGTTTCTCCCTATGGTAAAGTATAGGGAAAAGTAAAAAAGTTTATTTAATTAAAAAAAAAGTAAAAATAGTTTTCTTTTAAATATTAATGTAACTAGTTTCCTGAAGCCTTGCGCGGAACGTATTGCCTTTCCTGCCTCTAACTCTTGGTGCGAAAAGCTGTCCGGTTTCTTTATAGACAAGATCCAAATGATCCAGGACAGCTTCGGGCCTAGTATCCAAGTGCAGGTGGAACACCCTCTCCAGACTGCCCCGGACCCAGACTCTGCCCGCACTTTCTTGACAGCTTTTACACCCATTCCCCTGTTGGATACATTGGCCATTCTCAAATCCCTTAAATCAGGTTCCCCAGCTGATCCTTGCTTAGCTAGGCAGTTAGCAGCTGCGGCGGAGGTGGTTAACCCTGAAGTGAATAATATCATCAATTTATCGCTTCAAACCGCTACGGTTCCACCGGAGTGGAAACAGGCGAAACTACTCGCCCTGTTAAAAAAGCCTTCCTTGAATCCTGCTACACTAGCCAGCTACCGACCCAACTCACTTCTCCCGGCTGTGGCGAAGGTGTGCGAGAAGGCAGTACACAAACAACTCTCCAAGTTTGTTGAGACTTCTGGTGCCCTCCACCCAGCCCAGTCGGGATTTAGGGCCTCATATAGTACCGAGACTGCCCTGGTCGAGATGTCGGAGGCTATTAGAGAATGCCTAGATTCAGGCGGCAGAGCGGCCGTGATTTTACTGGACCTCTCTGCCGCCTTCGACACGGTGCCGCATCGCCAACTCTTGGCCCGCCTCTCCAATATCGGAATTTCTGGCTTGGTGTGGGATTGGATTGAATCCTTTCTAGAGAACAGAACACAGCAGGTACGGCTGCCCCCGTTCTCTTCAGCATCAAGAAAGGTGACCACGGGAGTCCCCCAAGGTTCAACTTTGAGCCCCCTTCTCTTCAACGTATACGTCACGCCGTTAATCTATCTCGCGGAGGAGCTGGGTGCAAAGATCATAGCCTACGCTGATGATACCCAGCTCCTCTTTATGTGGAAGGAAGACGATCTGTCCCCTGATTTAGCCAAAAACTGTCTTGCAGCAGTTTTTAAATGGCTACCGCGGGCCCAACTCAAATGCAATGAGGACAAGTCTGTGGTCCTCCTCTGTGGGTCCTTCCCTCCGCACTTCAGGGTTGACCTTTGGCCAGCGGGTTACCCCACGCCTAAGTCAACGGGGAGTCCAGTGAAGAATCTGGGGGTCTGGTTCAGTGAGGACCTCAGATTCTCACCGCAGATAAAAAAAACTGGCCGGAGTGTGCTTCGGCACACTCAAATTACTTAGGAAATTCCTGCCATTGCTGCCTAGATCAGCAAAGGAAATGGTGACCCGCGCTCTCATTCTATCGCGCATAGACTACGCCAATGCTTTATACATTGGCCTTCCCGGCTATCAGCTGAAAAAGTTACAGACCATCCAGAATGCGGCAGCAAGAGCGCTGTTGGGCATGTCTGGTAGGTCTAGCACAAAGCAACATCTCCAGGATTTGCATTGGCTCCCGGTGGGACAGCGGGTCCTGTTTAAGGCTCTTACCCTTGCCCATGGTGCCTTATACAAATCCGGGCCCCCCTATCTCAGGAGACGTTTTGACTTCTATGTGCCTCCTAGACATCTACGCTCTGCAGGGCAATGCCTCGCCGTTATCCCTCGCTACCGCCTTGTTAGAACAGGGGGAAGCTCCCTTTCATTCAAGGCGGCCAAGGCCTGGAATGCCCTTCCCTACAAGCTGCGAAACACCCAAAACCTTAGGCTGTTTAAAAAGCAGTTAAAAAGCTTGCTCTTTAATTAACATCCAGCCTCGGTACACGCCCTTCTGTCTCCTTCAAATTGGTTTCCGTGCCGGGACACTCCTGAGTATCCGTGCGCGCTATAAATGTCGTATAACATAAATGGCATATTTATTTTTTAAATGTAGAACAAAATAAAAACAATGCTACAGCACAATTAACTTAATAAATTAAGAAAAATATTGTTCTGAAGATTAAATTTAAAAAAAAAATTCCATGTAAAATACATTTTTATTAGCCTTTAATAATTATTAAAAGTGATGTGTAGAATTAATTGAAAATAATGTAGTTATTTTTAATAAAGATTAATGTCACATTACTTTATAAATTCAAAGGTTGTTCAAATATTTTGTAATTAAATAATAAATATGTTTGAATTGTAGATATCTTTTTAACATTCAATTTGATCGTTTTACATTTTGAACTATTTTAAATAATTTAATTTATCATTATTTACAATGAGGTTTTATTTTAAGTCCCTACCTCCATTATTGTCGATGGGATAGTATTGCAGTACCAGTGGTTTGCCATGTGTGGTGCTGTTCTTACTCTAGCTCTGAGCTAAAGTAATTTACCACTGTTTTGGGTCTCTTTTGGTTTAAATAACTTTAGAAGTGCTGTCTGAATTGCAACGGGCTTACTCTTTAGTGAGTGGGTGCATCTCCCTCACTAAACCCCTCCCTAATTCTCCCTATCCCTTCCTTACTCCTCCCTAAACCCCTCTGATTTAGGGGCCGATTCCGATTCGGGCCGGAAATCTCTCCGACCGAGCCGGACCCGGAGAGATTTCCGACCGAATCGGACTCTAGCAGTCCGACCGAATGAGTACGATGCGCACGTATGCCATCGGACTCGATTCGGTCGGACTCCCATTGAGTCAATGGGAGCCAGTCGTACGACGCGTACACGGGCTCCCATTGACTCAATGGGCACGACGCGAACAAGGGCGCCCCCTACAGCGTGTTCGCGTCGGTGCGGGTCGCGCCGTACATGCACGTGTAGGGGGGACCCATGTGTCCCCCCTGTGTGCGACTCGCGTGCCTACGCTTCCAGGGGGTCCGACACGGACCCCCAAAGTGCGGCTCCGACAGCTCCTTGGAGCCGGACTGCGCGAGTCGGTCGGGAGCGGTCGCGATGCGCATCGTACTTACCCGGCCGGGGAACGTCTCCATTGCGCAGTGCGAGTCGTCCCCGTGCGAGTCGGTCAGAGCGGTCGGGTCCTGCGAACGAGTCGGTCGGAGATCTCGCGAGCGCACGCATCGTACTCGCTCGCCCGGACGCACGTACGATTCGGTCGGGAAATAGGGCTCCGAATCGGATCCGGTAAAGCCGAATCCGATTCGGAGCCCTACCGGCCGAGATCGGAATCGGCCCCTTAGTTGTAGTATTTTATTAGTATTAGTAGAGAACTACAAACTGCAGTTTGCGAATATGCCCCTTCGACTGCTACACCAAAAAAAGCAGAGAATGGAATCAGAGAATGGCACTGCAGTACCATGTAATTTACATACAAGACTAGTAAGAATGTGTGTATGGGTTGCTAAGTTTTACTTATACACTCTTAGGTTTAGGCACCACAAAATGTGACTTGAATGGGAAGACACAATTTTCTTTCTCTGCATCCAGGTTGATCATCTACCAATTTAGGAGCCAAAATCCATACCAATAAAACATACAGCTCCTTGCCATTACCAGCAATTCTTTATAACAAATAACACAGTCATTTATCTATGCTGTGCTGCACCTCAACAACTTTTACAAAGTAACATAGTTGCATTGTATGGTTCACCTACACTGGAATACTCTTACTGGATTTTAGAAGTGATTAGAATCTATCGGAGGATACCATGTTTGGATGCTTTCCGGACTTACAATTCTCTTTATTAGGTCTCAGTCACAGACTTGTTTCCAATATAGAATTGTCTTTAGGTCAGCCCCTTGTGCATGATTGGGTGACGTTAATGTCTATCTCACTTCCCTGCTCCAGATTTGATAGTTTTCCTCCCTATTCATGTGTATGTCTCACCTAAAAGCATTTCAGTCTCACAGTGTTCTGACTGGTTCTCTTGTATCCTTCCACTGCTAAGCTTGCTTGCATTCAGGGAACTATTTTTTTTGTTAGCACTCATGGGAATGCATATGTTTTCTAGTTCGCTCTCCCCCTTGTGCTGCTTCACCCTTTCACTTTCCCCCAACCATCGCCCTCTGTCTTTCTTCCCCACCCCCTCATAGCTCATCAGCTGCTTCCCACACCTCTCTCCATCCTGCTCACTGGTTTTTTAATCACCTCCACCCCTCACCCTACTTGCTCCCCCGCTGCTCCCCCGCTGCTTCCCCACCCTCCCCTCTTGGGGTCCCTTCTATGGTAATTTTCTGTTTTTATTAACTTTTTGCCACAAGCAGTGCTATTGAAAGGTATCTGTCTTTAAATATTTTTTTGTCATTTTTAATATGGAACTTCTATGAGTGTGCATATGCACGCACTCAACAGGCACCTATGAATGGATCTGTGTTATTTTAATAAACCCATTGATGGGTCAAAAATGGATACCTGCCAATGAGGCTTGGATGGCTTTGTTGTCTAACTCACTTTCCTGTGCCTGATTTGATGGCTTTCCTCCCTATTTTTGTATGTGTCCTTCCACTGCAGACATCAGACCTTGCTGTGCATTGCATGGAAGGGACTCTTTTCTTTTGCTCTCTTACTGCTCTCCATCCTTCTCCTCGCCCCTCTCTTCCCTCCTCACCCCACTTAGGATCCTCTTGAACCTAGCGCTAGCTTTCTTTTTTTTAACTTTTCACATGTAGCAAAAAAGGGAATAAGCATGTTATGGTTAAGACACCAAGTGGAGTACAATTAATACCTTCTGTGAATGAGTGTGACAGTTTTACTTTCCACTTGATCCACTAGTTACAGTGATACACCACTTCACACAGACCACACTCACGCTCTGTTTAACACTCTGCATCACTGCTTTTGATATTTACACTCTTAGCAAAATAATCTCTTACGAGAAAATATATATACATAATTGCATTGAAGATAGTTCTCCCACAAATCACAGTTATAAATATAACTTGCTGCTGATCATCCCTCTAAATTACAAACCTACCCCCAAATCTAGAAGCAAGCCCTCCTCCACCTCTCCCAAATGGCTGTCAAAACCAAAAAGCAGTGCATCAGTCACCACTGTCAGCTCTAGATGGGGTCAGGAGAGGGATCTGCCACTGATCCAATTTTGGTCGAGCAACCAAAACTCCAGGTCTTTTGCAGCCTCCTCCGAGATCAGGACATGGTCAGAAAGGTCCCCTTGATATTGAGCCCTCTGAGTCTTCAGATCCCACTGCAGAGCCCAAGTATGCCACCTGACATGCTTGACCAGCAAGATGTATAAGGCCATCAGTCCCGTGAGTTTCAGAGTCAACTTCACTGAAAGAAAAACAGAGGCTGAAAGATGGGCATCATAGCCTAAATGTCCTGCACTCTCCTTTTCGGGGGAAAGACACAAAACCGGATCGTGCCCAGAATGGCTCCAATGAAAGGGAGCATCTGCAAAGGAGTCAGATGTGGTTTCAGAAAATTGATAGTGAACCCAAAGGATGTCAAGAGATTTGCCATAATCTGGAGGTGGGTGATGACTGCCTGGGGCAAGCCTCCTTTAGCAGGCAGCTTTTGAGGTAGAGAAAGACTGGGACCCCTGACTTCCAAAGATGTGCTGTCACCACCACCATCACTTTTGTGAACACCCAAGGGGCGCTGGTAAGACCAAAGGGGATCACAGCGAACTGAAAATGTGCCTGTCCCACCATGAACCGCAGATAAGGCCTGTGGAGCCTTAGGACGAGGATGTGAAAATAAGCATCCTGCAGGTCCAATATTACCATCCAGTCTCCAGGGCTGAGGTCAGACAACAACTGGGCCTGAGTGAGCATCCTGAACTTGCACCACCAAAGGAAGTGGTTGAGAGGGTGCAGGTCTAAAATAGGACAAAGGCCTCCATCCTTCTTTGGCATCAGGAAATAGCCGAATAACAACCACGGCCCACTTTCTATGCAGACACCCTCACAATAGCCCCTTTGGACAAAACAGCTTGCACTTCATGGCATTAGATGGACAGATGGTCCTCCATCAGTTGTTCTGGGGATGGTGGAAGGTGCAGCAGAACAGCCAGGAAGGATAGAGCTTATCTCTTCTGGACAATTTGCAGGACCCACCTGCCTGATATTATGGTCTGCCAGACTGGTAAAATTCATTGGATCCTGCCTGCTATTGGGTGGCTGTGCTCCACAAAAGGCCACGCTATAAGGGTGTGGCCGGTGGAGCTGCTGGGGAGGGGGGGCAGTGGACTGACTGGTATGCTGCCCCTGACTGTGGGGTCCGTGGGTGGCGCAACCTCAGACACAAGATGGCTGGGAACCCTGCTGAGGCTGAAGTGACTATATTGGCGTACCCTGCCAGAGACACAGAAAGATCGCAAGGGCTGTAGCGGTTGGCATGACAAAGTAGACAAGCACAAGGAGTGCACTGTGGCCCTACTCTCTTTGTAAATTGTAGAGCTGAATGTGCTTTAGCCCCAAAAAGGTGAGTCCCTACAAAGTGCATGTCAATAAGGGACGACTGAACAACTCTGAAGAAACAGGTAGATCACAACAAGGTGTGTCGACGGATAGCAAGGCTAGTGGCACTGACTCGCCCAATTAAATCTGTGGTATCCATGCTACAATGGATAGTAAATTTGGCAGCTTCGCTGCCATCCTACATAGCCTGGGTAAGTACAGACAAGGTCTTCCGGCACAGAACTTGAACTGCAGAATCCACGAGAACGGGGGAATAGTGGCACAAAAGGAAACTGGCATTGACCAGCTAGAGATCCAGGAGGGCATGCTGGTTTGTCAAACTGGTGGAAGCTTCCACCAGCAAGCTCTTGGGCAAGGGTGCTTAGCCAAAAAAGCAGGGTCACAAGGGATAGAACTATGGTGCCTCGCAATCTGGCCATTTACAGGGAACCATAGCAAGGTTTGGCCCAGTCCACTAAGAGGACTTTGGTGAGTGCCTCATGAAAGGGCAAAAGGAGCTCAAGTATTGGTTTGCCCTGGCAGGAGGACTTCAGTTAGAACTTTGGTTTTGATTTTTTTTTAAACTTTAGCTGTCCTCTGCATAACCATTGCAAAGGAAGCACTTTCTTCAGTGGCAGGGCATGGGGGAGAGACTAGGCCAGTGTCAGGATAAATGTCACAGCCATTGGCATCCTGGAGATCTTCATACCAGTTTTCTTCATGGTACGGTTGCCCATATTCATCTATGCATCATACTTGTTATCAGAGTTCTTCCCAGATAAGGAATGAAAAGTATGAGACCTGCCCTGTGGGACCGGAACACTAAACAGCTTAGATGGAGTGGGCAAAGTTTGCAGCTCAATGGACACCAAGCGTGGCCTCAGTCAAGTTCATGCAGTGCTGACTCTGAGTTGGACAGCATGAATGGTTGTACCCTGTCCTTTGCCATCAACGTTCTGGGAACCGGCATGGAGCCAGATGTGGAGATGTCCGATAGAGGTCCGGCAATGGTGTCAGAGGGTTCAACTGTTGCCGAAGACAATCTCGCCAGTGGTATCCAAGATAAAGGACCACTCAGCTCTGTGGGGCCCACAGGCACACCAAATTGTTGTTGGAAGGATTCCAAAGAGACACAGCATGGCCAGGAACTCTTGGATCTGCCTTGATGTTGCAGATGGCCCCAGAAACTCAGGTTGTGTCAGGACAAGTTGCTGGATTGGCCCAACATCAACCAACTTCAGAAGCGAGATCAAGAGGCATGGCAACACCCTTGCGCCATCTCAGGTGTTCAAGAGAGGCGGGAAGGAGCTGACTCCCACTTTGATTTCTTATGTTTTGTCTTCCACTTACCCTAAGATTCAGCGCACAATGACTATCAATCTCTGGATCGACTCCTGGAATGGGAATGGGACAGAGACTGACCTTTGGATTTGGACTGGTCTCGTCGTGGAGTCTTCCAATGCCTAGCTTTGCTTTGCAGGCCTGAATGGCCCTACCCCGGGCACCACAGGCAAACCAGATGCAGATCTGCCACAGACATTTGCTTGCAACAGTCCTTACCAGGTTTAAATAACAACAAATCCTATGCACACGCACTCGAGTATAAGAAGTGATAAGACACTGTTCTTGCAATTCACAAATGAAGACGAAGTCCTGGACGGTTGTGGTTCTTATTTAATGTAGTGTTCTTGCGCAAAACCAGCCAACACGTGTTTCGTCAGTGGGTAGTCACCCCCTTGACTTCTTCAGGGCTTTCAGCAACAATGACTGGTGTTTAGTACCTCTCCACGGGTGATATTTCCGACCCGGTTGGTCATGCAAAACACTTTGAAATCGTGTAGTTAAAATAGTTCCAATCTCTGATCCAGAGAGTGTCTGGTCCGAGCCTCTGACATACACGATAAGCCCCTGGTGCGTCGCTCCCAATACGAGTGCCAACAAGATAAGAAACGGATGGCAGAATAAACCGTCTGTTTAGATTAAATTCCAAACTTTGGCGAGTACGCCAAAACGTCCCGTGTAATCTCGGGATCTCAGTCAACCGAATACCAGGTTTAAACCCTGCCAACTTGGAAGGTTCTATTTCCCTTGCACACTGTGTAAAATTGAGTCAAACGGGGCTCGAAAGAGACAACATGTAGCTCCGGATCCATGTCTGGTGGTGCGGAAAGAAACAAACTGAAGTCAGCACATGAGAGTGGCACCTATATTGGCTCTGCACGTCACTTTCGGAGCCAAATTGCGTTAGTGCGGAGACGCATGCCATCACCTGACGATGCACAGAGGTACTGCTAAAAATTATCTGGATCCAGTCTGACCCCTGGGAAAGTATTCATAAGGTGAGGAATCTGCAGTTAGAAGTCTCTATCAAAAATGTATTTATCGAAGATGAATATTGAAGTACAAGTGTAAAGCTACAGTTGCTTCTAACAGCAAAGGAACTGAGATAAAATGGAAAATAGACAACATGAGCAATGACAGAAGCAGAACGATCCTCTGCTCTAATAATATATGACACAGAGAGGATTCAAAGTGCAAATTCATGTTCTGGGAATCAATGATGTGGATTTCATGGGATTTGTAATGGTATTTATGCACCTGTGTCTGAAGCATAATTTACTTTATACACAGTTTTTTCATTCACTCAAAGGAGCTGTATGAAACTAATGATATTATGGCACGCCACTACTTCCATGGATGATGAGGACACAGGAGCAGTGAAGCAGACGCTTTACTGACAACATTGCACACATACCTCTTCTGTTACCAGGCAACTAGTTTCCCTTCACCTTGGATAACTTCAGATTGATTTGGTTAAAGTGGGTCTGACAAATAAATAGCACTTCTTCCTTCCTATTAGTAACCTGTGGCAGTTTGGGTAATAGACCAGAAAGCAATTTTGCATCGTTTGAAAAAAAAAATGCTTTTATTTATGTTTACCTCTACTAGAGATTCGATCTAGGAACTGCTTTACAATTTAAATGTATAGAATACACGAAAGCACTGCAAGGAGTTATTCTTTGTTTGCCACCTTGTAGCAAATATATATCAGTCTCAGGCAGTTTTGGATTTGTGACAAATTAAGTATTACATATAATGCACTGTTTCTTACTTATCAAGATAGAGGCTTGTTATGTGTCTTGCTGTCTTTGTGGTAGTAACACTGCACCTGGTATTTTCTAATACCGCAGAATGCAATATTTATCAGGTGTGGAATTACCACATCATTCCAAATTTTCTGCTGAAATTGGGGCACACCAAGTGGAATCAGTTTTACAAATTCATTACCATACGTCTTGCCTCTTTCAGAGAGGTTTCCCTGGTGCCAGCCGTTAACCAGGTGCTTCATAGTGGGATCAGAACGGGGGGCATTACTGTATTTCTCACCGCATAATCTGCAAACCAATTCGGGCACTAACTTCTGTTTGCACTCAAATCGGGGTTACAACAAAACTCTGAAAGAGGGCCTATAATGTTTTTTTAAAGATAAATCATTTCAATTTAGCCCATCTGAGATAATGAATGCATCGACCCAATTAATGAAAACGATATTAAATGTAGATTTACATCTACTGCAGATTTATTACTTTACATCTACTGCAGATTTATTACTTTTTGTAAACTTTCCAATAGGTATGCCAGGCGCAGGCTTACAGGCATACGCAGGGAATGTCATGTGACAATTCAAACAGGGTCTTATTCCCCCTGGTTTGAGTTCTCCATAGAGGAATTTGATGCGCATAGGACTAAATTTACCTCTGTGAATAGGGTCCTATGTGTTTAATGCGCGAACTTTGAAAATAAAGTCAGGCTACTGGGTGGGGAGCGAATAGTTAGCTTAATTTTTTTTATTTTTTTTAAATCATGCATTGCCTATTTTAAGATTAATCTTCCCATACTTCAGTTTAAAATAATATTAGTGAATATTTATATGTAGCACCAATCAATTTGAATGGTTTCTCAGCGCTCAGTTAGCAAGTGCTAATATTTCTTAACAGTACCTATTAAACCTCTGAACTATTCTGAAAATAATCACGGGACTATCAAATGTGTGGTAACTTCATAACAATAGCCACTTGCGTGCCAAGTACCAAATAAAGATAATAATCCAGAAAGGTAGATATGGTCCTTGTGTTTTGTTCTAAAGGTTCCATGAAGATCTTTCAGTAGACTCTCAACACACTCAGCTTTCTTTTAGGATGACTTAGCAATGGATATGCAACGGCATGCATGTCTAGAAATTAGTTGTGTACAGGAATAATAAATCTATTCTATGTATTGTTGCCCAGGGCAGTCCCATTTGTTAAATGACCACTCCCCAAGCGATAGACCCAAAGGCTAGAACAGCAGGAGGCAGAGAGCTACACCTCTTTTAGAGCATTTTGTTCACTGAGGGTAGAATATTCCAAAATTACCAGGAGGAAACAGAAAGACAAATATTGAAATGCTGGAGCAAAGGCATATGCCTGTAAAAAGCAAGTTTAAAATAGTATAAGAAGTGGGCAGGTCCATAAGAGTACAAGGCCAAGATTATTAATAAACTTCCATCTACCATGGGGACCACAATGGACCGCATTTTCTTCTGGAAACTGCTTAAAATTGAGTTGTTCCACCAAGCTTGTGACTAAGGGGCCAATGTATATTTCAGCAGACAGCCCATTGTTCCGTAGGTAGATTACTCTGTCCCTCTAGTGGAGGGACCTCAAGCCAAATTTATAAATGACGACCAAGCTGGCAATAATTTATAAAGCATTGACAGGAACCGCCATCATGGCGGTGCCAGTCAGTGTATATTGCTGTTAGGTGCGGGTTTATGTGACCATGAAAAAACCCTGAACCAAACAGTTTTATTTTTTTATTTAAAAAAAAAAAGAAATTTTAAAATTAAAAAAAAGAATGCTCCCCTGGCCATGGGAGTCATATCCCAAGGCAGGAGGCACATTATTCACATTTCACTGTCCTTCACCTCCAGGGTTTACCAGGCGGTGGCAGACAGTAAAAAAGATGGTTACATGTCTGCCCATCTAAATCGGGTGGGCAGACATGCAGCCATTTCTCTGGCTATGGCGGTAATGAAGCAGTCACTACCGTAGCCAAACTGAAGGTCCGCTCGCATCAAAGGATGGACCTTCATGTTGGCAGGGTGTACACTCCATCACTGTTGTGATGGAGTATACACAATGTGAATATATAAATCGACACCGAAGAACTGACTACTTCAGACAAGCTAAGACACGTGCCTGCTGGCTGGATTCATACTGTGTGCAATCAACACAAGCGTACCAGCAAGGACTTTAGTCACAGTTAATGGTCCTTCATTCATTAACATTCAGAGAACCACAGGAAAATAAATAAAAGTGGTTTTGTGCACTTTGAAAGAGGCAATGAATCTAGCAGAGAACTAGGGGACTAAACTAAGCTAACGCTGTACGCTGTACCAAGTAATATGAGAATATTGGTTCACCCTCCGCTAATTGACCTAAATTGCCTAAGTAGGTGCTTTAACTATATGTTCCATCATAAACAGCCACCCATTTTGGACTCCACCAACCCAGTATTTTGAACAAAAGATACATTAGTAAGTATTGGAGTAGACCAATGGATCCAACTTATGATGTAAAAGAATTTAGTGTGTTCTAGATACAAAGCTGGCACCATAATATAAAGTTTAAAAGGCATTTGAGACCCTTCTACTGACAATGCTGCAGGTGAGATCCACCATGTGTCCCATGACCTGAAACCTGGGACATATCTGTGTTTAGAAGTTCTGAGAATAGTATGGGCTTGCCTCTGTCTGGTTCCCTGCATGCCAATATCTGTGTGATTCAGAGTTAATGCGCAAATAATGAAGAAACTCTGACCACTGCAGGATTGATGCAGGAACTGTGGGCAGGTGAGTTGGTGAAAGGAATGAATCACCACATCTCACTAACTGAACAACTGTCAGTCTGTACTACCTTGAGGTCATGGGGGACTTCACCATCTTCTTAAATTTGAGTACATGGTTCTCACTATCACCTAGGATCCTCTCCCCAGGCATTCAGTTGAGCAAATGTGACAGATGTTTGCTGGAAGAACTTTGCCCTCCTGCATAAAGCATCATCGACTGTTTTTGTAGAGGTAAGGAGATGATGAAGCTTTTACAACTAAATTGGGGAGGGACAGACTGTTCATAACTTCATAGTAATGGAATCCCTTAAATAAGGGCCATACCTATCTAGTATCAGTGCGAAGACAAACCATTAATACCGATCATGGTGCCATGAACTTCATAAGTGAGTTTCTGATGTATACTTCTAACCACATATTTCCCATCTTTAGAATAACTCCAGGATCCAGATCCTTTTCACAGCAATAATCCACTTGCCGGTAGGTAGAATCATGAGGCCCTGCGTCGACTACGTTCTGCCTCAGAAGTGATGGGGTGAAGCCGATCTAGGCCCTACCCCTGCATGCTGATGTAATTTCCATTCTTTCACGCCTTCAGATTCTGATCCAGAGCTCTGCACTTCATTTTCCTTCTTGTATGACAAACGTTTTGCCATTGATAGTTTTTTTCTCAAAACCTTAAGGCCAGTGTGCAAGGGAACAATATCGCTCCAAAGATTAGAGGATTTTAACCATGCAACGACTGTCACAAACAAATGTCTGTGACAGACCAAGAGTATGCCTTCGGTTTATGGGATCAGGACATGACTAAGTCAAAAGAACAAGTGCAAAGCATTGAGAAGAACCAAAACAGTTGAACAAGAAAGAAACACGACACAATGAATTCCTAAACCAATTTATAATAATAGCTCTTATCTTATTTTTATGAATTTTTAGATCCAAAATGAACAAAACCTACTGGAAGTTTTCAAATATATATATTATTAAGCAAATAATAAATCACTGCTTTTCATTCAAACCGCAAAAAAGCATTGGCAACTACCCGTGACTTGGAAAACTTTTGAAAACTTTTGCAAAGTTGCGTTTGAGTACTCTGGCCCACTTTGAGTGACCAATTCCAACAGGGAGCAAGTTACAGGGACTAAGAAGGCTTGGCGGGACAGTTACTTTGAAGTCAAAGCATTCTCCTGTCCCGCTGTCGGCTGTATGTTTGAACCTCCATAGAGATCAATGGAGTGGTCCTGACACAAGAGATACAAGATGCTGAAGGATGCTGATCCCGTGACAAGGGTCTTCCTGGGGCCATCTCTCAGTCCACAGATACAGTGGGGTGACTTTGGCCAGAGGGGTCAATGTCCCTCAAAGTCTGGTTGAAGTTGCCGAGCCAAAAATCAGTTTCCACTAGTCTACTGGTCTCCAGTTAGAGTGAAATCAGTGGTTTCCTATAACCAAGGCTGGTGCATGTTTTCAGTGACCTAACTGCACTCCAACAACTCTCCTGAGCAGAGCAGACTTGGGTGCAATTTTTGATCATTGAGACTTCGTCTCCCAGGCTGCGCTCTGGCAGTCAGTGACAGCCGAGAAATGTGGTGACCAAATCACCAAGGCAGGCTTCTTCAGCTTTTGTGGGCATGGAGCTGTGGAAGGAAGTTATGACTCTTGGAGTCACTTCTTCTGTCTGGGGCTCAGGGACAGTGTTTCTAGAACAGGGCACAACAGGCACAGTCCTTTCTTTGCTAGCCCAAGGATCAGCAGGTGCAACCCAGTCTTTAGTGCAGCCTGTCTCTGCCGGGTCCAGGAAACAGCAGGGCAGTCCTTCTTCGGGTTCTCTCTCGAGTGCAGACGTGATCCGAGGTCTAGGTGCCAGGGGTGCCAGTTTTATGCCAAGGATTAGCCCTCTGAGGATGCGGTGACTAGTAGCCAATGAGCTACCAGATCCCCTCCCATCTGATGACGACTTCTAGCATCTAGCTATCCCAGAGTACAATATTCTGCCCACTGCCAAGATGGTAGAATCCTTCACTCAGTGTGTGGAGCTAGTTAGCCCACCCTAGAGGTCCAATGGCGACTTCTCCTTTGAAACTCACCTTTTGGGTTCACACTCTGTTTGGCCTTCCTGAAATGGACAGGTAGCACCTCTTCCAATGACAGGCCCTTTGTGTTCCTTCCTGGAAGTTGTTCACACATCTCCCCAGGAGGGCAGAAGGTTGTCTCATGGCTAGCAACCATAAAGCGTAGCTGGAAAACTTGGGCAACAGAGTGGCAGTGTTTTAAAGTTGCCTTTTACTTAAAAGTTACATTAAATTGGACTTGGGCATCAAGTCCAGTTTAAGGTAATGATTCTTTTGATATGTTGAAGTGCCAACTTTAGTAGTTCCATTCAGAAGCTAGCACAGCTGAGTTGTCAGTGTGTATCCTGTACTCACCAATGGGGTTACTAGCCTTTCTATAGCAAAAACAACACTTTGGTTTTTTTTTGCTGTTAAGACACATAAAAACACATTCTACTTTTTAATATACAGCACACTGCCTTAGGGCTTGATAGGCCTGCTTTAGGGGAGACTTATATATATGTAAATGGAAGATCTGGACTTCGTCAATAGTTTAAATGGCAATGTTGAGTTAGCAGTTTGAAAACTACTACAATGGAAGGCTGAGAGTCTTGCTTTGGTTTGCCACACTTGTGATTACACAATAAATGCTGCTGCCCATGAGGGACTCTTTAACTTACAGACCATGGGGACCCCTGGTACCATATACTAGGGACTTATAAGTAAGTTAACTTATGACAATTGTGGGTAGGCAAGCCAATCACACTTACACCTTTTAAGGGTCAGAGCACTGTCACTGAGGCCTGTTTGGCAGGGCTTCAGTGTATTCTCAGAGTTGAAAAACCATCAGCATCAGTCCAAACCTTTGGGGTTGATCATGAAAAAAGAAGCATATCCTTACATGGCCCCCCCCTGGTGCAGGTCTTAATGGACAACACCACTGCCATGTGGTACTGCAACAAGTAGAACAGAGTAGCGTCCTGAGTCCTGTGCCAAGAGGCACTCTAACTATGGAATTGGCTGGACTGTCACAGAACATTCCTGGTTGTGAACTGTCTGTAAGGATTGTTCAACACAATGACAAATGAACTCAGCAGATGGAACCTGGCGGATCATGAATGGGGACTACATCCCAAGGTGGTGCAGAAAATCTAACAACCAGGTGCTGCTGGTGTTTAAAAGCGTGAGCGTCATTGACCTGCCTTCAAGGGGGAGGAGGAGAAGGAAATTCGAGCAGTTAGGCACAGAGACTCGTGATAAATGAACCTAGATTGCTTTTTTTGTGAAGGATTGGTGTGAGGACTGAAGAACCTAGCGCATGAGTTGAGGTAAGTGCTTGTCCTGCAGGCACAAGCCAGAGCAGTGACATCACAGTGATTGGCACTGAAAGGTTAAGCAGTGCTGAATTTCTTTGCATTTGGGCATTATAGCTGTGGCCCAGGGTGGGCTCACTAAAACTTTATTCAAGTAATGGATATTGGGTGGAGCAGGCCATGAGGACAAGGAAGGAGTGAGTGGTAACCACCTCACTATTGGCTCTACCTCCTTCACTCTCACCCACTGCTGGTTTGGTTATTGATGCTAAGGGGCAGGCTAGAGGAGAAGTCCAACATCTCTTCACTCTGACTTTAGGTTTCACAAACTCGAGAAGTGCTGTAGAGCACGGTGTCTTTTTGCTGAAGAAAAGCTGTTGTTGAGGAAGAGCCTTAAGCGAGCGGTACCATAACTTTATTTACATTGTGAACAGCCCACAATCTCTACTGAAGGCGCTAGTGCCTTCAGCTGCACTGCTTGTTCAGTAAGAGCAAGCCACCTGTGACTGCAGCAATAATCATGCAACCAGCAGATTCATGTTTTATTGTTGCTGCAGTCCTCTAGTTTAAATGAAAATTATGCACATCTCTAGATTATTTTGTTATTCTTTGTCCAGTTGTGCTGTGAACATAAATGACTGAAAAATAGGAGTTCTCTCCAATGTGTGTCAAACCAGCGTAGTAAATGAGCACTGACATGTAGATCTTTTAAAAAAGCATCAAAGTTAACAGCTGACGGTAAACATTTATTTTTTTCCTACAGTGCATTAGTATATTTCCAGGAATGAAACACCCTCAAATTATTCTCTCCCAGGAGAGACCATTTTGAGTTTGGCTTTATGAATAACGGTAATGGAATATGGTGTGAAAAATGAATTTGCCGGCCTGATGACTGAGCCGACAGCTTCATGCTTCAGGAGTGGATTTTTGCCCATCTTTAAGGGCACTTGCTGTTATCTGTAATTTGGTGCTGATGGGAAAGTAATCCAGCCTTGACAGAAAACTCTTGAATCAAGCAGTGCATTGCGTGATGGCAAGTAGGTTCGTTCAGCAAGGCACTGTTATCTTTTCACAGGTTCCATTACAATGATTTACTAATCTGAGGCCTAGACTTTCTGCCATAGCTTGATTACGCAAAGGCGCGCAAAGCAATGCATAGGCATTTTCTTTTTTACAAATGTATTTTGTTTGATAAAGGTGCCTTTTTTTTTGCAGCTTAAAAAGCAATTTGCGTTGCTATGCCACACTTTGGGGGCATATTTACAACAAAGTGGCGGAGTGCTGCGTTAGCCTTCCTGGCTTAACGCCGCCCTACGCCATCACCTTCACAGCCTGAACTAGAACGGGCAGCAGCTCTGCAGGCAGTGGCGGACATCATGCAGGAGCACAAGAAAATCTCGGGACCCGAGTCCTCTTCAGACCACAAATCGGTGATGTCTGATTCGATGTCCTCACATGGCGGTGACACTGGACTCCCAGTGGTTACACCTCAAACAGCAGATGTGGCCCTGCTGATACCGGGACAGTGGAGTGTTTGGGGGGGAGATGGTAAAGGGAGGGGGGTTTCCGAACCACATCCTGTATCCTCATGTGTTTCATGTCTGCATTCCATAGTATGTAACTCTGATTGATCGCTAGAGAGACTTGTGGTCTGTTCATTGTGTACTGGGCCAATAATGCACAGACTTGGCATGCTCGTCTTGGCCCGCACATCACAGAGGGGCCCTTGTAGGCCGACTGGGGGAGGTATTCATCCAGAGTATGCTTGAAACCTTTGGTTTGGACAGCCAGCCGTTGCTGTGCTGCCCTGGGGATGGGGAGTTCATATTTGAGGGTTGTGTCTGTTATTCCTTTCTTCTTTCATCCTTTTGTTTGCACAGGGAATGCACAACATGATACAAGATTGGGGGGCAACGAGTGGGGGGATCCTAGGGGACTGTGGAGGAGGTGGCGCTTTGTATCCCTGCATGGCTGACCACGAACATGCTTAAACATTTATATCATGGAACATTAGGGGGATGGCATTGGCCTCCAAGAGATATAGTATTCATAGATACCTCCGACGGAGGGGGGTACAGGTGGCTATGCTTCAGGAGACCCACTTGGTTGGAGCTGAAGTGATCGGTTGAAATACAGATGGTGAGGCCAGCTTTATGCTACTTCCTATTCAGCTTATGTCAGGGAGACTTTAATATGGATTAGGGTGGGGATCCCCTTGGAGCTCACCCACTCAGTTATAGGCAGGGACGGTAGATATGTTTTTGTGGAGGGCAGATTGTTTGGGAGGGAGGTTACACTGGGGAGCATTTATGCCCCGAACCAAGACCACATTCCTTTCTCCACTCTCTCTCTACTCACATGGCGGGCCTGTCGACTGATAGCCTACTGCTCGGGGCGATTTTAATTGTGTGCTGGATGTGCTGCTGGACTGCTTGACTCCCCCGGTGGTGGGGATGGGAGTGAGCCGGCTGGCGGAGGGGCTGTGGGACTGGATGGGTCGGTGGGGAATGGTGGATGTTTGGAGGGCCCAGCCTGGAGAGGAGAGTGACTTCTCATACATCTCCCATACCCATAGCCTACATACCCGGATAGATCGGTTTATGTGCTCTCAAAGGCTTGCCCAACAAGTTGTGTACTCTGAATACTTGGGGCGCACCTTATCCGATCACAGTCTTGCTTGGGTTTCAGCCGATCGGGGAGTGCCCTCCGGTCCCCACGTGGCGGCTTAGTCCTACCTCTCTAGAGGACGCTTGCTACAGTGATTCCCTGGCGGGGGTGATCTCTGACTATTTCACCCAGAGGCTCCGCATCCTCAAGTATAGTGGAATGGGAGTCTTTCAAAGTTGTGATCCGGGGTCATTGTATTGGTCAAATGGTCGGTGCCCAGATGGAGTTGTGCAGGGAACTCCAGACGCTGGAGGATAAGCTACATACCCTGGCTAATGCCCTCGGCACCAAGCCAGAAGTGTTGGATGAGCTCCAGGAAACAAAAGAACAGTATAATATTACCCTGGAGAGTGTGCGAAAACCACGATTACAAACAGTATATTAATAAGGCGCAAGGCCGATTACTAGCGTGGCTCATTAGACCAGAAACCCAGGGGGCCTACATCACACACATCCAACGGAGGGACGGTCTGCCTCCATATGCACCCACGTCCATTAATAGGGAGTTTTGCTGTTATTACGAGGGCCTGTATGCCGCCCCAAGATCTCTCTTGACAGAGGCTATGCTGACCTTTTTAGCGGCTACAGGGACCTGGGGGGTCCAGTCACAGTGCAGGAGATCCGGGTGGCCATTAAGGGGATGGTGGGGGGCAAGGCACCAGGCCCAACGGCCTCCGGCTGAGTTTTATGCAACTTCTGCCGGGACCCTGGCACCGCGGCTGGCAAAAATTATACGCAGATTCTTGGCAGCTTGGTACGCACCCGGTATCCACCAATGACGCTGTAGTTATTCCCCTTCCCAAGACTAAGACACAAGGAGCCCAGGTCACTGAGTTTCTCCCCTCTCCATGTTGAGCTTAGACTTCAAATTTCTTAGTAAGGTGCTGGCCCACCGACTACTTCCACATATGTGGGCTATGATCCATGAGGATCAAAGTGGCTTTATCCCCACCCGTAACACCTCTCAGAATCTTATACGGCTTTACCATTTGATGTACCACCCTGAGGCCCTCACAAAACGTGATGCAGTGCTGATGTTAGTAGACCTTGAAAAAGCGTTCGACACAGTGCGGTGGGACTATCTCTTTGGGGTGATGTCACGGATGGGTCTAGAAGAGAATTGGAGAAGTGGGTCAAATTGTTATAGACCGCTCGATTGCATGGATTAAAACTGGCGTCATGCTCTCCCCACAATATAGGGTATGCCGAGGCACGAGACAGGAGTGCCCTTTGTACCCGTTGCTGTTCGCCCTGGCCATTGAGCCTCTTGCGGAGCTCTTTAGACAGGAAGGCGGGGGCTCTGGAGTGATGGTTGAGGGGTGGGAACACATTATCTCTCTTTATGAAGATGATATACTCCTTTTTTTGAGTGATGGAACCATGGGTGTGGCCGAAGTTCTAAGGTTCCTCCGGGAAAATAAGACCAAGACAAATATATGCCCAATGTCTCTGGGTGCGGCTCAGCCACCGGGCCTTCCTACCGACCTGATGAGGTCGCCTATTTCCTTTCGATATCTGGGGATCCAGATTTTTCATACACTGAGACGATCTCCTTGAGGCCAATTTGGGAAAAGCTCTTCATTCTCTGAAGTCCTGTGTCACCTTCTAGTGCTCCCTTAAGCTTCCCATCATGGCTAGAATATCGATCACTAAAATGGTCATGCTCCCGAGGCTCCTGTATGTTTTTTACAAACCTGCCGGTGGAAATGCCAGTCTCATGGTTCAAGCAACTGGACACTTTGTTACGCAATCTGATACAGAATGGTGGCCGGCATAGGGTATCACTGGCTGTCCTCTGGCGCCCCCTGGAAGACGGTGGCCTAGGTGTCCCAGATTTTGAACTTTATATTTTGGCCTCACAACTCCAGTGGATCTCATTGTGTCTTGACGGCGCTAATCAAAGCAAACTGAGGCTGACTGGACTCTCGGCACACATGGAGGATGTACTGGCAAAACTACTCTGTTCTTCAGTGGCCATTCAGCACCCAGAAGTGTTGCTATCTGTGGCATTGAAATGTTGGCACAAATGCGTTTTAAAGACCGCGGGAACACCATTGTATGATCCGGCACTGCCCGTGGTGGGTCTTCCTCATGGTGAGCGTCTCCCATAGTTTACTGCTGGGCAATTACCGGCATGGACGAATGCTGGGTTGGTTACGGTGTGGGACTGCTACCAGCAGGGCACCCTATTACCACTGTAGGACCTGATGGAACAGTATAATCTGCCATTGGGCCACTCCCTTATGTACGAGGCACTGACAGAAGCATTTCGCGATTTGTGGGCTGAGGAACGGGAGGAACCCACGACGCATGGAGTCTCGATGGGTGCAGCCAGTCACCTGGTGACCTGGTTTTACAAGTCTCTCTCAGCAATGGTCCGTAACCCCTTGAGCACTCTGCAGGACAGATGGGAGAGGATACTACAACAAGAACTATCAGACCACGAGTGGCAGAGAATATTGGCCTACCCCAAAAAAATCTCCAGGAATACGAGGTTGAATTATCTCCAATTTAACTATATACACATGACTTATATAACGCTGCATAAAATCTAGGTGGTCTAAAGAGGCGAGCCTCGCCCCTGCCCCCGTTGCGGGCATTTAGATGCTGATTTTGCCCATAAGGTGTGGTATTGCCGTAGACTGCGACCCTATTGGGAAGCAATACTTGCCACACTGGAGGCTGCGTTTGGGCATTCCCCCCCTTGTTCCCTGGAGACTTGTGTTCTGGGGCTGTTCCCGAGGCCGAACCCACGGAAAGTTGTCACAAGGTTTATCAACCTGGCACTGGCGTTAGCTAGAAGATGCATCGCTAGGACCTGGAAATCGGCGGTCGGACCAGGGGTTCAGACCTGCAGGGCAGATGTAACCCAGTGGGCAAGGGCGGAGGAGAGGGCGCTAGTCAGGGAAGAGGCCAGAGGGGTGCGGATCCGCCCCATAGCAGATTTATGGACTGAGATGTTGGTGATGTAGGAGCACCCAGAGTGTGGCCTCTGGGGGGATCTGGAAGTGAGTGCTGACTCGCTTGAAGAGGGGGAGGTTGAGGTGCCAGGAGACCAGAATGCCGAGACAGTTGCAGGATGAAATAGGGAATACGCCTAAGACCCTGGCTCTGATACAAAAGCTTGCCGTAATGAATGGAGACGAACACACGCCCCCCGATTCAGGACAGACAGTGTTGGCATGGCCACAGGGGTCTTTCATTAAGACACCAGAAGGAGACAGCCCAGCGATGGGAACCTGGCCCCTTCTACCCCCGTCCCCTGCTGTTGCTGGATGCCGCCTGCCGGTATTCCGAGTTGGCAACGCAGAATTGACTGAGTCTTCTCTTTGTGCATTGTTACCCTGTTTTCTTGTGTTTTTGTCCCGTATATTTTACCACTCCTTGTTCTATAACTGGCACTTCACTTCTCCTCAAATATCATATTATGTTCCTCATTTTAATGTAAGTGCACCCCCCTTTTTGTAAAAACAAGGGGATATTATCTGGGAACAGCAGCGGGGTAAATCAATAGTTACAACTGGATAAGACCGAATCAGAATGTTAGATATTGATAATGTGACTGGACCGTGTTTTGGTTGGTTTATTACTACGTGACACACTGCTGTAATACGTTAAAAAGCAAAATGCCAATAAACAAAACTTTATAAAAAAAAAGGTATGGCTCTGCTCTGTGTTTTCCCCTATGCACAACACAGTGCAGAAAAATGTAGTTACAGCACTGCATTGCGTTAAAAATACTACATTTGCCTCGAAGAGTTTTGTAACAGTGCTCTTCGTTTTCGTAAAGATACCTCAGAGAAGGCATTAGCATCTGAGGACTGAAGCTGTTGGAGTCCAGTCAGATGAGGAGACTATCCCCTTTCAGACATTCTTCATATGCTTGAGCTAGTCCTTTTGTCGACTGTCCGAACAGATCTGCCCTGACAAGTTTCCTGGAATGAATGTCCTCAGCTTCTGCTCTCAGCTGTCCAGAATGTTGGGCCTGGAGCTAACATGGTGGAACTGGTGAGCACAGGTCAAGCAGAGATTATAGGTAGGCATGCAGTGAGTGCCAGTCCTTGCCAATACTCCCAAGTGTTTTTCCACTATCCACTGTGAACAATATAACGCATTTTAAATGTAATTATGGATTCCTCCATGAACCGTGGAGGACTTTCAGGGCTGTTTTGATGTAACCTTGTTCTGTAGTCTCTGGAGCCTCTCAACTGCTTTTTTCAAAGGCCTGTATGGATGAAATACCGCTAGTCCAGACGAGTCGTCAGGATTCTTCTGAGCTCCATTTAGTGTGATTTTTTAAAAATATGAGATAATTGTCTATAGCAAGTTCAGTTCCTAATAGACACCTGCAATCACAGCATTAATTTAGGACTATTGTGCCTGAAACAAAAAATATTTCAAAAGCGGGCAGTTAATGAAAAATACTTGAAAATTCCACTTGTGACATTTTTCACTTCAGAAAATGGGACACAGAAAAATAAGAGACAACTTCAAAGTTGGAAAAAGTCAGATTGCAATAAACACATACAATTTTTTCCATTCATCCGTTCTTTTACATTGCTTACAAGTGGCCCATGCAGTATTTAACAACTTCAGATAGTTCAGTTTTTTAGTAGAAGGTTAGATTTTGTAACTTATAGTTTTTCTTTTACGTACAGGCTAAAAAATAACAACATATAAAATGCTTCTGGCCAACAAACATATGACTGTCTGAAGATGCCATACATGACACGGGTCACATGAACATATCCCCTGTTGTAATTGGCCATGTTCACTTGATGTGTATTCCACTGGCCCTATTGCTTATCTCTCATTGCACCGGAATCTACACAGTCCTGTGTCCCTGAACAGTGCACCACTCAGTTCACCTCTAATGCAGTGCACTCAGTGATTACTTAATTTACAAGAACCAGTACTCCACTGATGTGGAGCATGTACTGCTTACATAAGCATCCCTGCCGACTCACATGGTGCCACCCGATATCATCTTCCTTCACGCGGTCATTCGGGGAGGAGCCAATATCACATAGTGGCAAGGAAAATGAGCTGGAAACCACTACAAAAAGTAAATTTCCAGCTTCTCTTTCGAGGCTTTGACCAGCCGATGCCCATTAAGGGAAGAGAAAGCACCTAAGAACATCAGCACCAGCCTCAGCAAGCTTTCTGTATGACTTGTGACAATTGAAGGCCATAAATTTTGTTTTCGTGCTATTTATGACCAACCCCCGATTATCACAAAAAAATTGGAATCTGTTAAGTAGACGTTGTAACCCTGCTGGTGTCTTAGACATCAAAGAAGAACAGAAAAAGTGTTTTTCTGATCAGATACAGATTTTGGAAAGTTCTTAAAATCCTCAACTCAGCAGACAAGTTATCGATCTTACAAATACAGATGTAACCAAATCTGATTAAGACCATATAATAACTTTGTTAGGTCTGTCTGTATCTAATCATTCTGGTGTGCGGATATGTTTCTGCATAATGTATTAGTCTTGGATAGTGAATAGATCTCCATCATCAGTTGTGACTATACACTTAAACTATCATTGTGAGTAAGTTTTTCAACATCTATGACAATAGACTGTGATTAAAAGAGTCCATCACGGTATGCAATATTTATTACTTATTTGCCATTGTGAATTGTACTTTTAATGTCAAGAGTTGTCATCATTATCTGTATTTTCAAAGCTGATCAATAATGTGGTCATCGATTTTTGATATGATTTTTTGAATAGTAGATCTTTTTTGACAACATTCTGTATAACATCTATGATCATCTTCGGGTCTCTACTTGACATTAGATTTGATTTGTACATTCATGTGATCAACCAAAATTGATGTATTCATTTGGAGTCTGTTGACCGATGTAATGGCTTGTCCACACTTTGGCTGATCTTACTTTAAGTCTCTAACTTCTGTCGTCTTTTCTTTTTCTTGTGGTGTTTCAACTCTAGATACATCCATTAGGTGAAATTAGTGTTTTAATTTTGCTAGCAGATGAATTAGGATGTAATTAGACAACTGAATGGTCAAATGTGTTTGACCAATGGCAGTAGTATTAGATATGTATTAAATGTAGCCTAAGACAGTGTTCTATCTCTGAAAATTCATATTATCAATACTAGACGTAATAAGTGATTTATTTTAGCTACGAGACCAATTAGTCTGTAATTAGATAACCAAATGTTTAAACGGGTTTATCTAACGATAGTAGTATCTAATACAAACTATATGTAAAACGAAGATATCAAAATGGCCGCCACAGTTTATGCCCAAAACTACTGATTCAGTTGGTCCTTCATCTTTACGACTACTCTTCTCTAACATTTGAGAAGTCCGTCGTCTCTATCAGTGAAGTCTAAACAGTATCGCGCGGATATATAAACGCGTTCTCTGTGTCGCCACGTTTACCGGCTGCGATTCGGATGCGGGCGACAGCGTTAGATTTTGCTTCATTTACAACTCGGTGAGTGTCACAACTTCTGCTACTCTTACCTAGCTACGCTTAATAATTTAAAGCTTAGCTATTAAATTGACATGTTCTCTGTCTTTTCAGCGTGCTTGAAATCCTGACCATATGCAGACCGCTCGCAACATTGAATGTATGCTTTCCGTAAAGTAAATTGTGGATACGACCAATCATTTTAAATTTCGGTAAGCGGTACTCATCCTCTCACCGCATTTATTTAGATATAGTACATAATTAATACATTAGTTGAATAACATGATACATTTCTCTTTTATCAGTGCCCCTGAAATATTGATGGTCTCTAAGACTCAATGCTTCCCTTAAAAACGACTGCAGCCAACAAGCAGTGAAAAAGCGGATACAATCAATTTTTTTAAATTTCGGTAAGCGACACCTACATTTTCGTCGCGTTTATTTAGACACAGTATAAAATGAATAGATTAGTTTAGTAGTATGATACATTTTTCTTTCGTCAGTGTTCCTGAAGCACCGACTGGTCTTCACGTTCCTCATTTCAATAAATAACATTTTGAAGTGATGTTTCTTACCTAGAGGTAAGATCGATAACTTGTCTGCTGAGTTAAGGATTTTAAGAACTTTCCAGAATCTGTATCTGATCAGAAAAACACTTTTTCTGTTCTTCTTTGAGTATTTTGTGGTGTGTCGATGTGACACAGATCATTATTCTACCTAACAGGGTTGCAATGAGCTTTAGTTCCTCTTCTTGATTTATTTCCAACTATGTCTTATATATAATAGATGAAGAGGGACCATGATATTATTACTGACTGGTCTTCTTGTAGCCAAAGTTGAAATTGTTCCACCTGAAAGTATAAGTCAGTCTATACTGTTTTAGAAAGTCTGATTACTATGGATTATATAATGGTTCTCCGACAACTATATAACGAGGAGTTGCCATGTAGTTAGTAAACTTGAATAATAATCGTATTTTACTTTAGAGTCGATTTCTTCAAACTAGTAATAAGTTTAACCAGCATAAATGTAATATATTTTGTATAGGTTGAGATCAGACTAAACACAACTAATAATAGGTTGAAATTAATAATATGAAGACTAAAACAACTCCTTCCTTTCTCTACATGTCTCCAGGAGCCTAGTTGTAAGGCCCCTGTTCTGATCCATTGGACTTATTTTGATCAAAGTATCTAAATATAGTAAGTAGACTAATTCTATATAGTCACTTTTTGGTGCTATATTTTTGATAAGTCACTTGCCTTCAATTGTTTCCTTCTTACTACGCATGATTCTTTCAGATTAATTCTGACTCCTACTACACCTTTGGGCTAAGGTTGAACTGTGCACATTTGGCAGATTTTAATTATTGCTATTCTCTTTTATTTTTCACACGGGTTATCTTTTCTTTCGTTGCAAGAAACATTTCTGTCATAACAGATTATTCAAGTAATTTGATATATTATGTTTATACAGGGGACTCTTTTAAACAATTACCTATATGTCCTGAAGAAGGTCTGACGGATGATTTTGCCACAACAGACCGAAACGTCGACTGTCACATCTATTTCCCTAGCATTGATTGCTCCTGAGGAATTGTTATCTATTGTTTTAGATTCATTTTCCCTTTACATGTTCATTTGGAATAGATGTACACACTCATGATTTGTAGGTTCTTTTAGGTTTCCTCCATCATGGTGTTTTATTGTTTTTGAATGTACCCTATTGACTTATGATTACATTAAATTTGTGTATTTTTGAAAAAAAGATATATCCGTGTTTCTTAAAAGTTTCTAACTGAGAATTCAAGATTTGAATAATTTCATTGATGTTTAGATTCATTCTAGGTTGAGCTACGAAGTAGAGTTCAACACCCAAACTACGAGTTAAATTAAAATCTGACTAAGATTTATAAACAAAATCCCTTGTAGGCATTATCACTTGTTATTAGTCTCTTCACCCAAGCCTCCAAGGGTATATTGGGTCTCCCACTGGGTTGTTTCTGTACTTGTAATACGGCGGGTGGACCGCCACCATGGGTTGGGACCGCCGAACTCATAATTGTACCCTTAAATAAAATAAATTAGTAACTGCTATTTAAATAATTTTTTGTGTAATAACCCATACAGATAGAAATACCTGACATTCTTTTTTTACTTTATATATTTTTTATTTTATAAAACATTTTTTTTTGACCGAACCCATATTGTCTTCAAAGTATTGTGCTGCTCCCTTCCTCATCTCCTCCCTAAACTCCTTGTCCTTAAAGAACCAGGGGTCTATCCGCAGGGGTAGTGTGTAATCTTTTTGGGAGCCTATCTGCCTTGCCTCCACTGGGGAGTGATCAGACACCCCTCGCGCCACATGGCTTGCGTCTATAAACTCCCCTAGGCCATGGTGCTGAGTAATGAGGTAGTCAAGCCTGGAGAGGCTCCCTGTCTTCGACGCTAAGTGAGTGTATTGTCTAATTGTTGGGTGTTGGTGCCTCCATATGTCCCCTAAGCCCATGGCTGTCAGAAACCCTCCCAGTTGGCCCACCCCCCTCCCTGGAGTGCTCCCTGACCTATCTACTCTTGCCACATCCATTTCTGCCAATAGTATATCGTTCATGTCGCCTCCCAGGACCAGCCTGCCCTCCGGCAGCTGCAGTAACAGGGGACCCAATGCATCCAGCGTGGCGTTCTGAAATCCCGGGGGTGAGTATACAGAGCACAGGTTGATTCTCTTCCCCTCCCAGGTCCCACTAACTACCACATAGCCCCCTAATGTATTCGTCCATATCTTGCCCTGAATAAACGGGAATGCTCTCCTGCATAGGAAACCCACCCCTCTGGATCCGGAGGTGTAACATGCGTGCGCTAGTAAGGTGTATCTAAATCTATCTAGGGCCTTACAGTGATTACCTTTTAAATGAGTTTCCTGTAAGAGGATCACATCTGGTAAATTTTGAGGTATTGCAAGACCGTTGACCTTTTACGCTTGCCATTAAGTCCATTTACATTCCAGATCCACACTTTAAGTGAGGACCCCTTCGGAATACAGTCTGCCATACCTAAATAGTTTCCGGGACAGGCGTCCCATACTCATCTGTTGGAGCGGCAACCCTGGTGTGTTTATCCCGTCCTCTATCTATTGTTTGCTCCTATTGTACATTCCCATTGCTCCCTGCTCAACTAACAACTTAACTTCCCCTCCTGTCCCCCACCCCCTCCCTGCTACCCTGCTTTTAAGGTTGTGGCGTCCCCAACTTTCCAACCCGCAGAGCGCCTGTTGCCCCAAAACTAACATAACAATTCTGTATATTAAACTGGGGGTTGCTCGTTCCACCGAGACAATGAAAAGAAGAAAAAACAAATACCACTTCATTCCCTCCCATTCGGGCCCTGTGCTGCATAACCGTCAGTATATGTCTCTTAGGAGTCGTCTACTGGGCGGCCTCCTCAGTCCAGCATAATCCCAATGTCTCAGTGTTCATGCCCCTTACTTCTGAAACATCTTGGCGGCGACCCACCGGCTTCCTCTGCCTTACCTCTGCGAGGGTCTCACCCGCTTATGATTCTAGAGTCTATGCCACTGTATGTGGGCCGTCGGACCTCGATGCTGTCGACAGATGGCCTCACTCGATTCCAGCCTCCTTTCTGCCTCTTTCTGTTCCATCCTTCCGATTGGGGTCCTTCCCTTTGTCGCGGCCCACTCTTCGCCAGCCCTCCAGACATTCCCCTGCCTCCTCTGGTGATGCGAAAAGCCAAGTTTTCCAATTTGCCATGACCCACAGTCGTGCTGGGAAGAGCATCGAATATTTCAAGTCTCTGTCTTTCAGCTACTTTTTCACTGATTCAAAGCTTCTCCTCTGCCATTGCACTTGCAGTGTGAAATCTGGGAAAAATCTGATTAGGGTATTTTTATAATAAATTTCCCCTTTTGTCCTGGTTGCTTGCAGGTTAGCATCTCTGTCACAATGGTTGAATATTCTGGCAAAAATTGTGCGAAGCGGGCCCCTGGTTTTGGAGGGGGCACCGGCGCTCTATGTGCCCTCTCGATGGAGAAGAATTTAGACAGCCTGAGGGGTTGTAGTTTGGTGACGATGAGGTCCTCCAGAAATAGGTCTACACTGGGGCCCTCCGCCCCTTCTGGGACCCCCACTATTTTAATATTGTTCCTTCGTGCCTTCCCTTCTTGGTCCTCCAGCCTAGCGGCCATGTGCGAGGCCTGCTGCGTTAGTTGTTGTATCTGGTCTTCAAGGTGTTTCGTTTTAGACTGGAGGTGACTGATATGGGTTTTGGCCGTTGACACTTTCTCACTTAACTTCGATAGGTCAGCCCTGATCAGCATGACCTTGACTGAGACAGAGTCAATTTTCAGCTCTAGAGAGCCCTTTACATCCTTGATTGCCGCCATAATATCAGCCATTGAGGGTTATTCGCCCCCCCTTCCCCCTCCCCCACCGTCCTCGTGGGTTTAGGGATGGCGTAGTTGTCCATCTTGTTTGTTTGTGTCGGGCCCCCGCCTTTGGGTTTTACCATCCTCCCCTCAGTGGCTGCCGGGCTACACGGGGCAGGGCCTTCAAGTCGTTTGTCTCCACCACACTACCGCACCAGCTTCCAATGTCCCCCCCCACTCGATGTCCGCCGTACGTCTGGCCTTCTGAGTTCTACTGGATCTCTCCTGAACGTCTGTTACGGCCGGGTATTTGTTTTGTCTTCTCTGTGCGGCGGTGTGCAGCGTCACCTACGCTCACCCCCCTAGTTGGACAATTCAATGCCACTTCCGCCGAGGGCTCGTGGCCATTCCAGGGCCCGATGGCCCGACCACCCGACCTCCAGACCTCAGCACCCCTCCAAGGTGTCCGCAGTGGTGGAGGGCCTGTAGACTGGGCTCAGGCCTACTGGCTCCTACGACTGCTTGACGCCCCACATTCCGGTCTTGGCCCCTGCCGGCTGCCACAATACTCCAAAGCACCAGCGCTGGTGCCGCGGTCTTCCTACCTTCGGCCACCCCGGCCTACGGATTATTCCGGTGGGTTCGGTCTCACCTCCCGGATCTGGCCTTTCACGTGCTCTGGGCCCCGACTGGCCTTTCATGTACTCCGGGCCTGGTCTTCATCGGCCCCCAGGCGCAGCGCGCCACCCACCATGATCTCCGGGGGGGGGGGTGATCGCAGCTCTCACGGCTTCGGTCCGACCCCGAGAGGCAGAGCCCACTGGGCCCATACACTCCGCCCCGGCCACCGCCCCGGCTCTCCGGCGATCTACGGCGCCACGCCCCACCGAGTGATCGGGCTGGCGGAAAGGGACCGGGGGTCGCCCCCTCGCCACTCCACTCCTTTCTGCACGGATTTGAGACCCCCAGGGGGTCAGGATGTGATCGGAAATTCAGGCCCGGACAGAAGCTCCGCTACAGTGCGGCCATCTTGCTCAATGGACAAGCCATGCCCCCCATACCTGACATTCTTACAGTGCATGATTATCTCTTATGTAGAGGGTCAAAGTCAAAACCCTGCCTCAAAATCATATTTTCTCTTCAGTACTTGTGAAATATTTTTGTTTCCATCCATTGCATTGGCATTTAGGTGCTAGGCTCCAGTTAGCTTGCAGCCGGATGATACTTAGACAAAAGGAGGGCTAATGGCCCTTTAAATCAAGCCTTTGTCTTGTGCCCAACTGTAAGTGAAATAAGAAAGCCCCCTTACCGCCTGCAGGTTTGCAGCTTGGAATAGAAAGCAGACGCTGCTGAATGTGGCCTGGTGTCTGCAAATTACACCTGGACAAATTCAGCATATTGCACTGGGGCCTGTCTGTATTCCTTATTCGTTCAATATTAGCTGCAGGATACAGGATATAGATGTAGCACCCTCCTTTCTTGCAATGTGTGACTATCTCCACAAGCAAAACAACTGACCCCTCAGTGGTGTAGCGGGGAGAGGGGGCGCGCCCAGGGTGGCACTTTTTTGAGGGCAGCGGGTGAGGTGAGCAATTTTGGCGAGTGCAAGGTAAGTGGTTTTCTTTGTTTAAAATTGTATTTTTCCTCGTCCTCGTCTGTCGAATCCTCTCCCCGCTCTTACCTGCACCGGCTGTCAGTGTGCAGCAAACTCAGGGACCGCCCCGGGCGTCAAAAGATCTAGCTACGCCACTGTGACCCCTGCTCCCCTGAGGGTGCCCTTAACTCTACAACAAAAATTGTATATTTTCAGACAGTCTTTTGATTCTCAGACAGAAATATAAAATATTAAAGTCAACAGGATAGGTAATTTTGAGGTAAATAAAATGCCTTCAAAATGTGTGGCGATGTTGTGCAGAAAACAAACACAATGAACAAGTGCAATCCGGTATTATTTTTATTATAGGTTATAGTGAATGAAGTCTATATTAAATTAGCCGAGACACTGCAGGAACATAAATGCATAAACAGAAAGTGACAACAGAAAAAGTCAAACAAGCCCTCATACACCACATCCTCTCAACAGCTTATGTTAGTGTGCACTATGCACATTGCTGAGAAAGCTTGAGAAACGTGAGTTACCAATGATGAAGAAAGGGAGCCATGCAAGGCAAATGCTCCCTCACCTCTACTGTGGAGTAATAGACAGTGTTAATTTGGGTTCAGTGGGCACCCATATTCCTTCTTCCTGGTGCCCCTGCACCTGTTACAGAAGTGAAAGTTAACAGAATTACTTCACCTCTATTCACAGCCAGCAGGTCCAGATTTGGTTATTGGAAACATCATCACATCAGTTGACAAGAGGAGTGCCATAGGTCATCCTTCTGTCGATAGTTCAGTATCTGAGGGCCAGATGTACGACCCTTTTTTGCAGCCGCAAACGGGAGATCCTCCCGTTTGCAACCGCAAAAAAGGGTAATGGCATGTACAAATGCTATTTTGCGAGTCACTGACTCGCAAAATAGCATTTGCGACTCCCGCTATTAGGAAAGGGCGTCCCTTCCTATTAGCGAGTAACCATGCCATGTACTATTGTTTTGCGACTGCATTTGCGGCTGCAAAACACTCTCAGTTTACCACCTACGTCAAGTAGGTGGTACACCACTCGCAAACGGGAAGGGGTCCCTAGGGGACCCCTTTCCCTTTGTGAGTATGTGAGAAAATATTTTGTAAGAGCAGGCAGTGGTCCCAGGGACCACTGCCTGCCCTTAAAAAAATGAAACTGAAAAGTTTAATTTTTCTTTTTTAAATTCAGCGCGTTTTCCTTTAATGAAAACGGGCTGCATTTTAAAAAAAAACTGCTTTATTAAAAAAGCAGTCACAGACATGGTGGTCTGCTGACCCCAGCAGGCCAACATCCCTGTGAGTGCTAGCAATTCCTAATGGGGTCGCAAATTGCGCCTGCCTCATTAATATTAATGAGGCATGCAATTTGCGATCCCATTAGGAATCGCAAACAGTGTCTGAGACACTGTTTTGCATCCCGATTTGTGAGTCGCAAATTGCGTGCTGCAAATGCGACGCAATTTGCGAGTCGCAAATTGGTGGGTCATACATCCGTCCCTAAGTGTACTTTTTAACAAATATATGACTTTACCATGCAATCCTTTACCATGCATGCCTTAACAATGCAGCCTTTACCATGCATGCGTTTACCAGCACGGGTGAATAAGGATAAAACATGACACAAAGAAAATCCACCATCAATTTCAATTTATAAAAATAGCTCTTATTTTCACAATTTTTTAGACACTTTTTTAGACACCAAAATAGATAAAATCCACTAGGGGGTTCCAGAGATATCTGGGTGTGTGAGGGTCATTGCTCCTGAGCAATTAGATCACCCGATCTGGTTTCTCAGTTGACCACTGACCACCTTTCTGTTACATTTTCTTTGATAGGAACTGCATACTCTTTGGATTTACCTCTTTCTAAAGTTGCAATTTACTTAAAAGGTACATTAAATCTGACTTAGGCATCAAGCCAGGTTTAATGAAATGATCCTTTTGATACATTGAAGTACAAACTTTAGTAGTCCTATTCAGAAATTAGCACAGCTGAGTTGTCAGCGTATAACCCCGTACTTGCCAATGGGGCTGCAAACCTTTCTACAGCAAAAACAACAGTTTGGGATTTTTACTGTTAAGACACATAAAGCATGTCCTACCCTTTAACATACAGTACCCAGCCGTAGGGCTCGACAGACCTGCCTTAGGGGGGGACATATATATATTATAAAGTAAGGTCTGGACTTTGTCATTAGCTTAAATGGCAAAGTTGTGTCAGCATTTCAAAAACTGCTGTGCCAGCCAGTAATGGCAGGCTGGGAGCCTTGCTTTGCTTTGTCACACTCATGGTGGCACAATAACTGCAGAAGTCCATGAGGCACATCCCTGGTACCATATACTAGAGTTCTCTCACATTAAGGAGCCACAGAGGGAAAAAGGATCAGGTTGCCCTCCACTCAAAGCAGCCGACAAAAAATCAAACCTGATCATACACGGGCACTCAATTCAATCAACTTCCTGAGTGGGAATGGGAATTTATTTTATATACCCCACCAACAACCCTTCATATTTCACAGGTATTGCCCCTACTCAGTCTGGCCCTATTTTTCTTTTTTTTTTTTTAAAAGAGACAACCTTCAAATTGTACGTCACTGTGTTAGAAACAGATACCCTCCACTTAGGCTGGTGTATATAAAGCAAAAATTTGTGAAAAAACGACCCCATGAATTTAAAATTGAGTGTCTTATAAAATAGGTCTCACAGTACAATTGAGTACCTATGTGACGAGGTGGATAGCTGGTACGAGGGGCCTTGGCTGCTTCCCGGTAAATATTAATTGATAATACAGGCACATGAGATGTGCATGTGTAAAGAGGTAATGTGGAGATCTGATTGGTTTGACGTCCTTTTAATGAAACCTTTTTTTTGTTCAACAGTCACTGTGTTATTTAAGAAAACAAGGGTCCAGAAAGGTGGATTGAGACCTCATGCCCTGACGAAATTGCCACTAAGCGATATAGGCAATGAAACATGTCGGCCCATCATTAAATGGTCTGCAAGCATGCAGTTTGCTTTTATTTTGAATAGGCCCACGAGTTGTGAATAAAATTGACACTTGGTGGATGTGTGGCCTATCTCAATTTTAAATTCACGGGGACTTTTTGTTGTTAGTGCAACACATATTTCTCACTGGTTTTCTGGACACCAACACACATATATATTTTTTTGAGAGAGATAGCTACCGATGATGAGAAACGTGGGCACAACTGGTGAGAACCAATCAGTAAGCTCCTATGGTGTTGCGCACGTGAGGTGCTATCTCGTTTTTTCACAAATGTTTGCTTTATATACACCAGCCTAAGTGGAGGGTATCTGGTTCTAACACAGTGACGTACAATTTGAAGGTTGTCTCTTTTAAAAATAAAAAATAAAATAGGGCCAGACTGAGTAGGGGCAATACCTGTGAAATATGAAGGGTTGTTGGTGGGGTATATAAAATAAATTCCCATTCCCACTCAGGAAGTTGATTGAATTGAGTGCCCGTGTATGATCAGGTTTGATTTTTTGTTGACCATATACTAGAGACCTATAAGTAAGTTATCATATGCCAATTGTGGGTGAGCTAAACAGACAAACGTTTTCATGGTCAGAGCACTGGCACTGAGGTCTGGTTAGCAGTCCTGGGTGCACTCAAAGTAAAAAAAAAACAGCTGTATCAGTCCCGAACTTTGGGGGAGATCATGCAAAAAGAGACATGTCCTTAAATAGCCTCTGTAGGAAGGTGGAATCTGACTATATGGTTGCCCCCACTTTTTTATGGTGTTTTGCTGGTTTATGACTTAGTTGGACTGGGACCCTGCTATTCAGGGCCCCAGTCTATCTGCTCTCTCTAACGACATGGAGTGCACTCTAGGTGCACTAGTGATTGGATACTGTGGTGCCTTATGAGTCCCTAGTATATGGTACCTTAGGTGCCAAGGGCATAGGTACTTCACAGGCCTACCAGGGGCTGCAGCATATATTATGCCACCCCTGGGAAGCAGTCTAAATCTGACACCACAGGCCTGCTACTGCAGCCTGGGTGAGGTGGTGCTAGCACCTCTCACTGAGATATAGGTTTCCTATATCTCTCCTGCACACACATATAAACCTATCAGTCACCCCTAAGGCAGGCCCTATCAATCCTGAGGGCAGGGTGCTTGGCTTCTATGTGAGGGGGTGCCTCTGCCTGAGCAGGGCCCCTCTGCAGCTCTCAGAGTCTATTCTCTGGTGCTGTTTGTGGATGCGGTTAAACCATATACTATTTAAGTGCATTATATCCTCGCGGTAAATGCTAACTTTGGAATGGCTGCATCAAAACATGTCGTGTTTGGTGTCAAACATCTTGGAATACTACCCCCCGCCAATCTTGGCGGCGGGGGTAGCATTCCACCCTTCTAGAGGGATAAGACATGTACCTGCTGTGGAAACGCGGTAGAATCCTAAAGAGCCCTGGCATCACAAAATGGATGCCACCAGTCACAGACACTGGGCTGCCCTCCTGCTGATGACCGAAACTCACAGTGGAGGAAGCCCAACAATAGGCATCCTGTCACAGGGAGGTGTAACCACCTTCCAGACAGGGTTTAGTGTATTGGGGCTGGGTGGGTGCACTCTTAGAGTGCTTTGAATTCCTGCACTGGGGGAGCAGAAGGCTCCTCTGTGCATATGCCAGTTCAAACCAGCTCAGGGGCTACCTGCCCCTGCTCTGGCGCGAAACTGGACAAAGGGAAGTGGGTGTAGCCACCCCTCCCTTGACCCTCCCATAGGTGGGGTCATAGAGCTAGTCCATCCCCTCTTTTAGTATAAGAGGGGGAACCTTGCCATTGCAAAGCAGATAACCCCTGGACGACACTCTACAGAAGAATCCTGGCCCTTCGACGTTCCACTACCTTTGGAAGACAGAAGAATCTCCTTGGAGTCAAGGAGTGACTCCCTGCTTGGCAGGCACCAAAACGACAACGACGGTCGCAAACTACGCCGCTCCCGCCGGAGTCCGAAGTCCCTGCAGCCCAAGAAGTGGATTTCCTGACCTCTCCCAGGCCATCGTGAGTCCCCAGCGAAGCTGAGGCAAGTGGACCCCACGAGTGACGAGGAACCGCGACCCCTGGGTACCGTGCACTATTGTCGAGTGCAACCCCTTCACAACGTTCTACGAACTTGTGCTTTGGACCACGTGTGGTCCCGACCTCCAGCAGGAATCCCTCCGAAGATCAGAGGCCTACACCGTCCTGAGTGACCGTGGGCCCCTGTTGAGTGATTCCGCCCGAGGTGTCTTCGCGATCCCTTGCCCGCTGGCTTGTGGGTCCCCAGAAGACTTCTTAACAAAACCAAAGGGCTCCCTGGTTGCTCCAGGCCTGCCCTGACTTACCCTCGCTGGGTGAGTTCCACAGACCTTGCTGGTCTGCGCCATCGACTTTTCTTCATCTCCCCAAGACTTGCGGCTGCCAAGGCTTGTTGGCTCCGATCGAGCTGCCGACACCGCAGTCAGCTGCAGACGTCGAGGGACACACCGAATCCAGCTCCTGGTCGTCGTCGACGCCTCCTGGACCACGTGGCTGAAGAGTCAAGGCACCCGCAACCGACCTGAAGCGACCGACGACGGTGGGCATCCATCTTCCTTGCCCCGGGTCACTGCCAAGTGACTTTGAACACTGTCCCCTCTGCTTTCAGGTCATCCTTCTTCAGAATCCAGGCTTGGATTCCACCGGACACTTCTTCAGCTCCCGCAAGCAGCAAGTCTTCTTTGTTCGCCATTGAAAACGACGCCGCGACCCGACACCAAAGGACACCTGTGCACCCGGCTTCCCTGGGTGAGGTAACTCCAGCACTACGGTGCTCCTGTGGGTGTGGGCCCTAGAACTACTTACCCTGTAAGTGACTTGCTTGTAGGTTCTCCCGAAGTATCCTAAAACTCTTTATTTCCAACCGCGACTTGCCCCATTGAAGTTAACGGCGATTCGCGCCTGTGTATCCACACTGCACGCGTCCCCCGTGGGTCCTTTACTTACCTGCCTTGGGTGGTTTCGTGAGGCCCCAGCACTTCTGAAGGCCCTAGGCCTTGTCTCCTGCAAGTCGTTGTTTCTAAGTCTCTTACTTAGTATATGGTCTGGTACGCCCCTAGGGCCCCAGCCATATTTTGTGCTTAACTTATTGTGAAACGTTGATTTGTGCATATGTTTGTCTTCTAATCTCATAAAGAGATTAGTAGAGAGTTATTTAGAAATAAATACATATATATTTGATATATATACCTGTGTGGTGTCTTTTCATTTGGTGATTCAAGAGATTATATGGTAAAACAAGCTGCTTTACATTCCTCCGAGACTTAGCCTGAAGGCTGCTCTCCACAGCTACCACTAGGATAGCTTTCTTTAAAAGGTTGTCTTAAACCTATCTACCATAAGAGTCGATTTGCCCTGGTGCAAGGTGTCCACTTTAATTAGTGAACAGCATATACCAGGCCAACTTCTCACATTGGTGGGCAGCGTGTGGGATTCCAGCTTGCCATTGTTTTACCAGAAAATCTCTATTTGAATTACTAACTGAAAACCATTATAGGTACTCAAGGTACATATAAAGTCAAGCTTAGTATCAATAAGTTCTACTGAACTTAGAGCTGTGTGCCAAGGGATAGCACACCCTTTCCACAGCTCAAGCTAGGATCAGTAGGCCACAAACTAGTGTAGGTAGTACAACACTGCACAACACTAGAATGTCCTTAAAGGGTGGACCCAGTGGATCCACTCAGCCTCAGTATAAGGACATGGCTTTCTCTGACTTGAGAGCCATGTGTGTTGACAGACACCTGAGACTAGGACAGAGTCCCTCAACACTACACCTGATAGATCTGCTGACAGCAGATGACCTTAGATTGGCTCTAGGAGCTAAGGGGTCTGAATCAGTGGGTGGGTCAATCATAGTATCTGGGTCAGATGAGGACAATCCGAATGACCAAGACTCTGTGGTTGAAGGGCCAGGCTTCAAGGAGCCTGAACAGGACAGAGGAGTTCTCCCTAAGAGAACTGGCAGAGTGGATGAGAGGCACAGATCCCCTTCCAGGGAATCTGAGCACTCTTATCACTCTGGCAGAGAATTTGTCCAAGAGAGGAGCTCATACTTTAACTTAAGAGAGACCTCCTCTGAGAGAAGGTGCAAACTGCTCCAGTATGAGGAAGCCAAAGTGGCCCTCAGAACCAAGCAGTTGGCACTGGATAGAGAAGCCCTGGAGATCCAGAGAGCTTCCAGAAGGGAGGGTTTAGAACCCCTGGTGGCAGCAACAGTGTCCCTAGAGGCAGAGAATATGTCCCTGACCATAGGAACCTGAGCAAGGTTGTTCCTCCCTACCAGAGTGGGGATGATATCCACAAGTGGATAACTGCTATGGAGAGGGCCTGTAGAGTACAGCAGGTCCCCCAAAAGCAGTGGGCAGCAATCTTGTGGCTCTCCTTTTCAGATAAAGGTAGAGACAAGCTCCTCACTGTTAGAGAAGAGGATGCTGATAATTATGAGGTCCTGAAGAGTGCACTGATAGATGGGTTTGGCTTAACCACTGAAGAGTACAGGTTGAAGTTCAGAGATACCCAGAAGGCACAGACTCAGGACTGGACAGACTTTGTAGATTGTGCATCCAAGGCTCTGGAGGGTTGGCTGGTTGGCAGTAGGGTTACTGATTTCAAAGGATTTTATAATCTAATGATGAGAGAACAGATCCTTAATAATTGTCCAAACCAGCTTTTACACCAGTACCTGGTGGACTCTGATCTGACCTCTCCCCAAGAATTGGGAAAGAAGGCAGACAAATGGGTCAGAACCAGAGTAAGGCCTAAGAATCAGGGTGGTGACCACAAGAAAGATTCTACCAAGTCCCAAGAGAAAGGTGGGGATAAATCCAAGGATAAGTCCACTACAGGGCCCCAAAATTCCTCTTCTGGGGGTGGGTCCCAAACTCCTTCCTCTCCTGAAAAGAAACCCTATTGCCATGTCTGTAAAAAGCCTGGGCACTGGAAATCTGATCCCAGTTGTCCCAGGAATGGCAATAAAGAAAATGTTCCTCCAACAACTACTACCACCCCTCCTGGTACTACCAGTAGTAATCCTCCAGTTGGGAGTAGTGCACCCAAAAAGTTAGGTGCTTTTGCAAGAGGAACAGAGGTGGGCCCTAGTTTAGACAGGACCCTCAACAGACTCCTCAGATTCTGATGGTGGTGTAGGATATGCCACCTTTACCATGGGTCCCATAGCATTGGGCAGGTACAGACTGGAGCCAATGATTAATGGTCAGAAAGCTGTGGCATTTAGGGACACAGGGGCTAGTGTCACCATGGTGGCAGGGAAACTAGTCCCCCTCACCAGCTTTTACCTGAGTTTAAATACCAGGTGACCAACATTGATGGTGTCAGAACAGATCACCCCATGGCCATAGTCAATCTCAGCTGGGAGGGGGTCACAGGCCCAAAAAGAGTGGCAGTGTCCCCAACCCTACCTGTAGATTGCCTGATGGGCAATGATTTGGAAATTTCAGCCTGGGCTGAAGTTGAACACCAAACCCATCTTAGGATGTTGGGTGTCCCTGTAAGGTTAGTGGGGCTGTGATGGCCACAGCCCCAGCCCAAGATTTTGGAGAGATGGAGCCTGGAAGAATGGCCCACTCTCCCCAGAAGAGAGCACAAGGGTTGAAGAAAAGTCTTCTTCCCTCCAGACAGTAGGTAAGGGTCAGCCTCCTCAGGGAACTGACCCTACCCCTAGTGAAGGAACTGCCACAGAGGTAGTCAGGCCTGGCCTGGCCACCCCCTGATGGCAGAGGACCCTTACAAGGTGGTACCCAGTCTGGAGCAGGTAACCTGCCCCTCTCTACCCTGCCTCAGTCAGCCCAGGGCTGCAGAGGTCAGGGAGGTCAGTGGACCCCCAGGGCCCCCTGTCCAGAGGAACCCCCATCAGCAGATTAGGGGCACCCAGGCTAGTAGCCCTAGCCAGGTAGAAATTCCTCAACCCACTGAGGGATCCCCCATACCTTTATGTAGGGACCTCCCCAGAAGGACTCTGTTAGGCAAGGGCAAACCTGGGACCAAAAGGTTCCAAACATGCCATGTCCCTCCAGTGTTCCACCCAAAGGGACCCAACCCCCGGCTGTAGGCAGTCAAAGGTTGACCCTTAGAGCAGAGTACCACTCAGTCATGGAAAGACAGGCATACATGGTGACCAGTGAGCTGAGAAAGCTGAGGCCAACATTCCTAGGGCCACACTTCCCTACTCAGACACCTCACCGGCCTGGTACTTTACCAAAGCACACCACAGGTAGTGATTCCCCATGGTGGAGACCCTCTCATACCCTTAGGGTGAGGGATTGCTTAGTGGACCATAAGACAGGGGGCAACCATGCTAGTGCAGGTGCTTCCTTATATGGCCACTTAGTCAATAAAGGCTCAACTGGCCAAGGTTAGCCTTATCTCCTTTCGTTTGGGGGGTTATGTAGGAAGGTGGAATCTGACTATATGGTTGCCCCCACTTTTTTATGGTGTTTTGCTGGTTTATGACTTAGTTGGACTGGGACCCTGCTATTCAGGGCCCCAGTCTATCTGCTCTCTCTAAACGACATGGAGTGCACTCTAGGTGCACTAGTGATTGGATACTGTGGTGCCTTATGAGTCCCTAGTATATGGTACCTTAGGTGCCAAGGGCATAGGTACTTCACAGGCCTACCAGGGGCTGCAGCATATATTATGCCACCCCTGGGAAGCAGTCTAAATCTGACACCACAGGCCTGCTACTGCAGCCTGGGTGAGGTGGTGCTAGCACTCCTCACTGAGATATAGGTTTCCTATATCTCTCCTGCACACACATATAAACCTATCAGTCACCCCTAAGGCAGGCCCTATCAATCCTGAGGGCAGGGTGCTTGGCTTCTATGTGAGGGGGTGCCTCTGCCTGAGCAGGGCCCCTCTGCAGCTCTCAGAGTCTATTCTCTGGTGCTGTTTGTGGATGCGGTTAAACCATATACTATTTAAGTGCATTATATCCTCGCGGTAAATGCTAACTTTGGAATGGCTGCATCAAAACATGTCGTGTTTGGTGTCAAACATCTTTGAATACTACCCCCCCGCCAATCTTGTCGGCGGGGGTAGCATTCCACCCTTCTAGAGGGATAAGACATGTACCTGCTGTGGAAACGCGGTAGAATCCTAAAGAGCCCTGGCATCACAAAATGGATGCCACCAGTCACAGACACTGGGCTGCCCTCCTGCTGATGACCGAAACTCACAGTGGAGGAAGCCCAACAATAGGCATCCTGTCACAGGGAGGTGTAACCACCTTCCAGACAGGGTTTAGTGTATTGGGGCTGGGTGGGTGCACTCTTAGAGTGCTTTGAATTCCTGCACTGGGGGAGCAGAAGGCTCCTCTGTGCATATGCCAGTTCAAACCAGCTCAGGGGCTACCTGCCCCTGCTCTGGCGCGAAACTGGACAAAGGGAAGTGGGTGTAGCCACCCCTCCCTTGACCCTCCCATAGGTGGGGTCATAGAGCTAGTCCATCCCCTCTTTTAGTATAAGAGGGGAACCTTGCCATTGCAAAGCAGATAACCCCTGGACGACACTCTACAGAAGAATCCTGGCCCTTCGACGTTCCACTACCTTTGGAAGACAGAAGAATCTCCCTTGGAGTCAAGGAGTGACTCCCTGCTTGGCAGGCACCAAAAACGACAACGACGGTCGCAAACTACGCCGCTCCCGCCGGAGTCCGAAGTCCCTGCAGCCCAAGAAGTGGATTTCCTGACCTCTCCCAGGCCATCGTGAGTCCCCAGCGAAGCTGAGGCAAGTGGACCCCACGAGTGACGAGGAACCGCGACCCCTGGGTACCGTGCACTATTGTCGAGTGCAACCCTTCACAACGTTCTACGAACTTGTGCTTTGGACCACGTGTGGTCCCGACCTCCAGCAGGAATCCCTCCGAAGATCAGAGGCCTACACCGTCCTGAGTGACCGTGGGCCCCTGCTGAGTGATTCCGCCCGAGGTGTCTTCGCGATCCCTTGCCCGCTGGCTTGTGGGTCCCCAGAAGACTTCTTAACAAAACCAAAGGGCTCCCCTGGTTGCTCCAGGCCTGCCCTGACTTACCCTCGCTGGGTGAGTTCCACAGACCTTGCTGGTCTGCGCCATCGACTTTTCTTCATCTCCCCAAGACTTGCGGCTGCCAAGGCTTGTTGGCTCCGATCGAGTTGCCGACACCGCAGTCAGCTGCAGACGTCGAGGGACACACCGAATCCAGCTCCTGGTCGTCGCCGACGCCTCCTGGACCACGTGGCTGAAGAGTCAAGGCACCCGCAACCGACCTGAAGCGACCGACGACGGTGGGCATCCATCTTCCTTGCCCCGGGTCACTGCCAAGTGACTTTGAACACTGTCCCCTCTGCTTTCAGGTCATCCTTCTTCAGAATCCAGGCTTGGATTCCACCGGACACTTCTTCAGCTCCCGCAAGCAGCAAGTCTTCTTTGTTCGCCATTGAAAACGACGCCGCGACCCGACACCAAAGGACACCTGTGCACCCGGCTTCCTGGGTGAGGTAACTCCAGCACTACGGTGCTCCTGTGGGTGTGGGCCCTAGAACTACTTACCCTGTAAGTGACTTGCTTGTAGGTTCTCCCGAAGTATCCTAAAACTCTTTATTTCCAACCGCGACTTGCCCCATTGAAGTTAACGGCGATTCGCGCCTGTGTATCCACACTGCACGCGTCCCCCGTGGGTCCTTTACTTACCTGCCTTGGGTGGTTTCGTGAGGCCCCAGCACTTCTGAAGGCCCTAGGCCTTGTCTCCTGCAAGTCGTTGTTTCTAAGTCTCTTACTTAGTATATGGTCTGGTACGCCCCTAGGGCCCCAGCCATATTTTGTGCTTAACTTATTGTGAAACGTTGATTTGTGCATATGTTTGTCTTCTAATCTCATAAAGAGATTAGTAGAGAGTTATTTAGAAATAAATACATATATATTTGATATATATACCTGTGTGGTGTCTTTTCATTTGGTGATTCAAGAGATTATATGGTAAAACAAGCTGCTTTACATTCCTCCGAGACTTAGCCTGAAGGCTGCTCTCCACAGCTACCACTAGGATAGCTTTCTTTAAAAGGTTGTCTTAAACCTATCTACCATAAGAGTCGATTTGCCCTGGTGCAAGGTGTCCACTTTAATTAGTGAACAGCATATACCAGGCCAACTTCTCACAGCCTCCCTCCAGACAATAGGTAATAAGCAAGTAACATATACCCTGATAGTTCTCATCGTCTAGGTGGAAGAACCTGGAAAGGCCATCAGCATTGGCATGGTCAGCCCAGGTCTGTGTTCCACTGTAAAGGCTATACCATGTTGGGAAATTGACCAGCGCAATAATTTGGGGTTCACTCCTCTCATCTGCGTTAGCAACCTGAGAGGTCTGTGGTAGTTTGGGAACTCTGAAGTGAGTCCCAAACAAATAGGGGCTCATCTTCTTTTGGGACCAAACCACAGCAAAGCCTTCCAGCTCAAAGAAACTCTAACCCCGATCTCTGGGGATGAGTCACCTAATAAAAAAGGCAACTGATTGATCCTGGCCTTTATAATGATCTACCTGTGCCAACACTGCCCCAATCCCATGTTCAGAAGCCTCTGTCTGGAAAATGAACTCTTTACTGAAATCAGGTGCCTTTAGGACAGGAGTTGAGCACACATATTCTTTTAGGGTGTCATAAGCCTTTTGACACTGCTCAGTCCAGATACGTTTTCTGGGCTGTTTCTATGAAGTGAGTTCTGTCAATGGTGCCACAATGCTACATTACCCCTTCACAAACATTCTATAGTACTCAGTCCGGCCCAGAAAGGCTCTGACCTTGGTCTGTGTGTTAGGAGCTTCCCAGGCCAGAATGGTCTGTATCTTGGGTTGGAGAGGAAGTACATGCCCTTCTCTACTTGGTAGCCCAAGTATACAACTGAGCATTGCCCTATTTGACACTTACTTGCCTTGATAGTCAGGCCTGCATGTTGCAGGGCCTGAAGCACTACCTTCAGGTGGACCAGGTGTTCCTCCCAGCTGGGACTGAATACAGCACTATCATCCAGATATGCAGCACTGAAGCTTTCAAAACCTGAATGAACTCTGTTTACCAACCTCTGGAAGCTGGCAGGTGTATTTTTAAACCTAAAGGGGCCATTAGCAGTTAAAAATGCACACTTTTCCTTACCTCCTTGTGTAAGGGTTACCTGACAGTACCCTGAAGTCATATCAAATGTATTTAGTTATTTGGCAGCCCCAAAATTGTCAATGACCTCATCAGCTCTGGGAATGGGGTGAGCCTCAGTCTTGGTGACTGCATTTAGGCCTCTGTAGTCCACACAGAACCTCATCTCAGGTTTAGCCCACTGTGGGTATCGTTTGGGCACACACACTACTAGACTGGCCCATGGCCTACTGGGGACTGAATCATCCCAGGTTCTAGCATAGTGGAATCCTCAGCTTTGACATGATCTGACAACCTATAAATCTTACTTTTCACAGGCATGCTTTCACCTGTGTAAACATCATGGGTACACCATGCTGTCACATCTATCACCATGACCTTGGTCATGCCTGCTCTGTAATGGTTGAGTTTTAGCCTGTTAACATGGATAAACCTGTGAGGTTTCCAAGGTCAGACAGCTGACTTCCCCCTTCTTTTCCAAAACTGGAGAGGGCCCATCCACTTATCCTAGAGGGGCCTAGGAGCTACAGGCTCTAAACCCCACATTAAATGTCTTGGTTGATAATCTACCAGCGAGAACGTGTGGTCATACTAGTGATTGACAAGCTCCTGGCTGGCCTCCAAATTCTTATTTGCCTTCTTCATGTACTTTGCCATCCTGGTGAGAAGCCTTAGCACATAATCCACAATGTCTTGTTTAGTTTCCTTGATGTGCCTCTGCCATATGTCTCTCCCTAAATTTAGTGGACCTCTTACAGGGTACCCAAAGTTAAGTTCAAAAGAGCTAAAGCCCACTCTATTTTGGGGTACCTTCTTATAGGCAAACAGAGGGCATGGTAGGAGAACTTCCCATCTCCTTCTAAGTTTTTCTGGCAAACCCATTATCATGCCTGTTATGGTAATGCTCTCAATTAGACCATTGCCTTGGGGATGGTAGGGGGTGGTGATTCTATAAGTAACACCCACTCATCCCATATTGCTTCCAGATAAGCAGACATAATGTTAGTGCCGCTACCTGGAATGACTTCCTTAGGGAAACCTACTTTGGTAAATATAGCAAGCAGGGCCCCAATCACAGCAGGAGCAGTCACTGTCCAGAGTGGAATTGCTTCTGGAACCTGGTGGCATGGTCCACTATCAGAACGATGAACCTATTTCCAGATGCAATTTGTGGGTCAAAGGGCTCAACAATGTCAATTCCCCACCCTCTTAAAGGAAGTCCCCACCACAAGGAGTGGTACCAGGGGAGCCTTTGGCTAGCCCCTATCTTGCAATGGCTTGGTAGGTGACACAGAAGCAACAGAAATCCTTCACTTTCTCAGACATCTGAGGCCAGTAAAAGTGAGTGACCTACATCTCCCAGATTTTGGTCTGCCACATATGGTCAGCTAAGGGAATGTTATGGGCTAGGTTAAGGAGGAATTCTCTGTACTGCTGAAGTAACCACCACTGTCTGGGTTGCCCCTGGTTTGGGCTCCCTTGCCTCACTGTACAGGACTCCCTCCGCCTAGCATACCTTACGGCTACCACAAACATCCCCTTGTTCTTACCTTTCATCTAGTTGCCTCAGGCTTTCAAGAGTGGGACAAGTCTTCTGCCCCTGGCTCAAGTCTTTTCTAGAGAAACCACCTGATCCTTGAAGCTCTGCCAGCTCTGGCAAGTCTGTTAAGGGAACATCCTCCTCTTCAGGCACTAGACCCTTCATCTCAGGGTTAGGCTTCCTCTGGGCCTGAGTACTCAGGGAAGCCGACTCACCAGACGTCCTGCCCTTTCTCTTTTTACTAGAGACCTGCTGCATTCTTCCAGAATGCAGATTCCCTTGACTGTCCTGTAAGGATGCTTGTGCTCTAGTTGACACACAAACACACACACAGAGGCCCAGCATGGCTGCATGAGCCTTCCTTTCCACACCTGCCTAGGCAGACATTTCCTGGTCGTTTCTCAGCATGCACTCCACTGGCATGCCAGGGGACACAGCCACTGTCTTTAGGCCTCTAACCCCTCCCTACTCTAGATCTATCATAACCATGGGATGTGACTCTGTATCATTGTCAGGGTTGACTATCTGGTGCACAACATTGGGAATTATTTTGTCTGAGGAAACTAGCTTAGCCATGACCATGGTGATGTGTGTACCTGTATCCCTCAGAGCCTTCAATTCAATTCCATTGATACTTGGCTACTGCCTGTACTTTCCATGCTTGGAGGCCAATGAGCCAAGGGTTTAAATTTCTTCCCATCCACTGAAACTAAGGTGAAAACAGTGTACCTTCTGGAACTCCCCTGAGGGGGACCCGTCTGTCCCCCTTTCTCAGGATCACCTCCATGGGACTTCTTTGACACCCTGGTGCATACCCATTCATCATCCATCTTGCCCAACTCTCTAGGGAAAGACAGCGTAAAATTTACCAGATGCTGGTGTTACTTCTCTGAGGGCCAATTTGTAATGACCATCAAATGATAGAGTCCCTCATAGGTATCCACGTTATTACCCTTAATCCAGCCATCCAGTGACTTTACTAAAGCATCCACAAAGTCACCCCATATCTGTGTTGCCTTCTTATATGTATTTCTAAACTTTGTTGATAGTCTTCTGGGGTTAGACCAGATAGCTCTGTCAGTGCTGCCTTCATGTGAGTGTAAGAATCTGCCACTTCATCCTCTAGTGTCAGAGGCCTATCTCTACACACCATTGCAACCAGTTCCCACAGCAAGGACCCCCAGTCCTGTGCACTCACCATTCTCATCCTTAGAGCTCTCTCATAGGAAGCCAGACACGTCTATGTCATCTCCCTCACAATATTTAGACACAATCCCTTTGGGCAAGTTAGAATCATAGGCACCCCCTATGGTTATCTCAGTGTCTTTGCTGCTGGCACTATTCTCTTGGGACACCAAGTCCAACTTGACTCTTCTTTCTTCAAGGGACAGTTTCTTTTTTTCCAAGGTCAGTCTCATTGATAACCTCCCTATCATCATCTTCTTCCCCACTGTCTGGGCTGATTGAATTCCCCAAAAGTGCTTGGGCTCTGCTGGCCTCTTCACAGGCCCTGACAGCTTTCTCTAGATCCTCATTCTTTGCTGAGGTTGCCAAGCTGATCTTCCTGTCCTCGCACATGACCCTTAGGTTGTTGATTCTGAGTATGGACGGGGTGGCCAAGTCAATCTCCATGTTTTCTAGCCTTTTTTGAGACCTCTGGACATATAAATTACTAGGCAAATAATAAATTAATCAATCATTCAAATTGCAAACAAGCATTGGCAACTTCTGCGATTAGCAGTTAAGTTACTTTGAAAAATGTGTATAGTTGTGTTCGGTTACTCTGGCCCACTTTGGGTGACCAACATATTCAGTTGACGGGAGTCTTCCTGGGCCACCCCTCAGTCCACAAACATGGTGGAGCGACTTTGGCCACACAGGTCGATGTCCCTTGAAGTTCAGTTGAAGTCCATACAAAAGCCCAATGTCACAGGTCCATGGTTACTGTGAAACCAGCAATTCTGTTTAGCAGAGGTTAGTGTCTGTCTTGGGTGACCAAACTGCACTCCGATGACTCCCCAAATTGAAAACACTTGAGTGCAACTTTTGAGTGCTGAGACTCGGTCTCCCAGGCTGCACTTTGGTGGTCAGTGGCTACCAGCTCGCAAAGCCAAGCTTCTTCAGCTTTTGCGGCCATGTGTCTGTAACAGGACGTCATCCAATTGACTAAAGCCTAAAGGCATAGTCCTCTCTTTGCTAGCCCAAGGATCTGTAGGTGCAGTCCAGTCTTAGGTGCAGCCTCTCTTTGCCGGGTCAAGGAAAGAGCAGAGCTGTCCTTCTTCAGTCCTCTCTACAGTGAAGATGTGATCTGAGGTCAGCATCCCGGGGGGCTGCTTTTATGCTCAGGACGTGCCCTCGGGCAGTACGGTGACTACTAGCCAATTGGCTACCAGGTCCTCTCCTGCCTGATGATAACTTCCTGTCAAGTGTGGTATCTAGCTGCCCCAGAATGCAATATTCTGCCCACTCCCCAAGATGGCAGGAACCCTGTCTTTGTGTGTGGAGCTCAGTACCTCCCCCTAGAGGTGTGGCTAACTTAGGACTACATACCCATGGGTAAACTTGTTTGGCAACTGTTTCACCCTCTCTGTCTCTAACACCAACCTGTGTACCAGAACAAAACAGAAGCCTCTCTTGTGAGTGTGAACCATTTGCCCTTCAAAGGTGACTTCCCCTTTGAAGCTTGCATTTTGGGCTCATCCTGTTTGGCCTTCCTTCCAGGGATAGGTAACACTTCCTCCAAAGAATTGTCCTTTGTGTTCCTACCTGGGAGTTGTACACACATCTCCCCAGGAGGGCAGAAACTGTCTTGTGGCCAGCAACCTTAAACAGACACTGGAAAATGTGGGCAACAGAGTGTCAATTTTAATACTCCCATTCAGAAGTTAGTACAGCTGAGTTGTCAGCATGTAACAATGTACTTTCTACAGAAAAAACGACAATTTTAGGCTTTTACTTTTAGGACACATAAAAACACGTCCTACTTTTTAATATATAGCACCCTGCCCAACGGCTTGACAGGCCTGCCTTAGGAGTGACTAATATATATTAAAATGGAAGGTCTGGGATTTCTTATTCACCTTCATGCACAAAAACAACCCTCCTAGGGTTTTACCTCTTTCTAAGTGTGCTGCATTCTGCAAACAATGAGGAGAAATAAAGATATTCTCCTCGTTGTGCCTCCCCTGGGAAGACATAGCATTTTGATGCATTTTCAGGCTTAGCAGTCTTGGTAAATCTAGGAATGAACCAAAATCCATGGGTGGATGTGTGGGACCACCCACACTCCACCTATGCAATGCCTTTCCAGTCGCTGCCTTGCATTACTCCAGATTTACCAAGCAATGCTTGGTATATCTGACTTTAGTATTGCGTTGCCCATGCGTGATGCAAGGACAGACAATACTATGATAAATGTGGCCCATTATTGGCCATATTTATCCTTGATCCTATATTTCAAAGCAGTCTTACTGATTCTGCCATTGCAGAACATCACTTTGATACACTATTTTCAAAGGGTGAACTGTACTTCTGATGCGGTGCTTCTGTGATGGTGTGCAGACAGAGTATTGAGTAAAAAATATCGAGTTGCACAAATATCGAGTAATAAATATTGTGGTATCGACAGCAAGAATATCGACTGAAGGTAAGTAATATCGATTTTAAAAATATTGAAGTGTTTAATACCGTTTGCAAGAATATAGGTATTAAAAATATCGTTTTTTTAATTAATGTTATGTATTTTAGTATATATTTTATATGTATGTGATGTCTGTTTTTTGTATAAGAATTGTTTGTATTTTTAATATATGTGTTTGTATTTTTAGTTCCGTAGCGGGTTGTGGGTTTATAGGGGAATAGGATGGGAAGTAATTTAATTATATTAAATTAATTGATTATTTTTTATTTATTAATATTTGTTTAATTGAGATTTTATAGTTTTAAATGTGTTAAGTAATTTATTACTAACTAATAATAATTGGTTGTTAATTAATTTTAATTAACTAACTGGCAATTAATTATGGTAATTGTGTAATTAATTTTAGGTGTGTGTTGTGGTGTTTATAGGTGTAAAGTGTGGGAAGTAATTTATTTTTAATTCATGATTACTAATTGGTTGTTAATTATTTTAATTAATTAATGGGTAATTAATTATGGCAGTTGTGTAATTAATTTTAGGTGTGTGTTGTGGTGTTTATAGGTGTAAAGCGTGGGAAGTAATTTATTTTTAATTGATGAATTAATAATTGGTTGCTAATTAATTTTAATTACTTAATTAAAAATTTATTATGGTAATTGTGTAATTAATTTTAGGTGTGTGTTGTGGTGTTTACAGGAAGAAAGGGTGGGGAGTAATTTGTGTTTAATTAATTAATATATGGCTGTTAATTAATGTTAATGTTAATTATTTGATATATTTATTTTGGGCAATTGTTTATTTTTTTGCGTGTTGTTTTTACTTTTAAATAGGTAATGGGTGGGCATTAAATACATTTTAATTACTTTATTATTAGTTGTTAATAGTAATAGTTTTTAATTTAAAAATAATTTTTAATTGTGTTTTTATTATTTTATAGTTTAATTTAGGTGTGTGTTGTGGATATTATAGTGTTAAAGTGTGTGTAGTCAATCAATGTTTTTTTTTATTCTAATATTTTTTTAATTGATTATTAATTATGTTAATTATGGAAGTAAATGTAATTTAAAATGTTGAAGTGTTTTGTTTTTCGTGTCGTGTTATAGGGTAGAAAATAAAATAAATACATTTATGTATTAATTATTTATTTTGTAAATATTTTCTAGTTTAAAAATATTATTTTTTAAATGTATTTATTATTTTATTTTATATAATATTTGTAGGTTTTTGTTATATGTGATTAATATTATGTTTTCTTTTTATATTTTTAATATATTTGATTTTTCATATTTTAAATATTGTTTACTTATTTTTATGATTTTGTGAAATTTTTTAATTTTATTAATTTACTGTTTAATTTTGTATAGCAATTTTTGTGTGTCCCCTATCCAACACTTTCCCTACTGTTGTACTCACTGGAGTTGGAATAGTCATTTTTACCCCTCCGCTATCCAACACTTTCCCTCCTGTTGTACTCACTGTAGTGGGAGTAGTAATTTTTACCCCTCTGCTATCAAGCACTTTCTCTACTGTTGCACTCACTGGAGTGGGAATAGTTAATTTTACCCCTCTGCTATTCAACACTTTCTGTACTGTTGCACTCACTGGAGTTGGAATAGTAATTTTTACCCCTCTGCTATCCAACACTTTCCCTACAGTTGCACTCATTGGAGTGGGAATAGTAATTTTAACCCCTCCGCTATCCAACGCTTTCCCTACTGTTGCACTCACCGGAGTGGGAATAGTAATTTTTGCCCCTCCGCTATCCAACACTTTCACTACTGTTGCTCTCACTGGAGTGGGAATAGTAAATGTTACCCCGCCGCTATCCAACACTTTCCCTACTGTTGCACTCAGTGGAGTGGGAATAGTAATTTTTACCCCTCCGCTATCCAACAGTTTTCCTACTGTTGCACTTTTGGAGTGGGAATAGTAATTTTTACCCCTCCGCTATCCAACACTTTCCCTACTGTTGCACTCTTTGGAGTGGGAATAGTAATTTTTACCCCTCTGCTATCTAACACTTTCTCTACTGTTGCTCTCACTGGAGTGGGAATAGTAATTTTTACCCCTCCGCTATCCAACACTTTCCCTACTGTTGCACGCACTGGAGTTGGAATAGTAAATTTAATTCCTCTGCTATCCAACACTTACCCTACTGTTGCACTCCCCGGAGTGGGAATAGTTATTTTTACCCCTTTGCTATCCAACACTTTCCCTACTGTTGTACTGATTGTATTGTGAAATTTAAGTTTAAATATTTTTTAATAGTTTAATGTTTTAATTTGATATAGATTTTTTTTAAATATTTTAAATCATTAATATATATTTTTATTTTTTATACTGTTTTAAACTTTTAACATAAATTAAAAGTAATAGTTTAATTGTTTTTAAAGTAAATATATATGTATATATTATTACGTTTGTGTGGGTATTTTTTTTATTACGTTTAATTGTTATATTTTATTAAAATGTATATTACATTTATTTTATTTTGTTAAAATGATATTTAATATTCAATATAGTTATCAAATATTATTTTATTTTATATTTATATAAAAGTCGATATTTTATACATCTATGGGGCCTATTAGCAATAACCGGCGATAATTATCGCTAAGCGCAGTTAGCGCTAGGATAATTATCGCCGGCTATCGCAGTTTTCTATCGCGGATATAGCGTGCTATCAGCAACGCTTATCTCCAAAGCGATAGAAACCCTGGAGAACAGTGTGAATATCGCTTGAAAACAAGCGATATTCACACTGTGACCAGTGTTAGCTTGGCGATAGGGCGAGGGGGATTTAGCCATGTAATCCACCTCCCATTGGATTACATGGCTAAGTCAGGTGTAGACCAGGCATTAACAAACCAGCGCTAAACGTGTTTAGCGCTGGTTCGTTAATCACCTCCCCTGCCTCGCTAATAGGCGATAGCGACCTTAGCGACTGTTTCCAATCGCTTTTAGGTTGGGAACGCCTAATTTGCATGCCATTAGCGATAAATATCGCTGGCATGCAAAGCGGCACCCAACCTGGTCGCTATCGCCTAGAAGCTGTCGCTAACAGCAGTTAGCGACAGCTTGCTAATAGGGCGTTTGAATTATTGCCGCTTTAGCGGGAAAAAGTCCCGCTAAAGCGGCGATAGAGCCCTTGATAATATGCCCCTATATTTTTTACATCTATATTTTTTAGTCGATATTTTTGTACTTACCTGTTTAAGTATAGGAGTGGATATTTTTGTGGTCTATATTTTTTACTCGATATTTTTAACATCAATATTTTTTACATCGATGTTGTGTCAGTGAACCTCTGTGATACAAAAGTCATGTGTTTGTTTTTGTTGCAGGAACATAATATTTTCAATGGCCACTACTTCTGACACAGCACTTCTGCTCTGTTTCATTGATTCAGAATAACAGAATGCTGGAAATTATACAATTTGGGCACATATTATATCTGGTGAACACAAAGTTTTTAGAGTTATATAGAAGTAACGCTCTTGAAGCATTGCTAAAAATTGAGACGTATTAAATATTTCCCTGTGGTCATTATCAATACTGTATTTTTCCAGGTGTGGGGTGTGAACACTGGAGAGAGCCTTGATAGTGAGGACTGAGAACGAATACACCTTCACCAACACAATTATCAACATCTATTGATCTTCTTCACAAAACCAATGGCAAAAGCAAATGGCCACCCCTTGATCCTTGCTACTGTACTGTCTCTTGTTTAGCCAGACATTTGTGAATGCAATGCTGGACCCTCAACTATTCTCCAATCTATGGCTAAACATATTTTGCTTATTTGGTGAACAGTTGGAACTAAGTAGAAGTGGTATTTTTCAAAACCTCTCTGCCTGAAAGGTGATGCTGGTGGCCAGAATCACATCTCTAAAAATGGCTCCATTATGACTGCCATACTGGCAACAGCTATGCAAAAAAACAGCAGATGGGAGCCTGAAAATACATAATTCATAATGGGTGGAATCTTCCTTTGCCCAGTCAAACCTTACAAGGTGACCCTTAAGTTCAGCTGAGCTGGGAACTGCTGCTATCTGCCTCATCAAAATTAAAAGGTCAGCAAATTTATAGCGCACCTAATGTTTTTCTACCTCAGATTTCACCAGCTCAAGGAAGGCAAAATCTCTAGGAAAATAAACGGGGCAGCAAGGTGTTCCTGGGAGTATCAGCTACAGTATTACAAGAATGATCAATCCTATGAAGCAACACTCTTAACGAGGGGAATCAGGTGAGAGCAATCGTCTTGCAGAAATTATTGCTTGCTGTCACAACTGTAGCCGTAACATAAACGTTGCAGGGCTATGTTCCAAACTCAATGACCCTGAGTGGGGTACACTTGTGGACAACTGTCATATGTGTCTCATTCAAGAATCCTGTGCTATTGAACCGATCTATAGGGTGGGTTTCACCTCTTTTAGCATAGAAGCAAAACACTCATCATCTAGCAGACCTGCGGGAGGTATGCTGATTTGGGCTAAAACAACACTCGCCTGTAAAATAAAGTGCCTAGATATAGAGTCCCAGGAGATTCTGGCCATAGACATGGCTTCGCTCAAAGGGGTTATCCATGTTAGGATTTTTAACATTTACAATAGGTTCAAAAGCCCACACAAACCCTCAGACACCATGACAACGTTAATTAATTTCCTTGAAACTGACAATAATGAATGCCCCCTCATCATAGCCGGAGATTTTAATACTACATATGAGCGTGTGGATTATGTGCAGGATTTAGTTCGGGAGGAGGAAGAAGCTAGAGGTATCAAAAGGCTCCAAATTCCAACACTTAAAAGATCTACCTGTGTAGCGCAGCAAGTCTTATCATTCACTGTAGCTCAGGGGGTGCGGGCATGTAATGGGAGGACCCTCTCAGACCCTAGTGCAGACCACACATTTAAGAGGGGGAGCTCCAGGAGTAGAATAGATTACATCTTGGTCGATCTCGATCTTTGGCCACAAGTAAGTGATATGGCCATTCTCAACCGTAGTGATAGCGACCACAACGCCTTACTGTTAAGCTTTTCGGGGTTACCGGTTAAAGCCTCAGCAAAATCTAATTAGGGCTCAGGTAGTAGCAACTAACAACAATAGGAGAATCAAGTGGGCTACTGCAATTGCTCATGGTAAGCTCCTTCCGGAAGTTTACAAAGAGGTGGTGCAGTTTTTTGTGAAGACGTCTAACGCCACCATAAATGACGATGCTATCCTAGCCAGCTACCAAGATCTCTCGAATAATATCTCGCCCTATTTTAGGAGCCAGGGAGGGTCACTTCCTCAAAAGCATATAAAACGCTGCCTGGTACAATAAGGAATGTAGGAAGTCAAGAGCTGAACTCATGGAGGCAGTAAAGGAGGGGATGAGGCCCAAGATACATAATAAAAGGAAGTTCTATAAGAGCATTCAAAGGAAAGCCAAACGTAATTGGGAAACAGAGAGTTGGCGTATCCTAGTTGAGGCATCCAGGCAAAAGGATTGCCGCCTATTGTGGCATCTTTTCTCTAAGGGGGTTACTCACCAGGTTGATGAAAACGATTACCACTTACAGCCACATATCTGGGAAGAATACTTCCAGCAGTCGTGGCTCCTGGAGGGAGTTTCGCCGGGCGGTGACGTGCGGCGGGGGAGGGGCAGGGTGGGGAGTAGTAAAAACCGGAATCCGGCTGAACACAGGTAAGTTAGCAAATAAATAAATAAAACGAATTTCGTAGCGCGCGCTGCATCGCATTTGGCAATGCAGCGCGCGCTACCAAATTCGTTTTATTTATTTATTTGGTAACTTACCTGGATTCGGCCGGATTCCGGTTTTTACTACCCCCCACCCTACCCCTCCCCCGCCGCACGTCACTGCCCGGCGGAACTCCCTCCAGGAGCCGGGACTGACTTCCAGGCACTATACTCTGAGGAGGACGGTGAGGATGAAGGTGGTGCAGGGAAGGAACCTAGGGTTTGCAACGATGTATTTGCTTGCAACGAGGAAGAGAGTTTTTCCCTTGTGGAAGTTAAAAATGCCATTACTTCCCTTCAAACCGGCAAAGCCCCAAGGTTAGATAGACTCCCTGGAGACCTGTATAAATCTGAACCCAATATTTGGGGCCCTTTGCTTCATTCAGTTTTCAATGCCATTAGCCGTGGAGGTGTGATCCCGGCTACATGGAAGGGAGCTGAAATAATCCCAATATTTAAAAAAGGGGACAAAGGGGACCCTGCAAACTATAGGCCCATCAGCCTGATAGATGTGTCCCAAAAACTCTTTGGCAAACTAATTCTAACACGCATCCAAAACTGGGCAGAGGACAATAACATACTCTCGCACTTGCAGGCGGGGTTCAGAGCTGCTACCAGCACTTTGGACCGAGTGTTTCATTTTGTAATGCTCATCTGGAAAGAGGTTAAAGTCAAGAAAGGCCACCTTTCTGTAGTATTTGTTGACCTCAAAACTGCTTTTGACTCCATCGATCGCACTAGACTCTGGTCTACCCTGAGAGATATGGGCCTTCCCCCTGCCCTACTTCACCTTCTAATCAGGTTACATCACGATAATTATGCCAGAGTCAGATGGAGTCAAGATGGGAGGCTGTCTGGAAATATTTTAATTGGGAAAGGAGTGCGCCAGGGGTGCGTGCTGACCCCAACAATGTTTACCCTATTTATGAACGAGCTGATAAATGAGTTGTACGATTGTGGAGGTGACCCACCGAAAATGGGAGGCAAGCAAATTCATTCACTCTTGTTTGCCGACGATACGGTACTCATATCTAAAACCCCAATGGGCATCCAGAATGTTTTAACTAAATTTTCTAATGCTTGCAAATCCCGGGGTTTGAAAATTAATTGTATGAAAACTAAGTACATGGTTTTCAACCCTTATAAAACTGCCAAGGGGAAAGTGCTGTTGGAAGGCCAACCATTAGAGCAGGTCAATGCCTTTGACTATCTAGGCGTTAGAATTAGTGATAACCTGGCATGGTCCCCTCAAATTTTGAAAAGTGCGTTGACACTCCAACACGTAGATTGTGCATTAGTGAAAAGAATCAAACGTTCAACGTTTCGACCTATTTCCCTCATGTTAGAAATACATAGGGCAAAAGCCTTGGGAGCAGCACTCTACGGGGCAGAACTCTGGGGTCTCGAGGATATTGAACAACTAGAAGTTGCTGAAAACAAATTTTTCAGAGCTCTTCTAAATATTCCAAAGAACACACCCCTATTGCCACTCCGACTCGACCTTGGGTTAAAATCGATCTCCCACTGTGCTGTTTTGACAGTGCTTTTGTTCTGGGTGAGACTCTGGACTAGCAATCCCCAAGTACCTGTAAAAGATGATGTGGAAGAATTACTATCTCTCCAAAAGAAAACAGGTCTTCTGCACTGGTTTGGGAAAGTTAAGGGTTGGCTCTTTAAACTAGGGTTGGGTATTAAGTGGGTCGATCCGCATTCCATAACAAAAAAATGATTCCCCAGTTGAAAATAATGTACTGGAATTTTATTAATTCTGATTGCACTGAATCTAGGTCACTAGGCACTTTATCTACACATTTGTTAAACGTCAAAAGTTGTTTTAGATTTGAAATGTATATGGACGATGTAGAACCACCGCAGGCACGTGCACGTTATATACAGTTCAGATTTGGCACCCTGCCGTTAAACGCTACTAGAAGCAGTTGGACAAACTCAACCATTACTCCTATGTGCCCGTCCTGTAACTCTGCTGTTGAAACCATTGAACATTATTTGTTTTTTTGCCCTGTATAAGCTACTCTGAGGAAAAAATGATTGTTCCGGCATGCCGGATGTTGTCATTTTCCCGTCCCTCAGAAGCCTTGCGTGTATTTAGCTCTGACACAACCAAATGGCTTGTTTTTACTTTATCCAGATATCTTTTATATGCTTGGTGGTTGAGGTCTATGGCGGTCAAACGATCCATTCGCACTGAAGTAGGGGGTAACTCTAGTGAGGGCCCTAACCCAAGTGTAGTGTCGTAAGCTTAATTCTTATCGGTATATAATTGATTCCACATATTTTAAATTCTCTTTTACTCTATTTTAATTTTTGAAAAAGTGATACTTTCCGCTATACCTTTTGATACTGTGCCTGATGTTATGCTGCTAATTCTTTTTACTTGTATATATTAGCGATGAATTTATGTAATGAGATTTTTTTTAATATGTGTTGTGTTTTATGATATGTGTGTATGATCATGCTATTGATCGAATAAAATAAAATAAATAAAAATAAACAAATAGTAGGCAGGCAACCACAAAGTCGTGCACTGCCCTACTTGTTGAACTGTGGCAATGATTAGGCTTGGGGTCCTCCCTATTCGTTCATAGCCAGACAAGCCATTTTGGACTGGGGCATGAAACCGTTGTCAAGGTCCCCTGCATACTTCCTCCAAAGTTAGAAAGTAGAATTGCTGTGGCACTGTGAACATACATTGGAGAGATAAGTGACTAGGAACAGTCAGAGTCACCAGCAACCCCGTCTTGTGGCAACAACCTTATTTAGATGAAGCACAAAAATTCAGCAGTTGTGCACCCAGAAAGATATCATTCTCCATCATTGCAAACCATGTGAAGCCATTAGGAGTTGGGATCCCCGCTATTACTTCCCCAGCTAGACTAGCAACGTTGTGTTATAGCTGGTGGCCTTATGAATCTCCCCTAATTTCCACCACAACAGACAAAATGGAGCATTAGTATAGTATATGGCAACACACACATACAGGATGCAAATAACTTCTGTGATAGCCCATCTGGTCACTTTGGGTTTTTGTCTTGGACCATAGACCTGTAAGTATTGACTCTGCTCTCACACTTTACTCCCCGTGGCTCAAAATACATAGCTCTATTAGTTTGGCAGGTATCCATGCCCCTGTGATGTCATGTATTATTTGGTTGGCCTCTTTTTAGAAGAGTATCAAGGGACTGTGTAGCATTAACATGAACCCCTCTCCCAACAGCATTATTAATTCATATCAAATGGAACATTATCATTTAATCCTAAATTTCTTGTTGAACAAACTTTTACCATAGCACTATGATCACCAAATGTAAATTAGTTTTACTTTCTGTATACCAAAGATTAAGGGCAGAGTTTTTAATATTACTCTTTTTTGTTTCTTAAAATTAGTACATTCAGACATCTGTTTTATGTACTGAAACCCTGAGTAAATCCTGTCTCTGGAAAACAATTAATTCAACTTTGAGTTAATCAAATTTTTTAAAGATGAGCAAACTTTTTATTTTAATATCTCCATTTATGACTATTGCAATTCAAAAGAGTCCTAACACATCTACTTAGCATAAATGATTTCTGCGGTATTGGCTGCTATCGTACTTTTAATTGTTTTTCTTTAATAAAAAACATTCCAAAATGGCCACTGTATGTGCACATGAAGGGCAGCAATCTTGGAATCATTTTCCTTGATTGAAGAAAAAAAAAAACATTCTAAGATGCCCACTATGCATGTGCATGAACGGCAGACATCTTGGAATATTATGTCATAAAGCAGAAGCATTCCATGATGGCCGTCATATGTATGCAAATAACCATGCACATTAACAGTGACCATGTTGGAATACTTTTTTAAACTATGAAAAACTATTCTAAGCTAGTCATCCATGTGCCTTCTATGTGAAACTAAAGCTGCCATGTGAAAATTAGTTCATAAACATGTTCGGGCCCTGCAAATATTTCTGACACACTGTATCGGGTGAATGCAGCTGCGGGAGCCAAAAATGCAATATGCGCGCGATTGAAAGCAACACTGCCGTTACTGTAATTTGAATATACATTATACACTTGAATTGCGGCATTCTAAAATCTAGATCCAGTCGCGGCTGGCATGACTTGTGGGTGGGGGAGGGGTTCGCCCGGGGGGGAGGGATTACCTTACCGGGTCCCGTGCCGCCTCCGCTACTGGCCGGGTCCTGCATTTTCCTGCTGCTTTCCTGCTCTTCTGCCTCCGGCAGGAACTGGATGCAGGCAGCCTCCCTCCTCTCCCCTAAGCCAATCACAATGCTGCAATGGCAGCGTTGTGATTGGTGGGGACAGCGCACCTATGGGGAGGCCATTTTCTCTATGTAGGCTGCATGCATAGAGAAAATGCAGTGTGCGCATGACTGGTTTGGTTGGCCCCAGAGGGCTGACCAAACAGTCAGGGCCCACAGCATTGGGCAAACCCCTCCTCCCCGACCCGCCCCCAACCAGGCATACCGTTCTGCTTTCTCGCAGCGCGAGAAGCAGAAACATAAAATGGTATTTAAAATACCATTTTATGTTTCTGCTTCTCGCACTGCGAGAAAGCAGTGGGGCGACGCTCCTCCGCCCTAAGGAGGAGCCGCCCCTGTCTAGATCACTTACATTTTTATCATGAGTCTTGGATGTACGTCAGGGACAAAGATACTCACCTGCCTTTAAGGCAAATATTAGGTCATCAAACTCTTGTGATTCCTCATCAGCCACAAGTGAGCCATTGCTGTAGCCGCCAGATAAATTGAAGCCATCGCCATTCTGTGGACTCTGTTTATAGATCTGACTTGTCCGTTCCCAATCAGCTGGCATCTGAAACCATGAAAACTATATTTTAAAGATAAATAGACAATAAATAAAGACCAATGTAATCAGTACTGTATTTAGTTGACTGTAACATGTCTTTCGACCTACACAGCTTTTTTCATACTTTATCCTAGTTTAAAAATGCTCTTGTTAAACCTTGCAAACTGGGCCTTTAGGTTCAAATGGAAGTATGTGCCCAGGCAGAATGGCTGGCAAATGTACAAGTCTCTGTCCCCATTTTCTCAGATTGTGTTTGTTTAACCGAGCTATGAGTGTGTGATCTGGACAACTCACACAAAGGTCTATTGAGCTATTTCTGGTGATTACAGCTTAGCTTGCTATTCTCACCAATTCAAGGGTGTATTGAAAAGAGAGATAGGAATCTAGGTAGAGGGACTGCATGTGTGCCCAACAGGCCCTATTCACTCCATATCTTGGGGGTTGCGCAGAGGCCTGGTCTCCACTAGATGCTGGCATTGAACCAGGCTTTCCCTTGGTGAAAGACAGCTGCAGGGCATGCATGAGGGTCCTAACCATGCTTGGTCAGCAATAAGACCTCCTGCACCCAAAAGGCCAGTCACTCATGGACTCCCTATGTAGATAAGACACCTAGAGTGGGTGGCTATGTCCACGGCACATGACCCACCAGTGAGGCAGCTGTGGATGCCCCCTTCGAGCAATTAGGTTAGGTCAAGCAGATCAACAGCTAAACGGAAACAGCAGGTAATGGTAGGAAAGTGAGTATGTTCCATAGAGTGTGCAAGTTAAATTAGGCACAATGCGTCCAAGGATTCTCTCTTCCACAACCAAGTATTGCAAGTATAGACAAGGCCAGCAACAAAGGATGCGAGTGAGAAACCAGAGACCCAGAAGCAATGGCAGAGGGGTGAGCATGGGGAAGTTGCCAATAAAGGGAAAGCAAGGGAAAGCAGATGAGTGGAGACAGGTGGATCCATTAAACCCCACCTGACCTTACACCTGAATGGATGCCCACGCTGGCTCTCACTGGGTTTCAGATGCCTTGGGTGAGAGTGAGGCCAGTTCTGAGCTCAGCTACAGTCATGAGGGTAAGCAGAATGTGCCAGGGACACCCCCTGAGGACAGAGGGATTGACATCCCCCACTTATCCTGGGTCTGGTTGTCCCCAGACTGCTCAGCCCAAGAACTGGGAGAGAGGGAAGGCAGGGTAACGTCACTACTAGGTAGTGATACACTGTTCAAGTTTGATGCATCAGGACATTGAAGTAATCATCTCTCAAATGAAACAAAGATGAAGAGGATGGCAGCATACTTTGTGGAAAGAGAGTAGAAGAGTATGCAAAAGGGAGCTGTCATTAAGGAGCGATTAACTATGAGGGCAGGAGGCTGTTTCGTCAACATACAATGGTCGGCAGGTAAGCAATGGCTGCCAGATAAGCAAGAGGGAAGGGCATCATTGGGGCAAATGCAAGAAGGATGATCTAGAACACATGGGCAAAATTGTGAGTCAGGCCACCTGATATGAAATAAGCCAGGGTAGGGGATTTCCAGAAGATCCAACATGCACATCAGTGACTTACTGAATTGTGCCTGACAAAAGTACTAAGTTATTGGTAGTGATGTATGTGCGGCCAATTATAACAATTTGGGTCTGTTTCAAATGGAGTGGCCGCCTCCTTGGAAGCAAGGATCCATCCTTGTTCCTAAGCAGACCTTGGAAAAAAGATGTTTTCCCCAGTATCCATTGACAAACATCTCCAGTGATGACTCCACATGACACAACCCTTCACCAGCATTATTTCTGGAAGCAGTGAGATCAAATTTCAGGTTAGCATCTGTTGTTTCTTCCCTTGTGGTTCCCTTACATGTGATTCTATTGCCTTTGATTACCCTGCCTGTTGTCCATTTGCCAGTGGTTCCACTGTCAGTTCCTTCCCTGCACTGCATATGGCCCCACTGCCTATTAGCCATTTTCATTTGACATGACTCCATTACCGTTGGCTAAATGGCCTTTGGCTACATTGCCTGTTTCTTCACAGCCTGTGACATCTTTAGCTGGGGTTCCCTTGGCATCCTCATAGCCATGCCTGGTGCTGATGTTGATTAGAGAGTAAGTAGCCTTGTTTCCAGTGCTAATCCACAGACTGCGAAGTCATACAGGAGCACTATGCAGCTTTATCTGCTTTATGCTACAAAGATATGTCTAGCCTTTTCAAAGGCACAGTTGTAGTTATTCTGTATTACCATAATAGTGGGGGCTGATGGTGCGAGATCACTGAACAAAACCGCACAAGCTGGCGATCATGGCATTTCAAAGGGTGCCATGATCTTCAAGTTCATCCTGGAAGAGTGACCACTGAGAAAGCTTTTTGGCATTTTAGGTTTCTTCCATCAGGTTGTATAAGTGAAACGTCTGTATTCCAGTGATGTAAGACTACCCCACTTTCAGAACTGTTATCCTATTTGCTCAATTTATTATCTGATTCATGAAAATAATTACTAGTTAGAAGGAGGTAATCGTGGTAATAAATTGATGGCTAACATACATGTAACTACAGCCCATATCAACAGCATATGGATCCAACTAAACTTTACAGCAAGTACAAACCCTAATTAACAAAATGTGGTTCTCAAATACCCCCTCACATGAGCACAGAATATGCACCAAGGGTTCATGTTCATGTCTACATAGCCTGAGATGTTTCCAATCTCTCAAAGAGAGGTCCCAGAAGCTCCTCAAACTGAAAAAGGGTATTTGCAAGAAATGCAATCTAATGAATTTATGGCTACCTATGTGCACAGCTAAGAGATTGCCAGAACGTTAGAAGATGCTATTTCTGCTAAGTGTTTTTACAATAAAATCCTTAAACTCCCCTCAAAGATCTTTTGTAACAGATTAGCTTTTAGCATCTTCTGAAAACTAGAATATGGGATATCCCCTCTAACTTGTTTTACCTCAAAATTGGTGACTAACTGGCTAAATTAACCGAAGAAAGGATATTGAATATCCTTGCCTTGAACCTGTGAGCAATTTCCCTTCATATTATCCCATTTACCGAACCCAGATCAGAGAGTTATGTCTGACTGGATAAGTTCTAATACTAGACTTCCACTGCCAGAGATTGTATGGCTAAATTAAATTTAAAACGGGTCTGGGACTGGGTAGTTGTTGAGGGCAGACCAAACAATGAATGAAAAATTGTGCATTTTGTGATGTCGCAGGATCCAGAACATTTACCAGTGAAAGCCTCCACCCCATATGTCATGGCAGTAAGCATTGTGCTTAGAAACTGTAGTATACTGGAATTCAAGTTGGGTTCTGTAAGCTTAGTTTGCATATGCCTCATTGTATATGTGTTTGTTGGCGATTTGCTCTTTACAGCAGTGTGGGGATACCAATTTCTGATTTTGCCATAAAACCTCATTATTGCTTTTGCCAAGTTTGACTTAAAAGTAATTTCCTTTGTTAAAAATGTCTGAGGTACAGATGGTTTGTTGCAGCGCCACCATTATACAATCCAATAACATAAGCGTCATTTACTAAGTATCTGTGTTTGGCGGCAAAGTGACTCAAAGCATTCTCCGGATTTACTTAGCAAAATAGAAGCCTGCAGGCACAATCTGCAGCCTCACGCAAGCTCCAATACAACCCTTTGAAATAACCCCCACTGTGTCATCAGCATGTTGGATCACAGGCAGGTGGAGCAGATCACGTTTGGGAGGAATGCCCCAACAGGGAAGCACCTAGTGGGTTTCAAGCCCACAACTCTCATTTCAGCCGGATTGGCTGCAGTTGTGGCAAAACCATGTACATTGGTATTGCTGCTCAATGTAGCCAGCCTCTCAGAACCTCTAAGTAGCCCAATGATTGCAAATATATAGAAAGCAATAAGGAAGGTAACTCACTCCCTTTAGGAAAATTGTTTACTGGTCTTTGGCAGCCTTCTTGAATAACCTTTTCTTTGATGCAAGGATCTATGCTGCTTTTGAATTGCTTTTGAAATTGGGATCTTCTACTTTGTGATTCTCTGGCCTACTATTTACATTTGGCCAATAGATATTGGGATATTTGTGGTGATCTCCTCTCGTGTGTGCAGCTGACTACTTTCCCGTATAAATTTAGGACGCATCCCCAGAATTAATTAAATAACTTATGGAGGATATAGTGCAGGCATCTGGCATGCAACACCTGTAAACATAATTCCTGTTCCTTGGATCTTGGAGCAGAGTTGCATTTAAAAATGTAGGTGTGGTGGGGGATGGAAAATATGGTTGTTCAGTACTGAGATTTTTAAGAAATGGAAATTTTTCTGGTGAAATTTGTGTTAGGCAAAATGTACAAAATTTCTTAAAAGTTAGCAACATGTGATTTTGTGTAATTTTTACCCACGCGAGGGTGGTTTATACAGAAACAGTATTGCTTAGAAATATTATCTACTCGAATCTGTCTCCTGCCATTATCTTGCATTACTTTTTCACAAAAGTGTGACCTCGAGTGAAAAAAGTTAGGCCACACACTTGTTAACCCATTTAACACCAAATCAATAATTGCATTTAGGGAATGTGTTCAGAAAACAATTATGCAATTTTGCTTTACTGATTGAGTAATAAGGGTCAGAACCAGGTTCATACTTCAGCTAAGCTATTTACTTAAATAGTACCTCTAAACAGCAAATTAACCCTACACAAAAGGACACGGGACTAGGATATGGTTGCCATTCTTTTGCCTCTAAATTAGGGGAAAAGAAATGATTTCAACATTCCATTAGCAGACTTATTTAGAATTATTTGGAATGGACTTCCCTATGAGTGATATTGGCACTCATGGGTCACCCTCTGGAGACCATTGAAACGTTCACAAGACAGCAATCTTAAGTGAAATGAAGGGGAATAAAGACACATTTGCCCCCTATGCTGTCTGGAGTGAAGCCTAAAAAAGTTGAACACCTCTACGCTGCTGTACAGACGTCACTGCTGCACTTTCAGTCCCCAATCGATCACATTTTGTATTAGGTATTGTTGTTCTGCATAACTCTATATTTCTGCGTGCCTAGTTTTTAATCTAAACGATGGTTTTATATAAACCGTTAATAAGGAAATATATATATATTCTAAAAATATACCTCCGAGGAGAGCGCACTGCTGAATATGACAAAGAGGGACATTTATATGAGATGCATAGAGCTGGATGTAGCATAATAAAGTGGGGTTTTTAGAGGTATCACCATTCACTCTCCAAGTTAGTACTCTTGTCTCGTGTGTCATGGCCTCTGGTGGAGAAGAATTCCAAGATTTGCTAGATGATTCTGTTTACACCTATTAGCAGGATCATCAGAAAGAGACCAGGATCAAGTATGTTCCAAGGACCAATCCAGCACTGTTAGGATCAAGGTAATCTAGCAGACTCACAAAGGTGAACATTTTAAACACAACTACATGCCTCTGTGCTGTACCTGCACCGTGCCTCCCTAATAAGAATGACAGTTTCCCCCGGAAGCTAGGTTTGTCCGGAGTGAGGTTGGCCAACGGTTTCCTAGTGTGTAAGAGCGAGCTAGAGAGTGGCGTGGGGCAGTGCATTACCTTCATAAGGGAGGTTCCTCATTCCCACAACGAGTTCCAGTAGGTCCAAACCCTCTCACAGCTCCAAACGGGGCACCCGTGCATTGAAAAGGGCCTTCATGGCTCTGGACATGCCAGGAAGTGTCTGCTGATCCAATGATGCCACTGTGGTTATGATCCATGGAGTAACTGGCTGAACTAATTGGCAGAGGAGCTCTCAGGGAGCTTTACCATTTGAGGTCTGTTATAAGCAGGTCCGAAAAAGAGTGGTCATCATGTTTAGAAAAAGACTGGTTCGCTCAAACATTTATTTCGGTGGATGCAGCTGAGCCGGATTGGCCATTCTGCCACTCTGGGATTTCCCCAGCAGGCTTCAGACTAGGCGGCTGCTTTCAAAGCTGGATTTGCTGCCATGATCCACACATGCCCCATGGCCCCATTGTAATCAATGCCTCCTGCAGTGAGTGGCTAGTCTGAATATTTATGCCAAAGCTGATTTTGGTTTCCAGTCCCAACATGAATAGAAGAAATGGGAAACATCCCCAAATCTTGGAGGGGGGTTGGTAATTAAAGCATTATTGCAGAAGGGGGTTCCCATGAATTACAGGCTAATTAGCCTTTTAGACCTTTTTGAGAAAATCTTTACAAATATTCTGCTCTCCAAGCTTGAGAGTTGGGCTTATGAAAGCAATTGTTTACCTTTAAAACAAGGAGGTTTTTTAGCAGACCACTCGACAATCGATCATTGCTTTGCCCTGTGCGCAACTGTAAATAAGTCCATTTAGATAAATCATTGATTGTGATGTTGCTGCGTGGAGTTCGGCATAGCTTTTGATCTTGTAGATAGAGGGAGATTATGGAGTAAATTGTTATCTTGGAACGAGGGGTCTAAAACCCTTATTTACTGCACACATCGAGCCGGACTCGAGTAGAAATGGATCTTTCTGATCGCCTTACTGAAAAGATATACATCTGTAATGGATTATACCAATGATTCATTTTAACCCTGATTTTTTTCACATTTTTTGTGTGGCTAGCCCAAGAAGTTCATTAAATACCCCAAGTTTCTTTTCACCAAAAATGGGATCTATCCTGATACCTTGTTTAATATATGCAGATGACCTCATTATACTGGATTACACCCCAAGATAACTTTAGAAAAAACTTGACATTTTAGCAGAATATTTTAAGGTAAATTATTTAGAGGCCAACATAGAAAAAACAAAAGTATTAGTTTTTGGAAAATAAAAGTATCTTGTTTTACTTTGTTTTTAGATAAGATAAAAGTAGAGGAAGTTAGAATATGTAAATATTTAGGGTTGCTCTTTTCCACTAATCTAAAGGGGAACAAATACATAAATGTTATTAAAACCCAAAAACGTTTCTAGTTATATTTACCTGAGAAATTTAACTCCTTGTATGGGAGAGGCTGTCTTTTACCCTGATCCTGAAAGAATTTTTGCACAAAATTACGCCTTTAGCACTTTAAGGATCGGAAACTATTTGTATACCAAAAGTGATATTTGATTTGATATCATGTGGACAGTGGGCGTTTACAAAAAAAAATCCTAAACCTTCCAAAAGGGTCAATGATCTAAAGTATTTGCTATGAAATTTACTTGTTGTCGTGATCTAGAAGCTAGAATACTTCTTCTAAAATGTAAAAATAAACTTTCATTAGATGGTAGTTCAAATAAATTATTCTAGATTTGTTGGCTGGAAACACATCATAGCAAACCTAATTTGGCAGTGGCACATTTGAATCATACAAATGCTATCAGAATATTATTTGTCGTCAGGGGCAGTTGGAGTTTGGGACCCTTTTCCATCTAAAAATGTGTTAGAAGATGGAATATTAATAAACAAGGATAAACAATATGACTTATCTATCCCAAAAATTCTCAATCAAGTTGACATTGCAGACCTTGGGAAATTATGGTGTGCTTCCATATATTTTTTACTTGCCAGACCTTTTACTCATTCATGCTGTTTTAAAATATAGATAAGAATATAATCTATTATTGGGGGTCCCACAAGTGGCTATAAAAATTAATGAAAGGGTGTTTCTGTATATGCCCTCTAAAGAAGAAATATACTATTACTCAATATAATGCTATTGATATTCTATCCAATGTGCAATTTCACGATGTTTGGACGATTTTAATATCTGTGAAAATGTAAACAACTATCACATGTTGTGATGAGGAATTTTGTAGAATGTGCACAGGGTTATGGACAAATGACTTAATGAACATATTTTAGTACTTACTTTCTTACTGTGCCAGATGACTCTCCAGATATCAAAAGAACACTCCACCCAGTGGAAAGATATTCCCTGAGATGAGCTTCATGTATGGAGTACCCCCTGTCCGTGGAGATGGGCTGCCACAACTTGGCATTAATTCTGGGAATCCTTCCACACAGATATTGGCTATGCTGCAGTTTGTTCCTTCTGTAGGGCTGAGGCCTAACTTGTATTGCTGCCAGTGGTCCTGAATGGTGCCGTGGTAAGACAGGACCACTCTAATATTGGGATGGGATTTCTACTGCTTCACCCCTTCCAGCCTCTGGGCCACCTTACTACAACCTAATGTTATTTGAGCATGCTGTTCCGAATTACCAGTTTGCATTCTGCATATTTTTTTTTTATTGGTTTTTCCCCCTTTTATGCAAGGAATATACAAATCATTTTATACAATCACAAATAAGGTCATCAAACATAATAAAAAATACAAATACAGCAGCAAAAACAGACATCATAAATTTTTTTTAAAAAACCTAGTCAATATGTGTCGACATATGAAAAGGCCAAATTATATAAGCATACTAAAATAGAGAGTGTCTGCCGACAAACAATAGCTGTCCATTATTCAACATTAAACCCAGTCAGTGACAGCGGCCCAGATCTTAGCTCCCATTGCACTCTTCCTTCTCCCCTTAGTCTTGTATATAGCTGATTCCAAGTTATACATAGCAAGCAATCTTGCCCGCCAACTCAAAAAATACGGAGGGTCAGGATTTATCCAGTCCTGCGTAATACATGCACGCACCACTGCCATACAGATAAACAAAAAAGATACCATTGCATTAGACCTTGTATAAGCCGAGGTATCTGAGTAAAGGCCAATCAAAACCAGTTCCCCAGTTATGCACACTGATGACCCCATTATTAGTCCTGATAATCGTTCAATAGACAAAAATAATTCAGCTAATTTAGGACATGCAAAAAACATATGAACTACATCTGCTGCAAATAAACCACATCTATTACATTTGGTGCCAGCAGATGTCCCCCATTTAGAGATCTTTCTTGGGGTATAATACATATCATATATGGCCATGTAATGCTGAGTACGCATCCTCCCTGACATCAGAACTTGATTCGCAAGACTTAAAGATTTTATGACATCAATTCCCTCATGACCTAGCTTCGTTTCCCACTTGTCTTGACAAACCTCAACATCGTCTAGAAGTACATCGATCAATTGAGAATAAAATTGGCCGATTGTTGTTTTTTTCTGCATCCTTTCAATAAGAGGGACCTTTCTGAATTGAACTTCCACACCAGGGCCAAGCGAATTCAAATAACTTCGAATTTGAAGGTATTTGAAAAATTCATGTTTAGGGAGACCATATTTTGTTTGTAACTCGGCAAATGATACCAACTGTCCATCCTCATACAAATCCCCTAAACATTGAATTCCTTTTAAACGCCATCTATTTACCGTTTGGTCACGAAAAATCAATGGGAGTAACCCAATAGCTGAAAATGGGGTATATGCGTTTAAATTCGAAACCCAGAGTTGCCGTTTAACTGATCTCCAAACAAGGTATGCTGCTTTAAGAATTTTAAATTTCGTTTTCTTAAAGTAGCTAGGTTCTAATACTTTAACCAGACATCCATTAGCCTCATCACCCAGTCCAAAGTCATAGATGGAAGGACTATGGCATGGCAAAAGCTTAACCCGATCCCCCACTACCAAAGGACTAATAAATTGCAAAACTGCTGCCCAATAATAAAAAATAAAATAAGGCATACCCCAGCCACCGCGATTCTTCGGCAATACCATCTTTTATAAGCCCTTCTCTGGCGTCTATAACCCCACAAAAATCTGGAACTAATCCTCTCTAGCCTCTTAAAACACAAAACTGGAAATTCGAGTGGGATTGTTCTAAACATATAAAGAAATTTGGGCAAAACTAGCATTTTTAAAACATTCGCTCTTCCATAAAGAGATAAATGTAGATGATCCATCCTCTCCAGCATTGAATTCACTTTAAGGAGCACAGGATTCATATTTAGTTCTGGGATCTTACTGATTGGTGAAGAGATTTTAATTCCTAAATATGTAACTTCAGAGACAGTTGTTATGTTATCAGGAGGTTCCCCACCAATAAATAGAATCTGAGTTTTGGAGATATTTAATTTGTACCCCGATTGATCCCAAACTTAGATGCCAGTCCCTCAATTGCCGGTATTGCAGTGACAATGTCTCTAGTAACGACAACAATATCATCCGCGTAAGCCAGGGCTCTATAATCGGTATGTCGTAGTTGAACCGGTTTAATGTCAATAGCCTGATTTAGCTTAACCAAAAAAAAATCGATATATAAAGCAAATAGTAAAGGTGAGCACGGGCATCCTTGCCGTGTGCCGCGGCTGATTGTAAACAAGCCCGACTCTTGGCCGGCTATTCGAATAGAGGCAACTGGAAGGAAGTATAGTGATTTCAATGTCTGCCGAATCACAGGGCCGAAGCCCTTCAACCTCAAAACCTCCCACATGTATGGCCAGGAAACCCTGTCGAATGCCTTCTCGGCATCCAACAGGGTTATTCCCATTGTAGACTTGGTTGCTTGTGCCCAATCCACGAATGATATTAGGCGCCGAACATGATCTGCGGTATCGCGCCCAGGAATAAATCCATGTTGGAATCGTGAAACCAACGTAGAAATAATCCCCGACAAGCGTGCTGTTAGTATTTTGGCATAAATTTTACTATCAGAGTTAATTAACGAGATAGGTCTATAGGATGCCGGCAGTAAGGCAGGTTTATCTATTTTTTTAAAAACCGTAATAATGGATTTCCGCCAAGACAGTGGCGCGATCCCCTGTTGTGCAGACAGAAAAGTCGACATCATTTCCTCTTTCAGCACATGCCGGAAAGTTCTATAGAATTCAAGCGGAATACCGTCTGGCCCCACCGCCTTGCCAACTGCCAAAGATGTAATTGCTGCCTCCACTTCCCCCATGTGATATCAAGATCTAAATCTTCCATTTGCTCGTGTGTCAGCTTAGAAATTTCGCTATCTCCACAAAACTCCGCTACTTTATCTTCAACTCCCAAAATATCCTCATCCATATACAATTGGCGATAAAATTTGCCAAAGACCTCTAGCACTTCAGCTGGCTTATCCCTAATTAACCCCTGCTCATCCTGAATGTTATTAATCCTTTTAGCAACATCTTTTGGTGTAATCTTTTGGCCAATATTCATCCAGAATTTTCACCCACCTCATATATCTCGGAGCTATATACTGCGATTTGCGCTGCCAACTTTGTAGCAAAATTCTGATATAACCTCATTTTTTGAATAGCCAAATCATTTGAAATTTGTTCAAAGTCTTGACCATTGCTGACGGCCACCATAAACTCATTTTCTAACAGCCGCAATTTATTCATTTCATCCAAAAATTCTGCCCGCAATTTACGTTGTTTATTAACAGAGTAACTTAAAGTCTCACCACGAACGCCAGACTTAAAAGCATCCCACACCATATGGACAGAGGCAGACCCACGATTATTTTTAAAAATTCCACTATCCATTTACTCATTTGTTCACAATAAGCAGAGTCAACCAATAACTTCCGTTCAAAAGTCCAGGCCCTTATGGAAGATCTGTGACTAATTTCTAATTCTAACAAAATAGGATTATGATCAGAAATTATTTTGGGTTGAATATCAATCCTGGCCTTACTAGCAAGTTCTGCAGTTAAAAAAAAGTAGTCTAAACGCACATGCTTGCGATGAGGTGCAGAGTAAAAAGTATTCCCTGGGGCACCCTTTCCTTTAAGCCACCATATATCTACCAGCCCAAATTCTTTAACAAGGCCCCTGGTAGCTTTAAAAGCTTTATTTTTCTTCCCGTCATAGAGATGTTTGCTTGATATGTCAACATTCCCTGCTAAATGGAGATTAAAGTCCCCGCATAAGATCAAGGGAGATGGCCAATCAGCTAACTCAATACTGAGCTCATTCATCATTTCCGGGTCATCTGAATTCGGACCATAAATTGAACAAATAGTCATGGAAAGACCCTCTATCAATAACTCAATGATCACCCATCGGCCACAAAGATCTTCTTTTACACGCTTACACTTCCCCCACCCAAATCTTTTCAAAATTGCCACCCCTCTTGTTGACCCTTGACGTGTACAGCCCACAAGGTCCAAACCCAAGTCCTTTAACCACCTCCTATTATTCCATGCAATATGAGTCTCCTGTACACAAAGCAGGTCCACCCTCATTGATTTAAGAATCTGGGCCATTATCCCTCTTTTTTTCCTATTATTCAGACCACATATGTTCCAAGTACAAATAGAAAATGTACCCATCCTCAAACAAAGAACATGTTAACATAACTGACTCGCTTTGCCATTCCCTTCCCACCAAACTTCCTAATAATATTAATGCAAATACTACATTTATGATACCTTTATTCACCCAATCCTTGCTGCAACTCAAATAGAAAAAAACCCCATCTATACTATTCCTTGCCCCACCGCCCCAACCACCCTCAACACCCTTGTCACCCCAAGGGCCCTCCCCCCCACCCATGCACCCACCCAAATGAGGCAGAGGGACTGAATGGTCCCTATAGCGATGGAGAGAAAGGATTAAGTGCCCTCCACTAATCCCCCAGCCCCCAGCAAAGAGAAAAAAAAAAAAAAAGAGAGAAGAAAAGAAAAAGAAAGCTGTCTTAATTGCCTAAATTATCTATACTACAGCCATCCCCCTAAATTGTGCCCAAAAATCCTTTGCGGCAATCTCAGACATAAAAAAGCGTTTTATCCTTATAGATAATTTTAAGCTTTGAAGGATTTAGTAAGTAAGACTGTGCCCCTTTTGCTTGAAACAGCGGAATCAATTGACGCAAAAGCCACCTCTGCTGAACTGTGGCTTGACAGTAATCTGGGCGTACAAAAAATTCGCACCCCTTCCCCCTTCTCTTACGATCTGGCCTTGCTAAGTCGTACAAAGATTCACGAAGTAAAAATTATTTAAACAAATCAGTATGGCTCTGGGTTTACCATCCACCCCCTGGTACCACCCCGCATATGAAAAGGAAATCTATGAACACGCTGCAGCTCAAGTTCCCACTTCCATTGATGTAGTTCAGGAAAGGCTTCCGAGAACAAATCGATAATGAATTGACGAATGTCTTTCCCTTCCGTTCCTTCTGGAACGCCTAATATTCGCAAAATGTTCCTCCTTGATCTGTTTTCTAAATCAGTTAACTTCCAATTTATATCGTCCCGAAGAGAATGTAAGGTAGACACATCTGTTTTCTGCTGCACAATTTCATCCTCGATTAGGGAGATTCTGCCCTCCGCTTCCCCAATCCTGGCCGACATCTCCGTACAAGACTTAACGACGCGGCGAACCATGTTCTGAAGTTTGCGGACTGCCCCCTGCATCCGCAGGCCTTCTGCTTTTGTCTCCTCACGGTGTGACATTATAGCTTGATATATAGTGGCTAATGTGACCTCATTCTCTATCGATTCACCGGGACTGATAGATCCTCCATGTACATCAGCAGAGCACCCCCTACTGTCACTCACCTCCCCAAGATGTAATAAAGAAGTATGATTCAGCATAGGGGACCCATCGTTGCCTTGTCCATCCCTGGACAATGAATTAGATAAATCCTTTGTTTCTTTTACCTTTCGCACAGTACTTCTATCCCCAGAAGTTAACAAAGTATTTTCCTCTTCGTCCAGTGGAGCTGAACTGGTCAAACTTCTGTCATCAGCCCAGTCGCCTTCAACACTCTCTATCTCCGAGGTATTAGATACATCTGACATAGAATAGAAATTTCCACCTGAGTCCCCGGAGTCTGCCTCTATTATCACGTCGCAACTAAGTATTTCGCTGCTGGTCACAGACCCCGGATGAGTTTCGCCATGATTCATATTATTAGCCAGTGTTGAAGGTAGGGCACTCTGGGAATTGATTGAACCACCTAATGTCAGCTGGGGGGAGGGAGCAATCTCTACGGCAATTTTTAAAGGATCAGCCACACACGAATTACACACCTCAGCTTCTCCCAATTCTTGCCCCGTTAGCTGTTCTTTTGACACAAGAGATGCATTCAAGCATGTCAAGGGCACAAGAGTATTTGTTGATAATTCAGTTGTGCCACAAACTTTATCGGGCGATGTGTCCACTTGCAGGATGGCAGTTGCGCTCCTTGCTTGCTCAACGGTGGGGGTCTTACCTTTACCTGGCGTTTTTTTTTTTAAAGATCACAGGAATCTTTACCTTGGCCCCAGCCGAATCATTAATCCGAGTAATCCCGGGGGAGGAAATCGGATTCTCCTTCACAGCATCAGTGGTTCCAAGGACGTCGATATCTGCAGCAGTTGCCCTTTCCACCGGAAAACCCCCAATTTGAACAGGGGCTGACGCTGTAGCAGCAGCTGCTGCCCGAGTCTTTGTGCCCTTCACGTTGACACTGGCGTTCTTGGGACCCATCCTAGTCCAGCCCAGGTCTTCCTGTAAGCCCCGAATCTGTTCGGCCACAGCCGCGATTCTCTCCTCTGGATACCGGACGCCAGCCGCAGCCCTGCTCCGCCAATCTCCACAGTAAGCAACAAATTCCCAAACGCGCCGGCGACCTTGTTGATACAAATGTATCAATAATGAAAATATTCCCAGGTGCTTTAAGCAACGTTTTTCGCAAGAGGCTTCGCTTCGACAGCTTCGACAACTACCAGAGGAGAAGGGAGGCTTGGTAGTGGAGAGCACTCATAGCCTGCCTCACTCGGACACGGACGTGTCCGCCATCTTGCCTCCATACTATCTGCATATTTTAAGAGATGTTATGAGAAATTTAATTTTCCTTCATCTGTGCTGGGCTCAAAAAGCAGCCCTAGAAATATATCCTACTACAAGAAGTACAGTGAGCAGGGGATATCTGATCACTCCCATTTGTGGGTGGATCTGGTGGGTGGGGAGCTGCAGACCCGACACCCTTGGATCCTTAGGTCCTTAAAAACAGGGAGGTGAAGACGCTGCTCAGAGAGTATACTGAACAATATTTTCTGGATAACAGGGACTTGGTAACATTGACGGTTTCATTATGGTAGGCTTATAAGGCTGTTATCAGGGGCCAGGTTATGTCCCTGATGGCGGTCCTGTGGAGTGAGAACTTGGCAGTAGCTGCAAAACCTGAGGAAGATATCCTCCTTCTAGAATGGAAGTACTCCACCAATCAGGTTGAGTTTGGTGAACACGCCCTTCATCTCAAGCAACAGGAATTTTGAGATCTCCTGCATGACGAGGCTTCGCAGCGACGCATGTATGAAGTCAGGGACAAGGCAGGCAGGCTGCTGGCCTGGTTGAATAGACGTGAAAGGGGGCACAATTGGGTGGTGTCACTTAGGGGGCAGACAAAGTTCTTGTGATGGACCATACTGCGATTGCAGCAGTGTTCACGGAGTACTATTGAATCCTTTATGGTGCCATAACTGACAGGGGGGGCGACAGAGACCAGTGGATTTTTACAACATATATCGATACCTTGACTATCCGAGGCTCGATAGTGAGAAATGTGACTCCACTCACCTCTGACTGAGAAGGAAGTGGCAGAAGCTGTTGGAGCTACAGACAGGCAAAGCGGCTGGACCAAATGGTTTCCTGGCAGAATTTTACAAGGGTATGGCCAGCAGGCACAAACCTCTTCTGCTTGCTATGTTTTAAGGGACTTGTGCGGTGGGAACACTGCCATATGACTTACATGTTGCCATAATCGTGCTGATCCCCAAAAAGGGCAAGCAGACTGACGAGTGTGAGTCTTATCGAACAATATCATTCCTTAGCATTGAGACAAAAATACTAGCTAAACCACTGGGCCTATGACTTAGGCGAGTGATCACCACCCTAATACATCCGGATCAAATGGGCTTCATGCCAGACCAGAGCACTCACCTCAACCTCTGTGCTTCGTATGGCTGTATGACCAACACTGAATATTTGGGAGAGCCAACAGCGATCCTCTCCATAGACGCCGCTAAGGAGTTTGATACGCTGGAATGGGTATATATGTGGGAGCTGTTGGGGAGGATAGGTTTCAGGCCATACTTCTTGCCTTGGGTAGACCGGCTATATACAGAGACCCTAGCAAGAGGAAGGGTAAATTGAACATTTTCCAAGCCTTTCTGCTTGTTATCTTATACTTTTCAACAATAGTCTCTGAACAACAGTATTCTTTACTCTTACTGTCCCTTGACAACAGATTTTGTCAAGCCTGTAGATGCTCTGAAGTCTGTAATCTACTCTGTACTCTGAATCTCCTCTGATTCGCTCTACTGAAAGCTGTCTTTAATCGTAACTCTAACTCTAGGGAATTAACTTCCCAGGTGTGCACACCACTCCGCTATGGCGGAGCCCTCTACTAAATTAACCTGACTCAGACTTCCCTGATCAGGCGCAATGCTGAGGACACAAAAAAATGCCACCAACTCCCGGCAGGCACCAAATTGCCACATACTTGTAGCGATCCAAATAAGTCCACCCACAAGGAGCAGACGTCAAGGAGGTAACACTTCTCTACCGCGTCTTCAGGATTTCAAAGAAGCGTGGCAACCTTGTTTCAAAAATCTCCCTGAGCGAGCGGGAAACGCTGCTCACTCAAGGAAAAGGTCAGGTGAAGTGCGCAGCATCAAATGCCTCGTGCACCGTTGTGAAGCCAAACAACGGCACGAGGTAAAGACTGGAATGCCGACCTCAAGCAACATGGCAGCGGCCATGTTGAGTGTATGCGCTCATCACAAAGTGCCAAAAACACTGTAATAACCACCATAGATGAGGGCGTCTCCTCAGCCAGCGTGGATAAAATGCCAGATGATGCCTTTTACCAGTGGAGAGACCAGAAGAGCAGAGGCAAGCAATCGACTTCCTGACAATTTGGACATTCCTGTGAGATGGTAAGTCAGCCAGAATAGCCCTGGGAAGGCTGACCAAGGGAGTATGTGCGGGAGAGATTGCACTCCCAGATGTACAAGTATACTCCTGAGCCTCCCAACTCACTGTCTTTAATGAATGGGCTTTTGCCCCTTTGGAGGGACCCTCTTTACACATAGCCAAACACACAATAGGAAATAGAGGATACCTAGCAGCGGTTTACAAAAAGGACGCCTGTGCTTCGCTCCCTCAACATACCATTGCAGTGGTGCGGTCCTGGGATAGAGCTACATGCTGCATCTAGTGGAACGGGATCCTCACATGGGAAACTCCCCTTTGGGGCAGTGACTTTCTCTGGGAGGTGGGGAATTTGCGTGGGTTCCATTGCTGAGATTTGATCGGGATTAGTAAACTGGGAGACGTGTGGGGTACTGCCAGATCAAAGACTATGGTTGAACTGCAGGAGGAGCTCGATCTAGCACGCACTGAGGCATTTCAATTCTTTCAGCTGAGTCACGCACTGATGTTACACATCCCTTGAGACTCTGCGCTTGTTGATGCACCTCCACTGTTGGATAGATTTTTAACATACGGAATCCCGCAGAAAGCTATCTTCCTTATATATTGTACCATTGTTGTTCGTACCCCAGACCCCTTGACCAACCTCATGGCAAAATGGGAGGAGGACATGGACCCCTTTGACGACGAGGGGGAGTGGGCGGAAGCTGTAGCAGCTGATAAGGAGGTGGCCATATGGCCAGGCTTTAGATTAGCGCAATTAAAAATCCTTCACAGGGCGTACCTCACAAGATCGCTTCTGGCTAGAGTGGGAGGTGGACTGAGTGTCCTCCAGTGGGGCAGCAGCGAATGCGCGGTAACCGTGCGAGGACGAGTTGAGCGGAGTGGAGATTTCTGGGAGGTCAGTGGAAATTCAGGCGTCGGTTCATATAGGTGGGTCCTTGGTCATTGAGAGCTTTGTTGGGTAGGTTGAAGATCAGTCTGACGGCTGCATTCTGGATCGTCTTTTCATGAGTTCGATGGTGGTGCCTGCATAGAGTGCATTGCCGTAGTCCAGCTGGCTGGTGATGAGGGCCTGCATCACTGTTTTCCTGGTGCTGAAGGGGAGCCACTTGAAGGCTTTGCGGAGCATGCAGAGAGTGTGGAAGCAGGCTGAGAAGATGGCGTTGACCTGATGTTTCATGGATAGCTCGCAGTCCAGGAAGATGCCGAGGTTGTGGGCGTGGTCTTTCAGAGTGGAGGTGGGTTCGAGATCTGTTGGCCACCAGGAGTCACTCCAGAGGGAGGTGTGTCTGCCGAAGATCAGAATTTTCGTTTTGACCCTGTTAAGCATCATGCAGTTGTTCTTCATCCAGGCTAAGCTGTTCCTCATACAGTTCTGGAAGTTGGTCTTCGTCGAGGTGGGGTCTGCTTCGAGCGAGAGGATGAGCTGGGTGTCGTTGGCATAGGAGATGATGTTGATATTGTGGGATCTGACGATGTCTGCGAGTGGTGTCATGTAGATGTTGAAGAGGGTTGGACTGAGGGATGTGCCTTGAGGGACGTCACAGATGGTGTGCTTGGGTTGTGAGGTGAAGGGAGGGAGATGGATTCTCTGAGTGCACCCTTTGAGAAAGGATGGCATTGTTTGTGATTCCGATCTAGCGTAGTCAGTGGATGAATCTGCGGAGGGAGACGGTGTCAAAGGCTGTGGAGAGGTTGAACAGGATCAGGGCAGCTGATTCACCTCTGTCGAGTAGGGTGCCGATATCATCTGTTGCGGAAATCAGGGTTGTCTCGGTGCTGTGATTGGCTCTGAAACCTGACTGGGAAAGGTCTAGCAGGTTGTTTCTCTCCAGGTGTTCAGTGAATTTTAGGTTGATGGCCTTCTCCAGGACTTTGGTATGGAATGGGAGCAGTGTGGGTTGGGACGGGAGTTCTGGATCTCACTGGGGTCTGCAGTGGGTTTCTTGAGGAGCGGTCTCAGCTCTGCATGTTTCCAGGCTTCGGGAAAGAAGGCTTTGATATATGGAGGTGGCTGTGGCGGTCAGTTGGATGCTGAGGAGGTCGGGGTTGCAGATTGAAGTTTCTGCAGATGGTTGCTATCTTGTTGTGGAAGTGGTCAGTGAGGGCGTTGCAGAGTTCCTGTGAGGAGGGGATCGAGTTGTCGGTGACTGTCGGGCAGGTGAACTCTCTGATGATGGGGAAGAGTTCCTTGGTTTGGTTGACGCTGGTCTCGATCGAGTGTGCCTGGGCCTCCATTTTTGCAGCTTTGAGCTGGTGGTGGAAGTTGTTGAGGGCGGCCTTGAAGGTGGCTCAGTCGGTGATGTTTAGTTGGTGCACCATATTTGTTCCAGTTGTTTGCATGTGTGCTTTGACGTGCTGAGTTCTGGGGTGTACCAGCTGGATCATTTGGTGGATCTGTGCGTTTTGGCTTGTTTGGTGGGAGAGACGCAGCACTAGTGATCCAGGCGTTGAAGTTCTCCACTGCCTGGCTCAGGTTGGTGGTGACGGTGGGCTGTGTGATGCTGAGGGCGTCAGTCCATTGCAGCTGTGGCAGAGGGTGCTGTGGCGGTTGGGGGTGGTGCAATGAGGCCCGGCAAAGGTGAAGTGTACGATGGAGTGGTCTGACTAGATGAGTTCCGTGGTGTGGCTGTATCTGATTCTGTTGCTGGACGTGAAGATGGGGCCAGCGTGTCTCCTGCTTTCTGGGTGGGGTTCGAGACCAGCTGCTTGAGGCCGATGTTGTGCAGTCTTTCTTGGAGGTTGGTGGAATTGATGGGTGTTGAGTCGTCCAGGTGGAAGTTGAGGTCTCCAAGGAAGACGTAGTATTCGGATTCAATGACGAGCAGGGTGATGAATTTTGCGATGGTGTCGCTGAGACCAGTTCGTGGTCCTGGCCATCTGTAAGCGAGGGTGCCTTTGATGGTGGATTTGCCATCTGTGGGGAGCTGGCAGTTCATGTGTTCATGATCGGCGTGGTTTCGTCATAGGTGGTGGTGCAGGTGATTGATTCTTTGTGTACAATGGCGATGCCGTGTCTGCTGGTGCAGTCGCAGTGTTTCATCTTGTAGCTGATGGGTATGGCAGTGGTGATGTCGAGAGCCGAAGCGGGGGTGAGCCAGGTCTCAGTAATGAAGGTCACGTCAGGGTGAGGGTGGAGATGGTGCCCCAGACTTCGGTGGCGTGTTTGCAGAGCGATCTGGCATTGACCAGTAAGCAGATGAGATGTTCTGGGGAGGTCTCGGCTGGCAGGGATGGTGTGGGGCTGGTTGCTGTGATCGTGGTCGGTCCAGGACTGGAGATGCAGGTGAAAGTACCTGCTATGAAGCAAGGCGAGGCAGCATTTGTTGTTGTGTCCGGGATCTAGGGCACAGAGGTCTATGGCGAAGTATCTGTGGGAGCGCAGAGGGCCAGGGTTCATGGCGCTGGGCACGGACAGGTGCAGACGGGCTTGCCTTTGGCACGCCTTTGGCGCACCCGCTGCACGCCTCTACTGCGCGGCCACGCAGAGTCGCAATAAATAATCCTGGGAAGTGGGAGGGGCTGGCAGGGAGGTGGGAGGGTGGCAATCGGGAAAACAAACTGCAGGATCGGGAAAAAACTAGCGGGAGCAGGTAATGGCCAGAACATGGGGGGCTAAAAATGACAACACAAGGACTAGGGGAGATGCAAGTAAAAATGCACTAAACAGGCGCAATAGGCCATTTACAGAGAAGCACAGGCACTGGGAGAAAAAGAAGAAAAAATAAACAAGCGCAATGGGCCAAATACCAGTATGAAAAGAGCGCCTAGCGGTCAGTGGGAATGTGAGACCGAACCGGCGACCTTGAGTGCTGTGCACAGGGCAGCAGTCATGATGAGCTGGGTAGTGGCAGTGGGGGGAGCGGCGCAGAGACCAGGAGGTCCAAGAGGAATAGATCAGCCTCCAAAGACTACCCTTCATATTAAGTATCTGGAATATTCTTTGGAGCATTTGGTTAGTATTCCATCGTGTTCAAACATATATTTCTCTAAGAAGGAAATATCAACTTCAAAATATCTTCCCAAAAACTATTTTCATTCTGTTCCTGTCAGTTGTTTTTACATTGTCCTTGTCTGGACAAATGAAAATATATTTCCTGTTCAAAGACCAGACATCAAGGAAATTCAGTCTTTTTGCAGAGAAATACAGAACTCCTTCTCAGTGCATTATTATTTGCGTAGAAAAAAGCAATTTTGAACACATTCGAAGCCTGACTTTGACAGAGTAGTGCACGGAAAGTCATATGAACTCTTCGAAGTTCTTTCATACAGATATAAAGTAATTAGTTCTTATTGTCCATGGGCCACTTTATGAAACTTCCCCAAAGCAGATCTCCTATTTTATGCACCACTTGAAAATAGAAAACATTTCTTACGAAACACACATACTTTAAACGTTTATGACATTTGAGTGGGTCTGTCCCCTTTTTACCAATCAATGGACAGCTTTGATTGTCAATCATATTATGTGCTTTTGCTCACTACAAAGTCTCATGCAAACCGAGAGTGTGTGTGTGAGAGCGAGAGAGAGAGAGAGAGAGAGAGAGAGTTTGTGTGTGTGTGTGTCCCTGTCCCAAATAAAGGGCTTATAGCAGTATCGAAGTTACATTTCTGGACAGCCATAGATATATTATAACACATACCTCTTCTGTGCATAACATTGGGTTACAAGCTGCACACATAAACTATTTAAACTTTCATCATGCATGGCATTCTTTCCCAGCATAAGTCTTACTCTCCAGCCTTCCAAGATGCCTTGGTGTTCCCGTCTACACCCACCTAAAGATTTTTTGTTCCTAGTGGAAAAGAGCAGACAAAACCAATAGAATAATGCAGAGCACTGGCCTGGTCACAGCAGCACATATCCTAAATTATCTTTAAATTGTGCTTTGTGCTAAAGAGTCAATGTACCCAAGCCGTAACCCATGAAACAAAGATTCGGTTAATGATATATTCAATAAGGGTCAGGCACAAGTATGATCTGTCCATGTTGTACCTACTCCAGTTACCATAAGATATCCCATCTCCCCATGATATTTTCCTCCAAGATATTTTTGCCTTAGGGTCACATTGACTTTGGCTTTTGCGGTCTTATAAGTCAATAAAAAAATGTTAAGTTGTGTTCCCAACTCCTGCCCTCCCTCCAAGTTCTTTTGTTTGCATTGTAACTTTCTCCCACTTGTCAAGATGATGCGTGAAACTGTTTACTGCCTGCAGCACGAGACGCTTTTCGCTTTCTGTTACAAGAATCCACTTTCTGTCTTTCTGCATCGCGGATTATACTTGACTGCACAATGTACAATGCATAGTGCTCCTATCTCTGCCAGAGAAGCCTTTCTAATACAAGTCCCTGAAACCCCCACATGGGCCAGGTACTATAGCAGGTTACTGAATATATGACTTTACAAAGCATACCATTACAACGCATGCTTTCACATCGCAGTTTTTACAACTCCCATACTATTACATCGTATGTTTTTACAACGCATACCATTACAACGCATGTACATTGAGATACATTAAAACTACCATTACAACGCATTCCATTACAATGCATACTATTAATACGCATACCATTACAACGCATACTATCTTTTTATTTTTTAATATAAATTAGTATTTTTTTTCTAACCATCCCCTGGGACGGGATGCAAGGGAAATAGGGGTTTTGGTTGGGGGAGATTATTAATACCCAGGTATCAATTTTAATACTCGAGTATTTTTGAAAGAACCTTTCCATTAAAATACCTGAGTATTAATAAAAATATCTAATTTTTTTTTCAAAAAGACAGGGAAAAATAAGCATAAATTTTAAACATTTTAAACCATGCGTTGTAATGGCATGCGTTGTAATGGCACATGCGTTGTAATGGCATGCGATGTAGTGTCACCTGCGTTGTAAAAGTTGTGTTGTAAAGGCATTACGATATTATGCCTGCGTTGTAATGGACGTCTCCCCAGGTTACTAGACTGTGGTATCAAAATATTAATAACTAATGCATAGCAAGTTTACTGGAGATTTCCAGGAACACCCCCGTTGAGTCAAGTGTCAGAGGTTATGTGGCCAGTGAATATGCAACATTCATCCCTGTATCCTTGAATGGACAATGAGGCTTGTTCTACTAAACTTACAGCTGGAGGGTTTGTCTTCAGCTGTACCCCTACTAAAATATATTTTGTCTATACATTTCTGTGGACTAGTGGCAGCTGCTGTGATCTGTTTTTGAAGGTGTGTAGATAAGGAGACAACCACCTCCACAACCCCTATACCTGGGAACAGATTTTAGTCATCACAATTCAATAGAACATTATGGGTGGTATAGACTTTAGACATGTCCAGCTACACTCCTTGGCAGGCGAGGAAAGCACTTTAAAGAATGCTGAGGCACATTACTCTGAACAACCTGTCTTGCTTTTACTGAATTTTTACTCCACACAATAGATTAGTTAGAGGAGTTTGCTGATCACTGTGAATGGGCATATAAGGAAAATCATGCTTTGTCTTTGTCCAGAGGACAATAAATGTATATGTAACCGCGATATAAGCGTTATAAGCGTTATATTGCGGTATGTCCTCCCGATCTGATCCTGAAAGAGTATATAAAATATTTTAGAAATGTATTCGCCATCCATCGATTTATATAGGCGATATTTAGCGACTAAAGCGTTTGCACATCTCTATGTCCAAAACGCGGGTCAAAAGATGACCTCGTTCTATGAACACAGAAACGGGGATATTAAATCTCAGGATCAGATCGGGAGGACATACCGCGATATAACGTGCTTGATTCAGGGTGATGTGAAACCCCTTTTACAGTGGACGGAGGACTGATTTGCCTCTTGTTAACAGATTGTTGTACTTTGAGGTATGCGGCTCTGATAAAAAACTTGTTTGACATCATGGCTCTAAAATAAATAGGAGCTAGAAGTTCTGGAGTATCTGATACCTATTGTTTACTGATATTTCTTATAGGGCTGCCGAATTTCGTTTCCATTTACACTGGCCAGCCTGTTGGTTATATTGGCATAGGATTGCCCAATTGTTTAGCGGCTTATACCTTGTGAAACAAGAGAACATTCAAGCTTCAGGTGGGTCATATTAGTTACCCCATAATAAGACCTCTATAAAAATTTGGTATATAGGGTTCTTACGATTTTTTAAATATATTATTATATTTTTTATTTAGAACCCACAATCTCTAAGAAGAAGATTTTAAATACCAGCACTACTTCACAATTGAGCACTTATTTCTTCCAGAAGGGACAGTACAACCATGAGGTATAAAATATGAGGATAATGACCTATATATATACAATAAGCTGACCATAGATATATATATATATATTTTTGATATCCTATTGCCAGTCTATGGATACATAATGAGGCCCAATCCCCAGATGTAATTATAAAAACCTCAATGGGGATAGCTATGGATTCCTTGCCATACTCTCTCAGTCCCGTAGGGGAAGTGAGTAGTGATATTTAACTATCAGAATGTAAAAAGAGTGAATGATGGTGACTGATGTCTAGCGTGTGAATGGATTGATTAAGTTAAACACGGGACCCTAAAACAATTATAAACCATATTCGTGATGCTGCTTCATCATGAAATGAGGAATGAAAAAGTTATTTCCCTACAAATTTGTTTATTTTTAACCACTGGTTCAATGTGAATTGTTTTCTTAAATAAATCACTGATGTCTATAAGTGTTGTTTTATTAGTCATACATTATTTAGGTTGTTGATATATATATTTTGTTTTAATACCGGCACATATGACACTGTGCTAACTCTAGGAGAGACATTTATTTCTGAAAGTCCTGAAGAAGGTGGTGTAAAATACTTAGCACACCGAAACACGTCGATGCTTTTTTCTATTGTTAAATTCGAGGAACGTTTGAGTCTAATTTTAAGGATTGATAGACTCCAACGCAACAGATTCAATCGAATTAACGTATCTATGATGATTTTTAATGTGCCACTTGTTTTTGTCTCTCATGCACATTGATTTGTTATATGTATGAATTGGTTTTAATATAATTTTAAATTTTTATTTTGTCTAGATATTATGGGCTGTGTCTTATATTATTGATTGTGTTTTTAATAAATGAAAATATTTTTATGTATACTCATGTGAGATTTTTTCTGTGTTTATAATTGGTTTATGGGTTCTTAAAATAATAGCAGATTCATAACATCTGTACGTCCTGTATATGGCTGAATGTGGTAGTTGACTTTCTGTGAGTTGTAATCCAAGAGAAATCTTTGTTTATACATTTATTGTATTTGGTACCCCAACTCTTGGATAGTGGGGCCACTCCGCCTCTACTTTGAATAATTTGTCCAGAGGACAGCCTGCTGGATACTGTGGGTCAAAGAACCGGTACAGGTCTCCTACCTGCTGTTTCACAGAGGTGTGAAGTGCTGGAAAAGGTGCTGCTGTGCTGCTCAGAGAGATGACTTGCCCTGAGACGAAGATCTCTGTCATCCTGAGTTCAACAGGATGTTGTCTGCCCATGTTAAACCTCGCTATCTTTTCTCACATTATGTGGTGTAAAAATAAAGACAACTGGGACGATTTCTAACCAGGCCTATTAAAAGGAGGGAAAACAGAATATAAGTTAGAAAAATACTTTCCTTGTCTGTTAAAGGATATACAAGGAGAGGTGTTCTGACCTCTATCTGCCTGGAATAATTTGACACCATGACAGCTGAAGGCAGTCTAATGATTAGAATAGAGGGACAGCAACATCTCTAGTCTGCTGAGACTTGCCTCAGGCTATAAAACTGCTTCCAAGCCTAGAATTAACTGGAACCTAAACGGGCTCTGAACATGGAAACTTATTTATGGGAAGAGTTATTTTGCCAGTCTATATGGAGGACTAGAAGAACTTTGGAAGCAACAAGGTTGTTGTTGACTCCAGTGAGGATGGGGGTACGTTGTCAGGGTTTGTAACAACCGTGCCCAAAGAAGTGTGTGAAATGAATGAAAACTATTCCTATTAGCCCTGTCTTATGTCCAGGGGCTCTTTTCACCACCAGCAGGCAAACCTTTGTTTTTGCAGACTTACCTCAGAGGCTCCTAAGGCACCTATCCAGAAAAGAGACAATTTTTCCTGATAGAAGTACTATCTTATATCGGTTGGAGATAATAAATGTGCGCTAAATTCACCTCGCACATTCAGAATTGTATGTTTATTGAATAATAGAGTGTTGGATGCATCTCATTGTCCACACCCACTGAAACCGTAAAATTGCCAAGAAGCTCACAAAATAAATATTGCTAGAACGAAGGCTTGAATTGCATCCTGTATCCTTGCATCAGTTTTGGTAGTGAAGAGCCACTTTCTCACAGCTAGTTTCCCTTTTTGTCTTAGCTTAGTTCACCAAGAGTTTTCATCTTTTATCTGACATTGATGCCTCTTTTACCAGAGTCTACTTTCTGTCCCGTCAGTTGGACAGATTTTCCCTTCACACACACTACAACTCAGAAGATAAAATAATTGACTGTCCGAAACCTCAAACTTCAATCTGATTCCACGAGCTAATGTTGTCTCTTTGTCTATCACGCTAAAATCCCACAAGATTGCTTTGTCATTTATTAATGTTTTTTCACCTTTTCGATTGCATTTTATTAAATACCTTAACTAATGTTCTTAATGTTTATGGCATTTTGCTATTGTTCGTATTTCATTTTTTATGCATCTTGGTATGGACCTTTGCATGATTTATGCATTTGATTGTATTATTGCTTGGCTGTGCTGCTATGCCATTTTCCACATTCATATTTCTCTGGAGGATTGCCTTACTGCTCATGCCAAGGTACGATTTTGAGCTAAAGCTCGTTTCCCTCTGTAATTGCCTGTGCTTAGTCAGTCTTGGAGCTCAGCTGCCACTCACATCAGACAGCGACCTCTTTGACCCATAAACTTAGAGGGGCTCTCTTTGCAACTTTGTTTTCTGCAGTAGATGCTCTCTGTACTTGCCTATTCTTTCTGTTAATATTTATTGGGGTCAAATTGTGAACCCATGTGTACAGCTTTACTCACTACTGGTGCATCATTGCGACCCATGAGAAGAGAGCACAATCCATTCCGGTCTTCTCAGCAGGATCCTCGCACGGGAAGCATGTTGAACCTTCTGGCCAGACGGAACCTTTGACATTGAGATAGTGTTATGAAATGGCGACAATGTTGCTGCAGTAAAGTACACACCTACACTCTCTGAGAACTTAGAACGGACATCCGAGTGCAGGGCATGAGGGCAGTAACACATTTTTAAGACACAAAACCGCAATCAGTCTTTTAAAAATTACACATTTGTCTCTTCTCGACAGAGAAATGTCTTGATTTTATAATGTGTAAAGCAGACATTAAATATGTGCAACCTGCTATTTTTATGCACATTCCTAATGAGTCTGTGGGAACTCCTGCACCCTGTAACAGACAAAGATATTGCTATATACTGCCTTCTGACCGAAGAACGTGCTCACTTCAAAATTACACTATGAAGAAAATATGGAAACCCCCAAATCTGAACATATAAGTGCACCCTCTCTCTAAGTTGCACCCAAACTTCGTTCAGCCCCATCTGCCCACAACTTTCCCCCTTGAAATTAGAGACAACCCTGTTATTATATCCGTGGAGTAGCAATGTCTACACATGGCTTGCTCATATCCTTGGATGACCAGGGGTTAACATATATTTCGTTGCACCTTTGAAGGGCAGAATCCTAAAAGACCACATCAAGAATGGACTGTGTTTTCACCTAAGAACGAGAGTTGCTGACGTCAACTGACTCGACATCAAGAGGAACATGGGCGATTAAGGGCCGGGCCCCTCTCTATACGCTTTTCCTAACAAGGAGAAACACAATAGTATCCTGCTCTCGTAATTCCCTCAAGCAGGGCAAGTTTAGGAAGACTGAACCCCGCACGCGGCAGCCACTGGGATCCATCAAAATAACATTTGTGCATATGTTAACATTATTAAGATAGGTCCGCCGGTACAATTAAGTAACTTCAACTCAACATCTAAATGGTAGAAAAACGCCACCACTGCAAAAAATGGGGACTGAGTCGAAAATCTGAAATGATGACAAGTGGAACTAGAATATGTATTATCAAAGAGGAGAAAGGGTCTTGGGGCATCCCTCACTGGCAGAAAAGTGCAATGCATCATGGTCTGTGCCCCGAAAATTACACAGAATGTTTGCACCTTTTTAGGCCTTCTATAAAGCTGCAGGAAGGTGGGAAGGTAGGGACAGAACCTTGCCTGCAAGAAATGCTAACCATGAGGCACAAATTATCAAAAATGTGATAAAATGGAGGGAAATATTACAGAATTCCGCACGCTTCAATGCTTCCAACCCCAACCGCTCCCCCAACCCCTCCCCCCACCCCCCACTGAATAGCATACCTCAATTAGAATGCGAGCAGAAGTTTCCGGTACATATGCTGAAATTCGAACTAAATTTGTAATATTCTGTAGACAAATGGTCTTCAAACAGTGGGGCGCTCCCTTATGGGTGAGGGCGGTGGCAGGACTAAGAAGCCTGGAAACTGGCTGCAAATATTTTTGTAAACTGACTGTGAGCAGAACAAGAACAACTGTCCATTACAAGAAGCCCAAAACAAGCCTAACTCACTCAAAATGGTAACAGGTTTAGCAAAACCATTGTGATTTTAGTTTATTTTAGGCTACATTTTATTAGCAGTTGGGCTTATTTTTTTCAAAAACTCTCTCTGACTCAGATGATTCAAGTGGCCAGGGTGGAGGGGGCACAGGCGTAACAGGTAATACATACAGTAAAGTTCAGGTGATTGCAATGATTGGCCGACAGACAACGTTGGATTGGTTATGGCACTGGGTAAGCAATGCGTTTGCTCTTGACTTTCACAGGTCGATAGAATTCGGGAAGAATTAGCCTAAGTGTAGGCTGATTCTGTCTCACCACTATTAACCATTTATCAGTACCAGATTGTGGGCAGTAATGCTAGAGGGGACTGTGATAGGAAGGAGACATAGACAGGGGTAATACGAGAGGGGCACTGACAGGACACAGGCCAGTGATGGTGAGCTGGGCAGCAACAGAAGACCAGAAAATTGTAAGGTTTATGTGCAGTTGCTGATAGGGGATGTGAAGTGAAACAATAGGGTGAAGGGGCGAGAATAAATAAAGGAAGTGGCAGGAAACATGAATATTACATTGACAAAGGAGCACTGAAAAGCGGTGGACAATGATCAGAGTAGTAGGACATGATGAGCGTGCTAGACCAGGACTGAAAACGTGGACAAGGACTTGAGGAGTGGACACTGACTCGAGGTGTAGACGGATGCCCTGGACAGCAGAAGGGATAGATTTACAGGGGAAGGGAGAGACTTAACGGGGAAGTGGACACCTTCAGGAGAAAGCCGTGGTGAACAGCAAAGGGGGGAGGTGGACAGTTAGAGGAGAAGCAGACAGTGCAGGAGAGGTTGTACTCATAGGAAAGGTGGGCAGCAGCTGGAGACGTGGCCATTGACATTAGAGGTAGGTATTGATGAGAGATGGGCGGTGACAGCAGTGGTGGATATTGGTTGGAGGGCTGGACACTGGCAGCAGAAAGGGACAGTGACAAGAAATTTGGGACTTGATGTTGGCAGATGTGGGTGAGGTGTACATTAAGCTAAAGGAGGTCACGAGGGCAGTTGAAAGGTGGGGCTTGGCATTGGCACAGTAAAACATGAAGACCTCTAGCCCTAGATTTTGCATCATATCATTTCAGAACCTGGTAACAGTAATGTGTTTCAATCATTTCATCGCTTTAAATTCCATTAAAGATATAAAAAATACATTGTATGATTGATTGTTTGTGCTTTAAGAAATTAAAAAACCTTATAGTAGTGTTGAAGTGAGAAAGTAAGATATACTGGAAAGCCAACACAGTTTAACTCCCTGGACAAACGCATTGTTATTATGATACATCTAGACGTGTTTGACCAAGTATGAAAACTATTACAAGACATTGTTTTGTAGAGTAAACTAAATGTGGTCTTATGTTTTAGGTCTATGTCTTTGAGGACAGGAAGACAGCAATGCTGGGGGTCCATGCAGTGGATGCAGGGTTGAAAAGGGGAATTAAATGTCCTACCTCCTCCATTGCACTGATGAGGTTCTGAGTGGATTTGCTGATCTCTGCGCCTGCTGGAGGCATTCCGCTGCCCTGGGTGAAAAAGGCAGATCCCGGGCTGGAGTGCCCATTCATTTCTATGCTGTAACTGGCTTTTGTAGGGCAGCAGAGCTGGTTGTGTAGAATAAAATACACCACAAACACATACAGCCCCTAAAAGGAAACATTGTGATGGTAAAGTCAATGGCCAGGAATACAAACAGTAAACTACGTGCAGCACTTCATCGCTTTTGTTTCTGTTGGGCCTACAATACAGTAAAACCTAAGAAAATTACACAGCTCACCTGGTTGGTTTCTGGTCCATAGATCTTACAGTACACATTTACTACAAACTCACCATCATATAACGTTCGTAATGGTAATAAATCAGTTTCCACGTGGAAAATAACACAGTGACGCTTACACAGAATACAGAGGTGTGGCCTGACTCAAACAGGATTCTATAAAAAAGAAAACAGTAAGTAAGATGGACATTCACAAGGAAAGGGTGATGCCAGTGGCATCGACACCACTTACAAGTAAGCAGTAACCCATTCTGCTTAAAAACTAAAGTGAACTTCTATGACAGATGCACCACAGGGAACAGGTAGAATAGGACAAAACGTGAACATGGAGGGTCATGACGTTTTTAAGTGCACACAGCGCTGTTTTGGGCACAAGGCTTTCTTCGCAATAAGTGACCCAAAGGATTTTGTCTTGAGATGTTGTGAATTTGATGAATACACACTGAGCGAATATAGTCTACTGAATGGCATTACTTCTGCTGTTGTATCTTTGATTTTATTTGTGAGGAATGCTCTGTTTGAACTGGAGCAGCTAGCTTTTCTTAAATAAAACACCCTTTTTTATTACTTCTCTTCCAAACTCACAATATATTTCGAGAAAGGAGTAACCAGATTCAAAATGTCATATCAGCGTCATCTGAGCTTTATAAGATTTAGTCAGTTGGCCTATAATGTTTCCTCAATATGTATTACAAAATGTTATTACTTCAACGGGGTGGTGTTTACCCCCGACATGAAGACCCTCTTTATAAGTGGTCCAGGAAGTTGGCCGGTATTATCCCACCCTTAACCCATTATGAGTTGGACCCTTAGGGTCTACAAAGAAAATTAGAAATTTTACGGGGAATTGGTAATTCAGGGTCCATATCTGATAGTAATTCCTCATTTTCCCATGGACCTTCATGCAAAGATTTTAGCTTCTTCCAGCAGCTGAATTTCTGAATGAGATAAAAAGATTTGCGGTGGGCCCACATATCTCATAATTTTGATGGGGCACGTAACTGTTTCTACTGACCCAATTAGAATTAAGTGGTCATTCGTAATGAGGGCCCACATTATCAACATGGATTCGAATTAAATTGAATTCCAAAATTTAAGTATTTTCTTACTTAGCTGACGTATACCAGTTATTTCTAATTTAAAAGGCTTTATATTTGACCAATTTCTTGATTTTCGTTTTGCAACAATTTATGGAGAGACCTTTTTCATTATGTATTGATATTATAGTGTAGAAGCAGGGATAGTCCTAAGATTTTTAGCACCCTCTAGGACCCCAAGAAGCACGAATGGCCCCATGTAATTTGGCCATTCGTACTTCGTAGGGCAATCTAGTAAGCCCTAGCTGGCAGCTCCAAAAGGCTGGTGCCTAGAATCTCTTGGCACCTGCCTGTTCAAGAGGAGAAGAAGCCAACTTTTCATTGTCTCTGTAAGTATTATGTCAGGGCGTGTAAGGGCATTTGTAAATACTTGTATCTGAGTAATGTAATACATTTGTCAAAAATTCTTATTTTGTGAAAAGATATGACCCCTGAATTTCAGTGACCCAACAGCAAATAAGATTTTCATATAAAAGCTCGTCAGGGGTAGTAAATGCTATATAAATGCAATTACAATACAATACAATAAAAGCCCTTGTTATGTCCAAACTCGATTGCGCCAATAGCCTCTACCACGGATCACCTTTAACAACCATGAAAAGACTACAACGGATTCAGAACTCGGCTGCCAGACTACTCTTGCATATCAAACTGCGAGACCACATCTCCCCTGCCTTGAAAGCCCTGCATTGGTTACCGGTTACCAGAAGATCCACGTTCAAGCTGCTTTGTATCACCCACAAAGCAATACATGGAATGGGACCGCTCTTCATCAGGAATAAAATCACCAAACACATTCAACAGAGGAACCTCCGCTCTAAAGGAGCATCTCGCCTCAAAATCCCAAGATACAAGAAAAAAACCATGGGTGGCACATCCTTCTCTGTTCAAGCAGCCAAACTATGGAACTCTTTACCCCCCAACATAAGATCCACCGACAACCACCTTATCTTCAGAAAGCTACTCAAGAATTGGCTCTTCCCCACATAAACACCATACGCAAACAGAAATTTACAGCATATCCCTCTATATATAAGCATTTGTTTTCACTATAGACATGTACCTATCTTTGTGTATTGCTTTGTATAAACATGTAGAATAATTATGTTGTTGAGAGGGGAAAAAAAATAATAATAAATAAATAAATAATAAATAAATAAAAATCATCCTTGGTCTACATGTACTTACTTCCATTGTGCATCTATGTACCTTCCTTGTACTTGGATCTGTGTCTCTGTTACTTTTCTCCTGAAAAAGCATATCCAATGCACTACCCTATTTATCATCCTGTGCCTCTATCAATATCTTTAATCTACATATACTTACCTCCTTTATGTGTCTATACACTTTCAATGTACTTATGGATCTATATATTTATCACTTTCTTCTAATTTAGCATTTCCAAGGCACTACCCTATTTCTCAGCCTATATTTCTCTCAATATATCTTCTAGCCCAACCTTCTGACTCATCTCAAACTTCTCTCTACTACTCTTTCTAATGCACTACCCTATCTCTCATCCTATACATTTATCAATATATCTTCTACATCCACACTCTCATTTATCCCAAACCCCATACCACTACTATGATCCCCAAAATAACCCTTTCTAGACTCTCTCCTACTCTACCCCTCCTTGCATCATCTGACACCTCTTTACTATATCGATCCCCTAAAACAAACCTTTCTAAACTCTTCCCTCTGACTCCTCCCCTCCAAAACTCCCTTTTACTCATCCAAAAGCCTCCTCCTACTGCTAAGACCTAAAAAAAAAAAAATCATTCACTCTTTTATCCCTCCACTATCCTTTTCAATCAAAATTAACAGACTAACATGTTCAATTCTCAAATTCCATATTCAACTATACTAATTCACCACTAATCCTTTATGGGTACCAGAGTAGCGTGCTACTCGCCAATAAAGCGTCTCAACACCCCATCAGGGTTACAAGCGCTATATAAATGCAAACCTTTTCCCTTTTCTACCCTCCCCAACCCTTCTCAATCCAAATAACTGACTAACATATCCACCAATAAAATTACTTTCATGTTTCACCATACTAATTCAACACTAATACTTATGGGTTCCAGAGTAGCGTGCTACTTGCGCTTCAAAACCCCATCAGGGGTAGCAAGCGCTATATAAATACAAACCTCTTTCCCTCTTCTATCCCACCACCTACCCTTCTCTACCCAAATAACTGAATAACATATCCACTACTCAAATTACTTCATATTTTACTATACTAATTTTCAACACTAATCCTAATGGGTTCCGGAGTGGCGTGCTACTCGCCAGAAAAGCGCTTCAACACCCATCAGGGGTAACAAGTGCTATATGAATGCAAACCTTTCTTCCCTTTTTATCCCTCCGCTATCCTTCTCACTCCAAATAACTGACTAATATCCACCACTGAAATTACTTTCATATTTCACCATATTAATTCACCACTAATCCTTTATGGGCTTCCGGAGTAGCGTGCTTCAACACCCCATCAGGGGTAACAAGCGCTATATAATTACAAACCTTTTTTCCTCCTCTATCCTTCTGCTATCATTCCAAATCCAAATAACTGACTAACCTATCCACCACTTAAAATGTACTTGCATGTTTCACTATACTAATTCAACACTAATCCTCTATGGGTCCCGGAGTAGCGTGCTACTCGCAGAAAAAGCACTTTGACGCCTCGTCAGGGGTAGTAAGCGCTATATAAATGCAATTACAATACAATACAATGTGCAACCAGAATCATGATTAATTTTAATGCTTGCGTCTCAAGATTTGATATCCATATAATGGTACCCCTGGGCTTCCATAACACTATGGAGTTACCACTAACTCGTGAGTGACATTTGCTGAACATATGCAGAGGATAGGCCTAAAAGCCACTTAAATGCTGAAATAAGTTGCTCACATGGACAAGAGAGTTGTGAGGCCGTCCAAAGTCAAATGTGTGTTCAGCTCTGAGTTTAGTCCCATTATAGAACAGAAATGCACTCAGTGAGCCAGAGTATGCAGGCAGCAGAACATGATGGGAATGACCTGGTGAGGTGAAGTTCTACATCCAGGGCCTGATTCACGAAAGTAACTTACCTGTAGTAAAGTTAACTTTGTGAATCAGGCCCCTAGTGTATCCAGGGAAAAAGATACATATGAAATATCACATGGGGTGCGGTGATAGGGAAAATACTGTCTCTGTCAGTTAACCAGAAGGGAGGGTCACAGAGGCACAGAGAACATGCTCAATAGTGGGTGTGGCGAAAGAGAATTACATCAAGAAAGAGAAACCTAGAGGCCTTGTTCTCTATTCAAACCAGCAAATGCTGAAAAAAACACAGGGAAACAGACTCTGGAGCCATTTAAAAAGCAGAGAGACCATGCTCCCTTCATGGGTAGAAGGAGGCACCAAAATATGACCACCACTAAGTAGGTCTAGTAAGCAGATTTTGCTACATGTTTCAGCAAAGAAAAGCCTATTGATTCTGCAGCTCTTGTTTTCCCCTGCTCCTTATATCCCTCTAGGTCAATAGCTTTTCATAAATTAAGATCTTGCAGCCCATCATTTATCATACAACGGATTTTCACACTTATAAATTGAATTTCAACTTCTCCCCCTTAAGGAGATATTGATGATAGCACTGAGCAAAGGCTATTAACGGAACCCCTTGCCGGTACATCCAATTATTCTAAAAGTGTCACCAGTTTCATACTGCACATGAAGTGGGCTCCTGCAAAGGACAAGAACAGGGAAGAGCAGGAGTCTTGGGCAGAAGATGACTTCAGCTAGACCCTGCCCAACCTCGCGCCCCTGACACAAACCCAGCCTTCCCTACACTTGTGGTGTTAAAGGAATAAACTAATTACCTCCCTCCTAGCCTCCCTCCCTCCCCCTTCCTTTTCTCAAACACAGGGGTCCCAAAGGACCAAACCAGGGCATGGCCAAGACCTGGATGCCGCATCCCTAGTTGGAGGACTGCAACAGCCCAGCAGCTCTCGCTCCCCCACAGCTCCCACTCCTTTGCCGACCCCAGAGCCCAGGAGGAGGAACAGAAATGGAGCCCATCAGGAGCAGTAGCCCAACAACTGTCAGCCGGCTTCTCTTCACCTTAACCCTCTTTACCCTCTCTGCTCACCTGTCCCTTTTACCTATCTATTCCCCTTCCACCCCGCACCCTTGTCTGTGCTCTTCCTCCCACTATTTCTTCTCCATCACCTTTTCCCTCCTTCCTTTTTCACCCCTTTTTTATCATTTTTGTTTTCATCTTTATCTTTCTGGGACAATGCACAACATCTACCACTACAATAACCATATCTACTGCAGTAGCCACAATGGACCACCACTGCCTCCGATGGTGCAACACCAGATACCAGCCCATATACTTTCCCATCATCGTGGTGAGTGCCAGGTGCATGGCTAATGTGATGGATGATTCTGTCTCTTTCCATGAAGTAGAAGCCCTACTCTTGTCCAAGGAAACAGCAGTGCCAGCACCTCATCAGGAGGGAGACTCAGAAGAAGCCCCATTAACATTTCTCTTTGGCGAGCTCAACCTGCCAATGCTAGTGCCAGCGACGTCAAACCTTCCTTGCATGTGCAACAGCAAAGCCATCATTTAAGTTGCCACTTGTCGTTTTCCTCCGCAGTAAAACTGCATCATGCACGGTAGAGGAAGAGGAGGAGTACTAGCTGCCTTGCGGAACATAATAAGAGGAGCTACAGCAATGGCAGTGGTATCTACAATGACGGTGGCAGTAGGATCCCCAGTAGCAGTACCAGCAATGCACCAACAACACAACTAGCGACACCAATATCAGTCACTGTACCACTAACTATACAATCAACATCTTGGGTACCAACTCCAAATGTGACAACAGTGGTACCTGCAACTCATATGGGAAGATTTATCAAGACATTGCGATGCAGCGGAGCCACCTAGTGATGTAAAGTGGTGCAAAGTCCTGATAAAGTATTCACTGTCCAGAGCAAAACCTTTTTTGCCCTGAAATTGGACGTTACACTGGCGTAAATAGCGCTTTGTACTGCTTTGCGCTATTTTGTATAAAGGGGGCATTCCATGGGAAGTACTTGGGCACTTCAACACAACCGCCCATGGTTTTTACGTGAAGCCAGATCTACAAATATGGTTTTCCTTCCAGTACAAAACATATGCTAAACATCATGAAGACACTTTTGCACTATGGTGCAAAGGTGTGTTCATGGCGCTAGGCAGCCTGTTTGTACATCAGTGCAGAAAAGAGCAGGAGGAGGCCATATTTGGTAAATATGGCTCTGCACTGCTTTCCCTCCTTAGTGTGACACAGCAAATTTGGTTGCTAGCCTGTGTTGCACTATAATTTAGTAGCTGTGTCCCTTAGTATCTACCTCAGGCACCACCACAGCTTTACTGAACCTGAAGCAGTAGCCAGCATCACCAACACTTACAACATCACCACAACTACTGCTTCCACCAGCACCACCAGTGCCGCTTCCACCTCCACCGCCAATTCTGCTTCCACCAGCACCATGTGCAAGGATTGTCCTCTGCCACAGCTCCTATAGTCTGACTGTAGCCTTTTCTCATGTCCCATTGTAACACAGGGGACATACTTTCTGTGGGCAGTCCTGCTGTGGCTTAAGCAATACTGTTCCAAGACTAAGGGACATTTCCCGCCACTGGTTTCCTTCTGGCTGCTCTCTCCTGTGCAGTCTTGGCTCCCAGCCATGTAAGAATACATTGGTATCATATAGGAGGGGGTGGCCGTCTCAGATCACACAAGAGCTAATGTGCTAATAAATTCTGACTGCCATTATGGTTTCAGTCTTATAAAAAAGGAGAACCAGACTGCACACAGTTAGTCAACAGTAGCTCAGTGCAGCTCTAACTCTATGATGCCTGACCTGCTACAGGTGCACAAACACAGCAAAAGATTGTTCATAGGGTGCTCCCAAGCCTGCAGGGTGCTCATTTATTGTGCAAGGCTGCAGAATGAATGAAGGGCTTTTGGCATGCTCTGATGCTCACATGGCTGAGTGAGTTGTACACAGGGCCGGACTGGGAACCCAAAGCAGCCCTGGCAATTTTCTCAGACCAGCCCCTGGAGAAGCACTGCCTGGCCACAGGAGGCTGAAAACGCTTGCTTACTGCTTTTGTTGCTGGATACTGATATAGCAGCACTGCTGCAAAACCGGCCCCCACCCTTCCAGCCTCCCGGGGAAACGTCCGATGCCCACTACGGCCAGTTCGGCCCTGGTTGTACGGCCGTCTATAGTCAAATGTGTGTTCAGGTCCGAGTTTAGTCCCGTTATAGAACAGTAATGTTTGCAATATAATTATTCACAAGAGTGACTTGTGTCTTAGGAAAGGAGTTCAAAGCAAAATTCCCCACCTCGGCTACATCTCCAGTTGGATGAAAGCTCCTTACCAGTCACTAAAGCATGTTGAGAAGGGGCAGGTAGGGTTCTTTATACGTGATTTCAAATGAGTATTTTATCTTGCTCCTGGAGTAAAGACCAAAGAGTGTTTGGATCGTCCCCTCTCACTCCCCAACTACCCCTAAGTAATCTCCTCAGTTATCTCTTGTGTTGATCAACCATCTGAGCTTCGTATGCAGCTGCTTTACCAATGGAAGTGCAGCAAGTTGTTATTCTGTCTTCTGTCTGACACCATCACTGCTTCCTGCTGCAGCACCGCCGAGTAACCTCTAGGCTTGCAACTAATGATGGCATGGCAGGCACAATGTGCACCCGTCTGGCTATTCCTCAGCCCTGGCCTGTTAGAGCGCGGCACTCTGGTACCAGCACCTATGGCCATCGAGCTCATCTTGGCACTTGCAGTGATGTCTTGTCGGATGAGTGGACTGGTCCCAACCTGTGAGTAGATATTGCTTTCAACCCTGGAAAAGATGCTGAGGCAGCACCCACCAAGACTCCACTCAGTGCAGTTCCCAGGCCTTCGAGTGGTATAGCTGGTGAACCATTCTAACAAAGTGGAAAGATCCTTTCGGCTGAAGCTATTATCTCTGTGTTAAACACAGCATTGAACCACACCACTCAAATGCATTCGATCACAGGCCAAACACTCACAAAGAGTCACCTCTCGCTGTGTGGCTGCCCGTGACGGCTCTGGTAATCTCAATGCCGAAAACGCCAAAACCCCTGCGGAACGAACGTTGACCACGCCCCCTCACTTCCCGCTCCTGCTTCCTGCTGTGGAGGCGCGACGCCGGAGCCTAGCAGCGCTGAACTTTGAATGTTGAACTACGAATGTACTGAATTTTGAGCGCGGAAAGGGGTTGCTACGAGGAGGGGCAAGAAGCGGTATCGTGGTATCGTGGGGAGGAAGGTATATCGGTTTAATCAACGGGACCTAGAAGGTTGCTGGTCGCCGGCGGCGAAGAAGGAACGGACCGAGACCGGGTCCGTAGGTAACCGGCTCCTGTCAGCAGTAGCGGCAGGGAGTCATTAAGGATAGCGAAAGAAGGGAATAGAAGGTGAACAATCGGGCAGGGAAGTGTTTGCCTGAAGCTCACTCAATTTTTCCCGCAACACGGGCAGCCAGTCACCTTACAGCAGAGGTAAGTGTTTCCTTCTACCTTTCTATCTTGGGCACTTAGTTCCAGTGAGTACTTGGAAGTCAAAAAGTTGACACGCTGCTTCGGACTGGGCAATCTCCTGAATCAGTGTGTGCTCAAAAGTCACTGAACAAAACCATTAAGGCTGGTCAAGGAAGGTTAAAGAACTATAGAAAGCTGGAAAAGAATTACTGAAAATGGCACCAAGAAGGACAAAAGTGGTAAGATATCAAAGGCCCTCCTTAAAGTGCCAAATGAGCCTGCAAAGGATAACGAGTACTCGGAGGAGCCCATGGGGAGCCCAAATATGAAACAACAGAGGTCAACTTGAAAAAAGGTCATCGGAAGTAAAAACACGCAAATAGGTGCGAAAGGGAGCGTCTGTGCCAAATTCAATTAAGGATTTCGTAAGCAAGCACTACAAGAGGATGAATACTCCAGGGAGAACCCCAGATATTAATAAAGAACACGAAAAAGATCATGACGACACAGGCACCCCCACTCCAGAAGCATCATTTCTCAACCAATTCAATTTAAGCCAAAGTGAACTTATTATAGAACCTAGGTTGTCTTCCTCGCCACAGATTTTCTTTAGGAGTAGTGCTGAAGAATCTGAAAGGGCGGGTAATACCTCAGGTGGTATAAGAAGTATAAAGAGAGCTGAAGAGGACCCGACTAGGGAAGCATCATTAGATAATTGTACCGGCCGATCTGTAAATCAAGGAATAGAGGCCATTGAAGAATCAACACATATCACGTCATTGGACATAGACTTATCAGGAATACCAGCAAACCCAATGCTGGATATAATGTTGATGCTGCAACAAACTTTGCAAGGACTTCTTGAAGTGACCATGTCAAACAATAACTTGTTAAAAATACATGAAATACAATTTCAGAAAATTGTGGGGGAATTGCAAGGGATAAAGAACTTAATGCCCTCGGTTGTAAGACCGGTCCCTGATACTCAGAACCAGGGTCGTGCAGAGGATAGCGAGCAAGCTAACAAAGTTCAGGAGGTCTATGTCTCAAGATGCCCGATGTTGATTAGAAGACGAGGGGAATACATGCGGTATAAGCATCACAGTTTACAGAGGGAAAGAAGACGGCCAAGGGAAGTACAGGGAAAGCAAAAGGTTGTAAGAAAAGGACAGGGCGAGAGGGGTCTACAACGGGTAATCCCCAAAGAGAGAACCCCCACAGTTAGGAGAAGTGTGACAAAGGAGGGACTCCAAAAAAGGGCAAAAACAAAGGCAATAGGGAAAAAGGAGCAATTAAAACCTACTGCGAGCAACAGCAAGGAAGAGAAGGTGAGTATAATATATAAAAACCAAGGGCAAAAGGGAACTAAAAGGAATACAGGTGTAGGTGGTAGCCTTCCCAATGTAAGCACCAATGTAAGCACCAGTAAGAAGAAGAAGCAGGTAGATGAGAGGAATGGTCCCACTCCAGCAGAATCAAATGACAATATATGGCTATATTTTGAGCCATCTGAAACAGAGAGGGGGAGGAAAAACTCAAGGAAAATAGTACCCCTTAATCGGTCCCAGTTACTCTTCTCGTTCTCCAAATGCCCAAGTTTAAGGGGAATTGGGACAAAGGACCTAAGACAGGTAGGCTTCATCCACCGTAATATAGGGAAAGAAATCACCAAGGTACTAGTGTACTCAGGGTTGGTAAAGACAGCTATCATAAAAGCAGAAAAAGAGATCCTAAAAGAAGGGATAAGGTTAGCACCAGAAGAGGAGGGGGCTTACCAACCAAAAAGTACATTTTTGAGTTGCCATGCTGGATTGGGGAGAAGGCAGATAAAGCTGATAGTTGGAGAACGTGGGGAAAATGATAATATCCAAATAGCATGGAGCCTGCAGAGTTGTGTACCTCTTGGGGTAACTGGAGTAAAGAAGATAGTTTCCCAGGTCCTTCCCAGTGGAATCAGAATGAGGCCGACTGCCTGAGCGATATCGATTAGGAAAAGGGGGAGTCGCATAGCCTGATATTTACATCATGGAATATAAACGGGCTAGGAGGGCAGAACAAAGTAGAAAATGTAAAACAACTTGCCCGGGGGGTAGATATTACATGTCTACAGGAATCTTGGCTATGCGACAAAACCCCTGAAATCGAAGGCTTCTCCCAATTCCACAAGCCAGCTAGGAAAAATAAGTTTGGTCAACCCTCGAGGGGGGCTCATGACGCTTATTTCAACAAGGATCGCAAAAAAAGTGATGGTATTAAACATAACATGCAAATGGTTGCTTGCCTGTAAGGTAACACTACCGGCTATAGATAAGAAGTATGAAAACATGGTCCTGGTGAATGTATATATGCAATGGGGCTCCCAGGAGAAGTATGAGGTGGAGATGGAACCCTTTAAGGAAGATATAGAGGTATTATGTGACAAGTATGAGAATGATACGATTATAGTAATGGGTGATTTCAATCATAAACTAAACCCCCAAAAATACGACCCATGGTTCAAAGAAACGTTGCATGCATATAATATAATGCTAGCAGAATTTCCCAACTGCCCCTCTACTAGGCAAGAATTAACATTAGGGAAGTATCTGAGCTCGACGGGGTTGTTCTGTCTAAATGGCAGGATGGAATCTGATTGCCCAGCAAAACAAACCTTTAAGATAGGCACACAGACATGCCCTATTGACTATGTGTTCATGCAAGCATGGAACTTTGCTGTGGTGGAAAGCTTTTGGGTCTTCCCAAGAGAAGGCAGTGACCATAATCCCCTGTACCTTAAATTATGTGGGAGGCCCACAATGCACCGTGATATAGTACTCCCTCAGCAAGTGGAGTACCCCAAACGCCTGACAACAAAACTAACGGAGGAATATGTAAAAAAACTGGCTAACTTCCAACAGACAGTAAGTTTGGAAAATATAAGAGGGCAGAACGTGTCATGGTTTGAAGAAACAATAGAACATCTTGTACGATGCCTTAGAATAGAATTAAAAAATAAGGGAGTCGGCCAGACTAATAATCAAACCACACAAGGATCAAGTACTGGGTGGTTTAATTTAGAGTGTGCAAAGAAGAAAAAGCTAACAAAAAGAGAAGAGAGACGTCAACGGAAAAAATATGACCCAATTAGGCAGGAAATCCTGAATAAATTGAAAAAGGAGTATAAGATACTAATTAGGAACCAGAAAAGGGTTTTTAAAGAAAAATGTTGGGGGAAACATTTGGAAACAATTGAAACAAAAAACGTACGACAGTTTTGGAGACTAATACAAGAAGCTTCCGGGAGGACCCCAGGGGTGCTGAGCTGCGTAGTGGAGGAAGCGGCATGGGAAGAGCATCTAGGAGAATTATATGGGACTAGCGAAGTGGCTGCAATAAATAAACAAAGATACTGGGGAGGGGAGGTAGATGATCTAAAAACTCTCTTTACGGCTGAAAACGTAAAGAAAACTATAAGTAAGTTAATATTAACTAGGGCAGCAGGGCCCGATAACCTCCCAGCAATTATAATAAAGACCCAGGTAAATTGGTGGGCAGAATTTTTACACCATATGTTTACAATCATCCTAGACTCTGGCCACATCCCTCAAAATTGGAGGGGGTCAATTATTAGACCAATACATAAGAAGGGGAATAGAAGTGACCCGAAGAATTATAGACTGATTAACCTCCTAGATATTGGAGAGAAAGTCTTTGCCAAAATAGTATTGAGTAGCTTGAAAGATTGGGTGGAACAGCGGTCGATCGTGCCAGCCGAACAAGGAGGCTTTAAGGAAAGTCATTCCACGATGGACCACTGTTTCGCACTATGGGCGGTGGCGCAGAAGTCTATGGAACAAAGAGGGAAGCTGTACTGTTGTTTTGTAGACTTCCGCGTGGCCTTTGACCTGGTTGACAGGGGCTAACTCTGGGAGATGCTGAAAAAATATGACCTCCCGGAGGGGCTACTGAAGATAATCCAGGAACTTCATACCCAGAATTGGGCACAAGTTATTAAGGATACGGCGTGGTCCCTGACACGAAAAATAGCGATTAATAACGGATTAAGACAGGGCTGCGTACTGGCTCCGCTTCTTTTCGCAATTTTTTGGGCAGATTTACCTAAGATCCTGGAAGTTGATAGAAGTGCGAGCCCGAAAATGAATGGTAAACATGTACCCTGTCTATTATACGCTGATGACCTAGTAATATTTGACCAGACAGAGATGGGCCTCCAGCGGAAGTTAGATGTATTTAGTAAATACTGTGAGGAAAAGCACTTGACTGTAAATAGGGAAAAAACCAAGATCTTATGCTTTGGAAAGAGAGACCTGAGGTTTAATTGGTATCTGGGCCCAATTAATTTGGAAATAGTGAAAGAGTATAAATACCTCGGGGTCTGGTTCGATCAGTCCTTAAAGTGGAATACGTATTTGGAGGCCCAGAAAGCGAGAGCACTTATATCTGTGGGTGGTTTGAAAAAATTCAACTGTATCTATGGGGATATGACCCACAGACCTATGCTACAGGCCTACAATGCAATGATCCCACCTCAGTTTCAATATGGTGCTGAAGTAATCTGTTTAAGTGGTAAAAGCTGCTGGGGTGCTGAGGAAGGGAAATGTATAAAATTATTAATGTCATTACCGGGCTCATCCATGATCCAGGCAATTAGAGTAGAGCTGGGGTCAATAGCTTGGACGGTTCAGGTGCAAATGGCCCTTGTAAGGTTCTGGAAGAGACTGGACACGGGAGAGTCCATGAAAGTGTCACAGTGTTGTAAAAACGAGGTGCAGCGCAGTGATTTAAAGTGGGCCAAAGAGGTCAGGAAGAAATTGTATGGTGTCTGTGAAAATCTAAAGGTGAGAATTGATAAGCAGTCCCTAGAAATAGGATCAACAAAGACTAAGCTCAGGAAACTTGGAAAGGAACTGTCTAAGGAAAAAGATATGGAGTATCTGAGGAAAAAAGAGTCAGTGAAATTTATGTTCTCTAGTTGGGTGAAAGAATCCTGGTATCCTTATCTGGACATATTACCTTGCTATCGGTTTAGAGCAGAAGTGCTAAGACTGAGAATCGGCATTAATCTTGATATAGCTATTGGGAAAAGGAGAGTAGAAATGAGGCAATCGGATGGTAAATGTGTATGTAGGTTGGGTACAAAAAGAGATAACCTACACATTTTAGTGGACTGCCTAAAAGTGCTAGATCAGCGGAAGCAGTTTTTGCGCCCTATCTTTTTAAAATATGGCACTTTGTTGCGTAGTCAGGCAATTGAACTGCTTACTGATATGCCAAATCTCGATATTGCAATAGCAATTGCAAAGTACATGGAGGCCGTAAAAGGGTATTCATGTAAAAGGAAATGGAGGCTGAAAGGATATGATGGAATGTATGAGAGTTTTTAGAAAGTTTTAATTGAAACATAGTGTTTTAGAAATATATTGTATAAATAGGAATGTAATTTGTTTTTAAAATGTTTATATTTTGGTAACAGTTGCAGGTATGGATTTTAGAATGAATTTTACGTAAACTCAAGTAGCATCCTGAAGTGGAATTGTTTATAGAAATTGTGATCAACTGAGTATGTTTTTAGAACTTTGCATAGGATATGTTTTATATTGTTTTAAGACCAATGGTCAAATAAACGTAACCTTGACTGACACTCAAATGCATTTTCTTCAGTAAAGGAGGCAGGCACTTGTTTTTTTATCGAATCACCGCAGGAGGATCTGGACTAGTTCCTCCCTTATAAGTTCCTTCAAAATATAGAATCAGACCCCCCGACCTATGGTTTACAGAGGGCTTAAAAAATCAAAGGGTTAGAAAGCTCCGGGTTGTTAGCTGGAATGTTCGGGGTCTATTAGATAAGGTCAAGAGAGGGGCTGTCTTGAGACAAGCTAAACGTTATGGTACAGATATCCTGTTGCTACAAGAGACGCACCTGCTTGGCAATAGGCTTCTCTGCTTGACACACTTTGGCTTTGTACAGATTTTCCACTCCGGCTTCACTAGAGGTTCGCGGGCGTGGCAATACTCATTCGACGTATGGTTCCCTTTGTACACGGAAAAACGTGGACTGACCCACCGGGCCGATATGTAATCGCTACGGGCTCAATCTATGGCAGGCCATTTGTCTTGGGTAGTGTCTACCCCCCTCCGCCGCTTACATGGAACCTGACTGAGCGCCTGCTGCGGCTGTGGGTGGAGATTCCCCCGGAACTGACCCTGGTTGGGGGTGACTGGAATGACACGGTATGCCCCTCGACAGATAGGTGGCGTGGCGATGGGAACCCGGCTGGGGCCCGTGAGTCTAAACTGGGGGCCTTGCTTCGCGTGTTGGATTGGGTGGACTCTTGGCGACGGCTTCACCCCGCTGAACAGGGTTACACTTATTTTTCCAGCGTCCATGGCTCCTGCTCACACATAGATCACGTTTTCCTATCGGCAGCGCATGTCCACAGCTTAGTGGCGGCTGATATCCTGCCCCAGGCCCTTTCTGATCACTCCCCATTACAGTTAGATCTGAGACTCGCCACTATGCGTCCTCCCTTCCGTTGGCGCCTCTCATCGTGGCTCCTACTTGACGACAAGTATAGAACACATATACACACCTCCCTTACAGAATATTTTCTACACAATGTTGGTTCTGTTGATTCGCCTGTGATGGTGTGGGAGGCAATGAAACCTACACTACGAGGGGTGGACGTCGCCTACTGCACGGCGCAGTGTAGGATACGTCAGGAGCGGTTGACACTATTGGAGGCCCAGCTGATGGACGCAGAGCGCGCGTGCCGTGCTGTGAATGCGCGCGTTTCATGCAGACAACTACTCCATACCCAGCAGGTCTATGCCGGGAAATTACTAGACGAGGCTCGGGCAGCCTGGCTGGCTACCCGGAGTAGAATATATCAGTGGGGTGACAAGTTGAGCGCCTTACTCCACCGCCTTTGTCAGAGGGAGCTTCGTCCTATCTCTGTCCCATGTCTGCATGATCCGCACGGAGGTGTCCTCACTGACCCCTGTAGGGTGACCGCCAGCTTCGCGCCTTACTTTGCAGAGTTATATGCCCCCCATGAGACTATCTCGCCTCAGCTGGTCCAGCAGTTCATTACAGACTTGCCTCCCCGCGCCCTCACAAACCAGACAAGAGACGCACTAGATGCCCCGATCACAACTGAGGAGGTCCAGGAGGCTTTATTGGGGATGTGTTCGGGCAAGGCCCCTGGCCCCAACGGATTCCCATGCGAATTCTATAAAAAATATCAGTCCCTTCTCATTGCTCCCTATCTTGCTTCCCTTCGGGCTGCTTTTGATGATCAGTGTCTTCCGGCAGATTGGCGACATGCCGAAATAGTGATTTTTCAGAAGCCGGGCAGACCTCCTGAACTTCACTCTTCCTATCGTCCAATATCTCTCCTCAATGTTGAGGCAAAACCCCTGGCCAAAATTATAGCCAACCATATAGTCCCACATATTTCAGGCTTAGTCCACTCAGATCAGGCAGGTTTTATGCCGGGTCGTACTACGCGGCACAACATCCGACGTGCTCACAACGCCATTGCCTCAGTAGACCGATTGGGTCAATCAATCAATCAGGGAATTGTAAGCCCGCTACTCACCCGTGAGGGTCTCAAGGCGCTGAGGGGGGGGTCCGCAGATCTGTTTAGCCAAAGAGCCAGGTCTTGAGGGTCTTCCTGAAGGTGTTCCGGGAGGGGGCGCGTCTGATGTCTGCCGGTAGCTCGTTCCAGGTCTTGGCTGCAATGTGAGAGAAGGATCTTCCGCCTGCTCTGGCTCTGTGGATGCGCGGGGTTTCGGCTAGTGCGCGGTTGGAAGATCGGAGGTTTCTTTTGGGTATGTGGAAGTTGATTCTGTCGTTGAGGTATTTGGGTCCGTTGTTGTGTAGGCATTTGTAGGTGTGAGTGAGGATTTTGAAAGTGACTCTTTTCTCAACGGGGAGCCAGTGGAGACTTCGTAGGTGTTGGCTGATGTGTTTGTGTCGGGGGATGCCGAGGACGAGTCTGGAGGCGGGGTTCTGTATTGTCTGGAGTTTGCGGAGTAGGGACTTGTTGATGCCGGCGTAGAGTGCGTTTCCATAGTCCAGTCTGCTGGTGATGAGTGTGTGGGTGACTGTCTTCCTTGACTCAGGGGGGATCCACTTGAAGGTCTTGCGGAGGATGTGGAGGGTGTTGAAGCAGCTGGAGGTGACGGCGTTGACCTGTCGGTTCATGGTGAGTGATGAGTCGAGTCGAGTGAACCCGCTGCTCTCCTGCTGGCGGACATGGATAGGGCCTTTGACTCTTTAAGCTGGAGGTACCTCTTTGCGCTGCTGCGCCACCTTAACTTGGGTCCACTTCTTCTGCGATATATTGAACTCTTATATACTGATATCACCGTGTCTGTTCGTGTGGCGGACTCCGTCTCACAAACCTTCTCTATTGGACGAGGCACCCGCCAGGGCTGCCCACTCTCCCCATACCTTTTCGCACTCGCGATGGAGCCGCTTGCGGCATGGGTGCGGATCGACGCTCAGTACGGGGGCTTCGAATGGCCTGGGGCAACGTTCAACCTTATAGCACTGTATGCGGACGACGTGTTATTTTTTCTTACGCGTCCAGACCGATCTGGGCCTCGTCTCCTCAGGATCATGCAGATCTTTGATGAGACCTCTGGGCTCTACATGAATCCTCGTAAATCCTATCTATGGCCCCTCCGCAATACAGGACAACTTGGTGCCTGGTCTGAGGAGGTCACAGTGGTGCAGGATGGTTTCAAATATCTTGGGGTCTTTTTGGTGGCCACGCATCCCCTGTCCTGGGAAAGAAATTTAGCTCCGCTTTGGGTGCAGGTCAGGGAGCAGACTCGCGTCTGGTCACATCTACCCCTTTCCCTATTTGGTAGATCCACCATTTTTAAGATGGTTTCCTTGCCTCGACTGCTGTACCAACTTCAAAACCACCCGTATGTAATACCACCTAGCTGGTTCACACAACTCAATGCTACACTTCAACACTTTCTCTGGGGGGGTGGATCAGCGCGGGTCGCTTTAAGGACCTGCTTTCAGTCCACTTATTGCGGGGGCTTGGCAACACATGATATCCAGGCATAATATGCAGCATCACACCTACTCATCTTAAATGACTGGTGGTACGGAGACAGGTCACATCCCGCCTATGTGGTTGAGCGGTGGTTGATGGGCACCCAGTCTTTGCATTCTATCTTGTATGCAGGCGCAATCCTAAAGGCATTGCCTCCGGCGACTGCCACAGTCTTTAAGCTCTGGAACCGCACTCTCCGACAGCTGGGATGGTGGGGCAGAATGACGAAAGAAGCTCCCCTTTGGTGTAATGGCCTTCTGCCACAGCTGGCTGGCCTTCCTGGTTTCTCGGGCTGGGACAGGATAGGAATCTCTACCGTTGGGGATGTCCTTCGTGGACAGACACTGAAGTCCTTTCAGGAGCTGCAGCAAGAGTATGCGATGCCTCGTTCGCAATTTTACAAATATCTGCAGTTCTGCCATGCCTTCTTGCCATACTTGACACTTCAGGAGTCCATTCCTGAGTTTAGCCCTCTTGAGGCTAAGGTGTTCATGGGAGAATTGGGGGAACACAAAATTGCCAAAATCTACCGCACACTAGTCACGAATAGCCATACAACATTATCCAATACACGGGAGGCCTGGAAGGCTGACCTGGGCCCACTGGACGAGGAGGACTGGACTGAGGAGCTGGCGTCCCCGCGAGCCTCAGCTATAGCAACACGGCTCCGGTTCATACAGTTCAAATACCTCCACCGGGTGTATTACACTAGACACCGGCTCTGGCGGGCGGGACTCATTGCTTCTCTGCTTTGCTTGAGGTGCCGCGCAGCCGAGGGTACCTTCCTCCACACAGTATGGTCATGTATATCACTGTCGAAGTTCTGGCATGGCGTTACTACCTGTCTGTCGCGGATTCTGGGTTGGGATATCCCCCACTCTCCCAGACTGACCCTCCTACATATCACTGATGACATTGGGGGGAACATTTACAAACGCCACTTACTGTTATTGGGCCTCACACTCGCAAAGCGAGACATTGCAAAACATTGGAAAGACACCTCCCCGCCCTCTCTTGGATTTTGGAAAAAGGGTCTCGATTTCTGTATGGGGTTGGTGATCCCTATCTTTGCCGCTCGGGGCTGCCCTCGGAAACATCCGAAAATAAGGAAGAGATGGGCAGATTTCCGAGGGATCTACTTAGAGCCTATCACTGATCCAACAACAGACTGATTTTAACATGGTTGCTATGTGGTGGGATCTACAGATTGTAGTAATATGGTCTCAACAGGCATGGATGGACCTTATGTGCCTTATATTCTATAGTGGATTAGTGACACTTCAGTTAATTGTTATTGTAACAAGTTGTTATGTGCATGATCCTCCCTTACTTAGTTATGTACAAAATGTCGACATCAATACTTGTATTGTGTGCTCATTGCTGTGTTGGTGTAACGCCTCATCAGGCGTCTGTTGGCTGTTGACAATAAAATTTTGTTGTGGAAAAAAAAAAATCAAAGGGTTTCGAGTGCACCATCGAGAACGCAAATAGCGCTTATTTTATTATGAGAAAGATAACAGTTAAATCTTTTAAACTACTTCACTTTTTAACTTCGGTTCACTGCCGCCCCTCACAAATCCTTGCTGAATCAGAATTCTGTGTGAAAGTGGCCATCCATTTTGTAACAAAGATATTATATATTTATAAAGGTTTCATAAACTCTCTTTATATGGAAACGGAAGCTACGACTCGTTTATAAATGTCTGTGAATAATCTTCAACGGTCAAACTACTACTCGTGAACTGGAGCAAACCCTGCAGTTGCTGATTGCTGCATACCAGGGTTAAATTGGTACCAATGAGATTAAGCTTTTGCCTTGACATTATTAATGTGTTTTAAAATGACAAAATAGTGGCATTATACTGGCACAGAATGTGCTGCATTACGCTGCATAATCTGCCTTTTCTAAATGCATTATTTTAGTCAGGCCTGTCACATAATTTGGTTTTCATTGCTGCATAACTGAAATGCCTCTGTTTATAGGAGCAGAAATGTCAGCACAAATATTTCATCCCTCTTGTAAGATCTGGAAGTGCGAGGCAGGTGATGTCAGCGAAGTTGGTCCTAGGCTAGGTCACCCACGCACATGGCCAGGACTAGCGTCATGGCAGTGTGTAACATTTTAAGGGAGGGTTGGCTGAAAAAACGCTGGCACTGGGAGCAGGAAAAACACGGAATAGAAGGTGCAGTCATATTTGGGAAGCGGCACCGACTTTATTCATTCTTCCTCCCCATCACTAAGGGTGGCAGTGTAGGTAACTTCTAGATTTTACTTTCCACCAGGAATGGTGGGGGTAAACCGCCTGCACTATTGTCATAAACTAATATGGCACATGCCAACATGCCACATGCAAACTGTAGAATTAGTCTATAGACCACTTTAGTTAAACGGAGACACTCTGAAAGTTCTCAGCCAGAAGATCTGTTCCTTACTAGTCAAGTCAAGAATAACTTTATTTCAGTTCGAAGAACCATAAAAAGATTAACAACTTCAGAAAATATACAATACTAGAGACATTCGCAGTAAAAAGTTTAAAAACAATTCATAAAATTCCAGCTATATCATACTATTTCTTTTTTTTTTTTTTAAGTCAATTTAAGCAGCAAACTGATACCCCACTGATCTTGTACAATTTTACTCATAATGCATTCTAATCACGATAGAACCCCTTATATAATTAGCTACTGCAATGCAAATATCAGCGGTTGCTAGTGTGTGCAAGAAATAAAGCCATCAATATACGAACAAGGGTGAATATTCCTTAATAATGGCAGCAAAAATCTGGTTCTCACTGATTTATACAATGTGCAAAATAATACAAAGTGTATAGTGCTTTGGCTGGAAGAATTATCGCACGGACAGGGCATGAGCCTGCCTGTCTATCCTCCTTGGCGTGGAAACGCCAGCAGAAAGTGCACAGTGCGTAAACTGAACCTTGTTAGATAAAATCTAAACTGAGAGTTAATAGAAAAGGTTAAATAAAATTGTAGCGGGGCAGGAAACAAGTGGGGCTCTCCCATAACGGCATGTTGCTGATGATTGCGATTATTGCCCCTAATGCGATAAGCCTCTTTAATAATGATCTTGGCATTCAGAGGGATTCTTTCAGGATTTTCAAAAAAGTGTCCCAGACCTATCTCACAATATTTTCCCCTCAAATAATGAAGCCAGGGTATCTTTAAGGCGTTATCTGATTTTAAGCATTCTTTGATGACATCTCTTGAAAACATTAGGTCCTCTGAAAGCCAAATCTTGGCCCATAAATACAGCGGGGCGCTGCTTATACGGTCTTCTATAAGCTCTAGGCCAAATTCCGTGTGACAGAATAAGGTAGGAGCACTTTTCGGTATCATCAGTAATCTTTTGATAAATTTGTTTTCTATTACTAGGAGCTGTTGGCTTTTATTGTAGCCCCAAACCCCAGCCCTGTATGTAGCTATAGAGAGACATTTAGCCCTGTAAAGAGTAATTAATTCCTTCACAGGCTTGTGCCCCAATTTACAAGCAAACCGAAATAATGCACCCACAGCCCTACTTGTCTGCTGCGCTCTAGTGATTAAAAGTGGTTCCCATTTCATCTGGTTATTAAATAAATTGCCCAGATGTGAGAAGCTATTGACTATTTCTATCTTCTTTCCCTGGACAATAAAAGTTTTCGTTTTTGTGGTCTTAGGGCCACATACCATTGTATATAATTTGATAAAATTAACTTTTAGATCAAGAGAGGTCATAAAATCTGTAAAAGTATCAAGAGATTTCTGAAAGCTTATAGCTGTCCTTGCCAATAGAACTGTATCATCTGCATATGATAAAAGAGGAACAGGTTTATTACCAATTTTGGGGAAGTCAAGTTCCCTATTTAATAAAAAAGCCTCAAGCCCATTTGTATAAATTAATAACAGAAAAGGGGCTAAGATACATCCTTGCCTAACACTCTCCGTTGAAATGATTGGATGATTTTTTCCGCCTTTGCTGCCATATCTTATAGTGACTGTAGTGTTGGAATGAAGGCTACGGAGGAGGGTTACTAATGCTTTTTCAACACCCATGTCTTCCTTCATGGTCCATAATTTATCCCGGTTGACAGTGTCAGAGGAACTACATAAGTCCATGAAGGCCATGTGGCTAGAGCTCTTCATGGACCTCATGTGCTTCCTGATAATTAGGGATAGGTTAAGACATTGTTCAGATGTACCCCGCCCCCTCCTAAAACCGTATTGTGTATTAGACATGATCCCTGTAGTGGATGCCCAATCTTCCAAACGTGCAAGAAGGACCCTCTCCAGTACCTTTGCAATCAATGAAATGAGCCAATAACATGCCGGGTCACTTCTATCGCCCCTTTTGAAGACAAGGACCACAATTGCTTCCTTCCATGGACCCGGGCAATGGGCCGATAATGGCTGCTTTAAAAACGTTCGTTAGCAGAGGTGTCCACAGATTAAGATTCCTTTAAAAAAGGTCAAGGGGCACCACATCTGGGCCGGGGGCTTTCAGACAAATGCCCTGCATTAAAGCCACCTCCACCTCCTTAACTGTGATGGATAAACTAAGTTGTATGGCTAGAGTTAAATCAATGTGTATTTCCCCTAGTTGTACCTCTATCACCTTAAAAAAACCGGAAAAGTGGGCTTCCCATGTTTCACCAAAGATCAGTGAGGCCATCTGCCTCGCATCTTCGGTGAACAATGGGCGATTTGTAATTTCCCAAGAAATCTTTGAATCTTTGAGAGAGCCTGCTTTTTCCAAGTCCTCCCACACCATCCTCCTCAGTTCCATCTTCCTGTATTGAATCACCTTTTTAGGTCTCGCCTGGCGTTAGCAGCGCGCATGGAATCAATACGGTTCCAGAAGTCGTGTGTCCGCTCCGCCTTCAATTGTAATTGGCGTGCATCGTTTTTCGTCAGTAATTATGTTAAACAGAGTGCAATGATTGCACCGGAGGCATTTTAATCCCTCCTGGTTGCCACCCTGTCCGCTTTTGGCCCCGCCCACCGGGATTTGATCTTTTACTGCGGCGGGAGACAGTGTCTCCTAATTAGCCGCTAAGCACTTTTTTATTTCGCTGCATCTGTCACTGGCGCAACGTTTTAAAATATGGCACTTATGGCGTACGTATCTTTCTCTCATGACAGAAGCTCTTATCGCCAACTTTGGCCCTGTTATCTGGACGTGTGGGTGTGTGACTGCAGCCAGCCAGTGAGATCCGGTAAGGAGTCATGTTAGAGATGAGATCTAATCCAATCCTTATTAGGTTTTTATAGCGGGTCGTACAGAATGGCTTGGGCCTCTAAACTCTGTCGTAGCAGATGATGTAATTAATAACATTGTCGGTCCCCGTTTGATCGACTTTGGAAAGATGAAAGCTGCACTATTCTCGTAGAAGTCGAGCCTGCCTCCTGCAGGGTTCGCACAGATTTCTGCATAGAGTAAACTGTAAACTGCCCTACTAAACTCGGCTCTAAGTGCAGCTCTGTCAGTGAGACTCGGTGTTTGCTCTCATGTTTTAGTGTCTCCCAATACCCCAAGGGAGCCCGCAGTGACTGACACTGCTCCAGCCCTGACTGGCCTATCCACATTGTAGAGGGCTGGCGGCTCACTTAAAGCCCTGGCCTGCCATGGACTGACTCTCTTCCTAGCAAGCCACACTTCAGCGACACTAGTGCAACGTGTCACCGTCCCTGCCCCCTGCAGGCACTTCTGCCTTTCAGAACTATTGATCTACCGTGTGACGCCGCCTGCTGCAGCCTCAGTCGCCTTTCAGAGGCACTGGGCTACCGTGATTAGCATTGCTCCAGACCTACCAGCCTCACGTGACAGGCTGTGTCTGTCAGCCCTACCCACCTCTCAGGCACCTAGACATGTATCTGTCTCCGTCCCAGAGCTACACGCCGATTCGAAGGGGGATTTGCATTGTTTTCGGTAAATGGATGTTCAGGCTGATGCAGTCACCTGTTTGACGACAAGGGCAGGTGTGAGTGAGTGTGCAGTAAGACTCGTATATTCGCGCGAATCCAGAAACATCTTTGTTGCCGTATTGCCGCTCATGCAGTGTGTCATTGACACTAGTGCAAGAAATCCCCCCCCCTACTCCCCCTCCCCCCGCCGCTATTGTTTGAATTATAAAATACAGCAACAATCAGGGTTCAGTTGGCCCATCAGGCCTCTGGGCCCTGGTGCCGCTGCACCCGCTGCACCAATGGAAGCTATGCTCCTGGTTCTCTATGTTGGACTCAGCGCGGCGAATAGATAACTTTATGTAGTTTTAAAGCAGCAATCTGAATATTCTGGGGGATGTTAGTATAACCAACCCATTGTTACTCGTTACCAACCACAGCAAGATGAATTGCTGCTTACTCGGCTGTTGCAGACCTGCTTGTTGCATATGTCTCTTCAGCTAGCACAATAACACGCTGCATTGCCTTATTTCTTATGGAACCTGTAGCTTACAGGTTACACGGATCTCTGCAGCATGTGCATTTACCCTCAGGACTGTTTCACTGGGATTGAAACCTGGGGTGTACATGTTCATATAGAAGGTGGGCAACGCTGCGTTTACCAGCGAACTGTCATATTGCGAATGGACCCTGTGGCCGTGAGTTGCACACACATCTCATGGGCAGGCGCATTAACCCCACAAACTATCTCACTGGGCTTGGAGTCTTTGTACAGTAGGTTGCGGACAACGTCTGCGGCAGTTGAATTACACCCATGGGCAATTCATTTTGGATTCGAGCCAATAACCTGCAGGTTGCACACAGATCCTTGTGATAGGTGCATTAACCACATGAACTATGTTAAGATGGTTTGATCGTGCTTTCTGCTAGTTGCGCAAGGAAATCCGTGGCATGTGCGTTTACCCAGTGAAATCACACTGGGACATAAGCCTTTGAATCGCAGGCCGCACACGGATCTCTACAGAAAGCGCCTTAGACCGGTGAAGTATTCTACGCGCTGTTCTCCGCAGCTGGCGCGTGAACCTCACGGGTCGGACTTTAGCTTGGTCCTGGCAGAGAGAGGCGGGTAGATTTGAGTCTGAGCTGCATTCGTTTTCAAGCCCGCTGCAGCGCGTGGTGACTCCAGAGTCCTCCTGTCTGTTTTAGCCTCTAATTCTTGTGAACATGTGCCCCAGTGATGGGAATTAACACAATCCAGGGGTGCATAATTGTCACAACTTCTACACATATACAGGGCACAAGTCCTAAACAAGCATTAAAAATGCAATAGGTCTTGCCTTTCATTAAGTTAAAGCCATTTGCTTTGCTATACAATACCATTAGCAAAGCAAATGGCTTTAACTTAATCAAAGGCGAGACCTATTGCATTTTCAATGCTTGTTATATTTATGCCTTGTGATTTTAATTAACTCTCTATCACAGGGGATGACACGTAGAGCACTTTTTAATTCCTTGTGGGCCTTGGAGCATTCGGTGTTAAACCATCGCGCCTCTAAGGGTTGCTTTTGGGTGACATTCCTGATTAGCTTCTGGGCTATGTCACAGCAAAGTAACTCAAATTCCCGAACAAGTTCTGCCGGGGAGGAATCTAGCTGCAAGCACCCATCTATTAAATTATAGTTACTTACAATATTATCTTCCTCAAATTTTAAAGGGTTTACCTGTCCCCAGTTCAATCTAATTCCTTTATTGGAGTTATATTCGATCGGGCGTTCATCAATATGTCCCATTTTCGGTTTTAAATTAAAAGAAACAATAAGAGGATAGTGATCGCTTGCACAGTTTGACTTAACCATAAAATCCTGAATGAGAGTGGTAAAATTCTTTGTCATTAGCATGAAATCGATGGAGCTAACCCTGTCACCACCAATGAAGGTTGGGTACTGTGAGGAAAAATTGCAGTCATAATTGTTTAAAAAACTTAGATCATTTGCCACAAGAATAGAATTTAGGGCTTCACCCTGAGGAGAGTGAATAAAGTGAGCCAAGGGCTGACCCTTAGTGTCTTCCAGCCCACACACACTGAGAACTATACTTACAAATTGTACAATTCGTAGTGGCTTGGGTAATTTCCATTTTCAGGGACTCTATTACTTGACTCCATACTCCATACTAATTGCAGGGCCATCCCTGTGGTTAAACAACATAGATTCCTTCTTACCTGCAGACTGTTGAAGATGACGAACAAAACCAGCATCCACAGGTGTCGGTAGGAGATGTGGAGTCCTCCCCACAGCCATGTGACAGAGATCAGAGCGAACAAGTACAAGACCAGAGGGATCTCTGAAAATTAAATCACACTTTTTATTTAGGAACGAGGACACAACAAAGCTCTTGCGCCTATAGCCAGTTACATGTTGTGAATATAAACAGTGCATTTGATTCAGAGGCAAAAGTACCTTTCTGCAACCTCTGGGCGCTTCCTAGAAAGCTGTGGTTGGTGCATATTCCACTGATGAATGTGCTTCACATGTCAAGTCCCCAGGTGCAGAATTGGCTCACCAACCCTTGACTCTGTGTGGTCTCATTTGTTTCAGACATCGCCAAGCAAAACAGACCACTCCTTAAACACATAAACAGCCAAACCTCCTACAACCCGCAGACAGCAAACACTATTCACCTACAAGGCCGTAGTCTGCAACTTCATACAGCAAGAAACCCGCCTTTATACCAAGCCCTTTGCAGTCAATTACCTTCCTGCTAAAGCCACTTTAGAAGGATGGAAATAAGCCTGCATTAGGTTTTGTTGAAAGAATCTTTATGCTCAAGCTGAAACCCTACTGTACCCTACTGTATTTTTTTATTTATTTTTGTGTAGTTTTTTTATACAGCAAACTTGGGCCAAGGGCATCAAAGTGTTTTACATCCACACCAGAGATTACATTACAAGTTTTTTTTTTGTTTATGTAGGAACAGGGAGACTAAGTGATTTGACCAGAAACATATGTTGTTGTGCCAAGGCCAGGACTCAAACCTAGTTCCCCATTTCTAAAGTCAGCAACTCAGGCCACATATCTGCCTACTATTCAAGTCACGCAAATATGTGCAGTTCAGTGCCAAACCCGAGGCCTCTTCTCAAAAAAGTTGATGATTCATCATAATATGTGTACCTTGGAAGAAAAATGTCCCGTGCCACATTTAATCTTTGTATTGAGTAATCAAAAACATGCACTTTATCATGACTGGTGTGTTTGGCATTGAGGAGCTGAATTTTCAGGTACACTGTGCTGAAATTGAACAAAAAAAAATTACTCCAGAAATTCATAAATTGGGGGTCATGGTGTGGCAAAAGGAAGGGGGTGGGGTTGCGAGGTGTGGAGTTTAGGCCTGGGCGGAAAACTACGCTACGCTCGCGTAGTTTGCGTAGTTTGCGCAACTACGCGCTACGCGAATTGCACGTAGCACAGTGCAAAAACGCGTAGCAGGCATTTTTTGCTTGCTCGCGGTCCTCAACGTTAAGTTGGCGACCGCGAGCGAGCAAAATGACATCCCGGCGAGACTTTTTCCTCGTTCGTGATCAGCAACATCAAGTTGCCGATCGCGAGCGTGGAAAATAAACCTCCCGGCGAGATTCTCAACGCGGGGAGGTCAGGTTTCTCATTGCGAGTGGTCGCATATGCTCGCGACCGCTCGCGATGAGAAACTACCAGTCCGCGTTGAAAAAACTGCAGCTCGAGTACAAATCTACTCGAGTGGCAGAAAACGACCGCTTGCACTGTGCAAGATGCCGTTTGCAATGATTGCACAGTGCGGACAAGCATCCGGCACTGTGCAATCATTGCGAACAGCATTTCCTATCGCACTACGCAGTTCGCGTAGTGCTACGCGTAGCTCGCGTAGTGCGAAGTGCACTTCGCGTAGCTACGCGTAGCGCTACTACGCGCACTACGCCCAGGGTTAGTGGAGTTATGAAAAACAGAGTCTGACAGACAACAAACATATACACTTATTTTGATAAAAGTCTGCTGCAAAGCAATTGGTAACAAGGAAAATATGTTCCGGCTTAGTTAACTGGTCGCAAACAGGCTGAAATCTAAAATATCATGTGGGGTTAAGGCAATTGCTGCAGAGATCTTTGTGTGCCCAGCAACGGTAAAATAGTGAAATTACTCTGGTGGTTAAAGCATTTGCTAGAGAGATCTGTGTTTTGTCTGGTCACAGTCTTGTCTCAAAGTAGCATAGAAGCATAATGTGCCAGTTGCATATCAGGTAGCATGCAGATAACTGATTAGTATTTATCTAGATAGGTAAGTGGGTTACTGGTTTTGACACAGAGATCCTTTGTTACTTGCACTTCCTAAGTTGCAATCCTTCTAATATAGCACAGTGAGCTATGAACCGGCATCAAGGAGCTCCATGCAAACTGCAAGGCATGGGTTAGATTCTTATTGATAGTAATAAAATCTTATTAGCACAGACAATGTCAACCACTGCGTTACCTTTTAATCGTGACTTTACAGTTTTCCCGACCATGCACTCTTACCATTTAATACCTACCAGTAAAGGCGGTAAGTGACTTCTACATCTTGTAACCCTCAATGGCTACACTATACAATGAATCTCTCCTACTATAAACACACTCCTATAAAAATGCTTAAAAAAACAGATCACAGCAAGAGGCAGTCTGACCACTCTGTTGTAAGATTAGCAGTGACAAGCAGCACTTTGCTGAGACACATACATTAACTGGCAACGGGTCCTAACCGAATGTCATCCTACATAACATTTCTAAGCGTGCAAATGAGACAGTGTTTCAGCAAACAAATAAATGAATTATGAAAATCATAATATTATTAAGAAATACAATAGACTACTAAGAAATCATGCGTGCAAAAAACATTATGATGATTTTCGGTGAAAATCAATGACTGCAGACAAAAGTTACCTACCTTTGGAAATGCTCTTTCTGGTGGATACTCTAACGACAACTTCCTCCTTTCTTGAATTTCCTCTTGCACCAGACAGGATCCAGAAAGCTCTGCAATAGCACCTGTATGTTGGTAGGTGGTGCCATCGAGCTCCACCACGACTTCATCCCACGTATGGGTGTGACAACCTGGAGCCGCATAGGGGCACCAATCAGTTTATCATTGACAGTTTCTGTGCTCTCAGACATGGAGCAACTGACTAATTAAGGTAATGCACAATGTGCAAAATCTAGTGTAGGTCATTATTAGCTAAAAAAAAAAGGTCATTCTTCAGAATAGGGAGGTGGGCAGGTGGTGAGGAATCTGAGTTAGATGGAATATCCCTCAGAAAGAGCATTAATAAAGAGAGAAATAACTTGTTCTTCTGATGGCTACTTCTAACTGCACATTCCTTATCTTTAGTACCAATACCTAAGAAGTTTCCCCACAAAGGTGGTGGGTTTGAGGAGTGGAAATCGTGCCGGAGCAAGTGGGCAAAATGGACCTCCATCCGTATATGAAAATAAATGCAGTAATGCGTGGTTAAGCCCAAGTAGCAACTTATCAGCTATCCGAAATCAGAACGCCTCTAGCTAATGCTAATACCATAGTGGCAGCATTTGCCCAAGTGCAATGAGGTCAAAGGTCCTTTGGAAACTTGGAAACTCCTACGTGGCTACAGCACAGCACAGGACAATACAAAGGACAATCCACCTTGAGAAGGCTAGTTTCTGGACTACAAAGATCAAAACCCAAGGAGGGGGGAGGGGGGGGAATGGAACACTTGTACCTGTTTACCAGGGTTGTCTTACATTAAAAAACCCTCATATACGTACGTATGGGGTGGGCGGTATATCTTGATTCTCTGCCTATATGTCACATAACAGCATCATCATCGGGTTAGTTTGTTAGGTATGCTGACCTCCACCCGGAGGCAAACCACTGGAGTGACAGTAGTGTCCAGAGATCAAAATGTTTTTTTCAAAAGTGGAGTGCTCTGTGACAAGTGAAAATAAAATTCTTTCTACCTCCTTAAAAAATTGTATTATTTATTCAGCAAAAAAGGTGTGTAGAAGAAAATTAAAAGCAGTAAGTGTGCGTGCGGATCGTGTTACTTAATCCAATGCACCGAAATAGTCCATATATAGGGTCGACATGTTTCAGCCCCTAAGTGCCCAGCCGGGTCTGAGGGGCTTTCGTCAGGACCGTTAAAAATAAGCTAGCGCAATTCGTGCTGCCTTCGAGAGCGAATTAAATTATGTCCACTCTTCCCAGTAGGTCAATAGTACCTCGGAGTCCCGATTGTGGGCTTCCTCGAGGCACCGGCAAGCTGCTCCAAAACCTTCTGCGGTCTGATGGGGTACTTGCTTGTGCTTGCTCTGCAGACGGTGCCCTCGGTTTCTGGACTGCCTTCTCTTTCTTCGCAAATACAAATCCAACAAAAAGTCAATAATTCAACCGGTAGGACCCTTGGTTCTATCAATGTACTAAGGTCCCACTTAGGATCCAAACGATGTAGCTTCTCCTCCTTCATAGAAGAAAGTGATGGAGAGAAGAATATGGGGAGTGTGATGAACTGAACCACATGATGGAGACATCACTTTTGGTAGAAAGAATGCCAGAGTCTGAACCGTCAACTTGTCAGGAGAAAAAGGTGTTATACGACAGCTGAAAAAACAATGCTTGCAACTCACTTACAAGATATGCAGATGTGACAGCAAATACTAAATACAATCCTGTGAGTAAAAAGTCTCAGGGTGCAAATTTTCACAGGCTGAAGGGTGAACACATAAGAAAGCAAATTATGGTCCCACTGTGGCATAATAAAGGGAGTGGGGGAAACATATATGAGAGCCCTTTTAAGAAACACATCACAATAGGTTATTTGAATACGGCTGAAAAGGTAAATGCAGAAAGGTCAAAACCTATAACAATGCCCACAGGAAAGCCTTGCCAGGCCACAGATACAAGAAACAGAAGGATATCAGATAGCTTAGCCTGTAGAGGGTCCACCAGTCTTTCCTTACACCAGGTGATCAATACAGACCAGCAGTCAGAACAGATGAGCTTTGCAGGAGTCAGGCAGCAAGCATCTAAAATAGCATACAATACCTTCAATGTAAGCTCAAATCCTCTCAATTGATTCCACTTAATCACCATTCATGGAGGTGTAGATTGTGGTGGTTCAGGTGTAGAACTCTACCCTGTTGCTGGGAAAGCAAACCCTCAAGAAGAGACATATGAAGTGGAGGGCATATGCTCAGATTCAGCAGACTGGAGTACCAGACACTCTGGGCCTAGTCTAGGGATATCAGCATAAGCTGCACTGTGTATCTCCTGGCCTTCTCTAAGAACTGAGGAATCAGTAGCTGAGGCAGAATTGCACAAAGTTGACAGAAGTCCCATCATAGGTGGAAGATGCCTCCTAGAGAGCCTTGAGGAGGAAATTCCAGTGTGCATAAAGCTGAGCAATGCACATTCTCAGAGGTAGTGAACAGCTCTACTAACAGCACACCCAACTAGGAAAAGACACACTGTGCCATTGCTTGGAGAAGATACCAATCATGATTGGCAAGCTGATGCCTGTTGAGCTTGCAGGGAACACACCAGGTGACTGACTGTTATGGATATGTCATGATGGTACACCCACTACAACATGAGAGCCTCCAGACAGAGGGCATGGGACCCACACCACCGTGCTTGTTGCAGTACCACATGACAGTCATGTTCTTCTTCAGGATCTGAATAGCCGTGCCCCTGATGGAAATCAGAAATATCTTTGAGGCCAGACGTATGGCAGGCAGCTCAAGAAGCTTGCTCTATCGGAGGCCAGCCTCTAGGAGGCAAGGTGAATGGCCTGACACCTGTCAAGTTACCATCTGCCAACCACCAGTGAAGGTGCCAGGCTGCTTCATACGAAATATGGATACTGTCTGAAAGGTGTCATATAGCTTATACTTTCTCAAGCAACACTGTGCATTTGTAGGACAACATAACCATCAGAACTGTGCGAGACTGATTCCTTGCACACCATCCTGGTATCTTGGCTGAAGTCCTGTTAGCTCACAGTGCACGATCTGTGCCCCTAATCTGACAGGGTAATAAATAAATGTGCAACCTCAGCCCTGACTCCCCAAGGAAATCGTGGTAACAGATCTAGAACCCTTTTGCTTAGTCACTTATTCATACCCAAAGAGATACACAAGAAATACGGAGAATTTCAATATTTATTGAAGCACTGGGATTCTTGAGTAACAAATGTGCGCTGCAATAATCAATAGAAGGAAACAGAATAATGTGATTATCTTTTTCACCATTCTCATAATGCTAAACAGTTCCACCATTTTGCTTATTACAGAGAATATATGATCGCATACAAGCACTGTAAAATATTGTACTCCTACCTAGCGCATCTTAACCTATCATGTCTAGATTGAGTGAATCTGCCAAATCCATGTAGGGTGATCTAAGTCCCTGTTACCTGTGGATAAGTGTCATCAAGATGCCCGTTATGCTGTAGAGCTGGGCAGCATCCCTCGCATGAGGTAAACAGAAATCAGCTGGGCTGCAATTTCGTCATGGGCTACCTCTCACTGCCAGTGAATGCTTCTCTGTCTAAACAAAGGATCAATGTCATTTATATAATAACATCATACATTTTACCATGTCTAAGTCCCAGTCAGGCCGCTATTGTTTATTTATTTGTAATAGCTCTGTCGCCAAGCGGCCAAAAGAAATACAAACATCTTGAGTGATGAACTTAGCCATTGTACAGAATGTTCAAGGTGTTTTGATAGGGTGCCTACGAAGTGGCAGTGTAAGCAAACTGAGTTTGAAGAATATTATCCTGTACGTGCATACAAATGAATGTGTGTCAAATGCCATTGTGCTTAGGGAAAGAAGACAACTTAAGAATGTGAGCATATAAAATGGCATTTTTACCTGGGCCTAATGTAACCACATGACAAAGGCATTCCCAGTATTTCACCCATTTCCACTGCAGGGCCCGTATATGCCAACAGGAATGAGGCACTAGCAGAATGCACAAGGCCAAGAGATCGAGAAGCCTCAGAAAAATCTTGCCATAAGAAAAGCTCACGCACAAAACAATAGGGTCGTAGGCTGAATGTCCTGGTCGTGTGTGCGGCAAAGCCTGTAAGATGCTGTGCTTAGATCAAGATACAGCAACACTTGTATTGCTGACCAGTGAAGATAAGCTGCATTAGGATAGAGAAAGATCCCCTGCATGGATATGAAGAGCATGTGTCTTTGCCTTAAAGTTCTAATAGCAAGAGTTATTATTTTTGACATGATCAAGTGTGTGCACTGTGCCTTCTCCATGATCTGGAGGGATACTCAGACTGGTCTCTCTGGTCAGGAGAACACGCCTTTCTGTGGAGAGTGACTACTGTCATCTGTCTGGGTTGCAGAGAAATGACAATCAAGGCCGCAAAGTAATTATGGTGCAGCACAGACCCTTTTCCCTGCTACCTGCCTAGGAGAGCAACCTACTATCCTCTCTCACATCTTTAATTTGTTCTGCCAGTCCCTATGACAGGGTTCTACTTCAATTCATGAGGTGTATGTATGTTACACTCCGGGAGTCAAGATGTTGTTTTTGCACGTGCTGCTTATATGTAATGGAGGCATATGGATTGCAAATAGTACATTTGGATACAACTACCATGGGTTTCATTTTGTATCAGCATACTTTCATGGTAGCTAAGATGGAGTCTTAGAGAAGGGGTTGCAACAGCAAATGTTTACTGTAAGGTTTCCCCCTGAACATTCTATAGATCTCTTCATTGGGTTAGACAGAGGAGTGTTGCTGAAATTAGGAGAAGAAATCAAGGGCTGCTGAACAGCTGGAAAACTCAAGGACTGTCTGCAACTTGAGTATAAAGATGGTGAAAAAAAAGTCCAGTCAGTGTGCCAAGATTTTCTAACCAGAAGCCTAGGATCCAATACCCATGGTGGCTAGGAGATGCCTTTGAGCTCCAGGTTTGGGGTGCTGACCAGCAGCTCCATTTGTCGTAAATCAAAAGGAGAGTGGACCGCACCAGTCTTAATGGCAGAGTCTCTCAAGTGTTATCTCGGAAACCCTCAACTAGTAATTACCACCAGTAGTATATATAATCTCTTCTGAGTGGACTTATTGGATAGCGTCATCATTTGGTTCTGCATCTGGGTACTCGCTTCTCCAGATAAGTAACGTCTCCATCGGGAAGAAAAAGTATCTGGTGGAAGATACTGGTGGGATCTGTGCAGTGAGAATAAAATTGCCTCCTATACCTTAAAAAGTGGAGTTTGATGTGGAGAGGGATAGGGGTAAGATTAAAAAGTGAATGGAGTGATGTTGTTTGGATGCATTACTAGTCCTTGGCATCACACGCAAGTGGTCAACATGTTTCAGCCGTTTTTGCCCCTATGGGTCCTTGGCCTTCATCAGGACCTTTCGTAGATCAGATCCTTTATATAGTGATTACTCTGCATTGTATTCAGGTAGGAATATTCTACTTACATGCTTTCGCTACTATTCTATAATGAAAGTTTACAGGCGTGAAATGTGCCTGTAACCTGGGGTAGACAAGAGGGGTCAGTGCATAGACATATTGCAAACAGTTTTATATCTGTGACTGCTCCCATCTTAATCCCAATACGTGGCTACTTCATTGCTAGCGACTCCACCTTGTTAGTGCAGGTTGCAAAGTGCTGTACTCAAGGGTTTCATGCAATCCCTTGTCAACTTAAAATGTGGTAGGGTGCATTAGCCGAGAGTTCCGTTCCTTGGTCCTTGCAAACAGATGATAAAAACAGTGTTCCCCTTATGTTCATGTGGGAGGAGTGAAGGGTATTTTAAAAGGTATTTATGTACACATGTGCCTCTGGAACACTTTTTTGTCGACGTATGTAAGGTACAAGTTTGACATCCTGTTGTGTATTCAGGCGTACCAATGTTGTGACTAATGTGTAGATTTAAGAGTTGCTTTTTGTGCAGGATTGTGCTGGCTCTTGACTTCTGGGAGAGCGCACGTTAATACAAGGGAATGTAGTTGTACACTGTTTGTTCCCTTTTTACAGATGCTGGCTAGACCTCTTAGAATGATCTTACAATTGTTAATGCCCCGGTAGTGCAGTGTTGTTTGCTGGGGTTTTTTCAAAAAGAAGGGAAGATATCTAAAACACACTTTTATTCATGTTATTTGCTGCTAAACAGTCATAATTACCTTATAGCAGGTAACCTACTGCCTCATGTGTGGCGGGTGAGGGTTAAGGACCATGGCACGATCTATAGAGAAAATAAGGAGGCACGTTCTACAGAGGAGATAAGGAGGATAAAAACTGAGTCTCCTGATCATGCGATCACAATTCTGATATACGCTTTTGGAGTGTGTTTGTAAGGAAGCGCTAATACAATAAGATCTGAATAAGGAATTATGGGAGACATCTGATTCATAGAGCCAGTTTTCACAATCACCAGATTCATTGTGTTGTCAAAATAGTGTTTCACCCATATTCGCTTACATTTGGTTAAGAAGCGTCTACGGTGTAAGGACAAATCATTCAGTCACAATTATGTGTCACAAGCCTCTCGCTTACTTTTAGTTAACATACTGTCTGATTGTGTGGTCACAATTAAAGAAACAGGGGAGGCCATAGAATTTCAGCCAACAGGTTTGCCTTAGTATCCACTATGGGCAACAGAACATCTGAGACCTCAAAGGCCCTGTGTACAACCACCGTAAAGGAGGCACTTTCCTCTGTAGAAAGCCCATATGGTGAATATATTTCAATCTCTGTTCAGATATAAAAGCCACTGGCATTCCAAAGGTCAGGATATAAGGCAAAACTGTAATGAGGTGGAGCAAATTATCTGCCTCCTTGTCACCATCTTTATTATGTAAAAGCTGCCAGAACCAAATATGGCTTCCATCCTCCTAAACTACACTTTATGAGGCAAAGGAACAGGAAGTGAGTTACCCCTCATCTGGGGCTGGGCAATGGTAATAATGTAGGGAGACACGTCAAGCTCTGGAAAAAGTTGGCTCAGGATACATTACTAGAGCTTTGGACCAGATCCAGAGCTGGCACAGCTGAAGTTGGTGTGGCAGTGGAAATGAGGCCAACCAACAGACCCTGAGGTACAGGCATCAAAGTGAGACCCAGCACCAAAGGAAGCATGGCTGAGGCTGAACAGATCCGCTAGGCACTGCTGGCAGAAGTCCAAATGGGTGCCCCAAAAGATCCGTAGGGCCAGAATGTGCACTAGAGGGATTTGGAACCAGGCTGAAAAGCAGAAACATGGCTTCTTTGAAGGGAAAGTAATGGAAGGGCCATGGAATTCAGGGTGTTTCAGCTCCATAGGCGGGATCAGCTCAGACTCAGACAAAGAAGCTGGAGTTGGCCCTTGGTGCACCAACTATTCAACTTCTCTCTGGAATACCTGTGCGCTATTTGGGAGTCTGGGTGCACAGAGACCCTGAAACTGTGATTAGCATGAACTATGGGCGGGTGATCGCAAAACTAAGTGATCAGGTTGCCAGATGAACCTGCCTCCCTTTGTCCCTCGCCGACGGAATAGCTGTTACCAAAATGACAATTCTCCCCAGATTATTATATTTGTTTGTGAATATCCCCTTACCACTTAATAGAGCCATCTTTCAGGCTATGCAGTCATGCTTACTGGGACTGGTTTGGGCGGGCAAAAAACTGAGATGCAGCTGGGAAACACTGGTGTTACCATTTGAACGAGGAGGTTTTTAAGCCCCAGATCTGCGACTAAATTATCTCTGTGCACAGGCCCACTTTGTGCACTATTGGTATTTCCCCCAGCGTTACCTGCCGCACCTGGCGGTGGAGGCAGATAACGCACACCCGACCCCGTTGACTGCTATGGTACTGCAACATAACACTCAGGGGAACAAGAAAGAGATAGATACGGTTGCATGCACGGTTAAAGCGTGGAAGGCCCTGGGTGCCCGTGCAGGACATGAATATCTATACGCTCCAGCTATGCCAATTGCAGCGCACCTGGATATTTCGGTAGCATGTGAGACGGGGGCACTGGCTATGCTGTCCAGTGTGGGCATTACCAAACTGGGAGATATGTATTTAAATGGGAAGTTGTTATCCCTAAATGACTTCACAGCAGGGTTCCAGCATAATGCGATGCAGGGGTTTATTTGCACCAGTCTGCGCATGGCTGTTAGGGCATTAGATCCAGGATTCCCAGAGGAGCCGAAAATGCTAAAAGCATTGCAGATTGCTTTATCAGTGGGGGAATCTACAGGGCTTATCACCCGATTGTACAATGCCTCCCAAAGAGAAATAGATGTCAAAAGTTCCACTTCCTTTGATAATTGGAATAGACAGTTGGAAGGGCCGTTGGTCTAGGAGTTTAGGGTGGCATGCTGTACGCTGACAGGCCGCCTCACGGCGAACTGTAATCTCAGAATTATTTATTTCAAATTCCTGCATCAAATGTATTATACACCAAAGAGGCTGCAAATATATTGGCTGCGTGAGGATGCTAGATGTGTGAGATGCGGGGAGAATGGGGCAGATTTTGCACATTTGGCCTGGTCATGTGGCTCCATTTATGACTTATGGACGAACGTTACATGGACACTCACGCTGATTATAATGGAAGCTGTAGACTGCTCGCCTGAAATTTGCTTATTGGGCCTGGTAAAAAAGTTTAAGCCATGCAACAGGCACATTGTAGCTGTCACTACCTTATTGGCAAAGCGAATGGTTGCAAAACACTGGGGCGGCAGAACGGCACCCAAGGTGGGACAATGGCTGAAAGAACTGGTTTATTGTAAAGAACAGTTGGATACTTAAGCGGAGGAACTGCCGGAGGTCTCTAGACCTAAAGACTGCTGGGCGCCTCTCACTGGCTATCTGTTAGAACACCCAGATGCGATATAGCTAGTGGCTCTTGGGTGGGTAGCTCAGAGTCGAATATAATGTTCAACAATTGTATTATGTATGTTGACGGACAGTATTTGACCTGTAGGCGGATGCGTGGTACTGCATAGCACATGTTCTGTATCTTTTGATTTTTGTTTCTTTTTGTTCGTTGCTTTTGCTGCACGGATATCAGCTGTAATACACGGAGTATAGCTGAGATGTCAATGCAACTATTGTGAAATGTATTGCATAATCTGCCACTGTATTGTGCTCAATGTATACAGTTAATAAACCTCAATAAAAAAAATAAAAATATAAAAAACCTCTCTGGAATGTGAATATAGGGAAGGTGTTCAATATATGTTAGACCTCTTGTGCTAGCACTTTGACTTCAACTTTGTTTCAACTTCATCCTGTACTTACCGGGAGACAGTGAATGGGACCTTGAGTGACCTTGTGACTTGGATCCATACCAACTTCTTCTCTTGTATAAATTAGAGTATAGTTGGACCTCCAGCTCTCTGACGGCATTTGGAGGCATCAGGCAGCATTTGTTTCAAGACTTGGAGTTGTATTTGGTGCTGAGACATCGACACTAACATCATGCGGGTCTGTAAACTACATCTGTATCCAGCAACTGCAGCAAGACTTAAGCCCCGTTGCTTTCAATTGAGATATTCCTGCACAGTGTTGTGTTGAAAAGCTTGAAAAAAGTTTGTCAAAATGCCGAAAAGCAGAGCTTTGAATTCACTTCGAAGGGCGCAAAAAAGAACTAACATCAGTGTGCAGTTGTTGGGACAGAAAAGTCCTCTGCATGATAAGAGACGTGTACCTGCTGCCGTGAGTGCCTAACTGTACTGTTGTCTGGATCCCTAATGCTGATTTTTTGTCATAGGCGAACATGGATCATGCGTGTGCACCATGACATAGGCCTGTCTTGCAGGTCGTATTCATGTTGGACCGGGAGAGGTGCCCAAAGCGCTTGCTACCCTCATAGCGGTGGAAGATGTACGCCTTCACCAGGAGTTAAGCAGCACGAGGGTGGTGGTGGCAACATACAGCAGTAGTGAACAGGACCTTTCTCATCTTCTTAAAAGTTCCGCTGCTGTATGTTGTATGCTTAATTCACCCTTGGTCTATATCATGTAGATGTGGAGTGCTGCATAGCGCAGGAGTGGTGACTCTGCATTAGTTGTATGTGTGCCTAGGAAGGGTACAGTACTAGGATCAAGCAGTACTATGCAATACATGTGTAGTTAATACATGTGCTGGGTGTATGAATGCCTGAGAGGAATACAGTACATGAGAGATCTTCTACTATGCAGTGCATGTGCAGGAATCGCATGTGCTGGGTGTATGTGTGCTTGCGTGAAGTACAATACATGATCGGTGAAGAGTTGTGCAGTGCGCAAATAATGAGTATGTGTGCTGGCAGTGCATGTGTTTCACACAAACACACTTTCGTTAAAGATAGGAAAGCTTAAATACTGAACAGTGTGTGCAGCCTGAGTGTGTGTGCTGGATTCATGAATACATGCGAGGGTACAATGCATAAAGGTATTAGTGCTGAACAGAACGTGTTCTATGAATGTACACTGAGTGAGTGTACCTGCAATGGCACATTGTATGGAGGACCCTGGGTTCCATTTTGGGAAGCCCAGGCCTGCCTGGTGAATTCATGAAGAGGAGAGGAATCCCTAAAGAGAAGGGGGACCCCTGACTAAATGCGGGCAGGCAAACAGGGGAAAATAGTAAACACCAAATTAGCAAACAGATGCCAACCCTAACTTATACACACATGGCCCTAGATGAGGGTCCCAAAATTCCTATACTAACTCTGGAGCAGATCAAGGACAGAGATAAATGATCACATCAAGTTTAGTAAAAAATACATAATAATTTTATTAAATACATAATCATTTTAACAATTCATAATTACAGAATTTATACTAAACACTACATACAATAATCAATAAAGAAAAATATACAAATCAGTCAAGGAATATAAGTCCCACACACCTAACTACAAACACACCACTCAACCATCATACATTCCCATAGTTCATCTAAGACTCACACATCATTCACACAAATTCCAAGAACAATCTAGCAAGAAAGTTATGCAAAACAGCCACAAAATGGTCAATTAACAAATAGAAACAAATTCATCAGGGGGTAGGGGTAAGGATATTACAGCAGCCCCCACACGAAAGACACCAACGCGCGTTTCGGTGTGTTGCCCCAACCGGGTCTACACCTTCATCAGGGCGGAGATGGAAAGTGAGGAGTGGGACAAAAACCCTATAGATATGAAAAACAAAACAAAATATATTTTTCAAGAAATTATATACTTTACATCCAAATAATGTGTATAATTAATAGATTCAAACATAGATCCTTGATAAGAGGAATCCCGCCAGACAGATTTGTGTAATACTCCATTCCTGTGAGCTGGGTGGAGGCACACTGGAAGGAAGGAAGAGACTCCCTCTACATCTCAAAAGACTGCGCTTTGATTGAGTGATAGATCACAAGGAAGGGGCTTGGACACATCTCAGGAATGGAGATGTGGCTGATAAGAGGATCATAAAGAGTAGGACCGGGGCTCTGGGATTAACACTTTGATGCACTGTGGCTGACATCCAGATGTAAGCTATGGTCACTCCCTTGAATTGTGTTGTGGACAAAAAGCTTGGGAGTCATGCCTGCTGTGACAGACCTCTTTCATGAAGGAAGATGAAAAGGAGAGGAGCCCACTTCAAAAGAGGCAGAACTCCAACATATAACTTCAAAGACCCAGACCCTAAATTACATTTGGTGTCTGGAAAAGACTATAAGAAGGGAATGTCCCAAAAAATGTGTCATCTGCCAAGCAGTCAGACGGGCTGTGTGAGAAGGGGAAGCTCTGCAAGTATTTCTGCCTGTGACCAGAACTGGGGCAAAAGGCCTGCTAGTCTCCCTGTTGGGTGAGGGGACATCACCCAGGTCACCAGGATCACCTGCCCTGAAACCAGGGCACCATTGTCTGCCTGCTTGCCAAGACCAGTTTGTCCTGTGAGGGAGAGGAGAGTGCTGGAGGGAGCAGAGCCCTCCCTCCCCGCTAGGGAGAAGAGATACTTACCTTTTGCAACAGGGAGCAGCTCAGAGCACTGGAAACCAACCAGCAATGCTGCTGGGTACCGCTGCGTCCATCGTGAGCGGCCCAATATCGCCGTACAGGATATGGACTTGTGAGTGACCTCGGAGATGGCACTCGCTGCACTACTGAAAAATGCCATACCGCCAGAGAGGGTAAGACTGAAACTGGCCTTTGGGGCCCCAGGGGGATTGCTGCTAATGGTGCTCCAGCACCATAGACACTTTTGGCTAAGTTCCTAAAAGGGCAGAAGGGAGAACTTGAGTACGGCCTAATAGTTTGCATTCCCCGATGCAGCCACCAGTGAATGGGGTATGACCCTGAACACGTTACACGATGAAGGGTGGGACAGGGATTGGCCTAACAACTACTAGAGCTCCGACCTCAAGGAGGATTGTGTTATTGCATTTGAATGTCGCATCTCTTTGCATCTGAAGGATTAGAAATAAAATACTACTTTTTACTATAAAAGCAAGCATTTGGCTGGACATTGATTTATTGTTCGTATTACTTGCATTTTGAGTTTTGAGTCGTGTTGGCTGACCTGTACCTACATCCCCCCCAAGGGAGCCTTGATTGCTCAAACACAGCTACCACTGAGAGTCAAGTGCTGAAGGGGTGCTTGGCCCAACTGAGCAGGATCGATAGTAGGGCAGGCCCTGAGACATAAGGAGTAAAAGGTCTTAACCACCACGTTTGGGCCCAGTAGCCCCTGCAGGCCCTGTGGCCCTCTGAAAGGGGTTCTGACAGCAGGGGTGTTGCCTTAATGTGGCTCTGTGGCTTTACATCCAGAGTAAAGATGGTCTCACAGTGAAGGGCAATGGTGTCCCCTGCCACTGCCTGAGATATATTGCATGATTTAGTGGATTCCCTGTAGTGCCTGGTGAGATTCAAAAGGTATGGAGTCTGCGGTTAGAAATGTCCACCAGAGAAATTCATGTTTGAGTTTACAGTGAGCCTTAAGTTTGCAATAGCTTAAAAGCATTTAAAAGTGTTCTTTAAAATACACCTGCTAAAAATACGAAGAATACTGCAAGGTTAAATTCCTAGGTGAGGTCACAGTGTGCTAGCCTGCTCCAGATTTCATCATTCTTCCTGACAAGAAGATTTATATCCTTAGTCCGATGACACGTTGTTGGAGAACGAGGCAGTATCTGTGAGGCCTGCACAAATAACATGACTACATTTGTCCTTCACTGGGAACCAAACACCCCATTGTAGCGCTTGACTCTCAGAGGGTAGCGTTGCAGAGCAGTCTAAGGCTTACTCAAGGGAGGTGGTGTGGGCTAGTAATCGCCATTTACCAGTACGCAGAAATAACACTCAAAAATTGATTGTCCAGTCTGTACTTTGCTTTATAAAAGGAAGAGTACATTTATTAAACACACACACTACTCAATACTATGCAACAATTTACAAATATACATAAGCTGTTGGAATTACTTTGTGACATTGCATAACATTCCCACCCCTCCCGCAAGGGGGGGGGTCTAGTACCACCACTCCCATGTATGCACATCATCTTGCCCCCAATGTAGTAGGTAGACCATAACCTGGAGTGAGGCTTTGCCCACGGGCACCATCCCAGTGGCGACCCACCCCATTATCTCAACATGCATTTAAAATGGGCATACCTGCCATGGTGACACATAACCCTGACTGAGCATCTCATACTGACCATACAGTATACACCTCTACTTCTTAGGGGCTAACAGTCTGGGTTGTTCTTCACCTAACGCAGCAGCAAGAATACATGTTTAGGCATCACTTAAAATGGCAGTACTTATCATAGCTGATAACAGTTATAATGCATTGCAATTAAAGCCCCCAAAAAGGCATCACAGTTATAACCATCGGATTAAGCATGTACAGCCAGACACCCTAGCAGGAATGTCCAACAACATAACCCCACTTTGCTTATGACTTCACATTACACATGTGACTTTCAGCCCCTCAAAAGAAATAACATTAGATAAAGGCACTTCTCATGCAATTGCACCACTTCACCTCCAGGGGATGCCCTTCTCCAGACATCCCCAGCTCAGCCCTTCACACCTTGGTGCAGTCCCAATCACACCCCCAGCTGAAAAACAAAAGTTCCAGCCACAGGATGCTGTTGACACCTGGCTGAGTCCTTGAGGGGTTATTTCCATTGAGTCCCCAGAGACTTGGGGGGGGGCTTTGCATCTTCTGCTGGGGGAGGCTGCGTTACTCCTGCAGCTCCCCCTGCACCTTTTCACACACTTGGCGGTGACCCCGTCCTCCTGGGGCCACCAAACGTGGAACACGGGCATGTTTTCATGCAGGCCTGTCCAGGCTCTGCAAAGCATTATGGGGCGCTCTTCCCCCATCTCTTGCATTTTAGATGAGCGGCTCTCCCGCTGCTCCGGGGAGAGCCACGCTGCGCTGCATTTGCCCATCGTTGGGGGTACGGTCCCACCCAGACCCCGTGCATGCAGTTACATCATGCGCGGCTCGGGGAGTCCACCCCCGGCCGCTCCTGCCACTTCTCCAGGGGCCCGGTCCCACCTGGGCAACCCGCTGGTCCGGATCGTTGGGGAGCTGCTCGGGGAGCCCACCCCCGGCGGCTCCCGCCGGCTCCCCGACTGGCCAGTACTCTCATGTGCTGTTGCGGGAGCCGGCCCCTCGGTTCTGGTCTGCCCGCTCCTGCGGGCAGACACGAGGCTGCCTCCGGTCCGCAGGGACCTCGGGGGAGTGCACTCCCCCTGTCCTCGCGGTCCACATCGGGGCCCGGAGTTGGGATCCCGGGCCCCAGGGCATCTTCGTGAAGAGCGCAATGGCGCTACCCGACTTGGCTTCGTGGATTCGGGGCCCGGAGTTCAAATCCCGGGCCCTAAGGCATCTTCGCGGGGAGCGCGACGGCGCTCCCCGACTTCCTTCTTCGCGGGGGGCGCAACGGCGCTCCCCGACTTCAGCGGGGCCCGGAGTTGAGGGACCCGGGCCCCTCTCACCATTCCCAGGGGAGCACGACGGCGCTTCCCTGTCTCCATTTTCGTCGGGGGCCAGGGTGGGCTCCTGGCACCCCGCTGCGGCAGTTTCACGGGGAGCGCGATGGCGCTCCCCGACTTTACTTCTTCTGGGGGCAGCCCCCGGGACCTGACCCACCCCGGGAGCATATTTGAGATCGGCTGCGGAGCCCCACACGCTTCATCATCGGTCAAATTAGAGGTCAAAGGTCGCCTACCTTCTGGGGGGCGTATCTCGGCCCCCCGGGGGCCGATTTTCACCATTTTGGCCTCTTCTTTCTCCGCCCTCCTAGTCTCCAAGAGGGTGAACTCAGCCGTCTTCACTGGCTCCCTGTGCCATCCTTTCACCTGGCTCTCCTCCTGGGCCTCTCTTCTCCTTGCACAGAAGCCCAGGCTTCTGCTCACTGCTCCTGGACTCCCCTTCTGGCACAATACAGGGTCCTGGGACAGTCAGGGGGTTCTTCCTTCCAACTGCCCATGGCGCCAGGCTCCAGCACCAGTCTTCCTCAGCAGACCACACCCCAGAGAGAGCTCCTCTTCCTGTCTAAGACCTTTTAAAAGAATTTGGAGGGGGCTGGCAGGAAGGCTCCGCTGCCCTATCCTGCAGCGACACATCACCTCTCTGCCCCTGCTCCCTCCTCCTGCCCAGGCCTCTGGGATAGTTCAAAATGGTGGCGTCCAGGGGTCTCATGCCACATGGTCTCTGAAAAGCCCCTTCCCCCCTTGCTGCCTTCTCTCCAGAGCAGCTTGATGCCTGGCACCAGGTGACTGCTGCTGATGGATAACCTGCAGCTCCACCCACCTTCTCTCCCTCTTGGAGAGGAGACCTTCGCCCTTGGAATGCTTGCAGTGAAGGGCTAGGCCTCTGATGCTACAGCTTGGGGAGGAAGGTCATTAATCCAGCCTGGCAGGGTCACACCCAGCCAGGCTCTGGTTATGAGCTGAGTCAGAGGAATATGACATTTCTGGATGACCCATAAGCAGTACAGATATGGCTTTGGACTCAGCAGTATACTTCTTCTCACATAAGTTACAGTGTACTTTGGTGCGTGTCTGCAATTTGTAGGCCCTAGGGAAGTGAAACTACCCCATGTGATCCCCATCTTCATAGGAGAATAAGGGAGTGTTCCTTCAGTGAAAACAGTAAAGCACACTGACTTTCCCTTACATGGGTCTTACCTGAGTATAAAGCCTATTCCATGTCACCACCCAACTCTGCATAATTCCTGCCGCACCATTCTATCTGTACCTGCTCCTGGGCTGCGCACGCCAGGAATCTCCTCCGCGCAGCCCCTACACATGTGCACATGCATGTACACACGTGTCTGCATGTAACCAGCCCAGTGCCCCTTACTCCGGCTGCAGCGCAGCAGCCTACTCTCACCAGGGGGACACCGGTAAAATCCACATGCAGTCTCTTTCATCATGAGTTCACTGTGGGTGAGTCCCAACTTATGAGGCTCTCCCACAGTAAAAGCTCAACAATTAGGTGTTCAAAAAGCGAAAAATCCGGGCGGCTCAGATGGTCATGACCACCTTCTAACACACGTACCCTAAATGTTTTGGATAAGTGTTTTGTTCACCATCCAGCGATGTAATTCTTTTAGACTGACTGACCATCATCCCCAAACGCAGCCCATGACAGGACTATTGATTGGTGGCAGCTGTTGATGATATAGTCATCTGATACAGGATTTTTTACTTTTCCCCCATTTTGGGTGGGTGCATACTGGACCTCACTGGTAAATCTGCATAGTTCTGTCAGGGCCTGTCCTTCTTACTATCTCCGCCCCCTGTCCAGTTTGAGAGTGCAGGTGATGGAGCAGGGTTTCGTAAAAATGAAACCTGCTCGGAATTGATACTCCCCATAATACGTACTAACAATAAGTAGTTGTTGAAAAAGTAATGCACACCCAACACGAACACAAGGGAAATTGCTTTGCGCATGTTTGAACTAACACATAAACAAAATAATATTGTAATAACATTTGTAATTTGAGAAAAACGAGAAGCGTTGGATAAATAGGCCGCATATGCTTCAGTAATTTACATGTTGCATGCTGTTTTGAACTAATAAATAATACTATTTTGGCACAAAGCTTATGCTAGGTAACATTAATGGGGAATAATGCAAGGTGGGTGGTAAACAGTGAAGGTTTCATTATCATATGATTAATAAATGTTCATTTTCATTTACTTTAGTGTGCTAGATGAAGCAGCCATCTTTCTAAACTTGCCTAATGTGGGAGGGGGAAAACATGAGGAGTGAGTTCGCTCTGTCAGAAGCAAGACAGACGCGCAGTGCACCGCAGATGACATGAGGAGGGTGAAGGCCAGAGTGTCGAACAACTGCCAAAACAAGTGCCCAGGCGTGGGACCGGAGACACAGACTGCGGATGATGTTAAAGAATGAATGAAATTTGTTAAATTTTGTATCACATGTAATAAAGCGAGAACAAGCTGAGAACCATACCCTGGGAATGACTGGTGAACAAAGAAATAGTTGAAATAAAGGTGAAGTCACAGTGGTGTGACAATGACACCTCCCAAGCCCACCAATCCCTTTACGAGATTTAGTAATGTTTGCAACAATTGTGGGATGGACATGTTAGTTTAAGGGTATAATTGGGGTGCCTTTAGGGGTGTGGTTTAAGCTTAGGCCGGCAGGAGAGATAGAGGGGAGATGCGTCGCTGTCCGTCGGTTTGTATAGAGGCCTAACTGTTCCTGATCTGTCCCGATCCTGTTTTCTTCTTATCCTTTGTTTCCCGACCCTATTTCGGGGAACCCCCATCATCCCCTAGGCCGAGGGGTTGGTTTTCCTACAGACCAATAGGTTTGTATTTAGTCAAACTTGTTCTCAGAATTTAACTTACGGATGTATTTTGTCTCTGAAACTTTTGTCTCTTCACCTATCCACTCCGTCAATGATATGTATTATTAGATGAAACTATTGTCTCTTCATCTATCCCCTCCGTTAGGTATATGATGTTTCGCATATATTTTTGCTGAAAGTTTTGTCTCTTACTCTATCCACTCCATCATAAAGTCATTGTTGTTCGGAATGAGTCCGTATTTCATTTATTTTGCATATGTAAAAATTTCTCCTTTCGTGAGATTCAGTGTTTGTATTTTGTGACCAAATGCAGTTGAGCATAATCTTTAATTATTTGAGATAAAATTCACTATTAACTTCACCGAGAGTCTGCGATCATTTAATTAAATGGTTGATAAGTTAGAAGTTAATCATTGCCATCAACTATTCAACTAATTGGTCCATCGACCAAGTGGAAGGAAAGTTGCTGTAAAAAGTTAGTTGTGATGCCATAATTTAATCTATGAAAAGAATTGATCGTACATATAAATTGACCCCAGCGCATCAGGGATTCTGGGTGAATGTGTATGGGCCATTGTAGTATGATGTTATTGAGTATTGATCCCTGATAAATATTGGAGTTTCGCTGGATCACAGGTGAGTAGTGTGGGTGAAGTGTACAAATGAGGCTGGTGTGGCAACAACAGAGAGTTCACCTATATATGCATATTCTCAAGAGTTTCTGCTATGCTATTGGTGAAGGGATAACTGTCTGCTCTGTTTTTAGGTCTCGCCTAGCGAACGCAGCGCATGCGTTGCTTCGCCTTGGCGAGACTATTGTTGTGGGTTTGGTGCGCGAAGGGAGACAAAACATGTGCGCGCCCGGACAGCCGATGTGCACGCGCATGGCGTCTGCATCAGCTTGGGGAACACATGGGCACGCGCACGGCGTGTCTTTCAGCTTGTGTTTTGAAAGAGGTATTCATGTGCCAGAGACTCCCCCCCCTCCCACCCCCCCAACCCCACAATCATGGTAGTGACCCAAGCCTCACAAACACCTCTGACTGGCCTGCTCCTGCCCCATCTTGTATCTGCGGAGGCCGGTCTTTCAAAGGTTTAATATGGCAAGGGGACATCTCGCAGCAACATATTCGATATTTGCTTCGTGTGACGTCTTGTGAGGCAGGCGTGACGCAAAATGATGGGGGCCCTTACAGAATGTGGTAAGGGGGTCCCAGAAACTCCCATATCTTAAATATATATCTCTATATTGTTTTTAATGAATTAGGGGTCCCCAGGAATTGTGGGGCCCTCCTGCGTCACACCCTGGCGTGACAAACAAAAACATTGCTTCCTCATAAAAGCACAGCGGGGCTGGGGGCCCCAGAGATGTTCAGTGACGTGCGCCCACCCAGACCCCGCCCTAGCCATCCTGAGAGAGAGGCCTTCCCGACCAGCTGGTTACCCCTAACAGCCCCCCCCCTACACACACACACATCGGGATATTAATAGTCACCTCATGAGGAGTCCTGGAAACAATGAGCAGGGGTGACACCACTCGTGCACACCTGCTGACACTAGTGCGTGACCGTCACCCGTCTGCCCCTAGGGAACCCTGCACCGACCACCTCTTAGGCGGGAACCCCATTTTAGGGGCTGCCCGTGACGCTGTGGTCCCCGTGTTCACACCGTCTCTCATCTTCCACGCAACTGAACAGCTGCTTGGGGACCAGTGGGGCTGGGTCCAGGGGCGTATCTACCAGTGGTGCAGCGCGTGCAGTGCACCGGGGCCCAGTTCACTTCCTATTGTAAACAGAAAGCCTAACTGGGGACTGGGGCAGGGTTTACTCTCTGTGGAGTTTGGGGAGGGGGGTGGGGGTAGGATAAGGATAATAAATATAGGATTCGTGAGACTGCTTTTCAGTAGCTGGCTGGGCTCGTCATTAACTCACTTCGTCATTTTACTACGTCGAAAAAGGTTCTGAGAGTCTAATTGTCTGCTCGAGAGTTTTGGTGAGACAGTCCTCAGTCCGAAAAGCACGGGTGACGTCAGCCAAGAAAAGGGGTCCGACCCGCTAAAGAAAGCTACCCTAGAAGGCACAAAGAAATGGGCTATGGGATGTGCTATTTTAGGGCCGCCCCGCGTTTTCACTATAATTATAGATTTACTGCACTTACCAGTTAACCTCCAACTGCCGCAGAATTTGCAGACTGGAAAAAACCCGGAGTCTACATACAACGGATCAAAGATTAGAAGGAAAACAAGCATTGAAAATGCAATAGGTCTCGCCTTTGATTAAGTTAAAGCCATTTGCTTTGCTAATGGTATTGTATAGCAAAGCAAATGGCTTTAACTTAATGAAAGGCGAGACCTATTGCATTTTTAATGCTTGTTCTGCATTATTCCTGAGCTGCACAGCCATCATTTCTTCCCAGCTCAGCTCATGTTAGACAGGTTGTAGTGTGTCTGGTATTCATTCGCAAAGGTCAAATGGGACCAGTTGGACAGACTAGCCTTTGACCTGGAAGGAAGTATCAACTTTACTGGGGTGTGGCTAATGGCAGGACCTTTGCATCATCAGAACAAAGGAAGTGTTCTATGCTCATCCTCACCCTTTGTGGTCAACAATGGAAGAAGACAACTTAGGCTCAGCAACAACTACCTGATTGGCTAGAGGTGAGTGTGGGTTGAATTCATTCAACAGTGAATTGATGTGATGTATGCCCAGTGCGGGACTGGCCATAGCGGGCACCGGGCGTTTCCCCGGTAGGCCGCTAGGGTGGGGGCCGGTTTTGGGCCCCGGGGGGGCCGGTTTTGTTACCGGGGGTCGGCAATATTGGCCCCCTGTAACAAAATCGGCCAAAACCGGCCCTCGCAAACTGCTCGGCTGCACTCCCCCTCACCCCAGGGGGGGCCGGCTGAGCAGTTTGCCAGGGCCGGTTTCTGTTCCCAGTCCGGCCCTGTGTATGCCACCAGCAGAGGTTAAAGTGGGCGGAGTCTGAGGAGCACGACAGGCCCATACTTTTTTAATTTGACAAAAACAGTTCCCCTATATTATGCTAAAAGTCAACCCCCCCCCCGATGGTTGATTTCGACATTTGAGATGTCCCAGCTAAAGAGGAGGGGAGAGTCTCCTGTACTGTGAAGCCGAAGGAGGGACAGAGAGCTGAGCAAGAAACAAGCCTTCTTGCCAGCGTGTCTGCTGCCTGAAAGAAATGTAAAAGCTTGTGTCTGGTTAATCTGCAAATGTAAAGGCTGCTTCAGAGCTAGTATAGGCTTTAAACTATAGAGTCACTTTAAGAGCATTCTTTTTGGGGTGTATTGTAAGGTGATCTGATGAGCCTGCTTTTAATGAAGAGTTATAAAAATTGTTTGCACTAGGTACAGTCTGCAACTTAGTCAGATCTATATTTTGGAAGCACTTTAAAAAAAATCTTAAACTGAAATCTTTTTGTGCGCTTTGTGGCAGCCTATCTTATAATGTGTGTAATGCAGGTTTACAATGAGGTATACATTCCAGTTGCTTTCTGTCACAGGTTGGTACATACATAATTCAGGTGCAGGTCCGCGCTTGCACCGGGAACGCTCCGCATGTGTTGTAAATGTTAGTGCGAGTTACTGCAACTTAGAACAGGGCGCACTGTCCTGGTCTGAGCATGGCACACCCAGTTGTAGGTGCACTGCAGCGATGACGGGGGCCGTGAGCCTTATGTGTAATACATACAGCCTCTAGTCTATCCACTCGAAGGTGAGCAAACAGTACAAACTGATGAAAGTGGACTTCATGTACCTTCTGACAACTGTTGCCAGTGCCACCGCCTGCAACGTGGTGAGTCAATACACAGTTAAAGCTAAATGTCTGCAGAAAGGGAAGATTTCTGTTACCATGCAGCCATTAATTTGTTTTTCTGGGCCCACGTTCGCTTGTTAGCAGTGGCGACGACGTTTTCCCCCCGACCAGCACAGGAGCCTTTGTTCAATATTTTTATGCTGGCTATGTCAGAATGACACTGGCCATTGAAATACAGCCTCGCTAATAGCACCTCTCTTCTCTTCTGCCTGCCTTTCCGGGAATCCGCGGCCCCGTTCAAAGAATTCAACACGGAGAGTAATAGACACTGAACCACATTTAGTGAGAAAGATTAAATATTTTTCCCGAGAATCATTTTGACGTCAAAAGCTGTCTAAATCCTCTATCTCAAGTGAGAGTTAGGAACTTACAAGCGCGAAGCGAAGCTACCAAAGAGGAAGTACTGCAGACAGCAAATATTTACTCACACCCAAGTCGGTACCTCAAAAGGGTAAGCAGCAAAGCCACACATTTGCTCTATTCTCTGCTGTGGAAATCCTGCTAATGATAGCACCCCAAAATACTGCGGCACGGCTGGCACGAATGGAAGATTTACTGCAATATCAGGTTTGCTACACTGGTGAAAATTAGCAATAATTCCCAAATTTGCCCCAAGTATTCAGGACGCCTTTTTTCTTTCAGAAATGGCCTGCACCAGTCAATCTGTACCATTCAAAAGTAAGAGTTAGTGGTTTTGACCTTGACCAAAATTTGGTTCTGGGTAAGAAAAACAACGTTTAGCATTTCATAAAATTGGAGAGTGGGAACTCTTTCCACTGTCAAGTAGTGAATAACGTTGCCTTCTGGTAGGAAACAGGTGAAACTATGAGAAGTACTGACTGAACTACTACTGCAGAATCAGTAATATCAGATTCCAGATAGAATCTATTTTTCTCTCTACACATCTCTACTGGGCGGCTAGAAAATGTTGGTTCGGCCCAGGGATCCCATCTGACTATGATTGCCAGCTCTGAGATTCCCTTCAGCAACTGTAAAACTTAGAGTCTCAGAGGGAGAAGAGGACTGGAAGAATGAGACCCTTACTTTTTAAACTAATCGGCTAAAACAGATAGTACTCCACGGAAGAAGCACAATATATATACCTTGGCCAAACAGTGGCCCTCTGTGTTATGTGGTTGTTAGCATCTACAGATATTCTAAAAGGTCTGCATCTGTCAAGGGGACACACACTATATATCAAAGGTTCCACTTGCCTAATTAAGTGTATGGCAAACTCCTGAGTGAAGGATTCAAAATGAAGTACTAGGGGATCTTATACTGGGCACCTAAACCTCCCTGTTAGTCTTGCAAATTCTAAGAACATAGGGAAGTCCCTATCAATCAATCAATCAATCAATCAATCAAGGGTTTGTTAAGTGCAACTACTCACCCGAGAGGGTCTCAAGGCATTGGGGGGGGGGGGGGTTTGGCTTGCAGCTCCTGTGCGTTCACTGTGAGTTGTCGAAGGGCCAGGTCTTGAGGTCCTTCAGGATCCTACAGGGTCAGCGCAGCTCTTGGATGCTTACGGTCATTCGTCGAAGAGCCAGGTCTTGAGGTCCTTCTGGAACTTGGAGAGTGTTGGTGTCTGGCAGAGGTGGTGAGGGAGAGTGTTCCATGCCTTGGCCGCGAGGAAGGAGAAGGAGCAGCCTCCTGTTCTGGTCTTCTTGATGCGTGGCACCATTGCAAGAGAGAGCTGTGCTGAGTGGAGGGATCGTTGGGGTGCGTGGAACGAGAGGCGGTGGTTCATGTAGGCGGGACAAGTGTTGTGTGGGGCTTTGTGGGCGTGGGTTAGAAGCTTGAAGGTGATTCTCTTCTCAACAGGGAGCCAGTGTAGTGCCTGCAGGTGTTGGGTGATGTGGCAGTGGCACGGTAGGTTGAGGAATAGTCTGGCAGAGGCATTCTGGACGTTCTGGAGTTTGCGGGTGAGGTTTTTGTTGATCCCGGCATAGAGTGCGTTGCCGTAGTCCAGACTGCTGCTGATGAGGGCATGGGTGACGGTTTTTCTGAGTTCGAGGGGGATCCAGTTGAAGGTCTTTCGTAGGAGACGGAGAGTGTGGAAACAGATGAGGTGACGGCGTTGATTTGGCGGTCCATTTTGAGTTCGGAGTCCAGGATGATTCAGAGGTTGCGCCTGTGGTCCGTGGGTGAGGGTGGGTTCCCGAGGGCGGGGTCCATCAGGTGTCGTTCCAGGATTCGGGGTGAGGGCCTATGATAAGTACTTCGGTTTTGTCCGTGTTGAGTTGTAGGCAGCTGTTCTTCATCCACCTGGCGACTGCTTCCATTCCTCCTTGAAAGTTGTGTTTGGAGATGTTGGGTTCATTGGATAGGGAGAGGATGAGTTGAGTGTCGTCTGCGTATGATACAATGCTGAGTCCGTGTGATAAGATGATGGATGGGAGCGGGGCAATGTAGACATTGAACAGGGTGGGGCTGATGGAAGATCCTTGGGGGACTCCGCAGGTGGTAGGTGTGGGATCCGAGAGGAAGGGAGGGAGTCTGACTCGATGTGTTCTGCCGGAGAGGAATGGGCGGATCCAGTCGAGGGCTTTGTTCCGGATTCCTGAGTTGTGGAGTCTGTGGGCTAGGGTGCAGTGTGAGACTGTGTCCTATGCTGTGGAGAGGTCCTTGAGGATGAGGGCCACAGTCTCTCCTCTGTCGAGGAGGGAGCGGATGTCGTCTGTTGTGGCCATAAGGGCGGTTTCGCTGCTGTGGTTCTTCCTGAAGCCTGATTGGGAGGAGTCCAGATGTGGTTTTCACCAATGAAGGCAGCAAGTTGGCTGTTTACAGCTTTTTCAATGACTGTAGCCGGGTACAGAAGTAGGGAGATAGGTCTGAAGTTCTTGAGATCGGTTTGGTCCGCTGAGGGTTTTTTCAGGAGAGGGTTGATCTCGGCGTGTTTCCAGTCATCAGGGAAGGAAGCGGTCTCGAAGGAGCAATTGATGATTCTTTGCAGCTCGGGGGCGATAATGTCTGCGGCTCTGTGGTAGATATGGTGGGGGCAGGGGTCCGTGGGGGCCCCGGAGTGGGTGGTCTTCATAGTCTTTAGGGTGTCTTCGATGCTGAGGGCGGTCCAGCTGTTCAGTGTTGGCTGTGTGGTGCAGGGAACAGTGGGTGTGTGTTCCTTGTGGAGGTTATTGTCGTCAAAGTTGTCATACATGGTCTTTATTTTGTGATGGAAGAAGGCGTTGAGTCTGTCGCAGAAGTCCTGGGAGGGTGGGATGTCAGTGGTCTCACTGCTGGGTTGGGCGAACTCTTTGATGATGCCGAAGAGTTCTTTGCTGTTGTGTGTGTGGGTGGAGATTCTGTCCTGGAGTGCTTTCTTCCTTGAGTGTCTGATGAGTTTGTGGTGGGCAGTGGTGGCTTCTTTGTAGTTGTTGAGGTCTGCTGTGGTTCTGGAGTTCCTCCATAGATTTTCGAGGCATCTGTAGGTTCATCTAGATTCCCGGAGTTCTGTAGAGAACCAGATGGCTTTCATGGCGTGTGGGTTGGAGGATTTCTTGAAGGGAGCAATGGTGTTGGCACAGTCGGTGATCCATTTGTGTAGGGTACGGGCGGCGGTGGTAGGGTCGTCGTCTGTGGTGGTGGGAGTGGAGCCGCCGAGGAAGGCAGCGAGCTGGTCATCGGAGATCTTGTTCCAATTCCTGCCCTGGTGCTAGTGTGGGCACCTGCGGGAGATGTTTGCTTTGAAGGTGAAGTGGACGCAGCAGTGGTCCGTCCATGGGAGTTCGGAGGTGTGGTTGAAGGTGATGGAGTTTCCTGCCGTGATGATGGGGTCGAGGGTGTGTCCTGCTGAGTGTGTTGGTTCTGATATGATCTGTTTGAGTCCGATGATACAGAGGATGTCCAGGACGGAGGTGGAGTTGGGGTCTTGGCGGTTGTCGAGGTGGAAGTTGAGATCTCCCAGCAAGGTGCAGTCAGAGGAGGCGATGGCATGCGGGGTGATGATGTCGGTGATGGAGTCAGAGAAAGGTGCGCGGGGTCCGGCGGGTCTGCAGATGAGGGTGCCCCAGAGGGTGGTGGACAGGTTGGCCTGTATCTTGAAGTGTAGGTGTTCCATTAGGTCTGTTGACCTCTTGGTGTAGGTGCTCAGGCGGAGGTTGGACTTGTGGGCGATGGCAATGCCACCCCCAGGGCAGTTTGGGCGGTCCTTCCGGGTGATTTTGTATCCTTCGGGGATGACGTTCGCAATGTCTGGTCCCGAGATGGTGTTCGTCCAGGTTTCAGTGAGGAAGGCGACGTCAGGAGTAGTGCTGTCGAGGAGATCCCAGATTTCCGTGGCGTGTCTGTGGAGGGAGCGGACGTTGAGGAAGATGCATTGCAGGGTGTGGGGTGTGATGGAGTTGTTGCTGGATGGTGGAGGTGGATCCTGGGTCTCGGCATAGTTGAAGGAGTGGCGGCAGTTTCGGCAGGTGAAGGGTCCGTGGGTGTCGAGAGGTGAGGAGAGTTTGCAGTTGTTATTGTTGCCGACGTTGAGTGCATAGAGAGCAGAGGAGCTGTAGCGTAGGTAGGTCGGAGGACCAGGGTTCCTGGCGCTGGTCGCCGTCGGGTCACGGACGGGCGAAGACTGGCTTGCCTTTGGGCGCGCCTTCGGCACGCCAGCGGCGCAACCGTTGCGCGCGGCTACTGTGCGGCCGCGCTGCGGCCACCATTAAGTAGGGGGGAGGGCGGGACAGCAGGGAGGCGGGAGCGGGAAAACGCGGGAGCGAGAGGGGCCGTGGGGGCAGCAGCGGCAGGAAACGGCTGAAGGGGGGCAGAGAGAAAAGAAAATCAGCTAAAGGAGACTAGAAGAAGAGAAAAGAAAAAGAGAGTAAAAAACAATTAAGTGAAGGCACAGGGCCTTCAGGGAGCACAAGAAAAAAGGCAAGTAGAGAAAATAAAAAATAAAAAGTGACAGAAGAAAATGAGTGGAGTCATGGGACCTTGAACCGCGGTCAGCGGCGGTGATCAGGCAGAGGCACTGCCAAGGAGCACTGTTGGTGGAGCTGCACGCAGGGAGAGCAGAACCCGAGGGGTCTTACTCCTAGAGTCAATACTAATGGGTTAGTCCTCATTTCTAGTCAGACCTCATATTTGAGCTTGTTTAAGTGTTGCAGAAGAGCAGACTCGATGATAAGGCATTTTATTTTTTTAAACCCTTGAAATTCTTGTAAAGAAAGTACAGGTACTAGATGTTTCATACTCCTGCTATATCATCGTAGAAATTCATATAGACAAACGAGGGCAGAATTGAGAAAGTTATTATTAACACTATCAGGCAAGACCCTCAATTGCCAGGAGAAGAATGCTCTGATCTGAATCATAAGTGGAGAGAAGATTTTTTTTCTTTCAGTGTTTACCATAGGCCCTCTTCTAGGGTGTATGTGGTAAACCCTGGGTTGCACTTTCACTGTTACTAGATGGGTCCCATGGATCCTTTACTGAGGTATTTCGGGGTAAAGCCTCTACAGTAACAAGGTGGCACAACATGTATCTTCTACTGAAGTGTCAATGAAAATACATAGGTTATGCCTTCAGTGCTACTCGGTGGACCCACAAATTCTCTTTTTAGGTGTCTCTGGGTTGCTCCTGTACTGCTTCTTAGGTGTTACATCAAAATTCCTTTACTGTACACAATGATAATACCTATGTTGTGCTTTTACAGCTTCTGGATGGAACCCATACTTCCTCTACTGAGGTGTCTCCAGGTTGAACTTCTACAGCTGCTTGTAAGTTTACATTGACCTTCTGCTGAGGTGTTTGTGGTAATGTTTGGATTGCACCTTCAACTCTACTGGGTGGATCCCATATGCACTCAACTGAGATGTCTGTGGTAATCCTGTGGATGTATTGTCACGGTTATCGGATAGACACCATAGGCTATCTACTAAGGTGGCTGGCAATCGCCTTAGGCTGTGCCGTCAGCGTTACTGGTTGGACATCACAGATCCTCTACTGAGATATCGGTGGTAATCCTTGGATTTGGGCCTTAGCCCACATGTGTGACACAACATACACTCTATACTGAGGTGTCTGTGAATTCCTTAGGTTGAATGAGTGTAGTGTATCACTGATGCACAACAAGGCTCAGCAAAACGCATATGTTCAGCAACTATGCGTGTGCCGGTTTAGAGCCGTGTGGGCTCTGTGAGGGCATAAGAGCCAAGAAGGCTATTCTTGTTATTAATATTATTATTATTATTATTATTTAGGATTTGTAGAGTGCATAGCTGCCCTGGGGCTTCCCAGCACTAAGAGACAGGATGTAAGCTGAGGCTGGATGGAAGTTAGAGGTACTGCTTGAACAGCCACGTTTTTATTGACTTACTAAATTCGAATTCTTAGTTCATAATCCGAGATTCACGTGGTAATGAGTTGCAGAGTTTGGGTGCTAGGTGGGAGAAGGATCTGCCTCCCCACCTCGCTTTCCTGACACCTGTTGGTTTTAAAAGTCCTTCAGAACTCGATCTCAGATTCCTATTTGGAACATATGGGGACACCAAGTTTCTAATTTTTCTAGGGCTCCTATTGTGTAATGCTCTGTGCGTTATAACCAGTGCCTTGAATTTGATTCTGGCCTCCACCGGGAGCCAACGAAGTTCTTTGAGGTGCTTTTTGGCTAACTCCCGAGTTGGGGCCTTACACAGCAGCCTTGCTGCCGCGTTCTGGACCACCTGATGTCTGTTGATCACGTATTTCGGAGCCCCTAGGAATAATGAGTTTCCATAGTCCAGACGTGATGTGACCATAGAATGGACTACAGTCTTTCTAAGCTGTGTGGGATTCCGAGCTAGGATTTCCCAGAGAATTCTGAGTAGTCCGAAACAGGTACCTACTACTTTCTTGGCTTGAGTTGTCATTGATAGGTCCTTTTCGAGCCAGAAGCCCAGGTTCTTGATGAATTCGTTAGGCATGGGTGGGCTGCCCAGGCAATAAGGCCAACTTATAGAAATCAACTCTAAAGAAATCACTAGCTGCATATCATCAGCATAGGATGTCATAGAGATGTCGAAATCTTGGGCAATCCGAGATAATGGCTCCATATAAACATTGAACAGTGTGGGACTCAGCGAGGAACCCTGTGGCACCCCGCACATTAGGGATATCGTGTTAGAGAGGATGTTGTTTTCCATAACTTGGAAAGTTATTCCCTTCAAGAACGAGGTCAGCCACTGTAGCATGGTGCCTTGTACACCGATGGCCGAGAGTCTGCTTCGCAGAATATGGTGGTCCACCTTGTCGAAGGCCACACTCAGGTCCAAGAGTAGTAACGCTGCTGACCTTCCCCGATCTAACGACATTCTGAGTTCCTCCACCACCGTCAACAGAGCAGACTCAGTGCTGTGTTGTGCGCGGAATCCCATCTGGGTGGAGTGGAGACAGTGGTTTGTTTCCAAGAACTCAGCCAATGATCTATTAACATGTTTTTCCAGTAGCTTACCGACGAATGGCAGCATTGAAATGGGGCGGTAGTTCCCTAGTTGCTCTGGGTCTGCATCGGACTTTTTAAGCAGGGGTTTAATTATGGCATGCTTCCATGCCACTGATACCAAGCCCATCTCCAGAGACTGGTTCATGATCTTAACTAGCTTAGGAAGGACAGCAGGTGTAGCTGTTTTGAGGATGTGCGGCGGGGCTGGGTCTAGCGGTGAGCCAGACCTCACTTTGCCCATCAGAGCTTCTATCTCCTATGCCTCCACTAAAGGGAGATTGGTGATAGTTTTTAGGGGGGAGTTACCGCCTGATCCTCTTCCCACCTTGTAGTTGTTTCCCCGCCCGCCCTATAGGAACTGTAGATGTCCGTGACTTTAGAGAGGAAGTAGGTGGCTAAGTCATTGCACCTCTCCTCCGAGGTCTCTGTTGGGTGGGAATCCTAGGCTGGGGAAGTTAAAGCCTTAACTACCGCAAACAGTTCCTTCGAGGAATTCTGTGCATGGCTGATTTGTTCATAGTTACTTTAATCTGCAGTTCTAACTAGACTTCTCCCAACCACGTACTGTAATTGGAAGGCTCTGGGATAGTGCGTGCTGGCTGAAAAATGTTCACTGCGAGTCCTGCTTCTCATGCCTCATCTAAAGCTTGGCTATCTTCCTAAGTACCACTGGAGGAACTCATTTTTAAAGAGAAGCTGAGTAACTCTTTTAGTATTTATTGGCATTGAAGTTATCTTCCAATAGGTTTGCACGGCTGTGAAAAGTATTTAATCTACTCATTGTTGTGGGGACGTGAATAGTATTTGATTGTTTCTCTATTATGGGTCCTGCAGTATTTGTGGTATACAAAGGTTGGTTAATTTAGGGGTTTCAAAAAGGTCCAAGTGTGTCTTGAGTGACTCTTATTAGTACTCACTTTGACAATTCTTAATATTTAAAGCTTTTCTAATGAGCTTGTTACTCAGGAGCACCTGTACCTTTGGGTTTTGGTTCCTGTACTGCAGCAGCTAATTGGGGCTATCATTGGTCATGGATTCTAGTAATACATTTAGAAGACTGCTTGATAAATACCCAGCCCTGGCTGAGCTGACTGTGAACTGGATTAGTGGGGACTGTAGTGGAGGTCCGCCCACCTTGTCTAGAGATTATTCCCATAGCTATACTATTCCGTCAGTATCCACCTTTTCACCTGAGTTTCTGGAAAACTCTGTTCTGAAGACAGCCATGAACCCCAGAGTAATGGAGAATGCATCAATTTTCTTCTGTTATGATTATGATAATAATAATAATAATAATAATAATAATAATAATAATAATAATAATAATAATAATCCTATACAGGTATACTTTAATTCCTATCTCTTGGCCCAACTTTAGAGATAGAAGTAAAAGATAAAGACTAGTGCAGTAGTCTAACAGTGATAAAATCAAAGTAGATACCATTTCCAAGTGTTCTTTTGATGGTCTAAAAGGTAAGATCTTCCTAGGCATGTGTAGCATGAGGAAACATGATGCGGCAACAGAGTTAACACATGCAGAAAGAAAGTAATCTCAGTTGATGGTAATTCCAAGCATGCGAGCTTTGTGCAGGAGAGAGGGAGGCAGTCCCAGCTCTAGCTGCCACAATACATTGTTCAAAAGTGTATGATTTTTTCACAAGAGTAGGAGCTCTGTTCTGACTGCATTAAGTATCAGGAAGTTGGAGTTCATTCACTACCACAGCAATTAGTGTGTCCTTCAATTGTATCACTAAATTAGGGTCCGACTGGTCTAACTGGATGACAATTTGAGTGTCATCAGTGAATGAAAGTGAATTAAGCTCAAAGGATCTAATTAATTGAGATAAAGTTTGGCTAGATAATGAAAATTAATGAATGTAGAGAGGACCCCTGAAGGACTTCACAGTGAATGGATGCATTATCTAATACACATGGTTCAAGGAATAGCACCTCAGGATTTGAAAGGAAATATTTCAATCATGCAAGGACCAGACCCTACAGCCCAGGTTGCCAACTAATATAGCGTGGATGACTGTATCAAAAGTGGTCAAATGGTATTAGAACCACAGTGTCTCCCACATCCTGAATCTGATGAATTTCCTCTGAAGCCAAGAGGAGGTAAGATTCAGACCTGTGACCTGTCCAAAATCCTAACTGTCATTGATCAACCTCATCAAAGAACATTCACAGTTGTGATGCTATAACCTTCTCCAAGACATTAGTAAGAACTGGAAGAAGCATGATAATAGAGTTAGTCACATGGTAATGAGGGTTAACATTTTTTTAAGAGAGGGTGATGCTATTCCCATTTTCCATTTATTGAGGACAATGCACAATGATAGGCAAGAACTCCACAGTTTAGTGACTGGATTGCCAAGACGAGGGTCATGTTCGTGAAGGACTTCCACGGGGAAGGGGTCAAAGAGACACCCAGATTTAGTCTTAGAAATGAACGCCAAGGTTTTACATGGCTCCAAGAGCTCAAAGTAGGGCAATGTAGTGCCTTCCCAAGTCTCCAAAACTAGGTTATTTTGAGGAAGGGCATAATTCCTTCTACGTAAAAGGAGGCTTGGGTCATATAACTCCCAAAAGCAGCTTGGAGACCCTTGATCCATGTAATTACCATTAGATTTCTAATGAACAATTTACTTACCTTCAGTGAGGTTCTTTTTGCTGGATATTATACCTACCTGCAGATTCCTCACCTTTAAATCATTCCCCAGGTGCTAGACTGGATCTGGAAACTTTTCACAACAATACTCCCATGCACCACTGGGTGGCACCATGCAGCTACATGTGGGCTTCATTCATTCCTGGAAGTGGCAGAGGAGAGTTGCATATAGACTCTGCATATCACACCCCTGCACACCGACCTCAGTTTCTTGACTCTTTCTGTGTCAGACATGGGGCACAAATGTTAAAACCAGTGTGCAGATGATTCATGAACGTGTGTACTGACGTCCTTATCGCAGCCTGGCAGATGGTAATGACAGGCACTTCGCATACCAGTGCAGTAGTAGCAGCCTTAGCCCTGATGGAATGAGCTGGAAGGAAGCTGCTTTTGGCCAATGTGTAACAGATCTTAGAGCAAAGAATTATCCACCTTAACAGAGTCTTCTCCTGCATGGCCTTTCTTTTCTTTGCCTCAGAGAATCCCACAAAAAGCTGATCGTCCACCAGATTATCCTTGGTACAATCGATGTAAAAGCTTAAGGCTCTTTGGAATCCAACCAATGGAGTCTCTCCTCCTCTTTCAAGAGATGAGACAGGGCAAAGAACGCTGGGGAGTGATGGGTCACCCAACATGGAATGGAGTCATGACTTTCGCGCACTCGGTGAGCAGAAGTGATCACAATGAAGAAGACAGTCTTTAAGGTCAGAAGGTGCAATGAGCAGCTGTGCATCAGATCGAAGGGAGTAGACATGAGAATTGTCAAGACCAAGGTAATATCCCACAGTGGCATCACAAACAGTTTGATAGGGAACATGTGTGACAAACCTTAAATAAACAGCATTACAACAAGTGATTTAAACAAGGATAATTGGTCTGGCAAACCTAGAAAGATCAAAAGGGCAGACAAATAACCTATGATAGTTCCCACTGCAAGGCCTTGCTGTGTCAAAGACAAAGGAAATAAGAAAATATCCAACAGGCATAAATTAACTTTGCAGATGGACATCCGGCAGCAAGAATGATATTCACAAACTCAGGTGGTAAATTGAACGCAGCCAACTGCTGGCTCTCAATCTCAACACATAAAGATGTAAATTGCACAGGTTCGGGTGCAGAATCCTGCCCTGCTGCTGGAACAGAATATCCTGCTAGAGTGGTAACATGATGGGGAGATAGTTGCTGATGTCCAGAAGCTGAGGGTACCACACTCTCCTGGCCAAATTTAGATCAACTAGGATGGCTTGGGCCCAGATACTCCCGATCTCGTTCAGAACTCACGACAGGAGATGAAGAGGCCGGAAGGCATACAGGAGTCCGGTACTCCACTCTAGCCTTTTGCACTGGAGGGAAGGCCTTGAACTGCATTGTGTACAAAACAGCTCCTATAAAAAGAAGCCACTGCAGAGGAGTAGGTGTGACTTTGGCTCATTGATCATGGACCATAACAATGTCAGAAGGTTTACCATTATCTGGAGGTGGTCTGCGACTGACTTTGTTGAACCCACCTTTAACAGCCAGTCTTCGAGGTAGGGGAAAACTGGAATCCCCAACCTCCAAAGATGAGCAGCAATCACACCCAACACTTTTGTGAACACCCACGGGGCACTGGTGAGGACGAAAGGGAGCACAGCAAATTAAAAATGCTCCTGGCCTACTTTGAACCTCAGGTGATGTCTGTAGGACTGCCGGATAGGTATGTGAAAATACATGTCCTGCAAGTCCAAGGCCACCATCCAGTCATTAGAATCCAGGGCAGACATAACCTAGGCCACCGTGAGCATTTTTAATTTGTCCTTCTGTAGTAAACACAAGGAAATAACAAGAGTGACAATCTGTCCCTATTTCCAAGTCTGGAACCCTCTAGATGACTCCTTTACAAAGTAAAGCTTACACCTCCTGCATTAAAATGGACAAATTATTCTCCGAAAGTCAGTCTGGTTTGGGAGGGATGGGAAGAGGGGCAGAAAGAAACAGAAGGGTATAACCATGCTGAATGAACTGGAGGGCCCACCTGTCCATTGTGATGGATCTACACCCTGGGAGAAAGTACTGAATTCTGCCTCTTCCAGGGTGTTTGTTAGCTGATAAAGGCAAGCTAAAGTGGCTGAGAGGTTGTTTCTGCAGGCGGGGGAGGGGGCGGGGGGGGGCTGTGAGGACTGATACCCAAGATGACCTGCATGCAGTCTGCCAGATTCACGTCATCAGCCACAAAAAGACTGGAGTGACTGCAGAGCGGAGTAGGGAGACTGGCGTTGCTTGTATGCCAACCCCCGGATTAGTCTCAGAATTTCCTGAACTGATGAGGAAACTGCCTGCAGGTGTCGAAGGCCCACAGAGGTTCCATGGCCCTACTCTCCTTAAAAACATTCTAAGACAGACTTCTCTTTTTACTTAATAGACGTGAGTCATCGAAAGGCATATCCATAAGGAAGGCCTATACATCTCCTCAGAAACCTGTGGATTGCATCACTGAACAGCGGAGGAGCAAGACATTGGTGCCAGCCACCCTTCCCAAGCAAACAGCCATTTCAATGCCAACACAAATCACATATTTGACCACATCCTGAGCATCTTGAATTGTTTGAGTCAAGGAGGTCCTAAGGTCTTCCAGGACTACCCGCAATCTCTCACTGGCTAGGTCCCAGAGGGTGTGCCCATATCAGCCCAATAAACGAACACCACTGACTGACCTCAATGCTAGGCTTGCCGAAGAGAACATTCTCTTCTGTACACCTCAATCCTTTTCGACTCCCAGTCTGGGGGGTTGAAGGGAATGAATTGGGGTTTATCCTTGTGGTGGAAGCCTGAGCCACCAGATTCTCTGGAGCAGGATGCTGTGTAAGGAAAACATAGTCACCTGTAGCTGGTCTGTGGCGTCTGGCCACTTACACATTTACACACAGACAAGAACAGGGCTGGGATCAAGTGCCCATTAAGGTGTCTGTAAGGGCTTCATTGAACAGAAGCAGGCCGTCAGTTTGTTTGATGATATACCAGGTTGCAAAACCTAAATCAGGACATTTATTTTGACTTCAACTCCAGGCAATTGTAAGTCCATGGCCTCAGCTACTCATTGAATTACCACAGCAAAGCACTCTTTTCTTGTCTGTAATCCTTGTATCATGGAAAGTATCAAGCCCACAGCCCACTAGCTTCCAGCAAGTCCATATAAAGTCTGTTGTAATCATAATCGGGGGGTGGTAAATCATCCATATTCCCTCCATTGTCTTCTCTGAGAGGTGGTCAGAGTCAGAGACAAAAAGACAGTGGAGACTCTGAGGGCGCCTCTGCGGCAGTGGAAGTATGGGAGTAGATTCAGGTTGCATGGCGACTGGGTATGCCGTAGCTGACTTGGACTGCAACCTCAGTCCGGGTCGAGCTGACATCAGTTCGTGGTCGGACATTGGAGTCAGTATGAGATTCACCTCTGGCATTCACAGTGTCAGCACTGGTGTTGATGAAGGAGGGACTAACTCAGAACTCAGAGCTGGGGTGGAAGTCTGCTCCGGAGTTGGTGCTAAACACATGACAGTTCCTATGGATTCAGATGGCACCAAAGAGAGATCTGCTGGCGGATCCTTGGAGCCCAAAAGTGCACAAGAGGGAACTAGAAGAGACCAAAGTGTTATGTTCTTGTTCCTTAGTAACATGGAATGTCTCCAGTGTGATGTCCTGGAATGTATTCCTATGTCATTGTAGAATACATTCCCATGTCATTGTAGAATGTGTATGTTTAAGTGGTCAACTGTAGACGGATAGTTGGTGCGTGAACACAGGAGGTTATGGAAGTTTTTACCTGCGCTCCTCAACTACAATTAAGGAACTTCAAGTTAAGATTGCAGTGTGTTCCTCTATAACACTGACGACAAAGAGTTGAGGAGCCGACGGATTAGAACCTACGAGAACGGCCATTGGATAATTTTACAATTAATTCTGGTTTGTCACCTTTGGATTAAGAGTGTCGTTAGATCCTAATCGGAATGACTTGTACGAGCCAGCGCTTATCTTAAGTATTGCCTCAACTGGACTGAAGCGCCATTACCTAAATGCCGAGTGTGGCAGTGGAAGTTATCGGCCGTATCGCGAATTCGCATTGAGTATTCACGCTGAGTACTACATGAGAGTGTCCAGGCAGCGCGAGTAAGGCTGACTCTGAGACTCGTGTGCACAGTGTCACAAGGGCGTCCAGGCAACGTGAGGTAGGCTGACCGATTTGGCTCAGTTGCACAGTGCGTGTGAGGATTGGGCGTTGTGCAACCTACATTCTAAGAGTTGCATCATCACGGGGGTCACGTTACATGAACTTACGCAGCGGCCATTTTGGATTTCCTTTCGGAAAAGAGAAAAAAAAACAAAGAAGCAGTATAGGAATGAAGATTTCAAGGAAGATTCATTACAACCTTATATCAGGTATACATATTAATTACAGAATCATCGACCAACATTTCTACGCAGTAATTATTGGTGGTGGGCCATATTTTTGGCAGTTACTTATAATTACCTCTATTCATTGTTTTGCTCAGGTTGTGGTGAAGTTCAGGTCAGTGAACTAGTCCTCAGGTGAAGTAAGGACACTGGACAAGTCTACTCACCATGAGCAACCAAAGCTATAATATCAACCCACCTCAAGCATTTTGGGCGTCTGGTTCAGAACCTTCCCTTAAATGGTTAGAATGGATGGCTTATTTTACAAATTACATTGAAGCTGTGGATGAAGCTGGAAAAATGGCTCCTGCACAGAAGAAAAGGTTACTGTTACACTCTTTAGGAGCTGTTGGGTTGAAGGTGTTCCAAGAAATGACTAAAACACTTCTTTCAAATTACGCGGTTCTACACGCCATACTGGGGGAATCGGAGACACCAGCCCACACTCGAGAGGCGCTAACCAGATTTTATTTGAAACCGATAACTCCTAGAATTTACATTTGATAGTGAGACGTTCATCACAGCTATAAATAGCAACTATATGGTACATTTGATTCAGAGATATACTTTGTGAAGAGCGAAGCATTTTGAGTTTACGCGCCGCCAGCCCAACGAGACGAATACAGCGCCTCCCAAGCACCGGTGAGTGGGGCAGAGTCTCCTATCTGCGTCCAGGAGGAACTCCACCCTCTTGTTTGGGAAATGGCGCTGGGCTACAATCTACGCTGCAGCGCCTGTTGAATACCAGAGAACACTGGTGCAGGTGTTTGGGACGCCCAATTGCCGCCAGTTTGTTCTACCTCTGTGGCTCAGGAGCGCATCCACCAGCATCACAGGAGGCGCCGTTAAAAGTTCACAGGGGCTCCCGCAGCGCGGGACGCCCAATTGCCGCCAGTTTGACCTACCTCTGTGGCTCAGGAGACGAAGGAGCGGACCTGGTCTGGAGCGGGAGTCTGAACCACACTCCCCAGGGTTCTTTGCGCCATCGCCTCTTCCACCAGCATCACTGGAGCGCCAGGAGGCACCGTTAAAAGTTCACAGGGCAGGGCTACACCATCGACCAAGGCGATTGGAGATTTATCGCTGGGTCCTACTGACAAGGTACTGTTGTAAGAGTTGCCCTGACTTTAGGGGTCTTTGTATTGCGGGACTGTAATATGAGTAAAAAGGTAACGATAGGGCAGGGGCAGGGGGTCGCAGGGACCCTGGATGCTTTCCTCCTAAGGGCTGAATCTGTCCTAAATCATGAGATCGAACTCACTGAAAGGAGATTAACTCTGGATCCCCAGTGCTCACTTGTGCAAAATGCCCTTCCTACCACTCTGCCATCATCCAGTGTGGAGGAGATTGAGGAGATCCCACTCCCCTCAAATGGACTAGATGCTATGGGTTCGGGGTCAGTGGCTAGGAAGGTACCGGTAATTAGTGAGATAATGCACAGGTCTCCAGTCACAACTAGGGGTCAGAAGGCCAAGACCGCGCAAGGTCATACCCTTGCACCCCCTTCAAAGAAAAGGAAAGGTCAGAGTAGTTATAAACCAGCCCAGTCCACGCTGAAACATACAGGCCGGAAACCCTGGCAATCCAATAATGAGCAGTCCCAAAGGAAAACATTGGCTCTGAACGAGGGGGCCAGTGGGGAGTCCCCACATAACTCACATAATCCAATAAAAGAGGACCTATTATGTAAGCTGGAACTAGTGTTATCCGTTCTTTTAGACCCCGTAGTTCAAAAACTCACCCACATTGAAGCCAGGCTGGCTAGCCTAGAAAAAATTATATCGACTCCCTCGCAACTAACACTGGAGAACCCTGGGAGGAGGAGGGAGGACACTTCATTTAGCAACCAACCAGGGTGTAGTGGGCTCAATAAGGGTCAACGAATTTCTAATTTAGGCCACCCTCTTAGGCCCTCTAGGCTCAATATTCCCGTTACAGAAACTGGCAACATAGAGAATGAAAACGTAGTGTCCCCTTCGCCCATGGGTGGTGCACCACAGGGACATGTTTTATCCCTACAGAATCCATCTAGTGATAATGCAAGCAGGGATAACTGTAGTCAACCTGGGAGAGGCATGCTCTTAAACCCGACGAGGAGCAGGTCCCCCGTTTGTATGGTTGCCCATAATTTAGCTACAAACTTACATCTACCCCCAGAAGTAACCCCGTATACCGTGGTGCTGGCAAATGTCCCTATGTTGCCCGCTAGTAATAATGAGCATTGGTCAACTTTGCGGAATAAATCTCTCCATTTTCTTAGTGCTAGGACTGGGATCAATATCAATTCTTTATTCTTAGAATATAAGATGGCACGTAGAATTGGTTGGGTGGGCCAATCTAGGAAGTCACTCAAAGGGGACTGCATTGTTTTATCATTTAGGTCCCCGGACTTTGTCCATTTAATATTGGACAGGGCAGGTAAAGGGCCAGTTAGATCTGATGAGCTAGCTATATTACCCCTGGGGTATTTTTACCCTCCGTCTATTAATTCACGGCACGTCCCTAGGTAGAAGGGGCATATCCATGGTAGCCAGTTCAGGTATACAGTCCCAGTAAGTAACCATTTTGATATCTTTAACAGGTTGGACGATATTGACTGACTACCCCATGTAAGAAATCATTGTAGATCTTCTGATGGGCAAGATGGATACCTGGGAGACAGGGTGTTAACGCAAGTAAATAGTTCTCAAACACTAGCAGTAGAGTCAAGTGCTATATTATCCAGGGAATGCAAAGTGGGTGGAGCCCAGGGTAATGGGCTTTCTCCCTGGGCTCAAACTCCATCCTTGGATTTTCTAATTTCGCATACCGCCGGGGATGAGGCCAAACCCATTGATTCCACCCCCCGGGTTCAGACACTACCACAAGCATTACCTGATTTACGGTCTAAAGCATGGCAGCAGAGAAGTTATGAAGACAGGAATTCCCCTGATCTGGGGGTAGCCAGTTCCTCTTCTATTAATGCAAACACTGGGTGTAGCCTCGTATCTTGGAATATATCAGGATTACGAACCAAGATTAGTAATCCCCATTGGTTTGAATATATATCAAAATTTGAAATTATCTGTTTACAGGAAACATGGCTGAAAGATTCAATTCATATGAATGGCTAAAGAACATTTAACACCCAAGCGATAGGAGGTTCTCATGGCAGAGCTAAAGTTGGACTTTGTATATATGTATCCAATAAGTTGAACTTTGTAAAGATTGAGTTTCGCCTTGAGTCTCCTTATTATCAATTGTTAACTCTGTTTTTAACTGCTTCTCACTCTGTGATATTGGTCAATTTCTATAATAATATTCCACCTGATAGCGTCTCTAAGGTGGTCAAAACATTGTATAATGAATTAAGAATTATGTGTAATGTAAATAGCTCCGAGAAAATGCTTATTATGTGTGGGGATTTTAACTGTGCTCTTTGTACCCATGAGGATGGCAGGATATGTGGTTTTAGCGTGGAAGAAGGTATAAGCAATACCCATTTCTGCCACTCAAGCACAGGGGAACTTTTTAACGAACTTGTGTTTAATTTAGATCTAGGTTTTGCCAATGATTTATGCACTAGACCTGTCTTGATGCCGCAGACTTTTAATGGCAGAGGCCTTTGTTCCACAATAGATTATATTCTGTTATCAAATATGTTTGCTCCTAGACTGCTCACCTTTTCAGTCAATATGAATTCAGTGAGTGATCCTTATGTATCATGGTCACACTCCCTATGAGTCGACCGGGAATAGACAAACAGGCTGTAGACGAGGCTTTAGCCAACTTAAAACTTGCTAAAGTCAATGGGTATACCCTTCGTTGGAACATGATGGACCCTGACGCAGTAAATAAACAATTAATTATAAGGTGTAGATCGGCTTTTGATACCTGCCTGAATGAATTAGCATCCCCCGAGAGTATTTTATCTTCATTCCAAGATGTAGTAGTCGCGGTACGGGAGGTAATGTCTAAACAAGGTGGAAAAAAGTTAGTCCCCCAGCGGTGGTTTGATTTAAACTGCACTCGTGCACATTCCTCCCTGAAACACGAGTTGCATACCATCCCAAGGAATATCACTAAAATCAGACAGGCTAGAAAGAACTACAAATTGGCCCTTTTAGAAAGGAAGAATGCCCTCAGAAAAGAAGCATGGGAGCTGCTTACCACGGCCGCACAAACGAAAGACAGTGCCGCCTTTTGGAAAGCGGTTAAAACACCATTTCTGTCTCCGGGTGGGGGCCCAACTATTGAAGTAGCTATTACAGAGGGCCAATGGATTGAACACTTTTCAAGGATATATAATGCTCAATGCACCATTAATGGTCTTGATAGTGATAACCCCGGAATTATTAATCAGCCATTAGACTTAAAATTTAGCATTGACGAAGTAAGTAGGGCACTCTCTCTAAGTGCAGGCGGGAAAGCCTCGGGTCCCGACGGGATTCCTGTGGACTTGTATAAGTCCAATGTCACCCTGTGGGTACCCATAATTACACAAATAATCAATGCAAGCTGTGAGGTTGATTTCCCACTAACCTGGGTGGAATCCACTATTGTCCCCATCTTTAAAAAGGGGGACCGTCAGGACCCCATCTGCTACAGGCCCATTTCTTTATTGGATTCCATGGCCAAGGTTGTGGGACGTATTATTCTGGAACGCCTACAGCTTTGGGCAGAGGAAAACCAAATCTTATCTGACATCCAATATGGTTTCCGTGAAGGGCTAGGGACTGTGGAGCAGAGTCTAAATCTAGCGATTTTCATGGGGAAGTATATTAGGGCCAAAAAGGGAAATCTGTATCTAGCTTTTGTTGATCTCACGGCTGCCTTTGATTGTGTGAGGCATTCAAAGCTTTGGGAGATTTTAGAATCGCTGGGGGTCGATAAAAACATCATTCATTTCATCCGCCGCCTCTATAATGGAGCAAAATCACGTGTGCGATTTAGCTTGGGAGGAGAACGCACTGCCTCTTTCCCTATTAGAAGGGGGGTTAGGCAAGGTTGTGTCCTAGCCCCCTTCCTTTTTAACCTTTATATTAATGGGTTAGGACAGGCACTTCTCAAAGACACCCTAGATTTCCCGCAAATAGGCAATCGTCCCATTCCAGCATTGCTATATGCGGACGATGCTGTGATTATGTCTCGTACCCAGATCGGCCTACAAAAGACCCTAAACTATTTTTTTAACTTTATGAAGGATTTGGATCTCAGAATTAATATCTCTAAAACCTTTATAATGAGATGTGGTTGTGGGATCCAGAAACGCAGGGATATTTTTGTGGAGGGAAATCCGATAGCCCCGACTAACAGCTTCTCATATTTAGGTATATTGTTTAGCCATAATGACACCTGGGCTCAAGCAGTCGCAGCTAAAAAACTAGCACTAATTAGAACAACAACTGCTCTTGTCAGCTTTGCAAGAAAATTGGGACGTAAACCACCACTGGAACTTCTGAAAATCTACAAAGCTAAATGTGTTTCAACTGTTATTTATGGGGCTGGGATTTGGGGTTTTGCCGACACAAATTCAATTCAACTAGTTGAGAACTCTTTTCTAAAATATATCTTGTCAGCATCCTCCAGTACCTCCACTTATGTCTGTCACGCGGAGTTGGGTCTCCCATATATATCCGACCTCATAAAACTAGAGCCAATTCTCCTTTGGCATAGGATCTGGTCAAAGGAAGAGACCAAATTTAATAGGGACCTATTACAGGACAGTCTCAGGCTGGATGGTGCACAAAAAATACCATGGGTTAAGTTCATCCAAGATTTCACAAAAGACATGGGTAACCCGGAATACTTTACTAACCCTAGCACCATCACTCTGGTTTCCAGGAAAAATCTTAGAAAAGAGGCCCTCTCTTTCCTGGGTAGCCTAAGATTATCGGGGGAAATCACTAAATCTAGCGTCTTGCAGCACCAGATGGTTCTTACTACTTTTAGCATGCAGCCATATTTAGTATTCGTACCTGGTGGCTTTGATAGGTTCTTATTATTAAGATTTAGATTGGGGACAATACATAGACTTGTCTCTTTCCCCAACACGAATGACTGGGCAAGTGCACTACAATCATGCCCATGTGATAATTCGTCAACTCAATCCTCATTACACTTAGGGGCCGATTCCGATCTCGGCCGGTAGGGCTCCGAATCGGATTCGGCTTTACCGGATCCGATTCGGAGCCCTGTTTCCCGACCGAATCGTACGCGGGTCCGGCCGAGCGAGTACGATGCAAGCGCCCGCGAAATCGCCGACCGACTCGTACGCGGCTTCAACATGCTCCGACCGACTCGCACGGACACAACTCGCACCGCGCGATGTAGTCGTTCCCCGGCCGGGTAAGTACGATGCACGCCGCGAACAGTCCGACCGACTCGCGCCGTCCGGCTCGAAAGAGCTGTCGGAGCCGGACTTTGGGGGTCCGCGTCGGACCCCCCTGTACGCGTGGCCGCGCGAGTCGCACACAGTACGGCACGATGCGCTTCGATGCGTACCCGCTGTAGGGGGCGCCCTTGTTCGCCTCGCACCCATTGAGTCAATGGGAGCCCGCGTACGCGTTGTACGACCGGCTCCCATTGACTTCAATGGGAGTCCGACCGAATCGAGTCCGGGTGCATGCGTGCGCATTGTACTCGTTCGGTCGGACAGCCAGAGTCCGATTCGGTCGGAAATCTCTCCGGGTCCGGCTCGGTCGGAGAGATTTCCGGCCCGAATCGGAATCGGCCCCTTAGTTTTATTCTGTAAATTTTATAAGGAGCTAAGAAAGATCTGGATAGTTCCGATTTTACAGAAATGGGGACTGAGACAATGCCGCCCTGCTTTTATTAAGCTCCAGCTCTTAGAAAATGAGCATATAGCCTGGAGGACATCTATGTTTTTAAAAAACTCTCGATCACAGAAAGAGCATTGTTATCTAGGATTGAGGAGGTGACCCATTTTAGATGTATTCTTCATTAATTCTTACCAGTTTTAAGTTACATAAATATATATGAAATGTATTTTAAGATGAAATATATATATATTTTTTTAATCCGGATATTGCTTTTAAATTTTTAATGGAAATCCTTGTATTAATCATGTATTTTATCTGTGCTTTTTATGATTGTCATATCACAATCGAAATAAAGCTTTGTTTTGATTTGATTTGATTTGACTAAAACAATTATACCTGGGGATCAAATGTTTATGCTTTAACTTTATTGCATCTTGATAATTATTTTGCGCCTAAGGTTTGTATGGGTATAACAAGATTAAATTTTTTTCAGAGGATACAAGGCAAATTAGAAACTGTGTACCAATATGTATCTGATCTTAAAAAGTTGGCATTAGATTGCAAATTCGGTCCCTAGCAGGACGAGTTGATCAGAGACCAGGTGGTCATGCATGCCTGTAACCCAGCTATACAGGAAAGGTTTTGGATTAATGGAGAAGACATTCTGGCTATTGTACGTAAGGCGGAGATCTCTAGCAGATGTGCTAGTGTTCTTAAGCAAGACCAGTTTGTCAACGAAATTGTGAGCAAAATTGGCACTTCTGTGGATAAAAAAAAATTGTTTGCAACAGTTAGGGACAATACCAAATTTAAGAGTCAGTCTAAATGTTACAGATGTGGTAGCACAGAGCATCTGACCTATAGCAAACATTGTCCTGCTGCCAAACAAAAATGTAGTAATTGTGGCATGAAGGGCCACTTTGCAAAAGTGTGCAGGAAGAATAGAGCCAATGTCAGATCAGTAAATTGTATTGAAGATAATGGTAGGGAAGGTATTGTAGATGAAGATAGTGGGGATGATAGTACTGGCACAAGCAGTTTGGTAATGAATGTACGTAACAACTTGGTACTTAACATTAATGATAATATATGTAAGAACAAACTGGAGTGTTGGATGGAAATTGGTGGAGTGAACATAAAGATTTACGCAGATTCTGGTTCCCCATACACAATCATAAATGAAGAATTATGGGAATCGTCCTTTGCACAAAAAGTAGGTAGACAATTAGTAGAGTCAGACATGCATCCAGAAGGTTATGGTGGAGAAACCATTGATTTATTGGGTTATCGTTGGATCACTTTCAAGTTCAAAGGACGGGAATGTAGAGGCAAATTGTACGTTGCTAAGACTGGTCCACCTGTTTGGCCAGAACCAACTGCACATTATCTTAGATCCCAATAGTAAGGAACAAGTTTTGGTAGTTGATGAATGTGTCACTGTTGGAGACAGCATGCTAAGACAATTTCCTAAAGTATTTAGTAAGGTTTTAGGTAATCTCCAAGGTTTTGAACATAAAATATTTTTAAAGGAGAATGCTACACCAAAGGTGCAAAAATGTCGCAACATTCCTATACTAGTGAGGGAAGAGGTTTTGAAAGAATTAGATAAACTGGTAGCTGCACACATAATAGAGCCCATTGAAGCATCTGAGTGGGTTTCTCCCATTGTTGTGGCCAGACGTAGCAACATCAAGAGCAGACTCTGTGTGAACTTAAGACATTTGTAAAACAACATAGTGATAGACAGATTTCCCTGGCCAAAAATCAATGAAATGGTGACATGTTTAAAGAAGACTAAATAGTTTTCAACAATAGACGTTTCGGCAGTCGCGGGCGGCATGGCTCATGGGTGGTGGGGGGGGTGGCGGTCGCGAGGGTGGGTACGGACGAGTCGTCGCGCAGGAAGGGGGGGTCGCGCGGGTAGGGGGGGTTAAATAATAATTAAAAAACGTACCTTTCCCGGGTCCCGTGTTTTCCAAGCTCTTTCTCCGGCTCCTGCTTTCCTGCCTCCGCAGGAACAGAAAGCAGGCAGCCTCCTTCCCCTCCCGTAAGCCAATGACAATGCTGCAATGGCAGCGTTGTGATTGGCTGGGACGCCGACCGCACAATCGTCTATGAGGAGGCCATTTTCTCCATGTAGGCTGCATGCAGCCTACATGGAGAAAATGGAGAGTGCGCATGACTGGTTTGGTCAGCCCCAGAGGGCCGACCAAACAGTCAGGGCCCGCAACATCGGGCTAGTCACTCCTCCCCTGCCTTCGAGCAAAGCAGAAACATAAAATGGTATTTATAATACCATTTTAGATTTCTGCTTCTCGCACTGCGAGAAAGCAGTGGGGCAACGCTCCTCCGCCCACATGGAGGAACCGCCCCTGCCTTTCGGCCGCTTATCACCAGATCTCATTGTCACCAGAGTCAAGGAAGCTCACCTTGTTTATCATTCCTTTTGGTTGCTTTCAATTTAAGCGGATGGCATTTGGGTTAGCTTCGGCTGCTGCTGTTTTTAAACGGTTAATGTTCCAACTTTTCAGCAAAGAACAAGGTGTCACCTTCTTTCAAGATGACATTCTTGTTTTTGGTCTGATAAAGAAGAGCATGCTTCTAGATTGAGGAGAGTTTTAAGCATCTTAGAGAACAAAGGTCTCACTGTGGAACACACCAAGTGCAAATTTGCCAAAAGAAGAGTCACTTACCTAGGTCATGAGATTGATGAGTCAGGTAAACCTACCTTGGTGTCTGCCATAGCGGAGGCTCCCACACCGACCAGTAAGGAGGATGTCAGGTCAATTCTAGAAATAGCAGAATTCTGCTCTAAATACGTTCCCAACTTTGCTGAAAAAACATTTAATATCCGCCAATTGCTTAAAAAGAACAGTGTGTTCAATTGGTCTCTAGATTGCAAAAGGGATTTTAAAGCCATTAAATTGGCAATTGCTACTGCTACAGCACTACGTATTTTTGACTCTTCTTTAGACAGCATCATTACCACGGATGCTAGTAACAAGGGGTTGGGGGCAGTACTCTCCCAAATGGATGGCATGGGTAAGGAAAATATAGTTGCTTATGCTTCTAGATCTCTTTCTCCTTGCAAAGAAAAATACCCGATCATTGAAAGAGAAGCCTTGTCGTGTGCGTGGGCTTTGGAACATTTCAAATCTTTTATCTGGGGGAAGGCTTGCACACTCCATTGTGACCATAAGCCTTTCGTCAAAATTCTAACAACAGAAGATGCTACCACAGCATCTTCAAGACTTGCAAGAATATCAATGCGGATGCAGAATTTTGTGTACAAAATTATTTACATGCCGGGCAAGGACAATGTGGTGGCTGATTTTCTGTCTAGGATGCCTATCATGCAAGAAAAGTGTGAGGATGAGGAATGGAATGGATTCCAAGTGGCTCTAATCCATAACCAAGATTTTTCCGCCATTGATAAGAGTGAGTGGGCAGCAGAGTATGCAAAACATCTAATACTTCAAGAAGTGATATCGCACATGTTGGACGGGTGGCCTAGGAAGGATTCTTTGAGTTCCTCTATTAAACCCTTTTGGGAGGTAAGATTTGAATTAGCAGTAAAGGATGGTACTTTGACTAGAGGTTAAAGAATCGTTCCTTCTGAAGGTTTACGCAGCATGATTGTGGAATTGTGCCACGAAGGCCATTCAGGCATTGTCAGGACTAAGGGCCAGATGTACGACCATTGGATTTAGCGCCTCGCAATTTGCGAAAAATTGCGAGGCGCAAATTGCGAGGCGCTAAATCCAATGTACAACAGTGTCAGAGACACTGTTAGCGATTCCCAATGGGGTCGCAAAATGTGAGGCTCATCAATTTTCATGAGCCACTCGCAATTTGCAACCCCATTGGGAATGGCCAGCCTCATATGGATGGTGGCCTGCTGGGGTGAGCAGACCACCATGTCTGTGACTGCTTGTCAATAAAGCAGTTTTTTTTAAAAAATGCAGTCCGTTTTCCTTAAAGGAAAACGGGATGCATTTAAAAAAGAAAAAAATGAAACGTTTTCGTTTCATTTTTTAAGGGCAGGTAGTGGTCCCTGGGACCACTGCCTGCCCTTAAAAAATATTTTCCCCTGCATTCCCAAAGGGGAAGGGGTCCCCTGGGGACCCCTTCCCGTTTGCGAGTGCTTTACCACCCTTCTGAGAAGGGAGGTAAACTGCGACTGTTTTGCGACCGCAATTGCAGTTGCAAAAGAGTCATACATACCTGGAGGACTCGCTATTAGGAAGGGACGCCCTTGGAACGCCCCTTCCTAATAGCGACTCGCTATTCCTATTTTGCGAGCCGCAAATAATTTGCGACTCGCAAAATGGGAATAGTACATGGCCAACTCGTTTTTTGCGGTCGCAAAGGGGTCTGAAACCCCTTAGCGACTGCAAAAAACGGTCGTACATCTGGCCCCCAATCTGTAATCAAGAATTGTTTTGGTGGCCTATGATGGATTTTTATGTTGAAAGAGTAGTGCGTGACTGCTCTGCATGTGCCACTGCTGACAAGTCCTTGCGGACATATCCCCCACCTACGAGTGAGGGATTTTTACCAAAAGACCCTTGGGAGATGGTAGCCATAGATATTATGGGACTTATTGGGAAATCACATCAGTATTTAATTGCTTTAATTTATTTATTTTCAAGGTGGCCTGTAGTCAAGGTGGATGGTAATGCAGATACTGATTCAGTTTTGGAGTTTTTAGATGAAATTTTTACTTCTGTGGGCATTCCAGCATCTATTGTCAGTGATAATGGGGTGCAGTTTTTATCGTATAAGGCCAAGGCATATTTTGAGAAGCTGGAAATTAAACTTAGAACCACTTCTCTATTTAACCCGAGTGGTAATGGAATGGTAGAAAGGTTCAACCGTGCTCTGAAAGGCACCATTCAATTGGCGATGAAAAGCAATTAGGATTGGATCACACAAATAGGTAAAACTGTTTGGGCTTACAGGGTCATGTGCAATAATGCCACAGGGTTGCCCCCTTTTGTAATAATGAGGGGTAGGAAACCGAGATCGAAGTATACTCCTGGTTGATTGTTTCCTATGGGAATGGGGTCATGGTCTTTGGATGAAGTGTGGGATCATATGGAAGCTGTGCACAGTAAAAGTAAGGAATATTATGATGCAAAACATGGTGTTAAAACTCCTGAAGTAAACGTGGGTGATTGGGTGCAGGTCAGGAAACCAGGTTTTGTTTCCAAGGGACAGAGTCAAAATTTTGAACCTGAAGAAGTAGTGGAAATTTTACTTAATGCTGTGAGATTGAAAAGTGGAAAAGTGTGGAACTTAAACAGATTCGTGAAAAGTAGGAATACTGGTTGTGTAAGTCAACCTGAGTGTGATTGCTTACTGGAGGAAATGGGAAAGGATGACCACAGTGGGATTGTGAATGAACAAAGTTGCAAGCCACTACGGAAGGGAGTACTGAAGTAACTGTCCAGGATGATTCCTTAAATATAAATAAGGAGAGTATCAATGTGGATTCTCAAGAGCAAGCTGGTGCCAGTTCTAGGACTGGTGATGATTCTAGTTTTCAACATTCTGTAAGGAAAAGGATGGCTAAAGGATTACATTGTTAATTACAAATAGAACAATATAATCTTTCGCGCCAAGAGTTATTATTTTTTTCTTCAAGTCTGACATCTGTTATGGAATAATACGATGCTATTGTTGTGGTACAATTATTGTTGATATATATATATATATATATATATATATATATATATATATATATATTTTTTTTTTTTTAAATATTCTTTTCAGGAATAAGGGGGGATGTGTTATTATGTTCTTGTTCCTTATTAACATGGAATGTCTCCAGTATGATGTCCTGAAAAGTATTCCTATATCATTGTAGAATACATTCCCATGTCATTGTAGAATGAGCATGTTAAAGTGGTTAACTGTAGGCGGGCAGTTGGTGGGTGAACACGGGAGGTTATGGATATGTTTACCTGCGCTCCTCAACTACGATGAAGGAACTTCAAGTTACGATTGCAGTGTGTTCCTTTATAACACAAAGATACGCAGCATGACCACCTTAAAGACCTCACCCTGCTGCGGCATCACTGATAAACCAGGGGACTCAGGGCACACTGGGATCAACTGGTATATTGGCTCCTCAATTTGAAATCAGGAGCAAGATCAACTTGCACCTATACACCCTTGTGACTTCTCTTTAGTTAGAGAGTGGCAAAATGAGGTTGAGTCACAGTTCACTTTCTTATGCTTGCGCTTACCCTTTACCTTCCTGGAGGACTTCAACAGCAGAGATATCATCTTCAGGAAGCAGCCTGAGGAGTTAGACTGGGAGTGGGTCAGCACCTTTGACTTGGAGTGGAATTTGCACGAGGCTCATAACTTCTTCCAGTGTTTGGCAATGTACTGCTTCGCTTCACTGTCCCAGATCTCCTTCAGGTGCATGAGGGTGCACTCATTAAAGGACTTGGAGTGGTGCCCGGCACACAAGCACCAAGAAAACATCCTGTGCAGATATGTGACCAACATCTGTTTTCTGCAGTCACGGTATGGTTTGAAGCCTGTAGTTTTAGGAGGAGACATCTTTCCCTTGCAGATTGAGTTTTGTTTTGAGAGTTGCCGAGAGACCAACAAAAGTAGAAGCAAAGCTCTGGAGAAAGAAAGGAACTGGCATCAGCACGCAGGGATAACACTTACATGCTGCTCCTCTCTGTCAGTTCTGGGGTGAAACTAAGCCCACACAGAGCTGCACAGTGCCACCTAGTGGCATTCGGGAGCCCTGCTATGAAAAGTTTTCAGATCCAGTCTGGCACCTAGGGAATATTCTAAAGGTGAGGAATCTGCAGTTAGAAATATCCATAAAAAATGTCTTGCCTGCTTAGGCTCCTGAAGAAGAGAGCTACCATTCAGCTTCAGGAACATGTGCAGACAAATTACATCCTTGAAGACAGTCAAGCAGGCTTCCAGTCACATTGAGGTTCTGAATCATTGTTGGTTGACAATCAGACTGCCATTTTTAAGATTCTAGAGTAGGAATTCAGCACATTTGATACTGCTGTATCTCTCTGGAGCATTTGGTAGTCTTGACCATGGCAAACTGATGAAGAGGATAAGCAGGTTGGCATAAGTGGGACAGACTTCCCTGACATAGCTAAATTCCCATTTTACAAAGAGGAAATCTCAAGTACTGGTAGACCAGAAGTATAATGACAGTAACAGTACCCTGTACAGTCACACAGGGCTCCTGTTTAGCAACACTTCTTTTCAGCATTTATATTCAATTTTTAGGAATGATTTGGGCCACGTTTTCTTAGTGTTAGTTATTAAAAAAACTTTGAATCACAATATTGCTGCATTTCTGAAAACTGAGTTGTGGCTCCTACCCATTCTCACCTGCCTCTGTACAGAGTCAGTTGAAGTATTGCAGAGTGGCTCTTACATTTGACTCACTGGCCTCTCCACTCCCTTGAGCACCATTCACTGACTAACCAAATGGCGAGTGCTTCCTAGCTTTTTGCTGGTGTTGGCATGTGCTGAGGCAGGTGGTAGCAGGCTAAACATAGAAGCAAGGTAGGTGGGCAGCAGTGACTGACTATTGCACAAGAATGCCAGCCACCGTGTCATCAGAATGTAAAAAAAAATGATGCATAGGAGCAAGGTGGCTTATGGACTACTCTGTCTGTGCGCGGCCACCATGACACTTAAGTTAAACACGGAAACGCCAGCTACAGGCACTCCCATCAGCATTTCATATGACTTATGACTTTCTGCCTGCAATTAACGGTACTATGCACACACAACACAGCTGCTGTAAGACCAGGGTGATGGGATAGAAGTGACATGGGCAGCATGAGTTCCTGCAAAAGCTTGCCCAGTGTCCCTGATGACAAATCTAGTAGGAGTAACAAGGACAGGGCCAGGGGGAACAATTATAGTCTTGGAGGTTACCATACAGGTTGATGGTAGTTTTTCATCATTGATACTGCTCTAAGATGGGTCCCACAGTGATATCACACAAAACTCTGTTTTAGAAACACTGTTATGGTGTAAGGCAGGCTGCTGTTTTGCAAACATGATAACATCAAGCTTCCCAAATATGTATAAGAAACATTGCATTAGTATGATGTTCAATACAATTATGGGGAGCATATTCTTGTGTGTGAAGCATAGTAATGTCAATTCAATTCCATTCAAAATCTTTATTCGACCTAAATAGGTAATAAAAGAAACCACAAAGAAAAATACAAATAGATTTAAAAAAAAAATACAAGTCTAACTCTGTGGAATACAAGCTCTAAAAGAAAGACACTTCGGTCTGATGCAATTAAAATATGTGTATGTATGTGTATATTAAAAAAAAGGTTTTTTTCTTGATATGTTCTGTAGCACGTAGTCACTTTTTTGCTTAATTAAGTTGTAACAGATTGTAATTGATCTTAGAATGGAAATATACAGCAATAGCATTTAAGTCAAATGCAGCTTGGAAGTATTACTCATAGGAGATTCAACTTCAATATTTACAACTCTGTGAACGCAAAAGGACCACATAAGTGTGTTAAGCAGTTTTTTTAAATTATAGATTTTTAGCACATTTCCACGTTGTATAGGGGGCACTTTTAGATTTTTTAAGGCAACACAAATTAATTTTCAGGACAAGATATGATTTATTTTAAATTTTAGCATTTATGCGTATACTAAATTATGGATATTAGAAATGAATGTATAGAATATATAGGTATGAGAAATATTATATCTATTTGATAAAGGGAACCATCGATATTACGAGGACCCAGAACAATATACATTATTAAATTGGTCTAGTTATTCGAATTGAGGCATTTATGCATTTATACAAAGTATTCTTTCTATGTTCATGAAAATGTTTAAGCACTAGCACTTTAAAAATGGGTGCTTCAGTTAAGCAGTGTCATGTGATCAAGGCCGCTTGGACGGCTGAAACGCGTCATGGCTGACATCTGAGTTTGCGGACAATAAAATTGCACTTCAGCACAAATTTGGGTCCATGCTCGTTATTCTTGGAGAAGAAAACTGCGGGGTGATTGATGTGTTACCGGCTTGGACTGGCGCCGGCTCGTGGACCCCCCTTGTGAAGAAGGCTCCGTAATTTACAGTCCTTTTGTCTCAGCAAGCTTTTCCCGGGCCGCTGCGGATGCGGTGTGGTCTGAGGCAGAGCTTCCGGGGCATTGTGTGTGATCCGGAACGGAACGAACGGAGCCCCCTGCATTACACTGCCGGAATCAGTTGCAGTACGAATCAATCGGAGTACGAACATACTGAACCAACTCAAAGGCGGGCGAAGAGAGCGCAAGTGCTGCCGGTGGTTTGGTTACGGGATCCTGAGGAAAGCACTCGGCTGAGTGCATATCGGGACAGTATCAAATGAACAAGTAAGCAAATTGAGTAAGGGCAGCAGTATCGGCTGTGTAACATATACAGGTCAAGGGGTGTGCTTTTCCTCCAGCTCATTGAGTCATTAATTAATGAGAGGAGTAAGTGGGGAAAAAAGTGACAAACGTTGATTGTGCAAGAAGCACCGAGTATAAACCAACGTAATCAGTGCAGACAGGATGTCGGCCGACACGCTTAGGAGCCGTGAACAAGCAGCGGAGGAAATGTTTTGGGAATCCCAAGGGGAAACGAACATTAATGGTGCTGGGAGAGTAGAGGAACAAAGTGGCAGACCAAGTGGGCTCAAAGACAAATTCAAAGTTCTGGAGAAGCTTAAATGACAGGAGCAGTCTAAATGGTGGGAGTCACGTTCCCTGAAGGAATATTTAGACGTGGGGAGAATACCCAGGGGGCTCCGTATTATGATTACCCCGAGTTACGAAGCACCCAATCCTCTCATGTTGGCAGAATGGGGGGAATGTAATCTTGAGTCCTCCCGCCGGCTAGTACAAATACTGGTTAAGTATGCAGACATTGATAGGGATGAGCTTCAAACCAAAATAGATAAATTAGAGGAAGAGATAAAAGAACAGGGAGGTGACTCGGGAGTTGGTCAGAAGCTACGAGAAGATATGATGGCGAGACTCACGAAAGAGGAAGAAAAAATTAAGGCGAGAAAAACATACAAATTCAAAAGGGACCGCGAGGACTATGCCAATGGTCAGATTTTTACGTTTGCCAGACGATATGACTCAATTAGAATGGCAACAGCTAGAAGACGTTTACAAACGGACAACCAAACATCCAAGCAAGTAGAAGGAGGTAAACAATCAGGGGAATTAGCATCTGTGTCAGATCTCAGTTCAGTGACTGAGAGTGAATCGGAAAATGAGGACCAAAGAGTAATGAGTGCACACAATGGAATCAAGTTTACCTTGGGGGAAGAACTCGGCATTTTAAAACAGGGAAGACGGGAGACACTGCGACCACGCAACAAAGGAGCGATCGTAAAACCCGCTCACAAAGAAGAAGGAGCAGGCGAAAGGCCAGTCAAAGGCGCAGAGAACTCGAAACGGGGCCGAGGGAGAGCAAGGTATTAACGAAAGACATCATCAATAATATGATCTCAAAAGGTAACAAAAGTATTAACAACATCATAAAGGAGCAGGATGCCAATACCATCATAAATTTGGCCAGTATTGATCTATCTGCGGCGGAAGCTCAGTTGTTGTCTTTGGGATTATCTCATTGCCCTGAGTCAAATTTTAATTATGTCAGGACAAGAGCGGATGTCTACCAATATATCAGAAAACTGAAACTCAAGAAATTTCATTTACAAAAGCCCAATCAAGCAGGAGAAAGATGCCAAGTACCAAGTGAGTTGAACCCCCCGGGATTGACGGTTTCTGATATGGGCTTATATCAGGACTTATGTGAATTAGAGAGTGGTGTAGGGTCGTCCGATAATGCTGAGGATGTGTTATTGTTATCTCCCCTGGCAACTAATGTGAGACCGACTACACCATTCAAGCCAAAGTCCAAATTTGTTCCAAATATGGCACGGGATGGTCTGGACATGTTTAGTGAGCAGGTAGTGTCCCAAATTAAAAAATTGAATTCGGAAATCAATGGACCAGCAAAAAGGAAATTTACCAACAAGGAGAGGCAGTATAACCAACTAATTACCAAGCTGCAAAAGGAAAAGTTGATAATTAGAACATCTGACAAGGGCGGCAATATTGTTCTGTCAGTTGTTATGCATGTTAACAGAAATTCTGACGCATCTGTTGGCCCAAAAGCCACACATTGCTGGAGTCGTGTTGCAAGCATGACGCAACTCCAGCAATGGTAGTTGGCCAGAAAAAGAATATATGGAAGAAGCATATGGCCAATTAAATGATCAGCAGTGTTACAGGAAAAGCAATCCATTGAAGTTTAAAAGTATACAGGATTCTTTATTTAAACATCTCCTGGCATCTCCTGGCATGGAAAAGTTTAGGTCTTCTCAGCTGGGAAGAATACAAATATCTCAAAAAAGATTATCCATTGGTCCCAGTAATCTATTTTATACCTAAAATTCATAAGAGCATTGCTGATGACGTCACATATTACATCACTCATGACATGGTCAGTGACATCACTGATGACATCACTGAAGTTTGTGCTAGTATTTGTATGAGTAAGTGAGTTGGTGTGTGTATAACTGTATAGGTGAGTAAATGGGTGTGTGCTTAATTTTTTGCATGACTGACTAGGTGTGTGAGTACCTCTATGGATGAGTGGCGGTGTGTGAGTGTTTATATAGGTGTATGAGTGCATATAATAGTCCTGTACTGAGTGACTATAAGTTTGAGTGACTGTACGAGTGAGTGAGTAGATGTGTGTGTGTAGACCTAAGAATCAGTGAGTGTGTATATAGTAATTGGTGTTGGAGTGTCTATGGTTTTGACAATGGCAGTCTGTAATTTACAGTGGGTGTATCAAAAGTTATATTAGGGTGTGAGAAGATGCATCAAATTATCACATGGATGATGTCATCAGTGATGTCATCAGTGATGTCATTTGAGATGTCATCAGTGATGTCATCAGTGACCATGTCATGAGTGATGTAATATGTGACGTCATCAGCAGTGCATTGCGGGGGCGCGAGTTATAGTTACCTGAACTAACTATAACGGGGGAATTTCACGGGTTTTGTATGAGTGCAATGTCCAACTAACTATAACTGTCCCTAAAACCTATGGTTTTTTCAGTGAATTTCAAATGTTTTTTAAATGCTAATTTCTAACTATAACGTGTCTGAAACCTATGGTTTTTTCAGTGAATTTCAAAGGTTTTTTAAATGCTAATTTCTAACAATAACATGCCACGCCCCCTCCCTTCACCACTGTGCAAACGCGCCCCGTGGCGCGTTTTAAGTTGGGGGATTAAGTTCCCTTGAATCATGAGGGTCCCTGGGGTCCAACTAGCCCACCCTCTACCTCCAGTATGCGCCAGGGAGCTGCGTTGCAGAGAGGTGTTCAGAGGCCACGCCCCTTTTACACCTCTCTGCAACGCAGCTCTGTGGCGCTTTCTGGACGTACCTGGTGGGCTAGTTGGCCCCAGGGACCCTCAGGATTGAAGAGGATTTAATTCCCCATCTTAAAACGCGCCACGGGGCCTGTTTGCACACATGTCACCTGAAGCCCCGCCCCCTCCCTTCACCACTGTGCAAACGTGCCCCGTGGTGCGTTTTAAGTTGGGGGATTAAGTCCCCTTGAATACTGAGGGTCCCTGGAGTCCAACTAGCCCACCATGTACCTCCAAAAAGCGCCACAGAGCTGCGTTGCAGAGAGGTGTAAAAAGGGGCGTGGCCTCTGTACACCTCTCTGCAACGCAGGTCCCTGGCGCATACTGGAGGTTCCTGGTGGGCTAGTTGGCCCCCAGGGACCCCCAGTATTCAAGGGGAATTACTTCCCCTTCTCAAAACGCGCCAGGGGGCGCGTTTGCAGACGGCTGCAGGGAGGGGGCGGGGCCTCCGGCACAATGCCGGTCTTTTTTTTTTTTTTGTATGGGAGGGGGGCTGCGTGGCCCCCCTTCCCTCGGCCACTTTTGGCCCCGGGGACCCCATCCCCCGGGGCCTGAGGATTTTTTTTTTTTAATTAAAATAAAACGGGAAGGGGGCCACGTGGCCCCCCTTCCCTGGGCCTATATTGGCCCCGGGGACCCCATCCCCCGGGCCATGCCCTCTTTTTTTTTTATTTTAAATATTTGGAGGGGGCTGCGTGGCCCCCCTCCTCAGGCCATTTAAGGCCCCGGGGACCCCATCCCCCGGGGCCGGCCTTTCCGTTTTTTTTAAAATTTATTTTTGGGGAGGGGGGCTGCGTGGCCCCCCTCCCAGGCCACTAATAGCCCCGGGGACCCCATCCCCCGGGGCCTGGCCACTCGTTGGGGACCGTGGGGGGGTCCCCAATCCCCGCACGGTCCCGCCGGCTCCCCGCATCCTGCGGGAGCCGGCATTGCTTTTCCATAAGGGAGCTGCTGACATGCAGCTCCCCTTATGGAAAAGCAATTCTGCTTGCTTCATTGAAGCGAGAGCAGGTTTCATGCTCTCGCTTCAATGAAGCAAGCAAGTTTGCAATCACAGGACGGGAGCCGCGAGGCTCCCGTCCTGTGATTGCAAACTACAGTGTCCCGGGGGTAGGCACCCCGGGACACTGCAGGAGCCAGCCCTGGGGGGTGGTGGTCCCCAGGGCCATCAAGGGCTCCAGGAGGGGGGCCACGCGGCCCCCCTCCCCACTTCTACATAGCCCCGGGGCGGTGGTGGTCCCCGGGGCTTCGGGGGTCCGAAACAGACCCCCACATGTATTTTCTTAGTGCCCCGGGGAGGTGGCGCTCCCCAGGGTGTGTGGGGGGGCAGGAGGCCCCCACACAGGTCATTCTTTTTTTTAAAAAAGAAGCCCCGGGGAGGTGGCGGTCCCCGGGGCTGCGGGAGGGCGGAGAGCCCTCCCGCACCATTTTTTTTAAAAGCCCCGGGGGGTGGCGGTCCCCGGGGCTTGGGGGGCCTTTGAGGCCCCCCACATAAAATTAAAACCAACCCCTGCATGCCCCCGGGACTTAGTCCACCCGGGGGCAAATTAGCATCGAAGCGCGGGAGACCGCGCTTCGATTTTTTTTTATCGACGGGATCCGCGCACCCTAAGCGCATCCCGCCGATTTTTAAAATAAATAAATGCTTTTTTCTGCCCAGGGGGTCCTTGTGGGACCCCCTGAGCAGACCTAGGGGGTCAGGGTGTTTCTACCCTGCCCCCTTTGTGCGTTTTGCGCACTTGTTTCTTGTGCCTCGGTTCTACCGAGGGACAAAATGGCTGCCAACACTTCCTGATTTGGAGTGTTGACAGCCACTTGAAAGCCAATTAGCATGCAGCTCGTGATCGGGAGGGTGCGCGCAGGGTGCGCTCAGGGTGCGCGAATCCGACGCGGCCATAGATATATATGTGATTTTCCTTTTGATTTTCTCAGCAACTACTGAACAGATTTACACCATTTAACAAAAAGGGTTCTTTCTGAACCAAGAACTACCTCTTTGCCAAATTTGGTGTAATTCCGTTCAGCAGTTCGGGCTGTAGCCGTGGCTAAAGTTTCCTATGGGAAAATGAATGGGGAAAACACGTTTTGGGACCCCCCTTTTTTCTCGGCCCCTGCTTAACGAATCACCCCGAAACTTTCAGGGTAGGAGCGGACCGGAGCGGGCCATAAAGTTTGAAAATTTTGCGAAGATTCGTCAACCGACGCAAGAGTTATTTCAAATAGAAGGTTGCGGATTTCCTATGGAAAATAGGTCCTAACTATAACTATCTACTGGCGGCCGCCAGTAGATAATATATATATATATATATGGGCAACCACAATCCCGATTGGACTCCACTTTAGCTGGAAATCAGGTATGGACCACAAAGTGCTTGATGATAAGGTAGTGCTTTATTGCAAAATCCAAAGCATGACGCGTTTCGACCGGGTTTCCCCGGTCTTGATCACAGTTATAGATATATATATATAGATATATTCACTGAAAAAACCACAGGTTTCAGGGACGTTATAGTTAGAAATTAGTATTTTAAAAACCTTAGTAATTCACTGAAAAAAACACATGTTTCAGGGACGTTATAGTTAGGAATTAGCATTTTAAAACCATTTGAAATTCACAGAAAAAAACAAAGGTTATTGGGACGTTATAGATAGTCTGACATTTCACTCGTACAAAACCAGAGAAATTAAGCTGTTATAGTTAGTTGAACTAACTATAACTCGCGACCCCGCAATGCACTGCTGATGACGACACATATTACATCACTCATGACATGGTCAGTGACATCACTGATGATATCTCAAATGACATTACTGATGACATCATCCACATCTTTGATGCACCTATTTACACCCCAATATAACCTTTTTTACACCCACTCCAAATTTCAGACTACCATTCTCGAAACCATAGACACACCAATACCAATACGTACATACCCACTCACTGATTCATAGGTCTATACACACATCCACTGACTCACGCATACAGCTACTCATACACCCAGTCACTCACCAATACTGCCACTGATATATCCACTTATACAGCTATACCGACACTCAGATACCGCCATTCACCTATAGAGCTACTCACACACCCAGTCACTCACCCAAAGAGTCAATCACACTGCCACTAATTCACGTATACAGTTATACACACACCACCTCACTTATTCATGAAGCTACTAACACATACTCACTCTCTTATACAATCACTCACACAAGCACACACTTATTCATACAGCCACTCTCACAATCACTCACTCATACATAGAGTCAAAATATATACTCCAACACTCACATATGCTGCCTTTTACATGTGCAGTTTGATTTGATTTGATTGTTGCATTTGTAAAGCGCAAACTGTCGCTCCGAAAGGAGCATCCTGGCGCTAGTTGGAGGGAGGGTGAGGTGAAGCCCGTGGACCCTAAATGAGGGATAGGCAGAATTCGTCTGAGGATCCAAAGATCCAAGTTTTCAGTGCCTTCCTAAACTGTGTCTCTATTTTTAACATTCTCAGATGATTTGGCAAAAGGTTCCAAGCTTTAGCTCCCATGGCGGCTACTGTTTCTCCTCCCTTTGTTTTATATCTAAAACAGGGGGGGTTTAAGGAAGTTTGCTGACGAGGTAGGGTCCTTGGTCGTGATGGATGGGGTGAATATGGCTGAGAGGTATGTTGGTCCCAGGTTAAGTGAAGCTCTGAAAGTGATTAAGAGAATCTTAAATAGTATGCTCTTGTGCAGTGGAAGCCAATGAAGGGTTTTTAATGCTGCGGATGCGGAGGACCTACGTGGTAGTTTTAGGACTAAGTGGGCCGCAGCGTGTTGGACAACTTGTAGTCTTTTTAGTGTTTGTTTATTGGCTCCCAACAGGAGGCTGTTGCAGTAGTCCAGGCGCGAGAGGATCAGTGCCACCGCAACTGATTTCCTTGCAGTGAGGGGGATAAGATCAACAAAATTTTAATGACTTGATAAGGTTAAAGCAGCTCCCTGCCAATGTCAATGCGTGTGGTCGGAAGGAGAGAGTGGTGTCAAACTGCACTCCTAAGTTTTTGGCTACCTTCACAGTGGTGGGAGGTGGTGTCGCACCCTCTGGCCACCACTCACTCGGCTGAAAGGGATTGTCTTTTCCTATCGGTAGGATCTCGGTTTTGTCTGTATTACACCTGAGGTGGTTGTCCTTCATCCACTGAATGACCTCGGCTAGGCATCGTTTAAAATTGAGTTCGGCGTTGGTGGAATCGTTATCCAAGGATAGAATCAATTGAGTGTCGTCTGCGTAGGACGTTACTTCTATCTCAAATGAGGCTATCAGGGAGATAAGTGGGGTCATGTATATGTTGAACAACAGCGGGCTGAGGGATGAGCCCTGTGGAACTCCCGTTGTGATGGTACGTTCTGCAGAGAGAAACATTCTGAGGGACACTGCTTGCCTGCGATTGGTGAGAAAGGACTCGATCCATGCCAATACGGTATTTGAAATACCGCTGGATTTGAGCCTTGCCAGGAGAATACTGTGTGAAATAGTATCAAACGCGGCTGACAGGTCGAGCAAAATCAAAACAGCCTTCCTGCCTTTGTCTGCTATAATTTTTAAAGTGTCCGATATTTCCAGGAGTGCAGATTCTGTGGAGTGCTTGGGGCGGAAGCCAGATTGCTGAGGGTGGAGAATCATGGCAGATTCGATGAATTTGGTTAATTCTTTGTGGACTCATTTTTCTTTGATTTTGCCCAGTATCGGGAGCAGCGATATAGGGCGGAGGTTGGCGAGAATGGATGAATCAATGTTTTGTTTCTTTTTCAATGGTTTTACTATAGCTAGCTTCCATTCATCCATTCAGCCTAAAATTAATGAAGAATTGACTATCTGATTGATTATTGGGTTGACAATGTCTATGATTTGGTGGAGAATCATGGGGGGGCAGGCATCCAAAGGAGAACCTGATTTACAGGCGGCAATTGCAGCCTGTGTCTGCTCCAGCGACACTGGTTCGAAGGTTTGAAGTGAGCGACCAGTAGTGGCTAGGTCAGGTTTTGAACAGAACCTGGTGTCCAGTCCTGGTTTTGAACAGAATACGTTAAGAAGTCCTTTTGGATATTCTGAATTTTTTCTTCAAAGAAGATGGATATCTGATCACATAAACTCTGAGAGGGAGGTATTTCTTTCTGTAATGCTTTGGGGTTGGTGAAGGACTTTATGACTGAGAATATAACTTTCTGGTCTTGGTTAGCCTCAAGTATTTTGTTAGAGTAGTACTCTTTTTTTGCTAATTTAATATGAGTATGGTAGTGCTTCCTGCTTATTTTAAATGCTTTTTGCTCTGCTTCATCATAGACTCTTCTCCACTTACGCTCCTGTTGCTTACATTGGAGATGTAGCTGGGCAAGGGCGGGCGTGAAGCAGGGGGCTTTGTGGGTTTTCGTTTTCGCATTCTTATTGGGTTTCTCTGGTGGGATGAGTTCATTGCTTATTGCGGTCAACCAGGTGTGGAAGAGTCGTGAGTCTACTGAGGTTTTCCCCGTTAGAACAGGGACCCGAGCCTGGGCGGTGGTAGCCAACTTGGGATTGATGGCTAGTTGCGCCCACTTGCGCCTGGACTGTAGGGGGGTGGATTGCTTAGCCGGACAGTTCACCAATGGACTCTTAAGTACGAGGGGGATGAGGTCGTGGTCTGACCATATCTGTGGGATAGGGGTATCTGCAGATAGCAGGGCAAAATTGGAGCACACACCATCCAATGTATGGCCAGCCTGGTGTGTCGGGGCATCCACAAGTTGGTGTAGTCCAAGCAATTCTGTTATTTCGAGAAAGTTGTCCACTCCGGGCTCATTTCTGCATTCTAAGTGTAGATTAAAGTCTCCTAGTATGGTAAAATTGGCATATCTAAGCAAGAAATAGCTTAGGGTTTCTCCTAGTGAGTCAAGAAAGATGGCGATATGACCAGGTGGACGATAGATCAGGGCTCCTGAAAAGGAAAGGGAGGCATTTATGGAGAGGCAGAAGCCAAGGCTTACTCCTCCCTTAAGTGTGCCCAGTTCGAAATTAGTACAGTGTAATGAGTCACAAAGGATAATGGCCAATCCCCCTCCTCTGGAATCACCTCTGTCCTTTCTACAGATCGTATAGTTGGGGGGAAGTGCTACTGCGATATCAGGGTTACACCAGTCTTTCAACCAGGTTTCAGTGATAAAGAGAAAGTCTAGCTGTCACTCCATGATTAAATCTCTGATATCCTGGCAGTGCTTGCATAGTGAGCGGGCATTACTTAGTCCCCCTTTTAATTGGGCGCTACTAGTTGTTGTGGCTTTCATAGGGCTTTTGATTGTAATGGTGATTTCCACTCTACACTTGTGACATGTTAGAGGACCCATTATTTTGTCAGGCGATATTTGACATCTGCAATTTCCCCTTGTGTTAAGGTTTTTTAATGAAGCTGATGTATAAATGATACCTGGAGGGTTTTGGGCAGCATCTCCTGCACTTGTCGCGGCCTTGGCGTGGACGGGCGCAGACGGGCTTGCCTTTGGTGCAGAGGCCGGTGCGTGCATCCGCTGCGCGTCTGGCCCAGCATGTGTTTAAGTAGCTGGCCTGGTGCCGAAATACCTGTGATCTAAGTTTCCCAGCCAGAAGTCAGGCAGGCCAGGCAAGGGGGTGTGTCCTCTTCCCTCCGCTTTATCGGCAAATGCCGTGGCGGACCGGGGAAGTGGAGACAGAGGCTGTCCTGCTTAGTGGGTTCGGGAGTGCTCAGTAAGCAAAACGCGGTACGTAAAAGCTGTGGCAATGCAAGTAGGCAAGCTTTAAAATACTCAAAATGCTTAAAAACCGGCCAAAGTTAAAAGGTATCAAGGGTTAAAAGAACACAGTAAGCAAAATGCAGTACGTAAAAAAGCTGTGGCAGTGCAAATATGCAAACTTTAAAATACTCTAAGAGTTAAAAGGTATCAAGGATTAAAAGTGGGTGCTTAGTGAGGGGCTCCTCTCACCTAACGCAGTTACTCACCCATATACCACTGAGACATCCATTCACTCACAGACACAGCAGTACGCACACTCACTCACCCATACAGCCCCTCACAGATGCACTCATGAGGCCATACACCCAATGAATCACCCACTCACACATCCATGCAGGGGGTTACACCCCCCCCTCAGCCACCCACACAGACAGTCAGGCACCCCTACAGGTACTCAGACAACCAATCAATAACCCATATAGACACTCATGTTTCTACTCACCAACCCATGCAGCAGCTTACACAACAACAGACACACTGATACAGACATTCACACAGTTTAGTCACTAACCCATGCATTCAGTAAGACATATTTAATCACTCACTTATATAGTCACGCACCTACTAAATCCTCCATCCAGACACTTATACACCCACTCATTCTTCAATACACCTTTTTTTTAAACGGGAAGGGGGCCGCATGGCCCCCCTTCCGAGGCCAATATCGGCCCCGGGGACCCCATCCCCCGGGGCATGGCCAGACTTTTTTTTTATTTGCCTGGCCTTTGTGATTGGGACCGTGGGGGGAGCCCCAATGCCCCCACGGTCCCGCCGGCTCCCCGCCTCCTGCGGGAGCCGGCATTGCTTTTGACCAAGGGGAGCTGCTGACATGCAGCTCCCTTTGCTCAAAAGCAATTCTGCTTTGCTTCATTGAAGCGAGAGCAGGTTTCCCTGCTCTCGCTTCAATGAAGCAAAGCAGAGTTTGCTATGGCAAGGTGGGAGCCGTGCTCCCGCCCAGCCATAGCAAACAGCAATGTCCCGGGGTGGGCACCCCGGGACATTGCAGGAGCCGGCCCTGGGGGGTGGTGGTCCCCAGGGCCATCGAGGGCTCCTTGAGGGGCGCCGCACGGCCCCCCCCCCATCATTTTCAAAGCCCCGGGGAGGTGGTGGTCCCCGGGGCTTTGGGGTCCGTAATAGACCCCCCAATTTCAATATTTAGGGCCCCGGGGAGGTGGTGGTCCCCGGGGCGTGTGGGGGGGCTCGAGCCCCCCACACATTTATTTATTTTTAAAAACAGAGCCCCGGGGAGGTGGCGGTCCCCGGGGCTTGGGGGGGCCCATGAGGCCCCCCACCCTAATTATTAAAAAAAAGCCCCGGGAGGTGGCGGTCCCCGGGGCTTGGGGGGCCGCGAGCCCCCCTTCACTTTTTGCATAATGCCCCGGGGAGGTGGCGGTCCCCGGGGCTGCAGGGGCCCCCGCAGGCCCCTGCCAGATAATTAGGCATGCCCCCGGGACCTGGCCCACCCGGGGGCTTAAATACAACGAAGTGCGGGAGCCTGAGCTTCGTTTTTTTTTTATTTTCTTGGCCGGATTCGCGACCCCAGCGCGAATTCGGCCGATTTTATTTTTAAAAAAAAGCTTTTTTTGGCCCTGGGGGTCCTTGTGGGGCTCCCTGAGCAGGCCTAGGGGTCAGGGTGTTTGTACCCTGCCCCCTTTTCATGTTTTTTATCTTTGTTTCACCCTTTTTCTTGTGACTCGGTTACCGAGTCACAAGATGGCTGCCAACACTTCCTGGTTTGGAGTGTTGGCAGCCAATCAGAGTGAAGCTGGTGCCCGGGAGGGTTTGTGAACCCTCCTCAGTGCTCAGATATCGATATTTTTCTTTTTTAAATTTCTCCGGAACTACTGAACGGATTTACACCATTAAAAAAAAAAGGGTGCACTCTAAACCAAGACCTACATTTTTGCCAAATTTGGTGTTATTCCGTTCAGCAGGTCTGGCTGTAGCCTGTAATAAAGTTTCCTATGGAAAATAACATGGAGAAATCCCGCTTTGGGACCCCCCTTTTTTCTCGGCCCCCGATTGACAAATCACCCCGCAACTTTGAACACACAAACTGAGCGGTCCGGCCCTATTTTTTGGAAAATTTCATGAAGATTCGTCAAACGGCGCCAAAGATATTGGCAAATCAAAAAACGCTTTTCCTATGGATAATAGGACCTAACTATAACTACCTACTGGCGACCGCCAGTAGGTAATATATATATATATATATATATATATATATATACACATATGTTAAGATTAATAAATGTCTGAGAGATATCTTTGCTTGGTTCAGACATAACCATCTCAAATGTAATCCGGAAAAGTCGGAAATTATTTTCTTTGGCACACCCCCTCTGGACGCCTGGAAGCAATGGTGGCCCTCGGATATGTCTCCCCCCCAGTCAGCTGTTAAGATCGTAAAAAATCTGGGAGTGAAAATGGATGACACTTTATCTATGATACCTCAAGTACAGTCGGTGGCGGGTACGTGCTTCGGGTTTTTGAAAATGCTCCGTAGGTTTCTTTTCTATTACCGACCTCTCACAGAAAGACGGTCATTCAGGCCCTTGTCACCTCCAGATTGGACTATGCCAACGTGCTTTATCTGGGCCTTCCAGAGTCTATCCTTAATAGACTGCAAGTTGTGCAGAACGCGGCAGCCAGAGCAGTCTTGAGACTTGGTCCTAGAGACCGGATCTCCCACCATTTGAAGAATCTACACTGGCTGCCTGTCCGATGCAGAATACTCTTTAAAGCGTTGGTCCTTGCTTTTAAAGCTCTGCACGGCATGGGGGCACAGTATATCCGCAGAAGAGTCTCTTACTACATACCCGGCCGTTCCCTTAGATCAGCACATCATCATCTACTTGTCATCCCTAAGTGTCTCAGAGCCCGCCGTGGTGGACGCTCGTTCCAAGTGCAAGTGGCTAGATTCTGGAACAAGCTACCTCTATCGCTGAGACAAGCCTCAAGTATAATGGCATTTAGGAAACAACTGAAAACCTGGCTGTTCCAGCATGCAGTTTAATGGCCTTCTGCCTCGGGAACGTTGTTCCTCCCTGGCCTCTGTATCTTTCTATCCTAGCGCCGGGATACTCTATTGAGTAGCTGCGCGCTTTATAAATCCACTCTTAACATAACATATATATAGCATTCATGAGACCTAAAAACATTCTTCATCTTAAAATTACAATAAAATTGTGTACAATTACCCTTTCATTGCTTTTCTTGTATGGATAACCGATTTCAGAAAGGCACAAACACAATAGTAAATTTAAGGCAAGCTTAAAGACTGGAGATAAAGCAAAGCTACTCTGCACTATCAAAATCATAACTTACTTAACAAGGGTTTCAAAAAGTGCTTTCGTGACAAACTGTGCAAATTGCAAGAGAAAATAAAGTGCAATAGTGTTTGTTCAGATTGGTTGTCACATGGGCAAGCTGACACTATATTCCCCTCTAGGTCTGGCACACTTTTAAAGAACAGGGACCATTAAACTGAGCCCGCTCTAAAGCAGAAAAGAAGTGATCGCTCCCATGGTGTGAGATCGAGATAAATACTTAGCTGGTTCTCCTTTAGCTAAAGATCTAGAATAATTTAGGATTGTGCATTTAACTAGCTCATTTTTTCATTCTTAAGTCTTCAAAATGTTCCAGGGATATTGCTTTCACCATTGTCTTATCTGCTTTAGTAATACTACTAGGATCAATTAACAGAGAAGACAATACCAGGGTAACTAAAGTATCATGAATATAGCTCAGCCATGGGATAGAAAAAGCCTTTTCCAGGCTGAGACACTCAAGAATAATATCCCTGCATAGCGTAGCTGCTGGATTTGTACAAATACTGACCCACAACAAAAGAGGGACCAAATGAACGTTATCAGAAATAAATCCCTGGTTCGGCTCTGCGTGAATGGTAAAGCGAGAAGTAGGTGGCGGCAAGTACAACAGCTGACGAAGAAAGCAGTTTTCCTCTGCCTGTAAAGAGGAAGTGTTATTAAAACCCCACAATACTAGAGCAAAGCAAGCAACAAGAGACTGCATTTGCCAGAATGCCTGGGGCGAACCTTGCTGGGGGGTGAAGCGGTGTGCTCCCACCCCTGTTCCTATTAAAACCCACAACCCTGCTCAGTAAGTAGCAGCACTAATACACTGAGAGTTACACACCTTCAATACTGGCGAGACAGTCTCTCTAGTGTTTGGTCTAATAAGATTGCAAACTGTCCCTGCAGTTCTACTAAATTTAAGCCTGGAATTGTTAAGCTGAGAGCGCCAAGACCCTGATGAGCTAAAAGTCAAACCCAGACAGCAGAAATTATCAACACTAGTAAGTGCTTGCCCATTAATGGCAATTTTACTTAGCCTCAGTTTATCGGGCCGCAAGATATAATATGTGATTCAGTATAATAATGCCTTAAGGAGCACTCTGAAGTGGTATGATGCACAGCATTATGCTTTGGGAGTACGTCATATAGATATGTTGTTTTAAGAGTACTTCAATATATAGGAAAACTGCAGCGATAGAAGCCGCAGCTCGGTTTTCAGGAACACGCAGTATTAAGATGCAAAGCTTTGTTTAACAAATAACACAATGAAAATTGGTAAAACCTTGCAGCACTTTCTCATTATATATAGCCTTTCAATGTCTGTATACTGTAACATTTTAATATTTCTTCCTTCTTTGTAGTTGCTCCCAAATTATAGTACTGCTTTTATGATGGTTGCCTGACCTATCTGGTGGATTCGTAAATCTGGCTCACACCAAAAAATCATGTCACGAGATTTTTGCCTTGTATTGTCATTTGCAAGTAGTGCTCACTACTGATAATAATAACATATTTTCCAGGAGATGTTTGAGAAGCGAAAGAGTCATTCTAGAGGATAGGGTGAGTGGTTTCATTACCTGAGAGCGAAAGGGCACGAGGGCTTGGCAGATTGGTGTATTGGTGCCAACTTTCTGGGAGATGCTCGGACTGAGTGAATTTATTTTATGTATTTATTTTTTCTGTCGTTTTACACAGCACAGACTAGACCCAATGAGTATCAAAGTAGATTACATAGAACAGATATGATGCATAAGAAATTTTGTTTCAGTTTTGTTATATTACATGTTACTATGGAAAGTATATATAGACTGCCCCTTCACTACGAAATACCGCCTGCCGCCATGTTGCCCCCGCCAGTCCTTGTGGGGCTCATCTGCTGCCCATTCTGCAGGGTGAGCCAGAGTTCCCGGGTCTTTCATGAAGATGTTTTTGGGATCCTAATTCATTAGCTCTTATGTATTATAGTGCATGAAGTGAAGATAGAGTTACATGCTTTTTAGGTGCTGGGCTCCTTAATCTAGTAAAATAGCTCTGGGATTCTTCTGAGGTAGATTGGTATGGTCTTAATAATAAATGAATGAAGTGTGAGGGATGATGAGTGACGTTTGGTGGGTAGGATAATTGAGAGGGTTACAAGTACCACTCCAAGAATGTATGTTTGTTCATGTTTGAAGCATGTCAGCAGTGAGTTTTGATGAGATGGTAATAATACAAGGAGGATATAGAAGGCACTTAGTGGTACTAGATGGGCTGATGGGGTGGTTGGAAGACTGAAATATATTAAAACCATTAGCAATAAACAAGATTTAGGTGAGCTTTCTATCTTCATTCATTATTTTGGGATGGTATGGAAGGGTTTTGAAAAGTACATTCACTCCATCGCGTCACGATTTAAAATATATCCCACATAACTGGCAATTTAATGTGTCCAATATTAAAAAAACACAAAGATAGTTGACAACTTAATTTTTAAAAAATCTATAAAAAATAAACTTATCGGAGAAATGCTGGAAGCAAGAAAACGTGTTGACAATAATTTGTGATTGACTATTTGCTCGTTGCTAGTGTGTCTCATAAAGCTGTGGGAGGGCTATTGCTCCTATTTGTGTAGCTGGTAGTGGTTGCTGAGCATAACGTCCAACTTCTATGCATCTGTGCAGATAATTGTGCACATTCAATCCCAATTATACATAGACTTCCATTACTCCATAGAGTTGACAGAACATATGGCAGCGTTTTCACTACCTCCTTTGATTTGGAGCTGCCAGGGAGGGCTTCTCCTATTCATTCCCATGACCCTCCTAGACTTCCAATCCCCAGTCAGAGAAAGGAGGAAACCAAATCTGCCACCTATCACACCTCAAACGGTGGAATACACATACTTGGCTGGGAGAGTTAATGACACTGGTTCAGCAGACAATGACTTACCTCTAGGCCCAGAAAAGACCAATGGGTGTTAACTGCTGACCACTTAGCAGGGATTACTCATCTGGGAATGGACAGAAACATTTGGCAGATCAAATGGTAGCATTACCACTACCTCTTTTGACTTAGAAATGCCAGGAAGGGATTCTCCTATTATTCTCAAGGACACTCCTAGACAATAAGGCTCCAACAGCAGTTGGAATAAAAATCAGTTTTGATCCTGTCATGTAGAGGAGTGGCCAAGCGACAACCAGGTCCTACCATGTTAAAACAGGAGATCATGGGTAATTTTACAGTAACTCGAAGAGGAAATGCTGCAAAAGGGAGGGGCCTGCGGGAAAATAGTTAGGATTGTGTGGTTGATTTTCTCTGATCGCCAGCTAATGCACAGGATAAATCTGGCACAAAAACAGATGGACTCCTGAATCCAAGAGGGGCCTGCTGACAATGGAGAACTAGACCCTTCAGGAGACCTGGCTGGAAAAAGTCCTGGTGGCTATAAGCCTGCCCTGAGGGGCTAAGGGCTGCAAGCCTCACCAAAAGAAGCTTTCCCAGCAGACAGAGATTAAGACTGAAGATTAAAACTTTGACCAGGACAACCTGCTTGGTGTACCCAACCTCTGCCCCCTAGCAGTTGGCCTGAAATTGCAGTTTGCGCTCGGTCCACCACAAATTGTTTTTTTCTATAATGCTTCAGTTTCTCTAGGTGTTTTTGCCTTAAAACTTTAAAAATTCATATATCCTAGAATGGCCATTTATGAGGGAGTCTTATGGAGTATGGAGCCAGGAGCCAAATTTTTAAAGTTGATTGCCTTATTATACACTACACCAGGATCAAGTTTAATGGGTTATATTCTGAGATAATAACCCCATCACATTTGATTTTTTCATTGGCGGTAGAACTACTTGCCTGTTTTCTTTATGATTATCATTCCATGATTAGACTTTATATAGGGGGAAGGTCCTTGTTAATGTCCCTTTAAGCAGACGATGTGGTGCTATATATCCAGAATCCCAGAGAAACTTTTGCACCTGTTATTAAGGAAGATTTTCGTTTTGGAGGCCACTCAGGCTTTACAAATTCATTGGGAGAAGCCTGAAGTTTTCCCACTGAAGGATATAACTGAACAATTTCCAGCAGATTATCCCTTGAAATGAAGCACAAGAGGTGTGAAATACCTTGGTATCTATGTTGCACAGGCTCTCTCGTAGTTGCTTAGACGCAACTTTGGCAATGTGCTCGGGACCCTTCAAACTCGTACTGAGCATTGGATTGAGTTGTAACTTTTCCGTGATGAGCTGCATCTTTCTTATTAGGATGATAGTACTGCCAAAGTTTTTATGGCTGTTTGCAAATATCCCCGTCCACATACCAACTTTATTTTTTAAACAATTATGGCAAACATTCAGCAAGTTTGAAATGGGGAGGCAAGCAACCTCATGTGCAATGGACATTCCTTACAAGGTCAATGCACGAAGGAGCCCACTCTGCCCCAGATATTTTATATTTATTATTTAGTAGCACAAGCATATTATATCAATTATTTGCTCTCTAAGACTAAAATACCGATATACACAATGATAGAATGCACAATGACATTCCCTAAACCTGTTTTTAGCAATGATCTGTAAGTAACCCTCAGTCCAAATAACTGATATTAATATGAATGGGATAACATGTTGTGCATGGTGGGAACTATCACAGATCTTTGATTATGAGCTACTGTACTCCCTGCTGTTATGAGCAATTGATAATCTGCTGCGCTCCCACCCACACTAGAGAAACCTGCATCGCAGATCCTGATGGAGGCAGAAGACACTAGGAGATCTCTTCCCCAACGGAGAGTAGTTCACAAGCTTCCAAGAATATAAAAAAAGGAGACCCTTGGTCGCTCTACTTCTGATGGTCTCCTGCGAAGCGGGCATTAATGCAGGAGCGTAGCTTAGTCAATAAGACTCGGAGTATGAACTTCCGAATTCCCAACAGTCAAGCTGGGATATCTTGTTAAAAGACATTATATGAGACAGAGGACATGAGGGGGGGGGGGCTTAAGGATTAGTGGAAAGATAGAGGAGGGCAGCTTGTTAGAGGCACTTAAAACACCACATATTTAAAAATAATCCACACCTATTAAGGCCTTTAAAACAGAGACAAGATTTTGTGTGTTTGTGTGTATGTGTGTAGGCATGTAAAACTCCAGGTGAAATCCGACAAACACTTCATCATAACCAACTGAGAGCCCTTTTACCCCACTACGCACAACAAAATACATTTTTTAAGGGAGTGTAACACTCCCAACACCACCCCCGAAGCTACGCACATACGTTTATGGACTTTCCCAGGTCACCTCCTGAATTTACCTTGCTTATTAATTATATGCTCTGGACTGACTCGATAGGTCTTCTTTTTGTTTTCTGAGGTGGTCGCTGGTATGTGAAGACCCTCTCTGGGGGCTAGGTTGGAGTGGGAGACAGACCCCGGAGGCCAATTATCTGATAAATGTTAGTCTTATTGCAGTGCGAAGGTTAAAGACACACTATTTACCTACAGGCGTAAACTAATCCAATTTAAATGTGTGCACCATATCTATTACACTCCCCAGCATATAGCTATATTTACCCCAAATAGTGAACTGAAATGTACAAAGTGCAATACGCCAAATGTGAGTTTTCTTCATGTTGCATGGACTTGTCCCAAGATTTTCAAGTACTGGAAGTGTTTGAACTGATAAGCAAAATGTTAGAGTTTTCATTAACTCCCTCTTTGTCCATGGGATGGCGGGCACCACTATGGATCTACACAAGGCAACACGGCATTTGCCACTATGGCACTATTTCTGGCCAAAAGGAGAATACATATGATTTGGATGCAGAACTCTACTCCTAAGCATGTCGAGTGGGTTCAAGATATAATATACTTCAAAAATCAAGCTGAAATACATGTTGAGGATTTACACCCAAGAGCGCGACCTAGGGATTTCTGGGGCACACTCCATGTTAACTTAAACAACAAGAAAGAGCAGATGATTGCACAGAAACTAATGGGCACTAGATGGCTTGTTAGTGGTAAATGCTATAGTAGCATATAACTGCATAGTGGAATATGTCGGTCTCTACTAACTTGTGGTTTATGGGAAATTGAGATGATCGCTATATATGTCGACCCCTAGCAATTGACTGTTGCTGTATTGTGTCATGATCATTTGATGTATTTTGCTATACCTCAGCAATCAAATCATTTTAAAAATCGTATGTGCAGTTCCTCTTAACCTACTTTGATGATTTTGGTGTTTTTCTTTTTTTGGCTATTACATTTTTCTCCATGTTTTTAAAAATTGATTTGGCAATTTGATTGTGCTTAAGGTTCTAGAGAGTGCTGTAGATGTTCCTGGACGGTCCTACGCTCAGAAGTAGGTGAGCACCCATTAAGTCATAGTTTTGTGGGTGTTCACTTACCCTTGCAGGTACTTTTAAATCTTTTAAATCCACACAAATGTACTCCTATCAGAGGCAGAAACAAGTGTATTACAGGCTGGGATCAGCCCCAATTGTAATGGGACTTGCGGAGAAGGGGTTTCTCCAGAGGTTAAACATTTTCACTGGGGAAATAAATAAAAAAATCCAAATACACGTGTTAAATTTCCATATGCAGAATTACTCAGGGGGAAGGAATCTCCAAATGTGTAAATATTATGCATGTTTATACCATTGGAACATTAGGAATGCCGTAATATCCGGGCGAAATATAGGTGGAAAACGTGGGCTACAAGCAGAAACACTAATTCCCGTACACTATGCTCCAAAAACATGCACTGGGGAGCATTTCAGCTTTCTCACTACCCTTTTGGAGTAACTGATGCCACCTAACTCGAAATGTGCTGATTGTTTCGACTGTTTAGTTAACTTTACTGGAATACGCCCAATGTTTACCAGCCAAATGCACCTGTGTTTTTCAACAGCAGTAGGTCGTTCCAGGAGAAACAACACGTTTTGTTCCTTGTGGGTGCGACACAGAGCACAGCAGAGAAGCATTCCTCCGTACAAGAACTTTTGTTTACCTCTTACAGCCAATAAGGAAGTGAACAGTCGGTTAAAAACAGAACACCTAACCCTGTCGGCTATCAAGTAAATAGACATAGTAGCTTTCAGGGCGTAGCTCTACTACAAACTTTGAAATAATCTTTTCAAAGATTTACTTTAGCTTGTTTCTATTCTCCACCCTCCCCACCCCCCAACACACTTAATGGGACATTCCAACAGAAAGTCCCGTTTTGTGCCTTGGACGTTTATTTTTTATTTGCTTTCCTGGTTCCATGTGACAGTCAGGCAGAACTACTTTCAGAAAATGTAAACATGTTTGTTCTAATTATGTCATACCTAGTCATTAGAAACAGGTTTCACACCCTGTTGTCACGTGATTAGCAATGTAATAATTCATCTTGTTTGTGTATATTAAGGTATCATGAAGTAGGACTCGGATTCAAAGGCAACTGGTTTATAGATGTTAACATTCTTGCATTAAAACACACAACTTGCTGTATTTGCTAATTTGCATGATGCTTTAAAGAAAAAAGTTTAGGTAATTCTACTTTTGTTAAAAAAAAAAACACAGTCCATTTGAATATTTTGCAAATCTGACCATAAAGTGGGTGGGGTCAAACAAACGAGTCACTTCGAAACTCTGGAATAGCAGCAGCTAAGAGAGGGGCTTAGCTTCAAGTTAGAAACCCAACAAAGAGGTGTGGTTGAGGCCAAATATGTAACGAAATAAATAAACATTGAAAAAGTCACTTGGTTAGACGTATATAGTGAAAAGCATTAGTGTAGTGTATTTAGTTATTTAAAATTCTAGGTTTCCAGTTCTAATGCCGATTTTGCTGCCTACTGCAACACTATAGACTACGGCCCCGATTTACTAATGCTTTGTGTCACATAAGTGATGAAACCCCAGTGCAAAGTGTTAGAGAGGGATTTACTATCCGACACAAACCAGGATTTACATTGGAAAGTTCCCCAAAGTAACGCAAAGTTGTGTTATGCGCTGCTTTGTACTCCTTTATGCCACGGATGCATTCCATGGGTGGTGTGGCATCTGCTTGCACCTGTGACATCTGTATTGAAGTCATCGTTACTAGGGAATGTATGTCACAATGCTCTTGTTGCAGCTTGGTTACTATGAGTTGGAATGTTACCTTTTAAAATGTAACTGGAGAGCTGATTGACCTGTTGTCCTGCCTGGATGGGATCTTCTTCCTTTACAATAAACCTACATCTTACTTCTCCATACCTGCTTTGCGTGATCCTTTTCTCTGGATGTCAGGATCTTACACTGGCGTAGTCGGCAGCTTCCTAACCTGGCAAGAAGATCCCAACAAGCTCCTTCATCTACAAGTATCTTCGTTTTGAGGCTCTTTGGCTTCCAACTAAAAGGTACTGTTTCTTTTAAATTACTTTTAAGAAGGGCTTTACAACCTTCTCTCACGACTTACAAGGGCACTTTCACTCGATGTGCTTTCACTCGTTGTGATTTTCACCTATCAAGATATCCTCATTATCTATTTGTGAGAACAATTTCCTTGCCCAGGATTCATGGTGGTGTATGACGCTGTGTGGCAGAGATTGTTCTTTTCTACACGTTTCTATCAAGTCTGCACGCTTCATCCTGGTTGTGGAGATATTTCGTGTAAGTGTTTGGGACTACTGCACGCTCCTTTTCCATGCTGGTGAGGTATTGGGCGTAAGTGAAGAGTGAGATTTATGGACTTTCGCAGAGTTTGCTGTAACCTGTGGCGCTAACTGCAACGATTTCAGCAGAGCTTGCAGTTTTCAAATTACATATTGAATCTCGCGCGCCCACTGGTCACGCGGGTTACCTGCTTGCTTCAAACTCCTCTTCCTGCCCTCGTGGGAGTTCGGATTGCTGTTCCCTTACAACTTCTCCTCCGCGCTCCACAGCTTCTCGTGCCTCTCTTTTCATAAACAGGATTGCCGAGGAGTGACGTCATCGCGTTTCCATCCGGCATTGCCCCAGCGGCCATCTTGGGTTTGGCCTTTATTTGTCTTTGGTTACCTAGCAACGTGCACGATGCCATCCACGTTCCTTGCGCTTCCTCTCTGTGATGCGCACACACATTAACGATTACTTCTAACATATCTCAAACGGACTTGAGCGCTTCTGTGTCATTCAGTCTTTGCGCTGATTGGCACAGCTTATTATTACATCGTTTTGCTCGTTTTGCTCAGCTGATTTATTCTGTGTCTTTCATGCTTCGCGCTGATGGGCACAGCTTGTTACCCTTAAAGCTCATCATTTACGCTGGTGAGCACAGCTAATTTGTGATTCTCTTCAGTTTTACCCTGGGCAGTTTTAAGTTAATGCTCATCTTTCACGCTGGTGAGCACAGCTAATGTGTGAAACTCTTCAATTTTAACTTGGGAAATATCGGGCATTGTTCTTCACATTTACTCATTTATTAAATTTTTTTTTTTTTCCTTTCTATCAAGTGTTGTTCCAATTTTTCTTCCTCTACATTATGCAAAACATCACGGCTCCTCCTTTCTTCTTAGTGTCGCCAGGGGAGCCTCCCATAAAGTGGCAAAAATGGAAGAAAGTATTTGAACGTTATGCTAGGGTGTGTGGTACATCACTCAGTGCTGAACGAAGGTCTTCGCTACTGCTACACTCTCTAGGATCTGAGGGCCAAGAAGTTTATGACCACCTCCCTGAGTTAAATGATACTGAGTCCCAAGGTCTTAATGAATTTGAAATTTGCATTAAAAAATTGGACAAACACTTTCTTCCCAAGGTCAGTACGATATTGGAAAGATATCATTTTGCAAAGAGACTACAAGCTGAAGGAGAGTCCGTCGAGACTTATGTTACTCACTTAAGAAAGCTAGCTTCTTCTTGCAAATTTGCTAATCTTCTTGATGAGAGGATTAGGGATCAGTTTATGGTGGGATGTAGTATTGAAAGAGTTAGAGAGTAATTATGGATGCGTGATGAACCATCTCTCGACAAAGTGCTACAGGTGGTGAAGCGTGTAGAACACTCTTTGAAGTGTGTTGAAATTATTAAGAAAGATAAGCAACCTGTTGTACATGTAATTAAAGATGATGTTAAGAAACCTGTAGGGAAAACAGAAGGTGGTGAGGTAAAAAGTAAGTTTATCATCAGAAAATGTTACAGATGCGATAAGCCTGGGCATTTAGCCAATGACAAGAATTGTCCTGCTTTGAAAACTGTATGTTCCAAGTGCAAAAGAAGGGGACATTTTGCTAGTGTGTGTAAATCTAGAGCTACTACTTATGCTAAAGTGAAATCTGTTGATACTGAAGATATTTCAGAAGAAGATTTTGTTTGTGGATAAATTGTTGTTCAAGTTTATGATTCGGGGAATAAGTCCAAAACATGTCCGGTTGATACTATTCTGGTGGAGGGAGAATCCACCAAAGTTCTTTTTGACTCTGGTGCAAAAATTACAATAGTCTCCAAATCTTTCTTTCTCAACAAACTTGCTGATAAAGTTACTTTGTATAAACCAGACATTAAACCACTAGCATATGGTGGTGAGCCTATACCTCTGCAACGTTATTTCACTGGGCTTATTGAGTATAAACAACGTTATGTTTCTGGCAAAATATATGTTTCTGAGAAGGGAGACAGCATAATAAGCTGGTTTCACCAAGGTGATTTAGGAGTAATGCTTGACCCCAGTAGCAGTATTCCCATTATTCTTAAAGATGGAGTTGATGTGGTTCAACAGTCCTCTTCCCTCTCAACCGTCACTATAGATCACATAAAAGACAGGTTTCCTAATGTTTTCAGGGAAGGACTTGGGTGTCTAAAAAATTTCAAACTTCAAATACGCTTGCGTGCTGGTGCCCAGCCTTCATGCTCCAAAGTGAGAAATGTACCTTTAACCATCAGGGAGGAAATGGAAAAGGAATTGCAAAAACTCAAGGATGGAGGTATAATAGAGGAGGTGGAGAGTACTGAGTGGCTGGCCCCAGTTGTCGCAGCTCGCAAATCCACCGGTAGTCTTCGACTATGTGTTGATTTGAGACAACTTAATAAAAGTGTTATTGTAGACCATTATCCACTACCTAACATTTCCGAGCTGTTGGTATTGCTGAAAGGTGCCAAGGTGTTTAGCACCATTGATCTCACTTCGGCATATCATCAAATTCAGCTGGATGAGGCTTCAAGAGATCTTACTGCATTTGTAACGCCTTTTGGAACCTTCATATTTGTGAGGATGCCGTTTAGCCTTGTGTCGGCGGCATCTTTTTTCCAATGAGTTATGGAAAAAGTCTTTAAGGGTTGCAAAGGAGTATATGACTACCAGGATGACATACTTGTTTTTGGTAAGGATGAGGAACAACATGGTCATCGTCTTTGTGAGGTATGGGAAAAGCTGGATAATGCAAATTTGACCATTAAGGCTGAGAGGTGTCAGTTTGGTGTCTCTACCATTAGTTATTTGGGTCACTCTATCTCAGGTGATGGAGTTTTACCTAAATCTGACTTAGTAGACACCATCACTCGCATGTGTGCACCAAGTTCTAGAGAGGAGTTAATGAAATTCCTTGGCATGATAGAATATTATAACAAATTCATAGAGAATTTTGCAGTACAAAGTGCCAACATGAGACTTCTACTCAAAAAAGGGGCTGAGTTTGTATGGCATGATGCTTGTGAACATGAATTCAAAATTTTAAAACAAAGACTCAATTCAGCTCCATGCCTTAAAAGTTAGTCTCCAGGCCAGTCTTTACTCTCACACTTTCATTAGTCTCCAGGACTGGCTTTGCTCTCACACTATCATTAGTCTCCAGGCCAGTTTTCACTCTCACACTTTCATTTGTTTCCAGGACTGGCTTTACTCTCACACCATCATTAGTCTCCAGGCCAGTCTTTACTCTCACGCCTTTATTAGTCTCCAGTACTGGCTTTTTTCTAACACATTTATATTATATCTAGTTAATAATACAGTGGCATAGATAAATGCCAATAGCAACAACTTTTCATGCATAGAATAAGTGCACTTCACTTCTCACTAATCACCAACTGCCCAATTCTTAAAGATTATTTAGGGCATGAATGTACATTTACAGTAAAAAAAAAAAAAGTATTAATTTACACTGTTCTGGAATGCAAAGAAGGATTCCTGACAGGTAAAACTGGTTGTAATAGTGAAAATATGTCTGCCACGAATGCAGAGAAATCTGTAGTATTAAACACCATACAATGGAATAGGAATACGTCAATCAAAGTTTGTAAATGCCCACAAATTTGTGACTTTGTTGATATTAACAATGGATTGGCATGTGGCCTGAGTGATTGCCAATGGCTGAGATTAATTCAAGCATTCCATCCATCACATTGTTGTTGCAGTTGCTGCCCTAATTGCGACGGGTATGCCCAGACGTGGGTCCTGTGCTCATTGTGACACCGGAATCAAGCTATACCTGGCTGATGAGCCCATAATAAGGGTGAAACTGATCCTGGATTACTTGTTTTCTGATTCAGGGAGGACCTGGCATGGCTGTTCGGGCTGGACTGTTCCCATTGGAGCAGGGTCAAGGCTGATTTGCATATGGCTGGGTCCAAACTGAGGTGGCATGGTGGGTGAAAAAAGATGGATTGGGATGTGGCCCAAGCGATAGACAGTGGCTGGGATTAATTTAAGCATTCCATCCATCACATTGTTGTTCTTGAAGATCAGAGCTGTCCCTGGTGCAGCAGATCCGGTTAGGGGAAGGTCAGATACAACTAGTCAGCCATATGTGCCATGCAAAGTCTATACAAAATATTTATCTTTTGCTGAATACATTTTTACCAAAGAGAAGAAATATGAGAATTCTTGGAAATCGATTTACAAAAATATAAGGGCTAGTAGAAGTGACATTCTGTAGGCTTTACTTTTTTAGCAAAAACAATTTTTATTTTCAAAAACAGGTGCTATGCAGTGCACACGGAAAACAGAAGACATTGAATCTCAAATAAAGAGACCCACTAAGCGAACATCACCATTCAGTTCTTGCAGTTTTAAACCTCAATAACAATCCCTAATTACCTAAAAGAAAGAGGACAGCAAAAAAGCAGTCATCAACTACATATATATACCCTCACCTACTCATGTCAGGCATCATGTTTCTTGAGCCTGCTTAGCAGATTGCTGTACATTCACCATTTAATCTTGTCATTCAAGTAAGAGGTACCCACAAAATCCTCCCATTCAGTCAAATATTATGAAGGTACTCAACCTAGGTGGGCAGGTTAGCTCCTGGTTTTCCTCTTCCATATATTGTAAAAAAACAACCATATGGCCCAAAAACTTGCCTCTATCTTTTCTGATAAGGGCAGATAATCTCTCCAGTGCCATAGTCTCTGGTCGCCTCCAGCACCATGCATGCTATGATGGGCGCAAGTGCTACTCTCACTGTCATGATACAGTCACCTAGGCCACCAACAATAGTTTAAAAATAATTTCCCAAGTTCTAGAGGCTGCCTCTTCGCACTCTATGGGGAGTAACCCTATATATAGTGACGGGCAGATTAGATTCTATGGGAAATCCCATTATCAATGTAATAGAGTCTAACACCTTCTTTCTGCAAGTTGTCAGATGTGTACACTCCCATCAAATAATACTAGGTATAACTTCCCCTCTGTACCCCTTATTACCTGTCTGATAACCACAGGGATACAACATGCAGTTTATTAAGAGTCAAATAACACTCCAACATAGTTTTCATGGAAGATATTCTAGGGTGCAGTGAGGGACTGTGTTTATATATTATCTCCATAATGCTCCACATTCGTTCATGGATATTTCTCTTCCTAAGTCCATTTTCCACCTTAATTTCTGCGGCCACTTCCCTCTTGTTGGGGATAGTAAAATAACTTATATAGGTTAGAGCTAAAAACCATTTTTTAATAGCTCTTTTTATTGTAAAAATAAACAGAGCAGTGAAGTGACAATACAACACATCACATAGCTTAAAATCCCCGGTTTGATCTGAAAGAATAGGACAATAAATACCATCAATAGCATTCCTATCCTCTACCGCCCACCAATAGGTCTTCTTCCTCCATTTGTACATTTCGAGAGCGGCCCGTGAGACCCCGTTGCTCCACCGGCGCACAGTTCATCCCTCGGTATGCAATCCATTTTCCCCACAACTTCGTCCACTTATCGGGGCAGCCTCAGCTCTCATAAACTGCCCTCTCCGCTAGCATGCACCAGTCCATGTCTGTTTCCCATTCATTCAGTGTAGGGGTCAGCGCGGCTCTCCATTGTTTGGCAATCATTCTCTTAGCAACCATAAATCCTAGTATGACCCAGAGGTGTTCTGAGTTATTTAGATCTATCTCGTCCCACACATTTAGAAGACACTACCTTGGCGACTTGGATATCGTAATGGTGCATACCTTCTGAATATCAGACATCACCTTTTCGCAGTAGTATTGAAACGCCGGACATTCCCACAACATATGGAAGTAGGTACCCTCCCTCTCACATCCCTTAGGGCAGAGCACTGATTCGAACTTCTCCATTTTAACTAGTGAAGTGCAGGCAAAGTAAGTTCTTTGTAGAACTTTCAGTTGTATTAGTTTAAAATGGGATCTAATAGCCACCTCCCGGGGGGAGGCAAGAGCCTCCTGCCATTGTTTGTCTTCCAATTGTCCCACGTCCCTCTCCCAATGTTCCCAGAGTGTAGTCAGAAGCTCAGGGGAATTATTAAGGATTTTGCTATAAGTGAGGGATATTGCCTTTTTCTCCATGTAGTCATCAAGTAGTCTATCTTCCAATGGGGAAGATTCTGGGAGTTTCTCCCCTTTCGGCACTACACTCCTCAACGCATGTCTGACTTGGAGTTATCGAAAAATTTCCAAATGCGCCTGTTGATAGTTTCTTTGAAGGTCAGCCAAGGGAAGCACATCCCCCCCACCCATAAATTCTCAACTTTCAAGATGCCTATCAGATCCCATTTTCAAAGCCCCTCTGTTTTGCCAAGAGACCCAATTTTGCTGAGTCCCACAGCAGTGTCGCTCTGGTTATTTTGTTCCTCAAACCCAATTCCACCGGTGCCTCTTACCAGACCTTTATTGTGGTAGAAATTGGGCTGGGGAGCGAGCTATCTTTGCCCCTTCCATATAGCACCCTGCGGTATCCTCCCGGTTGCAAGTTCCGAAGGTCCATTCTGTAGGCCGGCTCACCTGGAGGTAAATGTACCCATTGGTAGACCACTACCAGTTGGTCTGCCCAATAGTAGTTCTGGATCGCCGGGAGCACTATCCCACCATCGTACCAAATTCTCGTCAGCTTCGGGAGAGCAATCCTAAGGGGCCCTCCCTCCCAGAGCAATGAACGGATTATGCCTTCCACTGTTTGAAAATATATGGCCGGCACCGGATAGGGAGCATTTTGAAGAACGTAAAGAAGGAGGGGTAGGGCCATCATCTTGAAAAGGGACGCCCTTCGCAACAGAGACACGGGGAGTGTTCTCCAATGTTGAGCGTCACTTTTCAGATGCTTCAGCGGGGGCTCCAGATTTTGATCGTAAAAAAGTTTTGGGTCCTTAGTAACATATATGCCTAAGTAACGGAAACCCTCCATGACCATCCTTATTGTGCAGCCTCTGGGGAGAAGCAGGGGGTCCCAGAGAGTATATATATCAGTGATTTGTCCCAATTAATGGTATAGCCGCACTATTTACAGAGCTAAAGCCATTTGTACTATTATAAGGCTTGATGGTTTCTCCTCTTGTGTCAACAGTTTTTTTGCAGCCTCCTTAATTTCTGGTAGCGCAACCAAGTGCCTTATTTGTTGATACCTGAAACATTCAGCCAAACCATAAGTTTGTTTACTATTCTCAAATGATCTGCTTTACCCATTCTAAACCAAATGAGATACCATTCAATAGTCACATGCTACTATTTCTGCAGGCTCCTACCACAGCCACGCCAAAATCTGGGTAATTGTGGGTGGAAGTTAAGGGGTGATAGGAAGGACATAATCTACCACTGATATTGTAGTCTAGATTCTCGGAAGACGGCTCACGGATTTGGCTATAATACACATTCTGGGATCTGCTTCTTTGCAACCAAATTAAGCCCCATGCTTCTTGCCCCACTATTACTTGGTCTATATTCACCCAGTATTTATCAATATCCTCTTAGTCTATTCCATTCCATTCAATTCTAGGCTTTCCCATCTCCTGTCTTGTGCCTCCAGGGTTTCCTGGTCTTTTTCTCAAGTACTAGTTCACCTTTCACTTCATTGAGGGTTTCCTGATTCTTTCCACTTGGATTATTCCTTGCACATGACTCTCTCCCTGCACCTGGGATTCTCTCCTGAGCCTCTGCTATTTCATCCTGGTGAGCCCTCAGTTCAGTGACTTGCAACTGACTTGCTTGCTGAGCTTCCATGTCCTCTGCCACGTTCCTTCTGCTGTATTTCCAGGCTCGCTCTTTTATTCTGTTTCCTTTGTTTCCTGAACCCAATTTCACGTTTTTTGGATACATACTAGTATTTGTTTCTTTACCTTGCTTCCTGCCTCTCTATTCATGTGATAACCACTGTTCCTAGTCTTGTCAGCTCTCTTCATGATCTGTCCTATAAATGAGGACTCCTTACTTTGTTTTCTGCATTTTATTTGTCTGCATATTTCTGCCTGCCTTGTCAGTGTGTAGATTTTTCTTAGTCTTGTTTTCATTATCCTTAGTTCTCTGTATTCCAGTCTAGTTCCCTACCTAGATTCTAGTCCTGCTTTTCCCTGAACCCAGTTTCTGTTTTTTATTCTTTGTTCTTTTCCCTGTTGGCTTTTCTTGTGTTTGCATTATAATCATTATTATTATTGTTACCAAGGATGCCAGTGCGTATCTGAGGCCTTGTGCCTCTGGCAAGGAGAACCACCCAGTGCTCTTTTTCCATAAGAGCTGCTGGGCGTCTCCCTGAACTCTATGAGATTAATCTGTTCCTTGCCTTCTTGTAAGATCATTTTACCTCACATAAAGATCACTTCCAAGGAACAGACAAAGTATCTTTAAAATAGTTTCCCTTTTTGACTTTCCAGTCCATAATCACTGGCTGTTCCAACCTACTCTTGTCCTTAGCTTCTGCTCTGCTTCCCTTCCCAGCCTCTAGATACTCTTTTTTTCATATTAAACCCCCTCTCTGAAAATCTCTTGGCTCTGTGGACAGCAAGCACCCATCAGTTACCTTGCCATGTCGTAAGAGCAACAGGATTCCTGACACCCCCATTATCCAGCCTTGTCCTGAACTCAGCTAGTGTTTTTGACAGGTAGTTTTTTGGGAGAATAGTAGCAGTTGGTTTAGCGCCATGATACCTCACTGATCATGCACATCATAAATTCTTACCACAGGCCATTAAGGGGACAAGGGGCATCTCTTTCTAGTGCCCCTTGAAGACAATGTCTAGCAAGACTCTGGCTTTAGGTTTGCGATCATTTGCTAGACCATATTGATAAATGATTTACCTACATGAAACCTCTCTATTGCTGTTACAATACAAGGCCTGCTCCCTCTGTCAAAGGCTATTTCAGCATCCAATTCAGATTTCACTTTCATATGCTTTGCCTTTTTAACCAGGTGAGCCGATCTAGAAAATTCACCTTTTTTGAATGGTCAACCTGGATTTTTCATCTTTTGGTGAGCTCAATATTTTTGCTGATATGAGACCTCTTTGCACTTTACCCCGCTAACCAGTGGAAAAGTGCCTGTGCTTCCTCTTTTAACATGGTTAAATTGGCATATACCTAATTGGTATACTTAGCTTTCCTATACATCCCTAATATATGGTACAAGATGCTCCCAGGCCAGGAAGTTAAATGCCACTGGTAGAGTGCAGCACATATTGTGCCATTCACTACAGTGGCAGCGCAACAATGGCTTCAGGCCTACCAGTGTAGCCTGACTGTATAAACTGCAATTCCATCTGTCAAATTAAACCTTTTTGATATGTCAAAATATCCCTTTCAAATATTAATAAGTCACCCCTATGTAGGCCTTGTCGCCCACAAAGCAGGGTGCATGATATTTAAAAGTAGGGCATGCAGAAATTTACTGTTAACATGTCCTGAAAGTGACTAGCACAAAAAGCTATTTTTCACTGTGGCAGGCCTAGCTGTCCTATGTAGAAAACCAGAGAAAACATTAATTTCCAAATAATGCATCTCAGGAATGGGACTAGCTAGAAAAATAATTAGACAACTACTTTAAATAGACATTAAAAATCCGATTCAATGGTGAAGTCAGATTTCTAATAAATATTAAGGAACCGTAACTTTTAGAAAGTTACCTTTTCCTTTCCTGAAAGTTAGGAGTGCTAATTTACAGTACATTGGGGTAAAGAGTAAAAACCTATTAAATGTACTTACCTGCATTGTACTTATCTGTGGAGTTAAGACTACAGTGTAAAGTCAATGAGGGGTAAGGACTAAGGGATAAAGGTAACATAGATAGGTAACATATACATATATATATATATATCCACACAAATATATATATATAAATGAATATCAAGCTTTACAACAAGCAATGCGGGGTAAAGGCATGCGTTGTAAAACCCTGTGTGGTATTACAATGCGTTGTAACGCCCGTGTTGTAATGGCATGTGAGGTAAAGCTTGTAATATCTGATATTACAATATTTTTGCAAGACAAACTACAATCTGTTTGTCGTTGGCATAGGAAATCACAGAAAAACTGCCAATGGAGTAACAGATATTTAAGAGAGTGGGTCTGGCTGAAGATCCCTGAGGGACACCACAGAGAAGAGAGAAAGGTTCTGATGTAAAATTGGCCAAAGATACCACTTGTTCTCTATCAGCAAAGAATGAGCTTAAAAGGGAAGGAGAGTCTCTGATACCAATGGACTCCAGCCAGTTAACTAACAGAGAGTGGTTGACAGTATCAAATGCGGCCGATAAATCCAGAAGAATCAGATCCGCCTTACCACCCTTATCAGCTATGGACCTGATTTCTACCGTATCAGCCACTAAAGCTGATTCGGTACAGTGATTGGGCCTAAAACCATACTGAGAGCAGTCTAGGAGATGGTGTTCGTCAAGGAAGGACAGACATCAGCATTCATGATTTTCTCAAGAATCTTGGCCGGAAGAGGAAGGAGTGAGATTGTCTGATAATTTTTCATGTCTAGGGAGTCAAGGGAGGGTCTTTAGAGTAGGGGAAGTACCAATGCCTTCTTCCAGTCTGAAGGAAAGTGCCCAGAAATCATAATGGTGTTTAGTAGTTCCAACAGATGAACTGCAGCAGTCCCTAAGACGCTGTGAAGAACATTAGGGGGGCATGGATCAGCAGGGGATTTAGTGGCCTCAATGATTTTGGCAACCTTTTCACTTGCAAGAGGGATAAAAGCTGAAAAAACATTAAATATTACATTAGGGCTAACATTCCTGGACTGAGTGGACTTGCCATTCAAACTGAAGGTTAATTCATTGAAGATTACATTAACCTTTGATTTGAAGAAATCGTCTATTTTATTGCACAGAGTTTGGTCAGGTACTATTGTGTTGTTAGCATGACAGTTGGCCAGAGTTTTCACTGTTTTAAATAACTCTTTAGAAGAGTTTTTTGAGTTGTTAATTTTATCCGTAAAGTATCTGGATTTTTCTGATATAATCTAGGACTTATAATTGCAGATACGTTGTTTGTACTTATTTATTTCATCAGGGCAATATTTCCTGACATCTGTATTTTTGTTTTAATAATTTTAGATCTTGTGAATACCACGGAGCAGAAGGCTTCCTTCTGTGGTTTTTGATCACGTTTACAATGGCCAGCAGAGTCAATCAAGTCTGTAAAATTAGAAGCAACTATGTCAATGTTATTTTCAAATGTGGGTTGAAACTTCAAAAGAGTATTATTTAGTTTAGTCTTGTCAATTTTTTGCCAGGGGTGGAATTTAATCAGAGTAGGCACAGTGTGGCTAAAGCTGTTATTGGTAGGGACTTTAACCCTTTGGGTGCTGAGGACGGAACGGTTTTGTCCTCAGCCACGGTGGTCGTGTGCTGATGACGAAACCGTTCCATCCTCTGTACACGACCGGGATATCCCTCATCTGTTTACAGGAGAGGGATTTCCTTTTTTGTTCTCCAGCCTCTGGACCTTTTTTTTCCAATGTAATGACGATCGTGCACATGGCACACTGACGTCATTACATTGAAAGTGAAATGAGCCGATCAGCTCATTTCACTTCCACCACTGCTTCGGTGCTCAACGGGGCTATCTCAGCCCCTTGAGAACCGAAGTACATGGGAGAAATCTCATTGGAAAGAGGAGAATCTCCCCTTTCCAATGGTACCTTTCCCTAATGGATCCCTGCTTGGGGATCACCACAGAAGGGTGATCCCCAAGCAGGGATCCACCACCAGGCACCAGGGAGGGCCTTTGCTCCCCCCAACCTTTTTGGGCATGTTCAGTCTTTCTGCCTCCCCTTCGGGGCAGATGTAGGCAATAGCCCCCGATCTGCCCCCTCAGTGGGGCAGAAAGCCCACTAGGCACCAGTGAGTATTTATTTTGGTTGTTATGGGGTGGGGGCTGCCCAGAATGGGCATTACAATGCTCCTAACCCCACCACCCCAAAAAAGAAATAAAAAAATTGGCAGTCTTTCTGCCCCGCCTTGGACGGCAGATATGGTCAACAGCGCCTGATCGGCCCCTGGGGGGGCAGAAAGCCCACTAGGCACCAGGGACTATTTTTTCTTTCTTAGTATAGGGGCAGGGGTTGCCCAGCATGGGCATACCAATGCCCCCCCCAAATAAAACAGGCACAGTCTTTTTGTCCCCCTTTGGGGCAGATATGGGCAACAGCCCAAACCACTAGGCACCAGGGACTATTATCTTTTTCCTACCGTAGGGGTGGGGGCTGCCCAGGATGGGCATGGCAATGCCCCTACCCCCCAAAAAATGGCCACAGTCTTTCTGCCCCCCCCCTGGGGTGAGTATATGGAGCAATATCCCCCGAACGGCCCTCCCAGGAGAGGCTGAAAGCCCATTAGGCACCAGGGACTATTTTTTTCATTGTGTAGGGGTGGGCATGCCAGTGCGCGGCCCCATAGGCAAGGGTTGCTCCTCTTTTTTGTTGGGCACACATTTTGGCCATTTGTGTCATCCTTGGCGGCAGATCAGCGATATTTTTAGGCTTCTCTAACCACAAAGGGGGCTAAAAACCACTAGATACCAGGGAATGTTTCTGTGTGTGTGAACTGAAGTTTGGCTGACGGTCTACGTGTACTGGTGTTTGGCTGGCTGTGTGTGTATTGGCATTTTGCTGGTGGTGTGTGTGGACTTGAACTTCGCTGGTGGTGTGTGTGGACCTCTCCGGATGTCTAGTTTTCAGATTTTAATATGTCATTCTTTGAACAAATTTAAACTAGGTTTTTTAAATGCATAAACCCTATGGTGTCTCTAAATGTTTTCCCCTCTGGCCAGCAACCCCAGTACACTGTATTAATATTCTATGAAATGAAATGTGGGTTACTGTTTTGATTCTGACTGGAAAAACTTCTTTAAATATGTGTAACACTGTATTCATTTTTTGTATTCATTTTTTGTGACTTACCAAATGATTTTTTTGTTTTGATGTTTATAACAGTTTGTATGTGCATTCAATCGTAGTGTTGTCCAGATCTGCCGTTTGTGAATGCAAAATATGACACAATTTAAATTTGTTCAAAGAATGACATATTAAAATATGTCGACCAAGACAACTTGGAGTTTGGTCGAAGTCTGTTTAAATCAATAGCAGCACTTAAAACGTTCAGCTAGAACTTTTGTGTTTTTTGAATTTGTCAAATTTTAGCATTTCTCCAAAGCGGACACATCCTTTGGTATTTTGGTAATCTTCTTTCATGGGGAATGGTATGTAAAATGTATTTTTAAACCATCACCTTGATTTGCATTGATTTCTGCTGTTAATTACTATTAGTCGTTGTAATAGTAATCGGCATAAGTGGACACGTTCATTGTAGATGTATTTACAATGTGTATGTATTTTACAGCGAAATAATACATTTCTTCCCAAAACTGGTGTGGTAATGCCAGCGTCGTTGCGAAACATTTGTTGTAAAAGCAGTCGGTAATAAGGCTTTCGTTGTTCCGTCATATAGCCAATTTTGATATCTCCACAATACGTTTTGAGCCGCTTCCTATGATGGACACTAGGCCTGCCCACACAAGTGAGGTACCATTTTAATTGGGAGATTTGTGGGACTGCCGGGTGGGCAGAAGTTTGTGGCTCCTCGCAGATTCCAGAACTTTCCATCACAGAAATAGTCAAAGTTTGAGATTTGCAAGGGATTTTGGGCAAAAAAAAGTGATGCAAGCCATGCAAGTCAGCCCACCCTGGATACCCCAAGGTATCTAGTTCTCAACAATGTACAGGTTTTCTAGGTTACCCTAGATGCCGGCTGAGCTAGGGCCTAAGATCCACAGCTAGGCACATTGCAAAAAAGGGTCTGTTTTCGGTGAAAAAATGTGATGTGTCCACGTTGCGTTTTGAGGCGTTTCATGTCACGGGGACTAGGCCTATCCACACAAATTAGGCACCATTTCTATTGGGAGACTGGGGGGATGCCGGGTGGGTGGAAGTTTGTGGCTCCCCTCAGATTCCAGAACTTTCCATCACAGAAATGTGAGGAAAATATGTTTTTTTAGACAAAATTTGAGGTTTGCAAGGGATTCTGGGTAACAGAACCTGGTGAGCACCACACAAGTCACCATGTCCTAGATTCTCCTGGTTGTCTAGTTTTAAAAAATGTACAGGTTTGCTAGGTTTCCCTAGATGCCGGCTGAGCTAGGCCCTAAGAATTCCACAGCTAGGCACATTTTTAAAAAAGTGTCTGTTTTCAGTGGAAAAATGTGATGTGTTCACGTTGCGTTTTGGGCTGTTTCCTGTTGCGGGCAATAGGCCTAACCACACAAGTGAAGTACCAGTTTTATCAGGAGGCTTGGAAGAAGGCTGGGTGGGCAGAAGTTTGTGGCTCCCCACAGATCCAGAACTTTTCATCACAGAAATGTGAGGAAAATCTGCTTTATAGACAAATCTTGAGGTTTGCAAGGGATTCTGGGCAATAGAACCTGGTGAGAGCCATACTAGTCACCCCATCCTGGACTCCCCTGCATGTTTAGTTTTAAGAAATGTACAGGTTTGCTAGGTTTCCCTAGGTGCCGGCTGAGCTAGGGCCCAAAATTCACAGCTAGGCACATTGCAAAAAAAGGTCCGTTTTCAGTGGAAAAATGCGATGGGTCAATATTAGGTTTTGGGCAGTTTCCTGTCACGGGCACTAGCCCTACCCACACAAGTGATGTACAAATTTTATTGGGAGACTTAGGGAAATATAGAATGGTAGAACAAATGTTATTACCAATTGTCTTTCTTTACATTTGCACCTTCCAAATGTAAGACAGTGTGTAAAAAGAAGACATTTTAAGAAATGCCTTCTAATTCACAAACGCGAGTATGGGTACCCAGAAATTCAAAGATGTGCAAATAATCAGTACTTCTAAACTCCATTTCTAGTGCCCATTTTGGAAATACATATGTTTCCTGGATACCTATTTTTCAGCCTTTATATTTTACCAAATGAATTGTTGTATACCCGGTTCACAATGAAAAACCACTGCAAAATGCAGCTCAGTTATTGGCTCTGGGTACCTTGGGTTCTTGGTGAACCTATAAGCCCCTATATCCCTGCAACCAGAAGGATCCAGAGAATGTAATGATATATTGCTTTTGAAAATCTGTCATAGCTAGAAGAAGTTACAGATGAAAATGTAGACACAGATGGCTCTTTTTTTCAAACTCAATTTCAATATTTCTTTATTTCAACAGTTACTTTCTATAGGAAATCCTTGAAGCCTCTATACAAATGAGCCCTTGCTGAATTCAGAATGTTGTCTACCTTTCTGAAATGTATAGCTTTGTGGGACCATCATTGGTTTTATACCCATTTCTACCACTAACTGGAAGGAGGTTGAAAGTACAAAAAATAGGACAAATGGGCTATGTCCCAGTAAAATGCCAAATCTGTGTTGAAAAAATTGGTTTTCTGGCAAAAGTCTATCTGTTCCTGAAAGCTGGGAAGATGGTGATTTTAGCACCTCAAATCCTTCATTGATGCCATTTGTAGGGAAAAAACCCAGATGCTTTCATCTGCAGCACTTTTTCCCCATGTTTCCCAAAACCCCCAATATGTACCGGTATTTTGGCTAATTTCTTGGTCCCCTCCAGGGGAATACAGAAACCCTGGGTGCTTTTAGAATCTCCAGGATGTGGGAAATGAAGGACGCAAATTTGGCGAGGATAACTTATGTGAACAAACATTTATGGGGGCCTAAGCGCAAACTACCAATAAATAGCAAAAAACGGCTTAGCACAGGGGGTGGGGGATGGTGAGGGGGGTTAGGCCTATCAGTGAAGGGCTTAAGCAGGAGAACAATGCTTTGTGGTCAGTCCGGGTTAGGGGCAAGGCTTTCTCGAAACTTAACTCATAATTACAGGTAAAAAAAACTTCTAGGGTGTGATTTGCCAGATGGGTCGCTGAATTTATTATTCGAGTAAGGTCAAAACTAAGCAGGCTATCAATTAAGTGTTCTGTGTTTTTACTGTGTAAAATCTCTAAATAAAAATTTAAATCCCCAAGTATTGTAAAGATTGTATTACCCATCAACAATGCATAACAGAGACGTGTTAAAGGATGCTGTATCACCCATGGATTTTCAGGATACCAGGAATAGAGAGTTTTCATAATCTAGACTTGGGGGACTTGTGCCTGTAGTACTGTCTGAAGTCATCAGTTGAGATGTTGGACTTCCTTATTCAGAACAGTCTAATTTGATCTTGGACTTCTTTTACTACAGCATTAACGTGGATATACAGATTCAGGTATTGTTGAGAATGAACCCAAGTGATTTTGAGGTTTCAACAAAGAAAGGTTCAAAGTCTAATAGATTTGTAAAATCAAGCCAGGTTTGTATTGAAGTGGAGCAGAGGGTTAAGCTTGAAACTGGCCACTTCAGAGCTTAAAGCTCTGAAGTGGTTCATATTGTGTTACTGTGGGTTTGGGGACACCTGGGCTCCTGTTTACAAAAGGGGTGCACTTGGTCTCCCAGCCGCTTAATGAAATTTTTGACATACTTCATTAGCTTTCTCTGACCCCGAACTTCGATCTCGGGTCACCTTTATTTAATCTGTCCAGCGTGACCTTGGCCATACCACTTCCAGCCAGGGCAGAGGGGGAAACATGATACACCCCTCCAACATTATATTCTTGCTCAACCTCAAAGAAGACAAAAAGCAACTCAAACAAAAAAACAAACAAAAACACCAAAGAACACAAAACAAAACAGGGCAACCAAAAACATACCACAGATCCAACATCACTGACAATGATTCAAAAATGGCATCATATTGTCTCTAGACATCAAATCCTGGAAAAACAGTTCAAGCTCTTCAGCATTTCGATCCAAAAATCGTCTGCCCTCAAGAAGGGGGCATGACCACAACACTGGTACCAGACAGAGTAAACAGTCAGTCACATATATAATCCTGGAACTTTTGTGAGGTAGCAGACTTGGGTCTCAGGTGATACCTCTCCATCCCTTGTCTGCGTGCCATCCAGCAATTATCCTCCCCACTGGTTGGTAGCAGCTGACTCTGTCCCTTGCTACCTCCTTGGAAGGTGTGTGGAATCTTTGGTGCTCTAGACTCTTGCACATTTATGTTGGGCGTAACAGGAGTCTTCACTCCTGGAGAGTCACCACTTATATACCCATAACCTTCACCTCCTCGCTCTGCCTCCAGGACTAGTGGGTCATCAAACATCTTATCTTGTGTGACATCAAGCGGGGAAAAGAACCGCTTTAAAAATTAGACTTTTCTGGTAATTGTTTCAGAGTCCTTCTGGGTGGTCGCCATGGTCCCCGTGATGCAAATGATCCTGCAGGGGACCAACTCGAACAGACGGTGAAATTTGCTAACAGGGTGTCGGTCTTCCACTAATAGTTGTTTAGTCCACCTGTAGCGTGCTTGGTTTGGCTCTCCACCATCGGGACACTTTGGCGTTTCGGGCCCTCCTCCCCCTCAGGGCTTGATGCATTTCCTTTGGTGCACGATCCTCTTCTAAGTACTGGGGAATTGTATCCCCGGCACTCTGCCTGAAACTGACTTGGCTGGGGCTTACACCTGAGGTGGCATGAGGCGTTAGCCGATACTCTCTTAAGAAGGCATACACTGTTCTCTCAGCCTTTTGTTTTTCCACCTGAGCAATTATTATGACTTTGTTAAGAGTCCGCATGTACCGCTTAGTTTCCCCGTTGGACTGAGGACATCAAAGGGTGATGCGCAGCAACCTCCTAACTCGAAAAGGGCAGGTCATTATCAGTGTGAAGCTCCTTTAGGAGTCCATGGCTTGCCATGACTTTTTCTAGGCTTGATACAGTGGTGGCCGCAGTAATTGAATTGACAATCTCAACCTCCAGATATTTGGAGAAATCATCAATTACCACCAGCATGTAATGACCCCCAGGGAAGCTCTCAAAGTAGGCACTGGCATGATACCAGGGTGTCACAGGAATATCCTTCCTGATACTCTGAGCTGGTAGATCAAGGGGTCCTGTAGCTTGGCAGAGGGGCAGTGCCTCTCAGTATGCTCTACCACACTTTGCACCATTATCTTGTCTTTGGGACAGTACCATTCCCAAACCAGTAGGACTCGCATCTACCAACAACTCTGACCTTTTCCGCAGGTCAAAATACGCCAGGATAGTGTGCTCAGACAGAGCTTCCTTGGTGGCATGGAGCACTGCTTCATCGGGTACCACCCCAAAACCACAGTGTGTTCACCTTTGTCAGCTCTCTGAGATGGCCGGTGAGTGATGTTAAATTGAGAAGGAACCTTTCACAGTATGTAACCATACAGAGGAAGCTGTGAACACTGGATACATTGACAGGGGCTGGTGCTGTCAGTATGTCTTGGACCTTGGCTGGGTCGGGCATGACCCCATTTTCTGAAAAAACATATCCAAAAAAACTGATCTCCATGTGCAGGAATTCACATTTTTCACAATGTAATGCAAGCCCATTTTCCTGCTGGCAACAAAACGTTGCTCAAAGGTGGGACACGTGCTTTCAACAGTGGGTGCATGAGCCAGTATGTCAACACTGACATTGATTGCGCCTGGGAGGCCTGCCAGCACACCCTGAATGACTTCTGGGAATACCTCTGTCATGCTGGATATGCCAAAACTCAAACACTTGTATCATCTGAGGCCTACATTGGTGGAGAATGTGGTGATCTGCCTGTACACGGGGTCAACATTATTTGATGGTAACCATATATTAAGTCCAGCTTGAAGAACCATCGGGAGCCAGAGACCTCTGTCACAATGTCATCAACAGTGGGCATCTAATATCTTTCCTGTTTAATGGTCATGTTGGGCAAACGCATGTCCACACTGATTCAGACCTCTCCTGAATTTTTGGGTTTTCAGGCTATGACAATAGGAAATCCCCATGGGGTGGAACCGTCCACTGCTTAATAATGTCGGCTTGTTCGAGCTTCCGAAGCTCTGCCTCTAATTTAGGCTGAAGATAGAATGCCACACATTGGTGACTGGTTGTATGAACTCATCTAAATGAAGGTGCACCATCCAGCCTTTCAAACATCCTATTCCATCGAATAGGGGTGCAAACTCCTCTAGCAGCGTGGCGACTCCAGCAGCGTGGATTCTGAATGCAAACAATATCAATTGCAGGCATTCAGTGTTTGGCAGCTGAGGAGCACGCAGGTGCCTTTCTTGGTGACATATACCTTGACGCGAGTCACCCTAGTTCCATAGGTGATGTCTGCTGTGAACACACTAATGAGTGGAAGAGACATGGTTGTGCCGAAGGTGTACACTTTAATCATTGTCAAGCAGAGCTTGGGTCGCTGAGGTAGCGTTTTGAACAGCTGGTAAGCCAGAATGTTGATGGACACTCCCATATCTATGAGCATTGACACTGGGTGGTCGGCCAGGGTGACGTTGCACCTTGGGGTGCTCCTGTCCATTTGTTGATTTAGCTTGATGGCATGGATCACATGGACCACCCCTTCCACTTCATCATCATCCATGTCGCTCTCACCCTCGACTAGGGCTGAGTCTCTACTGCATTGACAGCCTTTGGTTTTTGTCCCTTACAAGGGGTTGCGGACCGTCACACTTTTGTGTAGTGATTGAGTTTGCCGCAGAAGGCACTTCTTTCCTCGCACCGGGCAATCATCTTGACTAGTCTACGGCCCTCTGCACCAGTGTCATGTTTTGGATGTGGGGGGTGGCTTTTGGTGATCCGTCTTATGGTCTGGGTTGTTTCTCGGGGTTGATACCAGATTGACAGGTTCCATCTTAACAGTGCGTTGGAGGGCGGCTTCCATGTGAGCAGCTCATGATTTCGATAGCTCCTTGGAGCGCCCGAGGGTTAGAATGTTGGCCATCATGATGTCTAGAGTTTGTAGTACATATTCCCTCAGTTTAGCTGATGAGCAGGCCTGAATAAATTGTGCACGTATCTCATCATCAACGTAAGGCAGGGTGCATGTGCTTGTAAGGTCTTTCAAACGTGCATAAAAACATCAAGTGACTCCTCTGGGCCAGGTCGAGCCTGACACAGAACGAATTGTTCACAAGAGGCTCGAAATAGTCTGTGAGGGCTGTTTTCAACGTATTATAGGTGAATGGGGGGCCTGCCTCAGAAACAGTCATATTTATTATGTGGATAGCTGCCCCTGCCAGGTGGAGAAGCATGAGACGTTTTCAATCATTTTCCATACCCACCACCGAATAATACTTCTCCAGACATTCTACCCATGTCTTCCACTGTGCTGCCTGCGCTGATGGGGGACCCTCAACCACGAACAGCTCCAGTTCTGGCACCGAAGTCATGACAGACAGCATCCCTGGAAGAGTTCATGCTGAGAAGAAGATACAAACAGTGATGCCAATGTAAGAGTCAAAAAGGCTGTTGCGGCCTACCAGAAGCATGAGCAGATGGGCGGACTAGAAAACCTCACAGCTTCACGTGTGCTTGTGGCTCCTCAGGTATTCAGGGTAGACACTGCAATCTCACTGGCGAACACACATGAGCCCCAGACAGTGAGAAGTAGCGAGAACCTGGACCGTGGGTAAAAATGCTGCAGCCTTGGAGAGGAAACGATTAACCGTTCCTCAGCCAATGCACCAAAACACCACAACCAGGCAGGGGATGGAGGCGTATGTGTGGCCACCGCAGGGAAGACCAGTAAGTCGCTGCAACAGGTGGGGAAGGTCACTGCGGCTGGATGGGAGAGCAAAAACACCTCCGATGCTGAGCGGGGCCTCTCCACCTAGGCCTGGCCAGAGTACACGTGGCCCCGTTGGGCAGACAGCTCCATGCACCACAGCAGGGGAAAAAGCCCAGAGCAGGCGAAAGCAGACCTACTCTCGGCACTGTGGGACTTCCAAGAGGGGCAGGGCCGGCACTACACACAAGTGCCCGATCGGCGCGACACGACTCCGCCAGTGGCAGCAATGCAGAGTGGCGCTGCCAACGGGCACCAGCAGTGACACCATTAGTGGCGTGATGCCCAACCACCTCGTTGCCAATTTGTTGTTTTGCTGGGAGTTTTCAGCACACCTGGGCCCATTTGCAAAAGGGGCGCATTCGCTCTCCCAGCTGATTAATGAAATTCTCAACACACTTCATTAGCGTACTCTGACCCCGAGTCTCGCTCGCGGGTCACCTTTATTTACTCTGTCCCACGTGGCCTTGGCCGTAACAGCTCCAGCCAGGAACACAAGGGAAACATGATACATGTCTCTGTCATTACAGTTCAGAGGGTTAAGCTTGAAACTGGCCATTGCCATTGGAGACCACTAAGCAAGTATAGCATAGTGTAGTTAAATGTGATCAGCACTAACATGGAAAGAGCACAGAAGCTCCATGTACAGGTTGAAAAACATCATGGAATTAATCTACCCATGGGGGCCTCCCTGTTGAAGTGGTAAATGTGTAGATAGAGAATTACACAGTATAATTTGTTGCTGCTCTAAGCCGGTGGTAAATGTCTACAAGGTGACTGGGGCAGGAGGGGCCTGACTTCCTGGCAAGGAGAAGTCATACATGCTCCTGCCATGTCTTGGGCTCTGGACTCAGGAATCTGATGCAAGTTGGAATCTAGACAAAGTGGCTAAAATATAGTCCCAAATGTACAGACTTTGCACTGGGTATGCATTACTTTTTTTTATGCAAACCCGACGCAGTGTTAGATTGGGATTTACAATCCAACACAAATCACAATTTGCATTGGATGTTAACCAAATGTAATGCAAAGCTACGCAATGCGCTGCCTTGTTCTACTTTGCGTCAAGGGGACATTCCATAGGTATTGCTTGGACATTACTATTCAACCACTCATTTGTTTTGACGCAAATCTGTCTACACAAAGAATTGCACACAGGAATTTGCACCAAATTTCTGCACTTCCCTGAGGACGCCATAACGAGAAGAAATATTTTCATTTCTCAATGTTTTACCCTCTTTGCACGTATGCTGCATTCTACAGCACACATACAAAGAGGGAAATGCCTTTAATCATATTTTTTGTACAAGAAGGGACTCCTTCTGCATAAAAATTATGCTTAATACAACACAAACACCCTTGCACTATGGCACAAGGTTGTCTGCATTGGTGCATGGCAGCTTAAAGTGCAGCAGTGCAGGGAGAGAGCAGAACACCGCCACATCTTAGTAGATATTCCGCATTTCCGCTCTATCCCGTTCATGCAGTGCACAGCAGCAACTTCACCTCCTGCGTTGTGTTGTGTGATTTATTGGTAAATCTGGGCCTCATTGTTTCACTTGCAGACACCTTTTATCTAATGAGTAGAGAAGGGTTATTTAATAAAACACCGATTAAAATGTTTAAGTGTCAACACTGAACTGTCCAATATTAATACTAGTTTCAAACGTCCTCAGTAGAAATATAACACTTTCTGTGGAAGTTGTCATTATTTTCAGAAATGTTAAAAAATAACAAACATTGGATCAATGCCTCCTTCTGCTGAGAGAATTTGTGACGAATTTCCGTTTTGACCAAATCTATTTAACTATTTTTTTGAAACGTCACAAATGTTCTCACTGGTGACGAAAACTTGTAGCAACGTTAGCCCATCTTGGGGTGATTTTCAATTTATATAAAACTTGGTGCACATTTTCTGACGTATGTTCTATTCAGAAGGGCAGAACAAAAGTTGTTATTTACCTCTCATCTCTGCTAAGTTGTGAAACCAGTTGTTTGTTTTTTTTCATTTCGAATATCAGCAGCACAACACACTGTTCTAGTTATTTACTACAGAAAACCAGTGGCGGTTAGTGGCATTTGAAAGTGGTGGGGGTAGAAGTTAAGGCAGCAGATTACCGGGGTGATTGGCAGTGTTTTGTCAGGTCAGGACAAACCGCCGCTGGACTTGGAAAAGGCATTACAGGATGATTAATCTAAAATCATGTGAAACTGCACTACACTTGGAGAAAGATGTTTGCAAACAGTGCTCACAAAAAGCACACTTAAAAGATACAGTAGCAATCCTGCACTAAGTCTCGACAAGCCAGTTACTCCTTGTATTGTATTTATCATGTTGTACCTGGCCACTGTCCAACAACAATCTTTGAAACCCCTCCTCCCGCCCCTTCCCACTCTCCTTTAAGTAAAAACGCTAGCCCTCACTTACCGCCTGCTCCAGCCTGAAAATAAGCGCGTATTGCCCTGACAGGCCCGGAGAGCCGCTCGGGCTCAAAGTCTGATTATTATCAGTGTGCCTGCATCCTGCAGAGCCCAGTTTCCCTACCTGCCCAGTCCCAAACCACCATCATTAGTGAGGAAAGAGTTGCCACTCATGGTCAAAGACAGTGCAGCCTCATTCTACCTGTGTATCATTACTCTGAAATATCTGATCGATTCTGGAGACTACTGTGACAACATACCATCAATAACAGCAGCTTCCGGGGGTCAGTCCGTCCCAGGGGTTTAGTAAGCAAAGTAGATGAGCATCTGCAGAAGAGATTTGAGCAACTCTTCCCACAAACCGCAGTTCTGCAGCCCATCATTTGTCTAGGACTAGTAGCCAGGGGCTTCAACCTCTGAAGAGGGAAGGCAGCAGTCCTCCAGTCACTAAACACTTCCAGGAAACAGAGCTGTGGGAGCAGCAGGAACCTCCTGAACCCTCAAACAATCACAAGAACACTTAGCCGGTGCTCAGGGGCACTCGGGCAGTGCATGGAAACACTGAGTAAGTGCATGGGAAACCTCAGACAGATCAAAGAAGCACTCACTCAGTGCACAAGGGCGTTCAGGGCGAAGAGATACCCAAACAGTGCACAGAAAATCTCAGTGCACAGGAACCCCTGGCCAGACAGTAAACTGGAAACGTCAGTGCAGTGGCACCCATAGACAGTCATGGCAAGGCTCGTCAGAGCACAGGAACACTGGGACATTGCATGGGAATAGTGAGAGGGTGCACTGGAACACGTGGGCCCTCAGGCAGTGCTCACAAACACTTAATCAGTGCACAGAAACATTCACTGCACACACACACACCCTTAGATATTAGACCGGAAATCTCAGTCAGTGCACAAGAACACTCGAGCTCTTATATGAATACTCGGGAAGTGCACAGAGATACTCAGAGAGTGTACATGAAAACTCAGTGCAAGGAAACCTCAGACAGATACAGGAACCCTTACCCTGTACATGGCTGTACTTAGTGTACAGGAACACTCGCAGAGTGCATGGGAATACTCTGTGCTTTAAATGGGCCGGTGCTGTCCGGTACGGAGTACCAGCACTTTTTTATTTTGAGATGGAGAGTACCAGCACTTCTCAAGAGAAATGCAATACTTTTAATTGGAGAGTACCGGCACTTCTCAGAAACAAGCAGGTACTCTGCAACAGAGTACCTGCACTTCTATTTTTCCATTCAAAAGCACTGGGTATACTCAAACAGTACACAGTAATCCTAAAACGGTGCACAGGAACCCCAAGAAAGTGCACAGAACGATTAATTGCACAGAAGCTATCAGCCAGCTCAGTGCACATAAATCCTCGGTGCACAGGAAAGCTCAAGGCACTGGAACCCTCTGACAGCTATGTGAATAATCAACCAGTGCACAGGAGCTCTTAGTGCACAGCAACCCTCAAACAGTCATGGAACACTCAGCCATTGTACAGGAACACTCAGGCAGTGAACACTGAGCGACTGCGATGGAACAATCAGACAGCACAAAGGAACAACACCCAGTCAGTGGAGTGCACATGAACCCTCAGATAGTCATGGAATAGAAAGAGCGCTGTATTACTCAGAGAGTATACAGGAATCTTCAGACAGTATGTGGGAACACACCTAGAGAGCGAGGGGTCCCTCAGACGTCTCCAGGACACTTCAGTGCACAGGAACCCTCAGACAGCCACCGGAAGACTCGGCCAGAGCACAGGAACCAAAGTATTGGACCACTCAGCGTACATAAACCTGACAATTCTCAGGAATACTCGGTGCACAGGAACCCTCAGACTTTGCACAAGAACCCTATGTCAGTGCACAGGAGGACTCAGACAACGCATGTGAACAGCCAGGTAGAGTCTGTGGGTACTTAGTGCACAGAAGCACTCGGACAGTGCATGGGAACACTTATACAGACAATGAATGCAAGGAAACTCTGGACACTCAGTGCAAATGAACACTCAGGCAGTGCATAGAACCGCCAAGCGGTGCAGAAGTACACGAAGACAATGAACTTTCCTAGAGCATTCGGAGAGCACAATCTAACTCTCAGACAGATTTACGCGAACACTTAGTACTCAGTATCAAACTGTGTATGGAAACTACGAGGGGTGCACGAGAACAATCATTTAATGCAGGATAATGCTTGGTGTTCAGAAACACTAAGACTGCATGGAAACAGAGTGCACAGGAACATTCAGGAGGTGCAGGGTACACTCTGAAAGTGCCTGAACACTAAGACAGTAGACCAACTCAATCAGACAGTGCATCACAGCACTCAGACACTGCACACAGGCACTGAGACAGTGCATTGAAACAACGGGACAAGCGCATGGGGGCCAGGGCCGTTTCTAGGTGTTTTGCCGCCCTAGGCAAGAATTGAAAAATGCCGCACCCTCCCTTTTAGAACTTGTATCCAACCTCCTGCCCGGGTGTGATCTTCCTTCTTATGGTTGATACTGAAAGCGTTGGGGTACAGCTCTTCCCCGGCAGCGATAAAACATGAGACAGATGCGTTCAGCTTTCATCGATCAACTGTCCAAGCCATGTGAATAATCTGATCTGACGTCAGCTAGCTAAGCAAAGCCGGCTACGCACAAATTGGTTTACAAATTAGCAGAAACTAACCAGTGATACGTCAGCGAATCATTTTCAGGTTGCTTTAGGAGCTGGCGGGGCGATGATCTAACTTTTCTGTAACCCTTTTTCGATTAGGGAAATACTGTGCAGGGTGCAGCAACACCACCACAATCTGCGGTGACTGCAAACTGACGTGTACGGCGCTCTGCTATACGCCTAAAACACATAGGTAAACCCAGACAGAGCGCTGGTCAGGGGCAACACATGATAAAATAAGGAGGCCCAATTTACAGTGGCATCCATAGGTGTAAGGAAGTATGAGAGCTTGAGTGCAGTCTCCTGCTCGCACTATAGAAGTCTCAAAGCAGTGGCGTAATGTCCCCCTCCCCCTACCATCTCATTACTATGGTTAAGCATGAGATAGAATGGGGACACCCTGGAAGCTGTCCCCTTGCCCCGCAGAGCCCTACCTATGCTCCGTCTCAAAGTCAGGAACCATCAATAAATCAAAGTCCGGAATCATCAATAAATCAAAGTCAGGAAATCACAGACTAGGAATAACATGGAAAGGGCGTGGCAGAGGCCGTCGTCACCTGTTATAAGGGTGGGGAAGTGTCGCTTTAAAAGAAACTTTGTGAGGCAAAGCTAGATATCGCCATGAGATATTTAATAATCACATACATAGATATTCTGCCTTCTATCCTGCTATCTCTGCGAGGTAGTTGGCATGCTTTGAAAGTGATAAATCTAAAGGTGTAGAGAATATAAAAACCCTCGATGATGCCTGCCGTATGATTGAGCTTTTTTTGCTGCCTACCTTTGTTAAATAAATATTTGCTTTCTTTTCAGGGGCTAAATACTGTGCACTCAGTAGTAAGTTCTATCATGGACATTCTTTGCCACAGTCGTTTAACCACTGTGTGCATCACGTGCTCTGTGTCATGTCTCACATGCACTCAGCCTTTCTTTCACATTATAATTATGGGTAACAAACTATATTTACTATATTACTCGTGTTAGTTATTAAATACTCTTGAACTACTCGGACATGTTGTTACCATGTTTAAAATAAATCGTTGCTGGCCTCTGGTGTGCAATAAGTACCGCTACAGGGAAGGCAATACTTTCCTCTGCTACTCCCGCCACTCGCCTTCAATGATTACAGATGAAGCCCCCCTCTAGGAAAACAAATCCACTACTTTACTACGATTCTTGGCAAGATATGATAGATACCTTTCTGACGACACTATTTAAGCTTTCTCTGGAATCCCTTTCTGTTTTTGTGTAAAATGAACCCTTTCCAGCACGGTAACTCGACAGCCCTAAACCCTTAAGAAAGCGCGTTTCTTCTGCTTGGCTGTTGCGACAGAAAAACAAATCCCACCTCCGGTATCGAGTCCTGTCCGGCTTAATTACTGTGGAAACCCTGACTAGCCTGGGAGCTTCCTCAGCTGAGAGCTCGAGCTCAACCCCTGGACAGGCCGAGCTTGTGTCACGTGAGGCACTGAGGCAGGCACGAATACACATATCCTCATACATTCGGCTGGATAACGTGTCTTTACAGGAATCATCAATAAATTGAAAAAATAAAATTTGTGGCCCACGTAGCAGAACCCGTGAGCCGGGAACGTTGACGTTAATTCCCCTTGTAGCCACGTAGGAATAAACTAAAACTGACCAGAAACAAAGGGGGGTAAACATTATAAGTTATCGGAGCGAGTAGGAAATAAGCATAAGTTGTTCGGCGGCCGTACAGCGCACACGAAGAGAGGCGCGGGAGACAAGACGCGCCTGCCCTGAGTCCCCTCTCCCTCCTCTGCAGGAATTTGAGTGCACACCTCTAAGACTTACCCCGAGGCGGGTGCACCGGCTCCCTGACGCTCTGCGCCTCTTAGTCCTGGCAGGTGAACTGGCTGAAAACGCAGCAGCCGGCGTTAGTGGCACTAGAGGAAGTTTTGAAACAGGAGAGAGTAGGTAACTAAAACGAGCCCTTCTCTGCTTCTCCTCCTCTGTGAATATTATTGGCAGGGGAGGTGGCATCAGCCAAGCGCCACCTCCAAGGGGCGGTCCCCGTCGCAGGCGCACACTTCTAGAAGAAGGGAAACCGAAACCCACTAGCTTTGAAATTTGTGAATGGAGCACGCAGCCAGCGAGTGCTTGAGGTGTGACCAGATTTTTGCCGCCCTCCCCCTTTTGCCGCCGTAGGCGGCCGCCTAGTCTTGCCTTATGGTAGAAACGGCCCTGATGGGGGCACTCCGCCAGTGCACAGAGTACATGTGAACGCTCAATGTATAGGAACATTCAGTACTGTGAAATACCCATAGAGTGTAGGGAAAGGGAACCTTCTCAGACACTAGTCTAGAGCAAATGAGGGGTCGTTAGAATGGTACATTCCCAGTCAGTAATGAGGAAGGGGAACTATTCTCTTCATAAGGCTGGGGGGGCAGTCATTGAGGCATGACTGCGTCTTTCACAAGGAGAAGAGTTTTTAAGTCTCAGTTAGTCCCAGCGAGTGTCTCACGCCTAGAGCTGGGGCGGGCTTCACTGCAGGCTGGGTCTAGCTGAGGGTCTCGGTGTGAGGAGGGTGGGCACACGCAGCCACTGCGAAGGGGCACATTGCTGATTTGAGAGAGAGTAGCCGCTGGCGGGAGCACAGAGCAGCAACAAAGTCCTCCTCAGACGGACCGGCGGCAGTGAATGCACGCGCACGCAACGGGCGACGTGCACTACTTTGTCTTTGTAGCAGCGGGAGTCGGACCCCCTGGCACTTTCAGGAACAGACTTTGTTTTACACAAACAGGACTTCGGCGGGGCAGAGAAATGGGGAAGGAGTGAATAAGAAAATCTCACCTCAAAGGGGCAGGAGGGGGAGCGGGGTGCGCTGTTCTAAATGTCAGAATACGGCTCCGTTTGGAGCTTTGCTTTCATGGCACCTGTTATAGGTTGCAGCGTTACTCTGAGTTATGAATGGTATTCGGCTCTTTTTATTGGTTTCTTGCAGGTACTTCCTTCCAAAGGTGTAAAATAAAAATAAAAAGCAACGGCAGAAACGTACGTAGGAAGTGGTTTAGTCTTGATAGAGCGCGATTTTGCTCTTTCATTTGTAAGGGTGCATTATAATCATGAGTAGTTCGCACCCATATATAATACTTTGTTGTGTTATCATTTGGTTTTTAGATTGTGTATTTTAATAACGTGCAAAGTGAAGTGCTAAGTATTTTTCCATGTAAGAGGAAGAATTAACGCTGTAGTTCTTTGTGTTTAGATGAAGTCTCAACCTGTAAAGGTGCATTCCTAACTAATGAACGTTTTCATTATAAATCTGTTCATGTAACGTGTCAAATTTAATGATTTATATATGCGTGTGCTTTCTAAAGCTTAGGTACTGTTCTTATGTTGACCGAATTTGGTAGGCCTAACGTGCATTTCTCCCTGTTCGCTCTCATGTTAAAGTTTCTATTAGAATTTGTGTGCGTGTGGAATTTGTCTTTCTCATGTTTCTGTTGCAGGTGGAGAAATTCATCCTTGTTAGTTAGAATAACGCTTTTGTTTTAGTAGCCAGGCTTAGAGAGGAGAAGATACATTTGAACAAGCGATACTGATAGTGTGGCCCGGTGTTCTCTCTCACCAGAGAAGGCCTGGGAATCAAGGTCATCGAGCAAGAGCCTGGGAGCACTGTTGCTACATGGAAAGTTACCTACGAGGAGGTGTCTAGCTGGATGGGGTGATCTCGTGATGTGAGGAGGGGTGTGACCTACGATTTTTGTGTTGGGGTTAGGGACAGAGTCCTGGAACGTCTGCCGTGCATTGAGAGGAGAGAGCATCTTAGAACGAGCTCTGAAGCTTTATGCTACTTGACCCAATCAACGTGAGTGTACTTCTTAGAAAGCCTCCACGTGCTGACACCTTTTCTGGAACTTGCCTGGGAAATGCTAAGTAGGGATGTCACAATAGTGGTAGTGTAGAGACAGACTAAGGCTTTTGCTTATGAACTGCTCATGAAGG